>OY390717.1:45562576-47962576 GCA_959613365.1 Balanococcus diminutus | reverse complement strand
CGGACCAGATCCGTTGGTTGTTTGCTGTTGAAAGGGTGAGCTATGCATCGTGATACAAATACATAAAGTTGTAAACGTCTCTTACGCTCTTCTTCTTCGCGTTCTTGTTTCTCCTATGAGCAAATGGAAGAACACAAAATGTGATGATCTGGGTATTCATAAAACAGTTTCCCAATTTAGTAAAACACACCCAATCCATAGTAATATTATCGAATTTCAAAAGATATTATATCACTCCATTTTGGATTACTTCATGAATACCACTTCGCTTTTATGTTTTGCATAAAAACAATAGTAAGTACAAAATTTATAGAATCGTGTGTCAAGAACTCAAAATTTTTATAAAGAAGTAACTATTCGCGAGACTTCCTTATGGAAATTTATAGGCACTTCCGCCGTTCTAACGTCGAACCAATAAAAAAAATGACGTTCCTCATCGAGAACACAAAACAATCGAATTTGGGCTAAATGGTCAGCTATTGTATCAGTATGGAACTGAATTTGGCTGAACTTATCAATACTTGGGAGCGTCACCTGATGATCTCATTGGAGATGAAACCATTGTGGAAGTGAAATGTCCTCTTCTACTGTTGGTAAAACATTCGAAGAAGCAGTAAAAGATCGCAATATTACATTTAGGAAAATTGATAAAAAATACGAAACATTATTATTAGATATACTTATCAAGTGCGGGGTCAGTTGCACATTACAGAAAGAAAACTATGTGTCTTTGTGGTATGGACTCCAACATGGATGAGGGTAGCCATGATAGGAAGAAAAAAAGAATTTTGGTGTAAATTCATGGAAAAGCAGTTGATTAGTTTATATCAACTGCATGTTGTCAGAAAAAATATGTATTGATCAAAACAAAAGATATTGATAAAAAAGGTTTGCACTTCGTAGCAGTTTGTCACCTTGAAATAAAGTTTATGTTTTGCTACCGATTGATGTCTCCAAGTGAATACGAAATCAGAGTTTCCTCATTGGATACTTCTAAAAATTGGCGTCAATGCAAAATCATACATTTACTACATATGATCCTCTTTTGCTGTTTTGCACCAGTGGCACACAAATCAAGAACTGTAAATAATTTTGTGGAAAATCTCAACACAGTGGATGGAAGTTGTTATCATGGGATTGGTTACCAAGTTTTTTGGCAAAAACCACATAGCATTAATTCAAAACAAAAGATATTGATAAAAAAGGTTTGCACTTCGTAGCAGTTTGTCACCTTGAAATAAAGTTTATGTTTTGCTACCGATTGATGTCTCCAAGTGAATACGAAATCAGAGTTTCCTCATTGGATACTTCTAAAAATTGGCGTCAATGCAAAATCATACATTTACTACATATGATCCTCTTTTGCTGTTTTGCACCAGTGGCACACAAATCAAGAACTGTGAATAATTTTGTGGAAAATCTCAACACAGTGGATGGAAGTTGTTATCATGGGATTGGTTACCAAGTTTTTTGGCAAAAACCACATAGCATTAATTTGTAAGGGGAAAAAAAAATCAAAAATTAATTTTTGTTATCCTCCTGAAAATAAGTTGTGTGCGTATCAATGCTAACTTGGACTGTTTATAAATTACAGGGTTATTTCCAAATGATTTCGTGCAACGTATAGAAAAGGGGAAGAAAGTAAGCGAATTTAATCATATAAATTACAGGGTTATTTCCAAATGATTTCGTGCAATGCATAGAAAAGGGGAAGAAAGTAAGCGAATTTAATCAAATAGTACAGAGTTGGATAAAAAATCTAGTTGATCAAGAGACAAAATTGAAGAAAAAATTGACCAACAAAATTATCAACCATATGGAATGCATTCTCCAGCCTCTTCCCATAATAAAGATGTTAAAAGTTTATGTTTTGCCATCGATTGATGTCTCCAAGTGAGTAGGAAAGTCAAGAGTTTCCTCATTGGATACTTCTGAAAATTGATGTCAATGCAAAATCATACAATTTACTATGCTCCTCTTTTCCTGTTTACGAATATCCCCTCCTAGACACCTCACACGTTGATCTGGGACAAAAAGAAATGAAGGTTGATGTTTTTCGATAATTCTGATTAGAAGTGCCCGAAATGTAAAAACATTTCAAAACTTCAACTAGGTACCTGGAAGGAAATGTAGTGATAGTGAAAATAATTTTCAACAGCTTATTTCAACGCTATAGTGGAAACACTGGTTCCAGGCGCGGAACTAAGGGTGGGCCTGGAGGTGGCCAGGCATCTCCGTAGAATGGGCAAATGAGGGGAAAGCAGCAATTACAAGACTGTTCAATCTGGCTCCTGATAAACTTTCTGTTGATAATGATTTTTCAAAATCACTTCTTAAAGATATGTTGAAACCGTTTGAGGTTGCCTTCACACCCTGTGGTATGACATAAGAGCGAACGTGTCAGTTAACAGTGGCACACAAAGCAAGAACTGTAAATAATTTTGTGGAAAATCTCAACACAATGGATGGCAGATGTTAGCGTAGGATCGGTTACCAAGTTTTTTGGTAAAAACCACATAGCAATAATGAAAGGGAGTGCACTTGCTAGCAGCCACTTGATGAGAATAAATATACTAGATTGTTCATTGTACTGAGGATTTCATCTAGGGAGATGCTGAAATACCAATCGCGATGCAACAGAGCTAAATCGAATAACAAAATATACGAGGGTTGTCTCAAATGATTTATACACTGTGGGCTCTAGCAGCAACCCGAAATTCAACTGTATTAGTGGATTTCCAACCTTCTAAACCCTTACACCATTTTTGGTACCTTACAATAGTAATTAAGTGTAATGAAAAATGTTCTTATGTAAATTGCTTCCCCTCTATGGTACAAAGAAAGAAAATCTACTATAATCTTCCTTGGTTTAAATACTGTCATGAAAACGAAATCCTCTGCAATCCCAAGTTGGAGACGTATAAAAAAGTAACAACCAAAGGTGATGTCGATAATCTATCATGGTTCGAATCTGGTTACTTTTATTTATATTATTAAAATTAATTTGTCGATAATTATACTCATAAATTTTTTAGAATTGCTTTTCTTGTTTTAGTGTACCTATTACAGTCACAATAGCAATTAACTGAGGTAGTTTTGACAACTTCATCACCTTCTAATATTACATCTCAGAAAATTTTTGATGAAATTTTCACCTCAAATTTACACAGAAAGATTTTGGGGTTATTGAAATTTGAAATGAACTATCGATTAACGGATGCCCTTCAGGCCTTACCTGTAATTCAGCTTCTGTTAGCTGACTAGTAACCGATGGACTTGGACTACTCGGGCGAGGTGCAGGTACTGAACGTGAAGGCGATGGACTAGCGCTGATAGACAGATTGCTTCGTCCACTAGAGCTCTCCGGTCCGACATTTGTGACGCTGTTTCCAGGAGATAACGATCTATAAGTAATCAAAACAACCATAACGAATGAAAAATACGTCCATGGTACAAAATCAAATCATTGGGTGGAAAAGGAGGCACAGGGGTAAGACAACTCGCTAACCCAGGCTTTTAAAAATCTCTCACATCGAGGGTTGAATGCATCGAGGGTTGAATGTAGTAGTAAAGATGGGGAATTTTTTTTGAAGGAGTTGAAACGGGTATTTTTGTGAATGAAAGGGGATTTTTATAAGAAAAAAGTCAAAATTGAAATAAAATGAATTGAATTTTCGAGTTTAAAAGTGGAAAATGCTTGCAAACCAGATATATCGCCGAGATGTCTTTGGGCGCCGCCAAAGACCTGAGCAGTTCGTTGATTGTAGGCCCAACACTGTTGAGGAATAATTGGGCACTCACAAGCTCGTCCTTTTCGATTTTCTTGAGTTTCAAGTAATTATCTAATCTGGAGTTGTAGGCTGAGAATTCTTCTTTGGCGGAGTCGAAGGTTTCGAAATTTGACAGGACAATCTGAGTATTTGAACTGGATCCTGGCTTGGATTCATTCGCCGAAACTTTCGCGATCGCGGTTTGCACTTGTTTGGCCAATTCTTTATTGCCATCTTGTAAAGTTTTTAGCAATTTTTCGAATTGCTTCGCGTCCATGTTTTCGAATCGCGAACATGGAAAAAAATTATCCGAATTTTCGAATCGCTTTTACCACAACTCCGACTCCGAAACCTCGCCCGAAGAATTTGAATGCTAATTTCGTCAACGCTGGTCATCATAATGAAACGGGTACGGTTTATAAGTTTATCTCGGACACAGGTGCCGACGAACATTTTGTTAACGATTTACAATGCTTGACCAATGTTAGGGAAATTACTCCGGTTGTGATTCGCTCCGCCAACATCAAATCGCCCTTAAGTGCTACTCATGTTGGTGATATTATCACTAAAGATGCCAATGGCAATACAATCAAGTTCAGTGACGTGTTGGATTAGCACTGCTGATCAATTAGCTGACGGTTTTACTAAAGCTATTCCAAAAGATAGTTTCCTAAAATTCCGAGATAATTTAGTTAATTCACTTTAATTTACGTAATTTTTGTTTGTTTACAGATGAACTCCAAAACATAGAAGACTCGAATGCTTGGTGATCGATGTTCAGCTACTGAAAGAATTTTTCTAGCTCGTCGAATTCAGCATCAGCTCGTTATTCAGTCACATTTATTATTTGCTAATTATTTTTATTAAGATTTAAGTTCATGTATAAACAAGCTAGATTCGCCGTTAAACGTTCATTCTCATCAATTAAAATGGAAAATGGTGAATCAGTACAAGAATTTATAAATCGATTCGACTCTCTTTATAAGAAGACGTTACTCTACGATACCGATATATCCGAAGAGACACGCAAACAACGCGAGGAAGACGCGAAATCTAAATGACCAGAAATATGTTTAACTCGCACTGCTCCTACTTCTGCGATTACTATTGAATTTTTAAAGGATATTTGCTCAAGTCGTGGTTTCCCTGAGGTATTGGTATCCGACAATGCCACAATTTTTAAAAGCACTGAATTTCAACAATTTTGCCAAAATTCATCGCCCCTGGAAATCCATCAACGAATGGTCAAGCTGAACGATATGTTCAAACTATCAAACACGCGTTAAAAAACTGCCTAAACTCATCTAATTCTTCGATTCCAACTCTAGTGAGAGAAATTTTATTTCGGTACAGAGCAACCCCTCTCGGTAATGGAAAATCTCCAGCTGAACTATATCTTAATCGTCCTTTGCGTATCGAGCTCCAACTAAGTCTCACTCTCGCTCTACTCCACCAGTCAAGCGATTTTTTCAAGTGGGGAGAGAGTCCTTATTCGAATAAATGAGAAATGGCAACTAGGTAAAGTTACAAAACGCCTCGAGTCTCTGCATTACGATGTCACTTTGGATAACGGATTCCAAACCAAGAAACATGTAAATCAATTATTACGTACAAATGTACCACCCGCTGTAACATCGGAAACTTCAAGGACATCGGAATCATCATCACAACGTCGTGTCACCTTCAAGGATGGCTCAAACTCAGCTCAAATTCGAAATCCAGAGCTACCTCAACTTCGACGATCAACTCGTGATCGACAACCCCCTAATTGATTTTCATATTAGTGGGGGATAACTACTATATCTTAAATGTATCTAGTGATAAGAAATGGCAGCACTGAGTAATATAATCTGTCGCGCTGACCACTGTTGTGTAATTAATTTTTAGTCTTATAACGTTCATCAATAAACTCTGATCAATAACAGTCTTCAAATAATTGTAAAATCATATTTCATTACAATATTTATGAGAGTTGAAAAAATTTATTCCTGAACTCAAGTATGTAAAGTTTATCATGTTCTCGATGGTGAATCCTGTATTTTGTCGAAAATGAAGAAGTTACCATTCAAAGAAAAACGGAACAAGAGCGTCCAAACCATTAGAATTGGTACATTCTGATGTAATGGGTCCCATCACACCTAAAACTTTTCTACATGGTTAGAGATTCGTAATTTCCACTAATGACACGTCCCTCCGACATCTGATTTTACAGAGGAGATCAACACTATTTCTTATGTCACGAATAAAAATAGTGAAGTAGGAGAGTGCGTGCTTCAAAATGTATATCAATGAAATTTGAGCGTTTTTAGGTTCCCGATGTGAAAGTTCAACGTCTACGTTTTTTTGTTATTTTATACGTAATTTTGCTGATTGAAATTAGTCCGAAACTAAGAACTTCCAAATCAACCATCAACAGAACTCAGCGTGAAAAGCAACGATTAAAAGGAGAACCCAAATGTTTTTTAGTGTTAACCAACGCAACATTCAATACCACACAATCTCTTCGTGTTCACAATAATTCAACAGCCTGTTCGGCAGGAGATATCTTCATCGTGGTTCTATTATTCTGTAGTTCACAAGTTACTTCTACGCAATACATTTTTCCATTAGATGATGTGGAGTTGGATTTTTTGGTCGAAGCTGCGGCATCAGCATTATGATATCCCATAACGGATCAGCCTATGATTATTTCGAACCCTCCACCGATAATACGATTCACTTTGGCACAACTTTTGACACACCACGTTTAGATACGTCCTACCACTACAACACAACACATCCATGATGGTATAGGACGACCTAAACTGACTGTGCCAAAAAGTGTGCTAAAGTGACCCATATACTACTAATATTTTCCTGGAAAATACTGAATTTTTTTTTCTTTCAATCTGATCTAGGTCAGATCCAAAATTTCGGATATTTGAATCATTAGATCCAGTATTCAAATTTGAGAATCCGGCTCTGCCCTACTATGGTACCCTATTTTGCCTTTTTGGTCCGGTAGGTAGAGGTATCCTCCCCTCATAAATTTTGGTTTTTTCCATAAAGATTACTAATACATTATGTATCCAATTTTACAACACTCGCAATGCGAACTTCTCGATAACATATTTATGCAGTACTCGTATATATCGAAAGTCTGCGTACATAAGCGATTTATCGACCTCTCGTGCCCCACTCTGTCCAACCTTTTCGCTGATACATCGTTATACACTCACTGGCCGTTGTCGCGAAACGCCATAAATCTCTTATGCTTTAGCTGGTGTCCATTTATACGTGACGTCGACATGGTCGTACTGTCCAAAAAAGCCGCCGCCGTCGCAGTGCTTTTTTTAACGACCTTTACAAACCCATCAAACATCCTATACATGAATTATGTGTACCTACGTAACCTAACGTAATGCTCTTTCGATACAAGAGCGTACCCTCTGACCCCTCGTATGCTCGCAAAACCAAAGGCTATTTCGAATTAGTTGGTCGTCGTACTCCTACTGGTCGTTATTTATATACACGACGTGCCCTCAATATAGTCCTCTCTACTCTGCCTGCAGCTTTTTCAAATATACTCTTCTTTCCTTTCGATACAACCGCCGACCGCTATAAAACCAACCTTTCCTGCCCCAGGGTGAATTTTCCGATTGAAAATAGAAGGGAAACTATTTTTACCATCGCATACAACATGATGCGATTTTTCCTCTTCTGCCGAGTTTTTTTTCCCTCTTTTCCTCTCTATAAACTCGCTGCACCAGTTTATCACTCGAATCACGCTTCCAATTACGGTTACTGGTATATCAATGCGGTAGTTTTGGCCTGGGCTGTCTCTCTATTCTGCTATTTTATTTTCGAATCAACCTACAACGTTTGTACCGGCGTGTTTGCAGCTTTATAAAGATAACACGACTATGTCTTTTTCGTCTCGGTTTACCTAGTTCTTCTACGGTTCGTAATCTAATAAGTCAATTTCTCGAAACGAGAAGTGATATAAACCACGTGTGTAATACGATACCTACCACACGTAGGTATCTGTTCCTCTAAATAAACTACTTTACTTTTTCGTGCCGCAAAACGACGTTACTTATTTTGTGTTCATTTTTTTTATTTTCAGTTTTTATCTAGTTTTTATGATATGCATGCATCGGAGCGAAATTTGAAAAAATAAAAGTAACTTTAGTAACCTGAAATTTCAAAAAAAGTAACCAAAATTATGGAAAAAAGTAACCAAAAATTTTCCATTTCCACTTGAATATAATGACTCATAACCCCCTCCCCTCCCCTCGTCCCCGTTTTTCTCATATTTTCGCTAAATTTGACGTTTCACAACTCTTGAAATCAATGGTGAAAATTTTGAAAAAATCAAAATTTTCAATTCAAAAATAATAATTCATGCATTTTTTCTTTTTCTATAATTATGACGAATTTTAATAGAATAGTTGGCTTAATAGGTGCTCAATTTTTATATCATAGGAAATTTCAATTCTTGAGAAGCTCACAATAAATAATTTTTGAGTTCCTATCAAATCTTAATTTTTTTTGAACTCAATATTGAAAATTCAAAAAAAAAATTTTTTTTTTCTTGAAAATACTTGATATCAACTTTTTTAGGTTTTTGAACTCTTATTTGTTTTGAAATAGTTTTCAGTTTTCAAATAATTGTTGATTTCAAAAAACGTGAATTTTAGAAAAATTTTAAATTACAAACAATACTGTCCTTTTTTTAATTTTTAAATTTCATTTTTTTCGATTTTTTTTATTTTTCAAACAATTTTTAATTTCTATAAATTTAAATTTATTAACAATTTGTAATTTTTAAAAAGTTCTGGATTTCAAAAAATTAAACTTAAAATTCTCAATTTTTTGATTTTTAAACAATTTATATTTAATTTTTTAAAAATAGCCGTTCCTAAAATTCATGTTTATTCAAATAAAAAATTTCCAATTTATAAAAATTGTAATGCCTAAGAATTTAAAGTCTAAAAAAATCAATTTTTTGATTGGCTTATTGCAAAATGAGTAGATACAAAAAAATTTTAATTTTTGAAAAGCCTTCATTCTCCACAAGAAAAAATGGCAGCTGTTCGTCAGATTTTTGACGAAATAGTAACCAAAATGAGTCCAAAAGTAACCATAGTAACCAAAATGAGCCCAAAAGTAACTAAAGTAACCTTGCCTTTAAAGAAGTAACCAAGTTACTAAAAAGTAACCGTGTTCCGATGCATGTGATATGCCACAGAGCTATGACTCATTTGGCTTGAGGAAATTCATTTTGCTCGATGATAATTGAGTTAGGTATAATTTTCAACTACATATAGGCCTTCAATGTAACATTTTAAACAGTGCACAATAAACCACCGATTAAAATTTGCCATCCAGTACATGTCTCAAAATTTTACGCTGACTCGATATTTCGTGATAAAAAAATAAAATGAAATGAAACGATAAAAAGGATGCAAAAATTAAACGAAGTCTGAAGTTTTTTAATTTCAGGTTAACGTCAAATTTAAGACATGTAATGGATGGGAAATTTCATGCTCTACAAGATTGGTCATTATACTTTTTTTCGTAGAAAGCGTAGTTTTTACGTTAGACGAAAAAAACAATATCGCGATACTTAAATAGTACAAATCTGCCAATATTAGATCGCGGTTGGGGAATGGTAGATGGCTTCAAATTGAAAAAATAACTATTCAGGTCGAAGCAGAAACTCAAATTGCACCTAAAAACTTGCGTGACAACTTTTGTTTAGGGGGGTTTTGGGGGTCAAAAACACAAAAAACCACGTTTTTTTCGAAAATGACCCCTCTTTGAGACACCATAGCTCCCCTCCTGAGTGACCTAGGGGGCTAAAAATTTGTATGGAGAGGTTTCAACGGCGAATATCAAAGGATTTCTTCCCAATGAAAAGTTAGTCCGTCAGAATCTCACGACTGTTGTACCTAATGTGTGCTCACGGGTGAAGTGGTTGGCGCGACCGCACGTTTTGCGTTTGGTATCGAAACGGTGTGCGGATAGACAGTATTTCCGCATTATTGAATACGCCCGAATAAACTGTTTTAATTTATTAAACTTTATGCTTAGTATTATTTTTTCATTACTAAAGGCCTGAAATGATATTAATGAAATGTTTTTGAAGTATAATAAATTTATTTATTATTTTTCAAACGACATAGTAGCATTTTCAGGCTGATTTATAAGTCTTCTTATTATACCTAGAATTTTTGAAGTTGTTTAGCAAAAAATTCATCGCGACACCATAGTATTTTTTTTTCACAGTCTTATAGGAAATTTTGTGCTCTTTTTAATGGTATAAAAATCATTTTTATCCGCCTAGAAATTTCAAAGTTACGAAGCTAAAGCTCAGCTGAGAAGTAGATTTTTCCATACATATTGAATATTTAACGCTATAACTTTGAAATCATCGCGACGACCCCAATTTTTTTTTCAACCATATTATAGAATTTTTCATCTCCTTTGCAATGAGATAAAAATCATTCCGATCCTCAAACTTTGTGAAAAGTTATGAACTTTTCAAAGCGGCGATGCTCGAGAAAAATGTACCTACTAATGTGTTCGCAGTCGTGACTTCACTTTTAGGTACACATTTATACATTACTCGCCGATAACTTTTTATTCACCTCGACGACCTATGAATATTTTTTAAAATTCTTATTGGAAATCACGAGCTCTTTCCAATGGTGCAAATAATTTTTCTCTAGCTTTTTTACTTTGCTCGCAAATGAGCTTTTTCTGTTTTGAAAGGTCGCGCGAAGGGTTGGTTTGGTCGCCACGAGCCGTACTCGAGCGAGTACCTTCGACGCTCGGGCATCAGAAATTAGTAAAAAACATCAATCTCGCGGAAAATCTAACACCCTAACTAGGAAATTATCGCCACAGGACAATTTTTTTTCATGATACCCGCGGCAAATTTCACGATCTTTCCATTGGCATTTTCGAAAATATCATCACTCTATCCATTCGTGCATTATTGAGGATTTTTTCATTCTAAAGCATACCTATTAAGAGAAAAATGGAAACTTTTTGAGGTTAATAGCTAAAACCATAAAAAAAATTATAAGCATCTTGAAGGAATTTGCATGCTCTTTCTAATGATGTAAATACCATCCTAATCCCTCCAGCCGTTCACTCGCAATCGAGTATTTTGCCAAATTGAGTAGAATTTTTACTCGAAAAACTCGCAAAAGAAAATAACCATATCTTTTACATACTTTGCAACTTGAAGTAATTGCCTCAAAAAATTTATCGCGGTGACCTATGTTTTTTTTTAAATTGCCTTATTGGAAATTTAATCCTCTTTCCAATGGTATAAAAAGAATTTTTATTCCGTTATTATTTCGGAAGATATGGAGCCAAAACTTGAAATTTTTGCAATTTTTCTACAAATTTTTTAATTTTTTTGGTCATAAATTAAAATTTATTCACGATTTTAAAAAATTTTCCCCATCATATTAATGGATTTTTTACGCCCTTTTCAATGATCTAATCGTCATATCTGTACCATTAACCGTTCGTTCGCAATCGAGTATTTTCTCGAATTCAGTCTCAACTCTCTCCAAAAAAACTCGCAAAAATAAAACAGAGCCACGTGTAATTATTTATATTTCTTTACTTGGATCAAAAATAATTGAATATCCTTATGAAAATTTAAATTTTTCATTTATTAATTTAATATTTTTCTTCTTTTTAATTAATATAATATTTAAGTTAAATAAATTTATTTCATACATACAGACTTTCAATCGATCGCCTCAAATAATTTATCGCGGTGACCTATATTTTTTATTTAATCGCCTTAATAGAAATTTACTCCTCTTTTCAATGGTATAAAAATATTTTTTTTTAAATAATTATTTCGGAACATATAGGGCAAAAATGTGAAATTTTTCCAATTATTCTTCCATTTTTTCTCCTATTTTAAACATTAATTTAAACTTATTCATTATTAAATTTTTTTTTCACAACATGTTATTGGATTTTCATGACCTATTCAATGGTGTAATCGCCATATCCATACCATGGTCCATTCTCTCGCAATCAAGGATTTCCTCAAATTCACTCTCAATTTTATCCAAAAAACATGCAAAAAAAATACAGCCACGTGTTCATACATTCAGACTTTCAATCGATCGCCTCAAAAAATTCATCGCGGTGACCTATATTTTTTATTTAATCGCCTTATTGGAAATTTAATCCTCTTTCCAATGGTGTAAAAAGAATTTTTTTTCGATAATTATTTCAGAAGATATAGAGCCAAACTCTCAAATTTTTCCAATTTTTCTACTAATTTTTCTCCTATTTTGACCATAAATTAAAATTTATTCGCGATTAAAAAAATTTCTCCCATCACATTATTGGATTTTTCACGTTCTTTCCAATGATGTAATCGCCATATCTGTACCATTGCCCATTCGTTCGCAATCCATTTTTACTATAATTTTTATTTATATTATTATTGAATCTTTAATTTCTAAACGTTTAATTATTTTTAAAATTAAATTTTTTAATAGAGAATGACTAAATAATTCGCATAACGTCGAGGTATTCCGTTAATTCCTAAGAAATGTTGAGGAAAAAAAGTTAAATTAATTGATAAAAATAAATTAATAAAATTAATTTTTAATCAATTATTATTTAAGGAAATATTTAATAATAAAGAGTATTTTCTCGAATTCAATCTCAAATCTATCCCAAAAACTTGCAAAAAAAAAAATATAGCCACGTGTTCATACATTCAGACTTTCAACTGTTCGACTCAAAAAATTCATCGCGGTGACCTTACCTTTTTTTGAAAGTAATCTTATTGGAAATTAACTCCTCTTTCCAATAGTGCAAAAATAATTTTTTTTTTCAGATATTATTTCACAAGATAGCGAGCCAAAATGCGAACTTTTTGTTATTTTCTCACTATTTTCTGCCTTTTTTTCGCCATGTATTGAAATTTATTGCTGAACCTACTTTTTTTTTCGTCATGAAATTAGATTTCTTTATTCCCTTTCCAATAGTGTAATTGCCCCCTTCATCTATTTGCTCACAATCGAGGATTTCCTTAAATTTAGTCAAGTGTCTTCCATAAAAAACCTGAAAATGTAAAAAGCTTCTGTTTCAGGTTCAAACTTGGATTAATCGCATATTTTTTTTTGCGACGACTGACGACTTATGATTTTTTCCAATTCTGAAAGAAAATTTAATTCTCTTTTCAATGGTGTTAAAATAATTTCTTCCCAAAACTTATTGAAAAAGAAGCTTTAGTCAAAATTGGGATTTTTGTAATAATTATTGTGATGAACGCGTACGCGTAGCTAGGAAGACGGGTGGTATTTGAACTGGTTCACCCACCAATGTGGGCGTGGCCTGGTTTCCTTCCAAGTCACAAGCTAGTTGTGTGATCAATATATGTCCGGTATTGTGATTTAGAAACTCGAACTAGTTACACGTTTCGTTTTAGCTAGTTTTTCTAAATCCAATCCAGTTTTTTTCCTTCCCAAACCGCGAAAAAATTTTTTGGGAAGTGAAGTTCGTTGAAAATTTGTAGTGAATTTATTTCGTTATAAAAAGTGTTAGTTTGAAGTGAATTTTTATATAGTGAATTTATCGTGAAGTTTTTTGTTCCGTTTTAAACATTTTTTATCAAAATTGAAAATTTTTTGGACAAGTTTTAATATTCGTGTTCGTGAAAATTTTTTTGTTCAGTTTTAAAAGTGTGTGCTAATCAACAATCAGTCAATCAACATGGATACAATTTTAATCGGTGACTCGCAGACCAAGTATCTAAATTCAACTGTAGGATTCAATGTATGTTGGCAATTGCTTTGTATTCCAGGGTTGATGATTGATACCATTCCAGGCTATTTTTTCGACAAAATCCAGAGTATAAAAGTCGTAATTCTTCATGTTGGCACAAATAACATTCCAAATAATTCGCCCTCCAAAGTATTTTCAAAATACAAACGCCTGGTGGCACGAATTCGTTTGGTTAATGTGAAGTGTGCGATTATTATCTCTGGTATTTTGCCGCGGTCGCGAAAAAGAAGACCTCCACTAGACGAAGATGATGGCCGTTGGATGACGCTGAATTCATTAGCGATGGAAGTGAATCGAAATCTTGACATGCTCGCAGATTCTAGCCAGGATATCCATTTCGTCAACAACTGGAAAATATTTGCCTTACAGAGATGCCAGCTACGATCCCTGATTGCTGCCGATGGACTGCATCTTTCATTTCAAGGCACCGATCTCCTAAAGATGAATTTGATGGATGCTGCTTCGAAGAATAGGTGCAATTCTGTAAGTAATGTCATACCTACTGTTGAATGTTCTGCTGTAAGTTTAGCGCCAACTATAGTTATTAATTTGTCTTCTACTGCTTGCAACTCTGCTATTATTGTACCTACTTCGTCGTCTATCGCTTGCAACTCTGCTATTATTGTACCTACTTCACCGTCTATCGCTTGCAACTCTACTAGTGTACCTACTTTGACACCTATCGCTTGCAACTCTACTATTACTGTACCTACTATCTCTCCATCCTATGCTCAGGTCTGCGCTATGTTTTCATCTGTTTCGTCTTCAGCCTGCGATTGTTCAGAGGCCACTCATTCTACCACGTCCTGCTTCGGCGAGTCGTTGTAAAAAGGGTAACCGACCAAATAATTGCATATCTGCTCCTCTTATCAATTTCTTCTTCGCCCAGCAATGTGATTGTTGAGCGGTCGCTCGTTTTACCATCACCTGCTCCGGCAAGTCGTCGTAAAAAAAGTAACCGATCCATCAATCGCAAAGCTCTTCCTTCGTCGCTTTCTTCTTCGCCTAGCAATGTCCGAACTTACAGTATGTAAATCGTATCAGTTTTGCTTTCATCCGTTTACACCGAAATGAAGCAATCTTGGAAAAGAACTACTTTGGTATGAAACACATGTCACCTGTATGAGTAACTTACAGTTGAATAAAGTTTCGTTTTGAATTAATTACTTTCGTAAGTTGTAACCAAGGCTCCGGTGCATATTTGTGTACTTTATAAATAGTTCGTTACACGTGGATAATGTTACTCCCTTCAGTTCTCATATTTACTCAAACCTCTCATTTTTTCAGGTTTCCGGCGCTCCGGCCAAATTCAACCGTAAACGTGAAGATATTGTCCAGAAATTAGAACCATGTAACGTATGTAAGTGTCAGATAATAGCAGTTAATCTAATTATTTCGAAAATATTACCGACGAATTACGTACCTCTAAGCACTTACTCTACTCTTACTTGTGAATTTATGTCTGTTTCGCATTCAAATCGTGGCATTCGAATCAATAGGATAAGTGGTGGTGGTGGTAAGGTCAGCATGTTTCCATACGAGTGTTTAATATGTGAAAAAACGATCAATAATAAATCTGCTAATTAAAGGCATAATAAAACATGTAAAGGCCTACCTAAAAATGAAGTTACCAAAAGTGTTACCAATAACTTTTTGAAACCTATCAATTATTTATCCTCGGAAATGTGAAAAATGTCAAAGAATATATAAAAGTAAAAATTCATTTTTGAATCATTTAAAGTTGAGCTGTTTGGCGATGCAAGATGAAAAATTTATTAAGAAAACTGATTCTATAATGAAAATTCGTAATGTTAATAATGAAATTTATTAAGAAAACTGATTCTATCATGAAAATTCGTAATGTTAATAATGATCACACCTATAAATTTATACCTAAATTAGAGACACCCGTTAGCAGTACTACAGATCATTCGTATTGTTCTTCATTCATAAAACCGTCTACCAAAAAATCTAAGCAAAAAGAACAAAACTTTTATTCAAAACAATGTACGAGCTGTTTTTCACATTATATGAATAAATCTTCTTTTGTCAGACATAAGAAATTTTGCAGTCGACTTGCTACAAAAAATAGGTTGGGATGCCTTATCAGTACTTGTTCTTCAAAATTTTCAAATTATTCTCAAATGTATCTCCACTTCAAACTCGATCACTCTTATGACTGTGGTATAAAAAATTTGACTTTTGACAACATGGCAGAATTCAACATTTGGAAAGATAAAGAACAATTAGAAAAATTTATGTATGCGATCTTGCGTAGTACTAAAACAAAAAAAAATATAAAGTATATGTACTATGTTTGTCAGTTTAATGCGACCAAATTTTATAAAAATTCTATTCCAAAAACTAATGTTCGTAGAAAAGTAGGAAAGATGCCGTCGTCTACTTGTCCAGCCAAAGTAGCTGTACAGTTGAATCTTGTCACTGGAAAGATTGAAGTAAAATATGTTTCGTGTCATACTTATTAAGTGTGTCTAGAGAATTTAAAATGGCATCGCTTACCAAAAAGTATAGTTTCTGATATAAAATCATGTATTGACATGGGAGTTTCACCTAAATTCATTCTAGAAAAAATTCAGGAAAGCTTTGAAGATAATCCAGAAAAAAAAATCAATCGTTTGGCTTATGTTAATTTAACTCATTTAAGGGGCTTTAAGTATCAAGTGAATCAGGAGACTTTTGGAGAAAAGAAAGATGCTTCTGCTGTGAAGAAATGGGTGCAAAAGAATCGGTTATCTGTCTTGACTTTTAAAATGCAAAAAGAAGCTACTTTGATAGGAAATAAAGCTTTAGATGACTTGACTGATGCTGACGAATTATTTGTCTTAGGCATTCAGAGTGATCGACAGAGAAAACATTTTTATGAAGGGAGTAGACGAGTATTGTGTGTTGATGGGACTCATAATACAAATGGTCTGGACTTTATTCTTATAAATTTTATAGTTCCAGATGAATATGGTAAAGGGTATCCTCTAAGCAAAGTTGTTTATCTTCCCCGCCACTTCAGGTAGGCTGCTGCAAGTGCGGCATCAAGAGGTTTACCGTCGTGATCGAATTTCCATATAAATATAGGTAGTGATGTTATTATTTTATAACGTTTAATTTCTTATGAATCGTGTTGTCGTCTTTTCTCGCTGTGTAATGTCTAACGTTAATAACTCAGAATGTCAGATACCGAATCTGTCCGATCCGATTCCGAGCAGTCCGAACGAGAGAAGGAATTCTACCGCAGAGCCGCACCAGGATGTAGCAGTAGTAATAAAAGATCACCCGAACGTTCGCAAACGACCCTCACAAAATATTTTCGAGTAAGTAGTAATATATAACAAATTATTCAAAGAAAATCGTGTCCTTATTTTAATCAGTGAATACGTGTATAATTGCAGCGATATTCTGGAGACAGAGCTCGAATACAAACGCCGTCTTCTCCAGATGCCTCGCTCGTGTCCTCGGAGTCCAGCTGGACTAGATTATCTATGGGAGACATACAAAACGCCAGTCCAACGTCCGATAATGCCCGAAGTGAATTACCTGACCGTCGTCATTTTCCTGTGGACGAGTATGTACGCGAGCTCCTTGAAAGCGTTAATTGTTGCGATGGAGATGGTAGCGTCAGAAGTGAAGGCAGCGCCGAGTCATTGGAAGTTATTGATAACGTTATTGAAGGAGATCCCCAACGCCTCGACGCTGCACTCCGCTCAAATCTTCGAAGAGTTAGTCTCAGACGACGCATTGTCCACGACGTATACTTCGGCGGCGATACCGAGCATTATCTGGGATTCGTGGAAAGAATTTTGGAAATCTCATTTCACGGCGGAGTATACGTCGTGTGCATCCATGGCGACCACATACATACCGTCCACGATTGCAGTTACACCAGTTCACAATGCAGATGTCAACGATCAATCGAATGGGCCCAGTGCATCCCTTTTCGGAAACGAAGAGTTGTTTCCTCGTTCGAGTACAGCATCGAGAGATGGCGCAATCTCATCCTCTATTTCCAAAGCGATGGGCGGTACACTGTATACCGCAAAATCGGACTCGATGAAAGGCGATATCGTAGTGAAGTTCGAGATATTTCCAATGTCCGAGGTTTGTCAGAAAGAGAAATTCAATTGGTGGAAAAGCGCGACATGGAGGGGTTGTGTGGCGATAGAGAAGAACGAGGAAATTTATCGAGAAATTCAAACTTTGACGGACAAATTAGAGAAACACTTTTTGACGAAAAATCGGGGACAAATTCAAAAAGATCAAAAGGCCATACAATCTTAAGGTTTTTCCGGTCCTTCGCAATTTCGCCGTTAGCGAACGTATTTAAACTACAGAAATTTATTAACTCAGATTTTGTGTTTGATGATCGAAATTCCGCATTATATAAGAACGTAATGCACGTTTGGGCAAACTCTTTAAATTTGATGACAGTTAGAGAATTTAATGAAATGTTCGTATTAATGGATCCTTCAAATTTATATTTTGCGGCTACCGATCTCACTGTTCACGATTTTTATTATTCCATAGACACGTCTACTAAAATTGCGATAAACTTATTACAATATCAAATGGGTTCTTTCGAAAAAACCAAAAAATTTTTAACCGAACTATATTACGTATTAGACAAAGTTGTTCCAAAAAAAAATTGTTTTTTTGTAATAGGAGATCCGAACAGCGGCAAAACTTATTTTTTTGATTTGGTAATACATTATTTTTTAAATTTCGGCCAAATAGGTAACTTTAATAAATTCCAATCTTTCCCGTTGCAAGAAGCCGTAAATAAACGTATATTATTGTGGAACGAGCCTAATTGTGAGAGAAGTAAATTTGACGATTTGAAAATGTTATTTGGAGGTGACAATATTAATGCAAAAGTTAAACATTCTTACGACGCTGTAATATCACGAACTCCTGTAGTTATAACAACAAACGAAGATCCTTTCCCTAACGATATCGCCTTTACGAGTAGAATGTTTAAATATCGTTGGAAAGAGTGCGGCGATTTATCAATATGTACAAAAAAATTACATCCATTGTGTTTGATAAATTTACTAGATCATTATAATATTTCTTATTAATAATTGTGCTTATATTATGTAAATAAATAATAAATTATTGCAATACAGAATCGAATATGTTTTTTGATCGAATTCTATGAGCTACTGGTTCTGCACTTAATGTACCTCCATTATCAGGTATCGCTATTCCGAAACATTCTTTGGGTTGATTATATTTCTTCGCAGAAAAATTATGAAAAACAGTATTTCTCGAATGCGTAGATGGTTTGCCTTGCGACCATTCGGTATTAACATTATGTTGAATAGAGATACCACAATAAACATGAAAATACAAGGAAGCATTCAAAAATGAAACAGTTTCAGTTTCGGGATTTAATTGGGGAATCGGAGATAAACCGATATGAACTTGCGGGTAAAGGGTATCCTGTTGCTCATTTTATCACCAATAAAGTCAGACAGGAAGTTTTGGAAATCATGTTTTCTGATTTAAACAAAAGTTGTCCAACATTGGAAATTCCTTACTTAATAACTGATGACGATGACGCTCTCTTTGGTGCTTTATTAAATACATTCAATGTACGTAATCATTATCTTTGCATTTGGCATATATTAAACAGCTGGAATAGGCAGCTTATCAAAAAAATTAAAGACTTGTTATCTTCATCTTATTCTTCTCGGTTTAAAAGTTCGTTTTCGTTATACGTATCAAACGCGTGATAGTTTAAACGTGCTTCGCTAGGTATGGGTAAATGAGTTTTCTATTAATATTATTTTCAGTATGTATTAGAATAATGCTGTACCGATATTATATATAATATAGCAGATTTCGTTTAATATGAGGTGTGTTATTATGGTATAATTTCGTCCTGTATGAGTGAGCAATGAGGTGAGTGAAGGTATGAGATGCGAAATGAGTGCTAGGTAGGTATTATGTACGGATAGGTATTTATTTTCTTTGTGTTTGTATCCAGTTGATGATCACCTTAACCGGTAAGTGCTACAAATTTAATTATGGCCTGATAGGTTCTGATTTTTGACTTTTCGGCTGACTCCTATCCGGAGAAGCTAGCCTAAAAGTAGGTATAATTCTATACCTACTTGGCAGCTACGCTACAAAATGGACCTTTTAAAAGAAAAAATTATAGGAAAATTCAAAGAAAAAGAAGCAGCATTTCTTTCAGAATATTCTAAAATTGAAAAAACAGAACAATTTTGCGAGTATTATAAAACGTACTACCAAAAGAATGAAAAATTCAAAAAATGGACCTTATGCTTCAGAGATAACAACCGATTTAAAACAGATACTAATATGTATGTCGAATCTTACCATAATATTTTAAAAACTCGATATTTCAAGAGACTTAGAAATGTTAGGCTCGAACGTTTGCTAAAAACACTCTCGTTAAATGAAAGAAGGCTTCACTTTGAAAATAATAGGAAAAACACTTTTAAGGAGCCTACCATAAGTTCTGGTAGTGAAATAATAGATGAAGAGCAAATAGCACGACACCAAAAAAGTATCAAAATTCCGTCTTCTGACATAAAAGTGACTTTAATGAATAATTCATGGCAATGCATCTCTCAAACTGTCCCTTCAAAATTCTACACTATTATTAGAAAGCAAGACTCCTGCAGTACAGATCATTGTTACTATAAGTGTAGCAGCAATGAGTGCTTTGACTTATGCTCACATTTATATAGCTGTGATTGCGAAGACATCAAAAACCCTTGCAAACACATCCATAAACTTCATGGCATGTTAAATTCGTCAAAAAGACCCTCTTTACCAGATTATTTTAATTTAAATGAAGCGCATGATTTAACCACATTAAATGAAACCCAGGATTTGGCTATATTAAATGAGACACATAATTCAACTGATTTAGGGTTAAAAGAAACACAAACTCAGGCATCAAATAATATCATACTTGACATGAAATCGAATGTTACTTCATCTCAATCAGTGGTGAATAATAATTCATTTTTAGGTTTTGATGAAGATATCGATAAACAAATTGATTTGCAATTGAAAACAATGATGGATGTTCGGAAATCAGGTCTTACTGTTGCAGGAAAACATAACAAACAACGACTGTTGAGGTTCCTAAAAAAAGGACAGAGTATGCATGCCTTAACTGATCTCAGTGCTATAACTCCAAAAAGAGATTTTAAATGTAATTTATCTTCAAATTCTGAGCGTCAACCTAGTCAACTTGATCACCTATTTCGAACCTCAAAAAAAAAAGGAAACAAAAATCTAAAAGTGTCGTTCAATCCAAAAAAATTAGAAAATTCTCATTTGAACCAAAACATAGTCAGTTCACTTCTCCTATACCCCTTCAAGACGAGAAAATTGATGGGAAGTACAGACTGATAGATGGAAAAAAATACGATCTTTCTGGAACTTGTTTTAAAATAGATAAGCGTTATAATATTTATAATTTATTTTTGAAATCATTAGACTATTTCATTAGCGAAAAAGAGTACCAATTTATTAAATCAATTGAAAAAGATTTCATTAAGGGTTGGCTTTTTGATAATATCATAGATTCTTATCTTTATTTGTTAACTGCAAATGATTCAAGTCATATCTTTTTTTGATACTGCGATTACTCAAATGATTCAACGAGAACGATGCAATTCGTTAAGGTCTTGTTTTCAAAGATGGTTATGGGAAATCATTTGTGCCATGCAATCCAACAGGAAATCACTGGATACTGTTGGTTGCCGATGAAAAAGAGAAAACTTTAACAGTTCTAGATCCCATGTCTATCAACAAAATTTCTGTGGAGGCATCAAAACTTATCAAATCATTTTTGGAATGCTATAAAATATTTAAAAAAATTACATTAAAAATTGAATATCCGAATCATTCTATGCAGGGTGTATTGACCAACAGTGAAATTGATAAAATTCAGCGATATTATGGAATGGCCATTCGAAATAACTTTCAAAATGTATCAGAAATGAAGCGAGCTGTTTGGGCAATTTATTTTCATTTAGCATCTTCAAACGAGAAACCATTACATGGACTCTGTCCCAACTCAGATGACTCCTGGTGCAAATATAAAAAAGCCGTCAGATCAAAAGAAAAATATGATCACGATAGACATGATCATTTACCCGAAGCAGTTATGGAAGCAATAAGACCAATTTTCAAAGACTTGGCTGATGAAGCTTTACTGCAGAGGTGTTTACATGGAAAAACACAAAATGCCAATGAATCAATTCACAATGTTATTTGGAAACGCATACCAAAAACCATCTTTGTCTGGTTGAAAACGTTGAAATTTGGAACATACGAAGCAGTATCCTGTTTCAACAATGGTAATATCACCAAATGCCAAATTCTGAGTAAACTGAACCTTCAGCCAGGAATCAACTGTATAAATGCGATGAAGAAAAGTGATAGGGCGAGAATTTATACAACAACCTTCGAAATGTTGCATGAAGATGCCAGAAAAAAATCTCGCCATGGCCAAGAAGAAAAGGAAGAAGAAAATGAAGATTATGAATCCGGGCTTCATTAATTTTATTTGGCCCTTTTTTTGATATTTTTTTTTTAATGAAGTGACCTTAATTTTACAAATATATTTTTGTACCTAGAATATAAAAAACCTGTATTTTCTATTAAAAAATATTTAAAATAATTGAGATTTGTTTTTATTGATGTTATCTTACTTCAAAATGAAAAAAATTACCAAAAAAAAGGTGCGAAACTTCAAATGAGATTTCCCAAAACTTTGGTTTTTCGGCAATCATGTTCCTTTTTCTCAAGATGGGTCAGACCGAATTCAATTTTTTTTTTTGTTGAGTATGTCGAAGTGTATTCTACAATTCAACACAGGTTTTTTTTGTATGTCCATTTTGAAATTTTTTATGAATTATCATGTTAGCAAAAATCTGGAGTGAAAAAGGTGCTTTATGAAAAAATCTGCAAATTGGATTGTAGCGGCTACAAAAAAAAAATCTTACATTAAAGTGATGACAAAAGTTCAATATACCTCTCATAAAAATTTCAGCTAGATAGGCAAAACCATTTTGTAGAAAAAGGAACCTAAAAATGGGTCATTTTAGAGCCATTTCTCTAGGCCCTTAAGGCAGTATTTGATAGACTTCGTTTAAATAATTTAAAATTACAACCAGATAAATGTGAATTCTTAAAAACGGAAGTAGTTTACCTAGGACATACTATAACAGAAAAAGGAGTAAAACCTAACCCAGACAAAATCAAGGCTATAGAAAATTTCCCCAGACCAACAACAGATAAAGAAATTAAACAATTTTTAGGTTTAACTGGATATTATAGAAGATTTATTCCAAACTTTGCAAAAATTGCCAAACCTCTCACGAAATTATTGGAGAAGGACATTGAATTCATTTGAACAGATGAACAAGAAAATTCATTCAAGAAATTTAAAGAAATTTTAACCAGCGATCTTTTGCTTCAATATCCAAATTTCGAGAAATGGCGTCACGAATGGAGTGATAATTTTTCCCTGGTGTGATGTTTCTGAACGCACCCCAGACCTTATCTCTATGGAAGGAAATTCAAGATAGTAACCAATCATAAACCGCTTACATGGTTATTCAACTGCAAAGATCCAGGATCCCGCCTTATCAGATGGAGATTAAAACTTGAAGAATTTGATTATGAAATAATTTATAAGCCGGGAAAATTAAATTCAAATGCCGACGCACTTTCCCGAATTCAGATCAATCTTACTCAAAACAAAGACGAAATTTACGAGGATTTTTTTAAATTTCATTATATGAATGACGAATTGATCGACGTCACTGTAGTTAACGATTCAATTTTGAACAAACCAAATATTGTAATTTTTTGTAGTGCCTATTTAGAAGATGAAAATGATTTTCTCTCTTCAGTCAGAGATAAATTTTCAGTCAAGGAATTTCCAAAAGAATTAAAAACTAGAAGTGTTTTGACTTATACAAAAAATAATAACCATTTGATTCTTGGACTTTATAAACAAAATTTTTACGATAAATTATCTTATGCAGAATTATTTTACACCCTCAAGGAAATTCGAGATCAGGTAAATTCTTTAAAAATAGATAAAATCTTTTTGTCTAATATTTCCAATGATTACGAAAAAATTAACTTAGAAAAATTCAAAGAAATCGTTTTCTTTCTATTTAAGGATATTAACGTAAAACCAATAATTTGTCTGAACCAAAAATTAAAAGTACCTCCCGATAAGATTAAGGAAATCATTAAGGAAAATCATTCAAGCCTTTTAGCAGGACATTGTGGATTCAAAAAGACTTAACGAATTAAAGAAAAATACGAGTGGACCAACATGCAAAAGGATATCAAAAATGTTATCAAGAAATGTCCAAATTGTCAACTTAATAAAGTGGATACACACCCAATCAAAAATCCGATGATAATTACCACAACAAGCGATCATTCATTTCAAAGACTAGCTATTGATATCGTTGGACCCCTACCAGTAACAGAAAATGAAAATCAATACATCCTCACAATGCAAGATGATCTTACAAAATTTTCAAATGCAATCCCAATTCCGAATCATGAAGCACTAACAGTAGCAGAAGCTCTTCATAAATTTTTTTCACTTTTTGGAATACCCGATACACTCTTAAGTGACCAAGGAACTGAGTTCACATCAAACATCATTAGTCAGCTTACGAAACTTTATAAAATTAAACATATTTTCTGTTCCGTATACCACCCAGAAAGTAACGGAAGTCTGGAAAGAAGTCATCTTACTTTTAAACAATATTTAAAGGCTTTTATTAATAATGATCAAACTAACTGGGCTATTTTAATTTCACATGCGATGTTCTGTTACAACACAAACATCCATGAAGCGACTGGAAAAACCCCCCTTCGAACTATTATTCGGAAGAAAAGCAAGAATCCCTACTTCATTAACAAACGAACCCGAATTTCAATATACTTATGATGATTATTACTCACAATTGAAATTACGTTTAAATGTGATTCACAAACTAGCAAAGGAAAATTTAATCAAGGCCAAAGAAAAATCAAAAACTCAATATGATAAAAAATTAAATCCCCATAATTTCAAAATTGGGAGATTTAGTAAAAATAAAAATAAAAAATTTCAAACCTGGAAGAAATAAAAAATTAGATAAAAATTTTGATGGACCTTATAAAATTACGAAAATTAACAATAATAATAATACCGTACAATTACTCGTCAAACGTAAAAAGAAGACATATCATACTGATATGTTAAAACCTTATTTTCCAGATGAAAATTCTCGTACTGATGATTCTCAATAATTTTGTTGATCAGAACGGAGCGAAAAACCAATTTAAGGAATTCGTAAATCCACCCAGAATTTTTTTATGAACATTTAGGAGATGCCAAAATTACAACAGATACCTGGACCTTATTGAGTTCAACAAATATTTCCTTCATTGAAGCCAGATTGAACATTTTTTCAAATTTAATACTTCGCACAGTCTCATTATGTGGACAATATGCATATGCCAAGGAAACTTATTATTGTGATCAAACTATTCGACTTTTACAAACTTCAGTAACAAGACTCGCTTCAAAATTCGAAACTATTTGTCATTTAATCAGACACCAAAATGAAAACCTAAATGAAAATCAACGAAGAGAAAGAGGACTCAATCGACGCCGGATCCTATGTTTTTAAATTTCTTTTTGGAACCCCCGACGCAGATGATGCACTATTCTACTCAGAAGCAATTCATAAAGCCCAATATGACGAACAAAACATCCAACTCCTAATGAAACAACAGATTCAAGTTATTAAAAGCACAATTACGAATTTTAACGAAACAGTCTCAAATTTACGTGTAAATGAACGAATCCTGAATGAAAATATAAGACAAATTCACGACTTTGTCACTAACGTAAAAACTGAAAGATTTAATACTCGACTTGTCTCGACCATTACTGATCACAAACTTACTTAGTGAACTAACCAATCAAATGGAAATAGAATTTGATAACTTAAATCTCAGCCATACTTTTTGCTAAACGTAATATTTTACACCCTTCAATTATTACCCCACGTCAATTATTAAAAGAATTACAAGACGCTAGAATCCCAATGGATCGATAATTCCCCGTAATAAATGAATTCAAAAATATTTTTCAATATGTGGATATTTGTAAAATTGACGAGATATTTTCTAACGGAATTTTAATTTTTTCCATAAAAATTCCCTTAATTCACTCTCAAAAATATAAATTTTATAAACTTTTGCCATTTCCAACTCCTTCTAAAGAAATTTCAAACCTCTATCATTATATTCAACCTTCTTTTGAATATTTATTAATTTCAAATTTATTCACTCGATATGCAAAATTAAATTCTCTCTCAAATTGTGAAGAAATTAAAACTGCTAAATTTCTGTGTTATATAACCGTTGTTTACGAAGCCAAAAATAGCCCTATTTGCGAAACAAACCTACTTACTTCCTCTACAGACGCTATTCCTTTTGGCTGTGTAGCTAAAAGCATTAAAATTCACGCTGAAATTTGGGAATCCCTTCGTGGAAACGAATGGATATTTATCTTAACAAATTCTACACGTCTCTCAATCGAATGCGATAACCGAAAATATATCAAAGATATTCTTTTACCCCATTCTGGAATTTTGACACTCGATAACAATTGCCGAGGATATACCCATAACACCATTTTAAACGCACAAACCGAAACCGAAATTTATTTCGAAAATATTTTACCTTTCGCCAATATCCATGAACTTCCCTATACGAAACATTTTTATAATAACTCAAATATTTTAAATTTACAACCAATTCAATTGACGAATTTACATACAAACGAACTTAAAATTTTGTCCCATAAACTTGACCAATATGACGAAATTTTACAGAAAACCATTACTAACGATTACTTCGAAAATCGTTTCTCATGGATTCACATATTCTTAAATTTCATCTATGCTATTATTATAATTTTCTTATTCATTAAGATTGTAAAAATCTGTAGAAATTATTGTTTATGTAGACGTAGACCTAGAGCAATAAGAAATACTACTATATTAGATGAACCCAATTCAGTAAATTGTGGTTGTTTTCGCATGATTACTGAATGTCTACCTGGTACACAATCAACCGTTATCAGAAATTCTGTAGAAATTCCCAAAAATAGTTACGAATTACCCTCTATATCTAGAAGTCATTCACATGTAAACAGATCCCTACCAAATAGCCCTTTACCTAGTTCGACCTCTCAAACTTATGTAAGAACTTTAAGATCAAATTCCAAAGAATTAAATGTATGCCCAGATTAATGTATAAAATTAGAAGAAAACTATTGTACGTGATTATTTTGATATTTTTGAATTTCTAAAATTATTTCTCTCTATTTAGCATGGACATGGATCATATCAGGGACATTCAACAGATCTACAGGAACTACCTCAACTATGTATTAATGAGACCCGAGATAAAAAACACAGACTTAATTATGGCAGCCTTCAAAAAAGAGAAAAAGAATTTCTATCATTCATAATCGACCATTTTGAAGGACAACTACCGCAAGAAGATAAAATTAAAATCGAAAATTTTTCCAAGGAAGTAGCCAAAATTGAAGAATTAAATGACGAACAAGATAAATATAATCTACTTCGAAACAACGACTGGCAAGTTGCTGAACTTATCTACAAGGCCATTAAAAAGGACAAATTTACTCAACCCTTAGACACAATAACAACCTGCCTTATCTGCCTATATCGACCGATAAGCAGCGTATTCCTTCCATGTGGACACGCTAAATGCTGTATAGGCTGTGCCCGTAATTTGACCGAAAATTGCCCTTTTTGTTGGACACCCATAGAAGAAGCTAAGAAAATTTATCTATAACCTTTGATCATTTCCCTAGACTTTGATTATTTAATTATTATGTCATTTCCTTCTAAAATTATATAAAAACTTAAATTTTTATCACACTATTCTCATTGTAAATCTGTGTTCAGTTTAAACCATTGTTTTCATTGTGTTCTAAAATTTTAATCTCACTTTCATTACACGGTTAAAATTACGCGAAATTTTCACTTCTTAAAATTACGTATAAATTTTTTGTATTATTCTTTACCTTGTTCGTGTATCCATCAGATTGAAAAGAAAAATGGACCAATACATCCAACAACTTCGAACCAACCAATTGGAAACCAAATACCACGAAATCAACCAGAGCCTCCAATGCGTACACCACACCGTTTCCACTAACAACAACACCATTTCTCAAATTCTTGACGATACCAAAATATTACGCGAAACAATCAATAAACATGCTCACCACACCAACGCGAATAATCAAGTAATTTCCAAAATGATCAAAAACGCCAACCAAAAAATAGACGAACTTTCGCAAAAACTTAATGAATTCTCGATAACCGAAGACGTAAGACACGATCATCAACAGATGCAACTAAATAATATCGTCACTAATATTTCCAAGATACTCAAAAAGGAGATAATTTCCGAAAGAATCCGGTCTCAAACGCAAATCAACGAACTAAAACGAAGATTAACTGTTATTGAAAATCAGCCTAAAAATGATTCATGGAAAATAATAGCGAATAACAACACCAGAAACAAAAGGAAGTTAACTTTGACCCTGCATCGTGATGATACCACCCTCCCTACTCACCGGACTTAGCCCCCTCCGATTTTGGGCTTTTTCCGAAGCTCAAAAGCCTACTAGGAGGTCAAAGATTCCACACTAGAGAGGAACTCACCGCCGCCGTCGACTCAACGTTGCAAAAAATGGGAGCACCGTTCTATGAAAATGAAATTCAAAAGCTTGTTTACCGATATAACAAATGTTTAGATATAAAAGGTTCTTATGTAGAAAAATAATAAAATTTTGTCACGAATCGAATGGCTATTTCAGATTTTTTCTAACTCTTTTAGTTTCTGTGATATTGAACCAGTGAAGAGACTTAAAAAACGTCCCTCGTATATATTATAATCTCTTATATCTTACATCGTTCTATATTTTTATTACGATTTTATTCTATTTTCAAAATTTTTTCGTTTATTTTTTTCTTTTTGTCACTTTTTTTTCCTCGTTATTTAAAATTTTTTTTCATACCTCAAAATTTTTTTTTAACCCCCGAGGTATGTTAAGTATGTATCCCGTATGTGCCTAGAATCCATTAATTATATATTATACATCTGTAAATTCCATACTTTACTCTCCTAATCTTACAATACCTATTGATTCCGTGCTTTTCTCCTTTCTAATTAACTTTAACTCTTTCTTATCTTTTAACCCTTGTACTATGCCGTCATTATGCCGTCATTTTCCATAGAACAACCTTTGTCCGAATTCATGAAATAATATTCTTACAATTTAGTATATAAAGGCTAAGACATATCATAATATCAATCATTATAATCATATTCTATCTCTATGTGAAATAAAGTGTTAATAAAACTTCTTTGCTTAACTCAGTGCGTTCGCGTCTTATTTTCCTCGTAACAAAACATTAAAAACATTTTCCTAAGCTAATTCGCCGAGCCCGCTGGTTGTGTTTGTGTAATATTAAATCTCTGTATACTGTGAATAAATTTCCGATCTACGTATACACAAAAATGTCTCATCACGGAGAAGATGATGCTTTGGTGAGTAAATTTCCGAAAACATTATTTTACCTATTTACAATAAGTGTGGTTTGTTTCCCCTGCCCGGCCCCTTCTTCGAGAGTCTTAAAAATGGATAGGCATTTGCATGCTCACACCAACCTTACGTTGGCTAACGCAGGAATTTTGTATTTCTGTCGTTAGGTAACAATTGATAGAAGAACTCGCCAAAGAAGACGCCAGATGAATACTTAGAAATTTCAGATCCGTTCGACGTCTTCCCTTTAAATTTTCGCTTCGTTATAATTAGTTTCGTTATAATTTGTTTCTTTAAAATTTGTTTCTTTAAAAAAAATCATCATGGTTAATCGTAGGGCGTACACCGCCGGTGATTACGTGTTTGTCAAATTACGGCACAACATGTGTGCCAAAGTCGGAAGAGTGAGGCCAATCGTAATCGTCGCGGAGGTGAAGAGAGCACGAAAGTTCTTCCATCGAAATGAATGGAAAAAAGTAAGTACATTTTAAGAATACGATGATGTATCTCGATTTTTTAGAAGTGTATAAAAATGTATTTTCCGTTACCATACAGGCCTCAACAAAATGGACGAGCTGAAAGAATGAATCGCACGATTATTGAACGAGCGCGCTCAATTCTATATAATATGATCTAGGACGTTATTTTATGAAAGAAACGAGCTGGGGTTCCTTTTTTTTTAATATTTAAAGCAATTGGAGTCCATCCCATTCACTAGAAATCTCTCCTTCTCTATACATACATGACCCTTAGGCTTAAAAAAAATTCCAAACAAAAGTTGTGGATTGAAATCTTTGGAAAGTCCATTTATATGGGCTTATCTGACTTAATTCTCAATTTTTCACTTCACGCTAGGAAATATTGCGAATTGAAATAACCCTGAGACGAGAAACAGCACCGAAGAGGGAGCGAACAACCCCGCCGCACGGCACGGAAATCGGATTTCGTGAAAAGAAACCAGCTCCGCGACGGGAAGTAGAACAGCTCGCGAGCTACAGACCGGCTCCGCGACGAGAAGAACCATCAGCACATCGAGATGCGACCCGCCAACGTGCCAGACAGATACAACTACCGGACAGTGAACTAATTAGAGAACTGGAAGCATCAAGGAGAGATATCGAAGATGCCGAAAACGTAAGGAGATCTGTAGTCACGGCTCAATACGTGTGTTGTAAGCTGCCACCACCTCCCATCAACAATAACTGCACTCAAAATCTGATAGATCTAAAACTCGGGAGTAAATCTTGCACATCGCCATCGCTGGCTCTGCTACCAGCTCCCATCAACAATAACTGCACTCAAGATCTGATAATCTAAAATTTGGGGTGACACCTTGCACACCGAACACATATCATAACGTGTTTTCTAGAACACCAACGTGAATGTGTTTATTCCCCCAACGAGCTCGGTGTTTTTTTTTAGGCTCAAAAAAATGAACTTTCGCCAGCTGTAACGTTTTTTAGTTTTAAATTGAATACCATCTTTTATTTTCAGTGTCATACAAATTACTGCCGATCCGGGACGCCAGCAGGGCGATTACATAAACGACAGTATATTGTATATGCTGCGTTCTTTAACCAATATTAAAGTGGTGATAGTAGCGGCCAATCAATCGCCACTGACGGTGATTGCACAGGAATTAAATTGCAGCGACATGCTTGCGAGCAATTTGTGGGAACGTGGTGGTGTATATGCCTAGTGTGAGTATACCCTTATGATTATGAAGTGGTTTATTGTAATCAATTATGATTAATATTGGTTTTTTTTTTGGCTTCACCACACTCCATCGTCGAAATTTTCCAATTTTTACGCGTCACGCAAATAAAGTTCACATTGGTGTGCAGTTCAAAAAATTTAGAAATCCCCGAAGGTCTGCTGATAAAAATAGAATCCCCCATCGCCCCTTTGACAAACCTATTGCATCCACAATATGACCGCATTTCGTCGGATAGCCTTGGGCATATTTATTCGTGAGTTTTTAGTTATCTATATATATAGAATGAAAAATATATCGAAAAAAATTTTAATTTTAAATAATAGTAAAATTTGAATTTCATGTTTCAGATTTGTTGTAAAAAATTTTCGAAACATAGAAGACGAATTCTGCTCCCTGGTGTGTAAGATCTTAGCCAGGCAGAATTACAGTCATGCGATTCCAGATGAGGTTATAGATTCGTACCTCGACCCACCACCGAAACGTCAAGTGTAAGCATCATTCACGAAAGAAATTATCCGAAGACGAACACACAGGCAACCAACTCCTGGAAAAATCAGTTACCGAAAATCAACCGTGGGGTAGGTTAATTTTTTGTAAAACGTAAATGTGTTCCTTCCGAACACTAACGTGAATGTGTTCCTTCCGAACACTAACGTAAATGTGTTCCAACAAAACACATTGCATAATTTTATTTTGTTTTTGTTTTTCAGATGACGTCGTTGACCGAGATTTTTTTTTTTAAATTCTATGAACATACGTGGGTACCAGATTCCCTTGGATCTGGTAGTTGATGCGCTGGCCGAACTAAATTCCAAAATCGTCTTCAGATGCCCGTCTGATGTCAAAAACCCATTTAAGTTTGCGCGAACCATTCGAAAGTAGGTACTTAGTGAATTGAGTCGTTTTATGTTTTACTTTTGTGTCTAATTGTTAATCCTTTTTCAGAAAAACGTACAAATGCATTTACTGTGACGATAAACTAGCTACCTCGTCGCAGTTGCGATACCACCTTCAGTCGCACAGGGATGACGACGTTCGGCTTGTATGCCCCATGTGCTGACGCGTCATTGGGTACACGGGGCGTCAAGTAGAGGACCATTTGCGGTCGCATAATCGAACCGGCTGCAAGCACCCGGAATACGTCATCCAGCGCCCAATTTTAAAGAAGGAGGCGAAGAAAATTCAAAAATTAATTATGGCTAAAGAGGAGGCGTTGAAGGCGGCCAAAAGGGCCAAAAGAATAAGACGCGCTGAAAAAAGGGAAAGACGACGAGTTAAACGAAGACGCTTGGATTAAAGGTAAATTTGTAAAACTCATTCTCATATTGAATAATTAAAAGCCTCAGGCAACTTATCGTTTTTTTTTTTTGAATTTTTCCAGATAAAATATCCGCTCGGAAGTAAATTTGTTGTATATGTATACAAAATTAAAAATCAAACATGATAAAATTACGACTCTACCTACCAACAACAATATTGCTTCGACCTACAGCAGGTGCATTATCTACCAAATTTGACCATCGGCGAAGCCTTTTACAAACGGCAAATTTAATTCTACTCGTTTTGTGTCGCCGATATACAGTTTAAAAAACCCTCATTTTTATACGTGGAATGAGACGGAAGGCAATCCAGGATCTCAAGAAATAGCATCAACAGTTTTCCACCATTTAAATACTGAAACGGGTGAATGGAAAAAGAACACAACTGAAATTCGATTATTCTGCGATGGATGTGGTGGCCAGAATAAGGACAGGTATATTGTTCACACTTTGGGATACTGGCTCCATTACAGCGGAGAATGTGTCGCCGAAAAAAAATTGAAGACATCAATAACTGAAACGTCAAGCGAATGTATGATTAGGGTTGATGAGCCAGTCGCTGCAGTTGTCCCAGGACTAAGTTGGGTGGTCACTACTGCTACCGAGCCAGCCGCAGTCATCACTGGTCGAGTCACCACTATGGCTCCGGCTGAAGGATCAGATAGGGGTAAGTGATTGAGTGAAGTTTTGAAGAGTGGGTAAGTTGCATGTAATAATAATTTTTTTACCCCTAGGACACGAATGGAGTGAAGCGATGGTTGCATGCCTAAAGAAGGCACTGGGAAACGTCAAGTCGGTGACTATGGCAAAGGCTCGCGAAATACAGCAAGCCATGAAACAACAAGGTTATGTGAAGACTGTTGCATCTTGGGGTAAGGAACAGTTCTATGGATCTCAGAATAGCTTTAGATCGTAAGTACTTACTACTTACAATTAGTACTAACTACGAAAACAAAGAATCTTCTAATTTTCCCATCCGAGAACGCCGATATTAACGTTAAAAAAGAACTTTATTCTACTAGCATCGACCCGAGAAAAACTGGCATCAAAGGAATCACCACCTTTGAATCTGGAGCCATACTAGTTGAATGTTCTTTCAAAGAAAACGCGAATGTAATCGCCAAAGAAATTGAAAAAATACAAAATTAAAAATCAAACATGATAAAATCGTGCTACTAACTTTTTTTTTAAAAAATCATTAATAATTATGTTCATTTTTAAATTGAATTCTCAGATTTTTCCATTTTTATCATATTCCTAAATTTAAAATAATTATGTTTTTCTCTTTGTTCCAAAAATATAAATTAATAAAATAGATAAAACAATTAATTAATATTTAATTTTTTAGTTAATTTAAAAATTAATTGTTTTAATAAAATAAAAAAAAAATAAAAATTCAAATTAAATCAATAAAATGTCAATATATACATATTATTTTAAATTCTAAATTTATCTTCATTTATGAAGAATGGCCCAGAACTTAGTTATTGCTGGAGAGCATAATGGAAAAGCTTCCAATCAGATTGTATGTATAGCAATTTGTTTTAAATATTTTATTCTTTTCAAGACTATAAAGAAGAAGAGTACCAGGAATACCAGGAGGAACAAGAAGGCGAAACATATGAAACAAAAATTAATGATATCACTGAGACAATCGATCTAACTGAAGATGATAACGAAATTTTTTTTTATTACTGTTCGGGGCTTGATACCCTTGAAAGTAATTCGCTTATATACTTACTTAGTAATATTTGTATTTTCATATTGAGTCTTTTTATTTTTAATTTTAGTTGAAAACGGACGTAATAAAATTATCGATAATGATTTGTAATTTGATTGCAATGCCACCCATGTAAAGCCAACGTTGGATTCCCAATAATATTATTTCGGATCCAGGGTCCAGTGTTAGCTTTTGCATCGTTCTATTTTGTAACATGTCAGTGGCACGTTGATGCAAGGGATTAATCAAATAATAAAATCAGATATCATTAAAAATGATGAAAATGATATGCTACCAGAACAACAAAAGTAAAACAAATGTAGTATGTAGCAAAAATTACTGTAAGTGGTCTTATTTTAATATTTTCTTTCAAACATTCTTAATAATTTAATTGCAATGCCCTCTGGATAATCAGAGTTGGATTCCCAATAATGTTTGGATCCAAGGGTTATAGTTTTAGATTTGTAACATGTCCGTGGCACGTTGATAAAGGGATAAATCCCATAATAATACAGGGTGTACCACGCAACGCGCAACCCTGGGATCAAGCGCATGCAACCACTATAAAAGTTTTTTGGGCAAAAGTTCAACTTAGTGAAAAATGTTGACAAAACTTCAAAGTGCGTTTGTTATTGAGCACTATTTTAGTTCAAAATCATATAAAACCACTCAAAGCGAGTTCAGTGATGCGTTTCCTGATGTCAATTCGCCTCATAAGTCCACAATTTCAAGAATTGTGAATAAATTTCATAACAACGCCTCAGTCGATGCAAAAAAACGCCGGTATAAGAAGAAAATTTTAACTCCTGAAAATTTATCAAGGGTCCGAAGTAAATTTCAAACGAATTGGAATATTTCCATCAGAAAAGCTTCCAAACAACTCGATGTCAGCAAAACTTCTGTGCAAAGAGCGACTTTACGTCCGTTCAGAGTTTCTGTATGTCAAGAGTTGAAACCCAGTGATTGCCCTAAGCGAGTCGTATTTTCAAATTGGTTGCGTGGTTCATGTTAGATGGTTATGTGAACTCACAAAATTTTAGAATTTGGTCTACTGAAAATCCTCACGAGTATGTCACTAAAAATTTACACCCGCTGAAAATTGGCGTGTGGTGTGCCATATCACGCCGAAGAATAATTGGACCAATTTTTTTCGATTCGATTATCAATAGTGAAGTGTATTGCGAAATAATAACCAAATTTATTTCATTATTGGAACGCGACGAACGATTTATACATTTCCAACAAGATGGTGCACGACCTAAGATTTCCAATAAATTTTTTTTTAATTTGTAACGTTTTGTAAAAGTTGAATTTTTAGGGTTGCATTTTGTGTGGTACACCCGGTATTAATAATGAAAATGATTTGCTACCAGAACCAAATGAGCGACAAGACGACGGAATGGGATAGTGTAGTATGTAGCAAAAATTATATCGTAAATAATATTGTTTGGCTTGAATAGAAACTATGAAATTCCGTTGACTCTCGAACAAACATAAGAGCCACATTTCGATCATTAGGTACAAAAATACCTGAAGACTTCCAGCACTCAAAGAAACTGTGAGAGTATTTTATCAATTTCAAATCGCAATGAAGAACACGCGCCAATACCAACACTACCCACCCAAGTCACAAAAAACTCATCACTTACTTCGATCTAGATGGTTTGATTTCAGCTTCTTGTACTCTGGCTGGCGGATGATGGTGGGTGACAGCCGGAGCGTCGGCCGGTGGCAAAGATAACTCTTTAACATCGGACTGCTGTGACTTGAGGGTTTGTTTCTTGCCGGGTTTTCTTCGTTGTGCGATTTCTTCGTCGCTTTCATCTTCCGTAGAACTGGGGTCTATCATATTCAGTTACACATGAGGAAATCGGCTTCCCTCAACATGTTTTGAGATCCTGGGTAAGAATTAAGAAAACAAAAAATTAATGAAATTCGTCTAAGCTCTTTCTTTCGCAAAACCTTTCCCATTCTTTCAATTTGCATAGATCAAAATTTTTCAGGGCTCAGAAATGTCAAAATTTCAACTAAATTGATGAAAATAAAAAAAGCAAAGCTGTTTTTCAGGATCCCTCAAACTTGAGTTGGTTAGGCCAAAGCTTATTTCACCGTCGAAATGTACACGTTATTAATTTCCGCCGAAAGTATTGCAGAAACCAACAAAAAAAAAACCGCGAATTTATTCCTTGATAAAATGGTGTATCCTCTAAAAGAATCTTACTATGCAAAAGATGAAAATGTAAAAGAAGCTTACACGAAAGTATATTCGGACAACAAAAAAGAGCTCGAAAAATTATTACCTCCGGCCACCACTCCCAATCCCAACGGTGGGTAATTGTCAAATTCGTAATTAATATGTTCGTGTAATTCTAAGTTCGTATAAGTTTATTTCTAGTGTTTTTTTTTTTTTTAGCATAGTACCTATAATATGCTTTTACAGAGACCAAAATAGAAAAAAAACGAGACCAAAATCCGACAGGAAAATCCGACAGTTAGGTTAGGTTACAAAAAAAACTTAGAAAATTTTTAATAAATTCAATTTTTTAGACATTATGAAACTATGAAACTTGTAATTTTTTTTGAAATTTTATGACTTTTAGACATTTTCTAGACATTTTGTCAGACATTCTGAAACGATTTTTTTTTTAGAAAAATGGCTTTCAGACATTTTGAAACTTGAATTTGTAGAACACGTGATCTCTACTAATGACGGGTAAGGTGAGAAGGGTAAGTCGACGGGTGCGACTGTATGCCTACCTATAACACTCTAGGAGCAAGGCGACGCCACCGAGCTACACTAGAGGAAGACTGTAGACCAACAAAAACACGTAGTTACATGTTATCAAAAAGGTTGTGTTTTATTACAAGTTGGATGGTGTTCTATTTACATTCGGCTCTGGCCCGGGCATATATAGTGGTTTCCTCGGTAGTCCATATGCGAGTAGCAAAGTACTACGTATATAGACGCGATTGGAAACGAAGCACTACACACCCCCTTGCCAGAAATTGTGAAATTTCGAAACAACAAAAAAAAATTAACAATAATTATGTACATAAGAAAAAAATTGAAGAAAACCAAAATATAAGCTACCTCCAGAAGCAAGGCGACGCCACCGAGCTACACTAGAGGAAGACTGTAGACCAACAAAAACACGTAGTTACAAGTTATCAAAACGGTTGTGTTTTATTACAAGTTGGATGGTCTTCTATTTACATTCGGCTCTGGCCCGGGCATATATAGTGGTTTCCTCGGTAGTCCATATGCGAGTAGCAAAGTACTACGTATATTGACAATTTTTTTTTATAAATTTAATGACTTTTTGTTAGATTACGAGTTACGACTTGAAATTTTTAATTTTTTCAAAAAAAAATTAAAAATATTTTATGACTTTTAAGACATTTTGTCAGACATTCTGAAACTTGGAAATTTTATGACTCAAGCTTTTTGTAAGACATTCTGAATTTTTTATTGAATAAATTTTTTAAAAAAATTTATTAAATAAACATTATTACCTATTATTTTTTTTTTTTTTTAGAAAGGTGACTTCCAGAAATTTTGTAAGACATTTTGAAACTTGAATTTTTTTTAGAAAAACGACTTTCAGATTTTTAAATTTCAATGTTTGAAATATTCACTTTTACACATTTTCTAGACATTTTGTTAGACATGTTTGAATAAATTTTATGAATTTTAGACAATTCATTGTCAGACATTCTGAAAATTGGAAAAAAAAATTAAAATTTTATCACTTAGGCTGTTTTGTCATACATTCTGAAACTTGATTTTTTTTATAAATTACTTTCAGACATTTTTAAACTTGAAATTTTTTTTAGAAAGATCACTTTCAGACATTTTGAAACTTGGAATTTTTTAAATAATTTTATAGACTTTTTGATATTATTATTTTTTAATTTTCCATGCAAATTAATTATTATGACTTTTAGACATTTTGTCACAGAATAATAGTAGTTGGATAAATTATTTTACGTTACGAGGGAGAAAAAGGCTTCTTTATACTACCGAAAGATCAGCGAGAGGGAAATAAAGTAGCACTTTATCTCCCTAGTAACGTAAAAGAATATTATTAATGACTTTTTGTGAACTATCAAACAAAACTGAAGTAAACAAATACAAATAAATATCTACATTAAATAAACACGTCATTGATCATTATTAGTCGTTGTCATTAAAATCAGAATTTAGAGTGAAATTATTTTCAAGCCTTGAAAATAACACAAATTACAATTATACTCGTATTATTATTATCTTTGTTTTCTTTAGGTAACTAATTTTAAATTTGACAATTTGTTTCCGAATTGAAAAAGTTGGCACCAATAAATTTCATAATATGTGGCATCTATTGGTGCCACTTTGAAGAAAAATCGTATAGCGTATTTCGTAATGAGTTTGCGGGTTTCACCCTGCGATGCCAGTCTCCTACCCAGACGAATTTGGCAGATGCTGGATGATCCCATTTAGCTCAAGACCCAAATATAGCGCTTATACTTACTATATAATTTTCACTAGAGAAGACGGTAGCCTCTTCGATGGCCATTTGCTCATCGATCAGCCCCAATTTATCCCGTGTAATAGATATTTCAGCCGTAAATTGGGGATGCTGGGTGTTGCAGATCTAACATGCGCCAAGAAAGTTTATAGTTTTCACTGCGGTGAAGACAAAATCATACTCCCAGGTTTTTGCAGTACACTCGGTAACTCAACTGAGCAAATAAATTAACCATGTACATACGTTTATTTTTTTTTTTGAAGTATTACTTTATATTTTTTTTAAATAGTATAGGTGGGTATTTTAACAATTTAAAATTCAATTCATTGAATTTTTCACAAATTTTTATTTTTATTGGAAGAGTTTTTTCTCTTTATTCAGTTTTTGAAAATTTCATGATTTATTAAATCTTTGTAAGTGGGAACAAATCTTACGTAACGTAAATCCATCCTATTCGTATTCCTACAATTTAAATTTTTTCACAATTAGGACTGTACAATTTTTCAATTTATTAAATTTTTGCAGGTAAATCTTTGCATTTATTGAATTTTGAATGTATTTTGATTATAAAATGTTGTAGAATTTTTCGCAATTAGGTATCAACATATTTTGTCCATGTTCTCAAAATAAAAAATAAATAAAAAATGCTATTTTAACATCATCGACAAGTTTATTCAATTTTTAAAGAGCTTCTACTGTATTCAAAATGATGATTAAGTAAACAATAAAATCTATCAACTTCTCAAAATATGTTTCAGGGACCATGTAGGTAATTACTTAGGGTAGGACAATATTTTGTTTTGTTAGCTCAAGTGCGCCATTTAAAAAAAAAAATTGTTCAGAGTTCCTAATTTTTGAATATTTCTTGTAATAAAATTTATTAAATTTTTTTTTTTAAAAGTTAGGTTAGGTTAGGTTCTATTACAGATGTTCCAGCCTGTTGTTGATTACCTCAGTCGCTGGTTGGTCTTCCTCGCTCCCGTCACAGCCACGTTCCTGACACTACCCTGTGGGCTCAGTCCAGGTATGTGTGTTTCTACTTTCTCGCCTTGCATGCCTCCTAGTTTCTGCGCTTTTGTACTGCCAAAGCACTTTGCGCTTTGGCACAAAGCACTTTGCGCTTTGGCACAAAGCACTTTGCGCTTTGGCATAGGCTTTGCAGTTTTTCAGCAGGTCCAAGGATTCCCTGCGCTGCCTTCGACTAGTATATCGCCCTGTTCCAGACTGTGTCCCGTGATGCTTGCATCACGGGCACCTGGTATGTAATCTATTCCATCTACTTTGTCTACCCCAGCGGTTGTCTCCTGGTGAGTGACTTTTTCAGATGCAGTTCCTGGTTGCCTTCTTCGCTCGCTCCGTTTCCTGCGTTATCGGTGGGGCTGGCCCCCACGGGCAGCAGTAGCAGTTTTTGCTCCATATACAGCCATGCCCCTTATACTTCCCTGTGGGCCTTGTCCCACAGAGTCAGGGTATGTGATTTTTCTATTTCTTGCCTTGCATGTGTACGCTTAAGCACTGCCAAAGCCCCTTTGCAGCTTTTGGCATAGGCCTTGTAGTCCAACAGATTGTGTCTTCCTGCGTTATTCGGTGGGGCTGGCCCCCACGGGCAGCAGTGACAATGATGGTCTTATTCTTTCGTTTATGGTATTCCTGGAGTCACCTATTTGGATCTGGTTCCGGTTATCTGCTGCCTTCGTTCATTGCCCCACTCCTGGCTAGGTCTCTAACGCTGGGGTACCTTCGCAGCTGTTCTCCTGGCTGTAACGTTGGGATGTAGTTGCGGGGGTGCTCAGTGTTCTCCCCCAGATAGGTCCGTGCGGCTCGCTACTCCCATAAAGGGTGGTCCTGTGTGGCCTTTTTTGTCTACATTTAGGATTGTACGGTCCGCCATCCCCTTAAGGGGTGGTCCGGTTTGGCCATAAATCTTAATTCTGGAATTTTTAGCTTTGAAGAAAGGAAATTAATTCCATCATAATTCTTAATTAGTTTGTAAAAAGCAGATTCATCATCTTGTCTGGTACTATCATTGCCTTGTGATCCCTTGTTACTGGAAGTACTGAAAGTACTTGTTTTTCTGAAAGTTGAGGTTCTCATTCCATGTACATCAGACAAAAAATAGACGCAATGTCCTTCGTCAATGATAAAGTTTGAAACCAATCCTCGGGCGTTCAGCTGATCGATAATCGTTTCTAATTCTTGGGGTCGCATAAAGGGTTCAGGTGTTATGTATATAATCTTCAAGTCTGTATCAAACAAAGTTGAATTCATTAAAGACATGCGATTTTACTGTTTGATTAACGGTGGATTCAAGTAAGAAAATTAAATACTTTTGACCATTTGAATACAAATGTTGCATTGTGTTATTTTTGTGGTAGATTGAGCAATCGTTGAACAATTACAATTCAATTAAAATTTCAGACAATTTAAGTGAAAATTGTAAAATACTAATTTATAAATTGAAACCCCATCACTTTTGTTTAAAAAATTTTTAAAAAATTTGCACGAGAAAATGTTGAAATCCTTCTTCACAATATAAAATAATTATATTCAGATGTTTCTAAAAAACATTGTTTAAAGTAATGTATGATGAAGGATTTGCTTTTCCCGTTTTTCCTACTCCAGCGATTAACGAAGCTATGAAACATCTCATAGTGGTTCTTCGGAGGTAACAGATCGCATCGCATTTCATTACAGATTTCTGGATAATTGCTAACGAGGTCCGTAATAATGGACTTCAGACTGATGTCCGTCAAGTTTTTACCCTTCTTTGTTACTCGTATCCCGTTCCCCCCTTCGCTGTAGTGTACGCATTAATGTAATGTGATAATTTGTAGAGGTAAACCAGAAATGGTATTCTCATTTGTCATATTTATGCAAATACACTTCCCCCACCGGCAAGTCCGGATTGGGGGCCTCCGAAAAAAAAAAAATAATAAAAAAAAAAAAATAAGCCAGAAATGGCAAATGTCGTTTAGTATGTTAATAGCCAATAAACTTCCCCCACCTGCAAGATGTCAGGATTGAGGGACTTATAAAATAATATATAAAAAGTTAGGTTAGGTTAGGTTGGTATAAACTACAAAAATATTTACCAAAAATTTAAAAACCCTTGAATTTAAAATTTTGAGCATGGTGGAAATTTTTCAAAGGGACTGTCCGGGTATAATGGTGAAAAGTGCCTCCTCACCGATTGGGACGAAACTCACCCAAAATGTTGGTATTAATGTAAAACTACCCCAAAATTTTTTTTAGATCCCTACCCCCACCCCTACCCGAGAAACATGGCCGTATATGACGAAAATTCAATATTTTCTGTACGGTGAGGGGGTAATCCAAATTTTTTGAAATTTTCACAGAAAATAGTGTCTGTGCAGGTGTATGCGTGAGAATTTTTCCAAAAAAATTTTCTCGAATTTTCCCAAGGGTTGAAATTTTCAAAAATTCATATTAAAAAAATGGGGAGGGGTCATGGCTGGAATTTTTTTAAAAAACTGTGTTATACTCTTAAGTATAACATATATTTTACTCGGGTCCCAAAAATCGGTGCAACAAGGTCAAAAAAAGGAAAAACTTGTAAACACCGCGTTTTTCTTCATTTTTTCGCCATATTTAGATGTTCGAGGTCAAAATTTTGGAAAAAAATCAGAATTTTGTGTAATGTACTCATAAAGATACCAAAACGAGGTACTAAGCTAACAATATCTAAGTACCAGCCGAAATTTTTTACAAAAACAAAAAAATTGATAAAAATAGCAAAATCTATCAAACTTTGAAAACTGTTACTGTTTATAAAAAAATTATCAAGTTTTGAACATTTTTCAAACTGTTGAAATTTTTTAAAAGATTTCTACGACTTGAAAACTTCAACAAAATTTTGAAAATCGATACCTTCAAGCACAAAGTAATTCTATTGAGGGTCCTGCAAAATCAGCAATACTTTTTTGAATGAGCACTCATCAAAAGTACTCTTCTCGTCACTTTTTCCCACCATTATCTAATCGTAAAATTCAACTTACTTAGCTGCAGCAGCGAAGATTCTCACGACCGTACATCGATATCCAATCTTCGGCAGCCATTTTCACGTCGTACATATGCTGGAGATATAATAAGCTTCATAAGCACACCAGCTCCTCAACGATGTCGCTTTACTTTTCGTTTATTACATCGTTGAATCTGCGGACAAACGTAAAAGCAAACCAAACGCTGGTAATTAATTCAACTTGTCCATTTATTCAACTACACAAAGAGCTCGCGAGGGAGAGAGCGAGACAGCCGTCTCGTAGGAGGATACTTGGATGTGGTAATTTTGCATTTTACTCCAAACGACAACGCTGCTGCAGAAGGAAATTGTAAAATATAGCGAATACGAGGATACATATGATGGCGGGGGCCAGCGGGGTGGTAACTTTGGCGCGGCAAGTTAGACGAAAGCAACCGTAGCCTGTTCTGGGGTTTTACTCTACGTACCCTGAAAACTACCGCTTTCTGTACTACTTTTTTCTCCTTTCGTCGACCTCGAGAATCTCCCATCTAGCTGTTGGCTCGGTTCCACTCGTACAGCTTGGGCTTTTAATACTTTTAACTGCGTATTGCGGAAACACCCTGCTGCCGAAGGAGGCGGAGGCGAACCCGAACACATCGCTCTATCTTGACTAGTAGGTTTTAATTAAATTTACTCGACGCTACGAGTGCGACTGCGACTCGTGCTGCCCCTCACCAGTACTCCACCCCGCTACCGGCTCAAATCTCCTTCGAGTACTACTTAACGATTCTCGCGGGTACGAATTTAAATATCCATAATATTCGGTGTCGAGCAATAATATCTTTTCATTTGTCGCTGTCTCGTACCTCGTATAAATGCATTGTACAAATTATGCGATAAAATTGTACGCTTTATGTAACCGATGTGACGTCTTTTTCTAGATTAAAAGAAGGGAAGGGGTTGTGACTGGACAAACCTAAATTTATTCGTTATTTATCGTAGAAGTTTCGTTTTGCTGGCCCCTTCAAGGTGGGGGGGGGGGGGGGTCAATATAATGTAATGCATCGCCAGCTCTGCCGGTGGCCTATTTTTAATTTACTTCGTAAACATTTTCTCTAATAAAATTTTACCTTTGGTATATCTATTTGAATTTATTTTTAGCACGTAATTTTTATCAAACATCATACATGTCATCGTCTGTCCTCAAGGTAACATTAAGAACATTATAGAACGAAATGCAACAATAGAGAATACCACATCAAGACGTTATCGTCGGACAACGTTATATCAGATGAATATTAAATTTTCCTTCACTGATGGCGATACTAAAGTTAACATAGCCTTCGACTATCAAAAAAAGTTGAACACATATTGCTCTATTACGATCAATGACACGTCCAAGTATGTATTATTAGTAGAAATTTCCCTCTGATTACCTCTGATTTGTGTTAGAATAATTGAGTTTGTGTTAGAATAATTGAGTAAGTTTTTCTTTAAACATTTACCAATTGAACTCTTCTTTCTTAATGTTCGTCATGTTTCCCCCCAGTTTTTCATAAGTTATTGGCAGTTTTGTTCAGATTATATTACAAAATTACTAAAATTTCATTTTTAGCACGTAATTTTTATCAAACATCATACATGGTCATCGTCTGTCCTCAAGGTAACATTAAGAACATTATAGAACGAAATGCAACAATAGAGAATACCACATCAAGACGTTATCGTCGGACAACGTTATATCAGATGAATATTAAATTTTCCATCACTGATGGCGATACTAAAGTTAACATAGCCTTCGACCATCAAAAAAAGTTGAACACATATTGATCTATTACGATCAATGACACGTCCAAGTATGTATTATTAGTAGAAATTTCCCTCTGATTACCTCTGATTTGTGTTAGAATAATTGAGTAAGTTTTTCTTTAAACATTTACCAATTGAACTCTTCTTTCTTAATGTTCGTCATGTTTCCCCCCAGTTTTTCATAAGTTATTGGCAGTTTTGTTCAGATTATATTACAAAATTACTAAAATTTCTGAAAAAAACAAAAATTTAAGAAAATCAACCTAATGAAAATATCAATAGCCAAAAGAGAAGGACAACTAAATAAGCGAAAAACATAAAAAGAACACAATTTTGCACGTCTTTCATTCTGTTTTAATTTGTACCTAATTAAAATCTTTGTCGAATTCACTCGGAAATAGGAATTCAAAAAGGAAATTTGCACGCAAAAAATTTTGAATTTTGGTGTAAATTTTTTTAGTATCCATGCTTGAAAAATCAGTATCAAGATCATTCCATAACGATATTTTGAATATCAAAAAAACATCGATAAAATATCTATATTTTGGTATCGGTACCATAATATCGTCCTACCGGGTTCCCAAGAATATGTTGACCACTTAGTGTTACCAACTTAAAAAAGATTAGAAAAAAGTTCCAAAAAATGAAGTAGGTATGTAGGTAGGAATGTGACAATGAACCGAATAGACATTTTGCAAGTCATTATTTGTGATATTAACGGGCATTTCAATTCTTTGCTCGTTTCTCACTGTTTTAACTCTGTTTTTAATTCCAATAACAATTCGGTGATAATTAATGGAAATTCTTATCAATTCGCGAAGTGCAGCTTTCAAATTTAGAAGAATTTGAGGTGTTTGTTAGTTAAATTTTACAAAAATGAATCCATCAAAGGTCTATGAGTCATCGTGTTATGGGAAACATGGCGTAATGTGGATTATTTTCATGTTCGGACGGTAACGTATTACATTTTATAACTTATTTTTTAAAGTACCTGTGATTCTTTGTGGTTTATTTTAATCGTTTCGAGGTGTTCGGTAGGGCGTGGCACAAGAATACGATAATACGGTGGCACCACCAGGGGTTTAGCCAACGAGATATCGTAGAGAACTACCGGGAAATGTATCCAGATGAAGTAAGCCCTTGCAAAAACACAGTAAGAAACATAATACGTAAATTCGAAATCCATGACACTCTGGAAGACCGACGACACCAGAACAGGGGCCGGCCCATCAACGAAGAAGTTCACAATGCTGTCGTGCAGTCGGTGGTGGAGAATCCACGGATCAGCACTCCTCAAATTGCAGACAACATTGGAATCAACAAAAGTACAGTGCAATATATTCTGAGCCGGTAATTCAACCAATGCATCTCTACCTATAAATACTACAATATTTTGAGATGTCGTAATGTTTGCAGGTACAAATTCCATCCGTACAAAATTAACACGGCGCAGCCTCTGACAGCAGCTCATGTGCAAGCAAGATTAGAGTTCTGTAACAGAGTTCTCCCGGCGATAGAGATTTATCCCGATTTACCAAATTTTATATGTTTTACGGACGAGTCCAGCTTCGGATTGCTGCGCCATCCGAATCATCAGAACGCGCGTTACTGGGCGGACGAAAACCCGCATATCATTGTCGAAACGAAGTATACTCATTTGTAAGTCAACGTTTTTACATTTTGACAATTTTAACTCTGTGCTTTGTCGAAATATTTTCAGAACGCGAACCGCTACAGTCAGTTGTTGGGCTGGTGTTATAAATAACAGAGTTAAGCTATGTTTACACGCAGACAGTTTACTGGCTTAGGCAAGTAGAGCAAGTAAACTTGCTCCATAAATTACTGTCTTCTCCTGTTTACACGTAGACAGTAAACTATCCTGTTAAACAGTATTTTTTAAGTGATAACATTGTGATAATACTGATAATTTCCAACTGTTGTTGTTGTTTGAAATGTTTGATTTTTCAAGTTGGTGTAAATTGTAAAATATTTCATTTCAATTATGGATGGAAATGATATAAATGAAGTTATTCATAGTTTGATACCACTTATAAGTATTGAAGCTAAAAAACTGTTGGAAAAAGAAAAGCGGAAACGTCAACGAAAAGTTTGGGTGAAAGAGAGGATTCTAAAAAGACCTAGATATGGCGCATCCAATGTTCTATTGAAAGAACTTGCAAGTGAAGATCCGGCAGGTTACAAGAACATTTTGCGAATGAATTGTGAAAAATTCGAAGAGTTATTGCAATTGGTAGAGACAAAAATTCAGAGGAAGAACACTGTAATGAGAATGGCAATTCCTGCAAGAACAAAATTAGAAGCAACGCTGCGATACCTCGCTACAGGCGACAGTTTTGCATCTATAATGTACCTTTTTCATTTACCTAAATGTACGACTTCAAATTTCTTGCCTGAGGTATTATCGGCGATATATGAAGTTCTACAACCATATATTAAAGTACGTATCAATTTCAATACGAAATGACTTTATTTTCATTATAATTTGCAAACAGAAACTTAACCAAAAAATACATTCAAGTGGTAAGAAATCTTACATTGTAATTTGTAACGTAACTTATCAAATAAAAATTGATTAAAAATAGTTAAAAAAATTAAAATATAGTGTTTGCAAATTGCCAGTCTTGAAAAATAACTGTTTTGAATATTGATCATTCCATGTATTCTTCATTAACAAACCTAAAGTCTTGAACTAAGCACTCTTTTCTGGCCTGAGAAATCAGCTGCGTAATTTGGCTCCGCAGGTCCAACGAAACATCCTCAGGGACTACTCGTAGTTGAGAGGTCACATACTTCCCAAAAATTTCAAACTCGTCGGCCTGTTTACGAGGTGGCGGTGCAGTCCTATGTGAAATATTATCCAATGTAGCTACAACACAATCTAATGCAGCCACATTAGGAGATAATTTTTTTTTTTTTTTTGGTTTTGGAGTTGTGATAGATGGACTACGAGTATGACCGGTGGTTGGTGTAGTTGCTTGGGATCCACCTGCAGTTTGTGATCCTTCTATTGAATTAATGTATCGTGTATATTAAATATTTTAACATACCTAAATGAAGTAACTACATTTCAATTTTATTTTACAGATACCTAAAAATGAGAAAACTTGGATAGAAGTACAGAACGTTTTTGAAAAGCAGTGGAATTTTCCCGACTGTTGTGGATCACTGGATGGAAAACATATACAGATCATTTGCCCCAAAGACTCTGGTTCAGATTTTCACAATTACAAGGGAACTTATAGCACTGTTTTGTTTGCTTTAGTTGATGGAGATTACTGTTTTCGATACATTGATGTTGGTGCGAATGGAAGGGCGAGTGACGCTGCCATTTTCAACATGTCAAAGCTAAACAAAGCTATGATGAAGAACACTTTAAAAATGCCAAGTCATTCTGTATTTATTGGTGACGATGCTTTTCCTCTGCGACCCAATTTGTTGAAACCTTACAGCCGAAGAAAAATGACTCCTACGGAACGAATATTCAATTACAGGCTCTCCCGTGCGCGCCGAGTTGTAGAAAATGCGTTTGGAATTCTAGCTGCAAGATTTAGAATTTTCTTGCGTCCAATCGATTTGAAAGATTTGGGTACCGTTGACGCCGTCGTGCAAGCTTCCTGTGCTTTGCACAACTGGTTACGATTGACATCTCGTAATTCATACTTTTCTCGAGGAAGTGTGGATGTGGAAGACTTAGATACTGAGGAGATAATACCTGGCTCATGGCGAGCACAAATACCAGCACCTTTGGCTTCTGTGAGGAAATTTAAAGGAGATGATAATAGAAAATTGGCTGAGTTACGCAGAGGAGCACTTTCTAAATATTTTGTGGGAGAAGGGGCAGTGCCATGGCAATGGCGTGCAGTGGGTATCAGTTCGGTGGATAGTTGTATCTCAGTAGCAGAAACTGATATCTCAGACGAAGAAAGTGATCCAGATGATCCTGATATTCCTGATGATTGCGATGAAGATGAAACTGAAAGTAGTGAGGATGAAGGATCCACTGGGGATGAAATTTAAAATTGATATGTCATATTCGAATTGACTGATTTATACTTGAATTTATTTATTATTATTATTAACTTATTTATTTATTTATTTCTACAAATAAATGCAAGTATTTTTCATATTCATTCATGTCGTTTTGTTTACTTACATTGTCCAGGTTGGTTTTACTTTCTCTGTAACTGGTCACCTCATTTAAAAAAGCGTCAGCCTTCGGATACCAAGCCAACTTGGGCTTATAAACATCATCAGGGCTTGCTCCGCTTCTCTTTGATAGAACAACTTTTGTCAGTTCGCCACGATAAGTAGTACGAAGTGATTTTATCTTCAGTTTCAACTGGTCCTCACTCATCTCTATCCCTTTCTCGCTGAGGGCCACAATGACTGCCTTATAAGCGGAGTCTCGATGATCAAAGAGATGGTATTCGTTCGCTTTAGTATTCCATAAAGCTGGAAAATTGACAAAAATGTCCAGGAAACTTTCTATCTGGACATTTGTCCACTTTGGGACTTGTACTTTTACTTTTTTTGTATTTTTATTAGTTTTGGACATTTTGTTCGATGAATGATTTAAAAACAGAAAGTAACAAAATAAGAAAAAACCTCAAAATTCAAACAAAACAAAATTACACTAGGAACATAAATCAAATATCAATATGAAAAAGATGAAAAAATAATGAAATTCACATGATACACGATATTAAGATATTTTGTTGATAAGAAAAAAAATTACCACGAACCAATCAAGATGTAGATCAATGGTCACGTGACGGGAAAGTAGTCGGACAGTGGAACAGTGTTTTTCGACTGGCAAAAGTTACTGTCTCGCAATTTTACTGTCTCGGGCAAGTGGACAGTTTACTGTCTTGCCCGTTTACATTGGGACAGTTGGAAGACAGTTCTTGCTTAAGCCAGTAAACTGTCTACGTGTAAACATAGCTTTATAGGTCCGTTCTTCTATCAGCAGAATCTAAACGGAGAATTTTATGGGCACCTTTTGGAGACTTACATTCGACCTGCTATTCTGGCTGTGACTCCGGCGAACATTCTACCAATGATGTTTTGGCAACAGGATGGCGCTCCTGCGCACAGTACCAACGCTGTACGATTAATTTTGCAACAACAATATGGCGCAAGAGTCATCGGCAATAACTTTAATATTCATTGGCCGGCTAACTCAGCTGATCTCACCGTAATGGATTTTTTCCTATGGGGCTTCGTTAAAGACCGTATTTACAATAATGGGCAACGTTTCGCAAATAGGCACGCGCTTATGGTAGCGGTAAATGATGTAATGCAAGAGCTTAATGGCAGCTAAATTCTCCGTAATGCGGTTGTACAAGGATTCACTAATAAGCTGCGTAGGTGTAGGGAACATAACGGCGGTCACTCCGAAGCTTTTGAAATCTAAAACTTACCAATTCTCTGTGATCATTTTTATTTAATTTATTCTTTTTTTCAGTTTTTTATGCGACAGGTACGCAGTGATATTATTTTTCATTTTTTTTCAGTACCTCAAGTATTCATTTCTGTGATGTTCTGTACTTAATTTTTTTTCTTTTTTTAGTTTTTCTTATGCGACAGGTACGCAGTGATATTAATTTTTCATTCTTTTCTCCTTACCGCGAGTTATTAATTTTCATTAGCTTTGGCAATTTTCTCCTTGTGATTTCGTTTTCATCCTGTGTTCCATTGTTTAAATTTTTTTTTTTTTTGGATTCAGTTATGTTTCCCAGTTACCTCTTTTATTTCGTTATTTGTTTTCAATTTTTCATTAGTTGTCATTATTTATATTATTTATTTTCCCTACGGAGTACGTTTTGTTTAGTTTTGTTTTTCATTGTTCAATTTTTATTATTTCAATTCGTCACCGAGTAGGTAGTTAACATTCCATTTTCATTCATGATATTCTATTTTACGTATTATTTTTTACCAATGTAACTTGCTGGAGTTAATCTTCCAGGGATTTTCAACTGATCGACATTCATTTTCATTTCGTTTATTTAATTACTTTTTTTTTTTAATGGTATTTATGCTGTCATGTTAATGTACTCGTATTAACTGTACGGTTCATCGCCTTACCTTTTTAATTACCTATTTCGAACGGTAATTTTCTTTTTGATTTGTTTTAAGTTTATTCGCCGGGAACGCCTTTAGAAATGTTATTCCATTTTACTTTCCACCGGACATGTGATTAGAAGATTTGACGTAAAATTTGAATAAGTACACTTTATTTAATTGTAGGTACAGTTGCCAACGGTTCATGCTATGACGTTTTCAGGTTCATTTCAAGTATCATGGAAGTCGTGAGCATAGCTTCAACTCAAACTGTTCCAGATTCTTCGAAACATCTTCGGGCCTATTCAAATATTTCAATTTGACATTAAACTCTACCTTCCGATACTAGTTCCGTCGTCAATGCAATGAAGATTGAATTACTAAACATTATTTGATTTTCATCAAGGTCACACAATTGCAATTCAGATCTACCGGTAGTGCCATCCTACCCAATGAAACGCATGTAATAACACAGTTCGATGATGAATAATAAATTTTGCACTCCTTTATTAACTACCAAATTACCCAGCTACCGGCGATTTAAATTTTGAAAGCATTCCAATCAATCTGCGATGTGCAGATGGCTCGCAGCAGTGATTTACCTTCGGCTCAGAAGTAGTTTCTCTAACTCATTCTAAATTAAAGGTGAAGGAGAGGTTTTATCGAAATTCTGGTAATAACAAATTATTCCCAATACTTCAAGCTACAACTTTTGTTTGAAAACTTTTCCCACTAGACCCTTCCATCCACATCCCTTCTGCAATTTTCTATTTTTTATTGTATCTTAGAAATGTTAATGCAAAACTGGTGGGGAGGGAGGGGTCTAATAGAAAAAGTTTTCAAACAAAAGTTGTAGCTCGAAGACTTTGGAATAATTTTTGTTATTACCAGAATTTCGATAAAACCCCTCCTTCACATCTTATGGATGTCAAATCAAAGCAAATCAACACTGACCAACCAACTTACCGCGTGTCGAAACGCTCGTCACGCGACAAAGACGGCTTTACACTCGCTGCTATCCTTGTTGAAAAACTGCTTCACAGCCGAAGGCCGAACGTGTCTGCGATTTGATGTTGGTTGATGAACCACCAATGTGAACGAAATGATTCACATTAAATGATAACAACTTTACAAACGTAAAAACTAATTTCGTAGCGTCTGGATGTAGGTTGGTAACATTAAGTGGTCAACATATTCTTGGGAACCAGGTAGTATCAGAAACACTACTGTCAGCTGTTACAGCGTTGCCAGTTGAGCCTTTCTGGCCTGTTAAGACAACCATCATTTTCGTCCATCAGAATGTCTGTTGGTGATGACTTGAATGTTATCGACACCAATAACATTCAAGTCATCACCAACAGACATTCTGATGGCCGAAAATGATGGTTGTGAATGTAACTTTTGGAGATACCCTGTGGGGAAGAAATGTGTAGCCATTCTAACTACAGCAACACTGAATCAATTGGAGAAATTTTATAAAGATGACAATATGTCAGTGATGTTTTTAATTCAATTCGTAATAGTTCACCATTGGAATGCCAAAGACGCTTCTACATTATTTGGGTACCCAAATTAAACAATATGAAGGATACCCAATTGATGAAAATTTTCATTTGCATTAATCCTGATATGGCCTCAGAAATTATGATAATGAACTAGTAGTGAAATCCCTCCATTTCATGAAATCAGAAGCAGTTCCAATGATGATAGCAACAAAATTGGTTGTTATGATTATTGATTAGTGTTACCATAACAAGTAGAAGTCATGTCTCCAGATTATACATTATTAACAAAGGAATCACTTATGTGGGTACCTGACTAACATGTTTGAATAATTTTAATTTTGCTCATTCATTATTAGCTGCTGAATATTGCTGAATCTGGATTGTGGATTTGTGTCGGGATTTCCCTGGATATGTATTACTTTCAAACAATAAATTGGACCAGTTCAGTTGACGAGATCGAAGATTTGATCTCAGAAAAGAAGTACGATCTTGTGACCTCGATGGTGGCTGAGTTTAATCGGTCCTATATGATTTTTAATACTCATATATCATCAAAAGGGACTCAAAAGACACTATGAAGCACAGTAAAGTAGAGATAGAAAACATGTGGAAAGAATTTTTTTCTACTATCCCACTCAAAACAAGTGATGACGAATATAAAAAAACAGAACATAGTAGCTATTATAGTGGAAGGTCTTTTCAAAAACCAACTGATTCAATTTATTTTTTCAAAGGATGACAACATTGAGTTTGATTTCATTGAAAGTTGCTACATAATATTGTTAACTTTCTGTTTAGATTGCTGATCACCAAACTGACTGTATAAAATTTTTTGCAACGCAATTGTTGTCTCATCTCATTTGTTTGGCCAAGAGTGTAACAAACTCGTTGGTGAAAGCGAGGAAAAATCATACCTATTAGTACCTACTTTGGTACTGAATTCAGTCAATCTCTCAGTGTGTCAGTGGTATTGTTAATTAAAATTAATGACGAGGGCGGGCTGATAAATAATGCACACTAGCGCATAACTTCGGTAAAAATATAGATAAATTGATGGGGTGAAAATTTTCAAGTAGCGACATGTCTTGAGTACAAGCGATAAAAATTTGGTTAGTTTGCGATAAGTCGTTCGTGAGTTACAACCATTACAATAGAGGTAGGTTCATGCGTTTTGTCAGTCAGGTTAAAACAACGCGTTTAAAAGAAGTTAATGGTGCGAGTACGGTTGACCATAGTACTGTGAGTCGGTGGGCAAAAAAATTTCGTGAAAGTAACCCTGAGGAGAGCTCAATTTCGGATAAACCCAGACCCGGGCGTTCAATCACCTGTACTGATGAAAAACATCGACTCCTCGTTGATCAATTGATTCAAAGTGATCGGCGAATCACTCAATCACGAATTGCTGCTGCTATTCACATCTCAAAAAAGCGGGTAGGCTTCATTATTAATCTACTGGGCTACCGAAAAATCTGCGCGCGGTGGGTTTCTCGCAAGCTCACTACTGAACACAAGCAAAAAAGATTGATTGATTGTCAAGCTCTTTTGGCTCGCTTTTGTCGAGAGGGAGATGAGTTTCTCCTCAATATTGTTACGGGAGATGAAAGTTGGATTCATCACTATGATCCTGAAGAAAAAAGACAAAGTCTAGAGTACCGCCACCATGACTCCCCGACCCCCAAAAAATTCAAAGCTCTGCCATCGGCCATGAAAGTTATGCTCACAGTTTTTTGGGGTGCAGACAGTGTTTTTATCACGGATTATTTAGAAAAAGGTAAAACAGTGAATTCTCAGCGATACATTGAAACTTTACGAAAGCTTCGAAGACGTGTTTGTCGCCTACGCGAAAGCACAGAAACGATAATCCTTCAACATGACAACGCGCGACCCCACACTTCACATGCGACAGCAGACGTTCTCGCGCACAACCATTTCGAACCTGTTCCAAACCCCGCTTATTCGCCCGATCTGGCGCCTAGCGATTTCTTTTTGTTTCCAAACCTCAAAAGGGACCTGAAGGGACGTCATTTCACTTCCAGCGACGAATTGAAAGACGCGGTAAAATCCTGGATCAAAAGTAAGCCGAAATCATACTACGCTGACGGAATGCGAAAACTTGTCTCGCGGTGGGAGAAGTGTGTACGCCTGTGTGGTGATTATGTAGAAAAGTAATATATCATTTTGAAGCTAAAGAGTTGTACTTTTCATTTCTTTTTACCGCTTTTCGATACGACCAACCGTTCTTGTGTAAATCGCCACTGTGCATTATTTATCAGCCCGTCCTCGTATTTAGAGATTTTTTGATTCGTTTTTTTTCAATCTTCACTTTTTTAAACATTTTATTATTTTTATTTTTTTGAATTAAACATTTTTAATAACTGAAAATCGTGTGAATTTTCTGTCATATTTTTCCCGCTTTTTAAAAAATTGGGCTTACTCTGCCCACAACTGAATAAAGGTTCAATTAAACAAAATTATTTTCCATATTGGAATGTTACTATTTTTAGTTCTGATGAGTCGAAAAAAATTTCACAATCACGAAATTATAAACGTACCCAGGCACAAAGAAATGAAATCCAGGCGGAAAATAGTATCCAGGCGAAAAAAATTTCCGGGCGAAAGTGTTTTCCCTATTCAAATCAAGTTAAGGATGATATGTGGAACCACCACCATTCAAGGATACCACAAAAATAACCGATAATTCAAATGCAAGCATACCTATAGCTTTACAACATATAATTCCATATTCTACTCTAAATAGATTGTTGAATATGCTTCAATATACTGAAATTACTGAAATAGACATTGCAAGAAACGAGGAAAGGGATATACTAAGTCAAATGAGTGTCAATAGACACTTCGCAGATTCGATTTATTTTGCTGTAATGGAGAATCGCAGATTAGGCCGTTCACAAGTTGATGAAATTGGCACGCCCAGTGGTTATGAAAACTATTTACGAGCATCTCTACTTTGGCCCCTTTCAGGAGCATTTTATGGACCACTACCCGAACTCCGAGCTGATGATCCTGGAGATGATTTTGAAGTGAATTCGCAAAGGATTCTGGGTGATGATATTTACGCATTATGGGTCGACGTTCATAACGACATCTCCAATGCATTATCATCATTCGGGATGAAAATGAGAAGAGGGCTTGCTTGCTTCATAGTAGAGGTTTAAAACCAACGAACTCGAAAAAAAAGAAAATCGAACTCCAATAAAGTAATTACTTTGGTGATAAACGAATTTCTGATGATTCTCGATTTGTTATTGAAATCGAATGAACGTTACGTTCGATCTGGTTTTTTAACGGGAATAAGCTACGTTTGTACGACCGGTCTTAGCAAACCAAACAATATCGAAAAGTGTTTTTTCAAGAAAAAGAAAAAAAACAATTGTGGTGAGTTGTTGTTTTTCTAAATTCGCATGTAGTTATTATAATTTGAACTAATGGAACAGTACTCTGGTCCGGTTATATATACAAATCCAAAAACATCTAAATGATGTAAGTAAAAAAACATTTGGTTGACATGTCTTCAGTGGTAGGTGATATATTATTTTAATTTTTCCACAGACGTTCGTTGAAGTGATCAACACGCCCAGTGGTTATGAAAACTATTTACGAGGAGCATCTCCATTTGCTTCTCCTCATTATTCCCATTCCCCATCTAGAAATGAGTATTTTAAGAAACGAAGAAAATTTAAATCGTCGAAGACTGTCCATCGCTCACGACACGCCATCATTTCTATGATTAGACCATGCTCGTTTCTTTCGAGTATTCAAATTTGTTTAGCAGAATATGTGCATCGTAAAATTGGATCAAAACTTCTCATCAGAATTCTTAACCGTCTGGGGTACTGCGTATCTTACGAAGAAATTGTCAGATTAGACTTGTATAATGTTACGCCAATTTTTCAGCTAAAATGTTGAAATTATCATTACGGCGAATTGATTATTTCAGGACAAAATTATTCTAAATGTGGCCAATATTTTTTCAACTTGTAATTTTTTTGATCAAAATTGACCAAAATTTTTTCAACTTGAAATTTTTTCAATCAAAATTTTGTCATCTTGAAATTTTTATAACCAAAGATTTTTGAACTGAAATTTTTTCGACCAAAATTTTTTGAACTTGACCAAAATTTTTGCAACTTGTAATTTTTTTGACCAAAATTAATCAACATTTTTTCAACTTGCAATTCTTTAGACCAAAATTTTCCGAAATTTTTAATTTTCAATTTTTTCAACTTGAAATTGTTTTAATCAAAATTTTTCCATGTTGAAATTTTTTCAATCAACATTTTTTGGACTTTTGAATTTTTCCAATAATAAAATTGCTCCCATCAAATTTTTTCAACCAAAAAGAACTCTCTCAACTTGTCAAATAGCCAATTGTTGCAGAGGCTAGTTCGAACCTTGTCTCACATTGGACAACCATTACACTCATAAAAGAACGTGTTTACCTATTATTTTAACACATCTTTTGTACATCATCAAATTCCTAACCTATAGTATAAATTCGTACTCTGTATTAGACAAAACGTTCAATATTTTAAAGGTCCCACCACACTCGGGGGAGACAACGGCGGTGGTATATTATTCAAAGAAAACGGTCTCTACTACCTACGAGGCATTGTGAGTATAAAATAGTATGGATAATTATTTGTTTCAAAATGTGATGTGAATTTCTTCAAAAATTATATTGTGGTGAGAGAGATAGATATGGCCCATCGGTCTCGGGCAACACTGGGTTTCCTCTTATTCCCAAGGTAGTTAACGTGGTTAGGGGGAGGGGTATCGGCAACGCTATGCGGAGCTGGTACTCCGACCTACAGTCTAAAAGTACCTATTATTTTAACACATCTTTTGTACATCATCAAATTCCTAACCTATAGTATAAATTCGTACTCTGTATTAGACAAAACGTTCAATATTTTAAAGGTCCCACCACACTCGGGGGAGACAACGGCGGTGGTATATTATTCAAAGAAAACGGTCTCTACTACCTACGAGGCATTGTGAGTATAAAATAGTATGAATAATTATTTGTTTCAAAATGTGATGTGAATTTCTTCAAAAATTATATTGTGGTGAGAGAGATAGATACGGCCCATCGGTCTCGGGCAACACTGGGTTTCCTCTTATTCCCAAGGTAGTTAACGTGGTTAGGGGGAGGGGTATCGGCAACGCTATGCGGAGCTGGTACTCCGACCTACAGTCTAAAAGTGTATGTGCTTGGTAGCATACCTGCTAGCTCTGTTGTAATATATCTCGTACGCGAGACAGCCGGCTTCGACGGAGTGCGCGTCCGGAGGAGTTAGGCATTTATTCGGTTAAAGTGTAAAATGTAAATTCGGTTTTAAAGTTCAATATACGCGATTCAATTACGTGTCGTGAGTTATTTCGTTGATCCGGTCTTAATACATGGTAAATAGGAGTTACGTATGGTTAAGCTCAATACTATACGGAGCATAAATCCTACATCTATCAGTGGAACTAAAAAATTTACGTAAATATTTGAAAGTAGTAATTTTCGATTTGTTTTAAAAAACTATTTTTCTTATTTTTTTTTAAAAAACTGATTTTTGTATTAAGTATATTTAAAAGTAGGGAGAGAGATAGATATGGCCCACCGGTCTCGGGCAACACTGCGTTTCCACTTCTCCCCGGGTAGGTAATGTGGATAGGGGGAGGGGTATCGGCAACGCGATGCGGAGCTGGTACTCCAACCTAGAAGTCTGAAGTCAGTATATGTTTTGTGGTTAACAAGCAAACTCTGTTGCAATTCCATCTCGCAAGCGAGACAGCCAGCTTCAACGGAGTGCGCATCCGGAGGGGTACGGTCTGTTATTCGGTATAATATGTTATTAATGTCAATTCGGTTAAAGTGTCAAATATACGCGATTTGATTTACGAATCTCGAGTTATTTCGTTCGTTAAACAGTGTCAATTATGGTAGTCGGAAAGTATGAAACCATAGCTCAGTGGTGTACATAACAATCTTACCATCTCTATCAGTAGTAATTTTCGATTTGTTTTAAAAAACTATTTTTCTTATTTTTTTTTTTTAAAACTGATTTTTGTATTAAGTATAATGTACTGTAAGTCAATGTGATAGAGGTAGATATGGCCCACTGGTCTCGGGCAACACTCTCTTCTTACTCCCAAGATAGGTAATGTGGATGGGGGGGGGGGGTACTCCGCTCTCGTTGCTTTGGTTAGTTCTCTGGTGGTATCCGATGTGTGTGTGACTCCGTTTCGACATCCCCGTTTGGGACGTTTGGCTACCTAATAGGCGCGCATTGCGTAGTTCATTCGTGATTCAGTTATACTTGGTTTAAATGTCAAATTCGGTTCTAACGTGATCTTGTTTCAATATAATAAATGTTTTTGAGTAAACGTGCTTTTGCTATTTCGTGTAATCCAGTCTCAATCATGATAAGTATGGTAAACTCGTAAGGTATTAGCTCAGTACTGAACGGACATAACACCATCATCTTTATCAAATGCTTGAGCGGTGTTGTTTTGCCGGAATTAGTTGATATGCTGTTACTTGGCAATAGTACCCATGTTTATCAACAGATGAATCAAATTTTCCTAAACCTGGCCCTGAAGCAGAAATTGACTACGACTCCGATTTCGATGAAAGACAGCCAGAACATGAACAGTGATTTTGACGAAAGACAGCTGAAGGAAAATGCACAAAATCTTATCATGTGTGTCATCTGTAAAAAGAACTGACGCGATGCCAGATTCGATTGTTGTCGACACATAGACCTGCTTTCAATGTGGACAGAGAAGATTTACATGCCCAAAGTGTGGAGAAGAAATTTGTTCGCGCCATCACCGAAAGGGCGAACGTCTTGAGAAAGTGCAAGCTGAACTGGCGGCTATTAGATGTGCCCTCAGGCTAACCGGCGACCCTAGGCTGCGGACAAGGGTACTCGAAGCAGCACGGGCCAGAGGCTTGACACCAGACTGCAGAATTAATCAACTAGAATGAACGCACGTCGATTATACCTATCGTCGTTCATAAATAATTATTAATCGCCAGAAAAATCTATGTTACCATTGTTACCTGGCTGTTTGTAAATCAACCGGAAATAAACTTGTGTCTTTTATGACTTTTCTCGACCTCAAGAGCCATACAAGCTTAACAGCTCTCTAGCTACAAGTTCCCTTCCACTAAGGAAATATCAGAATTATCGACACAGCTCAATTTAAAGGCAAATAAGACAAAAAAAATCTATCTCAAAAGTCTTAAATAAATGATTTTAGGCATAATTTCACTAATTTCTGTTATAATTATTAATCAAAGTCTCATGCTCTAATGACTTAAGCAAATTAGCAACAGACGAGAGCACTCGAAGAGACTATTGCAATAGCAAATCAAATCTCAAAGTTGAACTAACTAAATCCTGAGCGATCATTAAGAGAAAGATGGAAGCAAGGAAAGGTAATATTTTGAAAGAATAGTTAAAAAAAGGTTTTCAAATTATCATTTCCAACCTCGAATGAGAAAAGCACACCTGATTCAGTTCGACGTGTCTGCTAATAAGTTTTCCAACAGATGTGGAAAAATCTTCCTCTTACTGAAAATACAGTCGAGCACGAAAAAAGTCAACTTAGATGTTGACAGGTCGACCCTACATTTTTTTAAATTTTTCATAATATTATTAAAAATTACATTTCATCAAAAAAAAGTACTCGTTAGCTGCTTTCAACAATAGATTTTCCGAAAAAAAATTTTACAACGATTGGTGACTACTTTCATCTCATACATACGACTAAGTACATTCTTGGAAATTTTTCTTTCTTTCACATACGCACATTCAGCTCTCTCGTTATACTTAGTAAATCTGCGAAATTTTCAAAGCTGAGGATCGAGTCTAGAAATGAAAATTTCGGCGCAAAGATTACAACAACGGTACCATTTAGTCTTGAAATAGATCCAGTGAAGAAGAGAGGCAGCATATTTTTATTCTTGCCGCTGATGGTTTTCAAAATACAGTCAAGGTGGTCCCAAGGGGCCCCGTTCAATATTTTGTGAACCCGATCAACGAGCAGAATGTTCAGCAAACATATTACACAATACACTTATCCACCAACAGAGCTTCCTTCATTGTGTAAAAACAACGACAACAATGAGGAGCTAAATGCCACATCGAGTGACTATGGCTAAGATTACACTTTGGCAACCGTTACAAAGGATACCACACAAACCTCAACTTTTACCAAGAAGGTTGTGCGAACTTGTATCCGTTACTGCTTTCATATTTGTAATAAAAGTACATACAGCCTCTTGGAGGCAACCCATTATCAAGGTGGACGGTGGAGGTGGGTTATATCAGTATTTGCAGCACAAGATCATGATGAGAAAAATAGAGGCTATTAGACCACACATAATCTCCACCAAGTTCAACCAAAAAGTTGACCATGTTTGCATGTGCTCTTCTTTATGCTGAGCTAATCGTTTTTCATCATTTGCTGTCTCTCTACTTCACTTTTCATTTTTTCAAGCTGCAAGTCGAATATTTTTTCATTTCTGTTAGACTGAATTACCCCTCACAGCCTTGAAAATTTCGCTTCAATTATTATTTATAACTTTGATTTGTCATTTCTATTTTTATTGCATTTTTTTTTTTTTTTTTTTTTTTCTTCAAAATGATGGTATTTCATGACATAACGATAAATGAACCGTACCATATGAGAAAGAATATGAAAAATCCACGAAATATCGTAGTCATATGAGAAATAAATTGAAACTTGGCTGAAAATTAAGCGTGATTTATTTTCAACAAACGCTGCCTTTACACCATCGTAATCATTTTGTATCTGCCAATTATAAAAATGTTTTTTTTTTTTTTTTCAAGTTGAACTTGATGTTCAATTTTTTTCAATCCAAAAATTAATTGTAGTATTATTAGCAATCTTTTCTCATTTTTTGATGAATGTTTTTCATTCTATTTTCGTGCAACATGAAATTTTGGGGCACATGCCATATTTCCTTTACTACATTGCATCAAATTAAACGATGGGCAAAGGTTGCAAAATCAAACAAAAAAACAGAAGGCTCACCCAATTCGATTTCTTAACCGAATAAATTATTTTTGATATCAGCCTTCAACACAAAAAAATTACAAAGAGAATATTCTAGATTTCCAGACACCTCCTCCCACCTTTGCCCAAAACAGCAAACAGCAAGCTAACGAAGTACAAAATGATGAAGCCGAAATCAACAAAAACCAAAACAGAAATACACAGATTAGAGCCTAAGATAATTTTTTTAGCAGACACGACGAGAAAGGTACTACCTATGCGAGCTCGTTTTTTAATCTCCAAATCAGAACTGAAATTCGTTCAATTGAAAAATGAGTGGTTTGCCATCTTTCTAATTTTCTTAGATTGGATTTTTGAATTCAGAAATTAAAGCATTTTTTCATCTTTTCTTATTCCTTGATTCCAAAATTGAGTGGCAAGCGCCAATCTTTTCTTATTTTTGGATATTATTGTTTACAGTAACTATTTCAATTCTATACAATTCAAAATTTTGTGGCATGCGTCAATCTTTTCCAATTTTTGGATATTTATTACAACAATTATTTAAATTCTATAAAATTCAAAACTTTGTGACGTGGGCCAATCTTTTCTAGTTTTTTGAGATATTATTATTTACAATTCAATTCTGTACAATTCAAAATTTTGTGGCATGTGCCAGTCTTTTCTTATTTTTTGAGATATCAATTTTTACAATTTCAATTAAGTACAATTCGAAATTTTGTGGCATGGGCCAGTCTTTTCTTATTTTTTGAGATATTAATTTTCACAATTTCAACGTGATCCTGCTAAAATCAGTTGATTTAGGTGTGAGACAAAGGGCCACTACGCTTCGAATTGCGAGGTCAACCCAGCTTCTGAAGATGCTAAAACTAGTGTTCTTAGCGATAACACCAGCAATCAAAGTACCCATCCAAACGCAAAAGCTCAACCTACCAACAACCCAAATCAACCAACGCAACCTGACGACATTAAAAAACAGTTTCCTCGCGGTCATCTTACTTTCCTGGCTACTTTTCACAATAAAATCTCAATTCTGTACAATTCAAAATTTTTTGAGAGGACCGTCTTTTTCAATTTTTCCAATAAACCTGTAATCATTTTTATTCCATAATAATCATTTTTTTCAATTCAGAAATTTGTGCCATGCTTACCATCTTTCTCTAACGATCAACCAATCAGAGCAATGAGATAACCATTTCTAGTTACCTGATTGGCTCAATGCGTAGATGGTGTTAATTTAGAGGTGTTTGTATACTCGTGTATGATTTGTGAAGTAAATCGTTCATATACCGAAAATAGGTAGATGTAATTCGCCTATTATTGTGCCTAGTCTAAAAAAATAAAATATTCGAGAGCAGAATAGACGTGCGTCTCGACGCTCTGTTCTAATCCGCTCTTGGCAAATTTCATTATATTTATTCTAACAGGTACAATATTTTAAATTTTCCTAAGATTATATTTTTTTTCGAACAACTAGTGTATCATTGTGATATTTTTCTTTTTGAATATAAGGTAATAGGTATCTCATCTTTTGTTTTAATTACTAATTTATTATTTATTTCAGCATAGGAGCTAGTGAACTATCTAATTAGTTCTCAGAACAAGAAATATAAAACGTCTCAGCGTACGAAGAATGCGGTGGAGGAGACGGGTGCGTCAGATTTGAAGATCTCTTTAGGAGGCGATCTTGACCTCATTAGGGATATTGATTCGAGCATGTTATTCAGTGAAGAAACGCCGGAATCAACTTGAATACACGACAAAAATAATAATAATAAATAATAAAATGTGCGATGCCGCTCACTATTCCACGTAATTTTCGAATCTTAACTAAATCAGAATTCAAAAAACTCAGAAAATTTTATCGACGAAAAAACTTCACCCTCTCTTTCCCTCCACTCACCTCTTTTTTCAAACGTGAATAAAAAAAACTCCCTAATACCTCGTCTATCATCTCTCTAGAAAGCGTTTATGCACAAAAGACGAATTCGACCATCTCGCGGTATCTTCGTCGCCTCTTAAGTACACGTATAAATATAAAACGTCACCAACATACCTCATTTCCCAACGTTAATGGCAGCGGTTCGATTACGAATGGAAAAATAACCCGACGCCAAAGTACCCGAAAGACGACGACGGTGGGAAGACGAAGGTAATATTTTCTCATCATATAATACGATTACTACTAATCTGGAGGTACCTGGGTTATTTTTTCCTTGTACCCGCAGCCAGTACGTGTAATATCGACTATCGATAAATTACAATATGGTCGTACGTGGCACACATTCGAAGGCATCGTGTAGGTAAATAAGACGCGAAAAAACGAGTATTACAAATCGTACAACAGCTAGTATCTTTAAATTAATTATTTATTTACGTGTGTAGGTGTGGGTATTTTTTATCTGCGTGGCATTGCAATTTCTATCCTTGTCAACATTCCCAGACGTACCTACTTATTTTTTCCCTATTCCTTGAGCTAGTTTATCCCACCTAACACATTATCCTAAAATCCCATTTATTAATCATCCTAGATAGGTTAAGGGGGGGGGGGGCTTGTTTTGGAACATTTTTTGTTAAATGCATAGCGTTGATTAGCGGAATTTTCTAAGACCTTTGCATGACGTCATTTTGATTTTTCACCTATGAAGTTTTGAAGAAAAATTGGAAACTAATTTCAAATTGTTTCTTTTTACAAAAAAAATTGATTTTTGATTTTTGAAAAATAAAATGCATAGAGTTCTCAAAAAAAGAAAATTATTTTCATATTGCATTTTAATTGTGTCATTTTGTAGAAAATGTTGGTAGATTTTTTGGAAAATTACAAATTTCAAGGTCAAAATTGGAGAAAACGCGATTTTTACTTCAGGTACCGTTTCTAGGAAAACTATGCAACCCACAAAACTTTTTCTTAGAATCTTTTTTATTCAGTAGAGTCTTGTCTATAATTTAACGAGAGGATTTTGCAAAATTTTAATTTGTCAACTATTTCTTTCGAGTCGACTGGAATACTTCCGAGGAAAAACTATGAGAGGGTTTCATAAAATAGGAGAGAAAGTACGAGTTTTGCAAAATCCTCTCGTTAAATATTGGATTCCTGTCCAACGTTCGTACGCTGTGAATCAGCCACTGTCGCTCCGCATTTGCCCCTCACATCAACAGCTTCGAGCTTCGTAATGATCAAGCCAATGGGCATTCGTCGTACCGAATGTGGTCCCTACGCCATTGTAGCTGTCATACTGGAGCTTAATCCTTCGAGGAAACTTCGATCTTATCAAGAACTTCAAATTCTAAGTATTACGAATTGTAAGTTTTGTTTGTTTCGTTTTTTGTTTTTTATCTCATTTTAATTAAATATATTTAAACATCTAAAGGTTGCCAAAAGTACACATATAATTTTTAAACATATTTTTTACCATTTGGAATTATTCGACTTTAATGTTCTAAGCATTTTTTACCAATTAGGTATACAAGTTAATTGAATAGTTCCTTTTGTCATAGGGAGATGTGTCCCACGCCTCTGGTGTAACACTGTTGGCAATGTGGTCTAGGTAGGGGTATAGTATCTCGTATGAGATACGATGCCATCTAAAGTTTAGTTAAAAAGTTAGCCTGCGTGGACGACGTGTTGTAGCTTTCTACATACGTTTGTTCAGTTCGTAGCTATTATAAAAGTTTCAAGGTGTGTAAAAAGTCAGTACGTTTCAATGTGTAATCTAGTAATTGTTTCAATCAATATACGTTTTTAACACGAACCTGTGAGTTATTAATGAAGTTTAAAAAGGTATGTGGAGTAAATTCTCGTCCAATACTTTACACTTTCTTGACGGTTTTTTGTTTTAATCTAAATTTAATTTTAACTACCTATTGGTTCTGGAAAGCTCGGCAAAGCCGAGAGAGGCAAGCGCCAATTAAATTGTCAAGACAATAATGCGATATTGGGCCCTTGTTGACTCGTTTTCTATGCAAATATCGCAAGAAAAATTCGCAACCAAGCCCAGGATTCGAACCCGAGGTCTCTGGATTGCCGGTCCAGCGTGCTAACCACTACACCACTGTGGCAGCGAGATTAATCTGCGATTTAGATGCATATCAAACGAGTCAGTAGAACATATTACAATGTTCAGTACCTAGATGAGCATGTTACAATGGTCCATATTGTGATATTGAAAACTTGGCCTTTTCATAAAGAACTAATCCGATAGGTGGAGATATATCTAGTTTTTAATTTTAATTCGTTTTCGGCAGATTATATCACATCGTAATCATGAGCTAGTACGTCTCGCTGTGTTTATAATCGTGTTTGTAAAAGTAATGTAATGTCAAAATAGACGGTTTATCTGAGTAGTGTTTTATGATTTTTAAAATATTTTTATTATTTGTGTGAATTTTGAGTTTTTCGAAGCCAAATGCAAGGCTAGGGTAGTTTAGCCATGGGCTAGGTGAGTGGTAGTGTTCGTTTTTCTTTTTTTTTTAGTCCCCCCAAAATTCCCCACTAGTTTTAGAATGTAGTTTTTAGAATTTTGAAATACTCCATCATTGGAGTCACACGTTGTTTTCTTTTTCTTTTCTAACCAAAGTTGATATTCTGATCAGGTGCAAAAAATTAATTTAAATTTCGATATGATTTATTCGGATCTCTTTTTCTTTTTGAGTTTTTGAAATTTGCCATCTTGGTTACTTTTGATTTTAGAAAATTTTGATTTAATCATTATGATTTTAATTATAGATATGTCAGGTAGGTCGATACCTACCTGATACGTGTTTTTTCTTTTCTATTTATTTTTTGTCTTCGGATATCAAAATTACTTGTTTTTGTTTACTTTTGGATTCTAAATTAATAATTGATTTTACGTGTGTAGGTGTAGGGTATTTGTTATCTGTGTGGCATTGCTTTTCCTATCCTTGTCAACATTTCCAAAACGTACCTACTTGTTTTTTCCCTATTCCTTGAGCTAGTTTTTCCCACCTAACACGTTATCCTAAAATCCCATTTATTAATCATCCTAGGTATAGAGATAGGTTAATCGCTGATTCTCGTTCCTCTTCCTTCCCAGCTGGAAATTTTATTTTTATTTTTATTTTTATTTATCTAGACCCCTTTTCCAGCAATGTCACAATATAGGAGAAGAAATGGCAGTCGCATCACCGCAAATAATTCTAGAAAGCTCGGCAAAGCCGAGAGAGGCAAGCGCCAATTAAATTGTCAAGACAATAATGCGATATTGGGCCCTTGCCTAAAGTTGAATTTACTTTTCAAAACATTTTTTTAAAATAAATAAGAAATAAGTTGAATGAGGGGTTACTTCCTTTCATAGTGTTTGTTTTGTTTTTTTGATATTTGTTTTTATTTTTAGTTCAATTAAATATCTGAAGGTTGCCAATTTTTTACCACACGGGATTAGTTAACGTAATGTTTTAAGCATTTTTTTAAAAATTAGGTTTAATGACAAATGAGTTGATTGAGTACTTCCTTTCTTGGATGTTTAATGTTTTAACTTTTTAAGCATTTTATTAAGATTAGGTATAATGACAATGAGTTGATTGAGTGTTTCCTTTCTTGGCTGTTTTTGTTTTAAATTTTATTTCAACTACCTACAAAATACCGGTATGTATACCGGCATCGATACCAATACCGAAAAATTACCAAAATTGATACCGGTATCGGTACCGAAACCGGAAAAATACCGAAATTTATACCGATACCAATACCGATACCGGAAAAATACCGGTAATCAACCCTGCTCAGCAGTGCCTGCATATTTGCCATCGTTAAAGGACCATTTAGATCTAAACTAGAACCATTAGGAATAGGTGGAGCTGAAGATGGCCTTACTGGGACCAAACCATGGGCAGTAGCAGCACTAATCACAGGTTGGCTGGGATCACCAATAGAATTCCTTCTTCTCTTGGTGTTCGGCTGAATAAGATTGGTCTTCAGATGATTTTGGCATGTTACACAACCTTCAACCTTCAACTCTTGGTACCATCTGTATCCTCAGCTTTCTGTATGAATTCTTCGAAAGTTACCATAATTCAGAGTCCAGATACTTTTTGTGTGCGATGGATGGATTATTGATTGAAATAATTGAACATTTTTGGTTCAATTACGAAGATATTTAGGTGGAATTTAAATATATTTAAATAGTTCCAACTATACAGAATTAACAACTAACAGCTGCTGTACCTAATACCTACATCTATGAAAAACATAATGAAGTTTCATCGCAATTTCAAAAATTTACCAAGTTGAAATTTCTAATACTAATAATTCATCAGACATTATGCGGGAGTTACGCGAGTTTAAAATTTTAAATTTTGGCCACATAGCCACACCCAAACTCAAGTGCGGTTTTGTGTACGCGTAACCCCCCTTTTTTAAAACTGTGTTTTGTGCGCGCAAAAGTTTCGGGAATTTTGAGATATCGTGCGCCGCGATCGGACGAACCCTCGCGGAGTTACGGCCCAAAAATCGATCTTTTGTGAGTCAAAATTATATGTAATTTGTACATACAAGTATGTTAAAACCTAACTTTTTTATCCCGCGGTAGATTTCACCCAAACTTGGTGTGAACATCTGCTAAGTGTGCCCCATTATAAAACAATACTTTTTCCCCCCCAAATCTGTTCTTTTTTTCCAAAATCCCCCCCATACAAATTTGACTTTTTTGTTTGGGGTCGGATCAAAAATTGTTTCAAACAAGCAGTATTATCCGCATATCTTATTCCATTATATTATCCTAGATTATACCTAATCATAAGTAAATATTATCTTATATATAACTAACTATAAGCTAAATTCTCGCCCCCTGCTTGCAGGGGGCGATGGCCCCCACCCCAAGGTTTTACCTGGGTTGGGGGCCTGGGGGTGTGTGAGACACCAGCGGTCTTCCCCACGTTAAGCCAATAGTCATCCAAACCTTCGATTACCCCTCTGTGCATGAGTGGAAAGCCCCCGGGCAAGTACACTCATGCACCAAACAAAATTCGCTGAATCTAGGCTTTGGGCGGAAGGGACCTTGGGGTTCCCTTCCGCCCCCGAAAAAACACATTAAACTCCTGATTTCCAACCCATGGATAGTACGAGTGCCCTTTCCCCCTCTTCCTCTTCTCCCCCTCTATCCTTCTTCTCTTTCTCCCTATATCTATCTATTTCCTCTCCCACTAACCCTCTTCTCTCTCTCCCACTAACCCTCTTTTTCTCTTCTTTCTTTTCCTTTCTCCCCACTCGTACTTACTCCTTGGGCAACTCCTCAAAATTATTTCTCCCGTGAAAGACGTATCGGAGGCGGGCGCCTGATGGAGGGGTGTGAGTTTCCGTTCCTTGGGGCGGTCTCTTCTCGTGAAAGTGCCGGCATGTGGAGCATGCTGAGCGTCACACCACCCCCCCTGTTGGTTCCCGCTTTGGGTACCCCAGCCCAAGGATGAGAACGAGTGGTCCCCGGTAGCGGGTGGTCCGACTCGTCTTCATCCTCCCCCTAGTCTTAAGCCAAATTTACCCCTCCCCTTTTCGACCTAATTTTAATCATTTTTCTTTTTCCTAGAATTAAGTGTGTTTTGTTTTATCTTTTTTGTTAGTTTTAAGATTGTATTTATTTTTTAAGTTGTTAAAAATATTTAAAAAATAAAATTTCTTTAAAACTCAAAAAAAAAAAAATTAAAAAAAAAAAAAAGTAACTTGAACCTTTCACTGCCCTCTCTGTTTTTCCTAGCAAAGACACTCCCATTATTCGTCCACACATAATAACCTATCTTTCTGAGATTACTCGCCTCCTTAAGAATTGCATTGCCTAAACTGGTAAGATGATCTCGAAAAAATACAGGAGGATCACCTGGTAGACCAAACGCCGCATGAGTAGGTCAAACACGCCTAGCAGCATCCATGACTGCATCCAGCTTGATCCGCGAAACAAACTTAATGATGAATGGCGCAGGGTTTTTATCCGAACGCAAGCGGTGACGCGCATCGATATCTCCGGGCGTTCAATTTTATATTCGAACCCTTTTTCCACTCCCGAGCCCAACACTCCGTCGTACTGAATCCAAACTGCTTATTGTATTTTCCCTCTAACACACAAACACAAAACGAGCCATATACTATACTCATATATTTTCTATATCTGCAACACGAAACGATAGAAAGATAGAAAAAAAACGAACACAGCAAAAGCACTCCTCCTCCCCACAGTGGCGAGATCTTCGCATGACTCAATTTGAAATTTAAAACCGCCTCGAGCGGAGAAGAAAATCGAATCGACGCAGAATAGTGCGGTGGTGCAAAGCTGTCCGCATTTTACTCTTTTACGTATAATAAAGGAGGCCAGGAGGAAGAGGCAAAACGAAACTGAAACACGGATGTAAGAAGGGATGAGGCACAGGGAGAGCCTTTTCTTCGCTAGACGACGTCGCTTGGTCGTCGTTTTCACCTCAAGGTTAATCTTTGAATTCAAATCGAATCATTACGCTGATGCTCGGCGCGAAATGATGGGAGGCAGAAAGAGAAGGATGTGAGATCGACATTTTCGATACATACTGCAACTTCCACGTAAGTATGCATATTATGGGTTGATTCTTATGTAATATAGAGCATAATGCGTCCCGTCATTTATATCGACGTCGCGATAATATTCAGTTCACTCTAGCGACCGACAAATAAAAGATACCCCAGTGTAAAGAAAGGAGTAAGTACTAATAATTCAATTTCCAATTTTTTTCTACAAGTATAATGAAATAGCTAAAATTCACGCATTGAAAATGTGCCAGTTTATCTAGTATGTAATTTGTGATTTCAGATTAAACAAATCCACTTTTCTGAGAGAGGTTATCAAGATAATAGACTACCAAACTGCCGATATTGCTTTGGCAGTAATAGACGGCGAGATCGAGTTCAAGGGTTATACAAACCCTGCGTATTTGAAGGCAAAAAAAAATGAGTAATTTTTTTAAATTTATTTTTGGGTTTTGTAAAAAATTATGCATTCTCTTAAAAGAGACAAAACAATCATCATTATCATCGACGTCGTCATTTTTGACGAAAGAAAAGTTTTCACACATAAATCCAAAAGAAATCGATAATATTCTCGACGGTATGTTTAACGTTTATCAATTTAAAAAAAAAAATAAAGTACATTTAATTACTTATGTGTGGGTGTATGTGTTTTGTTATTTACAGAATTTTTACATAGTGTAAATATGCCACAAAATAATTTGTACAATATCGAGCTCTGACGTCAGGAATATAAGATACCTACGCGTATTTACCGTATGCGAATAGATATATCTAATATTTTAAAATTTTTAAATAACTAATACGTTTTTTTAAATTTTTTATTATTTTTTTTAATTATACAATTTTGTCGAAATCATTTTCGACCATTTTTTTTCTTTTTGTTGACACAAAGTCGGGTAACGCAAAACAAAGTACGTAGATCAACATTCAAATTTTGGTGTTCATCTGTTGTTACAAATTTTACTATTTCTATCACCAGCATCAGGACCTTAAGGTTACACAACCCAAATCAACTCTGTCTACTGTCATTAACAATCTCTCATTCAAGTTGTGGCTCTGATTCAACTATGGAAAAAAATTGCAGATTATCTCAAAACCATCAAGACAACAGCCGATCGCACACTGATGGTACATCAGAATGGGTGTTAAGAGCCTCGCACGGCTCCGGCACTGGTCAACCAGTTTGCCTGGCTGCACCGAGTCTTTCTCCTCTCTTTCTCGCTCGCTCTCTTGTCAGTTGCGCACCCGGCTCAGTTCGTGTTGTGTGCTTCCTACAATAAAGACCTCAGGTACATGGACATGTGTTTCTTCTTGGGTCGGCCCCCTGTCTGGGGGAAGGCTCCTCACATGGTAGAGAGCAGTGGTTTTTCGATTCACAAAATGTCATAGTGCATTTTTTTTTTGAAAAATTTATGAAATCAGGCCATGACCGATATGGCCAGAAAAGTAGAAGATGACTGTGTAGGTAGTGTGGTCCTACTAAAGAAAGGGTATGGTAAAGAGAAGGGTAAGTCGACGGGTGCGACTGTATGCCTACCTATACCTCTAGGAGCAACGGAGCAAGGCGACGCCACCGAGCTACACTAGAGGAAGACTGTAGACCAACAAAAACATGTAGTTACGAGATATCAAAAAGGTTGTGTTTTATTACAAGTCAGATGGTCTTCCATTACATAAGGATCTGGCCCGAGGTTATATAGTGTTTCCCTCGGCTGTTTATATGCGAGTAGCAAAGTACTACGTATATAGACGCGATTGGAAACCGAGCACTACAACTGCAAAAAAGATGAAAATTCTCAGAAAAGATTTAATGAAAAGTTTCGTGATACGTTGGAACTAAAATAATCGAGATGCAAACGCTATAAAACAAGACCTTAATAACCTAAAATTAGGAAAAAATGAAAAACTCTCGTCTCTCTTTTCTAGAGCTAATAATCTTCTAGCTGAATTTAAAACTATCACAGGCTCCGATTACAATCAGGACGACTTGTTTCGAAATATATTAAATGCTTGCTCTGAAACGTATCCCGAAATAGGTCTCTTCTTATCTATAACCAAAACTAACAATCTAGAAGTACTAAAGAGAGAATTTCTTCGACAGGAAGCTGCAGCGTTTAAGAAAAATTCAAAATTAGAATCGGCAAACAAAGCGACTACCTCTAGATTGGACCAACATGGAAGAAAACTCGAGACTGCTAAAGCAAACAAAGCACAGTACTGGAACGAAATGAGAAATTTTTTTAAAAATAACACCTGTTTCAAGTGCGGTGCTTCTAATCACATCGCTAGAAATTGCAGAAACGGAACGAGTGTTAAGAGCCTCGCACGGCTCCGGCACTGGTCAACCAGTTTGCCTGGCTGCACAGAGTCTTTTTCCTCTCTTTCTCGCTCGCTCTCTCGTCGGTTGCGCACCCGGCGCAGTTCGTGTTGTGTGCTTCCTACAATAAAGACCTCAGGTACGTGGGCATGTGTTTCTTCTTGGGTCGGCCCCCTGTCGGGGGGAAGGCTCCTCACAATGGGCTAGTGATTTTTCTCTCATACTTCAAGACTCTAAGGAAGTGTGGTATTTTCGGAATTCATAATGAAAGAACTAAGATTCAACACAAGTGCTATGGTCCTTGGACTTTACTCTCATTCCAATGTGTAGTCGCTCCGGTTCTCTAACTCGTGATTTCGCAAATATTTCGCTAACTTTCTAATACTTCGTGCGGTTTTTTTTTTTTTTTTTAACAACTTCTCTGTTTCATCGCTTTATGTCAATACAGAAGATAGTCCAGCAATATGATGCGCCGTATTGTAAAGTGCCGCGAAGACCACTATCATCCAGTCGAGCGTACTACCGACACTCACCATCGATACACGGCGTTCGAGCTGGAGGAAGAAATTGTTACCGCTCTGCGTTCCGGTGATAAGGTTGTCGAACAGTGTCCACCAGATTGCCCTCTTAACGTCGATACCCTTCCCTTTACGGAAGCAACGCATAAGGTTCGTAACTTAGAATCAATAGTTTCCAAGGTACGAAAGGATTTGTACCGCGAAACAACTAGAATCAACGAGATGAAAACATCCATCCGTGAGCTCGACGAGTCGAAAACGAACATCGAGTTAAAATGGAACATATTCAGTCACAGCTCGATAGATCGCATGAACTTCTCGCTTCCACCTACAACCGCTCTATCGAAAACGCTAATCTGCTACAAGAACTTCGCAAGGGATAATAAAACAATATGTTGCCCGAGCGAAGCGAGGGCGAAAATCATGAAAAAATTTGAATTTTTAATTTAAAAACAATGCATATTTTTACTTGAATTGAAATGAATGACCGTTTTTTTAAATCAAAAAAAGCACGACATTTAACCTAATTTTGCCAAAAAGCAGGACTTTTGTCTTTTGCAGGACTTATGAGAAAAAAACAGGACTTTTGCAGGATTCCCAGGTTTTGCAGGTTGTTTGACACCATGGAATATCTCGAAATCGCGTGTATAGTGTGCGATCGCCAACTGTTCTGCTAGTGTATTGCGCGTGGTATTTTTTAGGCAGTTTTTGATTTTTTTCAACGTAAGCGTTACACTGGTTTTTCGCGCTTGTCAACAGAAAGCACATTCAGGCTGGCATGTGAGAAACGATCAATAACGGGACTGAAATTCGAACAACAAAAATGATGCTGTCCATTGACAACACATGCATATTATACACATTATGCAGAATTAGCTCGAGATTTGTGAAAATAACAAGACCTAGTTTCTCTCTCTGTCTTTCCCATCACACCCTGCTGCTCGAACAACTTGCCCTTTAACTGTATTATCCCACCCTTCGCACTGTACACAAGGAGTAATGCGCTGTGTTAAAAGTTTCAACGCGTCCTGTATACTTTACTTTTACAACACAGCTTTGTTATTACGTACAACATTGTTGCAGTAGATAGAAGAATAGGCAGAGAGAACACTAAATAACGGGCGACTTGGAAAGTTTCCTTAATGAAGAGTGACCTTCATTCGCTTGTGTATTATTCCAAAAAATAATAATAATTGAAAACCTAATTTAAAAAATTTCAGTTCTCAGAAGTTAGAGTGAGATTCAACTTTCTACATCAAATACTTGATACAACATATTTTCTAAGTTTATTTTTATGCAAGATTATATCTCCGAATTCAATTACTCAATTTTATACAGACTGGTTTTATTGAAAGGCTGAAAACTTGAAGCCTCAGTTCAGTTCTGGTAAAGTTATCAATTGTTTTTCAACTTGAAAAATAAGCCAACAAAAAAGGTGGCTGAATAGACGCGGACATTTTTAAAAAATCTAGTGTGGTAACGTTTTTTAAAAAGTGAATTTGTCGTGTGAAATTTCAACAATTTTCACGTTTTATCGTTTTTTAAGAAGTGAAGATGGTTGTATAATGCCTCGACTTCCTCTACAATAACAACGATCCAAATCAAGGAAAGAGCCGGAGATAAGCCAACATTGGTGCCGAGTCCCCGCGTGTAATTCCATGGTGTCTACATCAATTTTTTTTGAAAATTCATGACCTTTTCATGACTTTTTCATTAACTGGAATCCTTTATTTTTTCCTATATTTTGTGATGAATATTCATTTTAAAAAATATTGAGGGAGTGGTCGAATGCCCCTTGAACCACCTAAGTTATACCTATGCCCCCAGACCCCTTTTTTTGTAACCAAAAAAATCTACAATTTCAAAAAAAAGTGTAATGAATGCATATGTATAGTACTTCTGCTATCCAAAGGAAAAAAATGATACGAACAAATACAAAATATAAAGTGATGCTTTTCGGGGGAAGGGGAGTGTAAAAATCACTGAAAATGTAAATTTGAACTACTGAAAGTTTCCAACTCTGTTATCAAATAGAAAACGGAATACTGCTCGAGCGTAGCGAGAACGAATTTTTTTTTAAAAAGAAACTCAAATATGAAAGAAAAAAGGTGCAAATTTTGCCTAATAGGTCCAACCCCTGCAAAGTAATTACCTGATTAAAATATTACCTACATTCACTCGTTTTGTTTGCAGATCTTCTAGCACCATGACCAAGGAAAGTGTTGGCAAGAAGAAATTTGAAAAAGGTGACCGCGTTATGGACATTGGTTATCTCAACTGGAAGTCAAAGAAATACACTGAGAATGATTGTATAGGAGTGGTATGTTGGAGATATCAACTCACAATGGCCACATGTTTTTATACTTCTGCTTCAATATTCCTCTTGTGTTGCAGGTGCTAGCTCGCAACAGTGATACAGGAAGGTACAGAGTTAAGTTTGACCCCTAAATAAAAAATTCATAACTTTTCATGACCTAGTGATTTTTTTGAAAAATTCATGACTTTTTCATGACTTTAATGACCCATTTTCAAATTTCATGACTTTTCATGATTTTCATGACCTGTAGACACCCTGAATTCGATTCAATTCGCGTTATTAAAAATGTAAATTGGGTTTTAAAAAGTAAATTTATCGTGCATTCGCGTTCGCGTGTCCATCGGAGATGTCAACGTGAAGTTTTAACCTAGTTGCTGTCAAAATCAAATTGTTCCCAGCCAAGTTGTCAAAGACGAATCGTTTCCAGCCAAGCTGACAAAAATCGAATGGTCGACGAGGGATACCACGCGAAGTAATTCTGGTAATTGTTAATTAATTGAATAAAATATGTGTTTAAATCATAGACATTGTATAATAAACATGGACGCGCCTTTGTGATAAGAAGCTGGGGCCAAGATAACCTAGCGATTAAAGATACAGGATAAACTTTGTTCAACTTCGTGATGAATTTGTTACTAACATTGCCAACAATTCATTACGAAGCACGAAGTCTCACGAAGTTGAAGGAAGTTTATCCTGTATCTTTAATCGCTAGATTATCTGGGTCCCACAAAAATCTGCGTTTCCTTCTATAGAAAGGCGCGTCCATGTTTATTATCCAATGTCTATGGTTTAAATACGCCAGTACAAAGTACTGACGTGAATATCTATATTATAAATTAATGTAAGTCACATTTTGCTAGAAATTTTGGCATATCCTTAGTTTAAAACTCAAAAAACAATACGAGATTTCATTATGGAACAAAATAAATAATTCGATTCTACACTATTCTGAAATGCGGCAATGAAAAGCCTGAGCCTGGACTTTTAGAACGAATAGTAGCAGCTGTAGGATTAACAATATAATAAATATGAGTAAAAATGGTCCATTGAACGAATTTCTATACTCCATGGGACCTCACGAGATGGCAATAAATTCACCATGATTTTGTGCTAAATTCAACCGATCCTATATTATAAAAATCGCCAGCACTGATTGTTTCAAGAAAAAATACCCACTCCTTAATAATCGAAACGATTTCTCTACATTACGACAGTCTATCACCTTGTTAAATACATATAAACACCACTCTGCACCTTTCAATGTCGTAATCCACTAATTTATATATATGTACTTCCACAACGATGAGCAAAGAGGCGGCGACAGGGTCGAGAAAAGAATTAGAATGAGAAAGGGAACGAAATAAAATTCAACGACCTTATAATTTTATCGATTTGTATAGTACTTGGGTGGCGGTGTTGTGTACACAGTGTAAAGTTGCTTACGTGTGGGTATATTTTTGTCATTGGATGACCTGGTTTTTTGTTTTGCCTTCGATTTTTAAACCATCCTCCGCTCCTCGGCCTGCTCCCACGCCTGCATATCGCAAAATCGCCCAGCCTGGCTACTTTTTTAAATATTAAAATTTTTTAATTAGCGACGAACAAAAAAAAATTGAGGCGATTCTAGGGTAAGTACAATAATTTCTGTACAGAAAGAAATACCCAAATAGTAGACCGTATCTGCAAAATATCAAACGATGTCGGCAGTGATGAAGTAAAAGGAAGCGTTTTCGCCACAAGGAACTCAAGCTATATACCAATTAATAATCGACAGAACAGTTCCAAACACTTTCGTCAAAAAGATTGTCACTATTGTTTGAAACCTCATCGATGTATGAGGAAATTGGAGACAGGATTGCTATTCATTCGCTATTCCATCCGAACAAGCTTGTAAGGATCCAATGGTCATTGAGAATTTCAAACAGCTTTTGAAGAGCTGCGAAATTCCTTGATTTGTTTCTCTCTTTTGCGAAAAAAATTGAAATTTTTCAATGATAGGGGTGTGATATATGAAAATGCAGCATACATACATATGAACCTACATACCTACATGCATACATACCTACCTACATACATACGTACATCTACATACGTACATACATATGTACGTACGTACGTAAGTAAGTACGTACCTTTATTTTCCTTTTAGTATTAAAAATTTCACTATTCGTGCGGCAACTGAGCGTGGGGAACTGAAATTTTTTTCAAACTGGGCCAAAGTTTATGGTTTTTTTAGGGAGTGTAGGGATAACACACCATCATCCATCCTTCACCTCCCCTCACCCGCCCGCCTCTAAATAGGTGAGGAACAATTGAATCCAATGAATGAATTTATTATGGAAAAGCCATAATAGAAATGAAATTATTTTTTGGAAATTTTCCCATTCACAAGTCTGTAAATTTTGAAATTCATGCGACGATTTTCAAGTTCAGGTGTTGGCTTTTTTTTTTCTTCTTTGAAATCTTTTGACAAACTTGATGAGTTTGTACGGTGTAAGTTTTATTTTTATAAAATGATGAAATTTTTATCAAGAAACATGAAAAATTTTCGTCAAAAAACTTTGAAAAATTTTATCAAAAGAAATAAAAATTTTTTGGAATTTTTGATTTTGATTTTTTCTGAATTTTGGTGAACTCGATGAGTTTGTAAGGCGTAGTGATTGTAAGAAATTTAAATTTTGTTTTCCCCCTCACCTCATTCACCTTTGCTCTATTCAGAGTTTCCCTCCTCAAACCCTTGCAAAGTAGGCAATTTCACGACATGCCGACAATTTGGTTTGCTCAGCGTGCTGCCTTGTGTGGCAGCTTTACGAGCTGGCTTTCAAAATTTACCCGTTATATTCCAAGTAAAAGTTCGTTAAAATTTTTGTTTTTCAATTTGTATTTTTTCGTTTAAAGGTAAGTACATGGGTGTACAATTATTTTCAAAAGGTTTCGTCATTTTACAGCTTTTATTTCCTTTTTATTTATCAAAAATTTGGCCTTCTGTGTGGCAATCCAGTACCTACGTCGAATAATTATAAAATTGAAAAACTCGGAAATTTTTAAATACTCAAGACGTTTAATTCTGAGAAGAAAAAAATTAGAGAAATAAATAGATATTTTTGTCGCAAAAAATTTTAAAAATTTCTTCCAAAACTCAAAGATTAAAAAGAAAAGTCATTTTCTAAAAAATTGGATAATTTTCATATGCAAAAACTCTGTGGTTCTTCTTTTAAAAAATGAGAAAAATTACATCCAAAAAATAGAATGGGCACGTAATTTTTATTTGGAAAATTAAGAAATTTTCATCTGAAAAAATTGAGAAATATTCAACTGAAAAAATTGAGAAATATTTTTAAAAAAAAGAAAAAAAAATTAATAAATAAAAATAAAAAAAGAGAGAGAAAGAGAAAGAAAAATAGGGGCGGGAGCAGTCCCTCCTATTTACTTAAGAAATGAGGTTTCAAAGGGAAATTAATGTAGTTTTCATGCAAAGGTACTGCTCCCGCCCCTATTTTTCTTTCTCTTTCTCTCTCTTTTTACTTTCCGAACAGCGCGTAGCGTTGTAAGGAAAGTATTGTTTTCGGTGCAAAATGCGTTTTCACGAATATTGCACTTGGACAAATTTTGACTTCGTACAAATTTGTTTTGACCAATTTCCAGATGATGTTCCGTATGTATGTATGTATGTGTGTGTGTGTGTGTGCAGAAAAATTTGTTAACACGATTCCAACCGCCCTAATTGAGATGGTATTTGTGGTAGGAAACTAGCTATTATATAAGATTACTAAGCAAATTGTATAATAGCTAGTTTCCTACCAGAGATATCTCGTTGAAATTCAGCGATGCGTAGTGGTTTATATAAACGAAGGCTACGCAAGAATTTGGGGCCTTTACGTTAAGTAGAAAAAAATTTACGAGCAATTTATGGGGAAAATCCTTAAGTTTCACATTTGTCGCGTTTTAGATGTTGATAAAGGGAACGGTTCAAGTGTATATCTATAAGGAAACGGTTTATCTATATCCTGACATCTTTTTCGGCATTTTTGTCTTATTGGTCTGTATGCGTGTGTATTTGTGTCTATGTGTTAGTGATAGTCCAACGGTCGAGTAATAAAAACTCACCCTCCCGGTAATAAATACATCATTTTTTTTTTTTTTTTTTCATATGGTGGTCCTTTTATTGCGTCCGCGGGTGTACCAGTTTGCTCTCCTACCCCTAACATGCGCATTGCTTTGCTTTTTTGTCTTATTCATGATAAGATGTACGGGTATTCGAATGGTTGTTTTGTTCACATCATCATGATTATTTTTTCGCGATTTATAATAATGGAGCAAGTGTGATTTTGCCGAACGTTTTTCAGTGTAATTGCTGACTTTTAAATACAAAAAAAATTTGATGATCGATTTTTTCACAAATATTTGATAATCAATTTTTTTACAAATATTTGATGATCGATTTTTTTACAAATATTTTTTGGTTAATATTTTTTTAAATACTTTTTGGTTCGGAAAGTTCGTCATGCTTGCATCACTGTTTATTTTACTCTTATTTTGAACGGAGTATATTAACCGAACTTCGACGGAAGCACGTGTTTACGGTGGGTGAAGGGTATGTTCACCACGCCACTTTAAAAGCGTTAGGTGGTTGGAGGTTAGGAGGTTGCTTCATATACAGTATAACTTTGAAGTTCTTATACATACTTACATAATTATTTATAATTATTGCGGCAAAACCCCTATTACAATAGGGAATTTGCTTTTAAAGCAAAACAAGTATTTTGATATACCTCCACCTGAAAAGTATCAGGCCAAGATCCCAAGAAGCGCATTAACATCCTATTATTCAGAGATGGGCAAGATCCTTTTCGAAGTGATCTAAGATACAGATCCTTTAGATCCTTTCAAAACAGGATCTTAAGGATCCTTAGATCCTTTTTTCAAAAAGGATCTACAATCTTTTTATGTAAAAAAAACTAAAAAAAGATCCTTTAGAAAGATCCTCTATGGCGTCATTATATTCATTCAAATTCACTATTTTTTCGCTTTGTTCTACTTTAATCAGGGTTTAATCTTTTTTGATCGCAATGTTTTGTTTAAAATATTTTTCAACACGTTTTTTACACGATCGGCTATATTTACGGAGAGGCCCTGCTGCTGCATTTTGCTCACCTTGAATTTTTACCAAGTCCAGTACTACATAAATACTTTATATTCAAAATTGTAAGGGAGGGAGGGGTCCAATCGAAATTTTTGTAATAACTAAAAGTATTTATAAAACTTTAAGCTACAACTTTTGTTTGAAAATTTTTTCAATTGGGCCCCTTACCTCCGCACAGTTTTTAATAATGTATTTGAATGAGTTGGATTATCCAAAATTGGAGGGGAGGGAGGGGTCCTATTGAAATTTTTGTTATAACCAAAATTATTTCCAGTACTTCAAACTACAACTTTTGTTTGAAAATTTTTTCAATCGGGCCCTTTTCAATAGGGCCCCTTGCCTACCCCCTGTTTTCAATAATGTATTTGAATGAGATGGGTCATCCAAAATTGGAGGGGAGGGAGGGGTCCAATCGCAATTTTTGTTATAACCAAAAGTATTAGTGGAACTTCAAGCAACAACTTTTGTTTGAAAATTTTTTCAATTGAGCCCCTCCCTCTCCACTTATTTTGCATAAAGCTCCCAAAATGCTAATTAAAAATTGAAGGGGGAAGGGAAAAGGGTCCAATTGAAAATCTTGTGCAACAAATTTGTAGCTCAAAACTTCAAGAAAAATTTTGGTCATGACAAAAATTGCGATTGGACCCCTCCCCTTCCAATTTTGGATAAACCATCTCATTCAAATACATTATTGAAAACAGGGGGTAGGCAAGGGACCCGATTGAAAAAATTTTCAAACAAAAGTTGTAGCTTGAAGTACTGGGAATAATTTTGGTTATAACAAAAATTTCAATAGGACCCCTCCCTCCCCTCCAATTTTGGATAATCCAACTCATTCAAATACATTATTAAAAACTGTGGGGAGGTAAGGGGCCCAATTGAAAAAAATTTCAAACAAAAGTTGTAGCTTACAGTTTTATAAATACTTTTAGTTATTACAAAAATTTCGATTGGACCCCTCCCTCCCTTACAATTTTGAATATAAAGTATTTATGTAGTACTGGACTTGGTAAAAATTCAAGTTGAGCAAAATGCAGCAGCAGGGTTCTCAACTTCTTTTTGCAATACCTATTTATTTTACTTTTTGCAATACCTATTTATTTTATTTATCTATGTTTAAAAAGGATTATTGGATTCTCATAAGTACCAACTTCAATGAAAAGCTGATTTGATAAGCTTGTTGTTCACCTACAAGCTAATTAAAAAAGTATGACTAGTTGTACAGTCAGGCACCAATTAAACAGTGTAAAGTTTAGTTTGAATATAAAATTTGTTGAAAAAAAATCCATGGAAAATAGTAAGTAGTTTTTTTTTCATGGTTTTTTAAATTTGGAATTGGAAAGAAAACCAGTGTTCGGAAAACGAAATTTTTTTTTCGTTTTTGTTTACGTTTTTCTAACGAAAACGTAATTATTGTTTTTTTTTTCGTTTCGTTTTTGAAAATTAAAAACATTTATTTTTCGTTATGTTTAACGTTTTTTTTTTTCGTTTTTTCTAATTTATGTTTTTTTTTACGTTTTTTAACGTTTTTTTCCGTATTAAAAAAAAGTGAAAACACAAAATCAGTATTTTTGACCAAGTGATTTTGATTGGCTGCCCTGTAAAATTTCATTTTTCACCAATTGGTCCCTTATCGCTGCACGCATCTCATTTGTGAATAATTTCGTTTTCGTTTTTTATCAAAAACGAAAACTCAAAAAATAACGTGTTTTTTTTTCGGTTTTTGTTTTCGTTTTTAAAACGTTTTCCAAACACTGAAGAAAACCAGAAACTGTAAGCGCCCTAGCGCCCGGACAAACCTATTATAAACATAAAGAAAACTTCTTTTTCTTTGCAGATAGCGTGGATCCGGCTTTCGCGAATTCGCAACCACCAGATCCAAGCAATACCCAACCCGCTGCAGATTCGAATTCGGTTTGGATGAAAAAAATAAAGATAATAATCATTTTTATTCTAGTAATTGTAATAATAATATTCGATACAATTTTGGACATAAACATCATGATTTACATCGCAGCTCTACTTACTGTTCTGAATATACTGTTTACATATGACGCGGAACTAGAGCAAAAAGGCCGGAGCGCGTGATAAGTGACGTCACAGCATTCAGGCGGATGGTTTGTAAAGTAAACAAAATTATATTTCCGTTAGTGTTTCAATGGAAATTTTAATTAATAAGTGAAATAAATCGTCCGAGAAAAAGTAATTATGTAATTATTTTGTGTTAAATTACGGTCTTTGTGTTCATTTTGAGTTAAATTATCGAAATTTGATTTCATCATTGTCGAATAAGTGCTGTACTCCGAACTATCACCACATTATATATATATATATATATATATATTTTTTTTTTTTTTTAATGATATCAGAGTGGTTTGTTCTTATTTGACAGTGAATTAATTTGAATGATCATATGAGTTTGACTGTACAATTGAAATTAACCTGAAATCGAAAAAGGCGGATTTTTCATGATATCAGTATATTTAATTACTTAAGGGGGGGGGGGGGGGGGGCTTGTTTTGGAACATTTTTTGTTGAATGCATAGCGTTGATTAGCGGAATTTTCTAAGACCTTTGCATGACGTCATTTTGATTTTTCACCTATGAAGTTTTGAAGAAAAATTGGAAACTAATTTCAAATTGTTTCTTTTTACAAAAAAAATTAATTTTTAATTTTTGAAAAATAAAATGCATAGAGTTCTCAAAAAAAGGAAATTATTTTCATATTGCATTTTGATTGTGTCATTTTGTAGAAAATGTTGGTAGATTTTTTGGAAAATTACAAATTTCAAAATCAAAATTGGAGAAAAACGCGATTTTTACTTTAGGTCCCGTTTCTAGGAAAACTATGCAACCCACAAAACTTTTTCTCAGAATCTTTTTTATTCAGTAGAGTCTTGTCTATAATTTAACGAGAGGATTTTGCAAAACTCGTACTTTCTCTCCTATTTTATGAAACCCTCTCATAGTTTTTCCTCGGAAGTATTCCAGACGACTCGAAAGAAATAGTTGACAAATTAAAATTTTGCAAAATCCTCTCGTTAAATTATAGACAAGACTCTACTGAATAAAAAAGATTCTAAGAAAAAGTTTTGTGGGTTGCATAGTTTTCCTAGAAACGGTACCTGAAGTAAAAATCGCGTTTTTCTCCAATTTTGACCTTGAAATTTGTAATTTTCCAAAAAATCTACCAACATTTTCTACAAAATGACACAATTAAAATGCAATATGAAAATAATTTTCTTTTTTTGAGAACTCTATGCATTTTATTTTTCAAAAATCAAAAATTAATTTTTTTTGTAAAAAGAAACAATTTGAAATTAGTTTCCAATTTTTCTTCAAAACTTCATAGGTGAAAAATCAAAATGACGTCATGCAAAGTAAAGGTCTTAGAAAATTCCGCTAATCAACGCTATGCATTTAACAAAAAATGTTCCAAAACAAGCCCCCCCCCCCCCTTAACGAGTCAAATTTCACAATTTTCATTTCATACCATAATTGAATATTTTAAGGTGTTATTTTAAAAGAGATATTTTTTTTAAAGAGACGTTTTCTTAGGAGCCTGGGGAGGGCGGTGTTTAATTCTTTTTTTGAAGAGTTTTTTTCGAGAATTTTTTATTCTAAAAAAATTGGGAAGTTTTTCAATCTGAAATATGGAGAATTTTTATCGCATTCGCCATCAGGCATCCTCTGGTGTTTGCACTTGCCTTCGTTGAACTTCTCTTTTTCACGCATTTTCATTATCACGTCGTGTATCCAGTTTATCGCAATGAAAATTGAAAAATTGGAAAAAATAATAATTGCTTTTCCTTTTTCTGTGTTCCCTTTCATTAATTTTTCATTTTTTTTTTTTTTTTTCCATTACTGTTACGTGTTCGGCGTTCCTTCAAGTTGAAAAAATATCTTGTGTCAATCATTATTTACTTTGTAACCTACAAAATTCGCGTCTTCTGAGGCCCACCTACTTTTATAATATGGCAAAATTACGCCTATCTTATGGACGTACATTTGACGTTTTTTCGACGTAGTTACTGTTCTACCGTCATTATTTATTGTCGCAAATGCTTCACGGGGTATTTCGGGTTTATATCATACAGACTTTTTCAAATTTTAAAAGCGTATACCAACCAACTTGGTATTCAATTTCGCTAATTCACTTCGATACATTTTTGAACTTTCTTCGTTTGCAGATTCAATTGATATGTCTGGGAAGGCGAAGAAAGCAAAGAAAGGTGAGTGTATTGTATTATTTTATTTATTATTTATTTATTTATTTATTTATTTTTTCAAATTTGAATGGTTTGAACTTCGAGTGTGTAATTTGTTTTCATGCGGCTAGGATGTCGTAAAAGAAAACTCAACGCTTGTACATATTGCTCAAAGGAAGTTGAAAGAATCGGAGAACACTTGGTCAACATGCATGGTTCAAAACACGATGTGGCCGCAATTATAAAGCTACAAAAGAAGAAGAAGAAAGAAACAAGTCGGACAAACAAACTCAAATTGCATAGAAAAATCAGGAACGCTTTCAACAAATTAGTTGGCAAAGGCAATTGCAAGCACAACAAAACAAACGTGAGTAAATGACCTTTTTCTATTAGGTATACGTGGCATATTTGCAATTGAGGCAATTTCATATACCTAATTACACTCATTGAGTTGAAATCAATATGCAACGTTACCACATTGATTAATGACGGCGGATCAGCCGATCGTGGTATTGAAAAAAATTTGAAAAGAATTACACGCTAAATATGACAACCTCCTAGCATTCTATACCTGGTACTCATTGGATGTGATTGTACAGAATTGCGCAATCGAGCGTGGCTCTCAATTCAAAGTGTCGCTTAACGTTATTGTGTTTCTGTGTGGTTTCTCTTTTAGCGCGATTCTATGATACGCAAATATCAGAGATCGGAAGGCCAGATGTACAAAGGAACCAGTAAAACTTCTCGTCTTGTACCGTGTGCCAACTGTGGGCATGCGTATGCGAAGAAGGGCCTGATTAGGCATCAGTGCTCCGGCAGAAGAAAGCAAAACGCTAGTGAAGCTAATGTGACGTTCAACTTGTCCACCAAGGTGAGCGAAGAATTACGCAGCCTTCTCAATAGACTGAGGTAGGTAACCCATAACCGCGTAAAATGCATTTTCTCCCGCCTCGAGTGGTTAACAATTATTGATAACAAAACAATGGTTGCAGAGTTGACGAGATTTCAGAAACCCTGATACGAAACACCCGAGATTCTAAAATATGGCGACAAAGTGATTGCTGGTTTGAAGCCAATGAATAGTTCAGTTCCACCATCAGCAACGTTAAACGACGAGTATGACCGTCTGCGCCAGGATCTGCGCAGGCTGGGTCATTACGCCGTATGCTTTCAAAAAGTCACTGGTGAAGCCATGTCGCTGTTCTAGACTTTTTCAAGAAAAGATGATCTCCTGGAAGTGACAAAGCAGTATAGTAAATGCTTTCAGGAACCGCAGGGTTTAATCAAACTGATCGAGTTGTTAGGTGAGTCTGCAGTTTTTCATTTTCAATCAATGCTCAGTCCGACTAGGTAAAGGTACTTACTCCCAACCTTGTTTTTTCAGCCAAAGTGGTGGAAGTAAAGTCGATGAATGTGAAAACCCTAGATGAGCACGATGATTTACAACTAAAATTCGCTCAGATTCGCACCAAGTGGAACTTGGTCGTGAAGAAGCAAATCAATCGGTCAACATCTGATAAAGAGATAACGCAAAAAACCCTGCAAGTTCCAACAGCGGAGGATATTCAGATCGTCAACGATTACATTGTATCCCAGATAACTGCAATACTCAAAAAAGGTGTACGCTCCTATGATGTTTACTTGGAACTGGTTCGGTAAGTTGGTTCTCCTCATGTCCTCCACCTCAGTGGCATGTATAATGATGATGAAAAAAAAAGAAGAAAAAAAAGAACAAGTTTTGTTTTACTAAACCTTGGTGTGTGTGTTTTGCAGACTTTTAATTACGCAGATTACAATTTTTAATTACCGCAGAGGCGGCGAAGTAGCTAAAATGACAATGGCACAATTCAACAGCTGCGAAAAATTGAAAGACGATGATTCGGTAAAACTGAAACTGGATGTTTTTTTTTTCATGGGACACGCGCTATATGTGTTCGTTTTTTTTTTTTTAATTTTTGCAGGTAAGTCAGCAACATCAGCCTGTATTTGCATATGTGCAGCCATTGGCGATGCAGGGGATTCAACTCAAGTATGATGGTACAAGAAACAAGGTCATACACCTCTCCATGTGTTATGGGAAATAAATTATGGGGGTCGGGTGGTATTGGGTGTAAATAGGCTCCTCCTCTTATGTTTATATATAGAGGTGCAAATACCCAAATTTAACATTATACCTCGTGAATGTCTTATTGGTCAGAACCATGGCAAAATTATTCAATCCTGATACGTTGGAAGAATTAACAGCTTTCAAAATTATAACTAATGTGAGAAAACGTCGAGATGTTTCCGTATTACCTCTCCCAAGCCCCATTATTCGATATCTTGATCAAATACAAAAGTTTATTAGTATTGGACATGAAACGTTGGAAATTGCATTGGGTAACCATTATGATATCCGGTTGTATGATATCTACACTAAATTTATTTTGTCAAGTCAGTCAAGAGCTTACATTGAAAATTATGACCCTTACAGCTTATTGCTTGCGCATGTTAACCAATCTTATGAGTATGATGAATATGTAGGGTGTATTTTTGGTGTTAATACCAGTGTCATGTAAGAATCAACTTAGACGGCCCATCTTCAAATCAGTTTTTTTTACCGTAACTCGAGAAATATTAGTCGAATAAAAATTCCGAATACACTAAACGAACGTTAATTTTTCCCTCTACAATTTTGGTTCCCATCAATTTTTTCGAAAAACACTTCGTTTGCCCAGAAAACGTATTTTCAATTGCTCAAGTCGGCCGTCTTCGGCAATGTTGCCAAATTTAACTTCATGGCTTGTAGTGTCTAGGTGGTTTTGCCGGTGCCTATCTTCTATAAAGCCAGTTATTGAGATCTCATTCCACAACTTTTGTAGTTTTGTTTGAAAAAAAAAATTCAATCGACCCTCTCCTCCAATTTCAAATAATAAGTGCAGTAATTTACGAAATTAGAAGGGTGGGACGAGGGAGCAGAGGTAGGGTCCAATCAGAATTGTTTTAATGACCAAAACGTATCTTCAAATCTCAATCTACAACTTTTGTTTGAAACTTTTCTTTTAATCATATCACTTTTATTTTTGGAAAAAGTTTTCTAGATTTAAAGTCACATGCAGCAAGATGACGTCATATTGCAAAAGCTATCTGCATTTAGCATAATCTAGTGAGAAAGACTTGTACAAAAATTCAAAGCATATGAGTAAATAAAATCAACAGGCAAAGAAAAAAATTATCAAGCTTTGAGTGAAACCAAGTGAAACCCTCACGTACCCAAAATTTTAGATTTTCAAGATTTTCAAGTTTTTAAAATTTTATGCAGTTTTATTAAAGATTTAAAATGTCTGTAAATATGGAACTTTTTAAAGTGGCGCTTGGAAATTTCTTTGACAAGTCACCAGCAATTATTAACTCTCTTTCGTCTATCGTGCAGAACACCTCCTGTGGGTTCCTAAATAAAATCTTAATTGGATTTACTATATTCCTAGGCGCTGTTTCTGCACTACATTTTTTAGTGCAGATATGGGTTGCTTGGAAACATCAAAGAGTAAGTTTCTCAAAAATTCAAACTATTTTTGTAAAACCTACATAGGTTCTAATATTTATTACATTTTTAGGAAGCAGCTAGTGGCTCAGGAAATCGGTTTGTAAGGCCTTCTTTAATGGCACTCATTGAGTTAATTAACGATGTTGGTTTAACGAACACTCAGATTTCGGATCTCACGTTTGCGATTGGAGGGTTTGAACATCTTGATCAAACAGAACGAGATGCAATTCAAGGAGAATCGAAATCCTTCAACAGAAATTACAATCAGTTAACAACAAATTCGCTAAGAGAAGAATTCAAAAGAAACTCAACAAAGAAAAGGATCACACCATCTTCATCCTGAAAGGCCAGACCGACCTTATGATGGAGAGGATCAATGATCATTATAATGATGATAGGATGTTAGCGTATTTATCTGATAGTGAAGGAAAAAAAAAATATAAATAAATAAAATCAAACTTGAATTTAAACGTTCAAATTGATTTCTAAAAATATTAATTAAAAATAAAATAAAAATTATTAATATTTCATAAACAATAAATAAAAAAAAATTATTAATCAAAAATATAAAAATTAAAATTAAACAAAATAAAATCAATAAATTCATATTAAATTTAAATTTAAATTTATTATTAAAATTTAATAATTTAAATATAATATTGAGTTTATTTAATTGATTAATTTTATTTAAATTTTTAAATTTATTTTATTATTATTTAAAATTATTAAAAAAATTTATATAGTTAAATTTATTAATATATATTATTATTATATATTCATTTAAATTAAATTTTTATTTAAAAATTTTATTTAAAAAAATAATTATATTAAAATTTATTAATAAAATAGTTATTTTTAAAAAATTTAAATTTTAAATTATTTGAATTTAATAACTGTACCTAATCTTATTTTCGTTTTTTTCAGATCCATGTTATGCAATTATGGCTCCGTGTACGATTCTAACGAATCCTTCGATAATTTAATATACGAAAATTCCATGAGCTTGTCGTATAACGATTTTTTTTCGAGTGATCGAGCAAATCCTACTTCAGTTGAAACTACGTAAGTAACCTTGTCTTTTTTAAATAATTATTTTTTTCAAAAATCGCTTACGCTTTTTTACGTAGATCGTATGGTGCATTTTTTTCAATAATCCGATACAAATTTTTATGTAGGTCTGTGAAAGATATCCCATATACCTATAGCTGGAGATCGTACCAGCCTCGAAGTTCGCTATGGAACTATGTAAAATCACCATACAGCTCATTAAACGCGTAAGTATAAAATAATACACAGTTTGATGCTATTAATAACTGTACCTAATCTTATTTTCGTTTTTTTCAGATCCATGTTATGCAATTATGGCTCCGTGTACGATTCTAACGAATCCTTCGATAATTTAATATACGAAAATTCCATGAGCTTGTCGGATAACGATTATGGTTACACATCGCAAATTTTTACATCAACGCCGGTTCATGTGCTCGAAAGAATGAATAACTGTAGCCTAACACCAATACCTGAAGTCATGGAAATTCCGTATGTCGATGTACCGGTTCCAGGAGTAAGCGAAAATCCAGAACCATTCGCAAACGTGTAAGTAAATTTGGAAATTTTAAATTTTTATTTTTTTTAATTTTTAATTTTTTAATGTAAATATTTTTTACTGTTGCAGGAATGATACATTCGCAATCTTACAACGGAAAAGGGTTGTAAAGAAAAAACGGTGCAATACCTGCAACGACACGTTGTAAGGTAAAGAGAGCTACAGACTCTCTTATGTGATGTAAATAAATTTGACAAAATAAAATATTATTCCAAATATTTCAATGTACAAATTTTGTTTGAATTTTTTTTTCAATTTAGACCTTAGGTACAGAGATAGAGGTCTTTTTTTGGAAAATGGATGAGAAATTTGACAATATAAATTTTGTAAAATTGGTGAGGATGTCCAATCAAAATTTTTGGTATAAAAAAATTATTCCAAATATTTCAATGTACAAATTTTGTTTGAAAATTTTTTCAATTTAGACCTTAGGTACAGAGATAGAGGTATTTTTTTGGAAAATGGATGAGAAATTTGACAATATAGACCACCTCGTAATCTAAAACTGTCGCATTTCATTGTAGAAATGAGTCGCAATCGTGTCAACCCAGGAATGGATGATATGTTCCAGAAAGAACCAGAGCTTTGGTCACTTGTGCACGTGGTTACAAGCGAGAGAAAGAAGAAGAATATCCTGACTACATTTGCTCATACGACTCAACATGGCGCTCTAAAATTGAAAAATGTCTCAGTAAGCGCAAAAGTAATGAAGTGACAACATATACCGATAGATACTGACGTGGTATCTGCATATATCGATTTTGCAGAAATATGCGAAAAATTAGACCCTCCTAACACAAATCTTCAATGCTATCGAAACGGCCAAACCATAGATAATTGCACCGAGGATCAAATTACCAAAACTTCAATGTGCCCATACTGAATTTTGAAATTTTTCCAAATTTTTAATTCTCATCACATGTTGAAAATTTTCAAGTTTTGAAGAATTGATTTTGATTTGCCTAAGTATAATTTTATAAGGCATGGTTGATTTGCTTACTATTTTCATATGAAGTCGTGGTTTATTCGAAATGCCAAAAGACAACGAAATTCCCCAAATGCCAGAAGATGCTAAAAAATAGTTCCTAGGTCATATTCAACTGAGATACAAGATGTTATAACCAATCAATTAAGTTCGATATCTCACTGAAGGAATTCCAAAATCATTGAATGACACCATCGAGATTCTTTTCAAATTCGATGGAAAAAATACACCGAAATATCATCAAGTGAACGAATCCACTATGAATTAAATACATGTACTTAGACGTCAGAAAAAATCGAATTTCAGCCTGGTATGAAAGATACGACACAAAAATTATAAAAATTTACTAAATTTTGAACACTGATTCGATTTTTAAAATTATAATATTGACGCTGAGAAGATCCAATGGAAAATTGCTGGATCTTTCACCACACAGCAAGCTTCCCAACTAGTGTTCCACACCATTTTTAGAACTTACTGGCGACTCTTTCCGCAGGATGGGAAGTAGCCATACTCATTTCGAAACTGTCGTCGGCCTCCCCATTGTCACTATCAACAGGAGCTGAAGTACAGGTCCATTGCAGTTCGAAGTTCGCCGGAAAGAGGAGTCAACTTGTAAATGAATCTTACTGGAAAGCTGCCCAGACGAAAACTTACAAGTCAACATCTACACCCAAGATCAACGCGATATTACTTCAATGTACCAATATCGAATTTTGAAATTTTTTCAAATTTTTAATTCTCATCAGATGTTAAAAATTTTCAAGTTTTGAAGAATTTATTTTGATTTGCTCAAGTATTTTATGAGGCATGGTTGATATTTTTCTTTAATAAATTTGGATTCTAATTTTTTTAAAGAGGGCCTATATATGTGAAATTCAAAATTATGGGGGTAGGTAGGGGTCCAATCGAAATTTTGGTAATAACCAAAATTATTCCCAAGAGTTCAAGCTACAACTTTTGTTTGAAAATTTTCAGTTGGACCCCTCCCTCCCCACCGATTTTGCATAATTTGAACGCTTTGGGAGGTACTTCCCTTATGTTCAGAAGCTGGTTATAGCTCGTACACATATAAGATAACAATTACTAGAGAATATGGCACCATTTTCGATGGATATTTGCTCATCGACCAACCACAACACATTCCCTGTAACAAATATCTCCTCCGTATTAATTTATAAATTTTATTGGATTTTTAAAATTCACTGAATTTTTAGAAATTGATATAAAAAATTTTAAAAGTCGATTGTTTTTTCCCCTCATTATTCAAGAAATGAAAAAAGAATGCAAAAAATTACCAAAACTTCAATGTATCTATATCGAATTTTTAAATTTTTCCAAATTTTCAATTCTCATCAGATGTTGAAAATTTTCAAGTTTTGAAGAATTGATTTTGATTTGCCAAAGTATAATTTTATGTGGCATGGTTGATTTGCTTACTATTTTTATATGAATTCGAGGTTTATTCGAAATGCCAAAAGACAACGAAATTCCCCAAATGCCAGAAGATGCTGAAAAATAGTTCTTAGGTCATATTTAAATGAGATACAAGATGTTACAATCAATCAATAAAGTTCGCTATCTCACTGAAGGAATTTCAAAATCATTGAATGACACCATCGAAATTCTTTCCAAATTCGATGAAAAAATACACCGAAATACCATCAAGCGAACGAATCCACTATGAATGAAATACATGTACTTAGCAAAGAAAAAAAATGAGAAGATAATTACGCAGGTAAGTTGTTTGACATCAAAATACAAACCACCCAACGTGAGTGTAATATATGGTATTGTAGCGAGCTGTTGATATTATAAGGAGTCCGATAAATCACCATTCATTACTTTAGATTTATCTAAAACAGTTCACTCTAAGTCTTTTATTCATTTAGAAATGCGTACCGACACATTATTCGGATAGCTTATTGAAATGAAGAGAGAAGCGCTTCGTGAAGGGACACTATCTCTCCCTCCGGACAAAATTGTGTCACAAAAAATGATCGTTCATCGGATTATGCATGACAACGGTTTTCATCTTCCGGTGTACTCGCACATATTTAGAACCGATTTGGATGGATTAACTTATTATATTGGTGACACCGCGTTTCAGTTGGGATTCAGCACTGAAAAATATGGAACACCAATTTCTAGTTTAAAGGTATGTTAGTCCGTTTACTATCGTGAGAAATATCATCAAGAGTAATATTTGATTTTATAAATTCGAAATTATAGTACACCAGTCCAGATAACCGTGTAACTTGCAAATTTTTGGTAATGCCCGGAAACCCAAAACTGCTTGCCGCAGAAGGCGTGAGTACCTCACAGGATTATACGCAATCCGTTGAAAGAGATACCAACATTTTGAAAGACATTCTAGCCCAAGCGAATATTCTTTTTGATTGAATTTAAATGTTAAGAAAGATGTGCTTAATAGTACTGTTCGATTTTTAGGGAAAAGGCTGCTGGGTTTTCTGCAGCTTCGACGCATGAATCAACACCAACTGAACCATTGGAAATTGACGATTTTGTCGATCAGAGGTTGGCGCAACATGGTTTGGTAAGTTCCTGAATTACTCAACAACACCTTTCTGTTATCATACATTTTCTTTTGGATAAAAATAAAAAATCATTGATTTTTTTTGCTTCTATTTAATTTTGCAAGATAGATTTTAATAGTTTTAAATTTGTTCAAATTTTTAAAAAATTCCCCCAATATTTGCATTCTTTTGGTTCATTTTGTTTCTTGGAAACAATTTTGTTTAGTGCCGAATTTTAAGCCTCTGATAAGGGGCCGTCAACTTTTCAAGTTTTTCTCCACCAAAGTTTATCCCTCGACTTTCAAACTTTTTCCTGTCAAGAAAATCATAAATTAATTAAATTCAAACTTAGCAAAACTTCAAATTTAACTATATCAAATTTTGAAATTTTTCCAAATTTTCAATTCTCATCAGATGTAAAAAATTTTGAAAGTTGTGAAGAATTTATTTTGATTTGCCTAAGTATCATTTTATGAGGTATGGTTGATTTGCTTACTACGAGTATTTTTATAATTATGAAGTCGTGGTTTATTCGAATGCCAGAAGACAACGAAATTGCTCCAAATGCCAGAAGATGCTGAAAAATAGTTCCTAGGTCATATTTAACTGAGATATAAGATGTTACTTACAATCCACGTTAGTTCCATTCCTATGAAATACCTACTAAACCACGACGTAAAAATAATCGAAAAAAATTCAATCAATTCAGTTCGCTTCCATTTTATAATACAGAAAATAGAAATTTAAGAAAAAGGAAAATGTTGTTCAGAAACTCGATTACAGCAAGCTCGAACGGTAACTGTAGTGAAGAAATGAATGACGTTACCTCATCAACAGTTTTTAAATTTAATGATGGTACCAGTACCACCACAAAATCACAAACAGACGAGCTCGGGTCATACTTCTACCAGTGAACTGACTTTTCATCGCAGATTCATGTTCCACTAGAAGGTGTTACAAATAAGCAAACTTTATTGTGTAATGCAACAACTAAAGCAGAGCTCGCCAGCTCCTACTTATAATGATTATGGGAAGTTTTCAGTTCAGCATTCTGTTGATGACAGATGTGCTGTTGATCTAAATACTTGCCCAATGAGCGGAATATCGATTCTCAACTATAAATTTAATGATTTTTCAGTAGAAATTAAAAAAACTTTGAGAAAATGTTCCAAGACATTGAATATGGTAATTTCACTATCTTCAAGTGATGAAACCACAGAGTGTACTACTACCCTCGATACATCTAGTACAGGGTGTCTCACTTAACGTGCAACCCTAGGTTTAAACGCTCGTAAATACTATATGACGTCACAGTCAGCGGAACTACCGCTCTGACACGATGCCTTGACACTCTAGAACCGACCTACGCATATCCGACCTTGATATCTGTCGATCATACCGCTTATCAACAGTTAATGTGAAGCGAGATCATTAACAACTTTTGTGCAAATTTTAAGCTCTCACGATGGTGTTCACAAATTTACAGAAAGCTTTTATTATCGACCATTATTTTTCAACTAAATCGTATAAAAAGGTTCAAAACAAGTTTGTTTATGCATATCCGGGCTCATCTCCGCCGAATAAGTCGACAATTTTGCGAATTATTGAGCATTTTCGTGGTTCTGGATCTCTGGATGTGAAGAAACGTAAACGTAAGAGAAAAACTTTAACTCCTGAAAAGTTATCCGATATTCGCCATAAATTTCGATTACATCCGAGCACTTCAATCCGAAGAGCTTCAAGACAACTTGGAATTTCTCGATCATCTATCCATCGCGGTATAAAGTCACTCAATCTTCGTCCATATAAAGTTAGTGTAGTGCAAGAATTAAAACCAAGCGATTGTCCAAAACGCGTCACATTTTCCGAATATCTTCTCACAAAAGTAAGAAATATGGAATTTTTTGATAACTGCTTCTTCAGTGATGAGGCGTGGTTTATGTTGGACGGTTACGTGAATTCTCAAAACTTCCGAGTGTGGTCTTCTGAGAATCCGAGAGCATTCGTGGATAAAGGGCTGCATCCACCAAAAATTGGAGTTTGGTGCGCTGTATCCCGAAGACGAGTGGTTGGACCAATTTTTTTCAACACTACCATCGACAGTAATGTGTATTGCAACATCATAATGCAATTTATTTCGCTGTTGGAAAGAGATGAACGATATTGCACTTTTCAACAAGACGGCGCACGTCCACATGTATCCAATCAAACTATGGACTTTCTCCAGCCGTTTTTTGGAGACAGACTGATCTCTAAAGGATTGTGGCCACCTCGCAGCCCAGATATGACCCCCTTAGACTTTTTCTTTTGGGGATACTTAAAAGATAAAGTCTATACCCGATCGTTGGGCAGTATTGAAGAGCTGAAGACTGCAATTACTGAAGAAATTCAAGGAATTACGCCTTTAATGCTACGAAAAGTGTTCAGAAGTTTGCTCAGACGGGCCAGAATTTGTAAAACTCACCTCGGTGTGCATTTTCAACACCTTTTGTAACTTTTTTAAATAAAAATTTCCAATTTGTATACGTTTTTCATAAATTTTAATTTTCAGGGTTGCATTTTAAGTGAGACACCCTGTATATGTTGTAACATTCTAAGTACATATGTTACAAAGAGAGCGGTGTTGGGGGAAATGCATCGAGCTGATATGATATTAAATGAGCTCGATGCATTCAAATAGACCCACTCTTTGTTTATTTAAAATTAAAAAAGTTAAAGTTGTTAATAGAAAATAAAATAATGTGGGTTCGACTTCGAATTCTTCGAAAGTAGCAAGCCTAGCAGCGGTCGTGTACGCTAGTAGTCTTTCGACATATCTGGTAGGATAAAGTACAATTTTAAGTGACATGAACGTCGTTGGCGCAAAAATCGCCAACCTGATACGCGAAATAAATAAACATCACGAAAATAGAAAAGCAATTCCACCTAATAGGACATAGCTTATAGGTGCACATGTGGCATTGGGGCCAAAATTCAACGTTCAGTAAGGGTATGTGATATAGAAAAGTACTTACATATTTCTTCTCATCCGTAATCTATCTCATAACATTATCTGATTCATTTGGGGTGGTAGGGATTAACGTTGCAATCGAATACGTACGTTTGAAATTATCATAATTCGTACGCCGACTGTTTGTATTAGAATTTTGAATATAATTCGATGATCAGCTAATTTTTTTCCTATTTGAAAATTTTTCTGCATCAATATATTTGGATTCTAATTTTTTTCGAAAAGGGTCTCCCCTTTTTCTGAAAATTTTCGGGCGGAATTCCCGAAGTACTAGTTGCATCAATATATTATAACATCGACGATTTTAGTCGGCGAAGCGTTCGCCGACATGAAGGGGGAAGGCACCTACAAGGCAAAACGCCACCGGTAATACCTGAAACGTTAAATGACGAGATCCCTGAGAACACCCAGGAGAATATCATCAATTCGAGGCACGTGTTCAGTCATTACTCTAAAGTAATAAGAGATGAGGCACCGCGTTTTGAAAAATTGCAATGTAGGGAGACAAACTTTTATATTTATACTGTAAATACGAAAATGGTTGAATCGTGAAAGTAATTGAAAATTTTGTGAATTTATTTGAGAATTTTTTCGAGATAAATTTGTTCCCAAATTAGAAATTTTGACTATTTACGTGTTTAAAGTGGTCTGAGGCTTCCGCAAAGGCTTGCAATTGACTCAGGACCACAATGCTCATCTAGAACACCAGGGGTCCAATTGGAAAACTTTTCAAACAAAGATTATAGAATGGTTAACAATGAAAAAAACTCTTTCATTTTTTCTGATATATCTACAAATTTGTCAATTTTTTTGAAAATTGATTGGTTTTTCCTCCATCATTCAAGAAATGAAAAAATAAGTGCAAATATTTCTCATCACCTAAATCATCAATTAAATGCTACATAACCGTTCCGGAGGATCACTGTGAAGAGAACAACTCCACAATTAATACTCTCAGATAACACACCACAGGTGAAAATTTTACATCAAACCCTCTCAGAGGTCTTCACAGATAAACGCTATACTCTTTCGCTTAGCATAAATTTTTTTGAAATTTCTTTAATCATCTACTTTCATCAGAAACACGAGCAGACATGATTAAATTTAAAATACATCGAAAAACCTATTTAAAAAAAATAAAAATTCGAATAAAACTCAGCCTTATCAGAAATGCTGTATTGCTGAGTACGGTAGGCTTCTTCTAATCTAAGATGGATTCAGCAAATATACTTTTTTATCAGCGAAGCTCGATCGATTTTAGTACTAAGCAAATTTATTGAACTCATTGAGGCAATACAGGGAGCGGTTTACCGGGTTACGCATAAAAAAACTCAAAGCATGAAATTTGAGTTTGGAATTTTTTTTAAAAATTTAATTCAGATACGAAATCATGAACTTATTAAAAAAAAGCCAATTATTCACATTTTTGGTGTATTTTTCGTAATCGACTTGATGTTTTATTTTAATGAAAAACATGCGAAAACAATTCAGAATTAAATGAGGGGCCGCTTACGCGAAATTCATTATCGGTACAGATGACAAGAACTATTTTGCTTATCATTCGAAACCAAATTAATGCAAATTCTAATGCAAATTGAAACACACGACTATACAATTACATACACATTAAAAAGAAAAATACCCATTTAAATTCAAAATGAAAGAATAATGAGTCATACAAAAACGTTTAAAATAGCTGAAGGGAACTGAATCGCATTTCGTGATCCACCCATGAATAAAATACCTCAAAAAATCGTGCAAAATAAAACAAGAATAGTTATTATGAGACGAATCCCTTTATCAAATCGAAGAAGAGTTCTCAAATCAGATTAAAATTACGATATTCAGCATGCCTCAAAACTATAACTCACAATCGACCATGATAAAACACGACATTTTTAAAACCTCGAGCCAAACCTCAAAACTCAATACTGCCTCCCTTATTACACCACATTACTCGTAAAAATAACGCATTTATTCGCGAGATAAACAGGGGACAAAAATGCCAGCTAAATTTGAAATAAAAAACTTACCCAAAATATCAAAATCCTCCTTATCAATGGCAAAAGATGACGCACTAATCACTGAACCTCAACTCGCGAACCAAATTCTCGAAATTTTCCAAATAATTACGCGTAACTCGATTAATAGGTTAAAAAATTGAGCAAAAAAAAAAACACACACGCAAATTATTACAGATATAACGACGAGTACGAAGAATTAGAACACGATCGTGTTGTCCAAGCTATTAACGCGATTATAGTTTGCGCAGCACAAAACACACGTCATCGTGTGTATTGATTTTTTTTATACCTACTGCCGAATAGCGCAATATGAGGCATACGGGTAGGTACGAAACGCAGGCGCTATCAGTATCCGGCCTACTGTAGAGTACTACTCTTAGATAAACTTTGCAATGAGAAACTTACCACTGCCCAGGAACATGAGTGAAAATTACACGTACGGTTGGTTACTCTTTGGAAACACGTACGTCTTCGTCGTTGTATAACTCCAGCATAGACACAGATTCGATTTTAGCACTGCCGATGCATTCTTCGCCTTGATAAAAAACAGCATACTGAAAACGAAACAAAATCGTTAATATTTCAAAACGAAAAATAAAAAAAGTCAGATTTATTAGCTGATTTTGAAAAAAAAATCTAAAAAAAATCAGCTAATACGAATAGAAACGTTGATTACTTGGCCAGGGGCAGCGACATGAATCGATTCATCGACATCTAATAATAATTTTCCATTAGGCAGGCGAATAATCTCGCATAGCTGTAGAGGTCTTCGATGGAACATCCTAAACTGCGCAATCATGTAATCTGACGGTTCTTCGGCAATCCATTTAGCATCGGTGAGCACCAGAGATCGACAATATAACGCCGGATGGTCTAGGCCAAGACACTACGAAACAAAAACCATTCGTACTAAGTAATACAATAAATGCAATATACGTACACTCTCGACGATAGAAACTTTCGAGACGAAGGAGAAAAAAAAGACCAAACCCGTTTACAGCTAATATTTACGTTAAAAATAAAGCAAACAGTTTGAATAAAATCTCACCACATAAATATCACCGCTTTGAGCGTCTTTGGATGCCACGAAAAAAGGGGAATGAAACCCAGAAATAGCAGTTCGTTGGCCAATAGTCCATAAATGTACGCCTGTATGATGCCCCACCACTTCACCAGTGTCGATGTCGATAAAACGGCCTGGCTTATCAGGAATGTACTAAAAAAACACCAAAATATAAGATTATTTTGTACATATGAACGAATGTATTCTATTCGTTGATACTAACTTGAGAAATAAAGCTTTTAAAATTCCTTTTACCGATAAAACATAATCCCATGGATTCTTTCTTTTCTAAAACGCGATGGAGCTTGTGCTCTGAAGCGATACTTTTCACTAGACTTTTGTCCAATTCACCAACGGGGAACATGGTTCTTTGTAGAGCACGTTGAGTGATTCTCGATAAGAAGAACGACTGGTCTTTGGTGTTATCTCGACCTATGAGCAATCTGGCAGCTAAACAATAAATAAATATGAGAATTAGTTTCTAAAGCAAAACAGATAAAAATGAGTTTCTTAAGCAAAACAATAAGTAAACAAACAATGGGCTAGTTGTGCATACAATCGCCAGTTCAAACAAGTGTTCATCAAGGTTTATCAGGGCAAAATGGGCCAGTTAAGTCTAACACAATTTTTGGTAACGTCATAAAAAATAATTACGCAGAATTTTTTTTTTAAATCTAAAAATATTACCACTGACGAAATTTTATAGGCGACTGTACTAGCCCAATATCAGTTTCAGGTTTGAAACGTGCCACTAATTGTTATGTGCACAGATGGTACAAAATAAATACCACATGCAACAAGTGAAACACAATACTCACGTTCATGGGGATTATAATAGTCCAAAAAACTGCCATACGACGATCTGGCATAATGGCCCATAGAAATAGCATCCACTTTGAGAACCCCCATACAATAATTGAAGAAACGATCGAACTTTATGGAAGCGTTACACATCACGTCAGGATTGGGTGTGAAACCAGCTTCGTATTCTTTTAGCGTGTTTCTGTGAAATATTACACCATTAAAACACATGTTTACAAAAGAAGGCTACGTAAAGAAACACAACATACTCGAACACGTGAATCCAATAATCTTTGGTGAAATCGACCTCCTGGAGAGGTATTTTTAATTCACGACATACCCATTGAGCATCTTCGAAGTCTTTTTCGATGCTACAGTACTCGTCTTCGGAAGACTTTTCCCAGTTACGCATGAAAACGCCAACAACATCGAAACCTCAACACATAAAGTAACATCATATTCAACATGGCTACTAAAAATAGCTTCGCTTGTTTATAAAGTACTAATAAGTCGTGATGTAAATACGTACCTTTTTGTTTCAAAAGTAATGCCGAAACGGCGCTATCAACGCCGCCGGATATACCGAGAGCTATTCTTTTGAATAGCATTTTACTTCAAACGATTAAAACCGAACGTTTCACATTTCACCGACGCAATAAATTCTTCAAATGGACCAAATGGACGCCAAAAACACGAGAAATCTGAATCTGATGCAAGAAAAATACGGCACGTTTCTAAAAACAGCGGCTCGCCCATTGAATTTTCAAAGAAACCTCCAATTCGCAGAAAGTTTTCCAAGGTTAGAAGAAGATTCGGGTACGGGTCACGTGATCAATCATATGTTACGAAACCACGACATTCGATCGAATGACGCGCAGAAAAACAACAAACTTACAGTGTTACCATGTTATAAAATGAAAAAAGTAAAACTCTTGCGAAAATTTTTCAATTTTCTTCGTTTTTCTTTGAAATTTTGCCTAAAAAGCAATCTAGATTGAAATTTTCAACAATTTTACGTATTTAAACGATCAACTACATACATTTTAATCTCAAAATGCGAATATTTCGAAAAATACGACTACAAAATTCGATCACATCAACCCTGCAAATGTCCTTGATGAACTGTTAAGAAAATTTCTTTTGTTATGTTTTTGTTTTACGACGAAGAGAAAATTACGACTATTTTTTAGATTGTAAAAGTTATTTAGATCGAATTACAAAAACATCTCGAATAAAAATGAATTCTGTATTCATTACGCCTTGAATGAGATGACAAAAAAATGTACTCGTTTAGAACTTTTTAACATGACTCAACGAATGCTTTTATCGGTGAGTGATAACATAGAATTTTCTGATAATGGGAAATTGCCTAAAAGGGACTTCGAACGAAGACATATCATTACTCAGAGGAAACGAAGGATTACAGGAGAACACGAATGAAGCAGTACAACCAATACCTTACAGGGTAACTATACACTTAGATTGATAAGCTCTGCTTAATGCCTTATTTCATAACACCTCTCGTCCTCTCTTACTCCAGGATCGAGTACCTGTATATTATCCAGCACCAAACGACAGACGACCAGCGAATCAACTTTCTGAAGAAGAGCAGGTGAGAATTGCTCGCCGAATCGGTCTAATGGAACATCTTCCAATTTTAGCTTACGACGACTCGATCAATAAAAACAAAGAGTGAGTACATTACGAAGTTATCTCTCTCCTGTCATAGATAATTTCACCAAGATCTTTGTACTTTGCAGATGTGTCATTTGTATGATTGAATTCAAAATTGGCGAAGAAGTTCGGTATTTGCCTTGCATGCATGTGTATCATGTGCTCTGCATAGACGATTGGTTAATGAGAAGTTTCACCTGTCCTTCTTGCATGGAACCAGTTGACGCTGCTCTACTTACGTCTTATGACACGAATTAGTCGAATTTTGTGAATATTTTATGCTTATTTCTGTGATCATTTCTTCCTTTATATTTTCGCTACCTTTTTATTTTATACCTACGTATTTGAAATAATATCCAAGGTACTCATTATTACAATAAAACTCCCCTCTCAATTAGATTTGATACGTTTCTACTGAAAAAAATCTACCCCCGCGAATGTAGTGCCAAAATTTATTTTCGATATTTACGATATTAACGATAAATTATCTATCAATTAACGAATACATTTAAGAGATTAAATTTATTTAAACACTAATTCAACGCATGTAAGGTACATTTTTACTAATGTAGTCATTCGTGTAACTGCCTGTCCTCGTTTATCAAAGAAAAGAAAAAATCACACGTATACGTGTGCCTTTATACTTAAGTAATTTTATACACTCGGTTTTTTTCGCATCTGAATTTATGACTATTTTTTTTCTACACCAGAATGACGTCACTTGTAGAACATCAATTATTGATATGATTTAAGTATTATTGTACATTTAAGCTGGTACTTTTTTTGTGAAAGTAGTTTAGATGTGCTTTTATGTGTATTTTACAAAAAGTCCGGATACTTTGTGAAGTTACGTTGAAAAATTTAGATATATTTCGACAGCAGACTATTGAAACGATGAAAAAAGTGTATGGCACCGCAGCTGACAACGGGTTAAATCGATTAAACGTTACGTCAGCTGAAATAGTTAAACTGTTTGGATCTCAGTTAAACTCTCTGAAGTCATACATGTGTAGTCGATTCCATTACAGGAGGTTGATTTTTATGTACGTATTTTTTTTTGTAACCAAATTATTTTTTCGGCGGTTAACCGCGCGTATCCTTGGCGAAATGGTGGTCTAGTCATCAGATAGGATGGGTTCTGTATGAGGTTTTTTATTAGTACGGAATGGTAAATAGTTGCTGTATATTTTCACATGTTTTTTCTTTTTTTTTTTACGTTTTACTACATTATTTATTAACGAGTATGAATTTATAAAATGATTTTCTTATTTTAATATTTTCATGAGTAAGCCAAATATACATTTTGAAACGACTGCGGTGTTTTTGTTTTTCAAAACTTTCGACGTCACGAGGTGATAAATTGCGAAAGAATTATTGAGTATGGAAATTTTTTATCGATAGAGTTCATTGAACTATGGGTTGATAGTCGAATAACTTTTCAAAAAGAATTAATTAATGGACGGTAGAACGTACCTGCGAGAATTCTTATCAAAACAAGATGCCAAGTTCAACGAAACCTAATTAAAAATTGAATAGAAAAATAAAACACTTGTTTTAGGAACTTCATCTACTTTATTATTCATATTTCAGTTGGAAAAAGACGTATAAATTCAAGGTCTCTTATTCGTCTACATAGGTTTTAATTTGTACAAAGGAGAGGACGATTTAACCAACAGTACATCGTTGTTATTCATTGTCAACCTAAAGAACAGAAAAATCGAATAATTATTATAATTATTAATTGGACTAGAAAAGAAAGAAACTTTTTTTATTTATTTTCAATACCTGAAAACACCATAATAACTGCCTCCTAATAAATAATTCGTATGAGAGTAGATTCCAAAACAGTTGACAATACTTTTCAGGGTTGTTTCGTGACGGTCGTCGATTTCTTCGTAAAAAATTGAAAATGTTTTACTGCAATAAGAGTCAATAGAAATTTCATCACTAGGGCAGGGTCAAATATGAATTTGTAAATATTTTGGTGCGTCCTAACTTAACTTTTTCCATGACAACTTCAAAATACTTCGTTAAAAAAAAAAAAAATGTTTACTTGATAGAATTTTTGATTTTTTAGAAAAATTTTGAAATTTTTTCATTGAAGAAAAAACTACATAATTATTTATTTTACCTTACTTGATTTTTAATGAAATTTGGGGGGAAATAAAAAAAAATTGAAAAGATTTTTGAATCCAATTTTAAAAAATTACATTAATTAGATAATTTCTTTGATTTTTTTTTTCAGAAAAATATCGAAACATTACCTTTCAAAAAAAAAATATAGGGCTTCTTGTGATGATTAAGAAAATTTGAAAGAACAAAAGTACGAATTTTTTTCATTTTTAAAACACATGACATTTTGAAAATTTGAAGAAAAAAAAATCAGGATGTTTTGTGTGAAATTTGAAAAAATATAATATTGTGTGTCTTATTGAAAAGTTGAAATTTTTTTAGAAAATTTTTTAAATTCCTTAGGTACGTATTTTATTTCAAAAAAAAAAAGTTCAAACAATTTTTGTAAAAACTGAAAAAATTGCTAGGTATAATTTTCGAAATTTTTCAGAAAAATAATGAAAAATTTTCTCTTAAAAACAGAATTATATTTTTTAAAGTGTTTTGATAGAATTTTTGAATTGATTTTCAAAAAAATTTGAAATATTTCGAATCAAAAAAAAAATCAGTTGATGATTTCTTGCCAAATATGACAAAAATATAATTCAGCATTTATTTTGACATTTTGAAAAAAATTTAAAATAATTACTTTTTCTAAAAAAAAAATCCACGATTTTTTTGAGAAAATTGAAATAGTTTTTTTTAAGACATTTTTTAATATTTCTTTTCAAAAAAATTGAATAATTGTTTTGACATTTTTAAATTGTCAAAATACAAAGTTATGACGATTTTTATGACGCTTGAAAAAAATTAATATTTTTTTAAACTAAGCATTTTTAATGAATTATTGTTAAAAAAATTGAAGGTTTTTATAATTATTTCGTTTAAAAAAAATTAATGATTTTCTTGAAAAAACTGGAAAATAGATTAATCGAATTTTTGAATTTTTAACGATTTTTTTTTGTGGAAACTGAAAAAATCATAGGTTTTTAAATATTTCTTTACAGAAAATGAATAAATAAAATTTAATAAAATTTAAAAAAATATTTTTCATCATTTTTCAGGGAAATCTTGAAAAATTTTTAACGAAACATTTTTTTGTGAATTAAAAAAAAATAGACGTCATTAATATTTTCGTTTTAAAAAAATAAAAGTGATGGAAGATTGTTTTCAAGTTGAAAAAAAAAATTATTGCACCTTTGAATTTGAAAAAAAATCGGAATATTTTCTTTTTTTTTAAATAATGGGATTTTTGAATTGTTTTTTTTTTTTTAAATCAATATTTTTCCTTTCAAAAAAAATCACGATTTTTCGTAAGTAAACAAAATTTGAAAAAAATATTTTGATATGAATTTTTCTTATTTTTTTTGAATTACAAAATATTATTTCCTTTAGAAAAAAAAAATCAACGTTTTTTTCGTTGAGAAATTTGAAAAAAAAAATGATAAATTTTTAAACTTTTTAAAGAAAAAATTTCAAAATATTTATTTGATTCATTTTTTGTGAATTTTTGAAAAAAATTGAACGATTGTTTGTGAAATTGAAAAAATGGAAGATTTTTTTGAAAAAATTGATTGAATTTTTTTTCAATTTTGAAATATTTAGGTACCCCCTTTAACCTTTTCAGAAATATTTCAGAACATTACATATTTTCCTTCCAAAAAAAAGTTACTGATTACTTTTAAAAGTTGAACAAAGAGTGTGGAATTTTTGATGTTTCTCAGTAAAATTTAGAATTCCTTTTCAAGAAAACTTTTCACTATTTTTTGTGATTTAAAAAAATAATTTCATTTTTTTCTTGTTCAAGAGAATTTTAAAATATTTTCTTCCAAAAAAAAAAGTTCTAGATTTTTTATAAAAATTCGGGGGGGGGGGTGATGGAATTTTAAAATTATTTTTAGAAATTATTCGCCACTTGGCACTTACTTGATGAATTTTCTGATTAATTTCATCGGAAACGAATCACCTTCCTTGCAACTTTTAATCTCTTCGGAAGAAAATTGTAAAACTATGCTTTGCTTGAGAAGCTCTGATATATGCAGGAAGTAAGAGTTATTCACGAGGACATGAGGCTCTTGTAATTTTTCAGTAGCATCTCTATCGAAACACAATCCAAATAAAGTATTAAAAAATGAAAATAAAATCGCAATTCGCAAAAAAAAGTACACCCACGTATTGGTAATCCTTTCAGTGGTGATTAAATTTCTCGCGTAGTCGTTTTTTGTCCTCGCCACCAATTCAGGATAAGGTCTCAAGAGCACTCGAGACACGTCAGGAATCAAAATATGTACATCTTGGTTGGAATCTCGATTATTTAACCATTCGTAAGTAGATCTAGGTGAATTAATTCAACAATTAATTTTAATAAACTTGCGAAGAAATTTATCTATAGAATTATAGGTACGTACACGTTGAGGCAAGAATGTCCTAAATTTATTCTACAATGCTTCGAGCATATATCCGACCGGACTAAGAATCCGTGGCTGGGATAATCTTGTACTCTGTAGACTAATTTCTTATTACTCGACACAGTTTTATATCCTAAAGTAATCAAATTATTAGTATTTCGTAACACTCGATGATTCAGTAAAGACTCTAATATGATTACCGTTCACATTCCACGCCGAAATACCAACCAACGATTGATCTACATCAATAATTGTCACAAGCTGGCTCATGAAATATAGAAAATCAGGCGATAAAATTAATCCACTATTTAATACAATCACATATCTTTCTCTTCTGCTTAAAGTTTTAACAGCTATTTCCATAATTTTATTGTCAATAACACCTGTAAAAAAAAAAATCATTATTATACTAGGTCCAGACACAATCACTACGATTTCAATACCAAGTATACGTACATTTGGTCGCATTTCGATCGTACGGTATATTTATCGGTTGCGAGTTGAACTTGAAAATATCAACGATCGCAGGAACCATGGTAGAAGAAGCATTATAGAACACGTAAACATTAGTGGTATCAATGCCAGGCTGTCGAATCAGCGATTCCAAAGTCATCGTGAACGAATCTAAATCCTGAAGGTGGTCCGGTTCAGTCATTATAACGGCGATTGGAACCGAGTACACGAGATTCCCGAATAAGTTTCGATCAGCTAAAGGAGCTGGCGAAATATCGTCGTATTTTTTCATACCTACAAAACATCATTCCATCACAATTTGAATTAATAGTGAATATTGTGAAAGATCGTACCGTTGCAAAAGAAGCTTTGTTTCATCGTTTTGAATTTACGACAAAACTTCTCCTTAGTAGAGCTTTTCGGATTGCCCATCATAGCCGGTGATACTTTTACCGGAATTACTGAAAGAGTTTTTCAAATTAGGGTACAGTTTGTGATAAAATGTTGTGGCAAGACGATTATTTTTCAACAAATTTCTTTACTTTGTCATGGAACACAGAAACGTTCATCGATTACGTCGGCCCAATTGCCATTATGAGACATGGTAACTCTTTCAAAGGGGGTAAATCCTTGGATACCTTTCTGCGTCACCATGAACCACTGTGATCTGAAGTGCAAGTCTTGTACTTTGGAACTTCCTGTTGAATAAAAATTTCGTCAGTAGTTCAAATTCAATTCAAGTTTATCTTTTTCATAAAAAAGTACCATAATCGTAAAATAATTTTTTTGAGGACTCTGCTAACATCCTGGAAGCCTCATCGAAAGTGAATATAATCAATATATCATTTTCTCGAACTGTCGAATTGAGCCACATATCCATAACGATGCTATTATCAATATACACGTCGAAAGTAACGAAATCTTTTACTTCGAGTCGTTTGGAATTTATCAGAGCGATATTCAAACCGCGACCACCGTTACCAGCATGATTAGTCAAACTGCAAAGTAATCGTAGAAAAATAAATATAGTTCATAGTGGATACCGAGAATAAAATCATGAACCTTACTATTTTCCCATAACGCATAGTTTAGCATGATCGTCATTTTTCCTTCCAGTATAAATATGAATTGGAAAACTATCTTCTGGACATGTATAAGGTATCCCACAATTGGGCAGGATTTCTACAACATCGATTATTCTTCGGAGTCCTAGAATCAGAGACATTTAATAATCTGTCGAATAGCATAATTTTTCATCAGCTATGATCTTACTGTGATATTTGGCCCATAGTTTGAAATGCTCGAAAGATGAAAACTTGGAATTGTACTTGCTCACTTTACGGTCGATAAACCAGGTCTTGATGAAAGCGTATAACATAACGATAAATACTAATATTTGGAACCATTTTCTCGAATATAAATTAGGAATTTCTGTAACAATTCAAATAAGTTTTTCAAAGATGAGGTTACATAAAAAATGTAAAAATAAGTCGAATAAGTTTGATAAGAAGATCAACAAACTTACGCATTTTTACAGTGATTGGAGGACTTAGGAACGTATTATTGAGATCTATGCATCGAAAGCTGGTCACTTTCACCGTAGGTTATCGAATAAAGGAAGAAAAAATGACTAGAATTACGTATTTAGAAGATTAATTGAGAAATTTCGAGTGTTTTTCACTTTCATTTTTTTCAATTTCGAAAAACAAAATAATCGTTATCAAAGTAAATTCCAAGGTTTGTTAAAAAAGTAACAAAGGTGTTGGGATGAATTGCCTGTTCGACGATTTGTTTTTTACCAAAATGGCTCCGATCATCTTTTCAAAACAATTCAAACTTCAAAGGTGAACTTGAATCGTACGGATTTTAATTAATATCAGCAAATAATCGCGTCCAAATTGAAATTTTAGCAAAATAATGGATTATTCTGATGCTATTGAGTATCTTTAATACAATAATTCTAATTAAAATCCAAGTAAATTCATAAAAATGAAAAAATTATCCAATTCCCAAGTTCGTAAACAAACCGCGGCCATCTTTCCGATCTCTTTTCATTCTAAACATTTCCTGTGGAATATTTTCCCCGCACCTGGCAACCTATCAACTGAAAAAGTAGGTATCAGCTCGCAGGCCACAGCTGTTTAGTCTGTCTGTTGTCCTGAAAAAGCTCCGAAAAAATTGTACTTTTACGTGTGAATATGCATGTGTGTGAAGGGTTGACGGACTTTTTCGTATCCGTGTAGTCACCGTTAGATCGTCCAAGTGCGCACAAAAAAGCTTCGGTGCCAAAATCCGAGTGAAGAATGTAGTAAAAGCTTGATTTCGTTACGCGTGATAAGGCCCTTTATCCGTATAAAATCGTCTCTCTAGGCCCAGGTAATGTTTACGTGATTAACCTTTCCGCATCTCTTCTCGCGATCGCGATCTAATCTTTTATTCGAAACAGTGATGCTGATCGAGACGAACTAAGATGCCATCCAGCGCATCCTAAAGCGTTACCGATAAAATGCCATTAGCTCGAGGCTTGATGAACTCTAGTTCTAGCGCCTCCGCTTCATCATCCTCCAGCAGATACTACCTCTCATCTCGCGATTCTGGCGGCTCCAGCTCCGGTCATCTTCCACTACTGCGTAATACTCAAAGCGCCGACGACGTGTACGAAGTGCACAATATAAATTTCGCCGATCTAAGTTGCTCCAGTGATAGACGTATCAGAAGCGAGACACTGCCTTTGATCGAAGATTCCAACGAAAGTACCATGAGTCTGATCGAAACCTGTATCAAACCTGTGCCCGCAACGCCCGATCATATAGTCAAACTATACGCTGATAAACTTACCAAGTACGAATTGACCGAAATATTCTCCTACCCGGAGGTCTATTTCATCGGGGCCGATGCCAAAAAACGCAAACCCATGTTGGGCTCGAATAATTGTAATTTTGATAGCGATCAAGGTACCTACATTCACGTACCTCACGATCACATAGCTTACAGATACGAAGTTATCAAAGTTATCGGCAAGGGTAGCTTTGGCCAGGTTATCAAAGCCTACGATCATAAGAATTCCGAACATATAGCCTTAAAAATGGTCAGAAACGAGAAACGATTCCATAGGCAGGCTACCGAAGAAGTTAGAATATTAGAAGTGTTACGTAAAAAGGATAAAGATAATACGATGAATGTAATTCACATGTACGACCATTTTACCTTTAGAAAACATATGTGTATAACTTTCGAACTCTTGTCAATTAATCTGTACGAATTGATCAAGAAAAACAAATTCCAAGGATTTAGTTTACAATTAGTTAGAAAATTCTGTCACTCGTTGCTGCAATGTTTAGACGGTTTATACGCTAATAAAATAATACATTGTGATCTAAAACCGGAGAATATTCTACTCAAGCAGCACGGTCGAAGTAGCATAAAGGTACGTACATACTCGACGAACCATTTAATTAACGAAATGATGGATGTTTTCATTGGTCTAATTGTATTTCATTTCATTCGACAGGTAATCGATTTCGGATCGAGTTGTTACGAAGACGAATGCCTCTACACGTACATCCAATCGAGATTCTACCGAGCACCGGAAGTAATAATGGGTCTAGCTTACGACATGGCCATCGATATGTGGAGTTTGGGCTGTATACTCTGCGAACTCTACACCGGATTTCCTTTATTGCCCGGCGAAGACGAAAACGACCAATTCGCCTGTATCGTCGAATTACTAGGAATGCCTCCGAAAAACGTCATCAACGCAGGTAAACGTTCTAAGCATTTCATTAGCTCCAAAGGATACCCCAGGTACTGCGAAGCAGTCACCCTACCGGACGGTACGATCGCCTTGACCGGAGGCACATCGCGCCGAGGCAAGCCTCGAGGACCTCCTGGCTCGCGTCAGTTCAAATCAGCCCTCAAGAACTGCGACGATCACCTGTTCCTGGATTTCATCCGAGGTTGCCTCGAGTGGAACTCGGAGATACGTATGAAACCAGCGGAAGCTTTGAGGCATCCTTGGCTCAAACGACGGCTGCCTCGACCTCCGCTGCATGAAAGACACAGCAGTCACTCGACTCGTACCAGTAGTTGTTCTTCGTATTCGGAATCGCAGCCTTCGTCGTCACACTCTCATCACGCTGCTACCTACAGATGCTGCAAACTTCCGCAAATATCGTCTATCATGTAGATCCAACGAATTGCCAGCGAGAGGTTTCCAAATATACGTGCCCAGGCGCTGCCTCCACCATTCTATCATCTCATCGTGGCGTCGTACCGCCCCCTGCGCGTCTCAGTATTACCAATTTTTAATTACCATTTCGTTTATTTACTTTTTCTTTTTTGTAATATTAATTTTGTACGATTTTACATCTTGTTCGGTGCCCCGTTTTCCAACTCATACCCTTCCTTCCCCCCCCCCCCCCTTTGCATCCCATATTCGAGTTTTTCATTATTCATACGTGATCACAACGCAAGCATTTATTTATGGACCTGCCTCTCTCTCTCTATCTATCTCTCTTTCAATGCTTTTCGAAGCTAGCTCACGTTATACATCTAGTCACTATAATTTTTTTTTTCATACTGCCATTTATTCTTCCCCCCCCCCCCCCCCCGTCACCAAGTCTAAGCCCCCCTCCCCATCATCATGCTTTCTCGTGCCGTCTGGTTCGGCGTTTTACAAAAAAAAAATGTACCTACGTGAAACGATCACGCTGCTTCAAGTAACCATTTACACCTTGTGATCTCGATAACCCTTAGCCCTGCCCCCTCACCCACCCTTGGCAAGCCAATACGATTAACGATACCTTTTTTCACCCTGCGCCTTGTTTCTTTGTAAATACAAACATCGTTGTTTTGTTTTTTTGATACAAAAAAATCGAAAAAATTTCAAAAATATCTTACGTACTGAAAAAAGAAAGAAAAAAATTGTGTTCGTATTAGCTTTTTAATGTAGTATGTGGTATTTTGTAAGAATTTTCAATTTCATTGTTGTAATATTTTTTTTTTAGTCTGACAGCGCGATAACGAAGGAGAAAAGAGCTCCCTCGATGAGTAAAAAACTGTGAATTTTTTTTATACATTGTGATTTTTATACAAACTAACGTCGTTACACGATGATGACTTTTGACACCCGTTTATGCCCCTCCCCCTCCCCCTGTCCCACACCCTCATTCACGTACGAAATTTATAGTTCCTACCGACGTCGACGGCGAGTCGACTGTTCGGCGAAGGTTTCGAAATGGAAAAAAATTACACTCACGATTTCATCCTCCCTTTTCCCTTCTGCATTTCGCTTTTACACTTTCAATCGAATTTTGATTTCATTGCCGCGTGTTATTATTATTATTTCTTATTTTTCTTTTCGTAAACGAGTCGAGATAATACATTTTTTTATTGTAGTTATGATGTCGAAATACTGCCATTTTTAAATTTAACGTAATATTACGATATGTTTGTAATGTGTGTGTGTGTGTTTTTTGCCCTCATCGTACGTATTACGATATTTTTTTTCGTAGGTATAAAAAATTCGTTTGTTTGTCTCGTCGTGTTAATGTGTAATTTTTACAAATTCAACGTAAGCATTTATTCGTGATAAAATGTACGATCGTTTTATCATTTAAATATCCGCGCGTGGTTTTCGATATATATTTTTTTTAATTTGTATTTTTCTCGGTCTTTTTACGCGTGTACTTTATATAGCAGAGGAAAAAAAATCATTATTAAACGATACGACGTTCGTGACCGAATCTTTTCGCTGCGAGGGAAATTTTTTTATCCAGTCCTAGACATTTTTACCTAATATGAAAACGTCGATGAAAAAGGCTTGAAAAATTACCTGTCGAAGCGAGCCCGAGCCCCAGTTTGATTACCTCTTTGTGGGGTGGGTTTTTGCCAGTGATTGAGTGCAAGGGCAGAAAAATTTACTCGATGGATCCACGCCTACGGTGCCTATTTTTTTCATATCGTGTCACCGACCTGGCGACCTTTTTCATGTGTCGTTGGCTAATTTAACAAACCTTTGATGACTGCGAGCCAAAAAATTCGTCGTAGGTCTGCGAATGACTTTTTTTTGTGGGGTGAGGAGGTCAGAGGAAGGGGTACGGTGTTTCGAAGTATTCGTACATTTGACTATGAAATATTTTTGATATTCGACGAGTATGAAATGAACTTGAGGTAGAAAATGATTGGAATTTTTAGTACTAAGTGTACTTTTTTAAATTGGAAAGGCAACAATGGTAAATTATTTAGATAGAAAACGAAGGTAAATTATTTTGTTGAAATTTAGTTTTTTGAAGTTTTATAAAAAATTAAAATTATACAATTTTGTTAAAAATTAGAATTCTAGAAAATTGGGATTTGAATTTTTACAATTTTGTAATTTTGAATTTTGAAAGAAACCGAGTATTTTTGGAAATTAATTTTTTTGAATTTTATTAAAATTGGAATTTTTATAAATTTTGGTAGAAATTGAAATTTCTTCTGTTGCGGTAAAAACTTGACTTTTGGAATTTATTAAAATATAATTTTTTTTTTAAATTAAAAGTTGAAATTTTATGAAAACTAATAAATAATTTTGCAGTTACCACAATTTTGATGAAATTTTTTGAATTTTTGGAAGTTCTAAATTTTTATAATTTCAGTAAACATGAATTTTTTTGGGGGGATTTCAGCAAAAAAAAATCATTATAGTGGAAATTATATATTTTTTTTTGAAATAGAAATTCAAATGCTTTTAATTTTGATAAAAGTTGTGATTTTTTAGGATTTTTAAATGTTTGGATCAAAATAAAAAGTTCACAATTTTAGTAAAATTGTAATATTTTGCTATTTTTTGGGGAAAATTGTAATTTTTTTCAACAATACGATTTCTACGAGAATACAACTTCCACAATTTTTGTGAATTTTTTTGAATTTTATTTAAAATGAAATTTTTGGAGCTTTACAAACATTGAGATGTTTACCATTTCTACAATTTTGATTTTTTTTAAAAATATACTTATTTTTTGAATTTTACCAAAAAATAAGACTTTTATAATTCTGATAAAGATACCTACAAATTTTTAAAATTGAGAAAAAATGAAATTTTCGGAATTTATGCAAAAATTGGAATTTTACCGTTTTGGTGAAAAATAAATTTTTACCATTTTAATCAAGTTGAATTTTTTTATTAATTTCGATAAGAATTGAAATTATAGAAATTTTACAAAATAATATTTTTCCAAGTAACATAATTTTTTGCAATTTTACTGAAAAAAATTATCATTTTCTTATTTCAAATTTTTTTAAAAATGTACTATTTTCACAACTGTGATAAAAAATTGTATTTTTTTGAATTTTCTTTGAAAAAATGTGATTTTCAAATTACGACGAAAATTGAAATGTTTACAATAATTATGAATTTCGTTGAAAACCTTGATTTTTGGAATTACATAAAATTCAAGTTTTCTGGTTTTTGTTTAAATTTTTGAAAACATTGAAAATTTTCCATTTTAGTAAAAAAAAAAAATGTTTGGACTTTAATAAAAATAATATTTCTACAAGTTCCCAATTTTTGATAAAAGTTTTTGATTTTTCCTTTTATTACAATTTTGATAAAGATGAAATTTTTAGAAATTTCGTTACGTTTAAAATTTTTACATTTCAGTGAAAATGAAAATTATCATTATTATGTTAAAAGCAGTAATTTTTAGGCGGAATATTTAAAAAATTGAATACTGAATTTAGTGGATTTTTTTAAAATCAAATTTTTGCAATTTCGGAAAAAATCAAAAAATTTTGGGGTTTCATTAAAAATAAAATAATTTTTATAAACTTTTTTTTGAATTTTACCAAAAATAGTATTTTGCAATTCTAATAAAAGTAAAAAAATTAGAATTTCTGAAAAAATAAATTTTTTTGAAATTGTAGTGAAAATTGAAATTTTTACAATTTTGATAGAATAGGTAACTACATTTTTTTTTAAATGAAAATATTTTTATAATTCTGTGTAAAAATGAAATTTTTACAATTTTTCGATGGATTTTTTAAAAATCTTATTTAAATTATTATTTTTACAATTTTATTAAAGAGATTTTTTGAAATTTTTCAACGTTTAAAATTTTTACAATTTCAATGAAAACGAAATTTACGTGTATTACAGTTCCAGTAAAAGCTGTAATTTGTACCTAGATTTTTTTTAAAGTTGAATAGGTACGTACTGAATATTTTATAATTATTTTATTTGAAATTAAATTTTTTCTATTTTGAAAAAAATTGAGGTTCATTAAAAATAGAATTTTTACAATTTTCACAATTTTGGTAAACTTTTTTTTTTTTGAATTTTACCTACTAAAAATAAGATCTTGCAAATTTGATCAAAGTAAAAAATTTTGAAATTTAAAAAAAAAATGGAATTTTTCGGAATTTTAGTAAACAATGAAATTTTACAAAAAATTATAATTTTGTTAAAAATGAAATTTTACAAAAAATTATAATTTTGTTAAAAATGAAATTTTTACAATTGTTGTAAAGAAACAATATTTTTGAAATTTTATTTTAACGATAATTTTTTACAATTTTGTTGAAAATTGAGTTTTTTGGAATTTTATGAAAGATATAATTTTTACAATTTCAATCAAATTAAAATTTTTTGGAATTTTTGTAAAATGAAAATTTTTACAATCTCAGTAGAAAATTATTTTCTTTACCAAATTCGAGTAAAAATAAAAACCGCAATTTTACCATTTCGTTATAAATTAAAATACTCTTACAACTCATCTCGAAAGAAAATCTGTCCATTTCCACGCCTAAAATTACTTCAAAAGACATAAAAAATTTCGCCTTTACGACCTCGTCGCCATTCGCCTTACACTAAACCCAAATTTTAAAACGTTTTACCTTAAGGGGGGGGGGCTATAAATTTTTTTTTTTTTGTTGAATGCATAGAGTTGACAAGCGGAATTTTCTAAGACCTTTAGCATGACGTCAATTTGATTTTTCATCTATGAAGTTTTGAAGAAAAATTAGAAACTGATTTCATCTCGTTTTTTTTTTACAAAAAAAAATTAATTTTTGATTTTTGAAAAATAAAATGCATGGAGTTTTCAAAAAAAAAAAAAAATTATATTCATTTTGCATTTTAATGATGTCATTTTGTAGAAATTATTGATAAATTTTTTGGAAAATCAAAAATTTTAAGCGTTGAAATTGGAGAAAAACACGACTTTTTCTTAATGTCCCGTTTCCAGAAAAACTATGCAACCCACGAGGTTTTTCCTCAGAATGTTTTTTATTCAGTACAGTCTGGTCTGTAGTCTGACGAGAAAGTTTTGCGAAATTCCTACTTTTCCCCCTGATTTTATCTAACTTTCTTATGAGTTTCATCTTAGTATTCCATTCAACTCGAAAGAAGTCGTCGGCAAATTATAATTTCGCGAAACCCTCTCGTCAGACTACAGACCAGACTGTACTGAATAAAAAACATTCTGAGGAAAAACCTCGTGGGTTGCATAGTTTTTCTGGAAACGGGGCATTAAGAAAAAGTCGTGTTTTTCTCCAATTTTGACGCTAAAAATTTTTGATTTTCCAAAAAATTTATCAATAATTTCTACAAAATGACATCATTAAAATGCAAAATGAATATAATTTTTTTTTTTTGTAAAAAAAAAGGGAGATGAAATTAGTTTTCAATTTTTCTTCAAAACTTCATAGATGAAAAATCAAATTGACGTCATGCAAAGGTCTTAGAAAATTCCGCTTGTCAACTCTATGCATTCAACAAAAAAAAAAAAAAAAAATGTAGCCCCCCCCCCCTTAAATGAAAAGCACGTCGAAAATAATAGCTACACACAGAACGTAAATCAACGACGTACTTCCATCTCTATCTCTCCCAGCATTACATCTTCGACTACGAGTACGACTCGTGGCTATACATTCGTCAAACAGCCCAACCTCGAAATTGGGATGAAAAATTTGGCGGCGAAATTTTCCCCCTCGTCTTACCTTCCTCACACCCCACTCCTTCTATAGCTGAAAAGAGAAAACTAGGGTAGATATCTTCACGTGGTAAATGGAACACTCGTACCTGTCCCCTCACCCTCGTGGCCCATCGAGGTCAGGGTTACTTTCGCGTTTCGTATCTCTAAATCCCAGCAGCTTTTTCTGCAAAAGCCACCATCTCTTTAAAAGTCGACTGCCACTCCTCGTGTTACAAACTTCGCGTCTACCTGAACGAGGCTCGACTGGATGAAAATAAAAATCGACCGTGGGAAAGTTTTCACTCATTTACGCGTAATTTTCAGTTTCACTTCACTTCGTAGCTGGAATATTAATAAAGAGAGGAGGAAAAAAAAGGACTACATAAATTCTCCTCTCTGATTCCTCACTCGTCGTTTCTTCGTCAAATTTTAGACACGTTTTATGTATTCAATTCTCGGATGGGGATTGCCCCCGAGGTGAGGAGGGATATCGAAATTAAATTTTTAATTTCTTTTTCGACGTTATGAAAAAATATATAACGCAGATGAATGAACGTCGGAGAGAATTAGAGGGTATTTGGCGTCGGCAGTCGGCACCCAAGCATCGAGTTGGGGTGGCCAGCTTAAAAAGACGAGGCAAGGTATAGGTTATCGATTCGGTTACGTAGTCGTTGTCATCGTTGTGTTGTATCCTCTGGTTTTTTTCACCCCTTTTGTTTTTTACCCTGCGTGTGTGTGTTAAGTATACTACATTATAATGTGACCAAAATCCAAGCACATGAGCAACTGCCAAATTATCGTTCACGCGTTTTACCCCTTTTTTTATGGCCCAGGGTTAGACCCTGCGCAGCTTTAAGCAGCCCCTTAGCCCAATTACACACGTGAGAATGTAGTCCAAGATGAGAAGAAAAATTCAATTAGGATAACGAATTGTAATATTTTTTTTTTTCGTTTTGTAATGGCCTATTTGTGTATATTTGATTATATGTGATAACGATTTTTTTTTAGTATTAGAATGGCTTCTATATAGTATTTTATAGTAGGTTCAATGTAGGATAAATTGCCTATACGCCTCTGCCGGCCTCCTTTCAAAGTAGTCTTTGTATTTTTTTTTCTTAGATTTAGCTACGTGTCTTATTATTATTACCTATGATCTCTTTTTTAGATGTGTATGTATTTGTAAAGAAATTTATACGAGATTCTCGTATTACGATAAACGACGAAACAGAAAAAAAATATTCGAAATTTTATCAAAATTAACGATATCGTACGAGTCCTATAGGTATTGATTTTTTTTTTTTTTTTCGTTTATGTGTTAATATTTATACATAAATGATACGATTTAACGCACCTTGTTTACGTTGATTATTAATTTCGCGTCTTTGTTTTTATTTTTCTATCATTTGGCCGGTTTTTTAGCAACGATAACATTCATTATTTTTGTCAATTTTATTATTTTGTATTTTATTTTGTACGTTAGAAAAAATCTCCGTACGTAAAACTTTCATTACAAAAAGGACGAAAAAAACGATCGACGAAGAAAGTAAATTAGGCGAGAAAACCCTTTCCCATGATTCTCTGCATTTATATAGGGTGTCATAGCTGACCGAGTTCCTTCCATCGGGTAAATAGGCAACTCATGAGGGACAAAAAATTGCATTTAAATATGTTGCCTATCTTGAAAATTGAAGGGGCGAGGGAAAAATCAAAATGAGAAAAAATAATTTCTGGTTGAGCCAATGAATGGTACCTACTAAAAAAATCAACTTTTTTTGTTCTAGAAATTTTTTGCCTATCTTTGAAAATGAAGGCGCAAGAGGGCTTTAAACTTTTGAAAAACAGGTTTTTGTTATTTTTAAAGCTCTGTAGCTCGTTCATTTTCGAAGATAGGCAAATTTATTACATACCTTTTTTGTTTATCTCAAAGAGTTACACCACTTTTATGTATCATCTTGACGAAATTTTGCAGTATTTATGTCTCATTTGCAGTGGCGTATTTAAGGGGAGGGTTTTGGGGTCACAACCCCTCCCATTATCAAAAAAAAACAAAAAAAAAACTTTGAAATACCTCAAAAACCTTGCATAACAAAGATGCTCACTTTACATATTTTTTAAAAATTTCCTGAAATTGTAAAAAGTTCTGGAAATGCATCCCTAATTTTTCGTAAATTTTCAAAAATGAGATTTTTCAAAATTTACCCAATTTTTAGTCACGATGAATTTTCATAAAATAAGATTGGTAATTTTTTTTTAATTTTTGGAATAATTTTTTATAAATTTTCTAAATTGGTATTTTTCAAAATTTTCTTAATTTTTAGTCACGATGAATTTTCATAAAATAAATTTTTCAATTTTTGGAATAATTTTTCAAAATTCTTCAAAAATGAGATTTTTCAAAATTTTCTCAATTTTTAGTCACGATGAATTTTCATAAAATAAGATAGGTCAAATTTTAATTCTTGGAATAATTTTTTATAAATTTTTAGTCACGATGAATTTTCATAAAGTAAGATTGGTCAAATTTTTCAATTTTTGGAATAATTTTTCAAAAATGAGATTTTTCAAAATTTTCTCAATTTTTTAGTCACGATGAATTTTTATAAAATGAGATTGGTCAAATTCTTTAATTTTTGGAATAATTTTTTATAACTTTTCAAAAATGAGATTTTTCAAAATTTTTCCAATTTTTAGTCACGATGAATTTTCATAAAATAAGATTGGTCAAATTTTTCAATTTTTGGAATAATTTTTCATAAATTTTCAAAAATAAAAATTGGATACCTAATTTTTTGTAATATTTTATTGTTTAAGAATGAATTTTTCTAATTTTTTATACATAATTTTTCTTACATTTTCAAAAAATGATATTTTTGTTATTTAAAAAAAATTGATTTTTTCCAATTTTTTTAGAGGTGATTTTTTTCTACTTTTCAAAACTAGATGTTTTTAAAATTTTTAATCATGATAAATTTTCAAGAAAATTGGTTTAGTCAAATTCTTCAATATAGGTACACTACACATTAAATTTTTCTTCAATTTTTGGGAAGATTTTCTTTCAATTTTTACGAATAGAAACTGTGTAAATTTTTTGGACTATATTTCATTTCAATTTTTCAAGGATAAATTTTTCCTTTGCTTGGAAATTTTTTTGATTTTCAAAAATTAAAATACTAAAAATTTTGAAAAATGCATTTTGAAATTGATTTTTTTAAAAATAATTTTTAATGATAACTTTCTTAATTTTCAATTATAAAATTTTCGAAATTTTTCAATTTATGGAATGATTTTTCATAAAATTCAAAAATAAAAATTGCGTAATTATTTTTTTAATATATTTTATTTTTTAATGAATTTTCTTCAATTTTTAGAGATCATTTTCTCTTGAATTATCAAAAATGATATTTGTTAGGTACTCTAAAATCAAGATGGATTTTTTTCGATTTTTTTTTTTTTTTTTTTTTTTTTTTTTGAATGAGATTTTTACTTTTTAAAACTAGGTACCTACATAGTTTTTAATTTTACAATTACGAAATTTTACTGATTAATTTTTAATAATGATGAACTTTCAAAAAAAAATAGTTTAGGCAAATTCTTCAACATACACATAGACTTTTTTTTAATTTATGGGAAGATTTTCTTTGAATTTCCTCAAAATAGAAACATTGTCATTTTTTTTGACTATTTCATTTCAATATTACGAGGTTAAATTTTTTCTTAGCTTAAAGATTTCTTTGATTTTCAAAAATTGTATTTTAAAAAATTTTCAAGATTGAATTTTTTTCCAATAATTTTCAAGAATGACTTTTCTTAATTTTCAAATTTCAAATACAAAACTGTTTTTTTTCTTCAAATTTTGAAGTTCTCTGGCGCCTTCATTTTCGAAGATAGGTAAAAACAATGTCTAGAACAAAAAAAGTTAATTTTTTTAGTACTATTCATTGGCACAATCATAAATTATTTGTTCTCAATTTAATTTTCTCTTGCTCCTTAAATTGTCAAGATAGGCACTGTGTTTATTTGTAATTTTTTTGTTCCTTATGGGTTGCCTATTCACCTGGTGAAAGGAACTCAGTAAGCTACGAAACACCCTGTATAACGAATAAGTAAGCGGAAAAAGTACATAGTCCTCGTTCATCTGTGATAAAATTATAAATTGTACGAACGTTTAATGTTATGTTTATCTTACTTATATTTTCACTCTTGTTTCTCTCTCTAGACGACATAATATTACTCGGTGGCGCGCCTAGCGCGGTTTTTTCCTTTCTTTCGCCGGAGGAACGAACGATGCATTTTCAAAACGAGATTTTTCGCTTTGACCTTTGTTGGAAATTAGGCAAAGCGACCTTGAAGCATGATTTTCGTTCAGCGTGGAAATTAATGTCTATCACAGCGTGTTATACTAGTAACACAGCTTGTAAACGCTTGGTTGAAAAAGATGGCACGTCGCGCGAATTAAATTAAACGATTATTTATTCGGTCGAAAATTAAAACGTCGTAGAATGTTGAAGAAATTCGCGTCTGACGTGAAAGAGGAAAAAAAATGACGAGATGGGTTGAAAATGCATCGTTCGCAGAGAAGGGGTTTCTTTTTACTTTTTTTTTCTAAAAGGAAGAAGATTCACAACGTGTTGATTCGTTTTGAAATTCAGTCCGTAAAGTCGAGATTTAGGTTTATTATAAGTCGAAATGTGTTTTCAATTTTTTTTTCTCTCGCTTTTGAAAGCAGCTAAAAGGATAACGAGGTGTTGAAAAATGGTTTATGGCGTTTGCAAAGCCAAATGTAAGGTGGTTTTATTGGATAAAGATTTAGAATTGAATGTTCCATTAGTTTGTAACACGATATCTTTCTTTTTTTTTTGGAAAGATCATTTACGTGAAATTCGTAAGCGAATGGTTCGGTTCAATTTTATGGAATCGTTCGCGAAAGATTTTTCCCTCGAAATAATGATGAACAAATTTCTACTGAATTGAATTACGTTTAACGAAAGAGTATTTTTTGGAGGATAAATCGATAATGAATTTTTCATAGGCAAAAATTAACCGAAATTAGCCATCTCGTTCGCTAACTACTCGTTTACCAAGCGAGTCATCCGCGAACGAATTCATAAAACTCCCGATTCGTAAATCAGGAAAAAAAACTCACTTGTTCGTGAACGTTCATTATTTTAAATAAATGAATCATTTTTCGAACAAGTCGTTCGCGACCGACTATTACGCAGAGTTCAATGTTTAATTTTGCCATTATACGTGAATTGCTTTTAAAAAATTTCGTTTACGAATGAATCATTTTTTAAGCAAATCGTTCGCGAACGAATGAATTTTTTCCTAAAAACGAGTCGTTCAAGAACAATTTTTGAAATGGCTCATTTTTTTTTTTTTTTTTTTTTTGAAAAATGACAAAAATGTCGCTAATTATTTGAAGTTTCCAACCGATTCACGAACCATCAAGTATATTTTGAACGAATCATTCGCGAACGACTTCATTGATAAATTTTCAACTCATTTTTAACAAGACTAAAAAAATCCCTAGAAAATAAATTTTCGTTCGCGAATGATTCGTAGTTTAAGGATGGGCATTTCAATTCGTTTTTCTCAATTTTATAATTACAACATATTTTTTTGAAAACATATGTCCAGTTAAAGAAAACAATAGAAATGTTCACAAATGATTCATGACTCATGATTCTGAATTAATTCAATATGTTTCGGTCACGAATGATTGGTTCGAAAAATGATTCATTCCGTCATTTAAAAAAGGGCATTTTGATTCATATTTTATTTCTTTGGTAATAAATTTTCTAAAAATTGAATTTATTTGTTCGCAGTATTAAAAAGTGGTCAAAAAATTATCCAATTGTTTGCAAACTACTTCAAAAAATTTATCAATCATTTTTCAAATTAGTCGTTCGCGAACGATTTTCAAATGGCTTCAGTTTTATTTGAAATACATAACAAAATTATTGAATTAATGCAATGTTCGAGAATGATTCATGATTCTGAATTGATTCAGTCGTTCACGAACGACTTTTACGAATGAATGAGTAATTTCTTCGGACGAATCGTTCACAAATTATTTGAATGATTTTTTTTTTTTTTTTGAAAAATTGGGAAATTGTTTGCAAATGATTCATAATTCTGAATTAAATCAATCGTTCACGAACAAACGAGTCTATTCTGAGTGAATCATTCAAGAACGACTCGACCGGTGAATTTCAAACTCAATTTTATCTGAATTTTTGAAAAATACCTCTTGAAAATTTGAAAAAAAAAATTTGTTCGTAAAAGATTCGTTCAAAAAATAATTCAATTTTTTCAAAAATGGGCATTTCGATTCTTTTTTTCTCATTCACAAAAATCCTTTAAAAATCGAATCCAAATTCGCAACATTTGAAAAAAATTACAAAAATTCCCGACTGTTCGCGAACGATTCACGTCAAAATATGGACACTTTCGTTCATTTTTTTCAACATACCTTCCTACGAAAATGAAATCATTCGCAATTTTTCACTCGTTTTTTGTTCTGTCATTTTTCTTCGAATTTATCGTCATCGCACGATCCGTTGTTTATTTATCAATTCCCATTCCCAAATATACACGATTACACATTCGAGCCGAAGTTACGCAAGAGAAACACACACTCGTACATTAATTTCCCGAGAAAATATGTCGCGGCGATACTGAAAGTACATATTTTACGCATCGTCAACGCGCTGTGACGTCATTTTTCGACTCGATCCGTCGTAAAATATTCATTAAATCAAACTCATTAAGCGTTTTCACCTAGTATACGTTGTGAAACGTGTGCGTAATAAAAAGTAACATTTCACGTCAAAAGATACTCGGATTCTAATATTTTTCATAATTTAGCGATTCTCCATCTCCGAGCAATCGAAACGATATCATTTCCTTATTTTTTTTCCGCAAGCCACGACACTCGATGATCGAAAAATGACTGATCAAGATTCGCTCTTTTTCACTCTGAGTAGATTTTGAAGTTCATTACGAAATAAAATTTCTCATCGTTAAATTTTGGCCGCTTTAAAAAGAGCCTGCTCTAATATGGGCCAAATAGTTCTTTATATATCTAGCACAAAATCCTCTGTGTATTTAAACCCTTTGATACGTTGCCAAAGAGAAAGACATCCGTAGTATATCCAATAAGCCATCCACCATCTTCAACATCCTCGTTACAAAAAATAAAAACCTTTACTCGTGTCTATCAATTCATTGGGATTAGTCTTGAATTAATAATTGCTCGTCTCGAATCGGCTTATATATTATTTCGTGTTACTGTATGTGTATTATTTGTACAAATGAATTTAAAAAAGAATTGTTATTTTAGTATTTTCATGTCATTGTGTTAGTATCTACAATTTTTAGTACCTATACGTAAGGGAGTGACTAGTGGTTGGTGAGAATGAGATTGAAAATAAGCGAAAATCTGACGCGTGTATATTTTTGTACTCGATGGCGTTACCATCGAATGGTCACTAATTTGTTCTTTCATTATGCGAGCATTTGGCAGCGAAATAGAGTAATTATTTTTACACGGTTTGTAACGTGTGTGCTGTAAGTGCACGCGAGAGTACCTACGAGTACGTACACTACACGTACGCGAGTACTTTGTTACGTTAGGTATACTTACTCGGTTTATACGTACGTTTACGTCTATGTATGCATATGACGAATTGTGCTAATCGACTAGAATACGTAATGATTGCCGATGCTATGTTTAATATTAGTTACATTTACATGTTACGAATCTTTGTTCTCATTAAATTTTCAAGTCTATTAAGAGTATGTATCGGTTTAATGTGCACGGTTTGATATTTTCGCTTTTAAAAACTTTTTGCTGTTTGTTACAGTGCTATTCGCATTTTTAAAGTAAACGTGTGTAATTTTGAAAATGTTGGGTTTTATTTATTTTTTACGATTTTCCACTTTTTTTTTTGAAAAATAATTAATTAGGGATAGAGAAATTTTCTAACTTGAATCGTTCACGAACGAACGTCTCAGAAAATTAATTTCGAAGAAATTATTTTAAAAATAAAAAATTACATTTTTGCTGACGAACGATTCGACTCAAGAAAAGATTAATTTGTTCACTAACATAACATTTTGATTCCTTAGCAAAAAAAAAAAAAAAAAAAAAAAAAAGCAATCTCGAACAACTCGTTAAAAAATTCACGAAAAATTACATACCTATTTCTTCAAAAATAATTCAATTTGAAAATCAATTTGGTGACTCATCAACAAACGAATCACTTGATGAGTGAATCATTCGAAAACGATTTTTGTAAAATATTGAACATCAAAAAATATTACTTAATGGAAAAATAATGTCTTTGTATAAGAACGATTTAATTTCAAAATTTCATCCAATCGTTCGTGGGCAAGTGAATCGTTCAGTAACGATTTTCTCAAAAAATCAGCTACCAAAAATCAATGTTCTAAAAACTGCATTTTTAGTCTCATTTCAAATGAATCGTTCACGAACGACTTTCTCAAAAAAATTCACAACGAGAAATTCACAAAGAAATGAAAATATTAGCCACATTGTGACACTGTCACAGTCGATGATTCGAATCATTTGAAAATAATTTGATCGTTCACGAACTCATGACTCATATTTCAAATGAATCGTTCGAGAACCCATTTTCTTGAAAAAAAAACAACAAAAAAACATTATAATACATATAAATTTTTTCGGAAAAAAAAAATCACACTTTCGTTCGCGAACGATTCATTTTTTCATGAACATGTGAATCACTTGATAAAGGAATCGTTCGCGAACGATTTATGCGAAAAATTCCAACTCCAAAAAATTCATGAAAAATTGCCACCTTTGTTCAAATCATTCAAATTTTAAAACTGATTTAGTCCTGCATACACAAGTGAATCATTCATGAACGACTTCGCTCTTGAAAAAATTGAGCTATACACAAAACAACCGGAATGGAAACAAATAATATTTTCCCCACCGAATTGTTTATGTATCATTCAACAAAAAAAATCAATTCTTTACAATCGAATGAGTCATATTTTGAATGAATCTTTCGCGAACGACTTCTTCAAAAAATAATTCAAGCAGGTAAGTATACATTTTTTTAATTTGGAAAAAGAAAATTCTTTAAAAAATTGAAATTTTCTCAATAAAAATTTTTCTTCAATGTTGGAAAATTTATTGTTTTTTTTTTTTTTTTTTTAATTCTCAAATTGGTATCTTAAGAAAATTATTATTTTTTAATTCTGTTTAAAAAGTTTTTATACAAATATGTTTTCAAAAAAAATTCTCCATTAAAAAATTCTGATGAAAATTGCAATTTTCTCATTGAACAATTCTTACCTTCTTCTGGAAAAAATTTCAACACAGAATAAAATCATTGCAAGAAATCACGAGAAAATTTTGTACAGAAAATTTCCAGGTCAAAATTATTTTAACCCCCCCCCCCCCCCCAAACAAGAACACAAAGACTTTTGAAAAATTATCCCGCCTTTTTTTAAAAGACCCTCCCCCTCCAATAAAATGATACTATTACGTGATTGCAGCATTGTTTAATCAATTTTTGCATACATCAGTCATTTTTCTTCAGTTTCAACAAGAAATTTCCCTCCTAAACATTTTTAGAAAATATTGAGAAAAACATCGTCAAGTTTCCTTCAAATTTTCATACGTTTAAAAAAAAGTTTTGTTGAAAAAATAATTTTGGCGTAATTTTTCATAAAATTTTTTTGAAGAAACTTGATTTTTTTACATTAAAAATTATTTTGTAAAAAAAAATCTTAATCATGAAAAAAATTCTCCAGCATAAAATTTTTCAAGAAATTCTCAAAAACTCTTAAAAAAATTATTTCTTACAAAAAAAAAAAAATGAAATCTTTTAGAAAATCTGATTCTTGAAATTTTATTAAAGGGGGGGGGGGGCTATAAATTATTTTTTTTTTGTTGAATGCATAGAGTTGACAAGCGGAATTTTCTAAGACCTTTGCATGACGTCAATTTGATTTTTCATCTATGAAGTTTTGAAGAAAAATTAGAAACTGATTTCATCTCGTTTTTTTTACAAAAAAAAATAATTTTTGATTTTTGAAAAATAAAATGCATGGAGTTTTCAAAAAAAAATTATATTCATTTTGCATTTTAATGATGTCATTTTGTAGAAATTATTGATAAATTTTTTGGAAAATCAAAAATTTTAAGCGTCAAAATTGGAGAAAAACACGACTTTTTCTTAATGCCCCGTTTCCAGAAAAACTATGCAACCCACGAGGTTTTTCTCAGAATGTTTTTTATTCAGTACAGTCTGGTCTGTAGTCTGACGAGAGGGTTTCGCGAAATTATAATTTGCCGACGACTTCTTTCGAGTTGAATGGAATACTAAGATGAAATTCATAAGAAAGTTAGATAAAATCAGGGGAAAAAGTAGGAATTTCGCAAAACCCTCTCGTCAGACTACAGACCAGACTGTACTGAATAAAAAACATTCTGAGGAAAAACCTCGTGGGTTGCATAGTTTTTCTGGAAACGGGGCATTAGGAAAAATTCGTGTTTTTCTCCAATTTCAACGCTTAAAATTTTTGATTTTCCAAAAAAATTTTCAATAATTTCTACAAAATGACATCATTAAAATGCAAAATGAATATAATTTTTTTTTTTTGAAAACTCCATGCATTTTATTTTTCAAAAATTAAAAATTAATTTTTTTTGTAAAAAAAAACGAGATGAAATTAGTTTTCAATTTTTCTTCAAAACTTCATAGATGAAAAATCAAATTGACGTCATGCAAAGGTCTTAGAAAATTCCGCTTGTCAATTCTATATGCATTCAACAAAAAAAAATTTATAGCCCCCCCCCCCTTAAAAACGTTTTTTTTTCTTCATATTTTTTCTGTAGAAAATTTGCTTTAATAATCATTTCGGAAAATTCTCAAAAAATCTCTCATTGCTTTTCAAGAGAAAAAATTGAAAATACATCAGTTCGAAAAATTGACAAAAATGACATTTTTACTTATAAACAAATCACTCGAGAACGATTCATTCGTTCACGAACGAATGAAACATATTCCAAGTGAATTCCTTGCGAATAGGTTTTTCAAGAAAATCACAATTCATTTTTCAAAGCGATTCACTGGATCATGTCATAAACTAAGAATCGTTCGCGAACGTTTTGTGCCAAAAATTTAACCACCAATAAAGTCGTAAAAAATTAAATTTTAGCTCTATTTACCAATCATCCAATTTAAAAATCGATTCAGTCGTTCACGAACAAATGAATCGTTCGCGAACGGCTTCTTCAAAAAAGTATCAGAAGAAAAATCAAAAATCCAAGAAAGAATCACATCTGTACGATTCATCACTCATTCAAGAACATGTGAATTGTGATCTTTTGATGACTGAATCGTTCGCGAACGATTCGTTTCAGAGCTCGATTAGGAAAAAACGACAAGACGACGACGAAATGACAAAATCCTTCACGAACGATTCTTCTAAAATAATTCAGTCGTTCACGAACGAATGAATCACTCACTACATGAATCGTTCGCGAACGATATGTTGATAAATTCAATTTCCTAGAAAATTGACTGACGTGGTCACGTGTAGTTCAGTTGTTCACGATTCATTCAATGTGAATCGTTCGCGAACGACTCTTTCAAAAAGTTCAATATTGAAAAATTTTCAAACCCCCCCCCCCCCCCCAAATACGAGTAACAAAAATATAATCAATTCGTTCACCGACGATTCTATAATGGAAAATCGAATCGTTGATTAATTCAGTTATGTTTCCTTTCAAGTAGGGCTTGGAACCATAACCAATAACCATAACCATAACCAAATAACCAGAACGATTTTTCGTTTACAACCATAACCAATTAACCCCATAACCCAATCAGCCATAACCATAACCATAACCATAACCAAATGGAACATATTTCAAAACCAATAACCATAACCACAACCAGATAACCAAATGAATTTCAAATTGGTTATTGGTTAAAAAAAATTTCTTAAAAAATGGTTTTTCGAATGTAATTTTCTGTTTAAATAGCGCATCACGTGGGCACCACTAGGCGATTTTTTTTTTAAATTTCCCCTTCCCCTAAATATCAGAAAAATAAGGCTTCTGTGTCTTCTGATCTTTTTTTAGTATTAGTAGACTTTGAAATATTACTGCTTCAGTGTTTTCATGTTTTGTAAAAAAAATTGAAAATTTTGTAGATTTTTGATTTTTTCTTTTTAAAATAATTATATTCAATGTTATTTATTCAATTGAAGAGCTCTTTTCCGTTTTCCTTTTTCCAAAGTGGAATAAGTCAAAAAAAATTTATAGAGAGTGAAGGAAAGTAGATATTAACGCAGGGGTTGAATTGAAAATTATTGTAGTACATCACAACCAGGGGCGTAGCGTACAGGGGGCTTAGGGGGGGACGTCCCCCCCTCGGAGATTTTAAAAAAGTCGAAAAGTTGGCAATTTTGAGTTTCAAGTTGGCAAAAAGTTGACAAATTCAGTCTTATGTTGAAAAAAAATTGAAAAGTTGGCATTTTGAAGGTATGTTCCCCCTAAAAAAATCATTACGCTACGCCTCTGATCACATATTCGAAATATTGATTAAAAAATTTTAAATTCAATCTATCAACCATTAAAATAAAATCGCAGTGAATACAGAAATATTACAGAATATAACTGAAAATCACATTTTTTGCCTTTTTTTTCATACAAAACGCGAAAAACTACAAAAAAAAAAAAAAAAAAAACCGTAACCAATAACCTTATGGTTAACCAAATGAGCTCAATTGGGTAACCATAACCATAACCACAACCAAATGAAGCGAAACAGATAATGTCATAACCGCATCCAGTAACCGAATGAGCATTTCTGTAACCAATTGTAACAGGTTAACCAAATGGCCGTTTCGGTTCCAAGCCCTACTTTCAAGAGTTAATTCGATTTCAATTTCAATTCAATTCAATTCAATTACATTACCTATCGATAAAACAATTTTCATTAAGTTCTGTTGATTTTATACATCGAACCTCGGTAGGGTCAACATTCGACTCTCATCAACCTGCAGCCACCGCACCGATTCGAAAACAATCGATAAAAAATTACACGCGTAAATAAAACAAATGGTATAATATTTATTAAACACAGGTGTAGCCACTTGGTACATAAAATTCAGGTGCTCATTTACATACAAAACAAACACCCGGCTAGGCGCAGGCCAGGCAAACGATTTGAATTTGACCAGCAGCAGCAGCCCAAGTCCAACAATCATCAATTGATGCGCGCCGACGTGTGCAAATTAAGATCCGGTATCGAGGTGGAGAACTTGGATGGAGTTACACTCCGACGGTGCGACATGTTCGTACGTATTTCACGTACTTCCTCTTCCAAAGCGGTTTTTTTCTGTAAAAGTAAAATCTCTCATTATTGATCGGTCGTCTCATTCCTATGTCTGCTGCAGCCAAGCCAAACGCACACATCGAACGTGTTGAGCAGGTCAGCAAACGTCGTAAATTGTGCAATGTGCATCAATCTTTACCTACCTTAATTTCATTTATCAGACTTAACTTCGAAGCGTTTACTCTTTGCTGTAACGTTTTGATTTCATTTTGCAAACGGACAGCCATGTTTTTGTAGTTGGTCTGCAATGAAAATAAAAAAAGAATTAACCTAGCAATGCGCTAATACCAACCAACGTCTCGCTTCCTGGCGCAGACTATTGCAATTTGCACCTCCTCTGTCTCTCTACTGGTACCTATCCAGAGGTATACGACCAAACTGATAGAGCTCATCCAGGGTATGCGCTGTTATCTTGGGGAATAAATTATTATTTACGTACGTATTTGAATATTTAAACCGTACGCCAAGATGAACTGATGGGTGAAGGGGTGAGAAAGGTGAATAACCTTATATTGTTGGTATTATATATCAAAATATTATGTATGTAAAAGTAAAGCTGCATAATTTCCAACTTTTTAACTCGAGTAGTTGTTAAACATTGGTCACGGTCTCATGGTGCCTTGTACTTCCTTCCCTCCAGCCATGATGCTTTTTTTTACGTAGCGAAAATTTGTTTGCTTTGTACGTTCTATATGAAGACTAAAGAATTGAAGGTAAGTAAATATACAAATACATGTCCCCCTCCCCTTCTTTCTTATGACACTCTTCATGCATAATGAATCTAAATTATGTTAACTTGCAATTGTTTACAATTTTCTAGTCGACGTTAACTTTTCAACAAGTTCGATCATTTTTTTTTTTTAATTTAAATTTTTTTAGTGGAATTCAAATATATATTTTTTTCATTTTCTAAGAAATTTTTGAAAAGGGTAGGAAGAGGGTTTCATCCTTGTAAGATATTGCAAAATTTCCCATTTTCATAATTTTTGTAATTTTTGGACAATGTACCTACTCAAGTAGAGTAAATATAATTTTTTAAGAAGCCATTTTCTATATTTTCTATTTTTCAAATTATGGAATTACAAAATCCTTAAATTCTTTTCCAATATTGATGAAATTAATAAATTAGATATCATTTTTTCGAAACAAGTTATTTTATTATTATTTGGGGGGGGGGGGGGGGGGCAAATTAAGAAATTAAAACTGTTCAAATTTTCTGATACGATCAATTTTTTTTCAATTTTCTTGAAAATTACCTACTTTACTTACCTTTCCTATCAAATTCCACTTTTTTCTGAATTTCTATACTTTTTTTTTTTTTTTTTTTTTTTTTTTTAAATTAAAATTGATGCCTACTTTAGTCTAAATTTATATAAACGATAACACTAGTCAACAATTTTTGAACTTTTTTCTGTGTTCGGGACCAAAATAGGCTTAATCGATAGTTTAGGCCTAGAAACAAAAAGCAATTTCTCATTTTTCGTTTTTTTTTTTGCTTTTGCGGGTACGGGAGGGGTTTAAAGTGACGAAAATCGGGGTTTTGCACCTTTTCAACTGCTCATAGCGCCATAAATATTTCTCTACGAACAAAACCAATGGCAGATTCGGAATCTACGTTAAATTTTGAGAAAACATCTCTGTCCGTTTTTCCAATTTCAAATTTTAAAGTACCTTAGTAGCGTTTTAATTTTATTATCGAGATCGCCGCCGTTCCGCGCGGAGACAGTCCGATAATTATCGAGTCTTGGTAAAAATTGGAAATTGGAAAAACGGACAGAGATGTTTCTCAAAATTTAACGTAGATTCCGAATCTGCCATTGGTTTTGTTCGTAGAGCAATATTTATGGCGCTATGAGCAGTTGAAAAGGGGCAAAAACCCCGATTTTCGCCACTTTGAACACCCCCCCCCCCCCACCTGTACCCGCAAAAGCAAATAAAATTTAAAAATGAGAAATTGCTTTTTGTTTCTAGGTCTATACTATCGATTAAACCTATTTTGGACCCATTCTCAGAATGGCTGCTGACCTGTGTAATATTACTTTCATTTTTTTTAATTCGTAAATTATTGCCCAATTTTGAAAACATCAACAGCTCCGGAAATTTTTTTTTCATTTTTTAAAAATTGTTGAATAACAAATTTTACACATCAAACTAACTTTTTGTTTGAAGTGAATCTAGAAAATTTTCTAAAATTATTAATAAAATTGTAATTTAAAAAAAAAAAAAAAAAAGTTTTTTGAAATTTTCGAAATTAGGTATAAATTTACATTACAGCTCAATTTTTTTAATGATTGATTTTTAGATTTTTTTTTTCTCAAAATGGATATCACTTCAATTCCTTTCTTCGTATTCACTTTTTTCAAAATTGATACAATTTGTCAAATTTTTTGAATTTTTCAAAGTTAATAATTTCTGAATAAATTTTTCAAGTTTTTTGGAATCATTTGAGTTAAATGTATACCATCATCAAAATAATTTTTCCCATAATTTTTTAATTTTTTCCAGTTTTTAAAAATTTTTAACATTATAGTTTATTTTAATTTTTTCAATTTTATCATTTTTTTTTTCAAAATTTATAACTTTATCATCAATTTTTTCAACTGTTTGCTGCTTTCATTTTTTCGAAATTATTAAATCGTAAAATTTACTCATTTTTCTATTTGAAGTTTTTCAAGAAGTTCTTAATGTTTATTACGTAAATTACTTAATTATTTTTTATTTTACTATTTTGAGTTTTTTCCAAAATTGGGATGAAAAAATGATGAAATTTAAAAAAAATCGATAAATAAAAACAATTATGTTACGTATAATTTTTTGAATTTTCATAAATTGTCAAATTGAAATTTTGAAAAAAAAAAATTTCTCACATGGACAAATTTTTAACCACCTAATAATTTTTGCTCAAATATTACTTACGTACATTATTTCTTTTATTTTTTAAATTACCTATCAAATTATAAATTTCACCCATTTTTTTTAGAAAATGATCTTTATTTATCAACTCCTGTTTCTTTAAATAATTTTTTCCATGATTGTGTATTTAAATGATTTTAGCTCGTATTTATTTTCTGTTTTGAAATAATTTTTGGAAATTTTTCCTAAATGAAGATCATTGTTCAAATTTTTTAAAAGAAGTCATTTTGTAATTTTTTTGAATTTTCCAAGTTGGTTGATTTTTTAGAAATTAAGATTGGTGTCATTAACAAAGTTTTTAGGAAAACGCTATAAATAATATTGTTTTTTTAAATTTTTCTAAAATTTAAGAATTGTAATTCTTAGAATTTTCTGAATTTTGTCTTTGACTTCTAGAAATTAAAAAAAAAACCTTTGAAGTTTTGTAAATTTTCAAGTTTCAATTACCTACCTATTTCATTTTTTTTTTTTTTTTTTTTTTGATTTGAAGAAATCTTGAAAAATAATTTAAAAATTGGTAAAGTGACAAAATAAAAAAAATTAATGTCGACTCGTATACCTATTCCCCTTCATGTTTCAAAAATTGTCGCCTTTCACCAAATTTTCATTAAAATTATTTTACCCAGTTTCAATTTTTTTTTAATTTTAAACTTAGGCACACATCATTAAATTTTCTTTCTTTCTTTTTTTTTGAATTTTTGAACGATTAATAATTTGGCACATATTTGTGCTTTGAAATAATTTTTTAGGAAAACATTATTTAGATTTTTTTACTCTTTATGTATTTTAAATTTTAAAAATCAATTTTCTCATTTATTTTTGTTGACTTTTAGAAATTTATGAAAAATGAATATACCATTAGAAATCAAAATTGTTTTTAATATCTATACCTATATCAATTTTACGTAATTTTCTTCGATAATTTATTTGTAAATTTTCAAGTTTCAATTATTTTAATTTTTCTGATTTGAACAAATCTTGAAAAATTATTTTAAAATTCCAAGTGACCAAAAAAAAAATGAATTTTGAATTTAAAAGTTGACTTATATGTGCCCCTGCACCAAAAAAGAATGTTTCCACCTAAATTTTCGATTTTGGGGTTTTGATGGTTTCGGACACTTCAGATCATCATCTTTCCAATGGAATTGGTCTCAACTTTCTATCTTCAAAATTGAGTGAGATATGGACAGTTAAAGATATCACCTTATGCTTTTTCTTGCTTTTTATGAAGTTTTCGTAGTTTTTATCCCTCATAGGAGAGGAACCACTCAAGCTACGGTATTTTAAATGTGATTTTCGAATTCAGCAGGTCAAAATACCTCTATATCACCAAGTTGAAAAATTTTTCCATCACAATTTCATTTTAGTCATTTTTTTGCTCCTCACTGCGGCACCATTAATATGGTGATGAAAAATCTCAAAAGTGTTTTTTTTTATTCCACTTGGTGGTAACAATGATTATTCAAAAATTCAAAATGATATCTATCACTGAACCAGAGCTATACACTTTTAAAACTTGAATTTATTGTTTCTGAAAAACATGATTTTAGGCGGAAGCGTCCTTTCTTGAGGCAGGGTCACATATGTGTTCCCGTTCCTGTTTCAAAAATCGGTGCCCTTCATTAAAATTTTTATTAAAAAGTTCTCTTATCTAATTTCACTGAATTTAAAAAAATTTAAAAATCACAATTTTTCAAATTTCTTGATATTTATTCTTTCAAAAATTATTCTCAAAATAATTTCTAATTTTATTTATTAAAATTTTTATATATACTCGTAGGCCTATTTTTAGTTGATTTTTTTAAAAGATTGATACAGTGAGTATTATTTCAAAATTTTTGAAAAAAAAAATTTTGTCTTCTTTTTCAAAATTATAAAATTTTTTTGATATTACTGATTTCTATTTTTTATTTTTTCATTTTCTTAATGGAAACGATTATTGAACTTTTTCAGAAATTTAATTTTTCATTTTTTTATTCAATTACTAAATTGACTTTTTTTTATGAAACAAATTTTTACAATTTCAAAATTATTGTACAAACAATGTTTGCATTTTATTTTCAAAAATTATTAATTTACCTACAAACAGTTACACACTAATTTTAAATTTTTTTGAAGTGTTTTCAAAAAGCAGTTTCAAAATCGATATCTCAAGAAAAATTTATTGTCTTTATAATTTTTTTTCGTCGCAATTCTATCCAATCAACCAAAATCCAATAAACAATTCTTAAATTTATTCCCACATCGATTCCACATAAATAATAATGTGAACGATAGAAAATTTGAAATAGGCCAAATAACCATCAAACTTCCAACCAAAGACCAAAGCATCAAAAAAATCATTAAAATTGGCCAGACAGACAGGTCGTAAAAATCAGACAAATTTTTTCCAAATCAAATAACAAATATCTACTCGAGCCAAATAACTCAAACGATGGCAAATCAATACGATCCTTTCGTATGCAACACATACTACACCCACGTACATCTTGATCTAGTATTCCAAACGCCGTAAAATCCACCCTCAATCTGTAGGAGAGTAGTACTATATGTATAGTACTCGTATATCATCGAAATGCATTAAAAATACAAACCCTCGTAGATGGTCCATCATGTTTACGTTGAGTGTACTGTACTTCGTTATGCTTAATAGCCTGATGATACCCTGGCGTATCTGCATTAGCTTCTATTTTCGCCTGCAATGCTTTCCATTCACTTTCCAATTGCACCATTCTACCTTGTTCGACTCGTATTTTCTCGTTCCATGCGTTATTCACCTATAATGAGTGAAATTTAAATTGTAAATCTCCAAAGTACAACAGAAAAGAACATACCAATTCCATCGATACATTGGCCATAAATAAGACTTTGCTAGGATCTTACTTTGCGTTGGATTTCTTTCAACTCTTTCTCTAAATCTTCGGCTTCTTTGGAGAAAAATTTAATCTTATTGACGAGTGTTTTTCTCGATGCTAATTCGCCATTTATGTCGTTGAGAAGTTTGATTTCTACGTGAAAAATAAAGATTTTAATCATCGTCTTTAAAAAAAAAATGTGCCAATTTGCTAATCTCTTTTTGAACACTAATCCAATAATTTCTTGTGCTATAATAAATTCAAAATCGTACTTCTTTTATTATCGTTGAGTTTCCTATCCAAATCTTCGGTAGTGTCGATTGTTAGATTGCTCGCCTTCATTTTTATACATTTTCCAATTCTGGTGACATTTCAAAAATGAGAAAAATCTGCAAAACTTGACGTACTAAAAATGTGTGCTAAAAATATTCTTCCATTTTTAAATCAAAATTCAAACCACTTACTCGATTTACATGACGATCTACTCGCGAAAATAGAACAACCGTACACGAAAGTAGGATCAAAAATGAACCAAATGCGGAAATAAAATCACTCGTAATATTTAATAATAAAAAAAAGGAGCGTGATACAGTTTACTTATTACCAAAGGCACTTTTAGTACAAATATACGATTGACATTTATAGAAATGCTTTTATGCAAATAAGTACCACATGTTCATATCTGAATAAAAATTAGGTAGCTGTGATTAATACGTTGACGTGAAATCAATATCGCAGTCTACGTATTTGAGTACGTCGTACTTGTACGAATCGGTATCAATAATAATAATGAAAAATTATCCAAGCATTAGTAACCTACATATATCGAGACATAGGCACATACGAGGGCGACATTTTGACTTGAAGTATTTTTTTAGAGGTGTTGAAAGTTCAGTGTGAGAGACGTATATTTGACGAGTCAATTTATGAACAGTCTGTATATACAGGGTGATTCGTAGCTAATGTAGTTCCTTCCACCAAGTGAACAGGCAACCCATGAGGAGTAACAAATGTAATATTAACATGTCGTCTATCTTTAAAATTGAAGGGGCAAGAGAAAATGAAATTAAGAAAAAGTAATCTTTGAAAAATTGGGTAAATTAGGAAGGCTCTAATTTTTGATTTTTCTACTTTTTAAATGTCTTGAACCCCAAAGCTTTTTCATTTTATGAGAAAACATTTCCCTGTTTTTTATTGTTTCCCTAACTGAATTTTAAGTGGAGCCAAGTCAACCCCCCCCCCCCCCCCCATTCAGAAAAATGGGAAAAAATCATCAACTTTTAAAGTCTTGCTCTTTTTTGGTTATTAAAACATAAAAAAAGTTGTTCCTTGTCGTGAGAATTATTTCCCAATTTTTTATTTCCTCCAACCTAATTTTAAAAAGTATCTTGGGACGTCCCCAATTTTTCAAAAAAAAAAAAAAAAAAAAAAAATGAGTGAAATTTTATCACATTTTATTTCAAGTTGATGCATTTCATTGGAAAATAATCCTCTATTTTTTAAGTGGAAAATTTGAAAAAAAAAAAGTTGAATGAATACTTGGAAATTCCAAGGGTGTAATTTGATTTCTTCGCTAAAAGGTGAATTCATGTTGTAATGTGAGAATGATTTTTTCCTGGAAATGAAACAAAAAATTTTCATGCAAAAAATTCTACTAAAAAAATTTTAACAACTTTTTTCAACAGAAACAGATTTTTTCTGTTTTTTTTTGTCTCAAAGTTTGAAAAATATTTCATTTATTTATTTTACTATCAAAGGAAAAAAATGATTCCCAAAAAATTGAAATTTTTTTATTTCAAAAATTTTTTTTAAATTGTTTGAAAAAAAATCCAGTTTTTTTTTCAAAAATGAAACAAATTCCTTTCTTCACGAAGAAAAAATTAAAAAACTTTTCCACAGAAATTTTAAAAAATATCTTCACATCAGAAAATTCAATAACATTTTCTCTCTCTCAAAAAAAAATAAAATGGATATTTTAGGTAGGTAAGTATAATATTCCAAAAAATCCGGAAATTGCTTTTTCCGAAAAATTTCTACTCCAGAATATTTGAGATTTCTCTATTTCAAAAAAAAATTGAGTGAATTTTTTAATTCCAAAACTACTTTTAAAAATTTTTGAACCAAAAAATTCGTTTTTATTTTATTTTTAATTCCAAAAAAACAGAGACTTCCTCCCAAAAAAATAAAAATATTTTTATTTTTCAGAAAAATGAAAAAAAAAAAATCCAAAAAACTGAGATTTTTACTCTAGAATTCGAAAAAAATATTTTTACTTTCAAACAATTTATTTCCAAAACGATAAAATTCAGATTTTTAATTTTAAAAAAATGAGAATTTTTCGCGAAAATTTACTTAAAAAAAATTGAGAATTTTTTTAACGCCTTGTACAGCAATTACCTAAGGCTTGTGGCGTAAAAATGTTTTTTATTCCAAAACAATTTTTAAAATTTTTGTACCAAAAAATTCAATTTTTTTTTTCATTTTACAAATTTTTGTTTCATTCCACAAAATTATTTTTTTTCATCCCAAAAAACAATAAATTTTTCTTTTTTCATTCCAAGAAATTGAGATTTTTTCAACAAAAAAAATAGATATTTCCCTCCCCCTCGATAAAAAATTCTTCAAGAATCTTCTTTAGAGAAATCACAATATTTTATTCATTTTTTAAAATTTTTTTTTTTTTTTGAGAAGATTAACAGTTGAAAAGCGAATTTGTAATTTTGGCCGAGTAATATTATCAAAAATTCATAACTTTAAAGAGAAAAATTCATGACTTTTCTTGACCTAGTGATTTTTTTGAAAAATTCATGACTTTTCCAGGACTTTCATGACCAATTTTCAAATCCAATGACTTTGTCATGATTTTCATGATTTTCATGACTCTTAGATATCCTCGAATTGTTTATTTCCTCCTCAACTTGATTTTAAGTACTACCTTGATCCTTGGGGCATCTTCAATTTTTTAAAAAAGCAAAAACGACAAAAATGAGCAAAATTTTTTCACATAGCATTTTAAGTTTGTTGTTGAATTTCATCAGAAAATAATTCTCTATTTTTCATTTTTCGCGTAACTCAATTTCAAATGGGCACACAAGCCCCCCAATTTTTTTACAAATTTTGAAAAATCACCAAGTTTTTAAATTTTTGCATTTGTTTTGGTACTAACCTATCAAAGTTGTTTCTTTTGGTGAGAAATGATTCCCAAATTTATATTTCATTCCTAATCTAATTTCAAGTGGTGCCGAGTCACTTCCTCACTTCTTTAGAAAAAAGAAAAAAAAAATCACCATTTTTTAAATCTTGCCCTTTTTTGGTTATAAACCATCAAAGTTGTTCTTTGTCATGAGAATGAGTTTCCAATTTTTTTTTTTTTTTTTTCCTCAACTTAATTTTAAGTAGTACCTTGAGGCATCTTCAATTTTTGAAAAAACAAAAACAAAAAAATTGGCAAAATTTATTCACTCATCAGCATTTTAAGTTTGTCGAATTTCGTTATAAAAAAATTCCCTAATATTATTTTACCCCTAACTCAATTTCTAATGATGCAGCTAGCCCCCCCCCCCTCTCAATTTCGAAAAAGTATAAAAAATTACCAAATTTTTGAATTTTCAAATTTTTTGGTTCTTACATAGTTACCTCTTAAAATTGATCTTTTGATGAAAAATGATTCCCAATTGTTTATTTTTTTCCCAACTCAATTTCAATAGCCAGCTGATCACGCCTCTGCCTTTTTCAGAGGAGTCACTTCAAAAAAATAAAAAAATAAAATTTTCCTTAAATAATTTTATTTAATATATCAACAGTTATGAGCAGTTTATTTTTTCAGAAAAAACATATGAAAAAATTATTTAAGAAAAATACATTACAAAAATTTCGATGTTGATTTTTTCAGACGTTTTTCAACAAATTATTCGCTCATAACTTTTGATTAGAGTGCGACAGAGGGGTGGGGGTTGCGCCATTGAAAAGAGCAGCATTTTTTCGCCTAGAAAAGTTAATACCTAATAATAGTTTGTCAAAGGACAATTATTTTTTTGAATGATCACAGAAAAATATGAAAAATTAACTTTTTTTTTCATGTTATTTCAAATATTTTGCTCGGTATAGACTTCCTTATCCAACTATAAAAATTACCAGATTCATGAAAAAATTCTAGACAAAATTTGCCATCCGATGCCTCAAAGCGCAACTTTCTAACTATACTTATTATACTTAATTAGGTATTGTATAGTTGTCTATCAACATTTTTTTGTGGAAAATGCAAAATTTCATCGATGTAGTTACTTCAATTTTAGTAATAGGTAGGTACCTGTTTTTTTCCTTTGTGTTTTTTAGGAAAACAATCAACTTACCTAAAAAAAATAATAAACTCAATTTTTCTGATAGAAAAAGTTTATTATATTTTATTCGGAGCGAGATTTAAGTACAATTTATTTTTAAAAAATTGATGAAAAAATTTACATTCCTATTTTCTAGACAACAACTAATGAAGAGAATATAAAAAGTCCGACACTTTCTTTCCACTCCCCAAACACCACATCAGCAGCATCGACCATTCCTCACGATCAGGAAATCCTGGCGGTTCCGACGCAATCAGTCTACACTCCTGCAAAATCGCCTCTTTCACTTTGGTCAACGTTTGTTCATCGCACAAATACTCAGAATAATGAAAAATTTCCACCAAATCCTGCCAATCACATAAGTATCTTGGCTCTACACACCCCAGAATCATTTTAACTTTGAACTCGACAAGTCCTTCTTCTCCGAATACCTCGGACAGAAATTCATTCACCTCATTCATTGCTTTCTCAGTCCCGTCCTCCTCTATATACAACAAGCTTTTTGTCAAAATTGAAGACGGATCACTTATACCTTCGAGTAATTGCCTTTTAAACTCAGCCATTTGAGATTTCTCGCTGCAAACGAACGTTTCCAGGAATTCGGTTAAATAAGAAAAAAGTCCATTTACGATCAACTCCTTGAAATATTTTCGAAATACCTCCGATGACTTTATTCCACTTTCGAACTCTTCCAGTTCATTTTTTGTAAGACAGAGACGCGTGATCTTTTTCAAATCACGAGGTTGACTTCGATCGACGATATTGGTCCAATAACGAAGCCACAATTTCTTCCTGAATTTCGGTTCAGCGTCGGTCAAGATCTCGATCAATATGGCATCATCACGTAGCAAGAAACTGCGGTCAGTATTTAAGAACGTCGGTCGAATACAAAATCTGTACAAGAAATCATTGTCATCGGGAAGTTGGTAGGTGAATTCCTTCAGGGACGGTGGAGAAGAACGCCACAATTCAACCAAAAATGTGTCAATATTCGCCTCATCGAAACACACTTGTCCAATACGATTCAACATCGAAATGAATTGATCCCCGGTAACCAGGTTCCTCACAAAGAGCCACGTTTTCAGCGCATGTGCTTCCTGATCGTAACCGTATAAAAAATACTCCATCAAGATGATGAATAAATCCGACTTAAGCAGTAATCTGTATTGATCGCTCTCGGTGTACTTTGATATTAGAAATTTAACTAGCTTCGGTGTTCGAAGTTCAAATGAGTCTCCATCATTTTGTATAATTATTCGAGTACCGAATGAGATTCGATTATCTGGAGGCATGTGATCGAAAGCGAATCTAACCGAAGAGGAATTACCCGAATATATTTTCAATTTGGCATGATTTATTAAATATTCCATTTCGCTGTTGGTAAATTGATTGGAAAACTGATTCGAAAAGATAGAATTCCAAAACACGACAGTTGGATGAGTAATCGCAGTATTCCCGACAAAAAAAGGACTATCTTTGTCTTGCATTTCAAACCAAACATCGCGCTTGCTTTTCAATTCGTCTTCCATGAAATAATCGCAAAATAAATCAAATCTGTGATTCATATTCAGGCCGCCATTCTTCACTAGTTCGCGGGCAGTTTTTTCATAATCGATTGTAGAATTAGGCTGCCAAACCACCAGATTTAAACGTGATTTTGTCAATATTCCTTCGCGAGAAAAAATCGCCCATTTGAGATGAAAATCAACCCAATCGAGGATTTCGTCGTCAATTGTCTCGACGAAACTAACTATTGTATTATGAATTCGTTCGGGCACAGGTAAGACCTTTACAATTTCTTGTATTTCCTTATCAGAAAATCCTCTTTTGATCGCGGTATCTTTTTTCTCATCATGTGATGTTCCGGAACCAAATGATGCTGTTTGCTGATCCTGATCATCGCTGTTCGAGTCTTCGTTTTGGACAGTGGTCCACAGATGTAAGGCCACTTGAAAGGCGCAGATGTCTTCTAATGAGGGAACTGGGTCGTAGAATACGAGACGATTATCTGGCGATTCCATTAGACTAGGATTCGGATCGAGCTGTTAACTTTCTTAACGATGATGATTGATCCCAAGGAGTACCAAATTCAGTAGATTTTTTCGGTTATGACCACCACGATTCGAACAATCTGAAATTTCAAAAAATTGTTCTGTTATTGATCTGCATGGGTACTAAATGGGTCTTTGTTTTACAAAACTTAACACCAAAATGGAGGGTATTATTCTAACGGGTACAGTTTTGGTTTATTTGGGTGGTTGATATTATTTTCTTATTCAAACTATTACACTTTATATGTAGGTATCAAATATTGATTTAGAAAATAGATTATTTAATTTCTCTCTTTTTGTACTGAAATTCCAACCTAGTCTTCAAGTTCAAGTATACATCTCTCCAGACGGCAAAAGTCAACATTTTCTGGAGGCTCCAGATCGCTTCGAAAGTGGTGCCAATCGACTCGAGAGGTCGACTTTAGTTTACAAACCAATTTTCAGGATTCTATCTTGAAATTTACAATTTTTTTTCAAAAAATGTTTTTTGGAGGCGGTTTTAGCCATTTTCAAAAATTTGCTAAAAATTGAAAAATCAACTTCGAGAGCTAAAAATTTGTTTGTGAGGTCTGGGTGGCATGCTCTTTCAGTGAGCCAAATTTAAGCTCAATCGGAGGTGACGAGTAGGCGAGGTTCGCTTGTTAGCCTCATTTGAATTATTTAATTTTTGATTATGGACCACTTTGAATTTTTTTCATTTTAGAATAATATTATGAACCTTCTCAAAATGAAAAAAAACTATGAATTGAAATTTTTTCGAATAACTAAAATTGTAAATTTTTTATGGAATAAAATTGAGAATTTTTCTAGAAAAAATTTCAAAAAAACGTGAAAATCCCCCCCCCCCCCCAAAATTGAGAATTTTTAGCCAGAGAAGTTGAGATCTTTCCTAAAAAAATTGTGATTTTTCCAAAAAACAAGAAGGTTTTTTCGAGCAAAATTGAGAATTTTTTACAAAATGAAGTTAGGAATTTTCTCAAAAAAAAAAAATCCCAAAAAAGTTGAAAATTTTTCAATGAAAAAATTCAAAATTTTAATTCAAAAAAAGCTAAAAATTACTTTTCAAAGAAATAGGTAATAAATTTTTTCTTTTTTTTTCAAAAAATCAAATTTTTTTGAACAAATTAAAATTTTTATGATATATCTAAAGCTGAGAATTATTTACAAAATAAAATTGGGAATTTACTCGAGAAAAAATTATGAACCTTTTCCCCAAAAAAATCATAATTTCAATTCAAAAAAAGCTAAAAAAAATTCCAAAGAAATAATGAGTTTTTTTTGTTATCAAAAAAAAAAAAAAAATTCAAACAAAATTCTGATATTTTTTACGAAATAAAGTTGGGAACTTTTTCAAGAAAATAGAGAATTTTTTCTCAAGTAAGTAGTTGACAATTTTTTTGAAAAAAGGGAAGCTTTTTTCAAAAAAAAACTTGCAAATTTTCCCTCCAAAAATTGAGAATTTTTATCCAAAGAAGTTAAGAACTTTTTTTCAAAAAATTGGGATTTTCCAAAAAAAAAAAAAAACAGAACTCTTTCGTCGATTCATTTTCCAAAAAACAAAAAGGTTTTTTTTCGAACAAAATTTGAGAATTTTTTCCAAAATGAAGGTAAGAATTTCCTCGAGAAAAAATTGTGAATTTTTTCCCAAAAAAGTTAAAAAGTTTTCTATGAAAAAATTCAAAATTTTAATTCAAAAAAAGCTAAAACTTATTTTTCAAAGAAATAATCATTTTCTTTTTTTTCAAAAAATGAATTTTTTTCAAAAAATGAATTTTCTTCGAAAAAATTGATTTTTTTATGATACTATTACACCTATAAAGCTGAGAATTATTTACCTACGAAATAAAATCGGGAATTTTCTCGAGAAAAAATTGTGAAATTTTTCCCAAAAAATCTGATAATTTTTCTCCGAAAAAAATTCATAATTTCAATTCAAAAAAAGCAAAAAATTATTTTCCAAAGAAATAATGAGTTTTTTTTTCTTATCAAAAAATGAAATTTTTTCGAACAAAATTCTGATGTTTTTTATGAAATAAAGTTTAGAAATTTTTTCAAGAAAATAGAGAATTTTTTCTCAAGTAAATTGTTGACAATTTTCTCCCCAAATTTAAGAACTTTTATACAAAAAAGTTGAGAACTTTCCCTCAAAAATTGTGATTTTTCAACAAAAAAAAGGCAAAGTTTTAAAAATTTATTTTCCAAAAAAACCTTCAGAGTAGATTTCCAAAAAAATTGAGTTTTTTTTTTTACAAAAATACTGAGATCTTTTCTCACAAAATGAGGTTTTTTCTGCATACGTACTTGCTACTTGGGTATATTATGTACACATACATGGAGATCTCTCTAGTGATACTTAAAATTTTCTCGGTGTAAAATTTTTCATCTCGTAGAAGTTGAAAGTACAAATAAACTATTGAATTTGTGAAAGGTACCATCTTGATGATAACACGTGCAAGAAAACAAGAGATCAGATTATTCGGGGTTGACTTTAATTACAAAAATTCATTGGGGAATAGGTAGGTATAAGTTATAGGCATGTACTCGTATCTATTCCAAAGGCGTAATTCGAGCCTTCTCAGGAGTAGTTTCGATGACCCAAAACTAAACCCATAAGTTACTCAGGCAGACTTTACATAATATTACCTAAGATCAAGTCGTATCCCATAAAATATTCAAGTTTTAAATTTATAACTAAGTATGAAAAATAGCGATATCTGTTGTCGTACAAGGCAACTCGATGACGATGCGGTTAAAAATAGAATTACAGCCAGAGAGTATAAATAATAAAATTATCATATGACACGATGACATAACATGTATCATGTTAATGTGGGCTGGGTTTTGTCGTCTGGTGCTAGATTCTTGATAGGAGGGGGAGTGGGGGAGGTCAATGAAATATGTATAGCTTTAATAACACTCATTGGTCGAAGCGTGTGAATTTGTCATAAAAGCTTTGAAAATATCATAGGGACAGAAATTGTCATTTGAAATATTAAAATTAACGAAATAAGTCGAAATTTCTTAAAATATTGGAAGAAAAAAATTATCAACATCAATTGCTTTAAAATTTTGCGAAATTTGTTCTTGAAAAGCTGTTTTAAGTCTAACCGACGTAAAAATGTTCCTTTCGGAAACTTGCTTCAAAAAATAAATCAAAAACAACTTTCAAAATTTGTTGCTTTAAAAAAAATTGATACAATTTTTTGAACAAAACCTTGAAAAAGTATGTTGGAAAAAATTGGGAAAACATGTAAGCACATATTTTTGAGAAAAAAAAATGAAAATACATTTTAAGAAAATAATTTTTATAGGAAAAATTAAAATTTTCGAGAATTTGTTTCTTGACAAAAATGAAAGGCAATTTTTTAAAACAAGATTTTTTAATATCTGAAAATTGGATTGTATTTCTTTTATTCAATTTCAAAAAATTTTTAAACCAGTATTTCGATTTTTTTTTTAAATAGCGTTTTTTCCTTCTTTAAAAATAGGAAATTTCTTTAAAAAGTTTGTTCCTAAAAAAAATGAAATAAGCTAGTGAAAAATTATACTTGAAGAAAAATGAAAAACATCCACTGTTGCAAAAAAAGTTAAACGTTTGTGTTGAAAAAATAATTCTTCAAATGAAATCTTGCATTTTTTAAAAAGTGCCTGGAATTTTCATTGAAAAAAAAGAAAAGTTTTTGAAAGGGGAAAAATTTAATTAGAAATTCGTTTAAAGAAATCAGCAAATGATTGCCAACCCACCCCCCCCCCAAAAAAAAATTGGAAAGTAAGTACCTATTTTTGAGAAAAGTCATGTGCTTGTTGTTGTTTGTTCAAGCTTTTTCCCAAAAAAAAGTTCAATAGTTTTTTGAACATAGTTTTCAAAAACGTTTGGAAAATTATATTTAAATTTAAAAAATTGGGCATAAAAATTGAAATTAGTTAAGTACGTTAATTCATGTGTGTGTACAATTAAAAATATTCATCTTTAAAAAGATTAAATAAAATAAATAAACCCAATTTTTTGAATAGGTGAACGGTGAAGTCTTTAAAAAGTATATATTTTTTCAAAAATTATTTGAAAAATTAATTATTTTTGAAAAAATTTAAAATTTAGTTTTAAAAGAATCAGAAAAAACAATTTTTTGAAAATACCTAATTAAATTAAAAAATTTCATAAAATTTGTTTTTCAAAAAAAAAAAACAGTTTAAAAAATATGTAAAACAAAGACTTGCCCTTTGAAAAAATTATTTTAAAAAAATTTAATATCGTTTTAAACTTGGTTTTTCTCAATTTATTAAATTTAAAAACTGTACCTACTTAATTTGAAAAGAAACTTATCTTGAGAAGAAATTATAAAATCTACATCTACATAAAAAAAAGAACTTACTGTGGGTCTGTGGAACAAATGTTTTTGAAAAAGTTTTAGAAAAATTGCGGAGTTGTAGAAAATTCAAAGTGGTTCAACTTCAAAAAAAAATTGCAATACTTCTTGAACAAATAAATTAAAATTATAGCAGATGAGCATATTTTGCACCCAATTGAATTTCCCTTCTGCTCCCTTCATGTCTGCCCTCCCCTTGCAAATAAAATAGTAGATGTACTTGAAATTACAAAAAAAAAAAAAAAATTCAACCGTATATTTAAATGTCAATGCAAAATAAATTATTCATCTATAATTATGTACTTAAAAATTTTAAATAAAATAATACACATAAGTCCAAGTCTCTGGGTATATTTACAAGAAGCTACCTACGTAAATACAAATAAGTAGATACTAGATAGGTACATTTCTATATCTTTATCCATACACAGATGTACGACGTACGTACGTAAACAGCTGAGCTTATAGAGAAATTCCCACACACGCTCACAAAATAATGGTAACTAGTTTCTAATCCCGATACAAATTACTAAACTCCTCATAAATAAATTCATACCTTCAGCATCAATTATTTCAAAAAAAATATCCCCTCCCTTCCACCTTCACAACCCTCATTCAATTCATAAAATCCACTCACATTCAGCTCACATCGAGATCTTTCAAGCATCACTGGTTTCAGTTTTATTCGCTGAACCAGCGCCAGAATTGTACAATTTACGAAGTTGATTCACGAAATTATTGTCTTCCCTGGTAGGATCAGATTTCTGATTAGGTTCTTGCAGATTCTGATCGGGATCTTCGTTCAAGTTGAATTTCCACGTATTGAGCCATTTTTCGCTGGGGTTGGTAGCGTTGTAGGTGATTTTTTGAGACGATGGTTGGACGGCGATGGGTGAGTGGCGTTTTTTAGAGGATGCTGAACTGGCGCCGGCGTTAGGACCGATGGGTTGAGTGTTGGTTTGGGGCCCTATTTCGAACTGGACTTGGAAGTCGGCGTTGGGCCCGAGACGGAATCCTATGCCGACTCTGGAGTCTGTACCTGAGTGGCGTAGGGTAAAAAAGAATAAATAAAATTATGTAAAAAATTTACTTCTAATAAATTATTTAAAATACCTTGGTAGGTATAATTATGGAAAACTTGAAAATTTTCAAGAAAAAAATTCAATTTTTTTGAAATTTAGTTTGAGAACTTATTCTTAAAAACAGAATAATGAAACAAAAAACCAAATCAAGTATCAATATAAATGATACAAAATTTTTCAAAAATGGAAAAATATAGAAAATCAAGTCGAGTTTTTTTTTTCAAAAAAAAAAGTCGAAAATTCCTTTTTAAAAAAATAAGATAAGATTTTTTTTTGAACAAAATTGATAATTTTAAAAAAGAACAAAGTTGAGAATTTTCTCGATAAAAAATTGTAAATTTGTCCCCAAAAAAGTTGAGAATTTTATTCTAAAAAAATTCATAACTTTAATTCAAAATAAGCACAAAAATTATGTAGGTTTTTTCAAAAGATGATTTTTTTCTTTCGAACAAAATTAGGTATTAATTTTTAGTGAAATAAGTTGAGAATTTTTCTTCAAAAAAGTTGCGAGATTTTCCTCAAAAATTAAAAATTTTCCAAAAAAGCAGTTTTTTTTTCTTTAAAAATTTTTTAAAAATTTTACCTACTCCAAAAATTTAATATTTCAGAAAAACAGATTTTTTCTTTAAAAAATTGTAATTCTTTTGAAAATTGTATTTTTTTCGAAAATTGAAAAAAAAATTCTATAAAACATTTGGCAATAACTGAACTTTTTTGCTTAAGAAATGGGAGCTTTCTTACAAAAAAAACAAAAAAAAATCTCAAAAAAATCGAAGAAATTTTTACGAACTGAATGATTTTTTTCAAATTTTGGTAAAATTGAACATATTTTGATGTTTTACAAAATTATTGAGATATTTTTCCAAAAAAGAGATTTTTCTTCCCTAAGGGGTAGTTAAAAGATCTTTTGCCTCAAAAAAGTTGGTTTTTTTCCAAAAACATTATGAACGTTTTTCTGAAAAAATTTAGTCCCTCCCCCTTCAAAAAAACGTCGCAAGAATTATTTTCTAAAAAAAATGTCGATAGTGCATTTTCAAAACAAATTGAGAATTCTTTTACCAAAAATGATATTTTTTTAACATCTAAGTGAAAACTTTAAAAAAATGAGAATTCCTTTCAAGAAAAAAAATACCTGACAATTTTTTTATTTCTAAAAAAATTGAGAATTCTCCCCCCCCCCCCCCCCCCCACCAAAAAAACAAAATGTTAAGAATTACTTTCTGAAAAAATTTAAGAGTTCATTTCCAAAAAAAAAAATATTGAAAACTTTTTTCCTGAAAAAATATTGATTTTTTTTTTAATTGAGATTTTTTTCTGCAAAACAAAAATGACAATTTTTTCCAAAACAAGCATTCTATTCTTGAAAAAAAGGAATGGGATTTTTTTCAAAAAAAATATGAAAACATTCATTTTCAAAAAAAAATTGAAAATTTTTCTCTTTAAAAGAAATAATTTTTCAAGATTTTTTTTAATGGTCGTATTTCAAAATCAAAAGAAAAGTAAGCAAATATAAATTTAAACTTCGGGTAAAAATTCACAGAACTTTATTTAATTTTTTCAATTAATTGGTTACTTAGTTTAAAATTTTTCTCAAATGATCAGATTCACAATTTTTCACGATAAAAAAAATTAAAATCATTGAATTTCAGGAGGTCTCAAAATGATTTATAAAAAATATAAAAAAATCACTCGATCCATAAATTTTAGCTAATTTAGCAATGAAAAATGAAAGTAGAAAATATAAAAATTGAACCTGTAATAAATTCACTTTTTTAATGATTTTAAAATTGATAAATCGTAACTCATATTTATATAAATCATAAAGCACCGTTAGTAAATTTCGTTCCTGTACTTACGACTTGGTCGAACATTTATGTATTGCACGAATGAGTAATTTTTTACCAACCTTTCTTAATCGGAGGTACATTCGAATAAAACACCGACAAAATGGACGGCAATTCTTCCGGAATCACAATAAACGAGTTCACTCCTACAAAATAATGGAAAAATCCACCAAATAGGTAGATATTAATTTTCAATTTCAAATAAAAAACGCCAAAGCAAACCTCTTTTATTTTTGGGTAAAAAAATCACAATCACTTACCCAAAACACAAAAAGCACACACCAAAATCCAAAAGTCCAACTTCATGATCACCATTCGATCACCACATAATGCCCGATTCGGCCTTCGTATTACGAAAAAAGTCGAAAAAATCGTTCTTCTGCGATAAAGTTTTACTTTCGTAACAAACGAACTGCATGAAAAGCGAAATGAAACTGGTTCATAATAATATTCTACCCGGAGAGAGTGTCACAAGTAGGTCACAAACCGGTGTCTTCTTTTGAACAACGTATTACACATTCCATCATTTCCATCACCAAACTCGAGTCCAATGTCTCGTGGTGGTATTTTAGCGAATTGGTCATCCGAACGGTTCTCTATTGAGCATCATTCGAGTGTATTAACTATATTAACTATTAATGGATATATCAAATTAGAGGTGAAATTCACCTACGTATAGGTGACGTATGGAAGATACCAGTACAATATTACTATCTACTTATTATGCATTTCTCTTTCACCGTCACCGGTTGGCGGTTGCGCGAATTAAATGGTGGAATTTTACGCTTGGCGCGAGTTTAAAGTGTAAGGTTAAGATTAAGATAATGACTAACTGTAAGCTTGGTTATAACGTAGAATGTTTTGTAATTGTGAGAAATTCCTAGATTTGAGACGAGAGAGAGAGAGAGAGAGGTATCATTTTACTATAAGAGATTTGTGACAAACTGCTATGTTAATCACGTTCTATGAATGAATTAAAGTGTACCTGCGACGATTTACATCAGTCGAGCTGCTGTCGTTTGAAGTATGGAAAGAGCGGAGGGGAAATTTTTGAGTGGCCGGTGGACGTGTATAGTTCAAGGTCGTTCTTGAAAAAGGTCTGATTTTTTGAGGAATTTGTATTTTTTTCATCAACGTAGGTTTAGGTACCTATCTTAAATTGGAAAAAGTGAGGAACATATAATTCTTATGAAAATTCTCTATCTAAGTACGAGACGACTAATAAGGAGTTGAGCAATTGGACTAATTTGGACAAGCTCTTTATTGTTGACATATTTTATCTACAAAATTCTATACGAGCACACTTGAAAAAAATTTCTGACAGCAAGAAATATTATCTGGGGAGAAGAATTACCCGAGTCAAGAAATTAGTGACATTACCTACATCGAAAAATAAATTAAATTTTAAAAATTCAGAAAGGAATCCATTTTTTTTTTTTTTTTTTTTTTTTTTGAAGGAAATGGAAATGGAAAAAATGGAAAAATTAAGTTTTTTATTTTATTTGAACTTGAATAAATAAATAAAAATTTAACTGGATTTTTTTTTAAATTTTTAATTTGTTTTCAAAAAACAATAAACATGTGAATGAAATAAAAAAAATTGTAAAAAAATTGTTTAGGAATAAAATTTTAAAAATTATTCAGAAATTTGATTACTTATAGGTAAGTATCTACCTAATATTTTTTGTGACGATATTTTTAAAAATTATTTCCAAACAGAATTTGAGAAAATTTGTTTTTTAACAAAATTTCAAAAAACTGTTCTGAACCAAACTTGGATGAATATACCTATCGTCAAATAAAATTTTCAAGATCATTTTTTGAAAAAAAAGAGAAAAAATACGTACTTAGGTAATTATCTACTTGAAAAATATTTTCAAAATGTCTTTAAAAAAAAATTATTATTTTGAATAAAATTTTTAAAATAAGTAAATGTATATATACTTTGATCAAACCCTGAAAGAAGAGTTTGAGAATTTTTTTTTCACGAACTCTTCTTTCAGGTTTTGTTCAAAATATAAGTACCTATATGTACTTATATTAAAAATTTTATTCAAAATAATTAGTTTTTCTTTTTTTCAACAGACACTTTGAAATTTTAATTTTAAAAAAACACATTTTTTGTTCAAAAATAAAATTTTCAACATTTTTTTCAAGTAATTAAGAAGGTAATCTATTTTTACTCATTTTTTTGAAAAAATTAAAATTGAAATTCGACAATTAATATTTTGTTTCAAGTTTTGTTCAGAACAATTTTTTGGAATTTGATTCAGAACATTTCTCTCATTAAAAAAAAATTGAAAATAAAGATATTTTCAAAATTATTATTTTGTTTTCGAATAAAATTTTAAAACTTTTATTAGGTATTTTATCAAAATTAAAGAAAAACTTATTTTGATAAAAATAAAATTATAATGAGCCATTCTAAACTAATTTAGAAGAAATCTTGTTTACGTGAAAACTTCAACAAAATTTTTTTTCAAAAAGAATTATGAAAATTTTATTCTCTAACAAGAGAACCTCGCCAACTCGTCACCTTCATTTGAGCTGAAATTAGGCTCACTGAAAGAACATGCCACCCAGACTTCACAACCAAATTTTTAGCTCTCGAAGTTGATTTTTCAATTTTTAGCGAATTTTTGAAAATGGGTAAAAGCGCCTCCAAAAAATCATTTTTTGAAAAAAAAATGTAAATTTCAAGATAGAATCTTGAAAATTTGTTTGTACACTAAAGTCGACCTCTCGAGTCGATTGACACCATTTTCGAAGCGATCTGGAGCCTCCAGAAAAAGTTGACTTTTCTCCAGCGCACTGGAATAGCTCCAGACGGCGCTGTAATTAACTTCGGCAGCTGGAAATTTAATCCTAGCGTTAGTATAATGCCATCTATCGATTGACGTAGTTAAATCCAAAATCCGAGGTGACGAGTTCGCACGTGTTTTTTTTGACAACTTGAAAATTTTGCATTTTTAAAAAATTTCCAAAAAATCAATTTCTCGAGAATATCACTCGAAACTTCGTCTACCCCCAAAAGTCGACCCCCCTAGTCGATTTCCGCCATTTTCGAAGCGATCTGGAGCCTCCAGAAAATGTTGACTTTTGCCATCTGGAGAGATTCCAGTGTGCTGGAGAAAAGTCAACTTTTCTGGAGGCTCCAGATCGCTTCTAAAAGGATGCCAATCGACTTGGGACGTCGACTTTAGTGTACAAACCAATTTTCAGGATTCTATCGTGAAATTTACAATTTTTTTTTATACTAGGTATGCTTTAATGCAAAATCCTATAAGCGAATTTGTGAAAATTTTCATTTTTAGTAAATTTCAAAAAAAAACAATTTGCATTTAATCAATGACAAAGGATACCATTTGCTTAAATGCAAACTCCTACCCTTACTGAATTAAAAAAAAAAAAAAAAAAATCAGAAAATTTCAAAAAATGGCAATTTTCATTTTTTTCAATTACAAAGGGTACCATTTGCTCCAATGCAAAATCCTACCCTTACTGAATGTGTAAAAATTTTAATTTTCAGGAAATTTCAAAAAATGACATTTTGCATTTTTTTTAATCACAAAGGCTACCATTTGCTCCAATGCATAATCCTACCCTTATTGAATTTTTAAAAAAGTTGATTTTCAGGAAATTTCAAAAAATGGCAAATTTGCATTTTTTTTTTCAATTACAAAGGCTACCATTCCAACCCTTACTGAATTTCTGAAAATTTCAAAAATTGGCAATTTGCATTTAGCACAAAATTAATGAATTTCTTCTTAAATTTATAACACGTGAAGTCCTACATTGTAGGATTGAATATTAGGAAAAAATTGTCCATTCTGGTAAAAATTGGAAAAAATGATTTAATTTCTTTTGGTTTAGGTATAAATTTCATAGATGTGTGAAAAAATTCATCTCGAATACTTATTGTTATAGGTTAGGTAGCTAAAAATGGTGAAATAGATCACGTGCATAATAAATTAGCCAAATAGTGGCCACACCACTCAACGAACTTTGCCTACCAACCGAGAACAATAATTTATGGACCACAGTCGAATGATCTTCAATAGACCTGTCACTATGAAATCAATAAATACGTACTAATCATGGAATTCGTGAAGTTTTGGATTTTGATGTGTAGTTTTTGTGTCCTGAGTAAGTACATACAGTCGAGGGCGATTCTTTTCACCTCAAATGAGAGGTGTTGGTTTATTGTGATTATTTTTTTGTTGATGCATTATTTGCAGAAGTGAATTCGTTTATTTTAATTCCCGAAGAATTACCGTCCATTTTGCAGCTGTTTTATTCAAAGGTGCCTCCGGTTAAAAAAGGTTCGTAAAAATTTCGCACTCAATCACATTTGTAGATATGGGGCTTGATTTTTTTCCAAGTTTTAAATAGGTACCAACATACCTAATCACCTATTCAAATAATATTTTTAAAAATACCAAATTTGCGAGAAAAAAATTGAAAAAATTACATTTGAATAGAATTTGAAGAAAAAATAACTCGCTCAACAAATTTTAAAAAGTTGACCAATTTAAGCAGAATTTTTTTTGATTTTAAACATTAAAAAATTTCGAATTTTTATTCAAGATTGAAACTGGTCATTTTTGACAACTCCAAAATTAAGTAATTTATTATTATTATTTTTTTTTTTTTGAATAAGTAATCACTAAATTTTTTATAATTACATTCAATTATTTTCACTCCTCCAACAGGAACCGACTCCAGAATGGGTATAGGATTCCGTCTTGGTCCCAACGCCGATTTCCAAGCCCAATTCGAAATGAGCCCTCAAACCAACACCCAGCCAATCGGTCCCAACACTAATACCATCTCAACATCTGCCAAAAAACGCCAAATATCCTCATTTGTTCAATCATCACCTCAGAAAATTACTTACGAGATTAAAAATTCCAGTGAAAAATTATTTAACTCGTGGAAATTCAATTTCAACGAAGATACTCGTCAGAATCTGCCAGAAGCTTTTCTCAAATCTGATCCTACTCGAGAAAATAATCCCTTCGTTAATCAGCTACGTAAATTGTACGATTCTGGCATTTCTGGCTCAAGTTTTGAAAATAGGACAAGACTCGAGATGAGTTGAATAGATTTTGTCAACTTAAAGGAGGCAGAGGAAGCCTTTTTTTTCTCATAATATTGACGTTTTGAATCAAATCAGATTATAAATTGATTACCATTAATTTTTAGAATAATACTTAACTGTGTTTTGTTGATGTGTACATAAATGTAAAATATACCTATTATATACTTAAAATGATGATAAAATTATAATCTTCACCAAGCTTCGAACTTTTTTTTGTTATTTTTTCAACAACTCTTCTCAAATAAAATGAAATGAAAAAAATGAATTTTTCAAAAAAAAAATTTTCATTTTCATTCAAAAAAAAAAAAAAAAAAAAAAAACTGATGAAAAAATTATTTTTGAAAAGAATTTTCTTCGAAACATTCTTTATAAAATATCTGATGAGCATTAAAAAATTCTCTTGAAAAAATTCAGAGTACAAAAATTTTTATGAAATTTTTTTCGTTTTTTTTTTTTTTTTTTTTGAATAGGTACTTTTTGGAAAAAATCTCAACTGTCTCAAATAATTTCTGTTAAAAAAAAAAAAAAAAAAATTTCTTCGAAAATCCTTGAAATTTTCTCATTGAAAATTTTTTTCGCAAAATAATCATTGCAAAATACCTAGATTTTGAAAAAAATTTCTGGGAAAGTTTTTATGAAAAATTTCTCTTATAAAATTCTCTTTAAAAATGCCCCTGATATGAATTTTTTTAAATCTCTTTTTTTCCTTGAAAAATGTTTTGTTTAATGAAATGCTAGGTAGGTAATAGGTATATTTAATGAAAAAACAAAAAAAGATTTTTGAGCGATTTTCAGTTTTACTTTGAAAACTTCCCTCATTACAATTTTTGGAAAATTTCTCAAAAATCTTGATTTTTTTTTTTTTTTTAAAGGTTCCATGAAATTTTTTCAATTTCTTTTAAAAAATATTTCTACAAAAATTCTATTTGAAAAAATATGTAAGTACGTACCTAATTGCGAGGAAAATTTTCAGTATAAAATGCTTTCAAAAAATGCAAGAAAATATTTCTTGAAAAAAAAAAGAAGAAGTTTTCTCTAAAACAATAAGTGAATTGTTTCAAAACAAAATGAAGTTTTATAAAAAATTCAGCTTTGAAATTTTGTATTTAAAAAGTTATATTAATTCATTTTTTCTTCGTCTCTTTTTTCTTCAAATTTTTTATGCTGAATATTTTCCTTCAAAATCTTTGGGGAAATTCTCAAAAAATTCTCTCGTTGCTTTTCAGAACACATAATATCCTTAATGTCCTTTTTTTCTAGTATTCCCAAGAATTGTTTACATTAAAATTTATCAACGTTCAAAAAAAAAACGAATTAGGGAAAATTCATACTGTATATTATTTTTGTGTATCAGAAAAATTCTGAATTGGTCCACTAACCCAAAATCTACGAAAATTACACGCATTAGGTACTGGTATCGTACCCACACGAAATTCGAACTTGCGGTCAAAGTGCGATAAACCGCACTCTCGTACAATTACCTTTGTCTAGAGTGAAGGCCACTTCAACCGGTTTACAAGTACAGAGAAAGTTCATCGTAATTACGTAATTTTAAATCTTCGACTATGTATATTGCAACTATTCAACCCGAGTTAGTAGCTAAATTTAGGACAATGTGGTTTTTTCATAAAAGACCCCCTCCCCCTCCCCATAGTACCCAAACTGCCGGTATTTAGCCGGCGCGACGTTATTATATCGATAAGTTTATTTACTTGACGACGAAGCTTGGTTTTGAGATATTTGAATTTTAATGAAGCAATAAAATATTTAGTTAGCTCTCGTAGAACGTTCATAAATTTCGAAATATGGAGATAGATCATTTGGAAGCTCAATTAATAGCTGAGAAAAAGACCAAGTAATTATGGCAATTTTTATTAAAGTCTAGGAAAAAATTAAAAATATTATTTTAATCTTATTTTAGAGACACTATCAACAACTCTGTGAGAACTTTGGAAAAAAAAGTGGCAGATTTAAAGGCTGAAGTTGCCCAAGCAAGGAAACAAGGTAACTATTTAGTACATTTTGAAGACAAATTTTAACGTAAAATTGATTTTAAAAAATTCAACCAATTAAAATAATCTCTCTCATAGAGCTCGGATGTACCGAAAGCGAAGGCTATAAACATTATCAAGAGCAAGTACAAGCGAATGCAAAACTCGAAAAGAATATAGCTTTGGAAAAAGAAAGGCTGAAAATCTTATTAGGTAAGTTACCATTTTTAGAATCGAATTACGTACCAATTTATTAATTCAATTTTACTTCCGCCAAAACCACAAAATATTCAACCGTTTTATTATTATTTTTTTACACCAGAACGAAACACAGATGTCACTGAAATGGACTTGGATATTTTATCTCAGGTAAATATTCGAAAAAAGCTTCGTTTAATTGAATTTCCAACTATAGAAAACCTATCTCTGCTTTTTTTTTGCAGACCGAACTGATTCGATTGGTGAAGCAGTTGGAACGAATACGCACAGATTTACAGAGTAATTTACGAGAGATTGAAGTCAGTATGGATCAACAGGCTCAGGTCAGTAGATTTTAGTATTATTACCTTCTTTATTTTTTTTAAATTTACGAAATGTATGAAAAAATCATTACTCACTGTGCGAGTATAGGAAATTTTAAAACTGAACGAGATGAAAAATTTGTATAATGCTGAGACGGATTTGAGAGGAAGAAAACGACGTCAGACAATTTCTCATCCAACAGGCACCGCACGTTAAAATTTATCAATTTTTAAAGATATTCCAAAACTGAATTACTCAGTCGAATTTAATTATTATTATTTTTAGATCAGGTATTTCCTAGTACATATTTATTTTATATTTACCTGTTTTTATTTTTGTACGCTTGTTTCATTTATTATTTCTTACTTATTATTATCATTATTTTTTTATGAAAATAAAGTTAGTGTAATTTTGGTCATTTTTTCGCCTCATTGTGTGTACGTCTGTACGAATCATTCATCAGAACTTCGAGTTAACATTAATTATTCAGGTCAGGTAAACCTATGGTTATTCAAAGAAAAACACACGTTCTCTTTCGACGATGCGACTAAAAGTTAGTTCCCGAGAATATCGTGAGAGGTCGCTTACCTTCAATACGTATCGTTTTTCGTTATTTAAACCATCGACAGATCGCACTACCAATGATATTACTCACCAAAACAGAAGATGGAAGATCAAAATAAATTTTAAGGTTTTTTTATTAAACAAAATATTCAAAAAAAAACATTTTTCTAGAAGTAAAAAAAAAAAAGAATTAAAAAAATTTGAAAAAAAAAATCAAAATTGCTCATAAAAAATTGAAGTTTTTATTTTTTCTGAAAAAAATTATATGGATCAGCTGATGGGGCAGGGGTAGATTCGAGATGTTCGTAAAAATTCACAAAATAAGAAAATTAAAGTAAACAAGATAAAAAATATGTTTTTTCGACCTTTTCAAATGTTAAAAATTTTTCATTTTTTTTTAAATTAACTAATTTTATCAACTTTTGAATATTTTATTAAGAATTTGAAAAAAAAATTTGAGAACAGTTTTTTCAGTGATGCATCTTTACAAAAGGATAATAAAAATTATTGCATTCAAAAATTTTTCCAAAGAGTAATTTTTTCCTACTTTTTTAAAATTTGAAATAATTATGCATCATATTTTTTTTCAAAAATCCAACGTTTAATTTTTTCAGGGAAGTAACATTGACAATTTTTGGTTTAAAATTCATGTTTTTGTTTTTTCAACTCTTTTCTTTTTACGTTGAAAATACCCTAAGAATTTTGTAAATTTTAAAATTTAATGAAAAATTGAAATTTGTAAATAAATTTTTTAAATTTTAGTACTTTTCAAATCCTAACATTGTTTTCTGATCACATTTTTCTTTTAATTTAGCTAAATTTGAAAAAAAATCGAAAGAAAATTTTCAAAGTTTAATAAATTCATAAAATCAAAAAAAAAAAAAATCAAATCATTTCCAAAATTTGTCGAAATTCCAAAATTCTGCCAATTCCCAAAACTTGAAAAAAAAAATATAGTAGAGTAGCCCTATAATTTAATTTTTAAATTTTCATCTTTAGAGCAATTTTTAAAGTTTAGCTAAATTTTTAAAAACTCAAAAGATGAATTTTCAGAGTTTGATAAATTTTTGAAATTGAAGGAAAAAAAATTGAAATTCAACTCATTTCCAAAATTTGACCAAATTCCAAAATTCCGTCAATTTTTATTCCCAAAATTGGACCAAATTCCAAAATTGTGTCAATTTCCAAAACTTGAAAATTTTTTCAAAATATGTTAAGAGTAGGTAGCATCATAACTTGATTTTTAAATTTCAATATTTTGAGCAATTTTTAAAGTTCAGCTAAATTTAAAAAAAATCAAAAGATGAATTTTCAGAGTTTGATAAATTTTTGAAATTGGAAAAAAATTTGAAACTCAACTCATTTCCAAAATTTGACCAAGTTCCAAAATTCTGTCAATTTTCATTTTCAAGATTGGACAAAATTCCAAAATTGCGTCAATTCCCAAAATTTGAAAAAAAAAAAATCAAAATATGTCAAGAGTATAGCTTCATAACTAATTGATTTTTAAATTTTAAAATTGTGAGCAATTTTTAAAGCTAAGCTAAATTTAAAAAAAAAAATCAAAAGATGAATTTTCAGAGTTTGATAAATAAATGTTACCAAATTCCAAAATTTCATCAATTTTTATTTTCAAAATTTGACCAAGTTCCAAAATTGTATCAATTTCCAAAACTTGAAAATTTTTTCAATAAAATTATGTTAAAAGAGTAGCTTCATAACTTAATTTTTAAATTTTAATCCTTTTGCAATTTTTAAAGTTGAGCTTGATTTTTTTTTTAAATCAAAAGATGAATTTTCAGAGTTTGTAAATTTTTGAAACCAAGAAAAAAATTGAAATTCAGCTCGTTTCCAAAATTTGACCAAATTTCAAAATTTTGTCAACTTTCAAAACTTGAAAAAATTTTCAAAATATGGTAATAATAATCTTTTGAGCAATTTTTAAAATTCAGCTAAATTAAAAATTTAAATAATCACCCACCCCCATTTACCCCTCTTGATTTTATTTTTCAAGTGATCTAAAATCCACTCTCGATAATTTTCAAGTTTTTTTTTCAAAAAATTCCACTAGGTAAAACAATTTTTAAAAAAACTTGAAATTCATTTTTTCAAAATAATTCAAGGTACTTATTTTTCATTATTCATCTTTCAATTTTTATGAAATTTTGATTTCTTGGGTTTTCCACGTTTTTAGATCATATTAAGTAATTTATTCTGATTTCCTAAATCTTTTCATTAGGTAGGTACTCAAAATACTGCATTTTTTTGTCATTTCTTAATTTTATCAAATTTTCAATATTATTTTCCAAAACTGATCGATCTCTAATTTTTTTGAATTTGTAATTTATTTTTTAAACCAACAAATTTTGAAATTTATCCCTTCTTTGAGATTTCTCATTTTTTTTCAATTTTTATTTTCTTTTCAATTTTTATGGATTTAAAATACCTACTTAATATATAAATTTTTCTAAATTTTCCGATTATTCTATGAGACAACAATCCTATCAATTTTTTTTGTACCGACAAAATCGCTATTTTTTTTATTCTCTATTTTTAAAAAATCTTTTCAATTTTTTGAATTTCTCATTCTCAGTGTTTTAATTTTTTTCAAATTTCTCAGAACATTTTAATAATTTACAATTCCTGTACTTATTATAAAATTATATGCAGATAAAAAATAATTTAGTACCTATTGAAATTCGAACTGGAAAATCTCACTTGCAATTTTGAGCTCGATAAACGCAACTTGAACAAAAAAAGCACAACAAAAAAATGCTGCCAAAATGGTCTACGATTTAATACAAAAATATTCGTTAACAATTTTAAAATCGAGACAAAGCTTAAATTATGAACACAAGAAATAGAGAGGAAATATTTTTGTACTAATAGTTACACAATTTACCTATTCTTCGAAAATACCTTTATAAATTATAAACCACATGCACATAGGACTTGTAAATAGTTTTCCTTCACTTTAGGATCAGCACGTAGCTCCTCAGGTGTAAGAGATGATATCAATTTCGCTCTCAATTTTCTCTTATACCTATGCGATTGAAAAAACGGACTTATCTGATTTTTCACCATCTCATGAGGGACATTCTTATCGCACAGCAATTTATGTAATTTAGGCACACCCTCGTCTGAGAAAATAATCATCCTCACCAGTTTAGCTATGAACCTGTCATGGGGTAAACAACGTGATAAGATTTCATTCAACATACCAGGGGTTAATCTAAACTGGCTACTGAATACTTCTATGCTTAGCTTTGAGAATAACAGAAACGTCTTAAATTGGAGAATAATCTCAGGACATGATGGCTGAAGCGGAGCTGGCAAATTCAACTCTCTCAAATTTGCACCCCAATACAAAACATAAGACAGAAGATCGATACACTCTAAACTTTCTAGCAATAGATCACGTACGAGTTGCTTCGATTCTGGAACGTTCGGAGGATACAAAAAATTAAGCAGTTGTTCGAGCTTTACAAATTCAGCCTCGTTTATCAATCTTTTACAAGTTTCCAGCACCAGACTACGTTCGATTTTCGAGGGGTAGAAAAATGTCAAAAATTGAACCAGCTTTCGAAATTCAGCCTCGATTACCAATTTTTTACCATCCGCGCTGGTGAACATCTTTTCACCGAGAATTCGCTTGATTTTGCCACAAGCATTGGGATCTGGAACGCATAAATCCAACAATCCACTAACCAAATCTAATTCCTTTTTGGATACCAATTTTTCGCACAATCTTTTGAAAAAAAATTTCCTCACGAAGGTCCACTCGGTCGGTGGTTTGGCAGCGAATACACTTCCAACTTCCAAGACAGCGAATAAAAAATCGATTCCATGGTCGCGTTTCTCACAGTTCCATCGTAACACTTCGCCAATAAAATCGAAATTATCGATATTCAAAATGTGACGTTTAAATTCAACTTTCGCACTGATCCAAATTTCGGTTAGAACCGAATTCGAGACATTGGCTTTGCACAAGCTTTTCAATAAAGTCACGAATTGATCCTGGGTAATCAAGTCACGAGCTTCGTACCAGGTTGAAATTGCATTCGGGTCGTTGAGATAGACACCTCCTTTACAGGCGTAATTTTCTATAATTCGCACAGCTCTTTCAGAGTAAAGATTCAGACGTTGAGTTTTGTTCATTTTCTCAAGTATCATATGTTGGATCTCAACATTGCCCGCGTCTATGAAATCAATGGCGCTGGAGACTTGTCTTTCAGCACTCATACGATCGAAGAAGTACTCGACGGATGACCAAGTCTTCACGTCCCTTCGTCGAATCATATATTCATCGACAGAAGCAATCCAATTGTAATCGTACGTAAAAGTAGGAACCCTGTACAATTTATCAGCGCAATAACAATTCCAATAATCAACCAGAGAAAAGGTGGATCGAAAGTACTCGTACAATATATCAACATACACCACCGGGTGTCCAATCAAAGTCTTTCGTCGATTTACGATTTCTTCTTTCAGACAGTACAAACAAGCTAATCGATATTTTTCCACATTGCCCAGTTCGTTTGATTGCAACAAATTTCGAGCTGTTTGGGCGTAATTTATGGCGCCGTTCGAATGCCAAGAGATACGACGCATGCAACGATGCAGAGTAGATCTGTTCACTTCGGTTCGAAGTATTTCGCTAATACCACGTAGAATGGATCTGTTCGCTTCGTTTCGAAATATTTCGCCAACGTGATAATTGATCCACTGACGTACTTGCAGGACAATATCAATGAAATGATCTACGACGTGTTTGGCCAGCAGCCTCGGTAGTTTCAACTGGGATACCCATTCGGGTACTTGGCTGAACAACGAGCTTCTCCATTCGACTCTATCTGGCTCTAGTTCTGGAAATAGGGTTGTAGCATGGTTCCATAATGCGATCGCTATGCTCACCGATGACATTTTTTCCAATCTGGGTGCTTTGGTAGGTATTTCTAGGACAGGCAAATCAAATTTATTTCAATTAGTAAAGAAATAAATCATAAATCATTGGCTAGGTAGGTAAGTGAATCGATAATGAACAGACATGGTGTGAATTTTTCAATTTTTTTGGAGAGCCTTTGGATTATGAATGTCAAAAAGTGATAAAAAATTGACTGTCGTTTTTAAAACCGAAAGCACATTAGTACAATAGGTATTGTAAATTGCGATAAAAGACAGTTTTTAAAAAAAATCACCACATGTGACCGGGCATAGGGAAAGGGTATTAGTGTCCAAACTGATTTTTACGCAAAAACAACTTGGTTTTCTTTGATTTAAATGGTTTCCGAATCAAAGTAATAAAATTATATTGATCTGTTCATTCCCGAGCAGCACACTCGACAAATTATCGAAATAAAAAATCGACAGAATATCGAATTCGATAAAGTGTCGCGTTAGTTCCGCATAAATCGTGAAATTATCTTTCGATATATAGATAAATTATCGACGAATTATAGTTAGCAAAAATTTCGAGATTATAGTAAGATATTTTATCGATAATATATCTATAATATCGAAAGATAATTTCACGATTTAGGCGGAACTAACGCGACACTTTATCGAATTCGATATTCTGTCGATTTTTTATCGATTTTTTATTCAGATTTTTCGTCTTTTACTAGCTTTTTTCTATAATTAAAAATCATTAATTAGCATAATTAATACATTAAACTATGCCTAAACACATTATTCATGTTACGGTAAGAGGATCATTTCAGAAAAAGTCAAAAAAAATTATAAAAAATCTGCCACCCATGGGGCTTGAACCTTCTACCTCCTGCATGGTAATCCTCTTCCTTAACCACTATGCCATACCTTATCGTTGAGGAATTAGCAATAAAACGCTTATAATAGGCAGTTTAGTACTTCCACACGTGTTGGACTTAGAAAAATTTTCACCAATTTGGAAATAATTTCAAAAAAATCGTTGAAAAATCGTTCGACAAATTTCAGATTATTTGTCGATAATGTAGTTTCAAATATCGTCATAAAATCGTTGAAAAATCGAATTCGAGAAATTTCAGATTACGTGTCGATAATAAAGTTTTAAATATCTTCACAAAATCGTTAAAAAATCGAATTCGAGAAATTTCAGATTATTCGTCGATAATATAGTTTCAAATATCGTCACAAAATCGTTAAAAAATCGAAATCGAGAAATTTCATATTACGTGTCGATAATATAGTTTCAAATATCTTTACAAAATCGGTAAAAAATTGGTAAAAAATCGGATTCGATAAATTTAATATAATCTGTCGATAATATAGTTTCAAATGTCGTCAAAAAATCGGTAAAATATCGAAGTCGAGAAATTTCATATAATCTGTCGATAATATAGTTTTAAATATCTTTACAAAATCGTTAAAAAATCGAATTCGATAAATTTAATATAATCTGTCGATAATGTAGTTTCAAATATCTGCACAAAATCGGTGGGAAATCGGAATCGATAAATTTAATATTCTTTGTCGATAGTATCGTTGACGAATATCGTCATAAAATCTTAATAATATCGAATGCGATAGTTTTTAGATTTTTTGCCTATGAAGTTGTACCGATAAATCTTTATAATATCGTGAGAACATCTATAGATTTTCAAACGATTTTTTATCGATACGTTACATCTTCCGATATTATCGATCGAGTGTGCCGCTCGGGTTACTTTATTTCATTAAACGTAACTTCAATTATAATTCACATTGGAAATCGATTTAATTATAATTAAAATTGATTTCTTGCAATGTCTGCGATTTGGAATTCTCGAATGGACACTAATACCCTTTCCCTATGCCCGGTCACACATGAAAAAAATCTCTCAGAATAAATATTATTTGGGATGAAAAAAATCACCTTTTTGCATGAAATAATTTAAAAAATTGAAAATCAAAAAAAGCACATTTAAAAATCTTTTTAATGAAAAAAAAATACAAAAAATTGGTTTCATTTCAGGAAAAAATTAAAATGTTGACGTAAAAAAAAAAAGACCCCCCCCCCAAAAAAAAAACCTTTCAATCTATTTCAAACGAGAAATTAAACAAAAAAAAAAAATTCTAGTCTTCCCTTTTAAAAAACTGAAAAAAAAAATTACATAAATTTTCTAAGTAGGTATCTAATGAATTGAAAGAATTCTTATTCAAAAAGTTGAGATTTTTTTCAAAAAATTTTTCATTCCAGAAAAAATGCAAAATACATACTTACCTACCTAATTATACTTTTACTCCGGAAAACCTGAGAAATTACCCCCCCCCCCCCTACAAAAAAAATTAATATTTCTACTTTCAAAAAATAAGAAATTCTGTATTTACCACAAAAATTTTGAAAAAATCCAAAAAATTTGAAAAATTTCCAATTTTGAAAAAATTGTCATTTTTTCCGTAAAAAAAATGAAAAATGCTTTCACATTAGAAAAAAAAAATATTTTACTTGAAAAAAAAACGAGGATTTTATTCGAAAAATCAAAAATATTCTTCAATCTAAAACGTTGAAATAATTCCGTAAGATTGGGCTTAGGGTGGCCCTTATTTTTCGAATTTTGGAAATGTTGTCGGGACGGGGGGTCAATTGGTGACATATTGGTAGAAAATAATTCCCTATTTTTTATTTTTCCTACAACTGAATTTTAAGCCGTTTCTCAGGGGCCCCAAATTTGAAAAAATAAAAAAAATAAAAAAAATAGAACATTTTGAAAATTTTTGAAATTTTTTAGCAAAATGGTCATAGGGATGGTATTTCTATAAGACAAGACCATTTTCGATGATTTCTTATCTTTACACCCCTTTTCATGGGACATGAAAAAACGTCATTTTTTACGTTTTTTAAAAAATTTGAAAAAAATGGCTACAAATTAAAAAAAAAAAAAAAAAATTTAATAAAATGGTTTCAACATACACGTTATCACCCAAAAAGGTCATTTACGGTGATTTTTCACCACTGCCGTATCAGTGAGAATTTTTCAAAAACTATCAAAAATTGAAAAAAATGAGGTTCCCAAAAATGAAGGTAAGGATGAAAAATCGCCGTAAATGACCTTTTTGGGTGATAACATGTATGCTAAAAACATTTTATTCAAAAAAAAATGTTTCTTTAATTTTTAGTCATTTTTTTCAAATTTTTTAAAAAACGTAAAAAATGACGTTTTTTTAATGTCCCATGAAAAGGGGGGTAAAGATAATAAATCATCGAAAATGGTCTTGTCTTATAGAAATACCATCCCTATGACCATTTTGCTAAAAATTTTCAAAAATTTTCAAAATGTTCTATTTTTTCTTTTTTTTTGATTTTTTCAAATTTGGGGGCCCCTGAGAAACGCTTAAAATTTAGTAGAGGAAAAATAAAAAATAGTGAATTATTTTCTACCAATATGTCACCGACTGACCCCCCGTCCCGACAACATTTCCAAAATTCGAAAAATAAGGGCCACCCTAATGGGGCTACTTTGAAACGGCGGGGCTACTTTGAACAAAACACGTTTGAGTCGTTAAAAGTAGGGCTCCAGCGGCCTGTAATTGAAATTTTTTGATTTCAACTGTGCAAGGTGGATTAGTATACTGCCCAGTTTATATTTCGTGGTGTTTTGTATCGTTATCAGCTTTAGTTTGTATTTTCCACGCGCTCGAAAGAAAAGAATTTTCTTCAAAAAAAATCGAGAATAAAAAAACGCTAGAAAGGAGCGTCTAGAAAAAATATAATTTGGTTGAAATTGCACTAGGTAACATTTTTATTCCTTTCTATGGTGTTATTGGTGTTGGAAGAGTACAAATCACCTATTAAAAAAATTTTAGCTTTTGAATACTGCGTATGAAAAATACATTTATGTCGTGGTGCTACTTTGAAGTTTAAACACTGTGATTTCTTTCTTAAAAACTGTTCGATGGTGGCCAAGTACAAGTGTAAGGAACGTAATCGCGCATGAATTTTGTTTGTAATCTTCATAAATGTAGTTTTTAGGCATTTCGATGAAAAAAAAGTCCGCATTTTCACAAAAAAACAATTTTTTTCTTAAAATTTTAATGAAATAACAATTTTTTAAAGAAATTTTGTTTTGAGGTCGCTAGATCCCATTCTTGTGAATCGATTTCAACAAAACTTCGTAAGGTTCATACTTAGGATACCTCTCATCGATTCCGCCACCTGCGACCACTCCATCTGCAACAGAAGGGCTTTGTTCAAAGTAGCCCCACTCGTGGACTACTTCGAACAAAATTTTGAAAAATTGCATAAGCAAGGCAACAAAATTCAACGAAATGGGACAAAAAGACCAAAAGATAGAGCATTCGATGACGAAACTTTCTGTGAAAAGTTTTTTTTTGTAACTTCACGCAAAAAAAAGTTACGAGCAAAAACATACGAAAAAAGTGGAAATTTTGTTCAAAGTAGCCCCACTCTACGGTTCCTATTTCAAAATAAAAAACGAGATATTTTTTTTATTTTAGTCTTACTTCCGAAAAATTAAAAAAAAATACTTGACAATAAATTTTTTTTATCTAATAAATTGAAAGACTTTTTATTCAAAAAATCAAGAGATTTTTTTTTAAAACGATCATTCAAAAAAAAGGGAAATGAAAAATCGAGAAATTTCTTCTCACAAAAATGAAAAATACACAAACTTTACTCCAGAAAAACTGAGAAATCTCCCCCTCCCTTAATGATTATTTTTTACTAAAAAATATTTCTACTTCCAAAAAATGAAAAATTCTATACCACAAAAATTTTGAAAAAATCCAGATTTTTTTCCCGAAAAAAAACAATATTTTTTTTCTAAAAAAATGAGTTTCACTTTGGAAAATAAATTTTTTACTTGCAAAAAAATACCTAAGAATTTTTTCCCAAAAAATCAAAAATACTCTTCAATCTAAAAAGTTGAAAGAATCCCAATTTTAAAACAAAAAAACAAGAAATTTTTTAACAAATAAAAAATAATATTTCACCTCCGAAAAATTGAAAAAAAAATTTCTATCCAGGTAATGAATTGAAAGAGTTTTTATTCAAAAAATTAAGAGAATTTAAAAAAAAATCCATTTAAAAAAAAGGAAAATTAAAAATTGAGATTTTTTTTCTTCAAAAAAATGGAAAATACATGATTATACTTACTTTTACTCCAGAAAAACTGAGCAGTCTCTACCCTCCCCCTAAATTATTATTTTTTCATAAAAAATATTTCTATACTTCCAAAAAATTAGAAATTCTATACCTACCACACAAATTTTGAAGAAATGCAAAAAAATCGAGAATTTTTTTTTCTAAAAAAAAATTAGAAATACTTTCACCTTAGTAAAAAATTACATTTATTACTTGAAAAATAAATACTCTTCAATTTAAAAATTTGAAAGAATTTCTGTTTCAAAACAGAAAACGAGAAATTTTTTAATATATCTAATATTATAATGAAAGATATTATTTCTAATCTTTACTTCCGAAAATTAAAAAAAAAATATATAAAAATTAAAAATTTTCTATCTAATAAATTGAAAGACTTTTTATTCATAAAATAAAAAAGAGTAAATATAGAAATTTTTTCTTAAAAAAATTTGAAAGACCATTTCATTTAAAAATTATTAAAAGATTTTTTCCAAAAGATTTTTCATTTAAAAAAAAATAACATAATAAAAATTAAAAAATTGTTTTAAAAATCGAGAAGTTTTTTCTCAAAAAAATAAAAAATACCTTCCTACATAAAAATCAAATTTTTCAAAATTTTTGTAAAAATAAGTAGAACCAAAAAATGTAAAAATTAATTTTTTTTTTTCAATTTTTCATTTTTCAGTAGGTGCCTTGCCTACCTATCGCTAATTTACCATTTCACTTTACTTAAAGATAAATAATTAAACTTACGGTTAGCATCACCATTACAGTAACTTTCTCTCAGTTTATTATTATCGCCCTCGTTTTCTTCAGGGGTGTGCTTCGATTCGTCCTCGTTGATCCAAAATTCGATCAATTCATTTACGTCGCTAGAATCTCGACTGGATGCACCAGTGTTAGCCATAGTTTAACTAGGGAGAAAACGTTAAGATATTTTTAAAACTCTCTTTTTTCAATATTATTACACCATGTTAGGATCAAATGTAATTGATTACTTACCTAATATCAAAATAAAACGTCTCCAGACAGATACGTATTGGAAAAAGTTGGTAAATTGTATTTATATAGAAATAGTTGACTAGACTCAGCTTCAATATTAACTAAAATTATTTAAACTAAATAACTATAACATAAAAATTACTATTACTAAAATCACACACGGAAAACCCTCGCGTTAAAAACTCAACTGGTGAATGCTGCAAACAAAATATACGTACAAATACTTAGGCCTACATACATAGTACGTAACGTAGTGCAACTGAGAATTGCACCACTCGACGCAAGATACGCTTCTGTAGTATCTGTAACCGAGTGTATGTAGTAGATGAGGGGCGTGCGGTGTCGACCGTTACAAAGAAGGTATGTACTGAGATCAGTGGAAATAAATAATAATGGCCCAACAATAAGAAGGAAGAGTATCTAAACTCGACTTAACAAATTAAAAAAATCCATTCGTTTTCTGTCAAAAATATGTTTTTTTACTCAAAAATAGGGAATAGGTACAATTATCTCGATAGATTTTATTCGAATAAAAGGTTTCCTTCACCCAAATCTGTTTCCAAATAAATCTTCCTGAAACCTTACAAAAAAATTTTCTTGCAAACTTTCGAAGGATTTTTTCAAGATTTTTATGTAAAAAAAATCAATTTTCCACGATTTTTTCAAAGAATCATTTTTTTAAAAAAATTGCCATCGATTTAAAAAAAATTGTAGCTTGTGAAAATTAAATCCAAACCCCCAAAAACTATGATAAAAATTTTTGAAAACATTCTTTACCTTTCAAAAAAAAATTATAAATAAATAAAATAATATACCAAAAAAATTGAAAATTCATTTCTTAATTTATCGATAATTTAATAAAAATCCATTTTTTTCATTCCACATTTTTTTTTATTCATTCCAAAAAAGTCTTCTTTTTTCATTTCAACGTGAGTATTTTCATTTTTCTAAATTTTTCAAATATTCATTTTATTTTTTATTTTTTTTTAGAAATTTTCTAATTATTCAAATTTTTTTGATTATTGATGATTTAAAATTCCACCAAATTTTCAATACTTGCGAAATTGTTCATTTTTTTTAGATTCGAAATTTTCTGAATCTTTCAATTTTTTTCACAGCTTCAAAATCAAATATATTCTACTTCTTTCGTGGTTTCGGGGAGGGCAATACAAACCTCCAGCTTTCTTAAAATCTTCAGTCAACTCCCAGCAATATGCTTTTCAAAAACCCCAATTTCAAGACATTTTGTAAAAAAAAGTCGTAAATCTGACCAGGGATCTTTCTTCTTTCATGTAGGTACTGTATGCAATCGAAAAACAAAATTTATCTCCCTCATAACGTTTTTTAAAGATTCATTTTTTCAATTTTTTGGTTACTTAATCTCTGCTGTTTTCAATTAATGCTCATTTTATTCATTTCGTCTGAATTTTCATATTTTAGAAAATTTTCTGAACTTTTTTTTTTTTTTTTTATTTTTTTAACGCCATATACAGCAACTAAGGCTAGAGGCGTGTCACGGAGGAGGATTACTTAGAGAAGGGATCGTAAACCAGTTTTGGATAGAAAGGATAATAAGTTTTGAATTTTAATGGGGTCATCTGATAGGACTTCTTTTGGATTATTAGAGGATAGGTATAGGGATCTTTCATTTATGTATTTTGGACACTGAAAAATTAAATGTGTTATTGAAATTTGAGTGTTACATATTGAACAAATGGGGGGAGGTTGTTTGTTGAGCAAGTAAGAATGGGTCATAAGAGAGTGTCCTGTTCGTATACGTGTGAGTAGAACGTCTTCTCGGCGAGAGATATCAAAGCAAGTTCTTGGAAGTATATCGTTTTTGATATTTTTCAGTTTATTAGTGGAGGGAATTTGATTCCAGAAGTTTTGAAAAAGAATTTGAGTTTTAGCTTTGATGAAGGTTTTAAGGTCAGTAAGAGGAATAGGAATATTTTGTATGGGAGTTATATTTAGAGCAAGTTTTGCAGCTTTGTCAGCTGATTCATTGCCTGTGATGTTCTTGTGTGAAGGTAGCCAACATAAAATCGTATTTTTTAATGAGGAAGAAAGCATGAGGGATATTTCCTGAGCTATTGGATGTTGTTTTTTTTTATTGTAATTTTGTATACATAGCAACGCTGAGAGAGAGTCTGAAAATATGATTGTGTTGATGAAAGAAGAGTTATTGATGTAGGTAAGTGCCTGTTTAATGGCGTATAGTTCAGCTGACATAATTGAAAATTGAGAAGGGAGGGGGTATAAAAATTCTTCGTCATTATGTACAAAAGCGCAAGCAGTGAGGTTTGAAGTTTTAGATCCATCTGTGAATATAAATTCGTGATTTGGGTATTTATTAGCGAGTTCGTTGAAGTGTGATGTAGCGATGAGAGAATTTGTATCTGATTGTATTAGTTCAGTCAGAGAAGTATTTATGACTGGTTTGAAGTTAGACCAAGGTGGGAGAATATTTATGACATAATGATGGATTTTTGTTTCATTTGTAATTATAGATTGAAGTAAATGGGAAGTGTCAGGTTCTAAATCATTGAATGGAAAAATAAATTCTGATTTAGGGTGAAAGTTGGGGGTAGAAAGTATGTTAAGAGCCGAATTTGCTATTGTTTGTTGTCTTCTTAAGCTGAGGGGAGGTTCTGAAGCTTCAGAAAGTATGCTTGCAGTGGGAGTTGTGCGGAATGCACCAAGAGCTATTCTAATACTAGAGTTGAGGATGGTATCGAGTTTATTGAGTGTTGATGGACTTGCGAAGGCATAAATAGAGGATCCATAATCGAGAGTGGAGCGAATAATTGCTCTATATAAATTAAGTAGGGTAGTTCTATCAGATCCGTATGTTGTATGGGCTAGCTTTTTTAAAATGTTAATTTTTGAAAAACAGTTTTGTTTTAATTTTAGAACTTTTTAGTTACCTATCCAATTTTTCGAATTCATCAAATTTTTATTACCTACTTCCGAAATTATTCAACTTTTTCCATTAGAAATTTCTTTAAAATTTTTTGATTTTTTATTTCTTCATAATGTCTTAATTCCTTTTAAACATTCCATTTTTCCAGATTCATTTTTTTCAACTGGTTTAATATGTTACGATTTAAAAAAAAATGTTCTTATTTAAATGAAAAATATCGCAATTTTTTTTAGAAAAGACCTCTCGTTTTTTTTTTTTTTGAAAATAAATCGCTTATTTTTTTGGACAAAAATTGAATTCTATGAGAAAAAAATCTCAAATTTCGTCTTTTTTTTGAAAAGGGGTTTTTTAAAATTATAAAGTGAAAAATCTCTCATTTTTGAAAATGAAAATCTCTTATTTTTTGAAATCAAAATCACTCAATTTTAAAAGAGTTTTTTTGTTTTATTTCAGAAAATGATTTTTTTTTGGAGAAAAATCATTAAGTTTTTTTGAAATTCATATCTACATTTTTTTCAACTTTTTCAAAGTGAAAAAAGACTTCTCATTTTTTTTGAAAAAATAAAAAAAAATGTTTGAAGTAAAAAATTGTTTGGACTGTTAAGTTTATTTATTTTTCTTTCCTTTCTTTCATTATTATTATTGCTATTTTTTTTTTGAAGAATATGTAAACTACGTAGTTCATTTTCATAGATGGAAATGAATTTTTATGAAGAAGAATACATGATTTTTTGAAATAAAAAACATTTTCATTTTTTGCATTAAACTCATTTCCAAAATTCAACCCAATTCCAAAACTCCATCATCAATTTTTATTTCCAAAGTTTGACCAAGTTCCAAAATTTTGTCAATATAATTTTCTAAAAAACTTGAAATCAATTTTTTCTAAATAATTCTTTGGTAGTTTAGAATTTGATTTATTCTTTCAAATTTCAAAATTTTTAAATTTTTTTGAGTATCTACTTATATGGTCACTTATTTTTCATTAGGTATTAATCTTTTATTTTTTATGGAATTTTGATTTTTTGGTTTTTCCACGTTTTTAAATCATATGTATTAATTTATTCTGATTTCCTGAATCTTTTAATTATGTAGGTACTCAAAATACTACTTTTATTGTCATTTCTCAATTTTATCAAAATTTTTAATATTTCCAAAACTGATCGACCTCTTTTTCAGTTTGAAATTTTTTTGAATTTGTAATTTATTTTTTAACCCGACAAATTCATCACTTATTTTGAGATTTTACATTTTTTTTTTTTAAATACATAGCTACTATTTTATTATGTTTTAATTTTTCAATGTTTCTCTTTTTCTTTTAATTTTTATGGATTAAAAATACATCAATTTTTCAAAATTTTCCGATTATTTTATGATACAACGATTCTACAAAAATTTTTATATCCACAAAATTGCTAATTTTTTATTTTTGAATCTTTTAAAATTTTTCAATTTCTCATTCTCAGTACATTATTTTTCATTTTCTCAAATTTCTCTGAACAATTTGATAATTTACGATACCTATGTTATAAATACGCAGATGAAAAATTATGTAGTGCCCGTTGGAATTCGAACTGGAAAATCTCACTTGCAATTTTGAGCTTGATAAACGCAACTTGAACAAAAAAAGCACAACAAAAAAATGCTGCCAAAATGGTCTACGATTTAATACAAAAATATTCGTTAACAATTTTAAAATCGAGACAAAGCTTAAATTATGAACACAAGAAATAGAGAGGAAATATTTTTGTACTAATAGTTACACAATTTACCTATTCTTCGAAAATACCTTTATAAATTATAAACCACATGCACATAGGACTTGTAAATAGTTTTCCTTCACTTTAGGATCAGCACGTAGCTCCTCAGGTGTAAGAGATGATATCAATTTCGCTCTCAATTTTCTCTTATACCTATGCGATTGAAAAAACGGACTGATTTGATTTTTCACAGCCTCATGAGGGAAATTTTTATCGCATAACAATTTATGTAATTTAAGCACACCCTCGTTCGAGAAAATAATCATCCTCACCAGTTTAGCTATGAACCTGTCATGGGGTAAACAACGTAATAAGATTTCATTCAACATATCAAGGGTCAATCTAAATTGGCTACTGTATTGGGATTTTAGAAAACATTATTTTGAATGTTCTCTGTAACCGTAGAACGTAGAATAATGAAATTTTCGGTGTGGACTTGATTTTTTATGTAGCTGGGGACGTCAGTTTTATTTTTTATAAAAACGCAATAATTACGGAGTAATTAATAATTGAGATTAGGGGAAGCGGGGAAAAAAGTATAGTGGATGCGAAGTGGGTAATGGCGATGGAGAGAAGAAAGTAGGGGAAATGTCTCGTTTGTTGTTGTTTACTTTGGTCTCAGTATGATTTTGACGGTTGAGGTGACCAGTTCTTATCAACTAAAGTATACTCTATATTGCGTTAGTGCTGCTTTGTGTTTTTACTATTGGTTTTTTTTTTCGTGTTGTTTTTTGTTTGTAGTTTTGTGTTTTTAATTACATACTTATCTCTTTAGTGCGATCCCGCGTTTCTATAATTTTTTTTGTGTTGTTTTTTCGTAGTGTTTTTTGTTTGGAGTTTCACGTTTTTAATTACATAATATTATCTGTTTAATTATTCGTTTTTTTTTCAACTACACAACTAGTGTGGTTTTGTATTTCAATTTTTTTTGCGGTGTTTTTTGTTTGAAGTTTCGCATTTTTATTAATTTTTTCTTTCTTGGTGTTTTTCGTTTGAAGTTTCGCGTTTTTTTTAATTTGTGATTTTTCTGTGTGTTTACTTCTTCAGATAATATGGTGAGTGAAATTTATTTTATTAATTTTATTCAGTCGTAAATTTTTGTTTCTATTTGTTTTTTCTGATTTTTTTTCATCAGAGTGCGGTTAATTTTTTTTCAATGATTGTTTCTCGTGGTGTTTTTTGTTTAGAGTTTTTGATTTTCAATTACATTTATCGCGTTAGTGCTTTTTGGTGTTTTTTTATTTTTTCTCGTTCCCATTTTTTTCATAGTTTTTTTTGTTTAAAGTTTCACATTTCTGATTTTTTTCTTCTTTATTTCTTATTGAAAATGAAGATTTTTTTCAGTTTAGTGATATCTTTTGTTTTTTGTTTCCTCCCTTCTTCCCCAAATTTTTTTTTTTTTTTTTTTTTTGGGGTGTTTCGAGTTTTTTTTTATTCATTCCAATCCGAAAAAAATTAGTAATTTATTTCTTAAAATTCGAACAAATGGGAAATTTTGACCTGTAAAATTTTAAGTAGGAATTTTAAAAAATCACGAATAAAAACAAATACGTAGATAGGTACTCAAGTTTTCCACAATTGAAAAAATTGAAACATTTGTAATTTTTTTGAAATCAATAACTTTTTTAGTTAGTACGAATTTTCAAAAAATTAATAGATTTATAAAAATTGATAAATTTAAAAAATATACATATTAATTAAAAAATTTTCACCTGATAGATTTATAAAAATTGATAAATTTAAAAAATATACATATTAATTAAAAAATTTTCACCTGATAGATTTATAAAAATTGATAAATTTAAAAATATACATATTAATTAAAAAATTTTCAACAACAAAAAAAAATGATACACTTTCAAAGAGTTGAGGAATTTTCAAAAAATTCACTAATGTTAAAAAAAATCATATTTTCTAAAAATTGATAAGTTTTTAAATAAACGAAAAATGTTCAAAAAAAATGTTGAATTCTCACAAAATTGATGAATTTGTAAAAATAGATAATTTTTGTAAGAAATATCAAACTTTTTTTGGATTATTTTTCAAAAAATCATAATTTGTCTTTTTGACAATTTACAATGGATTTTTAAAAATTTAACAATTTTTAAAATTTTCAAAAATTTACAAAATTAAAATTTTCAAAGATTTATAAAAATTGATAAATTTAAAAAATATAGGTACATATTAATTAAAAAAATTTCAACAACAAAAAAAAATGATACACTTTCAAAGAGTTGAGGAATTTTCAAAAAATTCACTAATGTTAAAAAAAAATCATATTTTCTAAAAATTGATAAGTTTTTAAATAAACGAAAAATGTTCAAAAAAAATGTTGAATTCTCACAAAATTGATAATTTTGTAAGAAATATCAAACTTTTTTTGGATTATTTTTCAAAAAATCATAAATTTGTCTTTTTGACAATTTACAATGGATTTTTAAAAATTTAACAATTTTTAAAATTTTCAAAAATTTACAAAATTAAAATTTTCAAAAATTAATAATTTTTAGGAAACTGTGGATTAAAATAAATAGGTAAATTTTCATGAAAATTTCTGATTTTTCCAAAAAAAAATTCAAAAATTTTTAGGTAGGTAGGTAGGTATATTTTCAAAAAATTTATGAATTTTCAAAAAATGATAGGTAGGTAGGTATATTTTCAAAAAATTTATGAATTTTCAAAAAATGATAACTTTTTCAAAAAATAGTAAATTTTTACAAAAAATGATAAATTTTCAAAAAATTGAGTTTTCAAAAAAAAAGGATAGGTAATATACTTAGGTAGCTAAAATTTATAAAAATTCAAAAAAATTGATAAATTTTTCAAAAAATAGTAAATTTTGTCTTTCAATGAAACTTTTATAATGAAACTTGAAAATTCGGCAATGCCCCCGCAACCTTGTGGTGCGGGCAACTTATTTCGATTTAGCCTGATGGACAGGCACTACACACTGGACAGTAGTAGGGTGCAGTGAAAAAAAAAACATATCTCGAATTTTGATCATATTCAAGAAGGTGTTTATTTTGAGTTGAACTTCATCACCCAAAAAATTTTTTAGTCTCCCACCTCAAAGAAGGGCCCTCAAAGCAAGGTCAATTTTAAAGAAACGGAAGATTTTTTTTGCTATTTTCGCGTATTTCCAATTTCCTGGTATCTCACGTATCTCACGAACGCCCATAAAAATGTGCAATTTCAGTTTCTAATACACCTCCCCAGACTATTGACCATGAAATATGATATCGATTTTATCGCCCTACCAGGGGGTTGAAAAATTTCAGGTCGTTGAAAAATCGAAAATTTCAAATTACAAAAAAAGGAAATTTCATCTGCTTGGTACCAAAAGTTCAAAACTAAGCTTAAAGAGTCTCTATTGATGCAAAAAAACTATGTCGATAGAATAAGTTGAAAAATTTTCATAGCAGGCTTGCCAACTTTCAATTTACATGAAACATCAAAATATCTCAATTTTTTGATAAAAATTCAATTTACTTATTACCTATAGCAAAATACAGCGTTTTTTTTTTTTTTTTTTTTTCAAAAGTGACTCTACTTTGAGAGCCTTTAGCTCCCCTCCCCTTTGAGGTAGAAAGCAAAAAAAAATTTGGGTGATATTCTACTCAAAATGAACCACCTTCTTGATCCGAGATATGTTTTTTTTTCACTCCACCCTACTGTCTATAATATAGTGTCTAGATGCGCTCTTATTATTCAAGCCTTTTTGCCTGTGTTTTTCGATTTTGTTACAGAAAGTCGACATTAAAGCTCTTAAAATGATAGAAAATTAACGGGAAAAAACGTTTTTTGTTAGTTTTTACGTTTTTAATAATGTTGCACACCTCTAAGGGGGTCCAAAAACTAATGTGCGTTGTACATAAGGGTAAAAATTACTTGACATTTTTAAAAATTTCTGAATATTTTTGGAAAATATTACATCAAGTATACTAATCATATTTTTAGAATAAATAAGTGATACATTTTCTTCATTTTTATGCAGAAAACTTATCTTTTTTCACAAAGAAGTCACTCATCTTTCTTTTTAGAGAAAACAATACCTGCCTTTTGTGTGTGTGTGTGGTTTGTTTTTTTTTGGTGCGAAAAAAAGTAAAAATCTTAATTTTCAACTCGTCAGTCGCCACCCATTTGGTAAAAAATCAAGCTGGGTATACACTCATACAAAATTATAATTTACTACCGACTCTGCGTCTTATTCATATCTCTATCGATTATGTATTCTTCGTTGAATTCATGTACAGAACAAGTAGATAACTCCAAATTATGCGTAATTAAAAGCTGAAGAATTATCTAGCGGTAGTAAAATATGTAGTTGGCTTATTAAAAGATAATATGTGAGTGATAAATCTAAAACCTTCTCTGAAAAAGGTTGCGATTTAATATAGAAATTATTGTAGTTTGGTGAATATTGAATTGTCAGAAATGTTTCGTTTCAGTTTTTTCATGTTGTTTTGCTTTCTCTTTTTGAGAGAAAGAATTGCTGATAGAACCGAAGAAGTGGACGAGTTGAAACAACAAGTAGCCAGGCTCAAACTTCAAATCACCGGAAAAGACACTGAAATCGCCGGAAAAGACACTGAAATCGCCGCAAAAGAAACTGCAATCGCCGCAAAAAACACTGAAATCGCCGTAAAAGAAACTGAAATCGCCGCAAAAGACACTGAAATCGCCGGAAAAGATACACAACTGATGGCAGTGAATCAAGAAAATTACGTGATAAATTGTGGACGTGATTACAGAGCGATCCTAAGTATGTTGGAAAGCAAATTTATGACCGTTAAATTCATAAACGATAATCCGAAAGTCAATGAAACCCTTACCAAACTCATAAACGATGAATTCAAAATATATTACGAAGAACCAGCTCCTGCCCCTTTCAAAAATCTACCCCAAAAATATAACGAAATGAATTCGGCCGAAAAATCAAAATGTCAACAAAAATTCTACAACCAGATGCGGAACTTGTTCCTCAATGACACAAAATATAAATGGAAACTGTTTTTGGCTTGGGTATTGAACAAATCAATATGGGAAAATGATCAGGAATTGGAACCATATCTTCGAGAATTCCACTTCCATCTCAACGAGTGGGTAAAGAAAGGCATTGAAACGGACGTCTTTATTCGATGCATTACATCATACTGGGGAACTGCTTCTATTTACAGTAAAGGACCTCTTTACGTGAAACTAGATTTCAACCTCAAACTAGAGTATGAAAAAATCTTGGAAATCGAATCGGTATACACCTCTTTGATGAGAATGGATCGACAAAAATTTGAAGATGCTGAAACGAAGATGATTCGCGCATACTTTTGTGCTGAATTACTGAAACGCACCATCAATCATGAAATGTTTACTGTGAAAGAGTGGCGAAAAGTGGGCTTTTTCGCATACAAATCAGATGAATCCACTAAACCCCCTCAAGATTTCCCAAACTTCATGAACGCGCACACGGCCACACACTAAACATAAATGTAATGTGATCCAAATTCGTATTTTTAAATTTAAAAAAAAAAAAAATTTAATTCGTATGTTCTTCTTTTTATGTTTTTTAAATAATTATACAGATTTTTTTTTTGTTTTTTGCAAGTCCTGATTTTTGTAGGTAAATGCCGTGGAGGTTTTAGTTTGAGTTGTACATATTTTTGAACAATAAACGAATATGTTAAGAGACAAAGGTCGAGCTTTCAATTTTTGAGTAAAGTGTTCCGCGACATGGTTCTTGGGAGTCTTACGATTGCATAAGCTCCCTCGTGTATATTGAAGGCACATTTTCATTGCTATTCTAATCAATTCCAAATTTAACCCAATTGCGATTTTTCTATTTCATCTATCGAATTCATAGTAATTTTCGTAATGAATTAATTAAATTATTGGTATTGGGACAAGAGCGATAATTTGAAATAACGAAAAAAAAAAAAAAAAAAAAAATCACAAAAGTGAAATAAAGACCACTTCTGCAGATAGGTAGTTTTGGTTACCATAACTATAGTACCTATGTGACATTTTTTGGCCGTGTAGCATAAGAACACAATGAAATGCTCATTGATATTTTTTCAAATTCAATTTTTTTCAATACCCAAGTGTAGAAAATGGAAATATCTCTAACAGATTACGATCGAATCAGTGATGTGAAGTGAAGTTCAAGAATTTAAATTTAATCAAGTATATTACATATCTACTTCAGTAGCAGTTAGAATTTATCATAAGTACCACATTGGGTTTTTATCTTTTTGAATCATTAGAATCATTACATTTATGACAAAAAATTAATCGAGTATAATACAAATTGAATACTTACATAGAAAATCTCAGAAATTAAAGGGAAAATTATAGATTGTATATATACACTTATGCCTAAATCGTGAAATTGCCTAATTCACGAAATAGACAAAAAAATTGCCTAATCCGTGAAATTTGCCTAATTTGTAATTTTTAACTTGAAACGCTTCTACGTATCATTTTGCTCAGTCGACAACGAAAAATTTCCAATATTTCAGCTCAAAGTACAAGCTTTATGCTTTGACTTGAAAGAAAATTTAGTACCTGTTGAAAGAAATTCAGAGTTTTTTTTTTTTTTTTTTTACATTTACGTATTTGTTTACTTTGAAAAATTAAGATATTTTTTTATTTCAAGAGAATTCAGATTTATTTAGAAAAAGTAAGTTGCGTCAAAACACATTTGGCACAGCGTGCAGTTACACTCGTAGTCCTGTTAGATAGAATCTCTAAAAAAATTGATATTCTTACAAAAAATTATTCCGACCAGTAAAAACTCCAAAAAATTGAATCAATTTCAACAAAAAAATGATTTTGATTCATGAAAAATATTCCAAATTTCAAAGATAAACTCAATTTTGTTCAGAAAAATTGAAATCAATTTTAGAAATTTACTCAAATCAGAAAATCACCAAATTTCAAATTTTTATCAATGTTTAAAATTTTTTAAATTCACAAAAACCATTAAACGTTAAAAATTCGCATTTGAAAATTTTTTGAAAAATTTTCTCGATTTAAAAAATTGATTAAATTTCAGTAATTTATCAAAATGTAAATATTAACCGCAAGTTTGAAAATAAACCTAAAAACTTGAATCCATCGAAGTTAAAAAATTAGTTAAATTACCATAATTCCAATTTGTTCGAATTTTGAACTTTAACCAAATCTTTAAAAAATTTAAATTTTCAAAGTTGAAAAAATACCTATTTTGAATTTTTACAAAATTTTCAAGATACCTAAAAAAATCTTGAAAACTTTCAACATTGTAAAAATTAATGAACTTAAAAATTGAACTAATTTCAAAAATTTATTAAAGTTTTTAAAAAAGTACTGGCAAACAGGGCAAATTACCAAAACCACCAAAACTGATGAAAAAAAAATTATTCAAGCCAAAATGAACAACATTTCAGACGATTTCAAAGCAAAAAACGAGAAATTTTTGAATAAATGAAAGATAATATTTCTAGTCTTTACTTCCGAAAAAATAAAATAAATAAATTAAAAATTTTCTATCTAATAATAGGTATTAAATCAAAAAACTTTTTATTAAAAAAATTAAGAAATTTTTTTAAAAATATTTTTTATTTAAAAAAAAGGAAAATAGAAAAAAAAAAAATTTTCTCAAAAAAATATATAAAATGTACTTTTACTCCGGAAAACTGAGAAATCTCAGCAGGTTCCAAAATTATTTTTCAATGGAAAATATTTCTACTTCAAAAAAATGAGAAATTCTATCCCGCAAAAATTTTGAAAAAAGCCAAAAAAATTGAAAGATTTTTTACTTAGAAAAAAACGAGAATTTTTTTCCAAAAAACCAAAAATACTCTTCAATTTAAAAAGTTAAAAGAACTCCTATTTCAAAAAAAAAAAAAAAAAAAAAGAAAGAAAAGAGAAATTTTTCGATAAAAATTAAAAATGTTTTAAAATCGAGAAGTTTTTTCTAAAAAAAATTTAAAATACATGAAAAACAATTTTTCAAAATTTTTGTAAAAATAAATAGAATCAAAAAAATGTAAAAATTCAAAAACTTCGTAATTTTTCAGTTCTCAGTAGGTACCTTGTCTACCTACCGCTATTTTATCATTTCACTATACTTAAGATAAGTAATTAAACTTACGGTTAGCATCTCCATAACAGTAACTTTCTCTCAGTATATCATTATCGTCCTCGTTTTCCTCAGGGGTGTCCTTAGATTCGCCCTCGTTGATCCAAAACTCGATCACTTCATTTACGTCGCTAGAATCTCGACTAGATGCACCCATGTTATCCATAGTTTAACTAGTGGTAAAACGTTAAGATCTTTTTAAAACTCTCTTTTTCAATATTATTACACCATGTTAGGATCAAATGTAATTTATTACTTACCTAATATCACAATAAAACGTCTCCATTTCGTTTCAAATAAATAAGTTTTTAAGGCGAAGGCACGAATAAAATGCTTTCATGAGATTTAAAAATGCATTCATTTTCGTTACAAAAATATGCTTTTTACTTAAAAATAGTGGTACAATTATCTCGATAGATTTTATTCAAATAAAAGGTTTCCTTCACAAGAATCTGTTTTCAATAATAAATTTTTCAGAAACCTTGAAAAAAAAAATTCTTGCAAACTATCATAGGATTTTTCAAGATTTTCATGTTTTAAAAAAAAAGAAAATTCAAATTCCCGTGTTTTTTTTCAAAACAATAATTTTTTGAAAAAAAAATGTCATCAATTTTTAAAAACATTTTACTTTCCAAAAAAAAAAAAAATTAAGTATAGGTAATAATAAATAAAATACCTATTACAAAAAAAAATTGAAAATTCATTTTTTAAACATGATTTATTGATAATTTAATAGATATCTACTTATTTGAAATTGGAAATTTTTCTGTACATTTTAATTTCAGATAATTATAATTGATATTATTAATTTTTATTTTTCTAAATTTTTCAACAATTAATTTCTTCAATTTTTAGAAATTTTTTAATTATTCAAATTTTTCTGATTATTTATCATTCCAAATTCCACCAAATTTTTAATAGTTACTTGCGAAATAGTTGGATTTTTTTAAATTCGAAATTTTCTAAATCTTTCAACTTTTTTTACAGCTTTAAATTCTATTTTCTTCGTAGTTTCGGGGAGGGCGATACAAACTTCCAGAACTGTTCAGCTTCTCAAAATCTTCAATCAACTCCCAGCAATTAGTTTTTCAAAAACCTCAGTTTCAAAACATTTTGCAAAAAAAGTCGTAAATCTGACCAATGATCTTCCATGTATTGTACTGTAGGTTGCATGCAATCGACAAAAAAATATTTGCTTTCTTAATTTTTTTTAAATATTATTTTTTTTTAGTTCTTTGGTTACTTAATCTCTACTGCTTTTAATTATTTCTCAATTTATTCAATTCGTCTGAAATTTACATTTTAAAAAATTTTCAAATCTTTTTAATTATCCAATTTTTCAAATTCATCAAATTTTCAATATGTACTTCCAAAATTATTCATTTTTTTCCTTTCGAAATTTCTTCAAAATTTTTCGATTCTTTATTAAATTCAAATTTTCCATTTCTTCATAATTTCTTAATTTTTTTAACAACATTTTCAATTTTCCTGAACTTTTTAATCGCTCAATAGTTTCCGGCATTTTACGGTTACGTATTTTTGTTGAATTTTAATAGGTATGTTACGATTTTAAAAAATGTTCTTAAAATAAAAAATATCACAATTTTTTGAAAAAAAGACCTCTCGTTTGTGTTTTTTTATTTTTTTAGAAAAAAATTTTAATTGTTTTTGAGAGGAAATTGTAATGTTCTGAAGAAAACGTGGTTTATTTGTAGGTAGAAAAAATCATCTCTAAATATCTTGTACCAATTTTCTAAAAAAATTACTTTTTTTATTAGGTAGGTATTTAATTTTTTTTTTTTTTTTTTTTTTGGAAAAGAAATTGCTATTTTTTTAGAGAAAAACAAATTTCAATTCTATGAAAAAAAATCTCAAATTTTGCCTCAACTAAAAAAAAAACTTTCTACATTTTCTTGGAGCAAACCATTTTCCTCTTGTGTTGCAATAAAAATATTCCTTGAAATCTCGAAGAAAAAAAATAATTCTCAAAATTTTTTGAAGTAAAAAAATGTTTCAACTCAAGGTTTAAAAGACTTATTATTATTGTTTAGAACTCCTTTTTTTTTCAAAATGAAATCTTTGAAAATTTTTGAAAAGAAAATCTCTACATTTATTTTGAAATAAAAATTAATCGTTTATTGCAGAACATATTATAAATATTTTTTTCAAGAGGTTTTTTAATTTTAAAGCGAAAAATCTCTTATTTTTGTTATATTGTTTTGATTTCTGAAATAACCATTTTTCTTTTAGAGAAAAAAATTGATTTTTTTTGGAGAGAAGTCCCTACATTTTTTTTGTATACCTAGACATTTTTTCAACTTTTTTAAAGTAAAAAGACTTCTCATTTTTTTGAAAAAATGAAAACAAGTTTTTATTGTTAACATTTTTAAAAAACTTCTAATTTTTTGAAGTAAAAAATTGTTTGAACTGTTGAGTTCATTTAAAAAATCGTTTCTTTTCTTTTCTTTCTTTATTTTTTTAAAGAATACGTAAACTAATTCATTTACAGAGATGGAAATCTATTTTTAGGAAGAAGAATCCACGAGATTTTTTTGAAATAAAAAACATCTCAATTTTTTGCATTAGGTAAATATTTTTTTTTCTGGTTATTGGTTTTTCTTCTCTTCTTTTGAATAAAAAATTTCAGTTAAAGATTTTTTAAATTGTTATGTAGTGAATTTTGGAAAAGAGAAATTTCTCAATTTTTTTGAGGAAAAAAATCTCTAAAATATTTCAAGTGCATACCTCTAAACACCTAGAATAAAAAATTTTGCACTCATTGAGAATACTTATTGTTATTGAAAAAAACAAGATGTTCTAAAGAAAAGTGAAAAAAATTATTTTCGAGATTATAAAATTTTGTTTTTCGTGCTGGATTAAAATAATTGATTTAAGAATAAAATTGATGAAAAAATAATAGTTTGCTTTTTTAGTCATTTTTTTGTCAATTTTTTGTTTCAAAAAAATAACGAATTGAAATAATGAACTAGAACTCATCCAACGAATTCAAAAACACAACCTAATTTTATTTCATTAATTTTTTTAATAAATTATATTCAATTTAAAATTCAAACATATTCATCAAGTGGTCGTAAAAAGACCAAACATAATTTAAAAACTGAACAAAGCATTAGGTAAATAAATTACAAACAAAACATAGGACAATTACGACATATTCACATCATTTACCACTTCACAGAAGACATACATAAATTAAAATCCACATTCGGATAAAACTTGTAAATACTTTTTCTTCGCTTTAGGATCAGCACGCATTTCTTCAGGCGAAAGACACGAGATCAGTTTAGTTTTCAGTTTTATTTTATCCTTTTTCGATTTAAAAAACAAGTTGACGTTTCTTTTCACTACCACATTGGGAAAACTTTTATCACGTATCAAATTATATAATTTCCAGATACCATCGTTGGAGAAAAAAAATATACTTCTAAATTCGGTGGCAACCTTTGTATTGGGCAAACTATCTGCTACTATTTCACTCAATACATCTGTCGTTGAACTGAAGTGATTGTAAATCGTGTCAATACCTTCATCAGAAAATAGTAAATATTTCTTAAAATCGAGGATAACTTCGGGATACGATGACTGCAATGGAGCCAGCAACATATTCAACCCGTTTACATTTTCATTCTTGTAAAAACTCACGCAATAATTGTCGATATACATTAAATTTCTCAGCAAAAGATCATGTACGATTTGCCTCGATTCGGGCACGTTTGCCGAATATAGGAAACTCAGGAATCGTTTGAGCTTCAGGAAGTCGTATTTGATTACAAATTTCTTGCATGAATTATCGATGAATGTTTTTTTTGCAGCCAGATTTCGCTTAAACTCTGAACATTGTTGGGCATCGGGAATACAAAAATTCAACAATCGAGTTGCCGATTCCAGTTCAACTTTTAGGATCAATTTTTCGCACAATTTGTCGAATGTTTTCTTCCTCTTGGTGGTCAGATTGGAGGGTGGACTGAGAGCGATTCTGGCACCATTTGCGAGCACAGCGAATAATAAATCTAGTTCACAGTCGGATTTGTTAAAGGCCCATTTTAATACCTCGTTAATAAAATCGTAATTTGAGAGATTTAAAATGTGGGTTTTGAATTCGTCGGAGGCATCTGCCCAAATTTCCGTTAGAACAGAGTTCGATGCTTTCTCTCTGCATAGGCGTTTAAATAACGACACGAACTGATCCTCGGTGATCAAATCACGAACTTCGAACCATGTCGAAATCGCATCCGGTTCGTTGACATCGACACCGCCTTCCTTGGCGTAATTTTCTATAATTTGGACAGCTTTTTCAGCGTAAATGCGCAGACGTTGCGATTCGTTCACTTTCGTCAGCAGAAGTTTCTGAAACTCAGCGTGGCCTTCGTCGATAAAATAAATGGCACTGGTGACTTGCTTGTCAGCATCCATGCGATCGAAGAAATACTCGATGGCTGGCCAATTCTTCACTTCGCCTCTGCGTATCATGAACTCCTCAATGGACTGATCTTCGTCCACTGGCACCTCGCCCAATTTGTCAGCGCAGTAACAATTCCAATAACTAATCACAGACTGAACGTCAGACACGTCGAAATCCACCACTCGGTTTCCAGCCAAAGTCTTCCACCATTTTTCCACTTCTTCCTTCAAGCAGAAGTGACACGATAATCGATATTTCTCCACGTTGCCCAGTTTGTCTGATTTTAACATAATCTTAGCCGTTTGGCAGTAATTGATGGCGCCGTTCGAATGCCAAGTGATACAATACATATAACCGTGTAGGTCGGATTTGCTGAATCGGTATCGAAATACATCGCGATAGTGATAAACGATCCAGTGATCTACTTGAAGTACTATGTCGTTGAAATGACTTAGGACGTATTTCGCGAACGATTTTGGTAACTGCAACGGCTCTATCCAATCGGGTACTTGGCCTAGTAACCATCTTCTCCATTCGACTATATCCGGCTCGATTTCTGGAAACAGAACTGTTGCATGGTTCCATAGTGCGATGGCCATGCTCACCGAAGCCATTTTTTCCAACTTGGGTGCGATGGTAGGTATTTCTAGAACAGACAAACCAAGTCCATCTGAATTAGTCAAGGAATAAATTAATCATTGGGTAAGTAATCTTAACAAATAGGCATAAGGTTCACCACCTTTCCAAAATATTTCCCTATCTGTGTACGTAAGACTCGAATAGAAAAATTTTTCAAACGAAAGTTGTAGATTGAGATCCATAGAATAATTTTGGTTATTACAAAAATTTTGATTGGACCACTCCCTCCCCTCTAATTTTGCAAAATTAGTATTAATCAGACAAATAGGCAAAGAGGAGTGGCATTAAAATTGGACTTTTGGATTTTTAAAATGTTTTAGCCCCAAAGTTTTTTCATTTTAGGAGCAAATATTTCCCTATTTTTTATTTTTCCCCAACATTTAAAAAAAAAGCAAAAACCAAAAAAAATTAGTAAAATTTTTTCGTCTACTTAGTATTTTAAGTTTGTTGTGTTTCATAGGAAAATAATTCCGTATTTTTCTATTTTCTCCTTAACTTCATTTTTAATTATTATAGCTAGCACCCTCCCACATTTTAAAAAAGCTTGAAAAATTACCAAATTTTTAAATTTTTTGGTTCCAGGGTGTCTAATTTTATTTTCATTTTATTTATTTTTTTGTCCCAAAGTTTAAAAAATATTTTATTTAGGTAAGTATTTATTTTACTAAGTATCAAAGAAAAAAAATTAATCCCCAAAAAATTGAGATTTTTTTTCATTTTAGAAATTTTTTTGAAATTATTGTTCGAGAAAAAAAATCCCAGTTTTTTTTCGAAAATGAAACGAATTTTTTTCTTCACAAAGAAAAAAAATTGAAAAACTTTTCCGCAGAAATTTAAAAATATATCTTCACATAGAAAAATTTTATACATAACATTTTTTCTCCATTTTATTCCAAAAAATCCGGAAATTTCGTCCTCTGAAAAAATTACTACTCCAGAAGATTTGAGATTTCTCTATTTCAAAAAAAAAATTGAGTAATTTTTTTCTATTCTAAAACCTTTTTATAAAAAATTTTGAACCAAAAAATTCGTTTTTAATTTTTGGATTCAAAAAAATGAGAATTTTTTCTCCAAAAAAACAGAGACCCTCCTCCTCCCAAAAAATATAAAAATATTTTCATTTGTCAGAAAATTGAAAAAAAAAGTCAAAAAATTGAGATTTTGCACTCTAGAGTTCAAAAAGTATTTTTACTTCAAAATAATTCAATCCCAAATAAGCGATAAAATTTAGATTTTTGATTTTTTTTGAATGAGAATTTTTTTCCAAAAAAAAATAAGAGATTTTCCTCACCTTCAAAAAAAAGTCTTGAAGAAAATTAATTTTTTCTTCAGAGAAATCACAATATTTTATGCATATTTCATATTTATTTCCTATATTATATTTTTTTTGAGCAGATGTAACAGTTTGAAAAAATTTCACTTTTAAGCGAATTTGTAATTTTGCCCGGGTAATTATTATCAAAAATTCATGACTTCAAACTAAAATTCATGACTTTTTCATGACATTCATCTTGGACACCCTGGGTTCATTACCTCTCAAAATTGCTCTTTTGATGAGAAATAATTTCCAATTTTTTATTTATTGCGAAACTGAATTTCAAGTGTCACTTGCCACTTGGTCACCCCTCCGCATTTTTCAGGAAATTAAAAAAATGGGGAGGGGCCGCAGAGTGTCACTCAAAATTCAGTTGAAAAAATAAATAAATAATAGGGAATTACTTTCCCATAAAATGAAAAACGTTCGGGGTGAGACATTTTAAAAAATTCAAAAAATCCAAAATAAGGGCTAGGTACCTTAAGGCATGAGGTCCTCCCTTTTTCCAAAAAACCTCCCTATCTTTGTACATAAAGCTCAAATCGAAAAAATTTCAAACAAAAATTGCAGATTGAGATCCATAGAATAATTTTAATTATTACAAAAAATTTTATTGAACCCCTCCTTCTCCTTCAATTTTGCATAATAATGTAAGTATACAAAAATCTCCATGTTGTTTTCTTACGTATTATGCTGAATTAAAGGAGAAGAAGAGGTTTAATCGAAATTTTTCTAATAACCAAAATGATTCCAAAGACTTGAACCTACAACTTTTGCTTGAAAAACTTTTCGATTAGAGCCTTAGATACAAAAATAGGGAGAGTTTGAAAAGGAAAATGGACCCTCAGTAAAAGGGGCCTTGAAGAAATGTAACTCAATCTATTATATATATTTTTTTTTTTCAAAAATTCGTCCTAGATTTTTAGAGTTCATTATAAAATTTCTTTTAAGCTTTCGATTGCATGAACGATGATTTTTTTTTTCTATTATTGCAACTGTACCAGAACTCAGAAGTAGAACCTTTCGCAAAAATTTCCTGAAGTTTTGAAAAAAAAATCTGAAATTGTGAGAAAAGATCTCTGACTTTGGTGAAAAATTTAATTTTTTTCTTTCAAAAATTCTGTAAAAATTTCTTTCAAAATTTATCGAATTATGATTTTTTTTTTTAGATTTATTTTCGTGAAATTTATCTGAGCCTTTATTTGTATATAACAACTTTTTCAAATTTTTCTCATATTATTTGTTGACATCTGATGAAAAATTTATCTTATTTTGTGAAATGATTTTTCAAATTTGTAAAAAATTCTATCTAGAATTTTGTTTAAAAAAATATTTTTAAATTTTCCAAAGTTTTAAATAAATTTCATAGAAAATTCTGTTCAAATTTCTTTGTGAATTTTGTTCAAATTTGGTTTTGAAATCAAGGTGACAATGGTGACATGCTCTTTCAGTGAGCCCAATTTTAGCTCAATTGGAGTAGGTAGGTACTAGACGAGTTGACAAAAGGTTACAATGTCAGAAATTTTGTGAAATATTTTCTGAAATTTGATGAAAAAATCTTTCAAAAATTTGATTAAAATTCTACTAGGTATTTTGAAAATTTAATGAAAAAAATATAGGTAATCTGTGAATTTTTGAAAATTCTTTCAAGTTGGGTAGATTTGAGAGAAATTTTATGAAAAAACTTTTCTGGAAAAAATCGAAAATTCACCATTATCAGCTCTTATGTAAATACGACTAATTCATAAATTTTCAATGTTGGAAAAATGAAAAAATTTTGAGAAATTTTCGCAATTTATAAAATTTAAAAAATGACCGAAATTTTCAAAGCATTTAATTCTGTGCACAAAACCTCGTGAAATAAGTCCTCAACCTCATCAAAAGTACTCAATTTTTTTGGAAGATTTAAAATATGTAAACGAAACGAGGAAATTGAAATCGTATTATGAACTATGAAAATCTTGAAAATTTACGTACGATCTACATGGTCGATCAAAGAATTCATTATTTTACAAAGATGAGTATAATATTCAACTTACGACTAGCGTCTTTGGCATAATAATGTTCTTCGTCTTCATCATCATCGGTACGATCACTGTGAGATGAATCACTATCATCTTCATCGGTCTCGTTTTCCTCAGAGCTGTGATCAGATTCTTCCTCTTCGCTCGATTGTTCACTGGAGTCATGTGTATCGCTAGAAGCTTGACTAGATGCATCTGAATTATCCATTGTTCGAGTATAGAGGGACCTAAAACACGAAGATTTTTAAAAAGCATTAGCTTTTTCAGTTTTTCACAATTATTAGGATGATTTTCGATGGATTACCGTTACCGATTACGTAGTACGTCTACGTACCTGATATCGAAATAAAACACCTTCCAATAAATATCTACGTATTCGAATGGATATTTTATAGTCGACAAGACTTTGCTTCAATATTCACCGAAATTATTCGAAATAAATTACGAAACTGGTCAAAATATTAAAACCACAAACACAGGACAAGACACTCTCACAGAAACTCAACTGATAAAATATGTTGCAAACAATTATAATATACCCTACTCACATGGTACAACCAGAACCCTAGTCTAACTGAAAACACCACCCGGCACGAGGTAAGTTTTTGTAAACTGGTTGTAGGTAAGAGCGTAGACAGTCAAACGACAACCGTTAGCGAGAAAAAAAACAACAAAAGAAAGTAGGTAGAAGAGTTCAGGAGAAGTATCAGGATGAAGAAAGAGGGGTATTATCGAAGAAAGCTGATAGTGAAACATTGCAAATCAGACTGACGTGAGACGAGACGAGAGGACGAGACTCATGTCTAGTATCTGGCTGGCTCCTGTGTACACCTTAGGGTGGCCCTTATTTTTCGAATTTTGGAAATGTTGTCGGGACGGGGGGTCAATTGGTGGCATATTGGTAGAAAATAATTCCCTATTTTTTCATTTTTCCTCCAACTGAATTTTAAGCCGTTTCTCAGGGGCCCCCAAATTTGAAAAAATCAAAAAAAAAAAGAAAAAATAGAACATTTTGAAAATGTATGAAAATTTTTAGCAAAATGGTCATAGGGATGGTATTTCTATGGAATTAGTTGAAATTTATATCAGTGGTAGAGGATCATTGGGAATCGAAGCCTATTGAATTTAAACGAAATCGGTTCGCGGGTTCGCGAGATATCAGCAATTGGAATTTTAAAAACTCTATATAACTCCGGAAATGAGCTAGATACGAGATTTTTGCACATGACCTTTTTTATAGTATTCTTCAAGATCTATCAGAGTACCAAATTTGAGCGAAATCGGTTCACGGGTTCGCGAGATATCCGCGATCTTTATTTAATCGATTGATCAGCGTTCGAGGATGATTCGTACAATTAAATCAGTCGTTCGCGAACGAATCATTAAAATGAATCAGTCGTTCGCGTCTTCGCGAACGATTCGTTCAAATGAATCAGTCGTTCGCGAACGATTTGTTCAAATGAATCAGTCGTTCGCGAACGATTCGTTCAAATGAATCAGTCATTTACAAACGATTCGTTCGAATAAATCAGTCGTTCGCGAACGTTTTGTTTAAATGAATCAGTCGTTCGCGCACGATTTGTTTGAATGAATCAGTTGTTCGTAAACGTTTCGTTCAAATGAATCAGTTGTTCGCAAACGTTTCGTTCAAATGAATCAGTCGTTCGCGAACGATTTGTTCAAATGAATTGATCGATCAAATTTCAAATGAATCAGTAATCAGTTGTTTGTGGACAATTAGTTCAAAATGTTCAAATAAATCAGTAGTTCGCGAACGATTAGTTCAAATGAATTGATTGTTCTCAAACGGTTTGTTTAAATAGATCAGTCGCTCTCAAAAGATTTATTCGGATGAATTGGTCGTTCAGGTTCACAAAAGATCCATTTTAATGAATTGTTCGTTCGCGAATGATTCGTTCAAATGAATTGATCATTTTTGAACAATTATTTGTTGTTCTTGTGAATTTGAATAATTTGATTTCCTCGAGAAATAGTTCATTTAGAAAAATTTATGGGAGTATGTACATAATTAAGTATTGAAGAAAGGAAATGAATTCCATCATAATTCATGTAATTTTAAAAGTGAATGAGAGTTACAATGATATGACAAGAGAAAAAAACATTCATAAGAACAAGAAAAATAGAAAAAAATCAGATTTTCTGACGCGGAGGCTGCGTCAGAGTTTTTTAAATCTATTTAAAAAAAAAGAAAAAAAAGAAAAGGTGAAAGTAAAAAAGAAATAATCCAAAAATTAAAGGATTTTTCTCCAAAAAAAAACTCTTCAAAAATTCAAAGTACCCCCCCCCCCCCCTCAGATACCAACTTCATATTCAAAAAAAAAAAAAAAAATGATTCACAAAAAAAATTCTGAAACAAAGCGACGTGGGATGTATTCATTGAAAAAACCGATATTTAAAAAATGAACAGATTTTTTCATATTTATATTTTACTTTCTAAAAAAAAAAAATTAAAAAACAAAGATACCAAGGTATATTATTTTACAAAAAAATTAAAGAAGGGGGTTTTCTTGCAAAAAAATGAATAAATTTTATTTTTATTTCAAGAAATAAATAAAAAGAAATTATTTAAAAATTAATGAGATTTGTTTTTATAAGAAAGAAAAAAAAATCTTCACAAATTCAAAATTTATACCCACCCTAGATTTCTAACGAAGAAAATTGAGACATTTAAAACAGATTGAGCAGTTCTTTTCCAAAAAACTGTGATGTTTTTTCACTAGGTAGTACCTGCTATTTTCGAGAAATTCTTTTGCGAAGAATTGATTTATATTTTAGTCAAATTGAGATTATTCCTCCTAAAAAATTGAAAAATATTTTCTGCTTTAAAAAAAAATCAAAAATTTACTATTCCAAAATAAATTTTAATATTTAAAAATTTTCAACACAAAAAGTATAATTATTTGCCTACTGAAATACTTCTTTTCTCTGAAAAAATTAAATCCTTTTTTCAGAAAAATTTATTACCGTAAATGGGGGCTACTTTGAACACTCGTGTTTTAACTCTTTCACGCCCTTTGAGGGTGAATCTATGAACTGTTACCCTGCGTTTTGTTAACAACCGACTTCTAGACACCTGAATGAACACTTCTATTCAGTAATCTGCGATTTCTATCTGCTGTTGGTAGAAATGTGAATTATTTGAATTTGTCATGGAAATTTCGTTAAAATTAACAGCTGCGCGAACTTAATTCTATAAAATTCAATTTAAATTTTTTGAGGAAAATGATTTTTTCAATACACTTGGGTATCTCTCCAGTTTCTAATTTTTATATGTTTCGATTTTTTAGGATGCGTTTATCATCCTATAAAAAGTGAACTTTGTTATGGGGCTACTTTGAACACGTTGAACAAAAAACCATAAGTTCAGTAATTTGAATCGTACAAAGTTGTTTTTATGTAATATTTTGTTTTCAGTTCTACACTGGTACGAAAGTACAAAAAAAAAAAATTTCTCAAACTTATTGCAAGTATATTAACATAAAGTCCTCAAAAAGCCTAAATTTCATATTTTAATGAAAAAGTGGCTCCAAATTGGGTAAAAATGTAGCTATTTCGATGAAATTTGATATTTAGGGTCCTTGAGCACCCTTTAATCGATTTATAGCAAGTTTGAAAAAAAATAATAATAAAGAAAAATTCTAATAATTGAAAAAAAATAGAAAAAAATGGAATTTTTCTACCAAAATTGAAAGAAATGAGTAGCTAAAATCTAAAAAAAATTGACGAAATTTGATCATTTTTGAACAAAATTTTAAAAAAACAGCCTGTTTGGATGAAATGTAAAAAAAAAAAAAAAAAACTTGAAAATATTGAGATTTTTTTTAAAAAAAAAACTTTAAAATATAGATTTTTTAAATATGGAAAAAAATTCATTCCAAAAAATTAGTATTCTGAACAATTTTTTTTTTTAAATCTACCAAAATTAAAAAAAAATAAAATCTAAAATAAAAGTAAAAAACGAAATTCAAATTTTGGAATTTGAAAAAAAAATCCAATTCACTTAAGAAAAGAAAATGAAAAGAGACTAAAGAAAAAATATACGTAAAACTTTTTTCATCAATATTAAAAGGTCTAATATGACTTAGAGAGAAATTTGAAAGAAAAAAAAAATTAATTTTAGATAACGCTTTTAAAAATTAAATTTTCTAAAAAAGATTTTTTCTAATCTCATAATAAAAGTTGAAACAGAAAACTAATTTTGAACAGATTTTTAAAAATTTTTAAAATTTTGCTCAACATGAATTTTTTTTTCAACTTTTATTACCTATGAAAATACTTAAAATTCTGTTGAAGAAAATTCAATGACTAAAAATTTTAGTCAAGAAATCTACTCAGATTTTTGAAAATACTGAGAAAAACTTTTTCAAACCAAATTTCCAAATGTTCTTCAATTTGGATCAAATTCGTTCATTTTTTTCAAATTTTCTTATAAAATATCTAAATGACGCCCCTGACCAGAATTTTATACCCATTGGATGATCTGGAAGGTCGTGGGTTCCCAAAATGGCGTCATTCTGATACTTTGAAAGAAAAGTAGAAAATAGGGAAAACATGAACTAATTTCGGCTCTAATTTAATAAGTAAATAATTCTTAAACAATATTTGAATTCAAAAAAAAAAAAAAAAAAAAAAGGTACTAAGCAGGATCCAAAAATTTTAAGTACATTTTTTTCTTTGATGTGGACTAAAAACATGTTCCGCGTACAAATTTTTTTTTTACATGTCAGTAGTATGTATTTTTTATTAACATTTTTTCCAAAATGAAAAGAAAAAAGTAATCTTAGAATTATTGCTAGCGATATTTAGATATAAAAGAGGTACAATTGAAATTATACATCTCACAATATATGTATAATAGTTAGCATTATTAAATAGATAGGTACAGAAAAAAAAAATAACGATACAACTAGTAAAAAATTCAAAACAACGCGTTCAAAGCTCGTAAATATTTTTTCTTTGCTCCGCAATCAGTACGTAGTTCTTCAGGTGTAATAGAATAACTCAATTTAGTTTTCAATTTTCTCTTATCCTTATTCGACTTGAGAAGTAGATTGACGATTCGTTTCACAAACGCGTTGGGGAAATTTTCATCGCGTAACAAAGTAAGCAATTTACTGATACCCAGCTTCGAAAAAACAATTTTTCTTCCAAATTGAATGGCCACTCTTGCATCTGGTAAACTATCAGTGACGATTTCGGTCAAAATATCGATCGTTGAATTGAAGTGACTGCAACACGCTTCTAAACCTTTCTCGGAAAAGAGTAAATATCTCTTATACTCGTGGATCACTTCGAAATACGATGACTGGAGCGGAGCTAACACAGCATTCAAAGCCTTCACATTTCCATCTGCATAAAAACTCACGCAGTAATCGTCTATATGCTTTAAATTATCCATCAATAAATCACGTACGATTTGCTTCGATTCGGGAATGTTTTCAAGGTGGAAAAATTTCAGGAACTGTTCGACCTTTGAAAATTCATGTTCCTGTATCAATTTTTTACAACAATCGTTTGTGTACGACTTTTTCGCCAGAAGTAGCTTAAACTCGACACTTTGTTCGGCATCAGGAACACATAAATTCAACAATCGAGCTAACGATTCTAACTCACAGTAGGATATCATTTTTTGGCACAATTTGTAGAAATATGTCTTCCCCTTGTTGGTCGGTGCTTTTAGTGGTTTATCGGATATTTTGGCTCCATCTGTTAGCACAGCGAATAAGAAATCGAATTCATTCGAATCCTTGTGAGCCGCCCATTTCAATACGTCGCCAATAAAATCGTAATTTGAGATAGTACAAACGTGACGTTTCAATTCGATGTACGCGCTGGTCCAGATTTCCACAAGAACAGCATCCGTAGCCTCACTTGAACACAGTGCATTCAATAATGATACGAACTGATCCTGATTAATTAAGTCGCGAACTTCGTACCACACTGAAATTGCATTTGAAACGTAAATACCGTCACCGGTGTACGCAACGTAATTTCGAATAATTGGCACAGCTCTTTCAGCGTAAACTTGCAGACGTTGACATTCGTTCAGTTTCATTAGTATGAGTTTCTGGTACCTAGGAACGTCGCTGTCGATAATACAAATGGCACTTTCGACTTGTTTCTCAGCATCCAGGCGATCGAAAAAATACTCTAAGGCTGACCAATTATCCACTCTTCGGATCATAAATTCGTCTATAGGTAAATCTCGGCGCGTCTTCATCATATGCAATTCTCCTGCGCAATAATAATTCCAATAATCAAACAGAAGATGCTTGGACGAATTTTTTCTATCGTTCAGCACTTTGTTTCCAACCAAAGTCTGCCACCGTTTCTCGATTTCTTCTTTCAAGCAATAGGTACAGCATAATCGATATTTTTCTAAATCACTCAGTTCGTCTGACTTCAACAAATTCAAAGCAGTTAGGTAATAATTAACGGTAGGGTTTGGATTCCAAACAATATAACGTTTGTAACGATGTAGTTCGATTTTCCTTTTTTCCCACCAAAATATTTCTTCGCGATGATATTGGATCCATAAGTCTACCTCCTCTACAACGTCCTTGAAATGAGTTTCGATGCGGTTCGCGAACGATTTTGGTAATGGCAACTGGCTCGTCCATTCGCTAATTTGATTGTGCAACCTACGTTCGTAAACTAATGTCGCTGATTCTGGTAACAAACCTCTGGCATGGTTCCATAATGCGATAGCTATGCTCAACGATGCAATTTCTTCCAATGCGGGTGCGCTCGTAGGTGCCACTAGAACAGCAAAATCAATCCCGTTCAAATTAGTCAAAAAACAAATAGATAAAGAAATGTATTGTCAAATTCTTCTGCACTTGGAAAGATTTTTTAAGGGGGGGGGGGGGATATTTTTTGTGTTGAATGTCTAGCGTTGACAGGCGGAATTTTCTAAGACCTATGTTTGACGCCATTTTGATTTTTCATCTATGCAGTTTTGAAGAAAAATTGGGAACTAAATTCATCTTTTTTTTTTTACAAAATAAATTAATTTTAGATTCTTGAAAAAAGAAATGCGTGGAATTTTGGAAAAATGAAAATTATTTTCATTTTGAATTTTGATGGTGTCATTTTGCAGAAAATATTGATAGATTTTTTTGAAAATGAAAAATTCCAAGTGTCAAAATTGAAAAAAAAAACACAATTTCTGCTTAATGTCCCGTTTCCAGAGAAACTATACAGCCCACAAGATTTTTCCAAGAATATTTTTTATTCGGTAGAGTCTGGTCTGTAATCTGGCCGAGAAAGTTTTGCAAAATTTTAATTTGCTGACGATTTCCTTCGAGTTGACTGGAATACTACGATGAAAATTATGAGAAAGTTTGATAAAATGGGAGGGAAAGTAGGAATTTTCCAAAACCCTCTAGTGAGACTACAGACCAGACTCTACTGAATAAAAAACATTCTTGGAAAAATCTTGTGGGTTGTATAGTTTCTCTGGAGACGGAGCATTAAGCATAAATCATGTTTTTCTTCAATTTTGACACCAAAAATTTTTCATATTCCAAAAAATCTATCGTAATTTTCTGCAAAATGACACTATCAAAATGCAAAATGAAAATAATTTTCATTTTTCGAAAACTCCATGCATTTCTTTTTTCAAGAATCGAAAATTAATTTTTCTTGTAAAAAAAAAAGATGAATTTAGTTTCCAATTTTTCTTCAAAACTGTATAGTTGAAAAATCAAAATGGTGTCATACATAGGTCTTAGAAAATTCCGCTTGTCAACGCTATGCATTCAACAAAAAAAAGTTATGCCCTCCCCCCCTTAATGAAAATAAATGTTTTAAAAGTCAAAATTTTGGTAAAATTGAAAGATAAAACTAAAATTTGAAAAAATAAAAATATATAAAAACTCTTGCACTTAGAAACATTTCATTAATGAAAATAAAATGTTTAAGTCAAAATTTTGGTAAAATTGAAATTTAAAACCAACAATTGAAAAAATAAAAATAAAAAGAGATGAAAAATTGAAACTCATTCGGATTGAAAAGTTAAAATCAGATTCAAAATCGAAATTACCTTGAAAAATTTCTCCAAAAAAAAGAAATTAAATTTTTTGTTGAAAATTTTATGCACCTTAATTTTATTTGTGATTAATTTTTGGCTTAAATGGATAGATCGAAGATTAGGAAACGAATAAAAAATATTATAAATCAAAATTAAAACTGATATCTTTACAAAAAAAAAAAAAAATAAGTAATTGAGATTTGAAATAATAGACCAAATGAAAATGAATACCTAATAAATAAAATTAAAAATAGAAGTAGAGCAAAAATTCAAAAAAATCAAATAAAATCAAAACCCATTTTTTTTTAAATTTTGGAATTTTTTTGAAACTATAATAGACCTATAACTTTTTAGAAAGTCAAAATTTGAGACAAACTGAAATATCTATGGAAAAAATTTCAATACATTAGGTAAGTATGTAATTCAAAATTTAAAAAAAAATATACCTAATTATGTACCTACTCGTATTGAAAAAATGAAAAATTGAAAACACGATGGAAAAATATTACAAATTGAAAAAATTTATGGAAAAAAAATTGAAACGAAACTGAAATTTTAAAAGTCAAAATTTTGGTAAAATTGAAATTGCAAAAAAAAAAAAAAACGAAAAGATTTAAAAAATAGAAACTTGTTTGGAAAATATTATGTACCTACATAAAAACTGAAAACCAATTCAAAAATTAAAATCAAATGAAAAGTAGAAAACATCCTGAAAAACTTCTCAAAAAAATGGAAATTAAATTTTTTGTTGAAAATTTTATGCACCTTACTTTTATTTGCGATTAATTAATTTTTGCGTAAATGGATAGATCGAAGATTAGGAAACAAATAAAAAATATTATAAATAAAAATTAAAACTGAAATACGTCAAAAAAAATTGAATTGAAGAAATAACTGAGATTTTGAAATAATAGACGAAATAAAAAAAATAAAATAAAAAATAAAAAATAAAAAACAGAAGTACCTAGAACAAAAATTCTAAAAAAATCTAATAAAATCAACCATCATTTTTTTCTTTTTTTGAATTTTTTTTTCGAAACGAATAGGTATATAAATTTTGAGAAAGTCAAAATTCTAGAAAAACTGAAATATAGAGAAAATTTAAATACAATGGTATCTAGGTAATTAAAAAAATTTTAAAATTATATGCACCTAGTATTGAAAAAATAAAAATAAAAATTTGAAAACTCGGTTGAAAAATATTAGAAATTAAAAACATTCATGAAAAAATACCTATTCATAAATATTTTTTGAAGCAAAAATAAATATTCTAAAAGTAAAAGTTTTGGTAAAACTGAAATTTGGAAAAAATTCAACCACACTAAGTAACTTGAAAATTGAAAAAATAATTAATAGGTAAATAGTTTGAAAAATATTATAAATTGAAAACAAATTAAATAAAAATTAAAATCAGATTACAAATCAAAAATATTTTTAAAATTTATGAATCCATGCGCATCTACTCAGTCGATCAACAATGTTATCTATTTATAATTCTATGTACATACAAAGATGAATAATTCAACTTACATTCGGTGTCTCCGGCAGAGATAAACGAATAGTCTTCAAATTCATTGTAGAAATCAGAATCAGAATCACTATTATGATCGTACTCATCCGTATCACCATCATCCACATCGTCGTCGTCGTCGTCGCCATCGCTCTCATTTTCTCCATAACTGAAATCACTATCATCATATTCGTTCGTGTCATCGTAATCGTCTTCACTTTCAGTTTCTTCAGAGCAGTCATCACTTTCATCGGTATCATCATTTTCTTCATCGCTACCGTCTTCTTCGTGGCTATCATCATCCTCTTCCCACTCACTCGAGTCACTTTCATCGCTAGAAGCTCGACTGGATTCATTCATAGCTCCACTAGGGGTAAACATAAAAAAAAACTTAGTAACCTTACTTTTTTCAGTTTTCACACTGCAATTGGATGAAGTGTAATCGATCACGTACCTGATATCGAAATGAAACATCTTCTGGCCAATGTATTCGACTCTAATGTACAGTAAGTTCACAAAATTCCACTTCGATGTTTACTGAAATTATTCGCAAAGTATTATTAAAAACACATACTACTTACATAGGGCAACATACATTTAGGCACAGATACGAAACTGACTAGTAAATGTTGCAATTGCAAAAAACTAAATGATGCGACTGAAAACCACCACACGACACGAGAGATCCTTTTTTTTATAAACCAGTTGTACCTTGTAGTCAAACGTGGATTGTTTAGGAAGGGATGACGGATGCGGAAGGGGGGGGGGGGGACAATAAAAGAAAGAACGTACAAAGAGGTAGATCGCGAGACACTCGTCTGAACAGTTTTCTATTCAAACATCAATGACACACAAATTATTTGAGAAGTAGAGTAGATTTAAATATACGTAATTCTGTACATTTCAGTAGTTAGGTATACTATATTATAGTACACCTTTTTCGCCTTATTTTCACTTCAAAAAATTAAAGTGGTTATTCAAATTTTATTTTTATTTTTCAAATACGAGTAATAATTATCTAATAATTAATCGAATTTCATCCCAATTTAGATTTTTCAACAAATGAAGTACCTACGACCTCCCCCCCTCAATCATCCCAAAAATTCACTCATTTTTTAAAAGTGAAAATTATTTGTTAAAAATTAAAAAAATTACATTTTTTTTTTATTACAAGAAATCGTCTAATTTTTTGTTATAAAACATTTTGAACTTTTTCCTCACAATTTTTTTTTTTTTTTTTTTTTTTGAAAGATTTTGATAGAATATTTTAATTTTTTGATAAAATAAGGTGATTTTTTGGTAAATTAAAAACAAAATGTTAACACCCATATACTTTAGGGTGGAGTGAAAAATAAAACATACCTCGGATTTCGACCAAACTCACAGAGGTGGTTCATTTTGAGTTGAGAACCTCTCTCAAAAAAAATTTGAGCCCCCTACCTCTCAGAGGAGTGGAGCTAGGGGCCCTCAAAGTAGGGTCACTTTTGAAAAAAACGCAGTTTTTTGCCACTTTTGGGTAGTACCACGTGACAGACATAGAAAAGTGCAATTTGAGTTTCTACACCTCCCCCGACCATTGACCTTCAAATTTGATATCGATTTTATCACCCTACCAGGGGGTTGAAAAGTTGCAGATCGCTAAAAAATCGAGAATTTCGAATTACAAAAAACGGAAATAACATCTGCTTGGTTCCAAAACTGGACTCAAACGGCTCCTATTGATGCAAAAAAATTATTTCGATAGAAAAAGTTGAAAAATTTTCATAGCAGGGTTGCCAACTTTCAATTTTCATAAAACATCAATTTTTGGGGAGAAATTTTAATGTTTTAGGTATGAAAATTAAAAGTTGACAGCCCTGCTATGAAATTTTTTCAACTTTTTCTATCGAAATAATTTTTTTGCATCAATAGGAGCCGTTTGAGCCCAGTTTTGGTACCAAGCATATGTTTTTTCCATTTTTTTGTTATTTGAAATTCTCGATTTTTTAGCGATCTGCAACTTTACAACCCCCTGGTAGGGTAGGAAAATCGATATCAATTTTCAACTTCAATAGCATGGGGAGGTGTACAAACTCAAATTGCACTTTTCTAGTGCTGTGACCGAGGTACCTAGTAAGTGGCACTACCCAAAAGTGGCAAAAAACTGCGATTTTTTCAAAAGTGACCCTACTTTGAGGGCCCCTAGCTCCACTCCCCTGAGAGGTAGGGGGCTCAACTTTGTTTTGGGAGGTACTCAACTAAAAGTGAACCACCTCTGCGAGTTTGGTCAAAATCCGAGGCATGTTTTTTTTTTCACTCCACCCTAATACTTATGTGTATTTATTTCAATTTAGTCAGGGTTTTATTATTATTTTGTAAATTGAAAAAAAAATGTCAAGTAGGTACGCAATGCTTTAAATTTTTTCAAAATTATGTCGAAAATCCAACTCACAAATTTACGGTTGGATTTTTTGTCGTTCAAAAAATGGAAAAAGAAAAATTTTTGAAGAACTGAAAAAATGATTTTGTGAAAAAATTTTCAACTTTAGAAAATTTAGTTAGGTAGGTATATTAATAAAATCTAAAAAAAAAAAAGTATAATTATTATAACAAAATTCAAGGTTTGAAATTTAAAAAAGAAAAAATCCAAAAATATGAGTTTCTTCAACAAATTTTTTTAAAATTCTTATCTGAATGAAATTCGGAAAAGAAAAAATTGAATAATTGATCAAACTTTTGAAAAAAAAGGAGGAATACTCTTCATTTAAGAAAAAAGTGATTTAGAACAATTTGGAAAAAAATTATATTTATTACTTAAGCGAGATTCAAGGTAGGAAAAAATTTACAAAGAAAATTTACATTGAAAAAAAAAATTGAAGAAAAACGGAATTTGCCTACCAAAATTGAAAAGAAACCAAAAAAAATGACAAAATTTGAAAATACAATTGGAATTTTTTTTAAAGCAAAACTCAAAAAAATACAGCTAAGACTTTTCTCATCAATTTTAAAGGACAACGTTTTTAAAATATTACATTTTCCCAAAAATAATTTTTTAAACCTCAAAATGAAAGTTCAAACAGAAAACTAATTTTGAACAAATTTTTAAAAATCTTGAAATTTTTTTCAACATCACTTTTTTTCAACTTTAATTATGAAAATATATTTTAAAATTCTGTTGAAGAAAAGGCCATGACGAAAAAATTTTGTTGAAGATACCTACCCAGATTTTTAAAAATACTGAAAAAAAAACTCCTTCTACCTAACAAAATTTCAATTTTTTTTTTCAATTTAGATCAAATTCGTTGATTTTTTCCAATTTTCTTATTATAATATCTGAATGATGCCCTGACCAGAATTTTAAACCCATTGGAGGATATGGAAGGTCGTGGGTTCCCAAAATGGCGTTATTAGGATATTTTTTTTAAAAAGGTTGAAATTATGGGGAAAAATGAACTAATTTTGTTTCTAACTTGATAAAAAATACCTTCATTCTTGAACAACAAAAAAAATGTTCTGGAATAAAATTTTGATAAATCAAACAATATTTTGAATTTGAAAAAAAATAAAAATAAAAAACGTTTTTGGACGACGCGACGTAATAAAAAAATACTCTGGACAGCATCAAAAAATTTTGATACTGAATGAAATTCCTAAATTTTTATCTTTGATGTAAATCAAAAAACATGATTCGCGTACAACAAAAAACACAGTTTTTTACAGGTAGGTATGTACTTTTTTATCAACATTTTCTTTCAAAATGAAAAGAAAAAATCAATCATAGACTTATGTAAAATATATGTATGTAGTATTTACTTGTACATTTCACATTGAATTATTAAATAAAGAAAAAAAAATCAGCAAAAACGATGCAACTAATAAAACATTCAAAACAAATCGTTCAGAACTCGTAAAAATTTTTTCTTTGCTTCGCGATCAGTACGTAGTTCTTCAGGTGTAATAGAGTAACTCAATTTAGTTTTCAATTTTCTCTTATCCTTATTCGATTTGAGAAGTAGATTGACGATTCGTTTTACAATCGCATTGGGGAAATTTCGATCACGTATTAAAGTAAGTAATTTACTCATACCAAGCTCCGAAAAAACAATTTTTTTCCCGAATTCAATGGCCACCCTTGCATCTGGTAAACTATCTGTGACGATTTCGGTCAAAATATAGATCGCTGAATTGAAATGACTGCAACACACTTTTAGGCCTTGCTCGGAGAAAAGTAAATATCTCTTATACTCGAGAATCACTTCGGGATACGATGACTGGAGCGGAGCCAACACAACGTTCAAGGCCTTCACATTTCCTTCGGAATAAAAACTCACGCAGTAATCGTCTATATGCTTTAAATTTTCCAGCAATATATCACGAAGGATTTGCTTCGATTTGGGATCGTTTTGAAAATTCAAACATTTCAGAAATTGTTCAACCTTTGAAAATTCGTGTTCCTGTATCAATTTTTCACAACAATCCCTGATGATCAAGCTTTTCGCCAGAATTAGCTTTAACTCGGCAATTCTTTCACCATCGGCAACGCATAAATTCAGAAATCGAGCTAAAGATTCAAATTCATAATTGGACATCATTATTAAGCACAATCTGAGGAAAAATTCCCTCCCTTTGTCGATCATTATTTTTATTTTGGCTCCATCTTTTAGCACAGCGAATAAGAAATCGAATCCATTTGAATCCTTGCGAGCCGCCCATTTCAATACGTCGCCAATAAAATCGTAATTTGAGAGAGTACAAACGTGACGTTTCAATTCGATGTATGCGCTGGCCCAGATTTCCTCAAGAACAGCATCAGTAGCACAAACTGAACACAGTTCTTTCAATAATGACACGAACTCATCCTGATTAATCAAGTCGCGAACTTCGTACCACGTTGAAATTGAATTTGAAGCGTAACTATGGTCGCAGTTGTGAGCAGCGTAATTTCGAATAATTAGCACAGCTCTTTCAGCGTAAACTTGCAGACGTTGACATTCGTTCAGTTTCATTAGTATGAGTTTCTGGTACCTAGGAACGTCGTTGTCGATAATACAAATGGCACTTGCGACTTGTTTCTCAGCATCCAGGCGATCGAAGAAATACTCTAATGCTGGCCAATTATCCACTCGTCGGATCATGAATTCGTCTATGGTTAAATTTCGGCGCGTCTTCATCATATGCAATTCTCCAGCGCAATAATAATTCCAATAATCAACCAGGGGATGCTCGGACAAAATTTTTTCATCGTTCAGCACTTTGTTTCCAACCAAAATCTTCCAACGTTTCTCGATTTCTTCTTTCAAGCAGTACGTACAACATAATCGATATTTTTCTAAATCGCTCAATTCGTTCGACTTCAACAAATTCAAAGCAGTTAGGTAATAATTGATGGTGGGGTTCGGATTCCAAATAATATAACGTTTGTAACGATGTAGATTGTTACTGTTTTTTCCCAAAAATATGTTTCGACGGTGATAGTTGATCCATTTTCCTACCTTTACTACAATTGCACACAAATGAGTTCCGATGCATTTCGCAAACGATTTTGGTAATGGCAGCTGGCTCGTAAATTCGGCAATTTGTCTGTCCAACTTACATATGTCGTCAAATGTCGCTGGTTTTGGTAACAAATCCTTGGCATGGTTCCATAATGCGATAGCTACGCTCAACGATGCCAATTCTTCCAATGTGGGTGCGCTGGTTGGTGCCACTAGAACAGCCAAATCAAACTCGTATCGATTAGTCAAAAAATAAATAAGCATCAGTAGGTACATTGAAAAAAATGGATTGTAATGATTCTGGGTAAAACACAGTAAAATTAAGATACGTCGCCAATTTTACTGTGTTTTACCCAGACTCATTACGGTTTTTGAAAATTCATTTTTTTCAGTGTAGGTACTTGAAAAAAAGACGAGTGATTTCGTATAATTAATAAATAAAAACAAAAAAAAATGAAAAATAAATTTATTTTGTAACCAAATAAATCTATACAATTTCAAAAAAAAAAAGTTGAATGAATATTTGAAATTTTCAAGAATGTAATTCGATTTCTTCCCTAAAAGGTGGATGCTTGAAATTGTTTTCATGTAGTAAAGTGAGAATTATTTTCTTCTTGGAAAGAAACGAAAAATTTTCTCTCAAAAAATTCTCCCAAAAAAATTTTCAACAACTTTTTCAACTGTTTTTTTTTTTTTTTTTCGTCCCAAAGTTTAGAAAATAACTAAGTATTTTATTTATTTATTTTACTATCAAAGAAAAAAAATTGATCCCAAAAATTGATATTTTTTTATTTTAGAAGGATTTTTATAATTTTATTGTTTTAAAAAAATCCCAGTTTTTTTTTCTTCAAAAATTAAACAAAATTTTTTCTTTACAAAGAAAGAATTACCTACCCAAGAAACTTTTTCACAGAAATTTTAAAAAATATCGTCACATAAAAAAATTTATAAAACAAAAAAAAGATTTTTGGATATTTTTCATTTCAAAAAATTTTGAAATTTCTTCCTCCAAAATAATTTTTTACTACTGCGAAGATTTGAGTTTTCTCTATTTCAAAAAAAAATTGAGTAAGTACTTTATCTTTTTTATTTCGAAACAATTTTTAAAAATTTTTGAACCAAAAAATTCGTTTTCAATTTTTTTTTATAATTATAGGTAGGTATATCATTAAAAAATGAAAATTTTTAAACCGAAAAACAGAGACCCTCTTCCAAAAAAAAATATTTTGCAGAAAATTTGAAAAAAGAAATCCAAAAATTAGATTTTATACTCTAAAAGAGTCCGAAAGTATTTTTACTTCAAAACAATTCAACTCCAAAACGATAAAATTAAGATTTTTTATTTTTACTTAAAAAAAAATTAGGAATTTTATTAACGCTTTGTACAGCAACTACCTAAGGCTAGAGGTGTGGAAATGTTTTTTGTTCCAAAACAATTTTTAAATTTTTTTATACCTAGGTACCATTTCTTTTTCATTCCACAAAATTCTTTATTTTTTTATTCAATTTTTTTTTTCATTCCAAGAAATGGGTATTTTTTCCAAAAAAAAAAAATAGAGATTTCCCTCTTCTAAAAAAAAGTTTTCGAAAAAATTAATTTTACTCTGTATATTTTCTTTGGGAAGATGCAAAAGTTTGAAAAAATTTCACTTTTAAGCAAATTTGTAATTTTGCTCGGGTAATATTATCAAAAATTCATGACTTTTCTTGAACTAGTGATTTTTTTGAAAAATTCATGATTTTTCTTGAACCAGTAATTTTTTTTGAAAAATTCATGACTTTTCCATGACTTTCATGATTTTCATGACAGTTAGACCTAGTTAGACACCCTGCAAATAATAAAATAGATCGACAGCAAATTTAAAATAAATTTTGGAAATTTTTTTAAAAACTAATAAAAATCACTTTTCAGTCAAAATTTCAGGAAAACTGAAAATTATGAAAAAAAAATTTAAATAGACTCAGATTAAAAATTTAAAAAAAATTGAAACTCAGTCGAAAAATATTATAAATTAAAAGCATTTATGAAAAAAAATGAATACCTACCTAAATAAAAAATAGAAACATTTTTTGAAACAAAAATGAATGATTTTTCGGTAAAATTGAAATTCAAAAACATTTGAATAAAGTTTCAAAATTTTAATTTTTTTTTTTTTTAATTGAAATTTGTTTGAAAAATAATATAAACTTGAAATAAATTTAATAAATTAAAATCAGATGTTTTTTCCAAATTGCATTTAATCAATGAAACAAGCTACCGTAAGATCAAATGAAAAATCCTCCTCTGATTGAATTTTTGATAAATTTTAAAATCATCACTTTTGTGAAAACGAAGATGGAAGTCCTATTTTTTTCGGTTTCGAGATTTTTATAGTTTATGAACCTACAGGTGTCAAATACCTAGATTCGAAAAACGTATAAACTTCAAAGTTGAAAAAAATGTGACTTCCATCTTCGGTGCTTTGGTGTACAGATTATTGTCCATCAACAATTTTATCATTCTACAAAAATGAATAATTTATTCAACTTACATTCAGTGTCTCCAGCATCGATAAACGGAAATTCATCGAATGCATCGTCATCCTCTTCGCTATCATTATCTCCGTTACTGTATTCACTATCATCATATTCGTCCGTATCGGAGTAATCGTATTCACTTTCTTCGATATCATCATTTCCTTCGTCGCTACCGTCTTCTTCGTGGCTATTATCATCCTCTCCCCATTCACTCGAGTCACTTCCATCTCTAGAAGCTCGATCGGATTCATCCATTGCTCCACTGGGAGTATAAAATAAAGATAACCGTACTTCTTACTGTTTTCACACCACAATTGGATGAAGTGTAATCGATCACGTATCTGAAATCGAAATGAAACTTCAGACCAATGAATTATTCAGTTCTAATGTACAGCTCACAAAATGCACTTCGATTTTTACTGAAATTATTCGAAAAGTATTGTTAAAAACACACACATATACTCGTAGGACAACATATACCTACATTTACGCAAAAAACCCATTCAATTTTTTTCTAAATTACAAGAAATCGTCCAATTTTTTTATAAAAAATCGTACTTAAACACAAATATTTTTTTCAACAAATTTTCTTCAAAAAATTTTAAAATCTTTTTTTTTAAATCACCTTGATAATTTGATGTTTCAATATCCAACATATTTCGAAGTATTTTAATACTTGATGTTTCAAATTTTTCATTTCCTATGACATTATTATTTTTTTCAACTTATAAAATGAATTTTTTACTTCTTTCATGATTTTTGAATTTTTTCAAACATTCATTTTTTCAAGGAAGTTTATTTTCATTTTTCAGTCTCAATAAAAGTTGAAAAATGAATGATTTTAAGAAAAATTTTGAAAAACAGATGTCTTGAGAAAAATGTTTAAAAATTTCGTCTTATCAAATCTTGAATAAAAAAAATAAATAAAAAAAAAGATTTCCAACAGAATTTGGAAAACGTTGGCATTTTTTACAAGCAATATTTAGAAAAAATAATGAATAGGTAAAACCTAAAAAAAAATTGATGAAATTTGAAAATATTGGAATTTTTTGAAAGAAATATTCGAAAAAAAATGTAAGACTATCCTCACCAATTTTAAAAGGTCTAATTTGAGTGAAATTCGTAAAAAAATTAATTTCAAAACAAAGTTTTTAAAAATTGAATATAAAAGTTGAAACATTAAGGGGGGAGGCCTATAATTTTTTTTGTTTTTGTTGAATGCATAGAGTTGACAAGCGGAATTTTCTAAGACCTTTGCATGACGTCAATTTGATTTTTCATCTATGAAGTTTTGAAGAAAAATTGAAAACTAATTTCATCTCGCTTTTTTTTTACAAAAAAAATTAATTTTTGATTTTTAAAAAATAAAATGCATGGAGTTTTCAAAAAAAAAAAATTATATTCATTTTGCATTTTAATGATGTCATTTTGTAGAAATTATTGATAAATTTTTTGGAAAATCAAAAATTTTATGCGTCAAAATTGGAGAAAAACACGACTTTTTCTTAATGCCCCGTTTCCAGAAAAACTATGCAACCCACGAGGTTTTTCCTCAGAATGTTTTTTATTCAGTACAGTCTGGTCTGTAGTCTGACGAGAGGGTTTCGCGAAATTATAATTTGCCGACGACTTCTTTCGAGTTGAATGGAATACTAAGATGAAATTCATAAGAAAGTTAGATAAAATCAGGGGAAAAAGTAGGAATTTCGCAAAACCCTCTCGTCAGACTACAGACCAGACTGTACTGAATAAAAAACATTTTGAGGAAAAAACCTCGTGGGTTGCATAGTTTTTCTGGAAACGGGGCATTAAGAAAAAGACGTGTTTTTCTCCAATTTTAACGCTTAAAATTTTTCATTTTCCAAAAAATTTATCAATAATTTCTACAAAATGACATCATTAAAATGCAAAATGAATATATTTTTTTTTTTAAAAACTCCATGCATTTTATTTTTCAAAAATCAAAAATTAATTTTTTTTGTAAAAAAAAGCGAGATGAAATTAGTTTCCAATTTTTCTTCAAAACTTCATAGATGAAAAATCAAATTGACGTCATGCAAAGGTCTTAGAAAGTTCCGCTTGTCAACTCTATGCATTCAACAAAAAAAAAAAAAAATTGTAGCCCCCCCCCCAACAAAATTCCGCAACCTTCCTTACAATAAAATATTTTTTTTAAATATTCCGGATGAAAATTTTTCAAATGTAGGTATGATTTCCAACAAAGCAAATTAAAAAAAATTTTGCTATAAAAATTGAAACAGGAAACTAATTTTTAACAAAATTCCACAACATTCATTAGTCATTAGAATAAAATTTGAAAACAATAATCAACGATTTTTTTCAATGTACTCATGTTTAAAAAAAAAAAAACAAAAAAAAAACTAAGAAATTTCATTTTAATGAAACTTGAAAAAAATCAGATATTTTTAGATGCAAAATTCAGAAAAATTCACATTTTTGAAAAAAAAATGAAGGAAAATAATTCTCAACAAATTTATGTTAAAATAGAATTTTTCCACCAAAATTTTAAAAAATATCCTGTTTGAACATGTTTTGCGTAAAACAAAAAAACAGTTTTTTTCAGGTAGGTATGTATTTTTTCATCAACATTTTTTTGCAAAATGAAAAGAAAAAAAATTAATCATAGACTTATGCACTTAAAATAAAACATATTATTAGATAAGTATAAAAATTAAACATTCCACAATAAAACGATGCAACTAGTAAAAAATTCAAAACGACTAGTTCAGAACTCGTAAAAATTTTTTTTTGCTCCGCGATCAATACGTAGTTCTTCAGGTGTAATACAGTAACACAATTTAGTTTTCAATTTTTTCTTATCCTTATTCGATTTGAGAAGCAGATTTACGATTCGTTTCACAATCGCATTGGGGAAATTTAGATCACATATCAAAGTAAACAATTTACTGATACCCAGCTTCGAAAAAACAATTTTTCGTCCAAATTGAATGGTCACCCCGGCATCGGGTAAACCATCAGTGACGATTTCGGTCAAAATATCGATCGTTGAATTGAAGTGACTGCAAACACGCTTCTAGGCCTTCCTCGGAAAAGAGTAAATATCTCTTATACTCGAGAATCACTTCAGAATACGATGACTGGAGCGGAGCCAAGGCAGCATTCAAAGCCTCCACATTTCCATCAGCATAAAAACTCAGACAGTAATCGTCTATATGCTTTAAATTTTCCAACAATAAATCACGAACGATTTGCCTCGATTTGGGAATGTTTTCAAGATTGAAAAATTTCAGAAATTGTTCGACCTTTGAAAATTCATGTTCCTCTATCAATTTCTTACAACAATCGTTTGTGTACGACTTTTCCGCCAGAAGTAGCTTAAACTCGGCACATTGTTTAGCATTAGGAACGCATAAATTCAACAACTCAGCTAACGATTCTAATTCACAATTGGATATCATGTTTCTGCACAATTCGTAGAAAAATTTTTCCCCTTTGTTGGTCGATACTTTCATTTTGGCTCCGTCTTTTAGCACAGCGAATAAGAAATCGAATCCATTTGAATTTTTGTGAGCAGCCCATTTCAATACGTCGCCAATAAAATCGTAATTTGAGAGAGTAGAAACGTGAAGTTTCAATTCAATGTACGCGCTGGTCCAGATTTCCATTAGAACATCATCTGTAGCATAATCAAAGCACAGTTCTTTCATTAATGACACGAACTGATCGTGATTCATTAAGTCGCGAACTTCGTACCACGTTGAAATTGCATTTGAAGCGTAAATACCGTCACCGTTGTACGCAGCGTAATTTCGAATAATTAGCGCAGCTCTTTCAGCGTAAACTTGCTGACGTTGACATTCGTTCAGTTTCATTAGTATGAGTTTCTGGTACCTAGGAACGACCAGGTCGATAATACAAATGGCACTTGCGACTTGTTTCTCAGCATTCAGGCGGTCGAAGAAATACTCTATGGCTGGCCAATTATCCACTTGTCGGATCATAAATTCGTCTATCGGTAAATATCTGCGCGTCTTCATCCTATGCAATTCTCCTGCGAAATAATAGTTCCAATAAACAACCAGAGGATGCCTGGACGAAATTTTTTTATCGTTCAGCACTTCGTTTCCAACCAAAGTCTGCCGACGTTTCTCGATTTCTTCTTTCAAGCAGTACGTACAACATAATCGATATTTTTCTAAATCGCTCAGTTCGTCCGACTTCAACAAATTCAAAGCAGTTAGGTAATAATTGATGGTGGGGTTCGGATTCCACACAATATAATGTTTGTAACCGTGTAGATCGTTCCGGTTTTTTCCCAAAAATATGTTTTGACGGTGATAGTAGATCCATTGTTCTATCTTTACTACAATTGCATACAAATGAGTTCCGATGCATTTCGCGAATGATTTTGGTAATGGCAACTGGTTCGTCCATTCGGAAATTTGTTTTTTCAACGTACGTTCTTCACCAAATTTCACTGATTTTGGTAACAAATCCTTGGCATGATTCCATAATCCGATAGCTGCGCTCAATGATGCCATTTCTTCCAATGTGGGTGCGCTCGTAGGTACCACTAGAACAGCCAATTAAAACCCGTATCAATTAATCGAAAGACAAATAAATGAAAAAATATATTGTCAACCCTACTCTTAGTTTTTCCCCTATATTTTGTGTGAAATAGCCATTCAAAAATTATTGGGGGCGAATGCCCCTTGAACCCCTCAAGTTATGCATATACCTTCTAAGACTCCTCTTTTTTTGAAACCAAAAAAATCTACACAATTTAAAAAAAGTTTCACTTTAAAATTTTTTTTTAATATGTTCGAAAATAAATAATAATCTGAATTATTTTTTTCGAAAATGAAACGAATTTTTTTCTTTACAAAGAAATAATTAGGAAACTTCTTCAAAGAAACTTTCATAACATTTTTTCTACAAAAAAAAAAAATTGCATAGGTAGGTATGTGAGTGTGGATGAGAAGCGTGCTTTAGTCAAGAAAAAGTAGATTTTGAGTTTTCGGCTGTTTTTGATCAATTTTGACCTGTACTCTCATTGAAAATTGGTTTCATTGACCTAAGAACAACATTTAGCCCTCCAGGGTGCCATAATTTTAAATTCAAATAATTTAAAAATTAAATTAAATTTAAATTTTTTAAAAATAACTATTTTATTAATAAATTTTAATATAATTATTTTTTTAAATAAAATTTTTTAATTAAAATTTAATTTAAATGAATGCACAGTGTGTAGAATCACAAGCACTGACCGAGATGTACGGAAATATGCCGAAACTAGATATATACGACCTCAACTTTGACTCATAATTTTTCAGTATTTTATCGACGCACAGAAAAGTTATTGATACCAAAAATTTTAGTACACTGCAGGCTTATACTTAATCTGAAAACCTATTTAAAATTTGAATTAGGTAGGCCAATTTTTTAATTTTTTTCCGCAAACTTCATCCTAAGAGTCTCATTATTTTTTCCAATGCGTATTTCTTGTATATTAGATCGAATCTGTGATTGAAATTTTTATAAATTAATTAGAACAGAGTCAAGAAATTTTTTTCAATTTTGACATTTTTCGTAAATTGGACAAATATATATGAAAAGTGGCCGAGATGTACGGAAACGGGCAAATATATATATATATATATATATATATATATATATTTGTCTAATTTACGAAAAATGTCAAAATTGAAAAAAATTTCTTGACTCTGTTCTAATTAATTTATAAAAATTTCAATCACAGATTCGATCTAATATACAAGAAATACGCATTGGAAAAAATAATGAGACTCTTAGGATGAAGTTTGCGGAAAAAAATTAAAAAATTGGCCTACCTAATTCAAATTTTAAATAGGTTTTCAGATTAAGTATAAGCCTGCAGTGTACTAAAATTTTTGGTATCAATAACTTTTCTGTGCGTCGATAAAATACTGAAAAATTATGAGTCAAAGTTGAGGTCGTGTATATCTAGTTTCGGCATATTTCCGTACATCTCGGTCAGTGCTTGTGATTCTACACACTGTGCATTAATTGTAGAGCCCGCGTTCATCCCTGTGACTTGATTTCTAAGGGTTGCGCGGAGTTTGTGAAACCCTGCAGTCGAGGTGGCTGAGAATGGCTGACTTGTAATGTAGAAATAACCCGTATGCGCCAAACCATGGCCGAGATGTACGGTGGCTGACTTATAATGTAAGAATAACCCGCAAGGTGGCCGACATGTCCGGAAGCCTATACCTATATATATATATATATATATATATATAGGTTTGTTTACCGAGAATTTCAGGCCCTCGTTCAGCCCCCTTCGCACCAAATAAGTTCAAATTTGAGCAGTAGAGTTCCTTTGACGGCGGATTTGAGTGGTTGGAGTGAGGATGACCTTGAACTAAAATTCAGATATGTCAACTTTTTCAAAGGAGGGGGAGGGGAGCAGAAAACCTCAAAAAATGTCAAACAAAAAACCAATCGAAAGAGAATGAAAAGTTGTACAACATGTTCAAAAATCAGCTTCCTAGAGCAATTAGGAGGGGAGAAACCGGTTATTTTGTCACTTTTTTGACCTTAAAAATTTTGTGTCATGGCTACAGGTCACCCAAATTGACCTAGGGGGTCGTCCTTTGGCATGTAGGTTTGGTAGAGGTCCTAGATGTGCCTTTTGGAGGTTTCGACCATCCGACCCTTTTTCACCCCCTTCCACCCCCGAAAAACGCTATTTTGGGGTCATTTTACACTGTTTTCAATTTTGTGTCACAGCTACAGGCCACCCAAATTGACCTAGGAGGCTGTTCTTTGACATGTAGGTTTGGTAGGGGTCCTAGATGTGCCTTTTGGGGGTTTCGACCTTCCAACCCTTTCTCACCCCCTTCCACCCACAAAAACGTAATTTTGAGGTCATTTTTTGCTATTTTTTGCCTTGTTTAATTTTGCGTCACGGCTACAGGCCACCCCAATTGACCTAGGAGGCTGTTCTTTGGCATGTAGGTTCGGTAGAAGTCTTAGATGTGCCTTCGCCCGAGGAACGAGCAAGTGGTTTGGGGCCGCGAAGCGGCCCATGGGGCGAAGCCCCCTAGTCAATAATAAAAATCATTACAAAGCTTCAACAATTCAAGAAGGTGTAAAAATGCAGAAATCATCTTCCTAGCTTATGAATTTCGTAGCAAAGTATACAGACCTACAAGATTCAAAATCGAAAAAACAAGGCTGAAAAAGCGCGAAGCTATTTTTTTTTTTTTAGTTTCAGCAACCCTGATTTCGCTCAAAATTGCCTCCTTTTGTAAAATAGGTTGTAAACATGAGGGGTCAAAATTGTTAAGGAATGAATATTCCACACTAGGACTCCTCAATGACTGTACAAAGTTTCAAAATTATCAATTATTTTATTATGTCGATAAAGACTTGCAAAGTTTGAAACGTTCATTACAAAAAAAAAAAAAAAAAAAAAAAAAAAGTTTTTCCTGACTAGGTCTCCGAAAAAATTTATACTCCAGAAAATTTGAGATTTCTCTATTTAAAAAAAAATGAGTAATTTTCTTAATTCCAAAACAATTTTAAAAATTTTTCGAACCCAAAACATTCGTTTTAACCGTTTTATCATTCTAAAAAATGATATTTTTTTCTCCAAAAAACAAAGACCCTCCTAAAAATAATAAAAATACTTTTTTTATTCAGAAAATTGAAGGAAAAAAAAATCAAAAAATGCAGATTTTATACTCTAGAGTTCGAAAAGTATATTTTTATTTCAAAACAATTCAATTCCAAAACGATAAAATTCAGATTTTTCATTTTTACTTATTTTTAAATGAGAATTTTTTCGCGAAAGTTGAAAAAAAATTCACTTGAAAAAATTTGAGATTTGTTTTTTAACGTCTATGTACAGCAACTATCCAAGGCTAGTGGCGTGAAAATGTTTTTTATTCCAAAACAATTTAAAAAATTTTTTGTACCTAACAAAATATTCAATTTTTTTCATTCCACAAAATTCTTTTCTTTGTTTTCATTCCAAGAAATGAGATTTTTTCCAAAAAAAATAAAGATTTCCCTCCCCCTCAAAAAAAAAAATCTTCAAAAAAATTAATTTTCTTCTTCAGAGAAATCACAATATTATATTATGCAATTTTTTTTTTCTTCTTTTGAGAAGATGCAACAGTTTGAAAATTTTTTACTTTTAAGCGTAGGTATTTGTAATTTTGCTCGAGTAATATTATCAAAAATTCATGACTTTTCCATGGCTTTCATGACCCATTTTCAAATTTCATGACTTTTTCATGACTCCTAGACACCCTGCAGTACCTACATACTTAAACGAGTAGCATAAAAACAAGGGTCAAGATATTTGGGTGAAAAAATCAATTTTTCACTTCAATGGATAGGTAGATCGAAGATTAGGAAAAAAATGAATTTAAAAAAAAGAAAAAAGTTTGAAATGATAGGTAGGTAGAGGTACACCAAATAAAAACGAAAAAAATAAATAATAAAAGTAGAACAAAAATTCGAAAAACCCAAATAAAATCGACAGCAAATTTATAATAAATATTTTGGAAATTTTTTTTGAAACTAATAAAAATAACTTTTCGGAAAGTCAAAATTTCAGAAAACCTGAAAATTATGGAAAAAATTCAAAAAATTATATTTAAAAATGAACCATTTTTTGAAACGAAAATGAATGTTTTTTCGGTAAAATTGAAATTTAAAAACATTTGAATGAAGTAAAAAATTGAAATTTGTTCGAAAAAGTATTATAAACTGAAAACAAATTAAAAAAATTAAAATCAGATGTTTTTTCCAAATTGCATTTAATCAATGAAAAATGCTACCGCAAGATCAAATGAAAAATCCTTCTCTGGTTAAATTTTTGATTAATAATTTTAAAATCATCAATTCTGTGAAAATTCCCATTTTCAGTAATTTTTTTCCAAATTGCATTCAACTAATGAAAAAAGCTACCGTAGGCGTAAGTTTCAATATAAAATCCTCCTTTGATGGAATTTTTGATGAATTTTAAAGTCATCAATTTTGTGAAAATCTGTACCGTTTCGAGATTTTTATAGTTTGTTTATCATTCTACAAAGATGAATAATTAACTTACATTCAGTGTCTCCGGCATTGGTAAATGGAAATTCATCAAATTCATCGTCGTCATCTTCGCTTCCATTATCTTGGTAATAGTAATCACCAGAGCTCCTATCTTCTTTGTAGCTATCATCATCCTTTGCCCGTTCACTTGAGTCACTTGTATGTCTAGAAGCTCGACTGGATTCATTCATGGCTCCACTGGGATATAAAATAAAGATAACCTCACTTCTTACTGTTTTCACAACACAGTTGGATGAAGTGTAATCGATCACGTATCTGAAATCGAAATGAAACTTCAGTCCAATGAATTATTCAATTCTAATGTACAGTTCACAAAATTCCACTTCGATGTTTACTGAAATTATTCTTAAAGTATTATTAAAAACACACACATAGAACAACATACTTGCGTACATTCACGCAGATAAGAAACTAGTATAAATGTTGGCAAACAATTTCTGAAAACCACCACACGACACGAAGTCCTTCTCATAAAGTACCTAATTAAGTATAAACCAATTGTACCTTGATTAACACGCGCGACGTAAGATTTCGACTATGCCGATGCGAGTTTTCGTGATGTGCAACCTTCGACCAAAACAACCGAAGGTTATGTCATAAAATTATTTGGAGATGTGGTTTCTTGGACGGCGAGAAAAAGAAAGAGACGCGTTACTTCTACGTGCGAGGCGGAATTCCGTGCTCTACATGAGGCTTTACGAGAGATGAAGTGCCTTCAAAGCACAATAAAAAGTGTCGTAGGTGACTATTTGTATCCTGCAATTGCATACTGCGACAATGATTCGGCAGTGAAATGTACCACAGTGACGAGTAAGCCTAAATTAAAGCACGTTATTGAAGTAGAGGCTCAGTTGGTGCGAGAAAAAACACGTTCTAAATTACGAATAAATTTTTAAAATCGTTCCCAACATTTCGATCGCAACCAGGAGTTAAGTACCTTCACATTCCATCAGAATAAAAATTCAATAAATAAACGTAAATATGTATTTTAAAAAATTTAACAATAGATCTCATACGATGTTCCTGGATTTGGGAACGTTCGCGAATTAGAAAATACTAAAAAATCATTGGAGATATAAAAATACAAAACCGGTTACGAATGATTAATAAAAATCCTCGGTCGAGATCTATTCAACCAGTATTCCTTAAGCTTGGCACATTCTTCGGTATCTTGAATGCATAAATTCAGCAATCGATTTACCAACTCCAATTTACCATCCAATGTCAATTTTTCGCACACTTCGTTAATAATTTTATTTCGTACGAAATCCGGTGCCTCGAGTGGTTCGGTCTCTTCTGCTAGCACAGCGAGTAAAAAATCGTAACCATTTTCAAGCTTACGACAGCACCATCGTAACACATCGCCGATAAAATCATAATGATCCGAACTCAAAATGGGGCGTTTAAATTCATCGTAGGCGCTGGTCCAGATTTCCGTCAGAACAGCATCCGCAGCCGAAGCTATGCACAGCGTTTTCATCAACATTACGAACTCATCCGGGCCTATCAAGTCGCGAACTTCGTACCAGGCTGAAATCGCATTCGGGTCGTTGATATCTGCGCCGCCGAAACGAGCGTAGTTTTCTATAATTCGCACACCTTTCTCGGTGTAAAGTCTCAGACGTTGAAATTCGTTCAATTTCGCCAACAGCAGGTTCTGATACTCGAAGTCGTCCCTTTCAATGAGATAAACGGCGCTCGAGGTTTGTTCGTCGGGGTTCATACGATCGAAGAAATATTCGATGGCTGGCCAGTTGTCAACGCCTCTTTGTCGAATCATAAAGTAATCCAAGGATATATCTTCGTCCTTTGGAATCTTATCCAAGTTATCGATGTAATAATAGTTCCAATAATAATGCAGAGGGTGTTTGTAAAATGATCCAACCACATAACCCAGCTCTTTGTGACCGTCCAAAGCCTGCCAGCGTTTTTTGACTTCTTCTTTCAGGCAGTACGTGCAAGCCAATCGATATTTCTCTACATCGCCCAATTTGTCGCATTTCAATAAATTCAACGCCGTTTCGTAGTAATTGATGGAGCCGTTCGCGTGCCAAACAATGCAATGCAGACAACGAAGTAGATCGTTTTTGGTTGCTGGATTCCAAATTATTTTGCTCAAGTGATAAGTAATCCAATCTTTTATGTTTAGTACGATGTCGTGGAAATGATCTTCGATGTATCCCACGAATGATTTTGGCAATGGCAACTGCGGTGCCCATTTGCGTTTCAGGTGCTCCAACAACGATTTTCTCCATTCGGCTTTATCTGGCCGTAATTCTGGTAACGAATCGATCGCATGGTTCAATAATTCGATCGCTATTCTCACCGATGCCATTTTTTCCAAACTGAGCGATCTGTTAGGTATTACTGCAACAATCAAATCAATCACATTTTGATTGATAAATTAATACATATTATGTGATGAGAGTCAGCAATGAATTTAAATATGATTGAAATGAACAGAATTCAAATAAATTGATTGAAATTTTCAGTGAAAAAAAAAGAAAAAATTGATTGAGAAATTAAAAAAAAATAAAATAAAATAATCAATTAGGAATTTTAAAAAAGAAATAGGAAATTTTTGAAATAAATTTTAAATTTTGGCATAACTGAAATTTTTATGAGAAATGTGTACCTAATTTAATTACTCATACAAGAATCAATTAAGGGAACTGAATTCGAAAAAAATAAATAAATAGAATTAAATACGAAAAAATTTTTTTAAAAAAATTGGCTGAGAACTTTTTTAAAACCAAAGATTTTTTCTAGAAAAAAACTTGAGGGTGTAGAATGAATCCCCTACCCCCTTTCCCCTCCCCAAAAATCAATAAATTATCATAACGAATTGAAATTAAACAAAATATTGTCAAATTGGAAAATTAAAATGAAATAAAAATTAGAAAGCTCGAGAAAAAGATGAAAGAAAGTAAAACAGAAAAAAATTCAAAAAAACTGCCAATGAAATCATCAATACGATTTTTTAAAATTATAATAATTATTTTTTGAAACCTAAAATTCACAAAAAAAAACTACAATAAAATTACGAATCGAAAGGAACTAAAATTTGAAAAAGTTATATGAAAATACTCAGGGGAAAAAATTAAACTTTAAATTATTTGAGAATTTATTTTTAAAATAGCGAGATTCAAAAGGGAATTTGAAATATTGAAAACCAAAAATTGGAAAAAAAAATGAAATAAAATACATGTTTTGGGAAAAATGGAAAAATGGAAAAATTGGAAATAACTGAAGTTCAAAAAATTGAATCAAATTGAATTGAAATTAAATCAAAAAACAATAAAAACAACAAATTGAAAAATGAAAACTGAGCTGGAATAAAAATTATAAACAATCATAAATTATGAATTTTTGAAAATAGATCGAATGAGAAATTATTTTTGAAACAAATCTGAAGTTTTGGTGACATTTTAATTTTTTTTAATTCAGAACTGAAAAATAACAACTTAACAATGAAAAAGAGTCGTGGTGAGGTATGAAAAAAAAATTAATAGCTGATTTTTCATTTATGAAAAAATCAGCTAAAACAACGAAAAAAAAAATTAGATTAAGAAAAGAAACTGAGATTTTAAGATGAACTAGACACATCAGGAATCGATATTTAAAAAAAAAAAATTAAAAAAAAAAAACAGAATAAAACAACACTTGAAAAAAAATTAGAAGAAAAGATAATTTGAAGCGATAAAAAAATTCAATTGTGGAAATTTTAGTTAAATTATGGTAAGACTATTTTCTAAAAAAAATGGATAAAATGTAAAAATAAAATATATTGATAATATAAGATGAAAGATTGACTTCAAAAAAAAGTAAACTTGAAATGATATGAATCAAAATTTAAAAAAATTATTGTAATTAAAAATTGAATTCCCAAAAAATGAAATAATAGCATAGTTTGATTTTTTTAAAACAACAACAGGAAATAATCCAAGTTTTGAAGAATAAATAAAATTAGGATAGAATGAAAATGAAAATAAAAAATAGAAAAATGAGAACTAAATAAAATAAAATTTTCTAAAGAAAAATTAGGTAACTATAAATAAAATTATCAGTTATGACCCAGTGAAGTAAGAAAATGAAATTGCATTTTGGGATACAACCAAAATTTAAAAAAATGAAAAAGAACATTGACATGAAAAAAAATGAATTAAAAGTGGATTGAAAACCCCGAAGATTTCGAAGTGAACTAGGAATATTAGAAATTAAAATTAAAATATCAAAATTGAAATGAAATGAGAATTTCCAAAACAAAATTTTAAAAATATACTCAAGGGGCATAATTGGATGAAAAATTTCTGAATGAAATTTTTAAAGTAATTTCTAAAAAATATAAATAAAATCATTGACTGTGAATTTTCAAAAATAGAATTTAAAACATTTTTTTCTAAAAAATTGTATATTTTTGAAATGGCGAAAATTTTAGCAAAACTGAAATTTGGAAAAAATGATAATGAAATTAAGAATTGAAAAAAATTATTCTTGCAAATACAAAAAATTGAAATATCGTTAAAATTGAAGTAGAATTACGAATCACTAAGATCCTAAAGATTCATGAAACTGCAATCAGATCACTATTCAGTTGATCGACAATCCTATTTACAATAATAAATAATACCAGCTTACGATAAGCATCTCCCGTTGAGTAAATATCTTCGTTATCATCGCAGTAATCATCACCAAATCCAATAAGCGATAAAAGCCCACCGTCAGAGCTGGAACCATCCAATGCACTGGAGTCGTCGTCTGAATCGCTTGAAGATGCACTGGATCCATCCGAATCGTACACAGTTCGACTAGGATATAACAACAAGATATTTAGAACTTTTTTTTTAATTATTCAATTTTCACGCCAGAAAAGGTGAGAAAAAATTAAGATGTCAATTCATTACATACCTTAAACCGAAAAGAAACATCTTCAGGTGAATACTTATTCAAAAGAGTTGATTAATTCCAATTTAAGGAGGACGAGATTTGGCTTTAATGTTTAGGTACTGAAAGCATACAAGTAATTAAATCACGTTCGCAGTTGAAGTACATACATAGGTACTAAACACAAACACAAAACAAAAACACTCAGGTAGACAAAAAAAAAACAACAAACAAATACAGTAAAAAAACACTATACGACCAAAAATTAGTTTTTTTAAACCAGTTGTAGACATTTGAAATGTCGACCATTCATCTGACAAAAAAAATAGATAAAAATACTAACTTCACATTGCACAATAGTGAAGAAATACAATAGTGAAAAAAGACTCACACAGCGTGAACCCAAGATTTTTCAAAAGAAAAGATAAGGAATAATTCATAATTAGATTTCACCATTTTATTTCAATATTTTCAAGTTAAAATTTTTCAAAAATTTTAGTTACCTGCGAATTCTCCTTGAAAATTTTTCAAAATAATACAGCAGATTTTTTTCGAAATTCACCCAACACCAAATAGAAATAAAATAAAATGAATTATGATCCACTCACAGAATGCCAAGTCAGATGAGAAGTCTATAGGTAGGTATCTGATTCGGGTCCTCACAGACAGAAGTAGATCTTAAGTATAGTATGACTGCAGTTGTCGTCAGTGATCAATTTGAATGGTATCCCAACTTTACACATACACAGTGTCCCAAATCTTCCAACAGCTTAGAATAGGTAAATTATCAAAGAATCCTACTCCTCTGTCTGAAATAAAAATCAAAAAAAAAGGGTCGTTAGACAAATGGAAATATTTTCAAATCGTTCACAATTCCATCAATAGATAAATTTATGGACATCAGGTGCTTATTTTGGAATTCAGATTTTTTTCTATCTCATTACCTGATTAATTAAAAATTGAAAAATTACCCGATTTTCAAACTACTGCCTTTTTTTGAGTTACAACCTATCAAAGTTGCACCTTTTCATGAGAAATAATCAACAATTTTTCATTTTCCCCTGGACTTGATTTCGAGTGGTACCTTGTAACTCTCGATTTTCAAAAAAAACATAGCTGAATTTCAAGTGTTGTTAACAGCCCCGTCCCCCAGTTTTCAAAAAATAGAAATGACCAAAATTCAAGTTTCTGTACTTTTTATATTTATCATAATTAAAAATTAATAAGTAAAATTTCGGAATTGTAAAATTAAAAACGATGTAGTTTTGAAAAGTAGAAAAAATCTCCTTTAAAAACAAATTCGAAAAAATTCCATTTTGAAATTTTTTTAGAGTAACAAATATAATTTTTGATAAATCAAGAGAAACTGATCTCTAAAAATTGAAAAAAAATAAGTAAATTGAAAAAACATTCCAAAAATTGAGAATTTTTTAAAATTTTGTAATTGAAAATTGAGAAAACTTATCATTAAAAATTATTGTAAAAAAATTTTAAACTGCATTTTTCAAAATTTTTAGAATTCAATTTTTGAAAACCAAAAAAATTTTCAAGCAAAAGAAAAATTTATCCTTGAAAAATTGAAACAAAATGGTCAAAAAAATTTACACAGTTCACATTTGTAAAAATTCAAAGAAAATCTTCCTGAAAATTGAAAAAAAATTCAATGTGTATGTTGAAAATTCTGACTAGTGAGTTGGTGACTAGACTATTTTTTTTGAAAATTTGTCATAATTAAAAATTGGTAGGTAAGTAAAATTTCGGAATTGTAAAATTAAAAAAAAATTAGTTTTGAAAAGTAGAAAAAAATCACCTCTAAAAAAAATTGGAAAAAATCCATTTTTTAAATAACAAAATTGAAAAAAAAAATTCTTGAAAAAATTGAAAAATCAAATTCTTTGAAAATTTAAGAAAACTCATGAAAAATTCATTCTTGAAAAAAAATATATTAAAAAAAGTTATCCAATTTTTATTTTTGAAAATTTATAAAAAATTATTTCAAAAATTAAAAAATTTGACCAATCTTATTTTATAAAAATTCATCGTGACTAAAAAATTGGAAAATTTTGAAAAATCTCATTTTTGAAAATTTATGAAAAATTAGGGATGCATTTCGAAAACTTTTTATAATTTTAGGAAATTTTTAAAAAATATGTAAAATGAGCATCTTTGTTATGCAAGATTTTTGAGGTATTTTAAAGCTTTTTTTGATTATGGGGGGGGGGGGGGTGGATCCCAAAACCTTCCCCTTAAATACGCCATTCGCTCTCCTCCCCCAATGAACCTAATTTATTTAATTAATTTCTCACAAATCACAAATACCTATTATTATTTTTTTATTAGTTGAACGTGATCAAACTCCAGTTCTGCAGGTCGAACTATGTGCCCAGATTAAAATTCTGACATTTTTTCTGGAAGAATTTTTAGAAAATGATACAATTTTTTCATTTCAGGAGGTTATTTCAAAAGAGAGAGAAATCATTGTTTTTCAATTAAAAATTTTTCAGTCACAGAAAAGTTTTTTTAAACAAATTATTCCAAAAAGTAGGGAATTTTTTCATTATAACAAAAATAATTTTTTCTATTTCAAAAAATCAAAAAAAAAAATTTCATTTTTTAAGGTTCTAAATTACGAAAAAAAAATTTTCAATCAGAATAAAAAATTGTTTTTCAAGGTCTTATTATGAAAAAAAAACTATAAAAAAAATTAAACTTTTTTCATTCCAAAAAATTAAGTATCTACATTTTTTTTTTTTTTTTTTTTTTTTGTTCTAAAGAGGTAAAAATAGCAAAAGTTAGAAAATCGGTCAATTTTTCATAAATATATTCAATTGAGTAATCATCATCTAATCATAAATCAATAATTAAGAAATGAGACCAAAATTCATGGTAGAAAATTTTATTAATAAAAAATATATATATTTTTTTATAATTTACAAAGAAAAAATACAGCAAAAAGTGGATTCACCGTAAACATCAATCACATAGACAGAAAAGACTCGATTACATTTAAAAAATAATACAAATTAACAATCGTACCAAAACTCGAGTCAGGAAAATTAATTAATTTAAAAAAAATCACTTATTTTTTCATCATTTACGAAGAAAAAATAGAGAAAAAAAATACTATTCACTAGTTTCGACATTTAAACCGTGCAAATCAATTACATGGACAAAAAAAACACAATTGAGCATATAAAAAAAAAAAATTTAAAATAGAAATTAAAAATCACATTATTATTATACATTAAAAAATTCAAATAACATTTACAAAATAATGATGCAGAAAAAATACCACAAAATAGTTTTAAGCTCCTCCAATCAATATTTGCTTAAAATTTCGCAATCGAGTTACCGATGCAAAGTCACGTTTGAGGATCAATTTATCGTACAAGTAAAAGAACAATTTCTTCCTTTCGGGAATCACTCCAGTCTGTGGTTTGACGACTGCCTTGTGGTTGTGGGCATCTGCAAGCACAGCGAATAAGAAATCGTATCCATATCCACGTTTGCGACAGGCCCATCGTAATACGTGGCCAATAAAATCATAACCATCCATCTTGAAAATTTGATTTTTAAATTCTTGATACGAGCTGGTCCAAATTTCAGTTAGAACAGCATTCGAAGGTGCAGGTTTACTACTGCATAAGGCTTTCATCAGTTTCACGAATCGATTCGGGCTAATCAAGTCGCGAACTTCGTACCAGGTTGAAATGATAATCGGGTCGCTGATATCGGGACCACCGAAGGGTGCGTAATTTCTAATAATTTGAACGGCTTTGTTGGCGAGAATCTGCATACGTTGAAATTCGTTCATTTTCATCAGCATCAGTTTCTGGTACTCGATGCAGCCTTGATTGATCATATAAATGGTGCTTGCGACTTGCTCCTTTATATTCATAAGATCGAAGAAATATTCCACAGCAGGCCAATTAATAAAATACATTTGACGCATCATAAACGCGTCTATGGATAGATTTCCTTCCACTGGCAGCATATACAATTTGCCAGCGTAATAACAGTTCCAATAAGTAACCAGAGGGTCGCGATAAAATCGATCTATCTCGACATCTAGCATCGGGTTTCCAATCAAAATCTTTCGATATTTTTTTATTTCTTTTTTCATACAATACGTACAAGCCAATCGGTATTTTTCTTCATCGTCCAGTTCGTCTAATTTCATCAAATTTAATGCTGTTTCGTAATTATTGATGGCACCATTTGGGTACCAAACGATACAACTCGTGTGAGGATAAAGATCGGTTTTTATTTTTATTACGACGGTGTGAAAGTAGGTCCAGTAGTATACGTTAAATACTATGTCGTTGAATTGATTTTCGATGTATTTCGCCAATGATTTTGGTATTTGTAACTGATCTGTCCATTTGGGTACTTGATCGAACAACGATCTTCTGTATTCGGCTTTATCAGGCTGCAAGTCTGGGAACGAAACTGTTGCGTGGTTCCATAGTGCGATTGCTACGCTCACCGAGGCCATTTTCTCCAATCTGAGAGCATGAGTAGGGATCACTGGAAAAATAAAATCGAAATAAAATTATTAAGTTAGGTATAAAGTCAATATTTGATGAGAAAATATTTTTTCTAAATTAAAATTTAAAAGAACAATAAGAAACTGAATGTGAAGAAATGAATTCAAACTCTGAATAAAAAAATAAATTGAACTGAAAATTGATTGAAACTCGAATAAAAATAAATAGAATAAAAAAACTAACTCAATTGCAAAAATGAAAACTTGTAGTTTCAAAAAAAAAAAAAAAAAAATCATGCATGACCAATAACCTTCCATCCAAAAATATTTTCAAGGTAGTCTTTCATCGAGAAAAAATTTTGAAGGTTTCTTTTTTTTTTTTGAGATTTTCCTCGGGCAAAAAATTTTTTGACGCAAAAATTTCAAGTAGGCATTTCTTTTTATCAAAAACAATTTCTTCAAAATCATTATCGAGATTTTTTTTTCAAAAAGATTTTTGTCAAAACAATTTTTTCCATAGTGATTTTTCGACACGAACGTTTTTTTGAGAAAATTTCTTTGCAAAAAAAAAAAAAAAAAAAATAGACGGATTTTCTGTGATAAGATTTTTAAAGAATTTTTTGATGTCTCTTACCAAAATGATTTTTTTTTCAAACGAATTTTTGTGATGAAATTTTAACAAAATTTTTTTTTAACGAAAATTTCCTTTCCAAAAAAACTGTTTTTAAAATGTTTTTTTTTTGTCATGAGATTTTTTGATTTTCTTGTCAAACGAATTTTTTTCCATAAGTATTTCATTTTTTTTCTCTGAAAAACAATTTTTTAGAATGATGATTTGAGATTTTTCTTCCAAGAAGTTTCCTTTTCATGAAAATTTTATCCTTCAGATCTTTTAAAGGATTTTTTTGTTAAAACTGTTCTAATTAAGATGATTTTTTGACAAAAAAAAAATTTTCGAGAGGGTTTCTTTGCTAAAAGAATTGTTATAGATTTTTGGACATGAGATTTTCATTTTTATTTTTTTGATCAGAACAATTTTTTTAAGATGGTTTGTTGACAAAAACATACTTTTTACAAGTATTTTTTTCGAAAAGGTTTTTGTCATAAAATTTTATCAAGATTTTTTTCATCAAAATATATTTTTTTTCAAAATGCTTATTCAAGAAATTTTTTTTCGAAAACTTTCCTTGCCAAGAAAATTTTTTGATTTCAGATTTTTCAAAATAATATTTTTTTGTCAAGGTTTCTTCGCCCAAAAGAATTAATTTTATAAAAGATTTTTGGACATGAGATTTCTTCGAGATTTTTTTTTTGAAAAAATTTTATCAACAAGAAATTTTTTTTGTTAAAATAATTTCTTTACTTGAGATGATTTTTTTGATTTTTTCAAGATGACTTTTTGACAAAAATATTTTTAGGAGAAGATAGCTTTTTTAAAAGAATTCCTTTTAAAAGAGATTTTTTTGTTAAAACAATTCTACTCAAAAGGATTTTTTATAAGAATATTGTTTTCGAAAAAATTTCTTACCCAAAATAATTTCTTAAGATTTTTTATCATGAAATTTTCAATAAATTTTTTAGCCAAACAGCATTTTTCAAAATGAGTATTCGCATCTTTCATTTTGATAAGATTTCTCTACCCAGAACATTTTTTCAATAGGGGTATGTAATATTTATCGATATGAGAATTTTTTAAAGATTTATATTCGGGTCGAAACAATTTTTTCGGAATGAAGATTTTTTCAGAAGATATTTATGCCAACAGATAAAATATTAAAAAACTAGTCGATAAAAAAAATAAAATAAAAATTGAAATGCATAGTGGAAAAATAATGTAAAATTGAAACTAAATTACGTATCAAGATAACTCAATCCTAAGAAAATTAAGTCTACAAAATGATTCAACTTACGATCAGCATCTCCGGAAGTGGATTCGTCGTTTCCGTTTCTGTCGTATTGATAAATACTGCCACTTTCGGACGAATCGCTCAAATCACTTTCATCTCGATCATCGTAGAAAATCTCAGCATCCGAATGATCACTTTCATCTTCATCGTCGGTGGAACCCTTAGTATCGGAATGATCACAGTAATTTTGGTCGTCGTCGGAGCTCCCAGTATCAAAATACGATTCGTCCTCGACGGTCGAAAATTCAATCGAGGCGAGACCGACGAAATCTTGACTATATGGATCCATATTATCCAAAGTTGAACTATCTATACTTTTCAGGTAATTTCGAAATCGAATGAATTTATATAATATTATTCTCAATTGCAGTTGAAAAATTCTGTTTTAACGTTTACTGAAAATATTCGAATTAAATTACTCGTACGAACACGGTTAAACTATTGAAAAACACACACAGAACAAAACTGCTCGCTCAAGACAACAAGAGATCAACTGACAAATTTTACAAAAAAACACAAAATAATATATACTACTGAAAACCACTACGTGACATCCGTAAACTGGTCGTAAATAGCAAAGGTGGGTCGTCTGACGAGAGAAAAATAAAAAAAAAAGATAGGTAAATCATTCAAGTGACGATAACCACCATCCGAGAAGAGAAAAAGATAACAAAAGTCTCATAGGTATATTGAATAGAAATTTTAGCGAACCAATAAACCATTGAGGAACGGTTTGTAAATTTATTCTATTCACAAGATTACTTTCCTTTCGTGAACTTCGTCCTTTGTCACACTCCCCCTCCCATTCGTAACATTTTTTTTGTTTAGAATAAATGACTTCTCTAAGAAGTTGTACCTGCATTAGGGTGACCCGTATTTCTGACTTTAGACTTTTTCTTTGACTCGGTTTTTTTTTGGGGGGGGGGGTTCACAAGAAAATAATTTCTCTACTTTTTATTTTTCTCTCGAACTGAATTTTTAGTGGATTCTGGTCGACTATTTCCTCCCCCCTCTTCAAAAAAATTGAAAATGATAGTTTCTTATCATGAGAATTGATAACCAATTTTGATGTCCAACTCAATTTTACTTCGAGTAATACATTAGACTGCCCTAAATTTTAAAAAAATTAAAAATTCAAACTAGCACTTAATATTGTTGATTTCTATTGAATTTTAAAAGTAGGGGCCGAGCTCACTTAGAAGTTGGTGAGGGGGAAAATATAAAATTTAGAATAATTGCTCAGGAATACTGAAAAGGAATAATTTCGATAGATTAGAATCAAAATAATGCAGAAGTTCGAAAATTCAGTCATTTCTTCATTACTTTTCAAAATAGTGATTGGGGGGGGGGGGGGGTAGTAACACCGCATAAAATTCAGTTAGGGAAAATATAAAAATAGGGAATTATTTTCCAAGAAAAATCACAACATTAAATTAATTTTGGGCCAAAAAATTTTGCTCATTTTTCCCTTTACTTTTTTTATTATTTTTTTTTCTCTAAATTGGTGGCTCCCTAAACTGCTTAAAATCAAGTTGGGGAAAATATAAAATCGGGAAAGAGTTTGAAAATCGATCAATTTCTTCATTTTTCTAAAAAATAGGAGAGTGCACCCGTCCCTTTAAAATTCAATAAGGAGGAAACTTTTAAAAAATACCAAAGTTCAAAAATTTTGTCATTTTTCATAATTTTTTGAAATGGGGGGAGGGGTGCTAATGGCACACTATGGACACTACCCAAAATTCAGTTGAGAGAAAATAAAAAATAGTGATTTTTTTGTCATAAAAAACAATTTTAAAAATTTCCTTTTTTTTTCAAATTTGGGACATTCAAAGGTTGGTACCACCTGGAATCAGGCTGAGGAAAAATTTGAAAAAAATGAATTATTTATTTTCCCATGAAATGAAACTATTTTTGAGGCGAGGAAAAAAATCGAAAGTCCAGCATGTGGAACACACCTTCCGTACACAATGCATTAATATGAACCATGAAAGATACCACATTGAAAAAAATCGTATGTTCCCAACTTTGAGATTTTATTTTTGACCAGACGAACCCCTTTTTTTTTGTAGAAAAACATAATACTAAACAAAATTGGGATAAATTGTCAAGAAATAAAGTTTGAACAAATTTTTCTCGTTTCTTGAAAAATTTTAAATTTTGAAGTTTCTCAATTTTTCAACATTTGCCATTTTTTTTAAGTTTCCAAAAATTTTACGTTTTTCAAAATTAAATCATTTTTCTGATTTTTTTTAATTACAAAAAAATTGTAGATTTTTAAAATTTACTGGTGTCTCAAAATATTTTAGTTTTTTCACAACTATCAGAAATAATTTTCATTTTTTTTTTTTTTTTTTTTTTTTAATTGTTGGTGATTCTTCCTGAGTTTTTAATTTTTTTGTTTTTAAAATTTTCTACTACTAACTCGCAAATCGGGCTTATGCTTCGTTAAAGCTGAACACTTTAACATGAAATACACAAAGTGGAAACACAACTAAATCCCCCCCCCCCCCAAGAAAAAAACACAAGAGGTTGAGGTCAAAATAATGGTGGTTTTTACTTACTTTTGGGATGGTAAAAGCTCATAAAAAAATTTGGACAAAAATCGAAAGACCAGAGATACAAACGTGGCCAAATTGAGATGAGAAATACCCCATTATTTTGTGATGAAGTAAAAAAAAATTACTCGAAAAATTTCAAACGAAAAAATTTGCAAGTTAGTAATATTATACGATATGACACAATTTACTTTCACATTTACCTATATTTTCGTCATAATCACGATTTTATTCGCTCAATTTATCTCTCAATCAACTTTTATCGATAGTCCAATTCCACGATAAGCGAAAGCGAAACATACCTACACCACATATCAAGACTGTACTGAAATTTTTTCGGTTGCATATTTCGAGCAATGATTTTGAAAATACGTTAATTGTCATCTAATCGAAGAATTTGTCAAATCGAAAGGAGAGCTCAGCCACGTTCGTAAATCATAAAAAAAATAATATCAGCATAACTGGGTAACTTGAACTATCATAGCGCCGGAAGATAAGCCATGTAAGTATTATCAATATTTCTCATCACAAAATAATATTTATCAAAATTTCATTCATAGAAAATATTCGACCTAGACAAATCAGTACAAGAATGTTCAGTTTCGCGAATTTTTTCGAGATAGGTACTTTTTTTCTAATTCGTAAAATTCTGTCAAATCGGTCGATTCATCAAAGAAACCTTATCAATACAAAGAATGCTAACATTTCATATAACCTACAATCCACCGACCATATTGCACCACACTTGTGAAAAAAATGCCCACTTCGACCTCTAGGTGAGTACTTCGCAGAACTACACCATCATGAAAAGCTTTCTAGGAATACTAATTACGTTGATCTCGACACAATGCATCATTTCTTCTCTCACTTTGAATATCAACGTCGACACCGAAGATTTCAAAAATTTATTAATAAACAACGACTTATTCGTAGACAAAAGCTTACTCATCGATAACCTATTAACACGTTCCGATACTACTCTCATCCTTCAACCGAATGGCTGGGGCAAGAGCACGAACATGGACATGATAAGACGATTTTTCGAAATAGAAATAGACGAACTAGGATCTCGATTACCGAAGGAACGTACCATAAACGATAAACTATTCCTCGGAGGGACTCTTCCCACTGGTTCGAATAAATCAAAGCTTCTCGAGCCGTTGAAAATCGCCAATTCTTCGGACACGATACGACATCATCTTGGAAAATACCCGGTTATTATTTTAAAATTGAAGAACACGATGGGCAACAGTTACGAAGAAATCGTAGGTAAAATTCGATCATCTGTAACAAACGCCTTTCGAGATCACGACTATTTACTAAATTCATCTCGTATTACTAAATGCGAACAATTACGACGATACTTGACTGGAGAATTCGACGATAAGAGTTTACATAACAGTTTATCCTTCTTGAGTGAAAAACTACACGAGCATTTCGACCAACAAGTGGTAATTCTGATCGACGATTACGAAACTCCGGTGATGAACGCTTACACCTTGCATGGGCTTTCGAAGAAACCCTCGAGACCGTTTCATTTCCACGTAGAAGGCTTGCTTTTTGAAATATACAACGCAGCTTTCCGGCCATTTAGGAACCCCTGGGTTAAGCTGGGCTTACTTGTGGGCGAGCATTTGATACCTGTGGACAACGACGAATGTTTATTATCGAGCGTATCGATATTCCGGCCACAATACGAATCAGAATTCTGCGAATTTTACGGATTTACCAATGCAGAAGTACAGAAATTATTATCAAAAATACACGAACTCGAGTCGTACTCCAAAGAAATCAAGAACTGGTACAACGGATACGAATACGGTGGCCAGCAAATTTACAGCTCACGATCGACGATGATGTATCTGGCTCGAAACAGTAGAAGCTTGAAGTCATTCGCTTCGGATATTCACAACGACGACGGAATCGGTTACATCGATCGAATACTCACATCGGATTTGATACAGAAGAGAATCCAAACGCTCGTCTCCGAAGACAGCGACTTCACCTATAGAACATTAGGTAAATATATCAATATGGATCATAAATCGGACCTGTGTAGTAAAGAAGACCAAACCAGATTACTAATTGATAAAGGGTACTTAGCCTTGGATCGAGAACCACCGAACGATATTCTCTGGCGTTTGTACATACCGAATAACGAAATGAAACACATTTTCGAAACTAAAATTCTTCACTGGGTGTTCGTAAAATTTGCCACAGATAATTCCAGCTTTCGTACGTTCGCCGGTTCGTTAAAATCTGGAAATGCGAAACTGTTCGCCGACACTTTACAACTATATCACGATAAAGCAGCTAAATATCTCGAAACTGACGATAATCTGGTCGTGTTATATAACGGTTTAATTACTGCACTACAAATCACTCTATCGAGGACACATATTGTAATACGAAATAAAAACCATTGGGACGATTGGCGCTTCGGTGAAGGCCACGACGTACACATTATTCCCAAATTCAACTCGAGTAACGTGGCCATTCTTATGAAATGTGAAGTCGATCAAAAAGAAAATCTACAATCGGCTGTAAACGAAGGATTAAATCAAATCGACGTTAATTTGTATATAGACGAATGGAGAAATTATCGCCATAATATTCGCAACATGGTTAAAATAAGCATAGCTGTGTGTGGCGAACAGCTAGCGGTGGAGTATGAGACGGTCAAGTACTGAGAGATTGAATTCCGTACGCTGGATCGAAGTAGTATTCATCGAGTGGCTGATATAAATCGATGTAATTTATACGGATTTATATAATAAATACACGATTTTCGAAACAATAAACATTAGTTAAATGCTGGTACGATGGTTGATGCAAGCTGCGAAGGAATTCATTTCATAGAAGAATCAAAACTTCGAAAGAAGACTTACCCAGATCGCTTCAAAATTCAGACCGCAAACAAAATATAACAGCTTATGTACACACTTGTTAACTTTAAAGTGCAAATAACAATACTCTTGCGTAATTAATTACTTAATTCAACTTTGATAATAATTAATTATTTCCAATTTTTGATGGCGAACTAACCAAAAACCAAACAAACACGTAATTTTGCAAAATAATGCGCTGTTGCGCGCGCACAACAAAAACTCAAAATCAGTGTTACCATATCAAAATACATAAATTGTTACTCTATATTATTTTGATTTTTTTTTCTTTTTTGTTTTTTATTACGAAAAAAAATTAAAACCGAAATGAAAACAACTCGAATTAAACTCAATAATATGCTATTAAAGGATTTTCAACAAAAATCCTATCAGCAACATAAACACTACCGAATAAAATAAAATCACTCCAAAAAAAAATCAAAAATTACCCCACATCGAAATAAAAATACCTATCCCTCAAAATTTCAACCCCAATACGACTGAGAAAAATTTATAGACTAGAGAGCATAAAAAAAATCACTTTTTGAACAGAACTTCAAAATTTTTGTTCTGAACAGAATTCAAAATAATTCAAAAAAGAATTTGTAAAAATTCTAAATAGTTGTTTCTGAGCATATTTTTTTTGGAAATTTACGTTTTTCAACTGAAATTGAAACGAAATAAAGATATATTTTTATTAAAAAATTTTTTTTAAAGAATTGAAAAAATTGAAATATTTCTTTAAAACAAAATTTGAAACAAAATTATGATAGGGTAACTATAATATATAAAATTGCTTTGAAAAAATAGAAACTTACATTATTGAAAAAATAAAAAAATAAAATGAAATAAAGCTGTTAGAAAAAAAATTGAAAAATTTTCAATTATTCCCACTTTTGGACAAAATTCATTTTTGCCATTTGGTATTTTATTACAAACATGGTAAATTTCATATTCGCTCTAAATTTAATTTCTTTGGTAAAATTGCCAAAAAAAATTCTCGTAATTCGGGTCCATTCTGAGAGCTTATGATGAAAAAATTCAAGATTTTTCAATTATTCCAATTTTTGAAAAAAACTCATTTCTGCATGGGGACGATGGGGAATTCATATTTTCCCAAAATTCAATTTTTTTGAAAAAATTGCTCAAATAAATTTGTTTTTCATTATTCGGGTCCATTCTGAGAGGTTATGATGAAAAAATTCATGATTGTTCAATTATTCCCTTTTTTTAAAATTTCATTCCTGTACTGGATTTGTTTTTTAAACTGAATTGAGGTTAAAAAAAAAATTGTTCAAAAAATTCCAAAATCTCAACTTCTGGAAAAATAGAAAAAATACTTGTTTAAAAAAACAAAATAGAAATTCCTATTTTTGGAATTGAAAATTTTTTTTCAGTCGACATTAAAGCTCTTAAAATGATAGAAAATTAACGGAAAACGCGTTTTTTGTTAGTTTTTAATTTTTTTGACCATGATGCATCCCCTTAGAAAAAAAATTAGCCGCGTACCTCTCCCCCTCTATTTTTGACCAATTTTTAGAATTTTCCTTCCCCCAAGAAATCTGGAAAATACTGAAAAAAATCTCACACATACCCCCATACATTGTCCATTTTTTGTGAAAATTTCAAAAATTTTGGATTACCCCCTCCAGAAATGAAAAATATTGAATTTTCGATATATAGGGGACAATATCTCAGGAAGGGGTGGGGTAGGAGGTCAAAAATTGTTTGGGTGGTTTTACACGATTATCAACATTTTAGGTGACTTTGATTCCGATCGGTTCAGGGGCGGATTTCATCATCTTACCAGGAAAGGCCCTTTTGTTTTTTAAACTGAATTAAACTAAAAAAATTGTTCAAAAAAATTCCAAAATTTCATTTCCTGGAAAAATAGACAAAAATATTTTTTTGAAAAAATACCTAGTATAATTTTTTTTTAATTTTCAAAATATTTTTTTAAAAAAATGGATCAAATTTTGAAAAATTTGATTATACTTAAACAGTTTTTACGAATTTTGTTTTTTTAAACTGAATTGTACAAAATAATCTTCTGGAAAAATAGAAAAAATTCTTACTTATTTTTTAAATAAAATTCCAAAACTCTATTTGTTTCAAAATAAATTAAAATAAAATTATTGGTAAATTTTGTTTATTGGGCTGAAATTGAAACAAAAAAGTTGAGATATACGAGTTTGATTTTGAATCAATTTTATATGAAAATACGTAGGTAGAGGTACTTATTTTGAAAAGATTGAAAGTTTCCTGTTCTGAAAAAATGTAAAAAATAATTTTATGAAGAAAATTTATACTTAAAATAATTAACTGCATTTAAAAAAATTGTTAGCACAAAAAAATAATATTTATTGGTTTCAGTATTCATGACAAAATAAACAAATTAACCACAACTAACAGAAAAGGACTCAATAAGAGTACAATTAGGTAATCAAAATTAAAACATTATGAAAAATCTGAAAAAAAAAACTCAAATTTCATTTGAAAACGACGAAAATCACAGTAAACGACATAAAACAAATTGTACCTCAAATTATAAGAGCACATCACTCGAGACAATTAGTTGCAAAACAAAACAGATAAAATTCGGAAATATTTTTTCTTCGCTTTGGTATCAGCATTCAGATCTCGAGGCATAGATAAAATCAATTTTGTTTTCAATTTTCTTCTATCCTCATTCGACTCGAGAAACAGATTTACGTTCTTTTTCACGATCTCATTAGGGAAACTTTTATCGCGAATCAAATTATGCAGTTTCCGGATACCCTGGTTCGAGAAAATGATTTTCCTTCCAAATTCAACGGCTGCCTTCGAATTGGGCAAACCATTTGATACAATTTCGGTCAATACGTTGGTCGTTGAGTCGAAGTGACTGTAGGAAGCACGTAGGCTTTGCTTCGGATAGAGCAAGCATTTCTTCAATTTTCTTACATCTTCGTTGGATTTAAGCAACAGGTTAACGTTTCTTTTCGCAATCGCATTAGGAATACTTTTATCGCGAATTAAATTATGTAATCGATCGATACCTCGATTGGAAAAAATAATTTCTCTTCCAAATTCAGCTGCCAATTTCCCATCGGAAAATCCATCTGAGACGATTTCAGTCAATACGTCGCTAGTTGAATCGAAGTGACTGTAGCACACCTCGATGCCTTGCTTCGAAAAGAGTAAATTTTTCTTAAACTCGAGAATAAGTTCGGGAAATGATGCCCGAAGTGGTGCCAGGGCAGTATTTAACCCTTTCACGTTACCATCGGAGTAAAAATTCATGCAATATTCGTCGATATATTTAAAATTTTCCAGCAAAAGATCACGTGCTTTTTGTCTGTATTCCGGAAGGCCTGCTGGATACATGTAATTCAGAAATCTATCGAGCTTCAGGAATTCGTGACTGGTCATCAATGTTTTACTCAGATCACCGGGGAATATCGTATTATCCATGAATATTCTAAACTTGACACATTGTTCGGGTTCCGGATTCCATATGTCGAGCACATCGATTAATAACCTTTTGTAGTATTCGTAGAATAGTTTCTTTTGCTCGTCGGCCCATTTGGAAGGTGCCTGGTCAGCATTTTGTAGCACTATGATGAAGAAACCGTATCCGAAATCTCGTTTGTGAATGCACCATCGTAACGTTTCGTTTATTAAATTGTAACGATCGAAATTCAAAACGTGATTTCTAAGTTCATCGTTCGAGCTGGTCCAAATTTCCATTACAACATCATCCCTGGCTCTGATTCTGCACAATGTCTTTATCAAAGACCAGAACTGAGCCTTGGTGAACATGTCGCGAACTTCGTACCAGGTTAAAACAGCGTCTAGTTCGTTGATATCGACACCGCCGCAATGCAAATAATTCCTTATGATTCGTATGGCTCTTTTGATGTAAACGTGCAGACGTTGCGATTCGTTCAATTTGGTCAGCAAGAGTTTCTGATGAACAACGTAGTCTTCGTCGATGAAATGAACGACGCAGTCGATTTGATCCTCGGCGCTGAGACGATCGAAGAAATACTCAGTGGCTGGCCAATTAAACACGTTCTCGTGCCGAATCATAAATTCGTCGATGGATAGGTATCCTGGCTTGCGCACCTTGTGCAGCTCGTCGGCGAAATAAAAGTTCCAATAGCCGACCAGAGGATGCTGGGAAGGAAATCCTACAACATTCGGTGATTCTTTTGCAACCAAAGTGTGCCATAGTTTTTCGATTTCTTCTTTCAAGCAATAAGTACATGCTAATCGGTATTTCTCTAAATCGCCCAGTAGGTCGGATTTTAATAAATTCAAAGCAGTTTTGAGGTCATTGATGGCGCCGTTCGGATGCCAAACGATGAAGTGCATCACACGAGGAAGATCGAATTCGTTCGCATCTTTCTTTAAAAATATTTCCGTTCTGTGATTAGACAACCATATAAGCAGGTTTTCTAGCACGTCGAAGAAATGATTTCGGACGTATTCCATCAAAGGGTTAGGTAGTGACAATTGGGAAGGCCAGCTGTACATTTCGTCGAACAATGGTTTTCTTTCTTCGGTAGTCGCTTGCTCGAATTTTGTTACGATGATTTTGGCATGGTTACATAATGCGATCGCTATGCTGGCCGATGCGATTTTTTCCAGACTGGGGGCTCTCGTAGGAATAACTGTTGGGAAGTCAAACCAAAAATATATTGATTAGTCAAAGTATGAGTACATGTAACTAAATAAATACGTAAATCTACATTATGGTAATTTTTAATACAGTGCTCGAATTAGTTCCGGTTCGTGAAAAATTCAAGTAATGTTCTAATTAATTAATTTTTAAAGGCTACCACTTGCTTCTATGCGATATCCTACCCTTATTGAAAATAAAAAAAATTTTAATTTCATTAAATTTCAAAAAATGCAAATTTTAATTTAATTAATTTTTAAAGACTACCATTTGGTCCAATGCAAAATCCTACCCTTACTAAAAAATGAAAATTTTTTATTTTCAGTAAATTTCAAAAAATGCCCACTCCAATTTAATTATTTTTCAAAGGCTACCCTTTAGCCCAATGCAAAATCCTACCCTTACTAAAAAACAGAAAATTTTAATTTTCAGTAAATTAAAAAAAATGTCAATTTTAATTTAATTAATTTTCAAAGACTACGATTTGCTCCCATGCAAAATCCAACCCTTATTGAAAAAGAAGAAAAAAATCATTTTCAGTAAATTTCAAAAAACGCCAATTTAATTCAACTATTGTATCAACATTTGAAAAAAAAAATTCCTTGATTTTTTTCAGTTGAAAAGTATTTTCAAATTTTGAAGAAAATTTTTTCAAATTTTGAAGAAAATTTTTTCAATTTTTATGATTTTTTTTTTTTTTTTTTGAGAAAGTCTTTTTTTATGCAGAAAGTTGAGAATTTAAAAAAAATTATTCTCAAATATTTCGAAGAAGAAAACCTCTCAATTTTTAAAAAAAGAAATATAATTAGATAAAAAGTATGTACAATTTTTTGGAGAAGAAACTTTGTCAGTTTTACTGAAATAATATTTCTCAAATTTTTGGATAAAAAATGTCTCAATTTTTTTGGAGAAAAACTTTCTATTACTATTTAGAATGAAATCTTCAATTTTTAGGGGGGGAAATGTTCAATTTTTTTTTGAGAAAATAATCTTGATTATAGTGAAAAATTTTGAAACCAAAAAAAAACGTGTTTTTCTGTTTGAAATGAGTAGTCTCATTTTTTGGGGAAATTTTTCAAATTATTCTAAATTTTTGTAGAGAAGGAAATTTTTCAATTTTTCTGAAGTAAAAGTATAGGTAGGTACATATTTCCCAAATTTTTGGGAAAAGAATATTCTAGTGAAAAAAATCTTCAATTTTTGAAAGAAATAATCTTTTCTTTGTTTAGGATAAAATCAAGAGCATTTTTAAAGAAAAAAAATTCTTGATTTTTTTGAGAAAAAATACCTATTGCCAATTTTTTGGCAAAAAAATATAATAAGTATTTAAAATTTTTCCACAAAAAAATTTCAATTTTTTGCTGAAGAAAATCTGGCATTTTAATGGTAAAAGAAAAAGCCCTTTTTTCGAAAAAAAAATCTTTCAATTTTCTTATTCATTCATTTTTTTTGTTTTCTATCTTCTAAAGATTAGATTAACTTGTAAAAATTTGTTCCAAAATTTTTTTTAAAGTCGTTCATTTGAATTTTCCCAAACAATTTGTCTGATTTTAAGAAATTTTCCAAAAATAATCTTTTCGATGTTTGACTTTTTCCCCAATTTATTAGGTGATTTTTTTAAATTTTTCTAAAAAATAAATATTCCTCAACACCCCCTCCCCCTCAGAGGCATTCAGCTATTTAAATAAAACATAATTATGTACCATTGTGTGTTTTGGCATTACCTACTTTTCCAGTAAAAAATTCTGAATTTTCTTGAAATTTTTTGAAGTAAAATGCTCGTAATAAGGTAAATTTTTTAATTTTTAAGGGAAAAAAATTTCAGTTTTACTAATGAAAAAATTCTCAATCATTTTATTGAACAATATATTTAAAACAGTTATTTTAGAAAAAATTTCAATTTTTTATTTTTTACTGCACAAAACATTTTTTATTTTTTACTTTTTTTTAGAAAAAATCTCGATTTGTTTGAAAAATGAGGGTAAGTTTTTTTACTCAATTTTATTGAAAAAAATTCTATTGATTTTTTAGAGTAAAGAATATTTTCCTAATTTTTGGATAGAAATATGACTACCAACCTAATTTTTTAAAGTTGACGAAGAAAAAATTTCATTTTATAAAGCAAAAAAAAATTAGAAAAAAATCTTTTAATTTTTATTGAAGTAAAAAAATTGGTTAAAATTTTTTCCAATATTCTGGAGTAAGAAATCTTTTAATTTTCTCTGAAAAAAAAAGTTCTCATAGGTATAAATAATGATTTTCTAAATTTTTTTGGAGTTGGCATAACAAAACTAACTCACTTTTTTCAAGTGAAGAAAAACAGGCAAAAAAATTTCTATTCTTTGTAGGAAAATTTATTTACATTTTTTTTTTCAAAAAAATTTTTACTGAGGAAAAAACTCTAATTTTTTGTCTCATTTCTTTTTTTGAAAAAAAAAAAACGATTTTTTAAAAATTAGACTTTCTTATTTTTCTAACATAACTAAATATTTTTTCACTTTCTCAAGTTGAAAATCTTTCAATTTTTTTTGAGCATATGAATCTAATAATTCATTTTGTGAGGAAAAAAACAATTTTTCGAAGAGGAAAAGTTCTCAGAAGGTTAATTTTATAGAAAAAATTTCAATTTCTTAAAGAAAAAAATCTAAATTTAAAAGAAATCACAATTTTTGGAATAAAAAAAATATGCCATTTTTCTAATTATCCTCCAAGTATAATTATATTTTATTTAGAAATGAATAATTCAACTTACAATCATGGGGTGTTATCTTATAGGATAAAATTTTGAACTGAGCTTTCAGTACTCAGAGAAGTCACAAGAAGCGCTGTACTTCAAAACAAAAAATTTTTCGTTCAATTATTGTTGGCTATCTACTTTTGTCGTGTTTTGAGTTGCTTGGATCAAGACTTACAATAATCACAATTATTTTAAGTTTCCAAAGGGAAAGAACACAACACGAAGCAGCGCTTTCGAATGCAGTGACCACTCTGGGAATTAAAAATACCATTTAGAAATTTTACCCAGAGTTGGCTATCTATTATAAACGTAGTTTATATTTATATTATCTTTGCTTACAATCAGCATCTCCCGGAAATTTTCTTTTCTCATTGTCGGAATCTTCACTTTCAGAATATAATTCAACGTCACTGTCATCGTCACCATCGTTCCCTTCAATGGTATCGTCGTCGCTACTCCAATCATCCATTTCATTCATATAGGTTGACTCTGGTAAAATTAACAAAAACGTTAAAATTATGTTTTTTCATTTATCCTATGCACGATTTATCCATTACAACCACACTGAACCACACTTACTTAATATGTCGGTTAATCTATAGATAGCACACACAAAAAAAATATTCATCTATAAAACTGGAAAGTTTCTCGTTCTCAGCCGAATATTTAAGTTTTTTTTTTCAACTACAGGGGGTCTCAAACGTGTCCACATTTTAGACACTACGGGGAGGAAAGGGGGGAGGTTTTTTTTCAAAGTGTATGCTGGTCCTCATTTTTCATCTATTTCCAAATTTTTTTGTAAGAAAATCTCAATTTTTTCAACAGAACAAATTTAATGATTTTTTTGGGGGAAAAATTTATTTATTTATTTTTTATTTATTCATTTTTCAATTTCCGGAATGAAAAATATCTCGATGTTTGGAGAAGAAAATTTTTCAATATTATTTTTGTAATGAAATATTTCTCTTTTTTTTAGTAAAATAAAGAACATTTTAAATTTCTTGGAGTAAAAAATACTTCATTTCTTCGAAGAAACAAATTTCTCAATTTTTCAAAGTATTTTTTGGACACAAAATTTTACAATAATTATTATTATCATCTTTCATGAAGGAATAAAAAATTTTCAATTTTTCTGGAGGAAGTAGGTACAACATTTTCCATTTTTTTGGGAGCACATTTTTCAATATTTTTGAATAAAAAATTATTATTTACTACGAATTTTTTGTTAATTAACAATTTTCAGAAAAACTTTCAATTTCTTTAGAGTAAAAAATTTTTCATTTTTTTTTGGTGTGAAAAATCGTTGCATAATTTTTTTTGGAGCAAAAAAATTTATCACAATTTTTATGAAATAAAAAAAATCTTCCAATTTTTCCAAGATGAATAAATATAAAAATTTCAAACCATTACTCCTTTCTAGAAAAAAATCACTACCCCCTAAAATATTCAAAATTTTGGCTCCTATCAAAATGAATTCACTCGAACAAAGTACCTATATTATTTATCAAACATTAAATGTAGATAATACTTTTAAGTAGATAGGTACGAAAAACGTCAAAAAACTAATAATTAGCGAAATAACGAGCTAAACTAAGACTAAAATTCACGAAAACGTGGAACATTATTAGTAAAAATAATCGTAATAATTATAATATAAAATCGAACATTTAAACAAGAGTAAAAAAACAGAGTAACATTTAAATAACCTTGGTAATTTTCCTACCCTTGTTTTTATTCTCGAACTTGGTTACTTCTCTCGGGTCATTTTCGAAGAACCACTGCATCACTTTTTTAATATACGAAGCGTCTGTCTTCTTCAGCAGCATTCTAATCGTATCGATATTCATGTACGAGTCGACTCGCATTATTTTATACTCTTTCACTGCTTGCGATGTTTCGAAAACCCACAGCAAAAATCGATCCAGTTTCGTAAAAACCATGTTCGATTTGATCTTGCAAAATCTCGCAGATTTTTCGATGTACACGTCGAAAACGCAATCCTTCAACAAGGCGTTGAACAAATCGTCTACGGGCAACGTTCCTTTAAATTCTCGTACCAAATTCTCATTTCCCAGCCACCAGATCATCAGCGATTGCCACATCGACGCGCTATGTTTGGCAAAGAACGTCGGTATCATTTGCATCACATCTTCCGTACCGCCGATGACGACGGCTTTCAATGTTTTTCTATCTTCGTCCGACGTAAGAAATATAGCGAAGCGTTCTTTAACGCGATCCAAACGACCCTCTTGGATCATGGTTTTCATCTTTTCGACAGCCGAGGGCGAAAAAATGATGGTTTTTTTGATCTCCGTGACCGCATCGATGGGAAGGAACCGCTCGACGACCATTTTATGGAACATCATTGGTGACTTTTCGAAAAACTCGACCGAAGTGTACATGGAGGATAAGACGAGGTTTTTCTTGTATTCGGTGATCAGTCCAGGATACGGGGACATGAATTGATTCAGTAGCATATTTATCGACGTCAGGTTTCCATTGGCGTAGAATCTCGAGCATCGAGCCTTGAATGCGATCGAATCTACGACAAAATCTCGCTTAAACTTGGCCAATTCTTCGCCATTTGGCAGCAACCAGTTCAACAAATCGTGCAGCTTTTTGTCTTTATCGCCGTACATTAATTTTTCGAAATATTTTCGAACACTTTCTCTGGCGGAGAGCTCTTGTTTGAACTTAACCTTGTCCTGGAGCTGAGGCAAGAAAATCTCTAATATTCGTTCCAACGTGGCGCGTTTATCTTCGACGATGAGACTTTCGCTTAGATTCATGAAAGACGCGTCCTTGACGAGATTATTCTTGAATTTGGACATTTCTTCGCTTTCGGGGAACAAATTCAGCAACTGTTCGACCGATGGAAATTCGCAACTGGAGAGTGATGTTTTTAGACGACGAAAGAAACAGTCCTTCTTGATGACCGATTGTTTGAACTGCTCCCAATCTTCGGGATGTGGGAAGAAGGAATTCGACAGTTGTTCCAATTTGACTGGATCGTTGGCGAGCACCAGTGATAGGTAATGATCGGTGAAGTAATCTTGCTGGCTGAGGTATTCTTTAAACTTGGTGATTTCTCTAGCATCGGTAAAGCAAGACCTGAGTAATCGATCGACCAAGAGTAATTCATCGGCGCAGATGAGTTTTTCGCAAGCATCTTTGAAAAATTCCTTTTCGGCGACGATGGCTCTTAGCTTTGCGCTGGCGTCTCGCATGAGAGTAAAGAAGAAATCCTTTTCGTAATTGGACGTCCAAAGTATTAGCATTTTTTTGATGAACGCGAATTGATCGGAACCGTTGAGAAAGCATTCTTTGTATTCGGCGCAGGAACTCGTCCAAACAGCTTCTAAAACTGCGTCGTCGTAGTCCACGTTCAACAAGAGACCGAACACGGTTAGGAATTCATCTTTGTTTATCAGGTTGCGAATTTCGTACCACGTTGAGAGAATTTCTTCGAAAGTGCTTTTAGAACTGATATAAAGGGTCATTATTCGGACAGCTTTATCCATGAAAACGTGAAGACGTTGAGGTTCGTCCAGTTTCCTCAGCACCAACTTCATGTATTTCGAACCGTGGTTGTCGATTAGCCAGATGGCATCTCGTACCTGTTCATCTGGACTCAAAAGATCGAAAAAGTATTCCTTGGCTGGCCAATTATCCACGTTGTCTTGTTTAAGCATAAATGAATGTAAGGAACTGGGTTCGGGCTGTGCGTTCTTGCCGGATCTTATTCTAGCGAAGTGACTATTCCAGTAACAAATCAAAGGATAATCGATTGGGTTCACAGCATCGCAGACGTTATGAGTTCGAAACAGAGGTGACAAACGTTTGAAATCGTCTTTCATACAATACGTGCACAAAAGGTAGTATTTTTCTAGTTCTGACAGTCTCAGCGAGTTCAACAGCAAATTTTTAGCTGTTGCTTTGCTATTAATGGTGCCGTTGGAATACCAAACCAAATGCTCAATATGATTGAATCCGAAAATGTCGCCTTTATCGATGAAAAACACGTTACGATGGTTATATTGTACCCAGGTTTTAATCTGTCTTCTCATTTTATCGACGTACGTATTAATATGATTGACTATGGGTTTCGGAGCCGATAGTTCGTTCGCTGATTCTACTACGCTGTTGTAAATCCTCGAGTCGAGATAATTTAACTCATCGACGACTTTGGTTATCGCTACTTTTACAGCTCCGGGTACGTCTGCGTGTTTATACAATGCAATGGCCACGGTCAAAGATGCGATATCCTTTAAATCAGCAACGCTCGTAGGTATCACTTCGATTAAGCCGGTTTCATCTGTAGAACGACGATACAAAAATATGAGATACTTGAAATCAAGTGTAACAAATCATTATACATAAATATTGAATTGATTTAATCTTACGTGGATTTACATCATCATCGTCGGAGCATGCTACTTCTTCATCTTCAACGCTCATCTCGGATAAATAATCTCGTTCGTAGACGTCGTCTTCTTCCTCTTCGAGTTCGCTGTACATATTATCACTATCGTCGTCGCGACTCGGTGAAGAACCCATGATCATTTAAAACGAAACGAAAACCAAAATTTCAAAATTTTTCACTTCGTAAGTATCTATAAATCACTGCTGAAAATAAGTCGTAAATAATTAACGGTTTGGTTTGGGAAAGTCGTAGGTGGTGTTTCCAGTGATAGAGTAACTAGAGATCACTCACGCTATACAGAAATTCTACAAAAAGGGGAACTGGAAACGAATATTTGTGAGAGAAAATAGCTCTGCACAATTATTTCGTCATCGAGATTAGAAAAAATTGTACTCCAGATACCGGTAGTTGGAAGAAAGTCTACGGTAATAGAAATTGACTCGTGTTGATAACTCACCTTCGAATTGCTCCAAAACGGCAGGATCGCATTCACTAATGATTGATTATTTCGTACTACTGAACTTCAAAGGCGTAACAATTTCGCAAATACGGATTTACGTGAAAATCGACGAAATAATTAACGAATTTGAATTGAAAACTGGGAAAAACTAAAAGATAACGCGACTGAAAAGTGAAAGTAAAAGTAACCAAATAACTGGAGCTGGAAATTCGCAAATGTGCTAAACCAGTGCTGTCAAAAGTTGAAAATACAAAGACGCTGAAGCTGAAATTAAAGAAAAATTAACTAAAATAAAATTCAACCACGTTAATTGTGAACTAATAAATAATTAATTACCTTTTAGATACCTATTTCATTCCAAAAAAAAACTGAAAATTTTTTTAATTATTTAAAAAAATTGAAATTTATCACCCAAAATTAGAAATTTTTCACTTCAAAAAATAAAAAAAATTTAGATACTTTTTCGCAGAGGGATTTTCTTCAAAAATTTGAAAAAAAAATGTAGAATCCTAAAAAATGAGATTTATTCTTTATTATTTACAAAATTGAGAAATTTTCCAATTCAATAGGTAAATTTAAAAAAAAAATTAATCCAAAACAATATAAATATTTTTTGTTTTAAAAAAAAAGCTCGAAAAAATTATTTAAAGAAAATGAATAAAAATAATATGTTTTTCATTCATTGGATGCATAGAATTAGAAATAAAATTTTAAAAATTTCATGAAAAAATTGAAATTTTATTCCTAAAATTTTTTTTTTAAATTTTCTGTACCAAAAATTAAACGGTCCCAAAGTCACTGCCTTCGGCAGTGGAAGAACTGTTTCAATTCGTAGATTATCCGGTCTTAGTTTATTCTTTTTCACTCAAAAAAAGAGAGAAATTTCTTTATTACAAAATTGGAAAAAAATTTTATTTTAAAAAAATTTGAAAAATTTTCCTCTCTAAAAAAAAAGAAATGGAATTTTATTCCTCAAAAATAATACCTAATAATAAAAAGAATTATTTTATCTTCTTACTTACTGAAGAAAGTCAGAATTTTTCATTTTTTACTCCGTGGATATACTTAGTCCAAAATAATACCCAAATGAGAAATTTACAAAAAAAAAAAAAAAAAAAACTCAAAAATTGAAAAAAAATTTATACGTAGGTAGTGGAAACATCAGTATTTCTTAAAATTCCAAATAGTACCTAAAAATAATAAGAAATTAACTTAAACTTTTTTTGGAATTTTTCAACTTCCAAAAATTGGAATTTTTCGTTGATAAAAAAGTAGGTACCTACTACCTACCTATATTATTTTTATTCCAAAAATAATATTTTTTCAATTCGAAGGAAATTGAAAAAAAATTTTACAAAAAAAAATAGAAATCCCTTCACTTAAAAAATTGGGAAATTTTTTGATTGCCAAAAAAATTTAAGAACTTCTTCCTCTAAAAAAATAATAATAAAATGAGAAATTCTCTTCAAAAAAATTTTGAACATTTTTTACTCTCAAAAAAATAAGAACATTTATTTTTTTATTACAAAAAAATAAGAACATTTATTTTTTTATTACAAAAAAATAAGAACATTTATTTTTTTATTACAAAAAAATAAGAACATTTATTTTTTTATTACAAAAAAATAAGAACATTTATTTTTTTATTACAAAAAAATAAGAACATTTATTTTTTTATTACAAAAAAGAAAGAAATTTTTCATTTCAGAAAAGTAGGAAAATTTTTCATTTTAAAAAAAATGAGAAACTTTCTTCTTCTTCTAAAAAAAAGAGATTTAATTTCTCGAAAATTGAAAAAATATATAGTTAGTAGGTAAGTAGGTACCTATCTCTTTTTACTCTAATTTTATTCCAAAAAATTTGATGCTAAAGTGAGACATTTTTTCCAACAGAAAATTGGATTTTTTTTATTCCAAAAAGAAATGTGATTTTTCTACTTCGAAAAAATTAAAAAATTTCTTCACTCCAAAAAAAATTTCAAAAAACCCCATGAAATTTTTTCGTTTCAAAAAACCCCCAAAAAAACTTTCTTCTTCAAATAAATTGATATTTTAGGCTCCGAAATTCAGGAAACCTTTTTTTAGGTAAAAAAAATTACTGTTTTTTCACTCCAAATAGAGCAAGATTTTTTTTTCCAACAAAATTTAGAATTTCTTTAATCCCAAAAAATGCGAAATTTTTTATTCAAAATAGGTAACAACTTTTTATTTTAAAAAAAATGAATAATAATAAAAGTTTAAAAAAATAAAAAATAAAAAATCCAAGAAAACCAAGAATTTATTTACTCCAAAAAAAAGGGAAAAATTCTTTACCTTAAAATTTTTAAAAAATGAGAACTTTTCTTCAGAAAAATTTAGTATTTTTTACTATGGTATCAAGAAAACAATAAATTCCTTATAAAATTTCTGAACGTTAAGGCGATCGAAAAAAATTACTCAAAAAATGCAAAGATTTTCACCAACATAATGAGGAAAAATTTTAATAATCAAAAAAAAATTATGAGTTTTCTATTTCAAAAATTTGAAAATTTTTCTAATTCAATAAAATACAAAAAAATTGAATAATTTTTTTTTACCTAAAATAAAGTAAAAAATTTTCTTTTTAAAAATTTAGATGTTTTTATTCCATTATAAAAAAATTGATAATTTTTTTCAATTCCAAAAATTGAGTAAGTACAGTTTTTATTTAAAACAAAAACAGATAAATTTTTGGCTCTCAAATTTTTCCAAAAAATTGAATTTTTTTTAATTCAAAAAATTGGATTTTTTCATCAAGAACCGAACCATTTTTATTACAATAATACATACTTAAAGAAAAATTTTAATTTCAAAGAAATTGTAAAATTTTCTCATTTCAAAAGAAAAAATTAAAAATTTTAGGTAAAGTACCTATTCAAAAAGTTGAAGAATAATTTCATTTTATAAGCACGAAACTGTTCACTCCAAGCAATGGCCAATTAACCTCAAAAAAATGGAAACATAAATTTTTTAAAATGGGTGGGTACAAAAAAAATAATAACTTAATTATTCTTGTTCAAAAAATTTCAAATTTCGTCTCCTCAAAAATTTAAGAAAGCATTTTATACACTTGTAAACATTGATTTTTTTCATACTTGAAATACCTAAACAGAAAAAATTAATTGAATAAAATTCAAGATATTGTACTCCCAACAAATTGAAAGTTGTTTTTAAACCAAATAAAATCAGAGATGTCTTCTCTAAAACTTTGAAAAATATTTCTACTATAAATTAGGTAGGTACCTACTTCATTAGGAAATTTTCTTCTATAAAAAAAAAAACGTTTTCTATAAAACTTTTTTTCCAAAATAATTTGCGAAATGTTTCCATGCTGACCCATAAAAGTTTTAAAAATTTTTTACTCCAATATCAGATTTTAATTTTTTTAGAAAAACTTCACTCAAGATCACCGTAATTCCATTAAACTTCAGTTTGAAAAAAATTAGTTAAGACATTTTGAAACCGAAGAAGAAAGATTATGCGTTAATGCAATATAAAGATCATTGAATCATCAAAAATAAGTAATAGGTAATCATTTCGATCGATTTGAACCTCAACTTACGTGTTTAAATTTTATAACTCAGATCTTTGAACTGGTTCTACCACATAAATTTTCATTATAATATAAGGAATGCGAAACATATAATTAATCTTTTCATTATTTCAAAAATATAACATTGACTTGATTTTTTTAGAATAAAGTTAACAGCTAGTTATAAAAAGTAATACAAATCTACTCAATTCTTTGAGAAAATCACAAACTAAGACTCTGGAAGAGAGAGCGTGAATTACATCATGCTTAACTCAAGTAGGCTCTTATTTGTTTAAAGTAAGTTGAAAAAAATTCTGAATTTCTTAAAAGAAATGACAAATAGCAATACAAAATATCATATCTATAGATAACGAGTACCTCATACACACAAGTACACATATCTTACCTATAGAAACTACTAATTAAATTACATAAAGAAAAAGAAAAACGATGAAAACAAAATTTTAGAATATTTTGAGAAAATAATCACATCACAATATAAATCACGACACTACGAAATAAACAACAACCTCAACTGGACAAACAGAGAATGAAGCTCTAACCAAGGCTAAAGAATCTTCGACACTTTATACTTTTTATACATGTTATTAAATTTTTTGATTTGCGCAGAGTCGTTCTCGAAGAACCATTTCATTGTGGTCTTCAGACGCTCAACTTCTTCTTGTCGACTTTTCCTCAATAACGATACCATCACTTCGATGTCCTTATACGAGAAAATTCTTCGTAGTTTGTACTTCTTCGCTTCATCCGGTGACTCGAAATGCCAATTTAAAAATCGGTTCAAGGGATCGAAGGAAGTAGATTTCAACTTTCCTGCCCAATAAGTTGAAACGATTTCTTTCAACATTGCGTTAAAAATACAATCCACAGAAATCGAGTTTTTAAACTTTTTCACGAGGTTCTCATTTTCGAAAATCCAAATCAGTAAAGATTGCAAATAGGGTACGTCGGATTTGCGGAAAACATTGCCAATCAGAGTTGGAGGATCTCTAATCAACCATTTCTTCAATTTTTTCTTATCTTCGTCCGATGTGAGAAAAGTATTGATGATGATTTTCGCCTTGTTCAAGCCATTATTAACCAGCAAAGCTTTCAGTTTTTCAATTGCCGAAGTCAAAAAAACGAGACTTTTTCTGAACTCGGTCTGCAGATCCAATGTGGGTAGAGTATTGAAGATAATTTTATTCAAAATGTCAATTCTAGATCCAAGGAGTTCAACACATGTCGAGGTGCCATCCTGCGACTTGAGCAGGTTTTTTTTGTATTCAGGAATCCGATCCGGCATTTGGGCGAAGAGATAAGTTAGCATATCATTAAGACCTTCCATATTTCCGGACGAATAGTATTGGAAGCAAAGTTTTTTAATCGATTTCGAATTAGGCACAAAATTTTTCTTGAACTGCTTCGAGTCTTTTTCTTTTCCATCGTATATATCCGACAAACGATCGAGCCACTTCAAATTTTCACGTTTAGAAAATAACGTTTCGCAGAAATTATTAAAAAACTCTTTCGTTGCGTGTGTTTTCATGTCTGCATTTAGGTCTTGTAACACGATCATTACGAAATTGAAATCGTTGGTCCATTGAAACGAATACAATATTCTTTTAATATATTCGTAATCGTTGAGATTCAAAAGATGGTCCTTGAAGTCAAAATTAACGCTGGTCCAAATTTCGGTTAAAATGCCACTGGGAGCTCTTGCTGTCAATAACTGGGCAAATAAACTCGCAAACTGTTCTCGAGTGATTAGATTACGAACTTCTGACCACGTTGCAAGTGCATCTGTCGAATTATCTTCCGTGTTCACGTAATTCATAACTATCTCTACAGATCTTTCGAGATACACGCTGATCCGCTGTGATTCGTTCAATTTCATTAATAATATTTTCTGGAAAACAATACCGAGCTTTTCAATCAACCATATAGCGTTCGTTACTTGTTCATCCGGACTCAAACGATCAAAAAAGTACTCCTTGGCTGTCCAATTATTAACGTAACGATGCCGGAACATGGTACAGTCTAACGACAGGTCTTCCGTCTTCGGTATCAAATGTAATTTCTTACTGAAATAACAACTCCAGTAACGAATCAGCGGATGCTGTTCGAAATTCACGTATTCCAGAAAAATATCCGACAAAATTGGACGCATTTGCTGCAGTTCGTCTTCCAAGCAGTACGTGCACAAAAAGCGGTACTTCACTTCTTCGCTCAATTTGGGTGATTTAGATTTTGATATTTTTTTAGCCGTTTCTATGCAATTAATCGTGCCATCGGAATACCAAATTAAATCGCCGACGTAATTATACACGATGAAGTCTTTCGCCATGTATAGGAAAACTGATCGAAAATGATACGTAGCCCATTTGGTAATTTCTTCTTGTACATTGACGATAGATTGGTGAATCAGTGTAGTTATCGAAGGTGGAATAGGTAATTTATTCGATAATTCTTCGACTTCTTTTATCAATGAAGGCCACCAGTAGGAATCTCTCGCGCAATAAACGTCGGCTTGGATAAGGGCATTCATTATATCCACATGTTTCCATAGCGAAATGGCTACTGTAGCGGAAGCAATATCTTTCAGTGCTGGAATGATGGTTCGAATGACTGGATTAAATGGCTTATCAGCTGCGGAAATGAAGTGATTTATAATAATGTTCACATGAAGTTTTGAAAAGTGATATTTTACTTTTACTTTTCAACTTACGATATGTTTTGCTACGTTTTGGACGGACATGGTAATCTTCGTACTCGTCGGAATCGTAATCGGTTTCGGTATCACTCATGACAGGTTCGTTGCTGAAGTGAAATTGAATAGATGATCTAGAATCAGGTATAAATTGTTGAGCTGAAGGAAACAGAACTGTCTATCGTTCGATTCGGAGGAGTAGCCTCCCAATAGTATTTACCTTTATTTGTAACACGGTTTGAATCAATTATTTCACTTTGCACGAGTTAATTTAATTAAAATAACACGATTTTAACTTTTATCAATTATCCATAAAAAATTATTATCAACATGTTTGCAATTCAGTGTCGACTGGTGAATACACAAAAAAAATGTGATGGGAGGTGGGGGTGGAAAGTCAGTGTTACCTGGTGTTGAAATGCGACTAATTGTCAAAATCAATCATCAGAATCTTTGATCCCCTTCCCTCTTCATGGAAATTTTCACCAAAAATTATTTTCTCTAAAAAATAAGATTTATAAATTATTGATATATTTTTTTAATTATTGAAACTTTTATACCAAAAAATAAATTGAAATCTAATCTCTAATTTTCTTTCGCAACAACGAAAACCTAACGATATTTTTCCTTTCCGAGGACCCAAGCCCCAGAGCCCAATTTTGGCGGAAGCCTGGGGGGGGGGACGGATTTTTAACCCTGTGCTGCACACCTACAACTTGAAAAAAATATAGTAGGTATTTTCCATTTTTCATTGGTAAAAAATATACTGAATTTTGAGAGCACCCTAAATCCACTCCTGCATCTTTCTTCTTTCACCAAAAAACAAAGAAAAAAAATGTAATTTTAGCCCCCTATAATTGAAAAACTTCTCCAAAAAAAGAATGTTCTTTTTATTGTTGAAAATTTACAGGAATTTATTCCCAAAAAATTATAAATTATAAATTATTTCCCCAAAAAATGTAATAATTTTTATTCTGAAAAAATTGATTTGATTTTCTCAAAAAAATTCACTCCAATCTGTCCAAACATTTGGAAAATTTTTTATAATTTTACCTATTCTAAACAAAATTAAGAAATTTTTTGCTGCCAAAAAGTTGAAAGATTTTTTATTCAAAATAAACTGACGAATTTTCTAACTCTAAATAAATTTGTAGATTTTTCTCCACCCCCCCCCCCCCATCTCAAACAATTGGGAAATTTTTTCACGTTGAATTAAAAAATATATATTTCAAAAAGAATATGAAAACTTTTTCACCAAAAAATTGAGATTTTTTTTCTACAAAAAATTTAAAAGACTTATTTTCAAGAAAATTCAGATACCTAATTTTTCATTACTCCGAAAAAATTATAAGAATTTTTCCTTTAAAAAAAATTGAAAAATATTTTCTTCAAAAATTAAAAAAAAATAGTCTTCAAAAAAACTGAAATAGACAATTTTTTCTCCAAGAGAAATTGAAACACACCCCTCCCCCCAGCAAAAAATAGACATAGGTAAATATTATTTTCTTCAAATTTCTTAGAGATTCACTTTTTTTTCAATGAAAAAATATTCGGAATAATTATTTTCAGGTCGATTTCAAAAGAATTGAGATATTTCCTATTTCAAGAAACGCTTAAACAAAATAAATTTTATTCCGACAAGAAAAAATGAAACCATTCACCAAATAAAAAAAATAATAAAAATTTTTTTGACAAAAAATAAAAAGATTCATTTCTCAAGAAAAATCAGACTGAAAATTTTTTTCTCTCTCAAAAACCAATGATCTCTATTACTTTTTCTAAAAAAACGACTTTTCTCTCTCTCAAAAAAATGTAGGTAATATTGATTTAGGTACCTAATACCTATCTACTTCAAAAAAATCAATTTTTTTAACCCCAAGAAATTAAAGGAATTTAATTCTATTCTTTAGAAAAGAAAGAAAGAGAGAAAGGAAGATTTTTTCTTTAATATTATTAAATTTTAAATTGAAAAAAATTTTCTCCCCCGAAAAAATTTAGAGATTTATACATAAATGTTTTCAATGATGAAAAATTAGAAATTTTTTCACGCTGACTTCAGAAAAATCGATTAGTAGGTATTCTCTATTTTAAGGAAACTTTATGAAACGTTTTCCCAAAAAACTTACAAATTTTCATTCATCAACACCCCCCCCCCCCCCTCCATAGGAAAAATTTTTATTTACAAAAATTCTCAAAAAGTAGAATAATGTTGAATTTTTTTTAGAAAAAAAATGATGAATTTTCACCAAAAAATTCAGGGATTTGTTTCATTAAAAAAAAAATTGAGACCATTTCTCTGAAAGTTGAGTGACTTTTATATTCATAAACATTTTTTTCCTATTAAATAAATCAAAACCATGGTAGTAACTAGGTATACATAATTTGAGAATTTTTTTCTACTAAACAAAATTGAGAAATTTTTTTACTCTCAAAGAGATGGAAAGATTTTTTCTCCAAAATAATAATTTGAATATATTTATTCAATTTAAAAAAAAATGATGGGCCTTATATTTAAAAAAAAAATTAGAAAATATTTTTCAATTCTAAACATCGAGAGGTAGGTAACTAACGTTTTTATTCCCAAACAGAAAAAAATTTCTTCTTAAAAAAATGAGAAATTACTTCTTCCTCAAAACTTGGAAAAAATATTTAGGTACTGGAAAAAAGTAGATACGAAATTTTCCAATACCAAAAAATTAGGAATTATTTCCTCAAAAATTCAAGAAAAGTTTTCATGTTTGCTTTTAACAAAAAAAAAAAAAAAAAAAAATTATTCGAAATAGAATTTTTATCATTTTAGCGATACATAACACAAGATTGAACATGACCTAAGAATTGTAAACTGATTTTAGTATTTCATTATAACGAATGTGAAACTTTATTACGATTATTTCAAGAACATAAAATTGAATTATTTTTAAAATAAAATTAACAGTTTTAAAAAGTAATGGTAATACAAATCTACTTCATTTTTTGACAAAATCACAAATCAAAACTCTGGAAGAAGGAGAGTGAGTCACATCAATCTCAACTTATGGAAGAATTCGTATAAATAAAATGAGGAATTTACTTAACAGAAATAATTAATTTTTTTTTTAAATCTGAAAAAAAAGATGTATAACAAATTATCATACTTAATTCTATTGATATTGAGTAAGTATGCGTACCAAAACAACATACAAAAAAATAAAATTAAAATAAAAAATACGAAAACGAAATCAGCATATTTTGAAGAAAAAAATGATCACATCGCGACAGTAAAACACGAACATCAACCTCAAATCGACAAAAACAAGAACGAAGCACTATACACCAAGCAAGTGCCCACTACCTACCTAAAAAATGCTCGCAATTTTATCATTGCTATGAATTCTCTTGAAATTATCAATTTCGGCCTCGTCATCTTCAAAAAACCATTTCATTACAGTTGCAAGACGCTCAACCTCACTCGACCGCGACGCCCTCTTCCTCAACAATGATGTGATCACATCAATGTTCAAATACGAGTGAATTCTTCGCAGTTTGTACCTCTTCACTTCACTCGGTGACTCGAAATACCAAATCAATAGTCGATCCAAGGATTCGAACGAAATATTTTTTGAAGAATTTGAATTATGCCTTCCACATAAATTAAAATAATGATATATCGGTTCGGGAACAGCTTCTTTTAACATCTCGTCGAAAACATTATCAATCGGAATCGTATTCTTTAATTCTTTCACGAGGTTCTCATCTCCACACACCCATAACAGTATAGATTGCAAATAGGATTCGTCAAATTTACGAAAAATATCGCGTATCAGATTTGAAGAACCTTCGATTAATGATCTCTTCAAATCTTCTTTATCTTCGTCCGATGTGAAAAAACCGTCAATGATTTTCTTCACCTTATTCAAGTCATTGTTAACTAGCATATGTTTCATTTTATCCATTGCCAAATCGGAAAAAACGAGATTTTTTCTGAACTCGATTACCGAATCCGAAGTAGGCAGAGTATCGACGATGATTTCGTTCAAAGCGTCAGTTTTCGAGTCGAGAAGTTCGACACATTTCAAGACACCATCCGTCGAATTGAGCAAGTTTTTTTTGTACTCGGGTATGCGATCTGGCATTTGGGAAAAAAGATAGGTTAGCATATCATTGAACCCAGTCACGTCTCCGGATGAATAGTACTGGTAACAAAGCGTTTTTATCGATGTAGAATTAAGAACGAAATCCTGCTTGAACTGCTTCGAGTCTTTCCCAAAACACACATCCGAGAAACGATCGAGCCACTGCAAACTTTCACGATGAGAAAAGAACTTTTCGCAGAAATCTTTTAGGAAACCCTTATTCACGTGTGTTCTCATGTCTTCGTTCAAGTCTTGAAATACGATAATGACGAAATTGAAATCTTTGGTCCATTCGAACGAATACAATATTTTCTCGATGAATTCGTAATTGTTATAAGTCAAAAGATGATTCTTCAGGTCAAAATCAATACGGATCCATACTTCGGTTAGAACGCTGCCGGAAGCTTTACCATTCAGCAATTCTTCAAATAAACTCATGAATTGTTCTCGAGTGATTAGACCATGAACATCAGACCAGGTCATTATTACATCGATCGAATTAACTCCGGTTTTCACATAATTCTGAATTATCTCCACAGATCGTTCGAGGTAGACGCTGATACGTTGTGACTCGTTCAATTTCATCAATAATACTTTCTGGTACATAATTTCCAGCTCGTCAATCAACCAAATAGCGTTTATCACTTGATCATCCGGACTCATACGATCAAAAAAGTACTCCTTGGCTGGCCAATTATCGACGTAACGATGCCGGAACATGGTGCAATCTAAAGACAGGTCGTCGTCCTTCGGTATCAAGTGTAATTCTTTACTGAAATAACAATTCCAATAACGAATCAGAGGATGCTGTTCAAAATCTACGTAATCCTGAAACGTATTCAACAATACAGGAGACATTTGCTGCATTTCGTCTTTCAAGCAATAAGTGCACAGAAAGAAGTACTTTTCGATATCGTTCAATCTGGGTGACTTGGATTTCGATATATTTCTGGCAGTTTCTATACAATTAATCGTGCCATCGGAATGCCAAATTAATTCACCGACGTAATTATACACGATAAAGTCTTTGGATGTGTATAGAAAAATGGATCTAAAGTGATACGTAGCCCAGTTGGTGAATTCGTTCTGCACTTTGGAGATGTATGGATGGATTTGGGTAATCACCGAATGAGGAATGGGTAATTTATTCGATAATTCTTCGACCTGCTTATTTAAGGAATCCCAACAGTCGGAAGTGCTGGCACAATACTGGTCGGCTTGCATAAGAAGTCTGAATATATTCACATGGTTCCACAATGAAATTGCTACTGTAGCGGAAGCCATATCTTTCAATCGTGGAGCGTTGGTCCGAATAAGTGGGTTTAATGGTCTGTAGGCTGCGCAAATAAATAGTGATTGAGAAGAAGTCATTCGAGGAATGTTCACATGGAGTGTTAAAACCGTAATTTTTATTGCTCAACTTACGATAGGGTTTGAAACGCTTATTGTTAGGAGTTGGAGTATATTCAATGCGCAACACTGGACGGTCTTGGTCGGAGTCTTCTTCGCTACTTTCTTCGTAATCACTCATGACTGATTCGTTTTTAGGACAGGAGCCAAGTCGATCGTTGGTGTAATGAAATTGAATCGATGTGATCTCTTATCAGGAACAAACACTGCAGAGTTGAAGAAAATGAAATTGTAAATTATTTATACAAACAAGTTATTATCGCACTTACGTAAGATATGTACTTACCTTTTCTAAATCAAAGACGAGAAGCGACTTCAAATTAGTATGAATTGAATTCAATCATTTCACATTGCACGCATGATTGCACGAGTTATTTAAACAAAAACAACCCTTTTATCCTTACTTTTATCATAGGTAATTTATAGAAACTGATAATAAAAAGTAAAAACTTGCAATGCAGTGTAGACTAATGAGTGCACATAAAGTCAGTGTTACCACTTGAAGTACCTTTTAAAAATTTGACGAAATTAAATTTACTGAGGTGTAGCTCGAATTTTTCTTGAAGGGGTGACGAGTTGAAAACGTTTCCAAATTCCAAGTCATTCATGTTGAATGTGAAAAATGATTTTCTTTTCTAAAAAGTTAAGAATTTTTTATCTGAAAATTAGAAATTCCTTCAGAACAAAAAATTGTCTTCAAAAAAAAATTATTATCCGGGATAATTTAAAAAATTTCATCTACAATTTTTGCATTTACAAAAATTCTAAACTTTTTGTACGCCAGCACAAAAAAAATTGAATACTTTCTTTTTCAAGAAAATTTTTTAAAATGTTCACTATAAAAAAACAATAGAAAAAAAATTTACTTTATCTATTTTTTTTAAATCTCACTCAAAGAAATAATAGGTATAAAATTTTTAATTTTTAAAATAAAAAAAAAATCTCAAAACAACAGAAAATCGGGAAAATTGAAAATCCCCTCTAGCCCACCTCCCAAAAAAAGAAACATTTTTTTCCAAATAAATTGGATTATTGATTATTCACCAAAAAAGTAATTGAAATGATTTTGATACCTATTCAAAAAATTGATTTTTTCAGAAACAAATTGAAAACCCCCCAAAAAAATAATTACTCTAAACAGTTCGAAAAAAAATATTCTTGTTTCAAACAAAATTGAAAAAATTTTCACATCCGCTTCAAAAAACAAATTGAGATAATTTCTTTCTGTTTCAAGACAAATTTTAAAATTTTCCAACTCCAAAAAATTGAAAAAATTCTATCCATTTTTTTCAATTCTCAGAAAAACAAATGAAATTTCTACCTAGGTATTAAAAAATCTGATTTCAGCAGAAAATTGAAATATCCTAAAAAAAATTTACTCTCAACAATTCGAGAATTTCGTTCAACAAAACAGTGAAATATTTTTATTCTTAAAAAAATTTAATGATTTTTTCACTAAAATAAACTAAAAAATGTTTTAACTCAAAAAAAAGAATTAAATTGGAAATGATTGGATATGGAATTTTTTTACACTTTCAAAAAAATTAAAATATTTCCCATTTCAAGAAAATTACTTAATCAAAAAATTATTCCAAATGAGGAAAAAACTTTTTTACCAAAAAAAATGTAGATTTCTTGTTCACAAAAAATTGAGATTTTTTCCTACAAAAAATTAGACAGATTTACCTACCTACTTATTCATTTTCAAGAAAATTCAGCCAAAAAATGTCACTCAATTGTTTTTCTCCAAAGAAATGAAAAATTTATAATTTCATTTTTTTTAATTTTCAAAAAAAAAATAATAATTGAAAAATTTTGCCAAATAAAAAATAGAAATTTTCTCAAAAAAAAATTGAAAAAAATTCGTCAAGAAAATTTTGTTACCTATTTATTTTGTTTCTTTGAGAATAGGAAATTTTTTACAAAAAAAAAATAAAGATTCTTTCCCCAAAAAAATGAATCATTTGTATAATTACCTATTCAAATTCAAAAAATTTATTTTCTCCTCCAAATTCTTTTTTCTCTCTCAAAAAAGCAGATATTTTTCTGCAAAAAATTGAAAACTCTCAAAAAAATATTTATTCAATTTGAGAAAATTTCAAAATTTTTAGTCTAACTTTAAAATGTTTTTGCTTCCAAAAAAATTGAAAGATTTTTATCTCAAAAATATTTGGAAAATATTTGAACGCTAAAAAATTTATGGACGTTTTCTCTATTTCTTTAATTTGAAACAATAAAATTAAGAAATTTATTAAATTTGACCTCAGAAAAATTAAGAAACCTATTTTTGTGTTTCAAGAAAGTTGGGAAAAAAATATTTTAAAAAAACTTACAGAGATTTATAATTATTTTAGTTTTTTTCTTCTTAAAAAAAAGTTGATTTTTTTCTCTTGTAAAAAAATACTTTTCTCTGCAAAAAATGTACTTCAAAAAATCGAAAAAAATTAAATTTTTTTATACTGCCTAGCCAAAAAATTAAAAGATTTTCCCGCAAAAAAAAAATTTAAACGAGAAATTCCAATTTTGTATTTTAAAAAATATCATTCTAAAAATTTTTTTTAATAAAATTTAATTCAAGAAAATCAATTGAAAAGGTTTGGGAATTGTAGAAACACTAAGAAATATTTTACTTGATGAATGGAGAGAATCTTTTTCATTCGAGAAATAAAAAATATTCAAAAAACTAGGTAGAAGTATTTTTACAACACAAAAAAAAAATTGAAATTTTTAAAAATTTCAGATGAATTGAGAAAAATTTTTCTTTTCATCTTCTTCTTCTTCTTCTTAGAATTTTTTTAAGGGTTTCAGATGAAGTCAGTGAAGTTGAGTTTTTTAATTAGAGCAATAAATTTGAAAAATTCATATTATTCTTCAAAAAAATTGACACAATTTTTAATATTTTTTTTTTACTCTCAAAAAATAAAACGAGTTTTTCGTTTAAAAAATGAAGAAAAAAAAATACAGAAAAAATGAGAATTTTTCATTCAAAAAAAAGGAAAAAATTGAATTGAAAAAGTTCTTCATTAAAAAAATATATTTTACTTGGAAAATGGAGTTGTTTTTTCACTGGAGAGAAATTTGTTTCAATACCTACAATTTTATTAATTTCAAAAATTTGATTTTTTCACTGCTAGTAAACTTGAAAAAATTTCAAAAAATTTAGATTTTTAGAATTTTTTAATCCCAAAAAATTGAGATAAATTTTACACTAAAATAATTGAGAATTTTTATACCACCGAAAAAATTGAAGTTTTTTACTCTCAAAAAATTTAAAGATGTTTTTTATCCAAATAAATTTGGAGGTTCTATTCTTCAAAAAATAAAATGATTTTTACATCCAATTTTTTTTTAATTTTTTTTTTTAGGAAAAAATTGTAAAATAAAAAGAAATCACTTTAAACAATTTGAGAAAATTTTTTATTCTTGTTCCAAACAAAACTGGTTTTTTACTCTCAAATTAAATTGAATATAAATCTATTTAATTTTTTGATAAATAATCACAAACTGGGCTCTAAGAATAAATCACATTATATGTAGGTCTAGGTACGTAACTGAAGTATCTACGTAGGTAATTTGTTTAAAATAAGGAAATTAATAAATGAATAATTTTCATTTTTATAACATTTCTAAAGACATACCTAATCTAATAATAACAGTATCTGATACATATTAGTACACGTAAACATTTTATTTTTAAAAACTAGATGTAAAAAAAAAATTACGAATTAACAGAACCCTAACTGAACAAAAAAAAAACCAACGAAGCACAACCCTGACAAACCAAGCTCAAAGAACAGTAGCAATTTTACCATTATTTTTAAACATTTCATTAAATTTTGCAATTTCGGTTTCATCCTCGTCGAAAAACCATTTCAATACGCTCTTCAGACGTCGAAAGTCTTTGTTTCGTTTTTTATGTAACAATGATTTGACCGCAAAAATGTCCTCGTACGAGTAAATTCTTCTCAGTTTGTACTTCTTCACTTCGCTAGGTGACTCGAAATACCAATTTAAAAATTTATCCAAGGAACTGAAACTGCATTCTGAATCATCATCAATGTAGCTATAAGCACTACTTCGACTTAAGAGATCATTTTCTAACAATTGGTTGAAAATAGTATCCACGTGAATCGAGTTTTTAAATTCTCTCACACGAGTTTCCTCCTCGAAAACCCAAAGCAGCAACGACTCCAAACAAGACTCAGTGAAGGAGTTACGCATAAAGTATGCAACATCGCCGATTAATAACTTCTTTAAATTTCGTTTATCCTCGTCCGATGTGAGAAAACTGTCGATGATATTTTTCACGTTGTCAAAGTCATTGTTAAATAGCAAAGATCTCAGTTTACCAAAAGATAAAAACGAATTGACCAATTTTTTTCTAAAATCGGTCCTCGAATCTGTTGTAAGGAAAGCATCGTTGATGATTTCATTCAAAGCGTCAATTTTAGAGTCGAAAAGATCCACACAGTGTGACATACCCTCCACTGACTCGATCAATATCTTTTTATACTCGGGTATGCAATCAGGACTTCGCGATAGAAGATAAGTTAGCATATCATTCAGACTTCTCACATCTCCGGACGAATAGTAGTTGAAACAAATCTTTTTTATCGATTTCGAATTCATCACGAAATATTTCTTGAATTGCCTCGAGTCTTCCACACCGTATGCATCCAACAGACGATCAAACCATCGCAAATTTTCACGTTGAGAAAGTAACTTTTCGCAGAAATTGTAAAAAAACTGCTCCGTTGCTTTTGTTTTCATGTCTGCTTTCAGGTCTTGCAACACCATACGACAGAAAATTAAATCCTGGGTCCATTCGAACGATTTGAATATTTTTTCGATAAATTCGTAATTGTTATATTTCAAAAGATGATTCTTCAATTCGACATCGACGTTGGTCCATATGTTTGTTAAAACGATACCTTGAGCTTTTTCTGCCAATAATAACTCTGCAAATAAACTCACGAACTGTTGTCGAGTGATTACATTACGAACTTCTGACCAAGTTACAAGTACATCTTCTGTCGAATTGACTCCATTTTTCACATAATTCATAATTATCTTCACACATCTTTCGAGGTAAACGCTGGTACGTTGAGATGAGTTCAATTTCATGAGTAATAATTTCTGGTACACAATTCCACGTCTGGTAATCAACCATATGGCATTTCTTATTTGATCATCCGCACTCATAAGGTCGAAAAAATACTCTTTAGCTGGCCAATTATCCACAAAACGACGTCGAAACATGAAGCAATCTAACGATAGGTCTTCGTCATTCGGTATCGAGTGTAATTCTTTACTAAAATAGCAACTCCAATAACGAATCAACGGATGCTGGTCGAAATCCAGGTAATTCTGAAAGATATTTAACCTAAACGGAGACATTTGCAGCATATTTTCGATTTCATCTTTCAAGCAATAGATGCACAAGAAGTTGAACTTTTCTAAATCGCTCAACCTGGGTGATCTAGATTTCGATAAGTTTTTAGCTGTTTCTTTACAATTAATCGTACCATCGGGATGCCAAATTAAATAGTTGACGTAACTGTACACAATGTAGTCGTTGGCTGTATACAAGAAAACTGTTCGAAAATGATACGTAGCCCAGTTGATGATTTCCATTTGTACTTTGCCGATTTTTTCGTTGATTTGTTCTTGAACAGGATAAGGAATAGGCAGTCGACTCGATAATATTTCGACTTTTTCTTTCAGAGAGTCCCAGCAATAGTCTTCTTCTGCGCAGTATATGTTGTCATTGTCGTCTTGGGAAAGAGCATCAAAGATATTTATATATTTCCATAATGAAACTGCGATTACAGCGGAAGTAATATCTTTCAATGATGGAGGGTTGGTGCGAATAACTGGCAAGATGGGTCTGTAGGCTGTGGAAATGAATAAGAAATTTTCACAACGTGTTTTTAACAAATAAAATGAACCTGTTACTGTTCTACAACTTACGATAGGTTTTGCTGCGTTTAGCAGTGAGGGGAGCTTCATTAAAATACTCTCGATCTGAGTCTCCGCTGCTTGCTTCGTAATCACTCATGGCTGATTGATTGTCAGTCAAGTTTCGATGTTGAAATGAAGTTTAAAATTGATCTAGAACAAATATCAGGCACAAATTTCAGAGTTGATGGAAATGTAAATTTTTCTATTCTTATGAGGTAATACTTGATATCTTACTTACCTACACAAGAGTGACAAGATGGTGTACCTTTCTAAATCAACTGAAAGATGAAACAATATTTAAATTGGGTATAAATTCAAAGAATTCATCATTTTCATAATTTTCACTTCAAAAACCACAATTTCTTTTCATCTTATCAATCATCTTCAGAATAAACAAAACGATAACCCGAAAATTACCGAAGGTTGCCGAAATAAAAAGTCAGTGTAACCAAGAGGAACAAATTAAATAATTTGATTTCATGGAGGGGTTTTTTTCTCAAAAAAGTAAAAAATTGAAAAAAAAAAATATGAAAAACTTTATTGCTCTAAAGAAATTTGGAAATTTTTTCATAAAAAATACTTATGCGTTTTTTTATTCCAAAAAAATTAAGACAAAAAATCTTTGAAGCAAAATGAAAAAAAAATCAAAATTTAAAAAAAAAGTGACAGATACTTTTTCTTCAGAAAATTTTCTCATACTTTTTTGAGAAAAAAGTTGAGAGTATTATTTATTTTTTTGTTAAAATTTGAAAGATTTTATTCCCTTAAAAAGAACTTCTGTTTTTTTAATTTTTTTTAGCATAGGTACCTTACCTACATACTCACTTATTATTCTCCGAAAATCAGAAGTTTTCAGGAATAAAAATTGAGATTTTCCTCTGAAAGAATTAAAAAGCTTATTACTCCCAAAAACAGTGAAAGTTGAAATAAAAAATGAGAAATTCCTTTACCCATCTTTCAAAGAAAAATCCTTTTCTCTGATGGAATTTTAAAAGAATTTTTAAATTATGAAATTTTGAACAAATTAAATTTTTTGTTTTGATAATTTTTAGAAAATGAAAATTTCAGCCAAATCGCATTTGATCGGTGAAAAAATTGACTGTTCTATCAACTTCGAGGCAAAATACTACTCAGATGGAATTTTGAACAATTCTCAAACTTTGAAGTTGATAATAATTTAATTACCTACCAATTATGTATTTGATAATTACAAAAGATGAAAATTTTAGCCAATTTGCAATTGATCAATGAAAAAAACTAGGTACTGTTTAATTACCTATTATGAAAATTTTCAATGTAAAAAACTAGGTAATGTATCTAGAAGTGTAATGCGTTTTAAAATCTCGAATTTTAAAACAATAAATTTTTAGAAAAGTTTTGTTTCTAAAATTCTCAAAAGCTGGAAAAAATTTCAATTTCTGGAATCATTTTTTAAACAATTTTGAGTAAACATTTATGAATTCGCTTCTATAGAAAGTTATTGATAGGTAGATGAATAATTAAATTTAAAAAAAAACAGATTTCATTTTCCTAAAATTGAAAAATTCTCAAAAAATTATTCTCGAAATAAGTTGATTTTTTTTTAATTTTTGTACTAAATAAAATTGAAAAAAATTGGAATACCTAATTTTTTTTTAATACGTAGGTAAGTACAAATTAACTGAATTTTTTTCATTCAATTCAAGAGATTTCTTATTTTTTTACTTCCAATTTTTTTTTTTTATTTCCCGAAAAAAACCTTCAAAAAAATAAAAAATTTTGACTTCAAAAAATTTGAAAATTAGCTAGGTACTTCAAACAAAAAAATGAAATATTTTTTATTCCAACAAAAATTGGGAATTTTTTTCATTCCAAAATGTAAAAAAAAAATTAAAGGGTACCTTACCTACCTACCTATTTTTTTTTCAAATTAAATTTTTCCAAAAGAATTGAAATTCTTTTTTTCATTTTTTTCTTACCAAAATTAGGTGTTTTACTCAGAAAAATAATTTCCTACAAATCAAGCGATTTTTTCAAAACGATTGAAAAAAAAAAATTGAGATTTCTTTTCTTTGAAAATTAAGAGATTTCATTCTCGAAAAATTAGCTTTTTCTACAAAGAATTCAGAGATTTCAATAATTTCTCCTCTTGAATTTGAGAATTTTTTTCTCCAAAAAATTGGGTATTCTTTCCTGCCTTTTTCAATAATTAAAAAAAATCGAGACATTTAATTGGGCTAATTCCATAAAGTTGAGATATTTTTTAATTTCGAGGAAATTGAGGAATCCCCTCCCCCTCCCCCCCCCCAAAGAAAAAAGTCTGTAGAAAAATTAAAAGGCTTTTAAAAATTCATAATTTTCTTAATATTGACTATAAAAAACTGAGTTAATTTTTATTACAAGAAAATTTCGTTTTTTTTTCAGAAGAATTAAGAGTTTTACTGAAAAAAAAAAAAAAAAAAAAAATTTCCTCCAAAAAAATTGAACTGAATTTTTCTCAAAAAAACACACCGATTTTATATGTTAATACTTAATGTTTGCGTATACTTATTCAGTTTTTTGCATTTTCAGGGTTTTCTGGCATGAAGAATCCGTCTTTAGCCAATATAACATCAAAAATTTTGCTGTTAAAAAACCCCAAACCACCTAGAGCAATCACATAGAACCATTTTAATAAATGTTTCAATTTTATAGGAACTAAAAAATCGTAAGACGTGAAATAAATCTCTGTATTACATATTTCAAAACCGTCAAAATTGAATTGATTTCTCGAGATAAAATTAGAGAACAGTTCTACGAACTAATACACGTAAATACCTAACATTTCGAAAAAATTACAAACCGAAATTTCGAAAAAAAGATAACAATGAGAACATGCTTCAAGTACATACCTAATTACACCTATACTCAGTACTCACTTATAAACAAGGGAAAAAAAGAAAAATAAATAAAAGGTTTAAAAATAGGAATTGACCATGTTCACAACCAGTAATCTAGGATAACAAAAATAATGAAAGAGAACGAATTTCGTATTCTTGATTAAAAATTAGTAGGTAACCTATTTATCAAATTTCGAAGTCCACATTATAAACCTCCCATAGTTTTACTTTAATTTTCTCCAAATTTTTTATTCGAAATTGTTCCTAAATTTTCATAAAAAATTTCTTTGGGGGTTTATCAAATTATTTTCCAAATTTTTCATCAAAAGACTTTCTAAATTTTTTCATATAAATTTTTTCCATGATTTTCATTTATTCATACACATTTTTCAATAATTTTCATCTACCAAGATTTTTCTAAATTCATTGATATAATTTTCATCGGATTTTTTTTTTCAAGTTCATCTACGTATAAAACTTTTCAAAAGTAAACAGTTTACATTGAACAAACTTTTTTACAATTTTTCAATTTTTTTTCTCAACTCTTCATTCGAATTCTCTCCATACCTACTCAATTTTCACTGACATTTTTCTATCAAATTTCAATTCAAGCTTTTCATTGAAGTTTTCTATTATTTTTTCAAGTCACAAATTTTTTCAAATTTTTACAATAAATTTTCATCCAAATTGAACAAAAAAAATCACAATATTTACACCGATAACGAGATACATACAAAATACCTTTGTCACATAAAGTGACATTTCCTGTTCGTGAGAATAGTCAATCCCTTAAACAAAAATAATATCTGTTACAGTTAACGGACTCTTACAATCTATAGGAAAAGTACCCGACGCGGTACCTAAAATAATACACAAACACGTATCTTCAGAAACAGAATAATTAAAAAAACTAAAAAACAAAAATCACGAAAACGCTATCAGAATAATAAACAATATTCACAACACAAATCACTACAAATAGAAGAACGAAGAAATTAAATACCAACTGGGCAAAAAAACAAATGAAGGATTAACTACACGTACGAGTAGTCTAAAGTACCTGTGCAATTATACCGTCTCTTTGAAAGGTTTCATTAAATTTTATAATTTCGGCCGAGTCGTTCTCGAAAAACCATTTCATTACGAATTGAAGACGCTGAGATGCTACCGATGATTTCCTTTTCATCCTGTTCAATAACGTAGTGATCACATAAACCTCAGAGTACGAGTAAATTCTCTGTAATTTATACGTTTTCACTTCACTCGGCGATCCTAAACGCCAAATCAAAAATCGATCCAAGGATTTGAAGGATATTTCATCCCAAAACGTCATTTTACAAGAACGGATTACTCTACAAGCTTCTGCTAACATCGTGTCAAAAATACCATCAATTGGGATCGTTTCTTTGAATTTATCCACTAGGTTTTGATGTTTGAAAACCCAAAGCAGCAAAGATTCCAAATAGGTATCTTCAGAATTACAGAAACAATCACATATCAACTGGGAAGGTTCATCGAGTAATGATTTCTTCAAATTCGTTTTATCCTGGTCAGATATGAGAAAAATATCGATGATGCTATCCAAGCCGTTCAAGTCTTTCTTTGCTAGCCTAGTTTTTAGTTTATTGATAACCGGAGTAGAAAATATGATTTTTTTTCTCAGCTCGAAGGCGAAATCCGTCTCAGGTAGAGCATCGGCGATGATTTCATTCAAAGAGTTCGTATTAAAACCGACGTTAATACACATCGAGATACCATCCGGTGAATTGAGCAAGGTTCTTTTGTACTCGGGTATGCGATCCGGCATTTGGGAAAAAAGATCGCTTAACATGTCATTGAGAGATTTCAATTGTCCAGACGAGTAGTATTTCAAACAAAGACTTTTTATCGATTTCGAATTCAGCACAAAATCTTCTTTGAACTGCTTCGAGTCTTCGCCTAAATATACATCTAACAAACGATCTAGCCAGTGGAAATTTTCACGTTTAGAAAGCAATGTTTCGCAGAAATCGATGAAAAACTGCTTCGTCGCATGTACGAGATTAGCTGCATTTAGATCTTTCAACACTGAGGTCACGAAGTCGATGTCGTTGATCCATTGAAACGAATTCAAAATTTTTCCGACGTATTCGTAATTGTAAAGTGTGAAAAGATGATGCTTGAAGTCAGTATCGGCGCTGATCCATACTTCTGTTAGAATTCTACCGCCAGCTCTTACTCGCAATAACGACGAAAATAAACCCACGAACTGATCTCGAGTGATTAGATTGCGAACTTCATACCATGTTTCAATTGCATCGGTTAAATTAACACCAGAACTCACGTAATTCATAATGATCTGCTCGGATCTTTCGATGTAGACGGTGACACGTTGAGAATCGTTCAACTTCTTCAATAGTATTTTCTGATAAGCCATGGAGTAGTTGTCAATCAACCATTTAGCGTTCGTCACTTGCTCCTCTGGACTCAAACGATCAAAGAAATACTCCTTAGCTGGCCAATTATCGACGTAACGATGTCGAAACATGAAACAATCTAACGATATGTCTTCGTACGAGTATTTCGGTATCGAATTTAATTCTCCACTAAAATAGCAACTCCAATAATGAATCAACGGATGCTGGTCGAAATTCACGCACTTCTGGAAAATATTCAACAAAACCGAAGACATCGGCTGCATATCGTCTTCCAAGCAATACATGCACAAAAAATTGCACTTTTCGTCATCACTCACTACGGGTGTTTTAGATTTTGAAATCACTTTAGCAGTTTCTACGCAATTAATCGTGCCATCGGAATGCCAAATTAAATCGCCAACGTAGTTATACACGATGTAGTCTTTTGCTCTGTTTATAAAAACAGATCGAAAATGATACGTAGCCCAGTTGATGATTTCGTTTTGTACTTTACCGATATATTTGCCAATTTGTTCTTGCACCGATAGTGGAATGGGTAATTGTTTCGATAATTCTACGACGTTTGTTTTAAAGGACTCCCAACAGCGAGCATCCTTTGCGCAAGTAAAGCTGGTTTTGAGAAGATGAGGCAGTATATTTATATGCTTCCATAGTGAAACTGCTACCGTAGCGGAGGTCATATCCTTCAATTTTGGAACTTTGGTCCGAATAACCGGCTTCATCGGACAGTAAGCTGTGGAAATAAGTAATAATTAAGAAAAATAGTGAATCGTGCATGAAAGTATAATATCGAGTTTCAGAAATAAATTAGGTAGTTCAACTTACGATAAGTTTTGACATATTCATGCCTTGGATTATAATGATAATCACAATTACATTCGCCATTACCATACTCGAAGTCCATTTCTTGATCGTCAAAATCCATGACTGATTCGTAATGAGTCGAGTTCCGATGTTGAAATGAAATTCAATCAAAAGATCCAGTATCTGAAGAAAGTAGGCACTTACTGAGCATTTTTCGATGTGGACAAGTTAATATTGTCTACATTTTACGAAAGATATGCAATTTATAATAATCAAACAAATAAAACGTACCTTTTCTGAATTACTTGAAGGACGGAATACAATCTAAATTGATTATTCGATTATTTTTTAACCTTCGTACGTAACAAATTTTTAAATTTAATCAAACTGAGAATGCTTTTTCCATAATATTCAAAATGCTAGCAGTAGCAACAGCAAACACGTTCGGAGTGCAGTGCTGACTAACTGACTAAAAAGTGTTTGCCAGGAATGCCAGTGATACCACTTTGAAATTTCTAAAAACACTTGAACAAGATGAAGACATTTTAATTTTGATTATTATAACTAATATTGTTAGTTAATTGCGTAGAGTCCTTCATTGACCAATTTTCAAAGCTTTTTTTCCGTTATAACCAATAAAAGTTATCTACGGCAAAACTTTTGCAATAAAAAATTCAAAAAAATTTTCATTCAAAAAAGTCGACATTTCAATTTCACACCATAAATACGTAGGTAGGTATTCATAGATTTTTTCCCTTAAAAATATGAGAAATGTTTTCACACCAAAAACCTAAAAGTTTAAAGAATAAAATTCTGCTTCAAAAAAAATTTTAATTAAATATTATGGTTTTTTTTTCTCAAAAAAGAACTGAAAAAAATTTACACTTGAAAGTTGAAAATCATCAATAATTTTTTTGTTAAAAAAATTGACGAAATTCTCCAAAAAAAATTGAGATTTTTTTTCGAAGTATAAAAAAATCCTTTCAATCCAAGACTTTGTTTGGGCTAATCAACTGGAAATTTTTAATTTGAAAAAACGAAATTTTTATTCCAGAAATAACACATGTTTACCAATTATTGAGGAATTTTCTTTCCCAAAAGAGATTCTTATACTTTTAAAAAATTAAATAACTCTTTTTATCAAAGAAATTGTGAGTTTTTTCTGAACACCTATTTTTTTCTCCAAAAAAAATGAAAAATTTTGCACTCAAGTAAGTATTATTTTTCTTGCATTGAAATAATGCACAATTTTTCATGCTTACCTACTTACTTCAAAAAAATAAAATAATAAAAATAAATAAAAAAATAAATCAAGATTAAGTTGTTTTCTTCAAAATAATTGTTTTTCCCCCTGAAAAATAACTTTCCCTTAATCCATTTAGTTTTTTTTTTCAAAAATTTCGCTATTGAAAAAATCAAGCTACTTAAAACAATCACATAGAATCATTTTGATAAATAATTTAACCTTGCTCTTGTTTTAATTTTAGGAACTAAAAAATCGTAAGACTTGAAATAAGTAAATCTTTGTATTATTTCAAGACCGTCAAAATTGAATTTATTTCTTGAGATAACATTACAAATAGGTAAGAGTTCTACGAACAAATACAGGTAGGTACTAGGTGTAGATACCAAACTTTTCGAAAAAATTACAAACCGAAATTCGGAAGATAGAGAGCATGTTTCACGTTGATATCTACTCACTAATTATAACAAGAAAAGGAAAATAATAATTATAATAGAAAAAAATACTCTAAAAAAAAGAAATTGACCATGTTTACAAACAGTAATCAAGCATGACAAGATATGAGGAATGAATAAGGATAACGAATCTCGTATTCTTGATTAAAAAGTATTAGGTATCTAACTATCTATCTACCAAATTTCGAAATTCCCATAAATTAATTTTTTACCTCCAGCTCCGGTAGCTTTACTTTAATTTTTCCCAAATTTTTCATTCGAAATTGTTCCTATGTAATTTTTATAAATATTTTCTTGGATGTTTATCAAATTCTTTTCCAAATTTTTCATTAAAAGACTTCCTCATTTTTTTCATCTGAATTTTTTCCAGGCTTTTCATACAAACTTTTCGATAATTTTCATCCAGAATTTTTTTCAAATTTTTCTATTAAATTCTTCAAAAGTAAACCGTTGCATATTAAATTCTCTCTCTACTCGAAGTCAATTTTCACTGAAATTTTTCCAACTAAATCTTTATTAAATTTTATTTTAAGCTGTTCTTTGAAGTTTTCTACTATTTTTTAATCACAAATTTTCTTTTTTTACTATAATTTTCATTCAAATTGAAAAAGAAAAAAAAATATACTTGATATTTACACCAATAACAAGATCGAGATGAATAAAAAAAATCATATTTTCTACGTAAACTTCTTTCAAAAAATTCCCTGTTTGCTTTTTCATGGGATTTCTGTTTGTGAAATTAGCCAATTTCTTCTAAACAAAAATAATATCGCGTTACTCTTATAATTTAGGTAGGTAAAGTACATGAAACGTGAATACATACACATTACACATAATATCTCACCTTTAAAAACAGAATAATTTTAGAAAATAAAAAAAAAAATAAAAAAAATCACAAAAACATTATCAGAATATTTCAAAACAATATTCACATCACGACATAAAAAAAATTATTATCAACTGGACAAAAAAAGAACGAATGATTAACGTCGTCTAAAGTATCTTTGCAATTTTACCTCTTCTTTGATAAATTTGATTAAATCTTGCAATTTCGGCCGCGTCGTTCTCGAAAAACCATTCCATCAAGCTTTGAAGCCGCTTAGCTTGTTCCAAGGTTCTCTTTCTCAATAATGAAGCGACCGCATTAATCTTTGTGTACGAGTAAATTCTCTTTAGTTTATACTTCTTCTCTTCACTCGGCGATCCTAAACGCCAAATCAAAAATCGATCCAAGGATTTGTAGAAATTCGAATCAAACTCTATTCCCCTATAATAAGGAAATCCACAACGTTCTTCTAACATCTTGTCAAAAATATCATTAACCGGGATCGTTTCTTTGAATTCTTTCACTAGGTTTTGCTTTTCGAAAACCCAAACCAGAATAGATTGCAAATAGGAATCGTTGGATTTGAGGAAACAATCGCGTATGAACTGGGTAGGTTCGCCGAGTAATGATTTCTTCAAATTTACTTTATCTTGCTCCGATATTAGGAAATTATCGATGACACCATTCAAGTCGTTCAAGTTTTTATTAGCTAGCCAAGTTTTTAGTTTTTTAATAACCGGCGTCGAAAAGACGAATTTTTTTCTAAACTCGATGGCCAAATTCGTCGTAGGTAGAACATCGGCGATGATTTCAATCAAATAGTTTGTATCAAAACCGAGTAGGTCAGCACAGATCGAGATACCTTCCGGTGAATGGAGCAAGTTCCTTTTATACTCGGGTATGCGATCGGGCATTTGGGCGAAAAGATCAGTTAAGACGTCCTTGAGAGATTTCAATTGTCTAGACGAGTAGTATTTCAAACAAAGACTTTTTATCGATTTCGAATTCAGCACAAAATCTGCCTTGAACTGCTTCGATTCTTCGCCAAAATATACATCGAACAAACGATCCAGCCACTGGAAATTTTCACGTGTAGAATATAGTGTTTCGCAGAAATCGACGAAAATCTGCTTCGTCGCGTGTATGAGATTAGCTGCATTTAGATCTTTCAACAGTGTAGTCAGGAAATTGATGTCTTTAGTCCAATGAAACGAATTCAAAATCTTTCTGGTATATTCGTAATTGTTAAATGTGAAAAAATAATGCTTAAAGGCAGTATCGGCGCTGATCCATACATCGGTTAGAATTCTACCGTCCGTTCTTGCTTCCAGTTCCAATAACGACGAAAACAAACCCACAAACTGTCTTCGAGTGATTATATTACGAACTTCGTACCACGTTTCAAGTGCATCGGTAAAATTAGTCTTAGTTCGCACGTAATTCGTAATGATCTTCGCAGATCTTTCCATGTAGACGGCGATACGTTGAGATTCGTTCAACTTCTTCAATATTATTTTCTGATACGTCAAACCGCACTCGTCAATCAACCAAATAGTATTTTGTACTTGCACCTCTGGGCTCAAATGATCGAAGAAATACTCCTTGGCTGGCCAATTATCGACGAAACGGTGCCGGAACATGACACAATCTAACGATACGTTTCCAGCTCTTGGTATCGAACGCAATTCGTTACTAAAATAACGATTCCAATAACAAATCAACGGATGCTGATCAAAATCCACGTATTCCTGAAAAATCTTCATCGAAACCGGAGACATCTGCCGCATATCGTCTTTCAAGCAATACATGCACAAAAAGTTGAACTTTTCGACGTCACTCACTCTGGGTAATTTAGATCTCGATATGAGTTTAGCAGTTTCTACGCAATTAATCGTGCCGTCGCAATTCCAAATTAAATCTTCGATGTAATTATACACGATGTAGTCTTTGGCCCTGTTCAGAAAAACAGATCGAAAATGATACGTAGCCCAGTTGATGATTTCGTCTTTGACTTTAACGATATATTCGCCAATTTGTTCTTGCACCGAATGAGGAATGGGTAATTGACTCAATGATTCTTCGACCTCTCTTTTGAAGGAATTCCAAATGCGAGCACCTTTAGCACAATCGTGATTGCCTTTGAAAAGTTCAGGCAGTATATTTATATGCTTCCATAGTGAAACTGCTACCGTGGCGGAGGTCATATCCTTCAATTTTGGAACGTTGGTCCGAATAACTGGCTTCATTGAACAGTAAGCTATGAAAATAATTTAGGAAATAGAGATTCGTGAAAGTTTAATATCGAATCGTTTATAAATAAATCTGTTCAACTTACGATAAGTTTTGGCAGGTTCATGCCTTGAGTAATGATGATCACAATCACATTCACCATTATCATAGCACTCTTCGTCGTAGTCCATATCTTCATCGTAGCCGTACCAATTCATCGCTGATTCGTAATTATGAGTCAAGTTTCAATGTTGAAGTGAAATTTAATCGATCAAGAATTCAAGATCTAAAATCAGGTATAAATTGCAAAGTTGATGGAAATACTGAAAAATTTTCGTTGTGTATGAATTGATAATATCATAATAACATCCCTACTTGGTGAAAGAAAATAACAATTAATAAAACGTACCTTTTCTAAATTATTCGAAATATGGAACACCATTTAAATTAGTTATTCATTTATATTCAAGTACAATTAGTTCACACTTGACGAACAAATAACAATAATATTGAAACTTTTTTAATCATTATCATATTTTGCGGTGTTATCAAATTTATTGATTATCAAAAAAAATTATGCAAACATGATGCAATGATGCAAATCTCCAGTGCAATTCAGTGTTACCACATTGAAGAACCTAAAAACCCTTGATGAACGAGTCATGAGTCAAGGTGGTAGGTCTTCTGTGAAAAATACGACATAGGATTTTTTTAAAACACAATTATTATTTTTTTTTTATTCCCACCCATTTGCCCATTAAAAATGAACTATTTTTTTTTATTATCCGAATGTTACAAGAAATACTTTTAAAATCTAAAAAATTGGAATAAACTTTTTTTCTAAAATATGAGAAATTTTTTATCATACCAAATTTCTTCCTCCAAAAATTGAGAAATTTTAGGCATAATTAGTTAATTTTTCCTAATTTTAAACAAATATGAGAAACATTTTTAAAGCCGACTCCGAAAGAAGTGAAATATTTTCAACTTCAACCCCAAAAATATTTGAGCATATTTTCCCAAAAATTTAAACAAACGTGTAAAGGTTTGTTGTTTCAAAAAAATTTTAAAAAGAATAAATTACAGATTGAAAATCCATTTTTTTTTGTTCTAGTAAATTACAATTTTTTTTCTCCAAAAAAAAAAAACAAAAAAAAATAATGAAAAATTTTCTACCTCCAAAAATAGAAAATTTTCATTTTGAATTTGAAGAAACATTTTTACCCCTTCTCCCCCCAAAAAAATCCAGAAAGATGGAGAATATTTAATTTTCAACTAGGTATTTAATATTTATTTATCACTTGAAAAAATAATGCGATATTTTTCAATTTCATTTCAAAGAAGAAAGAAGTCAGAATGTTTTTTCCATAAATCAACAATTAAATTTATTGACAAAATTTTCTGTTCAAAAAACTTGAAAAATGAAAAAAAATACCTATGCTTTTTTCTCAATATAAATCAGAAATTTCTTTTGCTTTAAAAAAATTAAAGAAATTTTGCGTAAAAAAAAAGGGAGAAATTTTATTTCAAAAAAATTGCAGAATTTTTGCTTCAAAAAAAGTGGCGATATTTTGTTGTTTTTAAAAAATTGGATTATCGTTTAGTTCCAAAAAATTGACACTTTTAAAATGAAATTTCTCATTAAAAATCAGAAATTTCAAGAAATTTCTTTAAAAATAACATTTTTTCCAAAAATATGACAAAATTTTGCCTTTAAAAAAATGGAGAAATTCATTGTTTTCACAAAATTGACAGAATTTATTGGTTCAAAAAAATTACCAACATTTTTTGTTTTAAAAAAATAATTGACAAAAATTTTTGTTTCAAAAATTCAGAAAATTTCCAATTTTAATAAAATTTATAATTAAATTACTTACTTTGTTCCTATAGAAAATTTACAAAATTTTTTGTTACAAAAAATTGTCATCTTTTTGTTTCAAAAAAATTAACTAATGAAAAAAAAGAGAAATTTTTCACTCTCCAGTTTTTTACTCAATAAAATTTAGAAAAAATTTTTCATTCGATTTTGTTCAATCGATTTTCTCCCCAAAAGAATTGAAATTTTTTTTTCCAAAAATTAATTAAGAAATATAGGTAGTAAGAACAAAAAATTTCAAAAATTTCTTCTCCAAAAAATTTAGATTCTTTCTCCTCAATTTTTAATAAAATTCAAAAAACTAGAAACAATTTTGTAATCCTAAAAATTGAAATTTTTTTCTTTTCAAAAAAAGATATAAATATTTGAGAAATATTCAACTTCTAAAAAGCTTCTTTTAAAAAAAGGTGGAACTAAAGTTTTCTCAAAAAAAAGATTGGTAGATTTTTCTTTCAGGAAATAGAGAATTTTTTTCTCAATTTAAAAAAAAATTAAATACTTTTTTATGCTTAGGTAAAAAAATTGGGATATTTTTCAATTTCACAAAAGTTCATAATTTTTTCCCTTGAAATTTGATTTTTCTTTTTTTTGAGTTGACAATTTTTTTTTGTTTAAAAAAATTTCTCAAAAAATTGAATGATTGTTGCATTGTAAATTTATCAGCAATAGTGCATTTTTAAACATATTTTATTCAGTTATCATGGATCTATTAATTGTATTGACTGACATCAGAATTAATTGGTATTCATTTTTTCGAAGATTTTTCCATCGAAAAAATTGAGCTGCTTTGAACTAACAAAAACAACCATTTCGATAAATGTAAATACCTACCGATTTTTATTCCAAAAAGAATCCAGATATTTTGCATTACCAAAAAAATTGTAAAATTTTTCAATTTCAAAAAATTTAATTTCGAATAAATTGAGAATTTTTTTACTCCAGAAGAAACTGAAAAAGTTTTCTATTCCAAAGAAAGAGAGCAGGTTTTTACTCAAAAATTGAGATAATTATTTCTTACTCGACAAAAATTGAAAAAAATTTTACTACAAAAAAAATGAGAAATACCTATCGATTTTTATTCCAAAAAAGAATCCAGATATTTTGCAGTATCAAAAAAATTTTAAGAGACATTTTTACCAAAAAAATAAATTGTAAAATTTTTCAATTTCAAAAAATTTACCTAATTCCAAATAAATTGAGAATTTTTTTTACTCCAGAAGAAACTGAGAAAGTTTTCTATTCCAAAAGAAAAAAAATCAGATTTTTACTCAAAAATTGAGATAATTATTTCTTACTCGACAAAAATTGAAAAAAATTTTGCTCAAAAAAAATGAGAAACACTGATTTTTATTCCAAAAAGAATGCAGATATTTTGCAATTATCAAAAAAATTTTAAGAGACATTTTTACCATAAAAAAAAAAAAAAAAAAAAATTGTAAAATTTTTCAATTTCAAAAAATTGAGAAACTTTTTATTCCGAAGCAATCGAAAATATTTTTACTCTGTAAAATTACAGATTTATTTCTCTAAGAATTTGAGAAAAACGTTTGCTCCAAATAATTTGGGATTAATAAAAAATACTTAAATGAAAACAGATCTCAATTTTTTGAAGAAATTTTTCTTTTAAAATATGAGAAGAAATCCAATTGTTATGGAGTAAAAATATTTTTCAATTAATTTTTAAACAGGGGGGGGGGGGGTAATCTCAATTATTTTTGAGAAAAAAAAATCGGAATTTTCTTTAAATAAAAAATATTTTAATAAGATAAAAATCTTAAATTCAGGACAAAAAATGTTTTCAATTTTTTCAAAATAAAGACTAAGTAAGGTAGATAGTCGTACCTACGTTTTTCAAAATTCATTATTTTTGGAGTACCCGAAGATACATTTTTTCCTCATTTTTTTGAGTTGAAATTCCTAAATATATTTGGAGAAACATCCTCTTTTTTCATGATTAGTAAAATAATCAAAAATTTTATTACAACCGTAAGAATTAGAAGAAATCAATTTTAAAATCCTGTTTTTTAAATTTAAGGAATAAATTAAATCATAAAGAAAAATATTTTTTTTTATTATTTCAAGACCTTTAAAAGGAATTAAATTCCAAGATAAAACTTATTATAAAAACTAATACAATCTTCTGAACAACTTTTCGAAAAAAACTAAAAACTAAAACTTCGTAAAAAAAAAGTCGAGTCACCTCATGCTTCATCTAGGTACATAACTAAGTAGCTACAGCTAGGTATTTATATAAAATAAGGGAAGAAACCAACAAGAAACATAGAGATTATTCGAATTTGAAAAAAATATTAAAAATTATTTTTTTTAAATAATCAAAAATTATTTTTTTTAAATAATCAAAAATTATTTTTTTTAAATATTCATATCACACATTTCCTTATTGATGAAATAAACACCGAGCAAACGGTAATGAAAATGAGGTATAGTTAAATCTCCAACTCCAACTCCAATGCCTGCAAAATTTTATCTTGCATTGTAAGCGTTTTCTTGAATTTTTCAATTCTGACTGCGTCGTTCTCGAAAAACCACGTTATCAAGATCTTAAGTTCTACCGAGTAGTCTTTGTAGGTATTTTCCAATAACGATGTAATCGTATAAATATTCGAATACGAGCGAATTCTTCGTAATTTGTACCTCTTCACTCTACGCGATGACACGAAATACCATTTCAAAAAGCTATCCAAGCGGTCGAAGGAACTTGAAGTCAAAGCATATTTCACCCACGGCGAATACTTGAAGACAGTTTTATCTAACATGAAGTCGAATATATCGTCCACTTGAATCGTTTTTCTGAATTCATCCACAAGCTTTTCCTCGCCGAAAACCCACAGCAGTACAGATTGCAAATAAGCTCCATCGGATTTGTAAAAAATTTCATCGATAAAATGTGAAGGTTCGTCGACCAGCGATTTCTTCAAATTTTCTTTATCTTCGTCCGTGGTGAGGAAAGTGTCGACGACGTTTTCCACCGTATCCAAACCATTATCAATTAGTAAAGATTCGAGTGCATATTTGGCCCAAGACGAAGAAACTAGTTTTTTTCTAAAATCTTTCCTCAGATCTGGCGTAGGTAAAACATCGTCGATAATTTCATTCAAAGCTTCAATTTTAGAATCGAAAAGATTCGCACAGTTCATCATTCCTGTTTCCGACTCGAGCAAGGTTTTTTTGTACTCCGCTATGCGGTCGGGGCTCTGCGATAGAAGATAAAACAACGTAAGATTAAGACCGTCCACGTCTCCGGAGTTGAAGTAACTCAAACAATGTTCTCTAATTAGACTCGAATTCAGTACAAAAGCTTGTTTGATACGTCTCGAGTCTTTCTCGAAGTCGAAATATACGCTGAATAAACGATCGAACCAGGGCAAACTTTCACGTTTGTACAACAACATTTCGCAGAAATGCGAAAAAATACCGTTATTCCAACAACGTTTCTTCATTCGTCTGCTCAGGTCTTTCACGAAGATGAATACAAAATCAAAATCGTCGGTCCACATAAAAGAATGCAATATTTTTTCGACGAACTCGTAGTGGTTATACTTTAAAAGGTAATACTTGAGGTCAAAATGAACGCTGACCCATACCTCTGTCAAAACGCTACTGGCGACTTTGGCATCCAATAATACCTCGATTAAACTCACGAACTGGTCTCGAGTGATTAGATTACGAACATCGGACCATGTTGAAAGTACATCTGTCGAATGAACTCTCTTTTTCGCATAATTCTTAATTATCTTCACAGATCTTTCGAAGTACACGCTGAAACGTTGGGATTCGTTCAACTTCATCAGTAGTAACTTCTGATACGTTAAACCGCACTCGTCGATTAACCAAATAGCGTTTTCCACTTGTTCAACCGGACTCAAACGATCGAAGAAATACTCCTTGGCAGTCCAATTATCGACTAAACGATTCCGGAACATGGCACAATCCAACGACAGGTCTTCGTTCAGTTCGTCCACCGCCGGTATCAAATATAATTCTCCGCTAAAATAACAATTCCAGTAACAAATCAAGGGATGCTGGTCAAAATCCACGTAATCTCGAAACGTATTCGACAAAACCGGAGACATCTGCTGCATTTCGTCTCTCAAGCAATACATGCTCAAAAATCGGAACTTTTCTACGTCGCTCAATCTGGGTAGATTAGACGTTGATATATTTCTAGCGGTTTCTTCGCAATTGATCCTTCCATCGGAATGCCAAATCAAGTCGTTGACGTGATTATACAAGATAAAGTCTTTTTCCATGTTCAAGAAGACTGATCGAAAGTGATACGTGGCCCAGTTGGCGATTTCTTTTTCTACCTTGCCGATATATGTGCGAATTTGCGCAGCCACGGAGTCAGGAATAGGTAATTGGTTCGATAATTCTTCGACTTCTTGTTTCAAGAATTTCCAAGAGTAGGAATTTTTCACGCAATAATAGTCGACTTTGGAGAGTGCTCGAGGTACATTTACATGTTTCCATAGGGAAATGGCTACGGTAGTGGAAGCGATGTGTTTCAATCCACGAGCATTGGTCCGGATAACTGGCTTTATCGACGTGTAAGCTGTAAAAATATGCAATCGGAAGTGAGTCAGTCGAGATTCTGTGAGGTACTAGTCTAATAGCAAAAGGGTTTTGAAAAAAAAATCAGATCAACTTACGATACTTTTTGGTACGTTTAGGACTCGGAGAATAATACCCATAGCTTTCTGCGTCTGAGTGGTCGACACGGTCGTAGTCTGCGGTACTTTCTTCGGAATCGGTATACATGACTGGTTCGTATTTCAGAGCGGAGTTTTGTTGCTGACATAAAATTGAATCAAACTAGATCGAGTAACGGGTTAAAGTTACAGAATTGACGGGAAAATGGCTTTGATTTTTTTAAATGAGCGAGTAAATACTAATAAGAAGCGTACTTACGAGCAATCCTAGTTTGGTGGCATTCAATTCAAACGAATGAAATGTACCTTTTCTACATCATTTTAATCACAAAAGTCAATTTAAATTGACAATTGACAGGAAATTCGTACATAATTTTCATAAATTCAACAAGTAACAAGTCGAAAATGGAAATAATTTCATGATAAATTGATAATAGATTTGATAACAAGTATCCCCAACCGAACACGCACTGCAGGACAGTGTTACCGCATGCAAACACCTAGAAACACTTGAAAATAAAATCAAAATCATCTATCAACTGAACCACGACCTTCTACACTTAAGGCTCGTTCACAATGCACCTTAACTTTTTACTTTAACTTTAACCAGCTAAAGTTAAAGTAAAAAGTAAAAAGCAAAAAGCAAAAAGCAAAAAACAGTCAAAACTCCTACTAACCAACCATTTCCAAAATGAATTTTAAGCTTTTTTATGCTTAAAATCGTTTTGAAAATGGTTGGTTAGTAGGAGTTTTGACTGTTTTTTGCTTTTTACTTTTTACTTTAACTTTAGCTGGTTAAAGTTAAAGTAAAAAGTTAAGGTGCATTGTGAACGAGCCTTTAACAGGCCCAAGTACGAAACCTGGCATCGCCGCATTCTTTTATCATTGAAGGCTGGTTTTCCGGATTCTCCATAAGACATAATGTTAATTCATGTCGCAATAACTTGAAAAATATGAACTTGACAAAAAAAGTGTAGGAGACCTTTTTTGTAGAGAATTAAAAGAGCTTTCGATTCATATAAGAATTTTTAGATTTTATAAAGATGTACGAATTTTCGAATTTTTAAATTTTTTTCCAAATTTTCCATAAAATTCAAAAATTCTTATATGAATCGAAAGCTCTTTTAATTCTCTACAAAAAAGGTCTCTTACACTTTTTTGGTCAAGTTCATATTTTTCAAGTTATTGCGACATGAATTAACATTACATCTTATGGAGAATTCAAAAAACCAGCCTCCAAATGCAATGTTGCCAGATTTCGTACTTGGGCCTGTTAAGTGTAGAAGGTCGTGACTGAACTCAACGCAACTGAACTTGAACTTGACCAAAAAATAAAAATCATAAAAATACCACGAATTGAAAATGTTTTTATTTCCAGGAAATGCGTATTTTCTTATCCAAAAATTTCAAAGCATATTTTTACACACACAAAAAAAAGTTAAATTTTTCAATTCTAAAAAATGAGATTTTTCATTTTAAAAATTTATGAGGAAAAAAATTAATTTGAAAATAAATTCCTATCCATTTGTATTTAATACAAATTTTCGTAACTATATAATTGTACATAAACATTACTGAGGTATCGAGTACCTATCATCATAATTAATTTTTGTTCATTCAATTCTATCGATTTTGTCTTTGGCAATTTTATTACTTAGAATAAATAATAATTGCAAAGCAGAAAAGTTATCAAAAGGAAAAAAATTGATTGCAATAATTGTAACCTTCATACAGGTATGAAGTAATAATTCCTATAACATTGATTCAATTCTAATAAGAACTGAATTAGAAGAATTATGTGAAGCAGATACTAATTTACCTTTTTTTTGATGATTGGAGGATGGGTAAAGGTAGAAAAAAAGAGAAAGATTAAAAAAAATGTAAGTAACAATTTCAAATTTTATCTGAAAAAACTTTTCCTATTTTTCGTTCTTTTTTTTGAAAAATAGGTAGCGATGTTTAAAGATACAATTTAAAGGTGAATGATAAATATAAAATTCTCATGAAGAGGAACAACTTCGATAGGTTATGACCAATTTTCTCATTTTTCTAGAAAAAATGCGGTAATCAAGAACCACGTTAAAAATTATGTTTGGAGAAAATTTTTTTTAAAAAAATGACAAAACGAAAACTAATAAAGGTCACCTTAATTTATATTGTTTTATCATTTTGTACTTGTTTATTTTAATTTTTTTTTTAAATAAAATTTTAAGACATGTCTTTAAAAAACGAAAATTAAAAAAAAATTATTGTAACCTCGTATTTTCAAATAATTGCATTAAAAAAAATTGAATGAAATGAACTCAGCCCAGGTTGGCTCTATTTCCACACTACGTTTAAAAGTATGAAACATACTTAGGTAGTATATGCTTTTACTCTATGACAAAATGTCTAAAAGTGGTGAATATTACTTTCCATGGAAATTTAAATCATTAACAGACAAAATGTCTAAAAGTCATGAAATTAAAAAAATTAAATTTCTAAAAATAATCAAAATATTAATTGACATGGAAATTTAAAAATTAAAAAAGTCTAATAAAAATTAAAAAATTTCAATTTTCAAAATGTCTGACAAAAAGCCCAAAAGTCAAAATAATTTTTAAAATTTTGAGAATGTCTGACAAAATGTCAAAAAGCATTGAAATTTATTTTAAAAATTTATGAAATAAAACTCATAAAATTTTTATAAAATTTTCCAAGTTTCAGAATGTCTGACAAAATGTCTGAAAGTCACTTTCTAAAAAAAATTTCCCAGTTTCAGAATGTCTGACAAAAAGCCTAAAAATCATAAATTTTTAAATTTTTTTTTCAAGTTTCAGAATGTCTGACAAAATGTTCAAAAGTCATAAATTTTTTTTTTTTTTAAATTTCCAAGTTTCAAAATGTCTGACAAAATGTCTAGAAAATGTCTAAAAGTCATAAAATTTCAAAAAAAATTACTAGTTTCAAAATGTCTGACATAATGTTTAAAAAATCGAATTTTATAAAAATTTTGTTTTTTTTATGTCATCCAAACCTAACATAATGTAACTTTTTTTTTTTTTTTATATGGCCCGCAGTTTGAAATTTGATACGGGAAGTTTATTAACAAATAGACGTGAACAACTTACATACCTAAAGGTTTTTAAAGTTAAACACATCCCAATGTTAAAACTTTTGGAATACAAATACTACAGTATAGTATAAATAAGTATAACCTAACCCAACATTCGAATTTTGGGTCGGATTTTTGGTTCGGAATTTTGGGTCGGATTTCGGGGTCGGATTTTCCTGTTGGTCGTTTTTTTCCATTTTGGTCTCCGTAAAAGCATATACTATGCTAAAATCATCAATTGGTATAAATAAAAAATTTGTTTTCAGAAAAATTTTTAAATTTTGAAAAAATTTACTCTTTGGGGAAAGAGATCAAAAATTTATTTTTGTTTTATAAATTGAAAAAAAAATAAGAAGAATTTTGTTTCAAGTAGGTAATTAAAATTTAAAGAAACAAAATTATTTTGAAAATTCTGTAGGTATTTAATTTTTTAAAAAAATAGATAAAAAAAAATTAAAAATTTGTTTTTTATGCGAGATTGAAAAATTTCTTTTTAAAAAAGAATTTGGAATTTTTTGAATAGAGTAGGTAGGTACAAGTACAATTTTTTTTAAAAATCAGTTTAAAAATATCACTTTCAACAAAAATTTGAAAACATGCCTACCTTGTTAAAAAAAAAGAAAATCAACAACAACAACAGAACCGTCCATATTTTCTTCTTTGAAAAAATTTCAAAACTTTCTATTTAATTGTTTTTCAACGAAAATAAAATTTTTTCAAGCAATAATAATGGGAAAATTTCATCTATGGGAGAAAAACGAAATTTTTTCTAATTTTTTCGAAAATTTCTCAATTTTTTGACACTTGAGTTGTTGAAGTTCGTTTAAGTGGGCCTAATTTTGAGTAAATGAAAAAAGAAAGTGTCTTATCTTATAGGAAATTTAATTTCCTTTCAAAAAGGTTCTCTTCATTTTTTGCCTATCTTCAATATTTCAGGCGCTATGCGAGAGTAAACTACATTTCTTCAAGGTAAAAAGACGAAATTTTTCGTTTTTCTTTTATAGAAAAAACTGAATAGCGCGTAAATAAAATAGGTATTTTGGGTAGGTACCATGTTCAGTAGGTGCACTATGACCTATAGAACAAATTGGCGAGAAAATCTCGATTTTCAAAAAAAGTGACTTAATGCGTTTTGGAAAACGACCCTTCAATTTTAAAAATATATTCCATTAAAGAAACCAAAAATTTGGGTTTCTAAGGAAAACTGGAAAACAATTTTCTTGAGAAAAATTTTAAAAATTTATTTTCAAACAAAATTCGTTTTTTTCAAACAAAAAATTTTCTCCAACAAAAGTCTAAATTAAAAAAAAAATGAAAATGATTTTTTTTTAGCTTTTAAAAATTTGGTTTAAATTCATGCCCCAGAAAAAGTTTTAAAAAACTGTAGAGGAAAATCAAGAAAACAAACTTTTGAATTAAGTATTATATCTACTGAAAAAATAGGGTTTCATCAGAATTTGTAAAATATATCGTCAAAACCAAGAATAAATTTGATTTTTTTTTATATTTAGAAATAAAATAAACAACCTACCACCCTTTCAAAAAAGCGAACAAAAATAACGAGAGTTTAGGTAAATGAAGATTTCTTAATAAAAAAATGTACTTCAAACATTTCAGATTTTTTTTTTAAACAAAATTTTTTCAATTTTCTGAAGAAAAGAATTTCTTACTTAATTCTTGTGTACTTGATAAAGAAATTTCCATTTTTATGAACAAAAATTTTTGGATTTTTTTGGTTTAGAAAATTCCTGACTTTTTTGGTACAAAAAACATTCCAATTTCCTGAGGTTGGTGTAAAAAACCTCAATGTTTTGTTTTTACACTTATAAAATAGATTGAAAAATTTCTCCATTTTTTTTAAAAGAAAAATTTCAAATTTGAACGATTGATAATTAAAAGCTAATCAATATTTCGAGATGCTACATAATTTCCGCCCTGCATCAGACCTTTATACACAACATTTCAAAAAATCAAACGATTTTATGAAATATTGTGCGAGTAATCACCGGATTACTGAAGGCCCTTTTTTGAACGCCTCGTCAGGTGTAAAGTACACCCTTAAATAAAGAAACCTTTTATTAAAATCTTAACTCTTCGATTCAACTTTTTCGCAGTTGGTATTTTTTCTTTCAAGTTTTTGGAAAAAAAATCTCTGTATTTTTTAGAGAAGAAAAATTTCATAAAAAAAAAATTATGCTAATATTTTTCAGTTGTTTTGAAATAAAAAAATTTTATACTTTTAAGTGAAAAATTTTCAAGTATTTTTTTTTCAATTTTTTTGTCAAATTTGTTGAAATAGAAATTTTTACTTTTTCAAAGTAAAACACTTGGTAGAAAAATTATATTTTTTTAAAAAGCTTTTTTCAATTTTTCAAAAAATTTCTCAATTATTTTTAGACTCATTTTCGGAATTAAAAAAACATACCTTATTTCACAATTTTTTATGAAATAAAAGGTTTCAATTTGCTCGTATGTATTTGTAAATTCATTTTAATTTTATTGGAGTCGATGTAGAAAACATTTTTTATTTATTTTTCTAAAAACTTTCAGTTTTTCAGGTAAAATTTTTTCATTTTTGGAGAAAAAAAAATCAGTTAAAATTTTTTTTTTCGCAAGAACCTCAAGTCCTCGTCTTTAGTTCTTTTTTACACTAAAAATATATCTCAATTTTTCGGATTAGAAAATTTTCAATTTTTGTAGAATAAACAGGTACCTATTTACATTTTCTCCATCTAAGAAAAAAACTTTTAATTCTTGGAGGGGGGGGGGGGGGGGCATTTAATCATTTTAACATTCAAAAATTGACAACCATCCACAACCATTCGAACAAAATCTTGCTATATATCTCGGAAATTTTCATTTGCCAACCCTGCTAATAGCTCTTGTTACAATTTTTCAAATACTGAAAAGATGATAAAACGAAAAAATCATTATTATTTCAAAATCGTAAAATTACATCTAGGTTTAGATTTTTAACACAGCTAATATATAAAAATATTTTTTACCTACTTGAACAACTTTTTGAAATCACTCACATTCACATAAAAAAATTAGAATAAGGTAACGAAAAAAGAAATTCTAATCTTTTAAAAGTTTTAAAAAGAAATAACATCGAGTAACACGAGAATTATAAAAACACGATCAGAATGCTTACAAAAAAACAATAACAATACTCATCACGACAGTAATAAAAATAAAAACATCAACTAGACCTAAAAAAAAATAATTAATCTAAACTACTCTTAAAATTTTAGTGTAAAATTTATATTTCTTCTGGAACTTTTGAATTTCAACCTTGTCATTCTCGAAAAACCACGACATGACGATCTTAAGTTCTTTCTGGCAGTCTTCCTTAGATTCCAATAACGTTGTAATCGTGTCGATCTTCAAATACAAGGAAATTCTACTCAATTTGTACTTCTTCGCTAGATTCGGCGTTCTGAAATACCACGTTAAAAATCGATTGCAGCTAACAAATGAATTGGCATTTAAATCGCTCTTCACGTTTCCAAAATGCCCGTATATATAATAACAAAACACATCTTCTCTTAACAACGAGTCGAAAATACTGTCTACCGGAATCGTATTTTTAAATACGTTCACGAGGCTTTTCTTTTCGAAAACCCACATCAATACTGATTGCAAATAGGATCCGTCAGATCTAACGAAAACACCACTTATCAGCTGCAAAGGTTTATCGACCAATGATTTCTTCAATTTTTTTCTATCCCTGGCAGAGGTGAGAAAACTATCGACGATGTTTTTCACCTTGTCCAAACCATTATCAGCTAGCACAGATTTAAGCTTTCCAAGGGCCCAGGTCGAAGAAACGAGTTTTTTTCTGTAATCGGCTCTCAAATCTGACGTAGGTAAAGCATCGTTGATAATTTCATTCAAAAATTCAGTTCCGGAATCGAAAAACTTGACAAGTTTCATAATACCAGTCTCCGACTCGAGCAATTTTTTTTTGTATTCGAGTATGCGATCTGGAGTGAGCGATAGACGATAAAGTAACATAAAATTCAGACCTCTCAGGTCACCGGATGAATAGTATTCCAAACAACGAATTTCCATTCGCCAACATTGAAACACAAAAAAGTCCTTGAACTGCTTCGAGTTTTTCCCAAAGTAAACTTTCGTCAAACGATCGAACCATTGGAAATTAATCACAGGTTGAGAAAATAGGTAATCGCAGAAAGGGACGAAAAACCGCATCATGCAATCTAATTTCGTACATTCGTCTAGGTCTTGTAACACGAGAATTATAAAATCGATATCTTTCGACCATCTGAACGAATTTAATATTCTTTCGATGAAATCGTATTCGTCGTATTCCAGAAGATAATTCTTGAGTTCGACATTAACGCTGGTCCATATTTCGGTGAAAACTCTACTGACAGCTCTGGCACGCAATAATTCCGAAAATATGCTCACGAATCGTTCTCCGGTGATTATATTACGAATATCGGACCAGATCTCGAGTACATCTGTCCAATTATTACTCGATTTCACATAATTCGTAATTATTTTTACGGATCTTTCGAGGTACACGTTGATACGCTGAGATTCGTTCAACTTCATCAATAATACTTTCTGATACACTATGCCTTTCTCGTCGATCAATCGAATGGCATTCTGTACTTGCTCCTGCGGACTCAAACGATCAAAGAAATACTCCTTAGCTGGCCAATTATCGACGAAACGATGTTGAAACATGAGACAATCCAACGATTCGTTTTCGTTCGTACGTATCAAATGTAAATCGTCACTAAAATAACAATTCCAGTAACCAATCAACGGATACCAGTCAAAGGGCACGTAATCTTTAAAAATATCCGAAAACAAATCCGAAGACATTTGCTGCATTTCGTCTTTCAAGCAGTACGTGCACAAGAAGCGATACTTTTCTAGATCGCTCAATCTGGGTGATTTTAATTTCGATATATTCCTGGCAGTTTCTTTGAAATTGATCCTACCATCGAAATGCCAAATTAAATCGTAGACGTGATTGTAAACGGTTTTGTCTTTCTCCATGTCCAAGAAGACTGATCGAAAATGATATTGAACCCAGCTGACGATTTGGTTTCGTACTATATTAACATATTGTTTAATTTGTTCCTTCACGCAATTAGGAATTAGTAAATCATTCGGTAATCGGTTGACTTTGTATTCCAAAGAATTCCACGAGCTGGTAGATGTGGTGCACTGCTTGTCGGCGTTGGAAAGGGCACGTGGTATATTTACATGGTTCCACAGTGAAATTGCTACCGTAGCGGAAGCGATATCTTGCAATGTTGGAGCACTGAGCCGAATAACTGGATCGATTGGTCTGTAGGCTATAGAAATAATTGACGAAAAGTTAATCAATATACCTAGTTTTATTGAAAAATTGAGCTGTTTAACTTACGATAGCTTCTGCTGCGTTTGGGGGTTCGGACATTGTCGCCATATAAATCATCGTCGGAATCACTCATGACTGAATCGTATTTATGGGCTGAGTTTCGTTGTTATGATTAAATTCAATCAATCTGAAATATTGTAAATACATACAGAGATCAAAATATCAAGTAATAATTTCAATGTTAAGGTAAAGTGGAAGTACATACGAACATACCTACTGAGTCGATGCGAACGAGCGGAACGAGTTAATGTCGTAGTAAGTGAAAATATGCAAAGGATGTGGACCTTTCTAAATTATTTAAGATGCAAAACACTGTTTTAATTACGTATTTAAATCATCATGATGCAGATCACATGCAGATTCGGTTTTTTTATCAACAAGTACCTAAAAATGATAACAAATCAAACACCATTTCTTTCAGTGCAGCCAAGAATGGAAGTGACCAGTCAGTGTTACCACGTTGAAATAAGGCTCTTTTATATGAGGCGTTGACCCTTTTGACATCAACTTCAGAGTTCGAAATTTTAGACTTCAGTTCTTATAGAAAAAATCTTATTTATGAGAAAAAATTTTTACACAAAAATTTTTTCCACAAAATCTGAAATGAAAAAAAATCTTTAAAAGAAGTAAAAAGTAAAAACAGGATTTTTTTTTGAATAGATACCTAACTAAAATTTATAGAAAACTTCATATTTTTTGAAATTTTGTTTACACAAAAATTCTTAAATTTTTTTGAATTTTTGAAAAAACCTTTCAATTTTATCATTTTTTTCTCTTGGAAATTTTGATTCAGCGAAGTCTTTAGTAGCTCGTAGGCATTAGGCATTCTAAAAATAGTTTTTGAATTTTTGGAGAAAGAAATCCTTAAATTTTTTTGGAAATACTCGTAGCTAATAAGTTGATCAGTTTTTTTTTTCAAGTGGAAAATTTGAAATGAAAAATTCCACAAAAAGCCTAAGCCAGGTTTATAAGGGTTATCGTCTGGACAAATTTTGGGGATACATACATACATACATACATACATACATACATACATAATATATATATATATATATAAAGAAATACCAAAATGCGAAAATCATGCCAATCGTCTTATTTTGACCCAAACCGTCGAGAAAAATACCCCTCACCCCCAACTTCCATCATCAGGTCAAATTTAATAGCTGACTTTTCTCTTTGAGAAAATCAGCTAAAATCCTAAATTCTTGCTCTTGGGAGCAAACTTAATTTTAGGGGAAAATCTCATTTTTTTCTTGATTTTTTTAGGGGGGGGGGGGGGGGGGGGAATCTCTAATTCTTTTCGTTGAAATAGCAAAAAAAAATTTATAACAAAAAAATTTTCAGTTTCATTTCACCATTTGGAGTGAAAAATCTTCCAAATCTCTTTGATTAAAAAAATTTCTCAATTTTTTGAAATAGGTACAAGTTTTTCTTAATTTTTTGCAGGAAAAATTCTCCATGATATTTTTGGTAAAAAATTCTGATTTCCTTGGAGCAGAAAAACGTCTTTATTAGAGAAGAAGAAGCTCATTTTTTTAGAGATAAAGAATCTCATGAATTTTATTCTTCTTGCTAAAATTTTTTTCAATTTCATTTGGAAAGAAAAATTTCTAATTTTTTTGTAATAAAATTTTTTTTTCTCATTTTGGAAGTGATAAAAATTTTCAACCACTGGAATAAAAAAGTTTCCCAATTGTGTTTAGAGCAGAAGAACTTCTTTTTTGAGAAAAAAATCTTCATTTTCAGATTTTTTATTTTTTTCATTTTTCGGATTAAAAAAAATCACTAATTTTGTTTTTATTTTTTTTGGAATAACAGGAAAATAATTTTAAAGAGAAAAGTACACCTTTTTGAAATGGAAGTCTCAATTTTCCCCTCAATTTTTTTGTAAAAAATCTTTTCGCACCTTTTTAGGTAAAATTTCTTATTTATTTTGGTATTCAATTTAAAAAAAAATTTTAATTAGAAAAAATAAACTTTTTTTGAGGAAGGAGGGGAGGAAAAATTTCTAGCTTACTTCTTAAGAAAAAATACTTACCCATATAGTTTTTCTCAAAATGAATATCCTAATTTTTTCTATAATATTTTTTTGGAGAAAAAAATTTATATTTTTTTTGTGGGGAGATGAATGATTTTTCGTATTGATTTTTTAAAATCCCACTTGAAGAGGAAATCTTTAATTTTTTTTGTACAACTAAGGTATGAAAATTGAAAATTGCCAACTTTTTTGTGTGATTTTTTTTCTTTTTTAAATTTCAATGTTTTGTTTCAAGTTTCTTCGAAAAAAAAAACTTAATTTTTTGAAGAAAAATAATGATTTTTTTTATTGAAGATTTCTTTCAATTTCACTAGAAAAGAAAATATTTCATTTTTTTGGAATAGGTAAATATATAGGTACCTATAAGAATTTACATTTTTTTTTCTGGAAAAAAATTCTGATGATTTGTCTCAAGTTTTTTCAGAAAAAAAATCAATTTTTTTTGGAGGGGAATGAATGATTTTTTTTTTGTATTGAAATTGTTTTACATTATTTCACTAGAAAAGAAAATTGTTCATTTTTTTTTTGGAATGGGTACCTAAGTATCAAACTACAAATTTTTCTGAGTAAAAATTTTTCTGAAGAAAATCTCCAAATTTCGTCTCAAGTTTCTTTGGAAAAAAACTTTTAATTTTTTGGAGGAGAATGAATGATTTTTTCTATTAAAATTTCTTTTCAATTTCACTATAAATGATTTTTTTTTGGAATAGGTTAAAATATAAAAATTTCACTTTTTTGAGGAAAAAATTTTCAGAAAAAAATTCCAATGTGTTTGTTTGTTGTGCCAAGTTTCTTCAGAAAAATTCAATTTTTTTGGAGGGGAACGAATGATTTTTTGATTGAAAATTTCTTTCAAATTCACTAGAAATGAAAATCTTTCATTTTTTTTAAAGGTCCCTAAGTATAAAACTAAAAACTTGCCAATTTTTTTTGTGTAAAAAATTTCCTGAAAAAATCCCCACATTTCGTCTCAAGTTTCTTTGGGGAAAAAAACACAATTTTTTGGAGGGAAAAAATTATTCTCACATTCAACATTGAAACATTTTCTTCACGAATAAATATTTTATTTAAAATTCAGTCTACGTTTAAAAACATCTTACAACATGCTAACCAATCAACCCATTACAATAATTTCACTAATCTGCTTAAAAAATAAAAGCTAAAACGAGTTACTTATTTCAAATAAACGATTAAGATAATAAATATTTTTCGATAAATAAATCAAAGTAAAATACGAAATAATTAATAAATAAACAGTTATCGATAAAAATAATTCACTAAATAAAACACATCGCTAGGACGCTAATATATAAAATTCACACCATATTAACAATTTTTTCACCAGCAAACTTCTTCTTGAACTTGGGAATATGCTTTTTATTATCCCTTTGAAAAAACCAGCTCATCACAGCCTTAATGTAGCTTTCATTTTTCTTCTTCAATAACGTCGTAATCATCTCAATGTCCAGCCACGAGTCAACTCTTTGCAATTTGTATTGATTTATTTTACCAGCCGATGCAAAATACCAATTTAGAAATACGTCTAAGGGGCCAAAATCCGGATCTCTGAAATAGGTACACATTGAAACCCGCTGAGCTTCGTCGAATTTTCGAAAAACGCAATACTTTAATATTTCGTCGAAGACCCTATCGACGGGTAATGCGATTTTGAATTTTTCAATGACTTCGTCGTCTTCCAAACACCACCTAATGACAGACTCGCACTGCGATTTACTCGACATGATGAAAAGTTTACGTAACAGGTTCACATCGTTGATTAATCGTTTCTTCAGCGTTTTTTTATTTTCGTCGGATTCGAGATGAGTGTCTATGCATTCTTTCACCACGTCCATGGAGCCATGTTTCATGTTGTATCGTAAGACACCGATTGCAGAATTCGAAAATATGAGATTTTTACTGAACGCAGTTACCAGATCTTTGGTAGGTAAACCATCGTCGATAATTTTCCTCAATATGACTCTTTTCTCAGCTGTAGATAAATAAGACGAACCGATTTCCATACCGTGCTCTGACATTAATAGGTTCTTTTTATACTCTGAAATGGCTTCTGGTTGATTGGGCATAAGTGAAGTCAGATATTTGTTTATTCTGTTCACATTTCCGCGTTTCTTGTACCGTTTGGTGCAGTATTTTTTCACAGCTTCCGAATTAATCGCCAGATTTCGTTTGAAATTTACAAATTCTCGAGCTCCGGGTAAGCACAAATGCAACAATTGATCGAGTATCGGAATTCTCTTACGATCTAGTAATAATTCGCAGACTTCTCCGAAGTACTCCCTCGTGGTGATTTCTCTTCCAATCAAAGGCGGCGTATCTGACAACACGGCGAACAATAATTCACCTTTTTCGATACGTTTCCAGTGCGAGAATACTTTTTCGATTATTTGATGATTTTCGTAATTCAAAACGTGCTCTTTGAAATCACTCGAGGCTTCGTTCCAAATAATCGTCAACGTCGTATCGTTAGTTTCAGTGTCCAGCAACCGTCTAAATATGATCAAGAATTGATTTTCGTTGATCAAATTACGTATCTCGAGCCACGTCGGAAGAACTTCGTCCAAATTAGAGGGAATTCCGGCATAATTGGTCATCACATTGACAGCGTAATCGTCGTACAATTGAAGACGTTGAATTTCGTCCAGTTTCATCAGTATCAACTTTTGATACTCTAGTCCATATTCGGTGATTAGGAGTTTAGCACATTGGATTTGATCATCGGCGTTCAAATTATCGAAAAAGAACTCCTTGGCTTGCCAATTATCCACCTTACTGTGCCTCGCCATGAGAATATTCTGCGCTAAATTTTGACGAAACGGAGTCGGAAAGTGAAACAGTTGATTCTTAAAGTATCCATTCCAATAGCAAACCAGAGGATATTGATCGAACGAAACGTAATCCTTGAATCGATCCAAGAACAACATCGGAGACACTTGTGTCATTTCATTTCGCAAACAGTAAGTGCACAAGAATCGGTATTTTTCGATATCACTCAATCGATACGACGACATCAGTCTTCTGGCAGTTTCTTTACAGTTAATCGTACCATTCGGGTACCAAACCAAATCGCAGATGTGGTAATATAACGGATAATCGTTGCCATTTTCGAAGAATACGTGTCGATGGTGATACGATACCCAATTATGGATCTCTTTTCCGATTTTACCGATGTACCAATCGACGACATTGCGCATTAAATACGGAATAGGTAATTCCAACCTCGAATCGTGAACTTTCTTTTCAAATATTGCCCATTCCTGGCTCTCGCTTGCTTTTTGGCATCTGATTGATAATACACTCGGTATGTTGTCGTGTTTCCATAATGCGAGAGCTATGGCAACGGCTGAGATCTCTTTTAAGCTGGAAATTTCGATAGGTCTTGATGGGAATCTCGCGTCTGGATGGCCTATTGAATTAAGAAAAGCTCGTTTGAAATTTGAATCGCAATAGTATTATTAATTAACGCGAGTAGAAGAGAAATTATTCAACATACCAAGAAAAAGGGTTTTCTGCTCGAGTTCCTGTTCGTCTCCATCAGCATCAGACTCAGAATCAGATTCCATGTTCCAGTCCAAGTCCGGTCCACCGCTATCATCCATTACGTGGAAAAGAAAAAAAGCTAACTCATCTGAACTGTTGCGCACAAATTAAACGTATAATTACGACAACAATTACTTTACCGAGAAAAAATCGTAGATTTTTTCAAGTTTTAGTTTGATTGTTATCAAAAGCTTTTACCGTTATTTCGAAGTACCCGAACGAGTGTAAACACAAAATCAGTGTTACCAGATCAAAATCATATCTTCACTCTTCAGTATAAGTTTGAAGCTTTTGAAGTTTTGACTGTTTTGACTTCATCAGTCGTCTTCTTTTTTAATTTAATTCAATCTTCTGTATTATTTTAAATAATATTATATCATTTTTAAATTTTGAACGAAAATACAACAGAAAACTTTTCTTCAAAAGTAGCAAGATTAAATTCGCATCGAGTAAAAACACATAGATTTCTGTTCATTTCAGCTCTCACCCTCACAGCTCATTGACATTTCAAAAGATAATTAAAATTATTAAAAGTAGGTATTCGTACAAAATATACTTTACAAATTTTATTATCAACGCATAAAAACAATCGAACAAAAAACAATCCTTACGATTAGAATACGAAGGTACGTAAAATATGTGTATGAAATAATCGATAACTGAATTCAAACTTCAAGGGTGCTATTCAGCGCGGAGTATTTACTCAAAAGTTTAATAACTCGTTTGTACACCAATTCTTTAGCATCGATGGCGAACAAAAAATCCATATGGTTGAACGATGGCAAAGGTACTCGGTATTTATCCACAATATTTGGTAACTTGTCCATTAATTTGGCCACATCCTACAGAAACAATATAATAAATGAATGTAATTCGGTCTCTATGAAATATTATCACATCAATATTTCGTATCATAATTGGCAACATGGAATTTTCCAGTAGCTCGATTTTTTCTCAAAAGGGTGAAGAATTGGAATTTTTGAAATGCCGAATATTACGAATGATTTGAGATTTTTTTTTCAAAAAAGTAGAGAAATTATTTCACTTAAAAATTTTAAAAACTAGAGATCTCTTATTACTACAAAAAATTGGGAAAACACTTTTTCGTAAAAAAATTGAGAATTTTCAACGATAAAAGATTATGAGACTTTTTCAAGAAAAAAAAAATTAAAATTTTCAATTCCAAAAATTGAAAAAATATACCTACGGTGCGGTACCAAAAAATGTACAGATTTTTTTCTTTAAAAATTCGAGAAATATCCTAAAAACGTATTGGTATCAAATGATTTTTCTTCGTGTTTCTACTTCAAAAAAATTTTAAATAAAATTTTTATTTCAAAAAATTAAAACTTGACTATTTCCAAAAAAAAAAAAAATGAAGATTCTTCTATTTTAACAAATGGAAATTTTTTTCTCCGCAGCTTTGAGGAATAGTTTCGCTCTGGAAAAATTGGAGATTCTTTCTCCAAAAAAAGTAACTAATTTTGTTACTTCGAATAAAAAACGAATTAGAAAAATTGTTTTTTTATTTAAAAAAGAGAACAACATGCTTTAATTTTTTTTAAATAAGGATTTTTTTCTTCTAGAACGATAATATGAGAATTTTTTTTCCAAAATATTGATGATTTTAAAACTGCTAAAAAATTGAGAATTTTCTATAGGCACCTAACCTACGTACTTTAAAATAAATCAGAATTGTTTTATGCTTAGAAAAAAAAAATCCACAGAAAATACGGAATTTTTCATTTTAAAAAAATCGAATTTTTTTATTTCAAAAATTGAAGAAAAAAAATCCTCTAAAAAAGTGTAGATTTTTATTTTTTTCTTCAAAAAATTGAATAATTTCTTTTCCATAAAAAGTAATAAATTTTTTCATTCCAAAAAAATTTAAAATTATTTGAAAAAATAGAATTAATTTCTTTAAAAAAATCAACGCTTCTCTTGAAAAATGAAATTTTTCCCCAGAAAATTGAAAGTTCCTTCACTTAAAAAAATAATTTTTTTTTTATTTCAAAATTTTAAAAAAATGCTCAAAAAATGTGCAGATTTTCTTCTCTAAAAATTTGAGAAATATTTTTACTCGAGAAAAATATTAGAATTGAATGATTTTCTTTTCCAAAAAAAGTAAAAATATAAATAATATTAATTTTTTATCTACACCAGAAAAACAAAAAGTAAATTTTTACTCATTTCAAAAAATTAGAGACTTCCCTCATTCCAAAAAAAAAATAATCAATAAATAAAATCTTCAAACTTTTCATTTTCAAAAAAATATAAACTTTTTTATTCCAAAAAAATCAGTATTTTTTTTCTTCAAAAATTTGAGAAATATTTTTAGTCTGGAAAAATTGAGGATTTTTTCTTTAGACAAATTAATCAATTTTTTTAGTTTAAAGAATTTAAAAAAAAATATTTGTAGGTAAAAAACGAGATTTTTTTGAAAAAATAAAAAACGGTTCTCACTGAGGAAAAATGGATTTTTTTTTTCAAAAAATTGAGAACTTCTTTACTTAAAAAAATGAGAATTTTTCTTTCCAAAAAACTGAAAAAACTGTTAACTACTCCGAGAGTACACGGATTTTTTTCTCTAAAATTTTTTAAAAAATAATTTTACTCCCCAAAAATTGAAATTGAAATTTTTTAAAATTAAGAAACAATTTTTTTTAGAAAAATTATGTTTTTTTTTAAATTCTAAAAATTGGGAAAAACTTACTCCACAAAATCTACTGTGTTTTTTTATATTTTTGGAAGTATTTTTACTTCGGAAAAATTGAGGTTTTTTCTCCAAAAAGTACCTAAACAATTTTTTACTTCAAAAAATTGAAGAAGAAAATCATTTTTTAAAAACGAGATTTTTTTGAAATTTATTTCCAAAAAATCTCTCAATTTCTTCACTTCAAAAAAATTGAAAAAAAAATCACTGATTTTTTTTCTCTAAAAATTATAGAAATAAATTTACCCCAGAAAAATTAAAATAGAAATATTTTTACCTAAAAAAAAAAAAATATATATAACTTTTTTACTTCAAAAAAATAAAAAACAATCAGATAGGTATACTTTTTTAAATTATGATTTTTTTTATTCCAAACATGAGAAAAAAAAATACTCTACAAAATTAAAACTTCTTTCATTTCAAAGATTCCTTTATCCCAATTCCCTCAAAATTGACATTTTTCTTTAAAGCAAAAAAAAACACGTACTTTTTTATTAAAAAAATAAAATTAAAAAAAATACTCCAAAAATGTGGAAAATATTTTTGGTCCAAAAAATGAGATATTTTCTCAGGAAAAATTGAAAAAAAAATTTCCTCAAAAAAAATGAATAAGTAACAAATTACGACCTTTTTTTCTAAAAAATAATAATGAATTTTTCCTCCCAAAAATGGAAGACTTTTTTCAAAAAATTGAGATTTTTTCTTTCCATGAAAAATGAGATTTTTTTCTAAAGTAAGAGGGATTTTTAATAACTGGTGTATAGTTAATTTTTTCATTTTCGGGGTGTCCAGGGTGCAGTTTATTTTACATTTGGAATTTTCATCGAGCTACTGCTAATGATGTCAGTCATGCAAATCATATACCTCTTTTTGAGAAAGCCAATCATTCTGAGCCCAAAATAACGCCACTGGCGCGCTTATCTTCCGTAAATTATACGCCGGAGGAGTTTTTTGGTGGTACAATTTGAAATTATTCAACGATCCCCAGTCGAACCAACGAAAATCACCTGACAAAAAAAAATTAAATCTGTAATTATCTTCTCTATTCAAACGAATAAATTAGTAATAAAATTTGTTACGTCATTTTTAAAGCCTTTATTTACCGGTTTCGACGCCTTGTCCGTAATGAACCAGACTATTGGTCGAAGTTCCGGCCGGAATATGACTAAATATGATTGGCAATGTCGTCTGAAATACAAACAAGAACAACGATATTTGAATCATAAAAAAATTACTACGATTTAAAATACACGATAATTACAGTTTCGTACTTTATTTAACTGCTGCGAATCGTAACCAGCGATAAGAAACAGTATATTTTTACAGATGTATTGAGTGATAGCTCTATCGTAACACAATTGGCTTCCAATATCGGTGACGAATCTTCCATTGGGAATAAATTCGTATAATCCGGCTGTATTCATGATTCTCTAGAATCAAATTTTAAATCAAGAACGTTACATTTAAAGTAATTAGGAACGTTGGATATTGACAAAATGTACAACTTACGCCCAAAGGTCCGTATAGAACTCGAAACATTGAACTTTTGATATGTCCCATGTAAGCTACCGGCGATAAACTTATCATAAGACGTATTTTTGCATTGTATTGAGGTCTTACAGAAGCCATTACGTAGAACATGGTCGTACCCATTGAATGGCCGATGTAAAAGAGATCTTTTTGTTTGGTTGCAGAAAGAATATAGTCGATGGATGCTGGAAGATCGTAAACACCCATTTCGTGCCAACTATAAACATGTCAAATAAAAGGTTACAAATTACCCACTTGTTTGTACAATACACATTATATTTTAACAGGTGAATTCTTCGAAGAGAAAAAGAACAAAAAACGAGACAGGTAGACAGAGAATACAGGATACGATTAAATAAGACTAGTAGCAAGAGTCATGGGGAGTTTTTCTGCTTGAATGAATTCCAGGATAATAAGAATAGGGCAGAAAATAGCAAAAAGACCACCTGCAGCTAGAGGGATTCTCGGAAGGGTCAATGCACGGCTGATTTTCTGAAGTCTAAACACGTGGAACAATTCGCATACCTGAACTGCCAATACTTGGAGTTATCAGGAGACAATCTGACGTGCTTTCTGGAGTACACCGAACCTCGAGCATTACCCATCCACACATCGTATCCATAATCTGCTAAAATATAACCTAACAGAAGCAAAACAAAAAACAAACGATAAATATAGGTACTCGTAATAATTCGAGAGGAAAATCATTCACTTATGAATACAGTCTATGAATTCTACCAACCTAATGCTTTTTCTGGTCCAGTCAAAATAAAAACAGCTGAGCTGCATAAAATACAATGATTCAGTAATATTACAGGTCTTTGTTCATCACTGGACTGCCCTCGTCCGAATGGTATTCTGTGCAGAGTAATAATATATCCATCTTCGGTGGTAACATTGTGAATTTCTACCGGGTAATTATTGCTTTCGATTAATTGAGGCTGAAACAAGACGAAAGTATTGATAATTTTGAAATTGAGCATTACGAGATCAAATAAAGGAGTATGAAGCTGAATATTTGGTAAATTCTCAATAAAAAGCAGTAGCTAAGCGAAGAGTTACATAGTTAGAGTGAATATCTACTAAGGCTGAGATTACGAGTGTAATTTAAGCATAGCAGTACATTTTTCAATTTTTTCAAATATTTTTTGTACTAATTTTGGAAGAAAAACATCCCGTCTTACCCCTTCAAAAAAAAAAAAAAAAAAAAAAAGAAATCGTATTTTTTCTGGAACACAAATTTAAATTTTCAACCTGAAAAAAATTGAATTGGGATTTTTTTTTTCATTTTCATGATAAGTATTCACTTTATTTAAAATTTCATTTTTATATTATTTTTTTTATTTCTTTTTTTTTTGAAAAATTGAACCTTTTCAAAAAAAAATTATCAAAGTTCATTGCACTACAATTTTTTATTTTGTGAAATTCAAATTTGTGTCCTCGAAAAAAAATCTTTAAAAATTATTCCTTCGAAAAATTTTAGGAAAAAAATGAACAGGATTTTTGAACAAGATAGGCAGTTACGTGGTGTTAATTTTAAGCAATTAAAAAAAAAAATACTTGAATTTTTCAAAAAAAAAAAAAAAAATGATCTCAATAGTTTTTGTTAATATAATTATTTCATTTGATTGAAAATTCATCGAAAATGGAAAAATCTCGAGACATATTTCGGAACAAGAAAAAAATTACAAAATTTATTGAAAAGATTCAAAAAAAAGTTTTTAAAATTTAACAAAAATGTTTTTGAAAAAAAAATATTATACTCTATCATGTCTGAAAAAAAATGCAAGATAAAATTTTATATAGGTAATAATTTAAAAACTTTTAGAAAATAATTACGGAAATGAAATGAATTTTTTCAAATCAAAATTTCGAAAAAGATATAAATACAAGTTTGTGGAATAAAATTTTTAAAAAGTTCAGGAAAAAATTAGAGATATGAAAAAAAATCCGCAATTTTTTCAGGGACACCAACTTAAAATGTCAAAAAATTTTAAAAATTTGTGGAAGTTTATTTAAAAATGTTTTTTTCAAAATAACAAAGTTGATAAGAATTTTTTTAAATAAAAAAAAATTGTAATAGTTGGTGAAAAATTAGCCCAGCTCAAAGTATAAAAAATATAAAAATGAATGAAAAATAAATTTGAAATTATTTTTCAAAGTTGATGAAATTCGGTAAAAAAATGAGTGTAAAAGTTGATAAAAAATTGATGTTGGATAATTTTTGCAAAATAAAATTTGAAAAAGTTGTGATTGAAAAATCCTTTCAAATTTTTAAAAATTGGAAAAATTGATGGAAAATGAATCTGAAATTATTTATTTCTTTTGAATGATAAAAATTAATATTAAAAAACTGTAATTTTGATTTTTTTTCCTTTTAAATAATGATTATATTTTTTTTCAAAACAGAAAAAGTGATATGATATCTATTAACTATTTTTTCAGTGAAAAAAATGCGTTTTTTTTAAATGGAAAAATTTTAAAAGTTGATAAAATTGGGTAAAAAAATGGGTGTAAAAGTTAAAAAAAATTGAGGCTGAATAATTTTTTCAAAATAAAAATTAAAAAATGTAGAAAAATTCAATCAAGTATGCTGTTTTTATGAAAAAAACAACAACAAAAAAAAAGTAAAAAAATAAAAAATTGATGATAAATAATTTCAATATTTTTCACAAATAAAAAAATTTTAAAAATATAAAACTTGACAAAAAGTTGATCGGCTTAAAAATATTTTTACCAGAATAGATTTTTCTCAAATTAAAAAAAATGATAAAAAATAAATTAGATTTTCTTTAATGAAAAAATTAAAAAAAAATTAAATTGTGGTTGAAAATTCGATTCAAATCTAAATTTTTAAAAATAATGAAAAATTGATGGAAAATGAATCTGAAGTGGTTTTCTTCTAAATTATAAAAAAAAAAAAAAAAAAAAAAAAAAACGAGTAAAAAAACTGTAAAAAAAGTGATTATTTTTCAAAGCCTGGAAAGCGGTTTTGAACTATTTTTCAATTACCTATGAAGTTGAAAAAACTGTTTTATTTTTTTTTATGGAAAAAATTATACCTAAAAGTTGATGAAAAATTTGTTCAAATGACTTTAGGTATTTATTAACTTTTTTTAAATATAAAAAATAATTGTAAAAGTTGATACAAAAATTGGTAGATATTAAATTATTTTGCCAAAACAAAAAAATATATAAAATTGATACAAACTGTCTTCACTTTTTTCAAAATCGAAATAAAATAATTGTAGAAAAATTATTTTTATTGAATTTTCAAAAATGTAGGATGGAAAATTAAATTTAAATCTTCTTTATAGAAAATTGTAAAAATTAATACCTAAGAAATGATTTTGATTTATTAAAAAAATTTAAAAAATTTAAAAAGCTTGATAAAAAATTGTTTTAGGTACGTACAAAAATTTTATAAAAATACCTATTTCTAAAAAAAAAAATTAATAATTATGAAATTCGTTTAATTTTTTTTCAAACAAAAAAAAAGAAAAAAAATGTTTACATAAAAAAATGACCAAAGAGGAGTTTAAAAAATGATTTTTCAAAAAAAAGTGAAATTTGAAAAAAAAAAAAATGGTAAAACGTTAAAATTTTATAAAATTAGGTATTTAAAAAAAAATCATTCTATATTTTCTCTTGGACAATCTCAGAGTGAAAAATACCCTCTGGTAATTCAATTATTCATTTTTTCTTCGATTTCAATTTTTTTCCTCATCAACCAAGTACACGAAAAAAAATGAAAAATCGCAGCTAAAAACAAGGAAAAAATCTTTTCGAAATTATATTTAAAAAATAACAATGCACTGTTATCTATACAAAACTATACAAAATCAATAATAAAAAATACTTAAAAAAACGAAAATCAAAAAGAACAACGGCGCACGAAAATTAATCCGATAAATAAAGCACTCGCACAACATACGAAATCGACCCCCAATATCTAAACGACTCGAAAAACTACATAAATTCGACGACCGAGTGATGACTATAATTCACTTTGAACTGGTTAATCAGCGTCTGATCATTTTCGAAACACCATTCGAGGAAATTTTTCAATATATTGATTTGCTTTTTCTCGATAATCGTATCAACGAAGTTTATTTTCTTCGACAAGAACACGTTGCTAATTTTGTACTGCTTGATTTCTTCTTTAGTTTCGAAGTACCAATCGAGGAACACATCCAAATGCTCAAAATTACATTCTGTTCTGAAAGTGGGCTGGTACGGAGATACGAACACAGCTTTTGATAACAAATCGGTAAAAATATTATCTATAGGGAGAGAGTTCTTGAATTTGGTAATATTGACGTCGTCTTTTAAGCACCAGGTAAAAAATCCACCCCATCGATCCATTCGTAGCTCGCAGAACGTACCGTTCATTAAAATATTTTTAAAAATCAGAAGTAACTTTATTTTGATGTCTTGTAGATCGTCGAAACTTGGAAAGAATTGTTCCACGAACGTCTTGACTCGTACAAATTTACCATGGTTGATATCTTGAAGTAATTTCTTCACTATATCGTCGTCCAAGACGATCTCTTTCTTTAATGCGACCGCAGTTCGTCGATCTGGTAAACATTTATCGATCATGTCGTCCGTATTTATATAAATATTAATATCTGCTCTCAATTCTGAGATATAAATGTACTTGAGGATGTGTTTCTTGTACTCGACGATACTTTTGGAATCTGCTAAATTGGCGATTAAAATGGCGTTCAACGAATCGATGTTGTGCTTTTTGATTAACTCTCTGCAGTGCATTTTTATTTCGCGACTGTGCATGAGATTTTTCTTAAACAGCGTCACTTGATCTTCGTTGGGGGAGCAAGTTCGAAGGAATTTGTCGAGGAAATCGTAGTCGTACGATTTGATCAGTATTTTACAAAAACGAACGAACTCCGGGTCATCGAAGAAGTTCGCTTTGGAAGCATCGTCGGCGTCTGATAACATTCGTACGATTAGGTTCATTCGATCGATATTCGGATGTTGGAAATCGTTAAATAAGAAGTAATCCAAAATGTAGTATTCTTCGTTATTCAAGGCGTAACTCCTCAGTTCATCCGGAGCACTGGTCCAAACGTCGTACAGTAAAGATTCGATGTATTTCAACTTCACTTCTTCGGTTTCTATATCCGGATTGTGAAGAGAGGTCAATAAAGCGTCAATCATTTTACTAAAATCGTTAACGGTGATGGAATTTCGATAGCGGAGCCATATTTCCATGGCATATTTCCTGCACGAGGGTACTTTACCGCAGTTGGCGATGATGATAGAGGAGCATTCGACGAAGACGTTGTTTTGTTGCGAGCTTTGCAATTTCGATAGCAGAGCTGTTTGAAATCTGATGCCATATTTACGAATCAGGTACTTAGCTTTGACAGTCTGTTCGTGGGAACTCAGCCGATCGAAGAAGTACTCAATGGCGGCCCAGTTATTGACACGAGTCCTCGTAAGCATGTAACTTTCGATCGAAACAGCATCTCCGATGTTAATCTTACCCAATTCGTTCTTCGCAAAACAACTCCAATAATACTCGAGTGGATTCTCTTTGAACGTCAACCCAACCGAGTTCTTGTCGACGATCGTGTAACTGGTGTTGAGGACCTCGTCTTCGAAACAATACATGCAAGCGAGTCTATACCTTTGGATATCTTTCAAATTCGGCGTCAGTAGCATATTGCGAGCGGTGGATATATAATCGATGGTCGCATCAGGTCTCCAAACAATAGCATCGATAATATAGTTAGTCAAATTAGAATCGATCAACAAGTAAAAGATACGTTCCTGGTGATAATAAAGCCAATCGATTAGCTGATGTTCGATAACAGTCGGGTAGCTTCTAACCGTATCTTGGAGTTGCTCCGGTATCGGTATTAGTCGAACAGAGCTCTCGAGACGTTTTCGCAGCGTATCCTGATCGACGAAAGTTCGACCCAAGCCAATGCTCTTGAATCGATGAATGAAAGACTCCTCGAGTGCTTCGAATACCTCGGAGTAGTCAGGATCGCGATTCGGATCGTCGGGGTTATCGAGAAAGTGATCGAACTCGCGTTGGATACGTAGCTTTTGATGGTACCATAATGATATGGCTATTTTAGTAGCTGCTATTTCTTTCAGAGATGGCGACGATTTGAAAACCACGAATTTATCATCTTCGTCTTCGGTTTTCTTCTGCTTCGATCCCGGCGAAATGTCCGAAGATGAGCAGGAAGCTTTTCTTTTGTTCATTGTGGCGTATCTTAAGCACGGTGGTACGACTGGATGTGGATCTGGAATGAGGAAAACTTCACCAGGTTTCGAAATAAATATACACCGGAATTCGTAAATTAGTCGAATGCTTACCTCGAAACGAGCGACGCCCTTCGAAGGTCTAAAAACCTAAGTCGAAATATAATCAAAAATGATTTATTTCGAGTAATATCAGGATCGACGTTGTAAACAACAAAGGTAACTCGAAGTATGGTAATGAAACGAGAAAAGTAAGGAATAGAAAAACGTTTTTTTCAACGAGAAACTGATTAATTACAATTAATACGAGATTAATAACAGTAAATTAATAATTAATCGAACAGAAAATCGTTAAAACAATGCGAGAATGTGATGTCAGCTTTGAACTTATCAATTTGTTTACAAAAATAACCGAATTTTATTCAAGATCAACGAAATAAGCCGACGTCTGACGTAAATAACCGATGGCAATGAATCAGTGTAGCAAATTGAAAAATACTAAAATTCTTACTATTTTTTTTTTTAATTCACGTCGATGATTATATTTTATTTTTATTTTTTTGATTAGATTGAACCGTATCAATTTCAATGTATCATCTTTGTTTCAAATCAATTTACACAAATTCATACCTAAACGAAATCCGCGGTTTTTACTTTTTATCTTTAAAGTGCAATTAAAATTGCAACAGGAAAAATCGAACCTGTTATTTATACCTAGGAAATACTATAAAACATGAATTTCGTTTTAAAACAAGTAAGTAATACCGTTGAAAATATTTAATTTAAAACCTTTTACGACAAAATTGATTGTAATTTTTCATGAAAATTTTATACGAGGAAAATCCCAGGTCAATAATCGACTCGACATGTTCAAATAAAATTACCTACACGTAAACACAAGACACTTGTTACTGTTCAATAAACGAACTTAATCATTTTTTACTCGATAATTTAAAACATTGGGTAGATTTGGGACTGGTTCAGTTAGTAATTGGTATGGAATTAATAAATGAAACAATTTAGTCTAGTTAAAACACGATTCGTAATTTTTCAAATACCTATTAAGGTGACAGATTTCCTCTCCATAGCCGAATAGAAAAAAATACTGTAACATTGGAAATAATAATAAATCCTCATGTCTTCAAAATATCAGAAAAAAAATTGAAAAATTATTTCAATATTTTTTAACAACTTTAAAATATATTTGTGTAGAAATAAAATTTTCGAGTTCATATCTTAATTTTTTCAAATCTTCTTTCAAACACAAATCTTTGAAGTTTTTGGAAGAAAGGGATTCAACTTGATTTTTTTTTTAGAAACAATAAATTCCATTTTGGGTTCATAAATTAAAAAAAAATATTTTGGTTTGAAAACGAATATTTAAAATTTTGGTTCAAACATTAATTTTTAGAGACTTTTTACTAAAAAATTTATTTTCAATGTTGCTAGATAATAGAGAAAATATATTTCTAGTTGGAATTCAAAGTTTTCAATTATTTACAAAGAAATAAAACAAAATTCTTATTCAATGTTTTATAAACTTTTAAAAATCCATGTCTATAATTTATAGTATCATAATGTAATAATTATGAATTATTGTAGAAGTAAAACAATTGTTCCCAAAAAATTTCGTTTAAAACCCAAGTTTTCAAAATCCACGAATAAACACTAAAATTGAAAATTTCAAATTTTATTTTAGGTATACTGTACTTTGAAAAATTAAAAAAAAAATTTCAAATTCAAATTCATTAACAATTTTTTTAAAATACTTTTTCAAACACATATTTCACAAAATTTTGTGTTTTTTTGTCAAAAAATAAAATTTTAAATTCAAGTTACCTACCTAACAAAGATTTTTTTTAAATTTGGTTTGAAAACGATTGCTTTTATTCAAGTATTAATTTTAGGAATTTTCCATACAAAAGTATTTCTAAAGATTTTCGTTTAAAGCAAAATTTCTCAAATTTTCCCATTAGAGTTTTAGGGAAACAATTTTAACAATTTTGTCAAAAATTTCAAAATTTTTGTTAGAAAATAAAATTTTGAAGTTTATATTCATTTTTTTTAAATTTTGGTTTAGTAAGAAATTTTTAAAATTTTTGTTCAAAAAAGAAAATTTTAAATCTAGGTTTTAAGCATCAATTTCATGAATCTTGTTGAAAAACAACTTTTAAAAAGTTTTCTGTTGAATCCAAATTTTTAAAATTTTCCCAATTCCTATTGATCAATTTTTTTGAAATTTTGTTCGATAAAACGAAACCTTCAAATTTAAAATATTTTAAGCATAATAAATTTTTCTAAAATTTATTTAAACAAAACTCGAGCAAAATTTCGTATTTTTTTTTTTCAAAATTTTCCAAGAACCAAACAATTTTTCATTTTTGTAAAAAAAAATTGAATTTAACTGCGAAAAATTGAAAAATAATTCAAAAAATGTAAAATTGTTTTATTCCCTCCAAAAAATGCAGATTTTTTTTTTTCAAGTGATCCAAAAAATTAACAGATTGCTTAGATACCTACCATAACAAAATAAAAATACTTATATTCTTGAAATTTTTTTAAAATTTCACCTTTTTCACCAAAATGAACTAATTTGGCTAAAATGTCAATCGTAGGGAACTTGTTGGATACCTAGTTTGAAAAAATTATTATGTGAATACAGATTTTTCAAATTCGTTTAAACAAAAATCTTTCAAAATTTCGTTAAAAAAAATTATTGTTATCAATTTTTTCAAGAATTTTTTTTTTACTTTTTTTAAAATTTTGACCCAACCGGCAATATTAGGGACCCTGCTGAAATAAATTATTTAAAAAAAAAGGCTTGAATTGAAGCCGTATCAACTTTTAAAATTTTTATTCAAACACAGATCTCACTCATCTCCATAAATTTTGTAAAAAAATATATATATAAATTGTATCCCTAAACACGAGTAGACTATTTTTGAAGTTTTGTCTACATTTCAATTTTAGGTTTATACTTAGATGAATTTTTTAAAAAAGGCTTTAACATTAACTTCAGGAATTTTGATGAAAAACTATTTGCAAAAAATTTTGTTTGATATCAAATCTTTTAACTGAACAATTTTTTTTGTACAAAACAATTTTTTGTTTTTTTGTGAAGAATTTTTTTTTGAATTTAAAATTTTTTTTTTTTTCAATTTTGGTTATTTTCTCTCTTAAATCTTGTTTCACATGTGACAAAATTGACGTGAATTTAATATGAAATGTAGTTAATTCAAAGAAGGAATAAACTGGATTGACGATACTAGTGCCAACCATAATAAGGTAATAGTACCTAACTCAAAATACGTTGAGTTCAACTCACAGTCACATTTTTTTTTTTTGTGAAAAAGTATCACATTTTTTTAAAGAAAAAAATATATAGATTACTTTTATTCAAAAAATCTGCAAAAAAATTTTTAGAAGTAAAAAATCTTTTAATTTTAATTTTTTCTGGGAAAGGAGTTTTTCATTTTTAGATTTAAAAGAAAACTAAAATTTTAAGTATAGAAAAAAATCTTTCGATCTGTCTGGAGAAAAAACCTAATTTTTCTACAGAAAAATATTCTCAATTTTCTTGAAATGAAAAATTCTTTCATTTTTTCAAGATGAGAGAAATTATTCAATTTTTCGAGAGAAAAATATTGTCTTTTATTTGAAAAATCTCTAAATTGTTTGAAAGAAAAAATCTTTCGATCTTTCTGGAGAAAAAATTCTCACCAAGAAATTTAGATTTTTTCTCTGAAAAGATCGAAAAAAATTTTTCCAATAAAATTGTGATTTTTCAAAATCTAAAAATGTAAAATTCGTTCCCCAGAAAAAATTAAAATTGAAAATTTTTATTTTCAAAAAATTTAGGGATTTTTCTAATAAAAAACGTTAAAATAAAAAAATGATTTCTTCAGAAAAAACATAAATTCTTTTCTGCATAAAAATTGAGAAATTATTTCTTCTCTAATACAAAACAACTGAAAAATCTTTAAGTACCTATGTACCTAATTCAAAAAAAAAAAAAACTTGAGGTATACCTACGTATATCAAAAACTACTCTATTTATGGAATTAGTTTTTTTTTTTTTTTTTTTTTTGAAATAGGTACCTATCTGAAGGTTTTTAGCCAATTTTTTTTAGTTGTTTTGGATTGGAGAAGAAATTTTTCATTTTTAGAGAGAAAAATCTCGAATTATTTAAAAAAAAATCTTTTCACCTATTTTTTTGGGGAAAAAATGTAGAGAAAAGAGTTATTTTTTTAAAGTAAATAATTGTTAAACGGTATTTTTCTGTCAATTTTTTTGGAGTAAAACTTTTTAAATTTTTGAGCATGTTTTTTTTTTTTTTTTTTTTTTTTTTTTTGAGGAGTCTTTTGTGTTTGGAAAAAAAGATAAACATTTCAGCTTACCCAAGAATATCACTTTTATGTTTTTAATTTTATGTGTCTTATTTTTGAGCGCCATAATGGGGGGGGGGGCTCCAAAATTATTTCATTAAAATGTCCCGGAGAACGTCCTTGCACCCCTCACCTCAAAAAACAGTGCATATAGACTAGGGTGGCCCTTATTTTTCGAATTTTGGAAATGTTGTCGGGACGGGGGGTCAATTGGTGACATATTGGTAGAAAATAATTCCCTATTTTTTATTTTTCCTCTAACTGAATTTTAAACCGTTTCTCAGGGGCCCCCAAATTTGAAAAAATAAAAAAATAATAAAAAATAGAACATTTTGAAAATTTTTGAAAATTTTTAGCAAAATGGTCATAGGGATGGTATTTCTATAAGACAAGACCATTTTCGATGATTTCTTATCTTTACCCCTCCCCCTTTCATGGGACATAAAAAAAACGTCATTTTTTACGTTTTTTAAAAAATTTGAAAAAAATCACTAAAAATTAAAGAAACATTTTTTTTGAATAAAATGTTTTTAGCATACATGTTATCACCCAAAAAGGTCATTTACGGCGATTTTTCATCCTTACCTTCATTTTTGGGAACCTCATTTTTTTCAATTTTTGATAGTTTTTGAAAAATTCTCACTGATACGGCAGTGGTGAAAAATCACCGTAAATGACCTTTTTGGGTGATAACATGTATGTTGAAACCATTTTATTAAAAATTTTTTTTTTTTAAATTTGTAGCCATTTTTTTCAATTTTTTTAAAAAACGTAAAAAATTACGTTTTTTCATGTGTCATGAAAAGGGGGGTAAAGATAAGAAATCATCGAAAATGGTCTTGTCTTATAGAAATACCATCCCTATGACCATTTTGCTAAAAATTTTCAAAATGTTATTTTTTTTATATTTTTTTGATTTTTTCAAATTTGGGGGCCCCTGAGAAACGGCTTAAAATTCAGTTAGAGGAAAAATAAAAAATAGGGAATTATTTTCTACCAATATGTCACCAATTGACCCCCCGTCCCGACAACATTTCCAAAATTCGAAAAATAAGGGCCACCCTAATATAGACATTAGCTTCTGCACCAATCCCCACACCTCCAATGCCACTTCCAAAACACCACACATATTTAACCACCATCAAAATCCACCAAAAAAGAAAAAAAAAAAATCTCCAAAAAGGTCACTCACCGTGGTCATCTTCGTCTCTACTAAGACATCCTCCGCATTGGGCCATAATATCCCACGCACCGAAGAACTCTGGCATACGACGACGGCCGCAAGAACAGCTAGCATGATTCTGTGGCCCGAACATACTCGCAAAATTTTAATTGTGGTCATCTATCGACGCAATTCGGCGTAAAAAAACTGCACGTAACGTACGATCCGTAGGTATGTGTTTCGCGAAACCGCACTGTCGCTTTTGTTTATCGTCCTTATCGTAGGTATTCGTATAGTTCTAACACCGACACCGACAGAGCAGCGTTACTGGTGGTCATCAGCATGATCCCGTAGACTCAGTTGGCATGTTTGCAATCGTTCGGTTCAATGTTGCATAGAGTCCTCGAAAACTGGAATAATTACACATTGAAACCAGTTCTCCTATCGAAACAACTCAATTTGTTCCTCGTTGACAATACTTACTCGTATTCTTATATACTCGAACGTATATTTCGTTTATTTCGGAATTAATTGGCCGCGATTTAACCGACCCGCAGCCGCAGGTGCAGGTGGCAGGTACTCAGGTACGGTTAGGTTGGGCCTCAACCCCGCCACTCTCGCGGTTTTTGACACGAACGACCTGACGCTGACGCGTGCCATCTTCCGTGCCTTTCGACGTCTCTCAAGTCTTAATTATACACGCCGAGTCGTCTATTTCTACGATTCGGATGTGTCATTACGTAAGCTATTTTTCCACACAGAGTCGCAGTTAACGTGGAAATTACGCAGGATAATTAAAAGTAATGATACGTTCGATATTGTGATTTATGGTCGTACGTTCATGTACCTTCTGTAGGTACAATATGAGTATTTCTTTACTTTTATTTATTTTTTCTTCCACCGTCGTCGTCGATTCTGTCGTCTCGAGAGTCGAGAATTCCCGCTGTTGGTTCTTGTCAGCCTAGCCTTGGCTGTGAACTACATTTTGGTAGGTATTTCGTCGAATGTTGTGCCCGCTGAGTGCTTCGCCGTCTGTATCGAAACATCGTCGTACCTTCGTGTGCATTTTCTGCTGTACAATGTTACCGACCGCACTAGGATGCCAATGTTTATATTCAAGGTTCTGCGTAAAAAAAACCGACAAAATACACGAAATTAAACTAAATATAACCTAATTTAACCTGATTCAACGAGTTAAAACGAAATACATGTAAGGTGTATGGGATAATGAGATACAGAGTCGTACAATAATGAGATAAATGGTAGTATTTTTCAAAATACTATATATTTTCACCTGCTCATTGTACATACAGTCGTGTGATTATGGGCAAAACAAAGTTGTCAATAATTGTGAGTATTTGTTTGTCAAGAGGCGTGTACGAGTATATCGATGAAGAACGGATGCTCAACCTTGAGAGCGTGGACATTGTACTAGATTCTTCCATTTTTACATTTTATTTTTTTGAGCAGAAAATTAAATGTGTGGATTTATCAAGTGACAACGAGAGTGATGAGGTGAGAACTTAAGATCATCGTTGACATTATTAAGAAAATCAACACTTTCTACAGGAAAGAAATTAATATTTTCCAAGGAAGAAGTTGCAAACATTTTTTTGAACCATCGTAATTTTTTAGTCCAATTCCAATTTTCTTGAATTTTCGCTAAAATTCATCACAAACGAAAAAATGTAAAAAATCTTGGCCAGTTGAATTCTTAAAATTTATTTTGAAAAACGAAATTAAATTTTTTTTCGAGATTTTTGCATCTGTTCAAATTAAATTGTAGCAAATATTTCGCAAATGAAATTTTTTGAATTTTTCGCATATTTTTGTATGTGGCACACTCGATCGATAATATCGGAAGATGTAACGTATCGATAAAAAATCGTTTGAAAATCTATAGATGTTCTCACGATATTATAAAGATTTATCGGTACAACTTCATAGGCAAAAAATCTAAAAACTATCGAATTTGATATTATTAAGATTTTATGACGATATTCGTCAACGATACTATCGACAAAGAATATTAAATTTATCGATTCCGATTTTCCACCGATTTTGTGCAGATATTTGAAACTACATTATCGACAAAGAATATTAAATTTATCGAATTCGATTTTTTAACGATTTTGTAAAGATATTTAAAACTATATTATCGACAGATTATATGAAATTTCTCGACTTCGATATTTTACCGATTTTTTGACGACATTTGAAAATATATTATCGACAGATTATATTAAATTTATCGAATCCGATTTTTTACCGATTTTGTAAAGATATTTGAAACTATATTATCGACACATAATATGCAATTTCTCGAATTCGATTTTCTAACGATTGCGTGAAGATATTTGAAACTATATTATCGACACGTAATATGAAATTTCTCGATTTCGATTTTTTAACGATTTTGTGACGATATTTGAAACTATATTATCGACAAATAATCTGAAATTTCTCGAATTCGATTTTTTAACGATTTTGTGAAGATATTTAAAACTTTATTATCGACACGTAATATGAAATTCCTCGATTTCGATTTTTCAACGATTTTATGACGATATTTGAAACTATATTATCGACACGTAATATGAAATTCCTCGATTTCGATTTTTCAACGATTTTGTGGCGATATTTGAAACTACATTATCGACAAATAATCTGAAATTTGTCGAACGATTTTTCAACGATTTTGTGACGATATTTGAAATTATTTCCAAATTGGTGAAAATTTTTCTAAGTCCAACACGTCTGGAAGTACTAAACTGCCTATTATAAGCGTTTTATTGCTAATTCCTCAACGATAAGGTATGGCATAGTGGTTAGGGAAGAGGATTACCATGCGGGATGTAGATGGTTCAAGCCCCACGGGTGGCAGATTTTTTATAATTTTTTTTGACTTTTTCTGAAATGATCCACTTACCGTAACATGAATAATGTGTTTAGGCATAGTTTAATGTATTAATTATGCTAATTAATGATTTTTAATTATAGAAAAAAGCTAGTAAAAGACGAAAAATCGGAATAAAAAAATCGATAAAAAATCGACAGAATATCGAATTCGATAAAGTGTCGCAAAAGTTCCGCCTAAATCGTGACATTATCTTTCGATATTATAGATATATTATCGATAAAATATCTTACTATAATCTCGAAATTTTTGCTAACTATAATTCGTCGATAATCTATCTATATATCGAAAGATAATTTCACGATTTATGCGGAACTAACGCGACACTTTATCGAATTCGATATTCTGTCGATTTTTTATTTCGATAATTTGTCGATTGTGCTGCTCGGGGTACTATTTTTACAATTTTTTTAAAAAATTTCTTTTAGAAATATATTTTTTCAATATAAATAGGTATAACAGAACAGATTTTTGAAAATGCACTCTCAATCGATTTTTTGGCGAATTTTTGAAAATTACGAAAATAGACTATTAATTAATAGACGTAGGTAAATCATTTTTTTTTTAAATTATTGTAAATGAGATAAAATTCTGAAAATCGGTTTATACAGTAAGGTAGACCCACTGAGTCGATTTCGACCACTTTCTAAGCGATCTGGAGCCCCCAGCGAAAGTTGTCTTTTCTCCAGCACACTGGAATTGTTTCAGACGACTCTGCAATCAACTTCGGCAGCTACCCAAAACCTGAGGTGACGAGTTGGCACGTGTATTTTCATTACAAGTAGAGAATTTTTTTATAGGTAAGTATACAAATTTTTGAAAGTTTTTCAAGTTTATTTTTTTGTTGGTTTGTTATTTGTTTAACTTTTGGGAAAATTTATTTTTTAACCAAGGGAGGGGGGGGGGGGGGTAGAACAAAATTTCCAGCTTTTTCAGATGTTTTCTATTTTAATTTATAAAATCTTGAATTTTCATCAGATTTAAAGAAAAACGAAATTAATTTTTTTGAATAATTTTTCTTTCCAAATTTATACTTATGAGAAAAGTTACTTTTCAAATTTTTTGTATCTCTTACTGATGTAAATTTTTGCAAATTTTTAGCAAATAGGTATAATTTTGGATTTTACTTTTTTACTTTTTTTCAATTTTTGAGAACAAAATTATTATACTTGATTAAAAAAAAATTATCGTTAATTTTTATTGTAAACTTTGATTTTTTATTATTACATTTATTTGTGGTTTTTTTTTCAGTGCAAAAGTTGAATTTTTCGATTTTTTGGAAACATTTTTGAAAATATTTCCTTTTTAAAAATAATTTTTCTCAGACATTTAGAAAATAAATAATAATGAATTTTCAAGGATTATTTTTTTAAACATGAATTTTTTGGGTAGGTAAGTGAGGTACTCATTTTCCAAAGATTTTCACAGTTGAAAAAATTCAAAAAGAAAAAATTGATGAGTAACATGGGAATTTATTTTGAAAAATTTGCAATTTTTTGGAAATTTTTTTTTTTTTTTACGAATGTCCTTGAATGAAAAACTACAGTTTTTCGCATTTAAAAAAAAGTTTTTGACAATTTTTAGCAAATAAAAAAATATCATTTTTTGGAATTATTGAATTTTTGAATATTTTTGCAAGTTTTTTTTTTGAAATTAGAAAATTCAAAATTGAGAAAAAATTGAATCCTTAGAAATTCAACTTCAAAAAATTAAAAAATGAGAAATTTCGAATTTTTTTGGCATTTTTTGAAATTTACTGAAAATGAAAACTTCCCAATTTTCAGTAAGGGTAGGATTTTGCATAGGACCAAATGGTAGCCTTCGATAATTAATTAAATTCAGAATAGGGTTATTTGAAATTTACTGAAAATGAAAATTTTTCCATTTTCAGTATAAGGGTAGGATTTTGCATAGGAGCAAATGGTAGCCTTCGAAAATTAATTAAATGGAAATTGGCATTTTTTGAAATTTACTCAAAATAAAAATTTTCGAATTTTTACGATTTTTTTTCTCGAGTGAAAAATCGCAATTTTTTTTCTTCATTTTATTCTATATTATTCCAAATTTTAAAAAATATACATAAAGTGATTATAAATTTTAAAAAAAATTCCTACTTCATTTCGATTTTTCTCCAATGCTTGTAAAAAACGTTATGGTTTTCAGCAATTTTTTCAAAATTGAAATTTTCGAATTCAAGAATTTCAATTTTACAAAAATTTAAACTTTTGCAAATGTTTGGGAACCTTTTTGAAAACCGTTCTTTTTATTAAAATAAATTTTCGTGAATTTTGAGTTCATTTAAAATGATAAATTATTGTGTTTTTAAAAATTTTTTTAGATATTTTTTGCAAATTTTTCATGAAAAAGAAACTGCAAAATTTTGAGTAATTTTTTCACTCAAATGTTTACATTCCTTCCTTTCCGTTACTAGCAAAATTACAAGTTTTGCTTTTTGCGAATTTTTTTCAAATCAATATTTTTGTGCGTTTTTTTGCGGAGGGGCGGCGTTTATTTTGAAATTGCCTAGTTTTGTCATCTTTTTAAGAATGAAATTAATAAATGAGGAGCAACATATTTTTTTCGATTTTTTTCATTCGAATTTTTCTAAATTTTTGGTAAAAATAAAATAAATTATTCATTTTGAAGAAATTAATTTTTCATGTATTAAAAGCTGCAAACTATTTTTAAAAATGTGAATATTTCTAAATCATTGTCAACAATTTACCTATTTATTTCGATGATTAAAATTTTTTTACAAATAAATAATTTTGATTTTTTTTGTTAATTTTTTAATTTTTTGTGATTTTTCTTTGGATAACCTTAAAAATAAAATTTTGCAAATTTAGATTTTACAAAATTTAATTCATATTATTTTCAATTTTTTTTCGAAATTAAAACATTGCAAAGCAAATTTTTAGCTAATTATTTTTATTTCATTTGAATTTACAACGAATTCAATTTTCATAAACAGCAATTAAAATCTATTTTCTCAGTTTTTTGATTTAAATTTTCGTGAATTTTCATCAAAAATTATTCATTTATGAATGATGTTTTGAATTTTACTCATTACCTATCTTTAAAATTTTAATTTTTGTACATTTACAAAAAGTAAAATTTTAATTTTTGCAAATTTTTGAAAAAAACAAAATTATGATTCTTTTTGAAAATGTTTCCATATTTTTACAGATTTAATCAAGAGCTTTTGTATTTCTCGATTTCAATTTTTCTGAATTTTTGACAATTTGAAAAAATAGGCACCAAAATTTTTTTGGCAGACTTTAAATTTTGAATTCTAGGTACGTTTTTTTCTCAATTTGAATTTTCCAAAATTCAAAAAAATAATGTTCATTTTTTTTATACCTAATAGGTAATAAATAATAATTAGAAATTTTGCAAATTTTTTGCAATTTTTTTTGATAATTTTTCTGTATAAAAAAGAATATCTTTTAATTTAATTTTAATTAGAAACTAATTAATTGTAAGAACATGACAATTTTTTGATTTTTTTTCTCATTACAATTTTCTCAATTTTCTTGTATCTGTAGTTGCTGTACCTATAAATAAGTATTTTTTTACTTGAATTTTTACATAATATTTAAGAGAGATCCAAAATTTTTCTGAATTCTTTTCAATTTTAAAAATTAATTTTATGAGAATTTTTCTCAAAAATAAGGATTCAATTTTTTGCACGAGTTACATCGCAGCAAATTTTTTGAATAATTTTGCCAAAAAAAAATTTACACGTGTAAAATTGCAAATATTTTCTATTATGCAAAAAAAAAGTAATTTGAGACGTAAAATTCATACAGTGTTGTTGTTTTCGCGCACCTACAAATTTCCATAAAGTTACGTCAAAACGTAATTTTACATTTTCAACAGCGACTCGAGAATTGAAGGAAACTTGGTCACCGCAAGAAAACCCTACATATGTTTACATATTGCGTAATCAAAAATTAGATACAGTTCATCGACCTATAAATCGAAGGTGTGTTATCTTGGCCAAAAAATATTCGATAATCGAAACCCCACACTCTTTCTCATTTTATCGTTCGTCTTCCGCATTCAAAGAGAAAAAGAAAATCTCCGCAGCACCGAAACGAACCAATAACATTTCCACGAATTTCAACATTTCTCACTCGATTGGAAAAAATTCACAACATACCTACGAATATGTAAATTTTGCGAAACAACTGTAAAAGTACAAAACATCGATCGATTTTAGAAATCACTGAAATTGTTCTCAACGTGACTAAAAAACTAGCACATAACAAGTGTACCTATGAATTTAGTTAACCCGGCCGGTACAATATTTAACTAAAGAAACTGAACGAGCCCGAAGTTTGGTGCTTATAAATAGGTGGACGGAAGTTGAATTGATTTAAACAGTGTAACAGCGTTAATCAGTTCAGTGGTGAATTGATAATTAAATGTGCCAAATTGTATTTCAATTTTACCAAGTAATCGACTACGTACATATCAAAAGGTTAAGGCCACTTCTATATATTACGTCTAGCGAATAAATTTTTTTCCTTTATCCAATCTAGTGTTTCAATTGACTGAAAAATGTCCGCTATTAAGTTATCAATTAGCACGTACTAATCGTCCAATTGTTTTATAATTCGCTAACTGCAGCTGCGATCAAGGTAAGCGTTTTAAATTATTTATTGTGAAATTGTCGTCCATTTTGTGTAATTTTTTTCTCGAGAAGATGACCGAAAAAAAACACATTTAGATCTCTTAATATCGCCTCGAGAAACATCATAAAAAGTGACATCACGCAATAAGGTGTAATTTTTTCAATCAAAAGATCCCATGCTATAATTTGCATCGTGGAAAAAATTCTATTCTATGTGAACTCGATCACGTTTATTAAAAATAGCCTGTAGCCAGGTAATTGTCCAGCACTGACCTATATGCCCATTTCACCTCAGTTTGATTTATTTTTACGCGATAGTAATTAAACCAGAACGTTTTGTAGATCGCCACACAATGGAAGACTCGATCGAACATTTCTTCGATGGAAGGTCCGTATTCCTTACCGGAGGTACCGGATTCATGGGCAAGGTGCTCATAGAAAAGCTGCTCAGATCTTGTCCAGGATTGGATAAAATTTACGTCTTGATTAGACCTTCCAGAGAGGGCAAAAGTCCGGGTGATAAATTAAAAGAAATTTACAATTTACCGGTAAGCTGGCCCACGTTTCAAGTTTAAATTATTTTTGGGCAATTTTCAATCCAAATTTTCGGTTCCAGCTTTTCGAACCTTTGAAGAAATCTCACTCCGAAGAAATATTCAAAAAAGTCATCCCGGTGAGTGGAGATATTAAACAGCTCGGATTAGGAATGTCACCAGAAGATAGGAAACTCGTCGTGGATAATGCTACCGTCATTTTTCACGTAGCTGCTAGCGTCAGATTCGATGATCCTATTCACGAGGCGATTATCATTAATACCAGGGGTACCAGAGAGGTGGTTGCTTTGGCCAAGGAAATGAAGAATATTGCGGTGAGTTTTCCAATTTTTCAATATACGGCGTAGTTGAAGACATTTATGGTCACTTGAAGAATGTAAATAGGCAACTCATGTGGCATATAAGCGTAGAATTTGCAACTATAGTCGATTGAAGGGGCAAAACCGCGATAAGTATTCTTGAAAAATCTTTTCTAGTCACTTGGGGAATGTAAATAGGCAACTCATGTGGCATATAAGCGTAGAATTTGCAACTATAGTCGATTGAAGGGGCAAAACCGCGATAAGTATTCTTGAAAAATCTTTTCTAGTCACTTGGGGAATGTAAATAGGCAACTCATGTGGCATATAAGCATAGAATTTGCAATTATATTTGATTGAAGGGGTAAAACCGCGATAAGTATTCTTGAAAAATCTTTTCTAGTCACTTGGGGAATGTAAATAGGCAACTCATGTGGCATATAAGCATAGAATTTGCAATTATATTTGATTGAAGGGGTAAAACCGCGATAAGTATTCTTGAAAAATCTTTTCTAGTCACTTGGGGAATGTAAATAGGCAATTCATGTGGCATATAAGCGTAGAATTTGCAACTATAGTCGATTGAAGGGGCAAAACCGCGATAAGTATTCTTGAAAAATCTTTTCTAGTCACTTGGGGAATGTAAATAGGCAACTCATGTGGCATATAAGCGTAGAATTTGCAACCATATTCGATTGAAGGGGCAAAATAACGATAAATATCCTTGAAAAACGTGACTCCTTCAAAAATCTGGGTAGATAACTTATTTAGCATAAATCTCTGAATGAATGCGCAGTCTTTTACGTTACTAGGGAGATAATGTGCTACTTTATATACCTCTCGATGATCTTTCGTTAGTATAAAGAAGCATTTTTCTCCCTCGTAACGTAAAATATTATTACCCAACTAGGGAAATGAACTACTATAATGCCCCTGGAATGTCATAAATCTGCAATCATTCTGACAGAATGTCACATAAGTTGCCCAGATATTGCCTCAACGGAACCAGAATTCTGCTCGATTACTCTGTATAGTGTGAACTGCTCAGAACTGCCTCGAATACTTATAATTTGAGAAAAAATCTGCAGGTCTTGGTCCACGTCTCCACCACATACTGCAATTCTTACCGTAAAATAGTCGAAGAAAAAATATACCCAGCTCCGTTAGACTGGAGAGAAGCAATTTTCATGGCAGAAAGATGCGACGCAATCACGACCAATATTTTATCCAAAAAGTAAGCCAATTTTAATCCCAGTTTAACCCTCATTGTGCCTTTTACTCTCGATTTACTGAAAATATCAATTTTTCTTCATAGATACTTGGGAGAATTTGCCAACTCCTACGTGTTAACGAAAAATTTATCAGAGAGCCTGTTGCAAGACGAATGTCAAAATATACCGACGGTTATATTTCGACCATCCATTGGTACGCGAAAATGTGAAAGATTCTTTGGGAATTTTGAAGATCATGTCACGGTCTAATGAGAGCTTTTGGTGTTTTTTTTCCAGTGATATCTTCGGTTAAGGAACCAGTTCCAGGGTGGATGGATAACGTCAATGGTCCAGTTGGGTTTATAATTGGTATCGCAAAAGGAGTTATACGAGTGACGTTTACAAACAAGACTACTAGACCGGATTATATGCCGGTGGATATTTCCATCAAAGGAATGATAACAGCAGCTTGGAATAAGGCGACGGAAAAGTAATATAATGTGACATTAATCCCATTCGATTTTTTATTTTGAATTACGATTCTGAAGTCATTTTCACAGAACTTTAAAAAACAACAATTTTTTGAAAATTTTTCTAATTTTTTTTTATTTCAAAAAGTTTTAAACATGTTTCAAATTCCTGTTGGAAAATTTAGAAATATTTTTTTCTGATAATTTTTTCAAATTTTTGGAACTTTAAATTAAGTCATTTGAAAAGTATGTTTTGGGATTTTATTCAAACCAAATTTTCAGTGTTTTGAAAATAAAATTTTAAAATCTCATTTAAAACAATAATTTGCTTTTACAATTGTACAAAAAACAAAAAAAAAAATTGAAAAAAAATGAAAATGATTTCAAACTTATACTCATTACTTACCACCTAGGTATAAATTTGAAAAAATTAATTATTAGGTATAAAAATATTGTTCGATATTACACCTCAAAATTTCATCTTTTTTTAATTTTTCAACATTTTATCCAAAAAAAAAGTATCCAACCTACTCCATAATAGCTATTACATTTTTGGAAAATTTTTTAATTCAATTTGTTTCTCGCTTTAATTAGAGCAATTTTCAAATTTTTTTTTCAATCTTCATTTCAGATCAAAATTTTGCTTGAAACCATGGTTTTTACTTAAAATTAAGCAAATCTTTGGAATTTTATTTGAAAACATTTTTTTTAACATTTTCCAAAAATGATTTCTGAAATTACCGTAACATGGGGTTACTTTGGCCCACTTTCAAAAAAAAAAAATATTTGTCTGTCCAGCCACAACTGTATGAAGTTGAGGGAGTTTGTAATGAGTGTCAATGATAGAGGGGCCTTCATACTTCACTTTTTGTCGCCTAAGAACCAAAACCTCGTAACTCCCAATTTTTCAATTTTCGTTTTTTGGTATCATTTGAATGTGTAGGCTGAGACACACTGACTAAAACCTTCAAACCAAAAAAAAATCAGTTTTGCCCTCAAAAAATGGGAAAAAATGTATTAAATACACTGTTATGTAAAATGGAAATAAGCTATAAAAACACACACAGTAAATTCACGAAAGGGAGTTATGAGGTTTTGATTCTTTCATCTGAACATCCAATAACAAAAAAAAATCAGTGTAACCATCAAAACATTCAAGAACTGTATCATATACAGTGCTTCCTAGAAAGGAAATGAAATAGTTTTTTGCCTCTCCTGTAAAATTTACTCATTTGGAGTAACAAGGTTTTGGTTCTTAGGCGACGTTCTATGCGATTGTCAAAATTTTTGTGTCGCAAGTTTGGTAAACCTGATTTTTTGTTTATTAGTACGTTTTTTATGTAGTTTTTTTACCTCCAAAACTTTTGTTCAGACGAAGTATAACGAATGGTCCTAAAAATTTTTTTCTTATGGAAACAGATCGAAAATTTTATGTAGATTCAGAATCTCGTATAGAAAAGTCGATTTTGTGAAGCGGTTGTGAGATAAATTGAAATTACTGGCCAAAGGACAGTTTTCGTCGTTTTTGGGGTTACTTTGGCCCACGCATAAATATTATCAAAAAGCGAGAAAAAAAAAATTTTCTTATGAAAATGAATCGAAAATTTAACGTAGAGTCAGAATCAATCATGAAAATGCCGGTTTGGTGAAGTGGTTGTAAGATGAATTCAAGTTACCCATCAGAGGACAGTTTTTCCGTTTTCGCCATTTTTGATGTTATTTTAGTCCAAGCATAAACATTACCAGAAAATCTCTAAAATACCGATGTTTGATCATAAGGTTTCAACTGAACAAATTTTTTTTTGAAGTTTCATGCGTTTGGTCAGTTATTTTTATGCCTAGAAATCGATTTATTGTGAGAGAAAAAAAAGTGGGCCAAAGTAACCCCAGAGCCGGGTAACTTTGGCCCATGACTTTGACTAACCACGGAAGAGGGAGGGGGTTGACGAAAAATTTGAAAAAATTTACAGAGCTTCCTACGAGTGTCCGACACTACTTAGAGTGAAAACTGAGCCCCTTTACTTCGATTTTGAAAGAAGCAGGATGAATTTTTTTTAAAAAGTCTCAAAAAGTGAACCAAAGTAACCCCATGTTACGGTATTCTTCAAGAATTTTTTCCATTTTTTTTTGTTTTAATTTCTACCTATTAAAATTATAATTAAAACCAAAGTCTTTTTTAAAATGGTTTTGGAAAACTACAACTTTTTTTTATAAATTTCATTATTAAAATTGATTTTTTCAAAATTTTATTCAAACTCAATTTTTTTGAAATTTTACTTCAAATTAAAAGTTTTGAAGTTTTGTTTGAAAAATCTAATAGAAAGCTGTTTAATTTTAATTAAAATCCCCCTCCCCTAAAAAATGTTGGGAAACAGGTTTCATCAAAATTCAAGTTTTTGATATTTTTTAAAATATTTTTTTTGAAAATGTTGTTTGCATTTTTTAAAAATTCGACTTGCAATTAAAATTTTTAGAAATTTTATTCAAAATCCAACTTTTTGAAATTTTCCTTTAAAAAATATTTTTCTAAAAAAATCTATTTCAGTATTGAATTTAAGATATATATATTTTTTTAAAAAATTGTTTTTCAAAATTTTACTAGTGTTATTGAAATTTTATTCAAAACAAAAGTTTTCAAAATTGGATTGAATTTATTTTGTGTTTTTAATGTTATGCAATATTTAATTTTTCTAATGTTCTGAAATTTAGTATCAACATTTTTTCTTTAAGTTCGTCTGAAAGAAATCAGTTTAATTTTAGTCAAAATTTGGGGAAAAATGAAAACATGTTTTACTTAAAATCAAATTTTTGACATTTCTTTAAAAAAAAAATTTGATAGAGTCGTTTAAAAGTGTTTATTCCTCTAAATTTTATTCAAAATATTATCAAAATTGGATGTTTTAAATTTTGTATGAAGCAATTTCTACAAATTTTTATGCATTTCCCCCCCTAAAATTCAAGCATATTATCTCGAAATTTTTTTTCAAATTTCGTTCAAAAGCTATTTTTCTAATTTGATTGAAAATAAAATTTTGTCCGTCCAAAAGTCACGAATTTTAATTTCCATGGAAACAAATAAAATTCTAAAAAATGTCCAAAAGTCATAAAATTTATTTTAAAAAATTAAAAAAATTCCGTTTCAGAATGTCTGACAAAATGTCTATAAAATGTCTAAAAGTCATAAAATTTCAAAAAAATTACCAGTTTCAAAATGTCTGACATAATGTCTAAAAAGTCGAATTTATTGAAAATTTTCTAAGTTTTTTTTATGTCATCCAAACCTAACCTAATGTAACCTAACCTAACCCAACTGTCGGATTTTTGGGTCTTTTTTCCCATTTTGGGCTCCGTATAAGCATATACTATGCTAAAATTGAATTATTTAAAATTTTATCAGAAAATTAGTTTTTAAGAAATTTATTTGAAATTCAATCAATTGTTTTTATACTTTATGTTGAATTAAATTTTTTGAAATTTGTTTTTAAACAATATTTTTCTCGGATTTCATCTGAAATAAATTTTTATAGTTTTTTAAAAAATTTAAAATCAAAATTTTTGATTTTGAAAGTGTTGTATCGAAATGTTTATTTTTTAATACTGTAAAAGCATTATTATCTCAATTCTAATTGTCCTAATTAACTTTCATTTAAAAATTTAATTCAAAACTAAACTTTTCAAGATTTGACTGAATTTTTTCTCATATCTCAAATGTTACGTAGGTATTCAGTTTTTAGGAAATTTAATTGAAATTTCATAAACTTTTTTTGACTTCTAACTGAAAATAAACTTTTTTGAAATTTTGTTCAAAACGATATTTTTCTCGAATTTCATCTAAAATGAATAATTTTTGAATTTTACTTAAAATCAAAATTTTCAATTTTTTAAATGGAAATATTTTATTTTCGAGCTTTAAAAAATAAATTTTGAAAATGTTTGAATTTTATTTGCTATTGATTTTCTTTATAATTTCATCCACAACTAAATTTTTCAAAATATGCCAGATTCAAAATTAATTTTTTTTAAATTATAATTTCATTACTTAATTACCTTCAACTCCCACTAAATCCATTTTGAATTTTTCCTGATGGTTTTAAAAAAAAAATTAATTCAAAATTTAAATTTTTTAATTAAAATTAAATTCATTTTTAATCTTTTTTTTTTTTTTTTTTTTTTTGAAAACAACACTATTTCAGATATAAATTTTTAAAATAATTTTTAAAAGTAGGTATCGTTTCAAAACATTTTTTCTTCGAATTTCCTTAATTTTTAAAATACATTTTCTTGAAATATTTTTCTCCAGTTATTTCGAAATCAATTTTTTAATTTTATTAAAAATTTTAGTTTAAAATACGAGTAAATTAATGAAATAATAGGTATTTATTTAGAATCATGAAAATTTTAAAATTATTTAATTACCTACTTAGTACGAAAACTATTTTTTTAAATTTGCTTTAAAAACAAATTTTATTTGAAAACGATTTTTTGAAATTTTTTGAAAAAAAAATGTGTTGAAGTTTTTTTTTTCAAAATTTTGTTTTCCTGAAAAATTTTTTGAAACTTTTCCTTGTTCATGTTTTGGCTTTAGGCAAATTTTTCAATTTTTTCATAATTTTTTCTAACGATTATATTTTGTTTATTCGTACTCTAGAGGCCCAGAAAAGAACACCATCCTGATAATAAACAGTTCCTCCGGATACAAATCGATCACCCAAAACGAATTAGTCGAGATAGGGATGAAGTTCACAGAGAATTATCCTCCAATCGATTCATTATGGATTCCAGGAATCTTATTTACAACGAATCCAACCTGTTTTTACGCTAATATGTTAACCAAGCAGGTCATACCCGCCATTGTAGTAGATTGGCTTTTAGCTCTAACGAACCAGAAACCGCTGTAAGTTCACATAATACACATCTCACGATCTCATCCTCCCTCATCATAACCCTCGCTATGATCTCCGTTTCGCACAGGCATTTACTCAAAATACAACGTAAAATCTACCGAGCTTCGATGGAACTGTCATATTTTACCGGGCAGGAGTGGACTTTTATCAACATGAATTTCATAAAATTACTCAGTACGATTCCACCTCAAGATAAAGAAGCTTTTGATTTCGCTTTCGACGACATCGATGCTTACGAATACCTGAACGACGCGATTATCGGAGGCCACAAGTATCTGCTGAATACCGACATTAAAGCTTTACCAACGGCGGTCACGAGATTAAAAAGGTACGGTGCAGGTGACATTTTCAACCTCGTGAACTTACTACAACACACGTAGGGACATGCACTCGTAGCTCGTACTAGTTCTAAATCCCAAACCAAACGTGTCTACTGAGCGACCTTACTTTCGCTAGTTCGTCATCGCTTTTATTTGCATTTATTCGTACAATATCCAATAAAAAATTATTCGCTATCAATGAATTCCGATGACCTATTAATAAAGTAAATAGCAACTGGTTATTTGCACTTCAAATACAGTGCCTACTAAACGTACGTACGTACTACCGAAGTACCGAAGTACCGATGTACGAGTAATTTGAATTCATTATCTTTGCCAATAAGAGATGCACATACACAAGTTGCAACTATGATGTGACCACAACGAGGTGTTTGTTCGCCTTTTACCATACTTTACTTATATGGAGTTATCTGTCATGCTGAGTAGGTGAAATTCGATGGTAATTTTTTTCAAACTCTTCAAACTTACATGAAATTTATGTACGGGTAGATGTTTACTTTTATGGTATGCTCGTGGACTGGAAGGGCATCATATTGGCACAGCCATAGGCAGGAGGCGAAGATGAGTTGGATAATTGCAGGACTGCGCCTATGTGCCTGTATCGAGTATTCCAGTACTGATTTTCAGAGGCTTGCCATTTGAGTGCTGTTTAAAACGACTGTTTCGTATGGGTTCTTAATTGAAAAGTTCTGTTATTTACGATTTTATTGACATTGTTAGATCATGTTTTATTGTCGTAGCTTTCAATTCATTTCAATCTTGAGTGAATTTAGGTACGTAGACATTGAAAAATAATTGACCAGCCTAATCCAAAAATGTTAAAAATATTCCAATCGATAGGCCATTTTTGACGAAATTTCGCGAAACAGTTTCCAAACAAGTGGAACTAGGGATTAGAAACCTGCATTCATTCAGATAGCAACTTATTGCATGAGACTGTGAGAAGTATTGCTTATTCGTTAATTGAAGGGGAAACAGATGCAGCTTAGAAAACAGTGTTTTACGAATTTACGATTTCATTTTCAACTGATTTCTTAAAAACTTGTTTTACGAGTTGGGGATATTTTTCGAAAATTCGATTTTCAAAGAATTACTAGAATTCGTAGGTACTTTTGGAATTTCCAAAAATTCGATTTTTTTGAAAAATAAACACGTCCTAATGATTTTTATCAATTAGAAAAAATATCAATGCATTTCTGTAAGTAGATACATCTTTTAACAAGTTCAAAATTTCCAAAAGTTCGACATTCAAATTTTTTTTGAAAATTCGATTTTCGAAAAATTTACAAACTCTTGGATTATCAGGTTTCCAAAATTATTTGAAAATTGAATTTTCAAAAGTTTCAATTTTTGGAGTTTATTAAATTTTCAGAAATTTAAAAAAATAATACGCTTTTGCAAACCCATTTTTTGACAATTCAATTTTCTGAAATTGTGTAAGTATTTCAGTCATATTATGCTAAATTGGTAGGGAGGGGAGGGTCTAATTGATAATTTTGTAATAACTAAAATTACTTCTAGGACCTCAATCTATTGGACCGCTCCTTAATTTTGAAAAACATTGAAAAAGTATCTACCTGATGTAATGTGAAATCGGAGGAGAGGGAAGGGTCCAATCGAAATTTTTGTAATAACCAAAATTGTTTCTAGAACTTTAAGCTACAACTTTTGTTTGAAATTTTTTTCAAATTATCCACTTCCTCTCTCACTCTTCTAATTTTTAGGTAATATATTCTATTATCTTTGGAGTGTTATGCAAAATCGGCGGGGAGGGAGGGGTCCAATTGAAAAAAAAAATCAAACAAAAGTTGTTTGTTGAAGCCTTAGGAGTAATTTTGGTTATTACAAAAATTGTGATTGGACGCTTCCCTTCCCCCCAATTTTGAATATTGGACTTGGCAAATTTTCGATAGCTCCAAAAAATCCGTACCTCGGCGATCCGCTCGTTCGCCACGTGGGTATTATTACGTTTTCCCCTTCCAAACCACTTTTAGGTGATAAACAAGGAAACACTCGTTCTTTTAAGACGATCTCCAGAAAAAGGGCGTTCGGGCCCAAACGCCCTTATTCTTCCGTGGGCGTCAATTGTGAATGTTTTGGCAAATTCATTTTTTTTTTTTTTGAAAAATTTCTATTTTCTGAATAGGGACATGGCATATCATGATGGCTGCTCTGTTTACAGTTTTTTTGGAGGTACTTTTTTATCAGTAATCAGAGTTGTAATCAGATTTTCTAATTTTGATAAATCTTGACTAATCAAAATGCATGATTTTCAATAACCACTGATATTTCATTTTTGGAGGTACTTTCTTTTTCTTATCAATAAACAAGATCCAATTTTGCATTATATGGATCTTGACCAATCAGAATAAATAATGAGCGTTAAAAAAAACAGACTTATTGCAATAGCCACTAATATTTTTGATGAAAAGTACCTCCAAAATGATAAAATTAAGTACAGAGAGAGCAGCCGCCATGATATGCCATGTCCCTTTCAATAAATTTTTATCAGTTTTAAAAAATAATAAGTTTCTGTATATTTTGACAAATCAATTAATTTTTTTCGTAGCAAGAAATTTTAATTGATACCGAGGGGGGGGGGGGTTCTCAGTTTTTGGCGTATAAGAATGCCTAATTTTTTTTGAGAAAAAATTTCACTTGATTTTATTTATTTATTACCTAATTATTATTTTTTTGGATTGAGAAGTCTTCCATTTTTTAGGAACATTTATAAAAAAAAGTTTTTTTTTGGAATATCTATATAAAGCAATTTTCCATTTTTTTTTATGAATAAAAATTCTTTCAGTTGTAGTTTTTGTAGAGAAAATTGTCATTTTTTTGGAGATGAAAATAGAAATCTCCCAAGTTTTCTTAAAGAAAAATTTTTCAATTTTTTTGAAAATCTTCATTTTTTTAGTATTAGGTACACTTTGTTTTCATTTTTTTATTTCTCGTTTTTATTTTTATTTTTTGGACAACTTGAAAAAAAATTCAATTTTTTAGAGGATAACATTTTTTTTGAATAGTCAAAAAAAAAAATTTTTGGGGATTTCTTTTTTTTTTTGAGAAAAAATTTCTCAATTTTTTTTAAATTGAGAAATCTTTCAATTTTTTGTAACATTATTATAAAAAATTCTAGCTTTAAAAAAAACATACCTACCTATACTTGGGCGTAAAGTAATTTTCCATTTTTAATTTCTTATTTTTTTTGAGATGAAAACAAAAATTTGAAAAATTTTTCATTTTTTTTAGTGAAAAAACATTTTTATTTTATTTTTGAATTAAAAATGTTATCATTTTTTCCATTATTCTTGTTTTTTTTTTCTTTTTGGAAGGTAACAAAACTTTTCATTTTCTGAACCACTTGAAAAAAATTCTGGATTTTTTTTTCGATTTTTTTCTGCATGAAATATCCTATTTTTTGGTGAAAAAATTTCTATATCTTTTGGGTACCTAATAATGATATTTCTTATTAAAATACTTATCACTTGAATTGAAAACGTCTTTCAATCAAAAAAAGGATTTCCGAAAGTGTTTTTTTTTAGAATTTTATTTTTTATTTTATGCAAGAAAAAAAATTTAGGTACGTGATTTTTTTTTCTCCAAAATAATTTTATTCTGTGAAGAGATTTTTCAGGAGAATTTTTAATGAGAAAGTAAATTTTCTCATAAGAAGAATTTGTAGGGTTTTTCTCAAGAGAGAAAAAAAATGTGGGTCTCCTTTAAAGAAAATTTGGGGGCCCTTTATAAGTTCTGCAATAGTAGGTATAATTGGCCCCTATTATGTGGTTACCACTCTTCCTTGAAATTTTTAACCTTAATCGAATAGAACTGAGACAAAAATTTCTCAATTTTTTTCACATATCAAAGTCTACTTCGGTAGTTCATGATGAAAACAGTGCCAACATGAGAAAATCTGAAGAATATTTCGGAGTTTAATTGAAAATTGAAGAAATTATTTTCGTAGAATAATTTCAAACTTCATATTTTTTTCTGATTTCAGGATGGTTTACGTTCGTAATACGTTCCGAGTATTTTTCTGGGGATTTGTATTCTGGTACCTGTATAATTATCTCTCCTCAGAAGATGCCTGATGTAACTAACCATAGAGTACCTACCTAATTGAATTTAGATTATTTAGTAAAGCTATAAATCAGGATTGGGCACGATTCGAATCGCAAATTCACCATCCGAGATTCGTAATTCGATTTTTTGAAAAACCTAGACGAATCTCGGATTCTGAATTTTGTCCTCTTTTGATTGGAAAAAATAATTCAATATTTTCTTTTTCAGAGATTCCCTCTTGTTTCTTTAGCATTTTCAGATTATTCAGCGATTCGTGATTCTAAAAAAATTTCCTGATTTTTTTGCCAAATTTTAAGCTTAATTTCTTCAACAATTCGCGTTCGATTTCGAATCGATTTTTTTTCTCGCGATTTTGCCCAATCCTGAGTTAAATTATGAAACACATCCCTCTCATTTAGAAAATCGACAGCCAAATTTTTTAAAGCCACAATTAAAAAAAAAAAAAAAAAAAAAAAAAAAATAGGCTTAGAAGAATTACATACCGAATATTCACATTATTCACATCACATTCGAACAGAAATAACTAAATTTATAATCCCTTCTCTCCAACTCCTCCTCCTCATCTTTAAACGATTCAAACTGCAGTCTAAATTAGTCGAATGAATATATATTTTTAGTAATTTAAATAGAATAAAATTATTGTCATTAATACGCATATTAATACACTATCTAAAGAGCTCGTTAATATACGTATTCATCTGTACAGGTTTTAATTTATTACACGACCAAATAAATAGTACTTCCTGGCAACGTTCAAGTCGTGTACACGTCGAGCACATGCGTACACTATTCACATATTGACTTAATTATAGTAGATTTACCGTTGAAAAAAAAAATTGAAAAATATAATGTAAATAACAGAGCATGAAATTTACTTTGATTTCAATTAATTAAAACGTCATAGAAGAAAAGGCCTGTAGCACTGAATGACAACTCGCATATATATACGTAGATCGTTGTACGCGAGTCGAGTACAAAAAACGACACGCGGCCACACGACGTATAGAATTTACTCGCACGTTGCGTAAATGGTACTTAGACTTACACGAAGGTTGAAAATTGTATCGAGAATTATTTTCACTACGAGTTTTTCCGTCTACGAGTATATACTGCGAGTGTATAATTGATACTCGTATTTTCAACATTGTAATCAAATAAAAAGTTTATAAATGAAGCACTACTAATCGTTCTGACCGGCGGGGTTTTTTGGTGATTTAAAGTACTTCCCATTGAATCCACGACGAAGGAAGAAACGATCGAGAGAGAGAAACACGTTCGCCAACAGTCGCAGCTTTTCGGTTTTGCCTGTGCCCTTAGTACACTCACTCGTACCTGAGTTACAAATTATACATTTAGTTGACGTTAAGCATTTAAAATTTATTCACGTTTTACAGTTTAAGGTGCATGTCGAACAGCTTCGGGTTATAGTTCTAGTTTTTTTCATTTTTTTTTTTTTACTACATCCATCTTAATCTTCTCACTGTTTATAAGGTTTTTACTCTTCCGAGAATGTACCAGCCGTTCGTACCATTTGGCCCAAATAAAATCTAAGGTAGCAATAAAGATGTATGCGATTGGCCTATGTACATTTGCGAACAAGATTGTAACGTAGTAGGATCCATAAGACCGTGGTCTAAAAGTAAATAGATATTTTTCAAAGGGGACAGCGAGACCTTGTAATTTAATTGACCAGATTATTTTTTTTTGTGTGTGCTGAATTCGAGGGTAGGCCTATACTTGAGTAATGATGTTTCCTTTTTTGAACAATACGATTTGTAAATTTCGAGCTCGGTTTTTTTCTCCTTTTGTGTCTTCGAACTGCAAATGGAAAAAAAGTCGTCCATGCAACTCCCCTCTCTTATCTTCTCTACAGAAGATCCACCATTTTACGAAAAATCTCTCCATCTTTGTGCCTAAGACCCCGACTGAAAATTTCTTTCAGCAAAAATTGAAATACCTACTTGGAATAAATTCTAGAAATTTTATTCTAGAACTCTTGTTTGAAAGATATTTCAATTGATGCCTTGGATACAGAAATATATTGATAAGTAAAACAATAATTTAAAAAATAATTGGCTAAAAATATTTAAAAAAAAAAAAAAAAAAAAAAAACTTCTCACAGCCAGAAAAAAATCTTTCAAATCTCAAAAAAATACTACTTAGGCCTAATGAAAATCGTGCCAAAAAACACACCACCAAGAAAAGAAATTTCCCTCCAAAAAATAATTCGTAAAAAAATATTCTAAAGACAATACCTACATACTTCTCACATTTTTTTAAATCTAGAAAAAAATCTTATCAAAAAAATAATTTAAAAAAAAAATCTTAAGACAACTCTGATATTTAAATCAAAAAAAAAAAAAAAAAAATTGGGAAAAATTTCGAAAAAAAAGTTTAAAGATTATTGCCACAGAAACCATAAATAATCATTTATAATGAAAAAAAAATGAACTTGAAAGAAAAATGAAATCTTCACAATTTTTTTGAGACGATTCTCACAATAAAAAGAATTATATTTTTAAGAAAATCTTGGAAAAAGTTTCGAAAAATATGCACATAATTATTATCTTCGAAAGAATTGTTTTTTTTTTAATGCCAAAATCTTGTGAGAAAAATTGGTTTTGAACTTTGAAGGAAGGTCTTTAAAAATAAAAAAGAATTTTCTAAACAAAAAAAGTGGCTTCCAAGTGAAAAATCTTCTCAAAAAAATTGTCTCTACAAATTAGTCATGTTCGAAGAGAAATTCTCTTGGAAAAACTCCTCAAAGCTAAAATATTTACTCAAAAAAGGATCTCAAAACAAAATTTTTGAATCAAAAAACTATTGTAGGAAGAAAAATATTCGTGGATCACCCATATTTTGGTCAATACAAAAATCTACATTACCAAAAAATGAACTAAAAACACAAACTCTTCTTTGAAGAATTTTTTAGATACTCGTTGCGGAGAAAAGCACCGAAGTACATTTACATACATTTTAAATTGGGTTAAAGAAAGTTTTTTGATTAAATGACCCAGAAGCGAAAAAAACGTAAAAATTAGATTAAGCACTGGATGTGCCCGGTGCGGTGTGCCAGTGGAAGTTCGGAGCCTTGAAATAGATGATACTGCAACACCAACGACTTCAGTGTTGGTATATATTTTGTTGATACAAATATGGCCGACAACTTAGCAGTAGAACGAATGCTGGAGCAACACCGAAAATTTCAAAAAAGAAATGAGCTACACCCTAGACGCCTAGAAAACGACGAAAATGTAAAAATTGAACATTAAATACGTATTTTTTGAGAAAAATTCGTACAAAAAAATTCTCAATTATTTTGATAAAATAAAATAAAAGTAAAAAACTTTTCGATTTTGAGCGAAAAATGGGGGGAAATCCTCGATTCCATTGAAGAAAAAAGAAATTTTTAAATTTCTTGGAATGAAACAAATCTAAATTTTTTTGAGAAAAATTCCATAATTTTCAGAGAAATTCTCGTTTTTTTTTTGTTTTTTTTTTGGAAAATGAAACTTCTAATACTTTAAAAAAATTTTTTTTTTTATATTTTTGGAGTAAAAAATATCTCAATTTTTTGAATTCAAAAATATTTTTCAATTAATTATTGTGGAAAAACTTGGAATGAAAAACATCTTAATTTTTTGAAGAAAAAAAAGGGTTTCTTTTATTATTTTAGAAAATGTTTTTTCATTTTTTTCAGAGAAAAAATTCTTTCAATTTTTTTGCCAAGTACCTACTTACTTGAAAAAACGTGTAAGAAATTCTCTATATTATTATGAAAAAGGAAAATCTCAAAATATTTTTGGTAGGTAAAAAAAAAATCATCAACTTTTTGGAGATCGAAAATATCTCAAATTTTTAAACTAAAAATACCTATGTCTCAATTAACTATCAGAGAATGAAATCTCCTAATTAATTAGGAGAAAAAAATTATAATTTTCTAGAAATGAAAATTTTGTGTGAAAAAAGTCGCTTTAATTTTTTCGCAGAAAAAAATCATTCAATTTTAAATTTTAGTAGATAGGTAGATATAAAAACGCGTTAAAAATTCATCAATTATTTTGAAAAAAGAAATCCATAATTTTTTTTAGGAAAAAATCTTTTTATCTTTGAAGAAAAAAATTCTTTCAATATTGTCGACAAAAAATAGAAATTATTATTATTGAAAAAGAAAGTTTTAAAATTTCTATGTCTCTCGCTAATTTTTAAAGAAAGAAATCCATAAATTATTTTGAAAAAAAAATCTTACAAATTTTTATTTTTAGAGAAGAAAAAATGTATAGGTAATAATTAAATTTTTGAGGAAAAAATCGATGTTTTCGGAAAGAAAATTTCTGGAATGAAAAAATTTTCCAATTAAGTTTTTAGGAAAAAAATCCCTCAATTCTTTTACAGAAAGAAAGTCCGAATTTTCTTGGAATAAATAATTTCTCTCAATTTTTTACAGAGTAAAAAAATTTACCTGATTTACCTGAGGTAAATTTTTTTTCCATTTTTTATTGGTGAGGAAAAAACTTTCTCTTTACTTCATAGAGAAAAATTTTGGTTTTTGAAGAAAAAATCTCCTTTGAGGAAAAGAAACTCTCAATTTTTTGTCTCAATTTCTTCTTTTTGGGAAAAAAACTTTCGATTTTCTTTGGAGTAGGTATTTTTAAAATGATCGAAACGAAAAAATATCAATTTAAAACTAAATATAGGTATCATTTTTTTTTTAAATTTTGTTAAGAATATTTTTTTAAGTTCATAGAAGAGTTAACTCAAAAAAATATTTTTCATTCATATTTAATTAATTTTGAATATTACGTAAATTTAGAACCAAATTGATTTAATTTTATTCATTTATTGAAAATGTTGTTCAAACATAGATTTTTGATTTCATTAAAATAAGTACCTATCTAAAATTATTATCCTAAAATTTTGACTATGAATTTTTTCTTCAATATTTCGTTCAATCAAAACACATTTTTTAAAATAAAAAAAAGAGATTTTTTGATGAATCTTCGATTTTGCAAAATTAGTTAAGCTTCTCTTTTTTAAAATTTTGCTTGGATTTTTTTTAATTGGTTGAAAAGAAAACTTGAAAAAATTCCAAATTTTGTTTAGAAGTTGAATTGAAAAATTTTCGTTGAAAATGATTTTTCTAAAATTTTTATTAAATTTTTTTTCAATATTTTGTAACTTCTTCGTTCAGTTTAGATTGAAAAAAAATAAATTTTTGTCATTTTTTCCAACTAGCTAAATTTCCAGCTTCAACTTCTTTTTGGTTTTTTCTTGAAATCAATTAATTTCAATTTATTGGGGAGCAAGCTTGACAAAAATCCAAAGTTTGTGTCCCCAATCATTGTGGAGAAATAGAGAATCAACATTTAAAAAATTTTCAACCCATTACACCCTTGGAGAAAATCGAGCAACCCGAAAAAATTAACAATTGTAAAAACAGACAACTTGATTAAAAATTTACAATCACAATAATTTTTTTTTAAAATTGCGACATTGTTTTGAAATTTAAAAGTATTTCTAAAAATAAAAGATGGATTAAAAATAGTTTCTCAGTTTCGGGTGATATTTTGAAAAAAATATGTAGATCAAATTGAAGTTAGGTACTCCATTTTTCTATTTAGATAGGTACTTATTAAATGATACAGAAAATTTCATTTAGAAAAAATTTACACCTTCGGCCTCTATCTCCCATAAAAAAACTATCAATCAAAAATCCATAAACAAACTGCCCTTGCGTAATCATCCAAACCACTTGGCACTTCGAAACCCTCACAAATCAACGCAGTTCACCTCAAAAAAAAAATCACTCAGAACTGAAAACCACATCGTCGACATCGACATCGACATACTCATCAATCACCTACACAACTCATTGAGCTGACACAACATTACGTACTTCTACGTATCCCTCATCATCGCCCTTAGAGACCTCTACATACGTAAACACAACTCGATAAACCTCAAATACAGCCATAATATACCAGGTATCCACTCACCCATCAGCCCATATATCTCGCTAATAACGACAATTTATTCATCTCGAGTCTTCGGCCAGGCTGGGCTGCGAAAAAAAAAAAGTCGTAAAACCATCGACCTTCGGTACTCCCTCGAATAAATATATACGGGCGCGATTAAATTAATAATCGCTACCACGACTCAGTCAGTCTATAAGATAAGAGTGTAGGCTCATCGCATATACTCGTACAATTCGTAGAACGAGCCACAAAAGCGTGAATAAAATGAAAAAAAAAAATTCTTGACCTCCACAATTTCGATAAAAAATTACGTGTGGATGCGACTAATCGTTTACGAACCTGTCGCGTTTATATGTAGTTGTAATATGAGTAGATTTGATTATGCTTACGAAGATGTACCATACACATTTCTTACGCGGGACATCTCGATCCATCTCCTCACCACAGAGGTGTTCTCCCCTCCTCCTGGCGCACAATTTTTTTCTCCATAAGATACATTGACATAGCGGCGTTAAAACGTAATACAATAACTACACATAGTAGTAGGAGGAGGAATCGCCAGTTGTAGCATCTAATATTCATTTAGACGAGTTTAGAGGTTTCAGTTGTTATTCGACAACAAATACGGTTACACTTGGCAGGAGATAGACACCGCAGACAGAAAGAGAGAGAGAGAGAACTCGTCGTTAGTACCGCCGAGTGACCAGTTCACGTTATAAACTTGGTGATAATACAGTGTGCTGTGTTCATGTCCGAAGACGTATCGTATTTACGGTTATAGTGTAATTACCCTTTTACGCGAATGTTATCCTATTGTTGCTATTGTTGTTGTTGTTGTTAAGTGTTTTATTATTGTTGTGCCGCGATAAATCTCACATGTCCAGTGGCAGTAGAACCAGAAGTTGACCAATAATCCGAAGGTACTCGTCAAATACGTGGTAAATTCCATCTATCTAATAATTCGTTTGGTGGATGAGGATCTGCAATCTGCAATCGCCCCCAGCCCAAGCTCATTCCAATTCTCAATTCCACTTGAGAAAAAATCTGTCAAAAATTCTCACCCATTGATAATTCGTTTGGTTGAGGATCTGCAATCTGCAATCGCCCCCAGCCCAAGCTCATTCCAATTCTCAATTCCACTTGAGAAAAAATCTGTCAAAAATTCTCACCCATTGATCCTCCTTGGTAATACTTAAACATAGTAATTTTTCTGTCAAAAATCCCAGCTAATTCTTCGGTATCTCGACATACCATATAGTTCTTCCGCAAAGACGTAAAAAATTTCACCAAGATTCTCTCGCTCTCCGCATCTCCGACCATGTGTACACAGGCAACTTACACACGCGAAAATCTCACCAATTATACACGAGCTTCCGCATTCGAGCCGAAGAAAACGAGGCTGTTACGGTACTGGCAACTGTCACCGAGGCCAATTAATTACCATACATGAAATCTCTTCGATATATACAATACGATTATCGAGCCAGGATCTGCGACTGCGTTTTTCTTCGCTAGTCTTCTCTATTATGGCTTTTTACGAACCCAAACCCCATAATTCGTCTGGGTAAATACACCGCAAGTCGGCCCAACAAGTCCAATGGAATAACAATTAAAAAAAACCTAGTGCATAATTTCAAACTCGTTCCGCAACGGTGATCAAATATGTCACGTTGAGAAAATATAATTACAGACGAGCAACAACGATACAATTCTTTAATTACAGAACTCGCTAGGTATAGATACGAGTACTCGAGTAGAGATAGATGCACGGATCGCGAAAGTGTACACCTTACGAGAGATTGTAACGCTGATAATGCAGATAACATTGTTGCTTTTTCACGTGCTGCATAGTGCATATGGCGATCGACACGATGGGTATGGGTTTCCTGGTTGAAAAGCCAGCAGAGAGGTGTGTAGGGGTCGACGTACTCGAAAATGCAGGTTCTACTTTTTTTTAGTTTCTTTGTCATCGTTTGGTTGGGTTAGGCTTCGAAGATTGCTTAATTAGGTCTAATTCTTTGATAAGAATCTGTAGCCAGAACTGGTTGTGGCCTTTTTCGATGAACCCTCAGCTTTTATACATTTTTAGATGTATCAAGAGATTAATCCATGCCACCTGAAAATATTCAAATAGTCCATCAATATAATCGTTGACTTGTCAACAATTCGGTCAGAAGTGAGGTGAGATGGTGAGAAAGGATTTCCAGGGCTAAAATTTAAAAAAAAAAAACGGAGCATTTGAATCAGAGTGCACAACTTATCAATTTAAAGACATAAGACATCCTCAGCCAATCTGAAAATTGATAAATTCATCCTCAAACTTGTATCTTGACATTTTTTATAGCAAACGATTAAGTGAAGGATTTTTCTTTTAAATTTTTGCAATGCTAGTAGAATCTGCACGTCGAAAATGAACGAATGAATCAAATGAATAAATTCTTCGGAACAATATTTGAAAAATTACTGTATCATTCTTCATTCAATTTGGAAAATCACTCCTGAATCAAATAATTTTGTAATTTTTTTTTCAATTATTTAAAAAAAAAAAAAAACTGATTTTAAATTCAATTTCTGAATTAGCCGATGAAAAATCTTTCGAACAAAATTTAAAAATTTATTTCTAAACCAATTTTTTGGAAAATTTTTGGGAAAAAAAAATCAAAAACGGTTTTTAAGTTAATTTTAAAAAATGTCTAGACAAAATTTTTATAAAATAAATAAAAAGTTTCTGAAAAAATGCATTGGAATTTTTTTTTTAAAAATAACAATTTTTTCAACAAAAAAAACTTTTGAATAAAATATAGCCCTAGTAATTTTCAAAAATTCTTCTGAACAAAATCTCAAGATAATGAGAATGACTCTACCTAAACTATCCTTTAAAAATCGATTTGGCGATTTTCAACCAAATTGGAAAAATAGTTTCTGAAAAAAAAATTACAGAGATGATTACAGAACAGAATTTGAAAAAAATTGTTTCTTAAAAATTATAACAAAATTTGAAAAAAAAAGTTTCATAGCGAACTTTGAAAAAAGTTGCTGAATAGAATTGAAAATATCAATTCTGAACTTATTGCGTTAAAAAATTAATTTCAACGAAATTTTAAGAAAAATGCTTAATACTCCCTAATTTTTTTCAACTTTTTCACCAAATCTTCAGGAAATACTTTCAAATAATTTTTTTAGAAAGAGATTCTGGATTCAATTTTTAAGAAAATCTTTTGGACGAAATTTGAGAAATTGTTCCTAATTATACTTTTTTTAAGATTCCGAATAAAATTTAAAAAATGAGCCATTCTGAACTCAATTTTTAAAAAAGTTTTCAAATAAAATTGAAAAAAATCAAATTTGAAAAAATCTTTGATTCAAACGTTTCAAAAAATATTTTTAAAAAAAAAATTGCTTCCGCACGAAAATGTAAAAGAAGCTACCTGAAAAAAATTTAAGATGGATTTGTTCAAAATTGTGTCTGGAGTCTGCACCAAATTCTCATGAAAATTTTCAAAAAAAAACTTTATGAGCAAAATTTCAAAAATAATTTCTGAACCATGGAAAAAAATTACTGAAAATTACCTATTCTAAAAAAAGTTCTTTTGAACAAAATTCAAATAAAATTATGTGAACCTAATTTTTTCTTTAATGTTTTAAAATCCAACTTATAAAAAATGTCTTTAAGCAAAATCTTTCAAAGTATTCTTAGAAAAATTCTTTAAAAATGTATGAGAAAAAAAAATGAAAAATATAATACCCGAATCAGTTTTTTAATATTCTAATTTAATTTTTAAAAGGAAAAGAAAAAAGAAAAAAGTTTTAAAAAATTGAGAATTTTTTTCTGGACAAATTTTTTAAAAAATCATTCAAAATCCAACTTTAAAAAAATATATTTTCTGGACAAAATTTATAAAATTGTTTATGAACCAAAGTTTCAAAAACAACAACAACAACTCCCAACAGAATTTGTAAAAATTGATTCTGAATAAAATTTTTAAAAAGTTGGCAAAATTTGAAGAAAAAAATAATCATTTCTAAATCAAATGAAAAAAAAAAAAATTCAGGGATCAATGTTATTGAAAAAAATGCTTCTGAATAATGAATAAAATCTCAAGATAGTGACTGAACAAAATTTTAAAAACCTTTTCTAAACCAAATTAGAAAAAAAATAATGTTTTTGAATAAAACATTGCAGAAGTGATTGAAGGACAAAATTTGGAAAAAATTGTTTTTAAAAACAATTTAAACTTTGAAAGTTTTTGAATAAAATTGAAAAAATTGTTCTGAAGCTAATTTCTGAAAAAATGTCTCTTGGGCTAAATTCTAAAGAAATCACCTGAATCAAATTTGAAAAAAAATCCAAGTTCATTTTCTAATGTAAATGAAATCAGGAAATTTCTCCTGAAAGTGAAAGATTCTGAATAAAATTGAAAAAAAAAGATTATCAACCCAACTTTCTTTCCTTTTTTCAATTATTCAGAAAATAATTTTGATCGAAATTTGAGAAAAGAGATCCTGGATTTATTTTTTTTTGATAAATCTTTTGAACAAAATGAGAAAATGTTTCTAAATGAATTTTTAAAAAGTCTCCAAAATTTTTTTTTTAAATTTTATTTTGGTCAAATAAAGCTAGATTAAATTCTTAGAAATTTTTTTGTTAAACGGAATGTGAGAAATTGTTCCAAAATAAAAACAAAGTTTTAAAAAGGAAGAAATTATTCTGAAGTCATTTTGACAAACTGTTTCTGGAAAAAATTGAAAACTCTTCAAACATGAGTTTGAACAGAAGTAGAAAAAAAATTGTGTCTGAATCCAATTTAGAAAAAAATAAGTAAGTATTCCGGTTTTAATTAAAATTTTAAAAAAATTGTCGAATGTTGAGAAATTGTTCCTGATGAGATTTAGAAAAATTTTTTGTATAAATTTTGAAAAGAAATAAATCATTCAGAATTCAATTAGAAGAATTTTTTCTGAATAAAATAAAATTTGAAAAAAGTGATTTTGGATTTTTCTTCAGGTAAGTAATATGATGTTGAACAAAATTGGAGAAGTTGCTTCTAGAAAAAAATGAAAAATTTTTGAACAAAATTTGGACAACTGTTTCTGAATAAAATTGAAAAAATCAAATTTGGAAAAAAGGTGATTTTGGATTTAATTTTTGTTTAAAATTTCGAACAAAATTATGTAAAAAAAAAAAAAGTTTTAAAATGTAATTTTAGAAAAGTCGTTCCTGAAAATATTTTAAGAATAATTCTTTCCAACACAAATCTTCTAAAAATTTATTTTAAAATTTGAAAGTTATTCAAAATTTTTGAAAATCATTCAAAAAATTATTTCAAAAGCCAACTTATTTTATAACAATTTGTATACTCGTAAATAAGTAATATACGAGTATATTTAGTATTATTTGAAATATTACCATATTGAAAGAAAATCAATATTAAATCTGAAGCTGCCAATTTGACACTTCCCCTTTGCAATTTTTATGCTGAGTGATGAATATGTAAATCCAAGCTTATGATTTTTCAATATTAAATACTAATACTTTCTGTGGTGGATCTGAGATTTTAGAAAGACCTGAGGTATCTGAAGAGTACGCGAGACGTTGAATTTCACGTCTTTGGTGAAAAATAAATAGGATGGTAAACTTGAAAAACACTTGTAAAATGAAATTTTCTCAGATCATTTCAATCATACCTATTTTTAAAAATTCAATTTTTGTACAAATTATCAAAAAAAAATTATAGATATCTATTTTTACACTTTTCAAACAACTTTTTACCTTATTTCACTTATTTTGAGCGATTTTTTTGGGGGGATTTTCACAACGCGTTTATGAAATTCTACCAACGCTTTCACAAGCCTTCTGAAAGGTTTACGAAGTCAACTAATCACTCTCCACGAACCTCTCAACCTCTCATATCATGTATGTATACTCGTAAATCATCAAACCGCTTCTACATAATCACTTAATTTGATCTTTAAAACTACGCCGAAGTAACGTTAAACTGACCCCAGGAGTCAAAACCGTTTAAATTATCCGCGTACAAATTACACAATTCAATCAACCGAAAATTATCTTTAAAAAAATCATCAAAACCGCCTAAACCCCCTTAACCGTCAATTAAGTAAGCCGATCAATAACCCAACTTTGGACACTTCCCACATCCACAATAATGCCTACTGCTCCACATTTCAAAAAAACCAGTTGTCACACAGAGTTTCTTCGGCGATCTGGCGGATCTACCTGCTCAAATACGCATTATACGCGCCTCGCTACATGTACCTACTAAAACAATCCTATAATTATTTTGTTTTTGAACACGGTAATTTTAACATTTAATGTGGCCGCGTCGCCTCGCGTCGCGCAAACATCTTAATAATACGCTAAAAAAAGAATAAAAAAATCACTTTTTAATGACGCTTATTTTTATAAGTCACGAGTTTTGAAAAAATTTCTAATTACTTTGTTTTAGGATTACACAATATTATAAAAAACCAACACGGTAATCTTATTTAATTAACCCTTTCAGTCACGAATTAAAAATACCCACTTAGAAAAGAGTTAACAGCTTGGGTTATTTATGGCTCTTTAGTCTTTATACATACACACCGGGGCTAAACTTTCTTTGGGCGCTGTAGACTCGACACAGACGTAGACAGATAGAGATACAACTCACAAAAATATACGTATAAAAGGCGACGAGCGAGTGTGGAAAATCTTGACCTGTCACGTAATCTAGCTTTATGGAGTGCGATATCATTGTGGAGAGCTATAAATGCGCGTGAGGTGTTTGTAATATAATATAAAAGTCGTTCCGATACATACAAAGTGTCTTTTTCTTTGGAAATGGGGTCTTTATGTGTGTTTCAGATACCGCTTCGTGTTTTGATAACAAGACATATGTTATGACAAGGTTTATCGTCGTGTCTACTCGCATGTACCTTCGAGTACTTGGAAAGATAAACAGAAAATAGCTTTTAAGTTATTGTATCTTTGTGGGATGGATGGTCGTGTTGGACGGATCCGTGAACAAGAGTGGTTTTGAAATATGGTACTCCATGGCCTCTCTTGTATATTTCGTCAAGTTGAGAAATACTACGTAGTAATATTTTAGGTTTTAATAAAGTGATTCTACGTATTGGTTTGAGTACTCACTTTGAGGTTTGATGGTGAAACGATTTTGAGGGTTTGGTTGGCTTCTGCCCCATGAAAATTCTGCTGATGTTCTTTTTGGTGGAATGATTCCATGATTTGTTAGGCCTCTCCGATGGAAGTTGGAAATTCCTCTTTCATTGTTGAAGAATATTTTTGTGTAAATTCGTAAGTTCAAATTGGTTCCAAATTGCATCTGCAAAATTAAAAAAAAAAAAAAAATGAAATTGACGTATTTTCAAGATTTTTTTTATGACAATGAGAAGAGCCATTTTACATTCTAAAAAAGTGAGAATTTTTCATTTCAAAAAATTGAGAATTTTTCATTCCAAAAAATTGAGAATTTTTCATACCTACCAAGTAATTGAGAATTTTTCATACCAAATAATTGAGAATTTTTCATTCCAAAAAATTGAGTATCATTCATTCCAAAAAATTGAGAATTTTTCATACCTACCAAATAATTGAGAATTTTTCATTCCAAAAAATTGAGTATTATTCATTCCAAAAAATTGAGAATTTTTCATACCTACCAAATAATTGAGAATTTTTCATACCTACCAAATAATTGAGAATTTTTCATACCAAAAAATTGAGTATTATTCATTCCAAAAAATTGAGGTTTTTTCATTCCAAAAAATTGAGAATTTTTCATACCAAATAACTGAGAATTTTTCATACCAAATAATTGAGAATTTTTCATTCCAAAAAATTGAGAATTTTTCATACCTACCAAATAATTGAGAATTTTTCATTCCAAAAAATTGAGTATTATTCATTCCAAAAAATTGAGAATTTTTCATACCTACCAAATAATTGAGAATTTTTCATACCAAAAAATTGAGTATTATTCATTCCAAAAAATTGAGGTTTTTTCATTCCAAAAAATTGAGAATTTTTCATACCAAATAACTGAGAATTTTTCATACCAAATAATTGAGAATTTTTCATTCCAAAAAATTGAGAATTTTTCATACCTACCAAATAATTGAGAATTTTTCATTCCAAAAAATTGAGTATCATTCATTCCAAAAAATTGAGAATTTTTAATTCCAAAAAATTGAGGTTTTTTCATTCCAAAAAATTGAGAATTTTTCATACCAAATAATTGAGAATTTTTCATACCACATAATTGAGAATTTTTCATTCCAAAAAATTGAGAATTTTTAATTCCAAAAAATTGAGGTTTTTTCATTCTATAAATCGAGATTTTTTCCATCCCAAAAATTAAAATTTTTTCACTCTAAAAAATCAAGAATTTTAATTCTAAAAATTGAGATTTTTACAATTCCATAAATTGAGATTTTTTCATTTCAAAAATGTTTTGTAAAATTTTTTGTGGAATTTGATCAATGGTGAATTCTCTAAAAGTGAGAAATTTTCGATATTTAGACTAAAAAAAAGAGAGAAAATTGTGATTCCGGTAAGCAAAAATATTTCCATTTTAAAATGTTCTTCCAGTGGTTCTGATTAGCCACCAAAAAGTTCTCAAACCTCAACCAAGGGTATGCCCCCTAAAAAGTGGACATGAAGAGACTCTCACTGTTTTTGGTCTTCAACTCTTCGAGTGAACGTTTAAATACAAAAATAGATAGTGAGATAATTTTCTACAAAATATTATGCGTTCATTTTTTTCGAAAAACGAACGGGTGGCGCAAAAACACTCAAAATATATACAAGAGGAAAAAATGAAAACTTGTACATGAATGATAATACAACATGAATACCCCAAAAAGCCCCCCTCCTCCATTCCGAATTGTCTTCTCGTATGTGCACAACTGGACAATGCCATTATAGGGTGATTTTGAAATTTAAAAAAAATGATTTCCAATCTCACCTTTCCTTGAAAAGTTATTTCTTTTTATGAGAGAATAATTCTTTATTTTTTTATTTATCCATTACCTGTCTTTCAAGTTGGAAAACGAAAAAAAAAAGGAATTCTGCCAAGCCTTTCTTTAATGAAAAGTTTGAAATTTTTCAAATTTTAGAAATTCGTTTGCATTATAAAAACTTTGGAAATTTAAAAAATGTATCAAACTTTATAAATTTAAGCTTTTAAAACTTTTTGAAAAATTTGCTAAATTTTAGAAAAGGAACTACCTAACTTCAAAAATAATTACCGAATTTTTGAAAAAACTAAAACTAAAATGGAAATTGTAAACATTTATCAAAAAATATAGATCAAAATTTTGAAAATTTAATAAAAGTTTAAAAATGATTAAAATGTAAGTCGTGAGTTTTTTTTTTTTTTTTTTTTAATTCATTTATTGTGCCATATACAAAGTGCTATGCTTAGAGGCACATTCTTAAGATTAGGATAGTATGTAAGTATTAAGTGTATATATTAGAAGTTAATTTAGTTACATGCTTAAAAATTAAGGTAAAGGTAATTATAAAAGTTTATTTAGATGGGTGATTTTTATGAATTGGAGAAGTTTTTCGATGTTGTTTTGATTACCTACCTTTTTCAAATTTAAAATTGGTACATCTTCAAAACTTTAAAAATTGATCCAACTTTGAAAATTTGTTAAAATTTAAAAATGACACAGTTTTGGATTTTCATTATATAGGTAATTTTAATTTAAAATTCGAGCTTTGGAAAATTTTCGAAAATAAAGTTCAATTCAAAAAAGATTCTACTTAAAAAAATTACCAGATAATTTTGATTTTTTAAAAAACAAATTTTCAAAATAAATTGTAACAATTCATCAAACTTTGAGAGTTGATTCAAATTTTGAACATTCGATAAAATTCAGAAATTATCAAATTTATAGTTATGAATTTTTAGTAGATTTTGCAATTTTCAAAGATTTTGTAGATTTAAAAAAAAAAAAAAAAAATTGATCAAACATTACAATATTCTATTAAAATTTTAAAATTGCCAAATTTTGTGTTTTCACCATAAAATATTATTTTAAAAATCCATCATACTTTACAAATTTAGCTTTGGGAAAATTTTAGAAATTAAATGAAATTTAAAACTGACCAAAATTCCAATTTTTTCAAATTTTCAAATTTTTTGAATTTACGAATTTTACAAATTCTTTCAAATTTTAAAAGTTTAGTAAAATTTTGAAAATTGATCAAACGTTGGCCATTTTATTAAAATTTGAAAACAACCGAAAAACCCTATCAAACTTCAAAAATTTGGGATTATAGAATTTTTGAAGTTTCAACTAAATTTCAAAATAATTATCCAAATTCAAAGAAAAAAAATTGAAGACGAAAATTGAATTTTGAAAATTGAAAACATTTGTATTTCCAATATTGAAGATTTAGTAAAATTCAAAACTGGATAAAATTCCAATTTTCATCAAATTTTAAATTTTTCCAAATTACAATGTTTATTAAATTTTTCAAATTTCAAAAATTTTAGCAAATTTTACAAATTTTGCATTCAAAAATTTTTAAGTTGTGCTGAATTCAAAAAATTATCGGACTTCAAAAATGATCAAATTTCGAATTTTCAACAAATCTTTAAAACTACAATTGTACATAAATTATCGAATTTTTAAAATCAAGGATTAGAAAATTTTAGAAAATTCATCGAAATTTAAAAAAAATTATTTACCTCAAAAATCACCAAAATTTAAAGATGGTAATTTTTCAAAAATTTGTAAAATTTTGAAAATTCATCAAATTTCGAAATAAAAATTCAATCAAATTTTAAACTGACCTAACCAAAAAACTCCAATGTTTATTAATTTTAAATTTTTTTCAAAAGTAAATCATGAATCTTAAATAAATTTTTCAATAATTATTTTAAAATGACCCAACTTCAAAAATTACAAAATTTTCAATTTTGTTAAAATTTTGGAGGTTAGTACATTACAATACCAAAGTTTTAAAATTATAAAATGTAGGTATCAAATTTGAAAATCACCACAAATTTTTATGTACTTTTGAAAATTTTCTACATTTTAAAGATTTATTAAAGTAGAAAAATTGACCAAATTTTCGGTATTTATCCAATTAAAATTGTTCGAAAATTTATTGAAATTTAAAAATAATTGAAACTCCAACTTTATCAAATTTAAAAATTTTTTTCAAAACATTTTACAAATTATTTTTCGGAAGTTTAAGAAAAATTAAAGATTTATCAAATTTGAAAAATTGAAAAAAAATAAAATAAAATTTGTACAAATGAGTAAAGCTAAAGTCACCTTCAAATATAGGTTACGCATTAGACGTACAAAAATTTTTACATTGTTTAATTCTCCTTGAAAAAAAAGTAAGATATTCAACCTTTGAGCAGGACTTTTGCAGAATCAGGAAATTCTCCATAAGGCATACTGAATTTTCCAAGTTTTAGAACACACCATTTTTTTTCACCTTCGAAAATTACTCTCATTTTCGATGGCTCAACGTGAAAAATTCCAACACCATTGATAATAACGTCACCTCAGATAAAGATTTTTCACTTCGTGGAAGGAAATCATCGACCAACGAACTCACGCCCACGTGTTCTTCAATACCTCGAATTCTTTATTCTTCCACAAAGAAATGGGTAAACATTTGGAAAATCACCGAGCACATAAATACTTTGATTAAAGAATGTTCACTTTTTCGAGTTTATTAACATACATACAATGAAAACTTCAAACCGTCGAGCGGAGCGCGTCAAGTGCCCAGTCATTAATAATTAGTAACCGCATATTTTAGAAGCATTAAACAGCTCCATATAACCGGATACGAGTTATATATGTCTTAAGAATGGAAACAAAGTAACAGAAATATATCACTGTTAGTTTAGGTACCCAGACAGTACCTACGTAGTACGTACGTACATTTTAATCATCGAAATGACAGCTGTCCAGAGCGACAAGGTTCGAGGGTGGTGAAGATTATTCAGATTTTTTATGGCCTTGAAATTTTCACCTTTTTTTTGAAAAACCATTAAATGGCGTCACCGTTATAAATTTATGTATTATTTGATCAAGATGCTCTTCAATTTAATGCACTACAATTTTCCTAATATAGTCGAGATTTGGCAAACATTTGAAAATTTGTCAAGCACGTACTCGAAGCTTTTATAACTCTAATCTAACACGCTCTCTCGAACAAGATGACCGCATTACTCGCTCGAATCGCATGTAGGAGTGTCTCAAGTATACCCTCCTGGTACTCGGTAAAAATCTTCTTATCATTTTATTGACTATGCAGACACCTTAACACATCACGACTTCGATGGCGAGAGGAGTGTCCCAGCCCCAGCTTCAATTATCGATTTATTCAAACGATTTCGCTTCAGGATTATATGACAGGTACACCAACGCCACTTCGAACCCATGTTCTGCGGCAATATACATAAAAATAATCGCGCCAAAGTGTGAATTTATACACTATACGCAGATAATGATCGATCTTATGGCTATTATATCGTATTCCATCTTTCATATCGTTATCGAGTATACACAGTACACACTAAAGCTCGCTTAATTAACCGATAAATGCGCGAAATCGCATCACACCTTGTTGGCGCGTAAGTACATCGCTAATAGGCCTCTAACAATTTATACAGTTTCGATCTGATAAGCATTTTACGCGCTTTAAAAGCGAACCGAACCGGTGCCGGTGCCGGTTTCGGTGCTAAGCCTCAACATTGAATTATTCAAGACCAATTATCTATGGCGTTTATGTGTTTGCAGGTTACAAGCACGTACCCTACGTTCAGAATGACACTTCGGCTACAAACGTAGTGAAATTATCGATAAGATTCGTAGATAAACCTATGGTGAGTAATATTTGCATATTGGTTGAAAATTTCGCACTTAATTTACGTACACCAAAGTTGAAGATGTAGTGGCTAAAAAATTATACATTTTTGTCAAATGCAAATGCCAGGCGAAAGTGATTTTATCTGCGGAGTGTTGAGACTGAGAGGTGAAATTTTAGAAAAATATTTTTCTGAAAGTTTACGAATTAGATTTTCAAATTCTACACTTTCGAAAAAAAATGTTGATGTAAAATTTATTTGAATAACAATAATAATAATTTAAAAAAAAACACATTTCAGTTTTGCTTGAGAATTTTTTTTCAAATTATAATTTAGTAGGAGAACAAATTAAAATACACTGCAATTTTGTATTCAAATTTTAGGTACTCGATTTTTTTTCTTGTCAAAACAACTTTTTAAAAATTTTGCATAGAAAATCTGAAAATTTTTTCTTTCTTAAATTTTATTTGAAAAAAGTTCAATTTTGTTGAAAAATTCCTCAGAATTTTGTTCATTTTTTCAAAAATTTCATTTAAAAGTAATTTTAATTGAAATCAACTTTGTTAAATTTTATCTAAAAATTATAACTTTCAAAATTTTGTTGATTTTTAAATCATGTTTTAATTTATGAATTTTTTCGTCAACAAATTATTTAAAACTTTTTTTAAAACATTCACAAAAAATTATTATATTTTATTTTGAATTTTGTAAAAAAAAAAACATAAGATTGTTTTTAAATTTTGTAAAAAATTTTAGGCAAGTTTTGTACAGATTTTAGCTGATTTCTTTTCTTTTGAAATTTTAAAAATGGTGCAAATTTTGATTTTTATTTAAAAATAGATTTTTTCATGAACATTAAAATTTTTTTTTAAAATTTAGATTCAAAATAAATTTTTAAAATTTCACTTATTTCTTTTTTTTTTTTTTAATTTTGATTGAAAAACAAAAAAATAAATTTTGTTATAAAATAAAAATCTGGCTTGAATAAAATAATTCCAAAGAGTATTTTATTCAAGTCAACATTACCTAGTCGACATGAGGAAAATATAGTTCAGGATTAGGTAATTTTGATTTTGTTCAATTTAAAATAGATTTTTTCATCAGTAGGTTTTTTAAGATTTTTTTACTCTGGCCAGAAACAAATTTCAAACATTTGACCCAATTTTTTTGTGAATTTTGTTAAAAAAGAATAAAAAGATTTTGAACTTTGAAAATCGAGATTCTGGTTGTTAATTTTGTTCAAAAATAAATTTTGGAAATTTTTTAGAAAACAATTTTTTCAACTTTTCTTAAGAACTGAATATTAAAAATTTAGTAGACGTGAGAAAAAAGTAGTTCAGAAGTACCTAGGTAATTTATTTTTGCTCAAAAATGAATTTTTTTCATCAAGAGTATAGTTTGTAAAAGAAAAAAATATGTTTCTAAATTTAGCTTTGAAATAAATTTTGATACTTGAAAATTACTTTTTTGAAATTTTTTGAAAAAATCATAATTTTTGCGCAGATTTAGTACTTACTTATTTCATACCCACATTAAAAATTTCAAAAATTATCGTAGAGAGAAATTAAAATTTTGTAAGAATTTTTTCATTTGAAAAACTATATTTCGCTAATTTTGTTCAAAAATACTTTAATTTTCTAAATCTTATTTGAAAATAATTTTTCTTCAATTTTTCTTAAAAAGTGATTTTTTAGATTTTTATTTTTGTTTAAAAATGCATTTTCCGTCAACAAATTTATTTAAAAAGAAAATTAATTTTATCTTTAAAATTAAGAAAAAAAAATTAATCGGAAATTAGGTAGGTGATTTATTGGCATGGAAATAATTCAGTGAGTATTTTTGGCTTTTGTATATATTTTTCATAGCCTTAACATTAAAAAAAGTAGCTTAGAAAAAGAATTAAAATTTTACATTGAAGTTTTTTTTAAAAACAAAATTTTGAATTTCTTTCAAATTTTGAGTACCTAAAAATTTTTATGACAATTTTTTTACTAATTTTATGCTGGATTGATTATTTTGAAATCCTTAAAATTATGCAAGAAAGGAATAATTTCAATTTTGTTAACAATTTTTCACTTAATAATTTTATTCAAAAATAAATTTGAAAACGAATTTTCTTAAAAAGTAATTTGAAAAATTTGGTTGGCATTGAGAAAACTCTTCAGGTGTAAGATGTTTTTGAATTTTTTAAAATGAATTTTTTCATCATCCAGGTACTTACTATATATCCTTAGAATTTATTTTGATCAAAATATTTTAATTTAATTTCTTTAAATTTTGTCAACTTTTTTATTTGATATTTTTCTTTTAAAATATTTTTAATTTCCTTTTTATATAATAAGTAATAACGTAGAAAATTTCATTCAAGTAGTTTCTTAATTTTTTGGACAAACTTATTTCAACCATTTAAATACATATATATTTTTTTAATTTAAGAGAAAATTTTGGTTTAGGTCAAAAATTCATTTGCCAAGACTTCCTTGAAAATTTTTTTTTTAAAACTAATTTTTAATCAAAAATAAGTTGAAAAAATCTAGCTCGACAATAATTATTTCTTTACACTCCCATTTCGTTTAATACCTATCAATTTTTAAAATTTCGTAAAAAAAAAATCGGAGACAAATATTTTCATTTTTGGTTTATAAAAAAAATCATCAATAATTGAAAAAAAAAATGCAAATATTTTTTTAAATCTTAAAAATTAAAAATCAATTATTTCAAATCTTGTATGAAAATTGAGTCATCACTCATCAATTATAGGTACTTACCTAAATATTTTTTTCAAAAAAATCATCAATATTATTTTATAATTTTTTTTTTAAATTTCCTATTTGGTTGAGAAAAATTTTGAACTCTGTTCAGTAATACAAAAATGGATTTAAACTTTTTGAAAAAATTCATTTGAAAATTTTTTCCACAAAATTTGTTAACATGAGAAACTAATTGTTCAAAAATATTGCTTTTCATTTTTTGTTTACTTTTTTTCCATTGATTTTATTTCTATTTTTTTTTTTTTTTTTTTTTTTTTTAGTAATAGGTATAGGTAACTAATAAGTACGAGTAATTATTTTTTGTATCTTATATTAAAATAATTTTTTTCCTTATTTAAAATTTTATAAATAATTTTGAGAAAAACTTTTGTTACAATTTTTTTTTCTAACCTTTACCCATACCTAATGAAAATATTGCATTTTCAAAGAAACTATTTTTTCGCCATTGAACATCTGAATTAGCAAAATTATGTTCAAAAATAAATCATTTCACCAACTAATAAATAAATTAATTTCAAATTTTTCTAAAAACAATTCGTTTGAAATAAATAATAAAAAAAACTGATAACGTTCATCATTTTGTAATTTTTTCAAACATGCATAGTTGATTGGATTGGGTGAGGGGAAGGGGTAATTCAGCAATGAAAATTTGCAAAATTTTGTTACTTCAAAAAAAAAATGTCAAAAAAGGCTCAAAATTACCAATTTTTTCCAGCCTCTGCTTCCCATTCGTTTTCTACGAAATTATTCAGTATCTTGATTCAGAATAGAAATTCAAGAGAATACAATGATCATCGCGTTACCACATTTCACCATTTCTTTTCTCAATTTACGATTAGCCGTTCTCATTTATTTGTTCCCTTTCGAAGCAGTATGATTTTTTCTGCGAAAATTCGATAAATTTTAATAACCGTCTAAAATCACGACGATATCTCAACGTTGCCATATTTCACGAGAAATTGACAAATTTATAGCTGATTTAGTCAATTTGCGAAAATGGCTTCTCTCTTTCAACGTCGCGGTGCCTTTCTCTCCGCATGTCTTCTCGATTCAATACGCTACTTTGCATTATCAGTAGAATTCAAACTGATGGCCGGAAAATGAATCCAATGTTGCCAAACAGATCCGTTATGATGGAATGGCCGGCCGTATAGTCCGTATAATAATAATAATAATAATTGCCGGTAACAATATAGTATGATATGGTATCGCCTTCTGCTGTGCTATCCTGCTAGTGGCAAATTCGCTCGCTCGCGTTTCGAATTTACAATGCGACGAGAGAGAGAGAGAGAGAGAGAGAGAGAATTGACGTGATTGCGGTTCATAGATATTCTCATTACCTCACAAAGAGTGTAAAAAAGAAGAAAAAAATACACTCGGTTAACTAGAACGTAATTGTAATATGTGTGGTGGAAGATGAAGACCAATATGAGCGTGTATTACTACAATTTACAACGTAAACTGGCGCTCTTTATTAGACGAGCTGGCCATAGAAGCGCATCGTAAGAGCGCACTCGATATAGAAATGAGAAACCATAGAAAGACCGGAAATAACTGGTATCTAATATTTTATTCTATTCATATTCGGAATAATATTCTCTTATTAGTTCTGCGCGAGCAAGAAACAAATAGAGCACTACATAACGAATAATACGACTACAATAGTGGTCGAGCTGGCCAGGGCCAGAGCCAGAGGTAAGACGAGGCGAATAAAATACTCGTGGCGAGTGAAAAAAAAATGCTTAAAAATCACGCCACGCCTTGGTCTGCCTATCTTTGAGGTATAAACACAATAAAATGTCTCGAAATTATTCTCACCGAAGCTGAAGCTGAAGCAGCCACATAAACTATGCGAAGAGTATTGAAATTATGTGGTCAGAGGTCTATAATAACATCACCGAGAACAGGTACACCTATCAAAAGGATACCGCCATTGCTAATCCTTTGGTACCTATACCTATGTCTTTGTGGATACCCGAAGACCAAAGAGCTATGATAATCGAGCTGACGGTGAGATTAATCACGTTTAAATGCTGGCCAATTGAATACGACTCGTTTACAAGAGACAAATATGTACATACGAGAGCACATTACGTATACGAGTACTTAGATATTTTGCACGTGTTTGGAAAATTTTACAATTCAAATTCTATCCGTGTAACCGATTGACCTAGGGGTGAAAATTTCCACATATATGGGTACGATATTTGCATTATTTTGAATATTATCTCTCTCGTTACATACAGCTCGAATACTTAGGTATATTCGAGGAATCGATGGAATTTTAAATTCGGTCCGAGCGTAAAATAAGAATTTATCGCAGACGAAACAAGAACGCACTTAGGATGGCCAGTTTCACCGAATCATCGCGCTGAAACGAGTTTTTTTTTATATAAAAATGTAAACCGTTCTGGTTTTTTCTTTTTTCTTTTTTTTCTTCTTTTTTATCTGTTTCACGAAGCTCATACCGAATTCACATACGAATAAAAATGTGGTCATCGTGAAAACCATTAAAATCTTCCTCGATTCTTGTTAACTATAATTTTTCATGCTCCGTTTTCTACGTTTGCTTAGCGTAACTAAGTCGAGCAGAGAAATCTGACGCGCGAGTTGGTGAGTTAGTCTCGGTTACGATGTCGCTATCGGTGTCGGTGTGCGAAATATACGAGTACGAAAAGCAAGTAGCTAGGTACGTGGTCCGATAATGGTCGAAAATATGACCAAAATTCTAATAAATTGCCAATGAAAGTTTTTTCTGCATGAAGTCGTGACAGGGGGTCAAGAGTTGCAGACTAGTAATCGACACGACATGACATACTGGAGTATAAAATGTATCGACGTTTGGATGTTTCGAAGATCAACTGGAGCAGGGCGAGGAGAGGTTGGATATCTTCTCTAGTGATGATACCAAAATGATTATAGAATTTTTTCTATGGTTAAAAAAAAAAAGAAAAATTTCTCTTAATTTTTTTTAGAAAAATCTTTTCAACGTAAAATCATCTCCAAAATTAAAAAAAAATAGTGTTACATACATCATTTTTAGAAATAAAATCTCACACAAAAATTACTCAAAACTGAAAATTTACTCAAAAAATTTTGTTCATGAATTTGTCTTGAAAATTTTCTTAAATAAAAAAATAAAAATTTCTGAAAATGGCTGAAAAATTGAACAAAAAAAATGACACCTAATTAGAAAAAAACAGCAAAAAATTAATTACCTATCTTAAATTTTTTAATCGGAAATATTTTATCATTTGAGAAGAATTTAGTTTGAAGTGAATATTCAAAAAAATCTAAAAGTGTAGATCAACCTAAAAAAATTGTTTTATAAAAATATTTGGTAAAAATTCTAAAAAAAACTAGACACCTGCGCTAGCGCAGCTCTAACAGTGTGCGTAGCTTTTAAATAGACAGATACCTACTATTTGTCTCACGATTCTATTGGAAAATTTATTCAGTGAATGAAAAAAAAAAATAGAACAATGGTATTTATCTTTGAAATTGACCCATTGTTCGATTTTGAACATTTTAAATTTTTTGCCCCGAAAAAAGATAAGACTGCAGACCACAAGTCCGACCCATTGTTTGATTTTGAACATTCAAAATTTATTGCCCTAAGCAAAGATAAGATAAGAACTAGACACGGACCAAAAATTTGAATTTATTGCCCTTCAGTTGAGACGTAATTTCCGATTTTTCTAAATACACAGAACATGTTTTTGATTTATACCACCTGCTGATACCTCCTGCTGAGCCCTAAATCACAAAGACCCCTGCTGTGCCCCATTGTGTGAAGTGCTCATTGTTTGATTTTGAATATTTTGAATTTATTGCCCCAAAAAAGATAAGACGACAGAGGACAAAGAGGACGTTGTGACGTGACCATTGTTCGATTTTGAACATTTAAAATTTATTGCCCTAACCAAAGATAAGATAAGAACTAGACACTGACCATTGTTTGATTTTGAAAATTTGAATTTATTGCACTGAGCCTGAGACGTGATATATGATTTTTTTACCACCTGCTGTGCTGAAAATTTTTTTACCGCCTGCTGTGCTGATACCGCCTGCTGAGCCCTAGATTACAAAGTTTGATTTTGAACATTTTAAATTTATTGCCCCAATAAAGATAAAACGGCAGAGCACAAAGAGGACGTTGCGTTGTGACGTGACCATTGTTCGATTTTGAACACTTTAAATTTATTGCCCCAAGATAAGATAAGATATGAATAATAGAAAAGTTCCCTTTTCCCTTTTTTATTCAAGTGAAAATTGCAATTATCTCGATAATTACTCATTAGATTCACACACAAATCTCATTGGCCCTCCGCCTTCATGAACTCTACATTCCTTGAAAATTTGAACCAAATCCATCCCATCATTAGTGAGTTAACCTCGATAAACCTATTTCAACATTTTATATTTCAAGGTTGAAACCAATAGTGTGCTTACGCACACTAAAAAGGATTGAAATAATATTTGACAAAAATTCAAATAAAGAAATCCCTCATCAATTTTTTCAAAATTTTTAATTCTATGACAAATAAGCAAATCCTTAAAAAAAATAAGAACTTTCAACAATTTTTTCAAAATTGACTTTATGAGAAATAGGTAAATCCTTGTATTTTTTTAAGAACAATTGGGCATTAATTCAACTTTTTTTTGTTGAAAATATTTGGTAGGTAATTTGAAAATAGAATTGTGTGGAAAAATCTGCTCCAAGAAAAACTTCAACCAGAAAACCTTATACACAAAAAATTTCTCAGAATATTATTTCTTTAAAAAAAATTCTCAATGCTTCAAAGACTTTTGGAAAAAACTAAAAAAAAAATTGAAACAAAAATTTTTTTTTTGAAATAAGAAATTCTTCCATGTTTATTCTCAAAATTGAGTTTTATGAAAAAAAAAAAAATCTTGATTTTTTTTTTAGAAATATTTCGTCATTTGAGAACAAATATAAACATCTTCGAAAAGTCATCACTCTCATCAAGGTTTCAAAAATTTCTCGAGGATAAACTCTATTTAGAAATTGAGTTAAGAAAACAATGTACGAGTAAATCTTCGTTAATAATCTCTCAAAATCAAAAATTGCTCAGAATGGTTTTTCAAAAAATCTCAAAAAAAATATTTTTCACGAAGCAATTTGAAAAAATTCTAAAAAAAAATTAACAAAAAAATTCTTCTTTTTTCAAATGATTTCTATGGAAAATATTTGTTTTTGAGGAGGAGAAGGAGGAGGGGTGAGGGGCTGTCATTTGAGAAAAAAGTATTAAAAATCAGAATCAGTAGCGTAGCCAGGCAGTCATGTAAGGAGAGGTCTAGACCAAAAAAAGTGAAAAATTTTGTTTAAAAAGACCATTAAGCTGAAATTTCTTCATTTTTCAACTTTTTCTTCGTCAAGGGGAGTCTGGACCCCCTCCCCCTTAAATACGCCACTAATCAGAATGGTTTTTTAAAAAATCTCAAGAAAAATATTTTTCACGAAGCAATTTTCTAAAAATGCTTAGAAAAAATTCTAAAAAAAATTAACAAAAAAATTCTTCGTTTTTTTTCATTTGATTTACGGAAAATACTTGTTTTTGAAGAGGAGGAGGAGGGCTGTCATTTGACAAAAAAAGTATTGAAAGTGAATTTGCTTGGAATAAATCTTCAACAAAAATCTCATAAAGTTATGAAATTTACTTACGAAAGAAAAATACCTATATAATTATGATTTTTTTTTAGAAAAAATGCTTTTAAAATTTCCAAAAAAACACTTCAAAAAATATTCGAAAAAAAATATCTAAAATAAATTAAACACGAAATCATTCAACATTTGAATAAAATTAATTTCTTTCATTTTTGTAAGAATTGGGTTCTTGAAAAAAAAACTTAGAATTTTCTTTATAACATTTTGGTACTTTTACTTCTTAAAAAAAAAAAAAAGAAAAAAAAAGAAAAAAAAACAACGATACCTTTTAACCACCCCCTCCCACCCAAACCCAAAAAAGTTATACCACCCGTGTAGCAACGTCGATGCTAATTTCGATATAAATGTCGACACATCGAAATCGGTCACTTTTCGATCGTACATGTCGACACGATTGTGGATGGTTTGTCGAGCTTATTATCGACATGTTTGTCGACCGTCCAAATATGGCTCGACATGTCGAACCATATTTGGACGGTCGACAAACATGTCGATAATAAGCTCGACAAACCATCCACAATCGTGTCGACATGTACGATCGAAAAGTGACCGATTTCGATGTGTCGACATTTATATCGACATCCACATCGACATTTGCAATGGTGAGATTTTGAAAAATATGCTAAGTTCAAATATTCAATATAAGTATATATTAAAATTACACCAAAAATAGTGTTCAAGCCAACATTTCGACATTTTTTGTCAAATATGCGGCATTGAGGCCACCTTTGTAGCTGGACACATGCGAGTGTCCAACTAACACAGAGATGATTCTTAGACCTTATGTACTAATTCACAACACACTTTATCTGCGAGTATCACAATCACCCTCAAGACGTCGACAGTCAAGTCGATGCATTATTCGACCCTCGACAATTAGATCGACATTAACTCGATTTAAAATTCCTCTGGTCAACACTGTCGACAGTTAAGTCGATGCATTATTCGACCCTCGACAATCACATCGACACTATCTCGACTTAAAATTCCTCTGGTCGACACTGTCGACAGTGAAGTCGATGCATTATTCGACCATCGACAATTATGTCGACAATAACTCGACAAGTCGTTGTATTATTCAAAACTTTGAAAAATAAGAAAATTGTGTGATTCTTTCAAAAATTATTTATTCCTGAGCTTAAAATGTTCTTATTAATAATTGTTTTTAGTTCTTTTTAGATATAAAATTTGTAAATTTAATTGGCAGAAATTGTCGACATAAATGTCGATGCGTTTATCGAATATCGATTTTTACATCGACTAGTCTATGTAGAAAAACAACGTTTTCTAAATTATAGGAAAATACTGAGAAAAATTCAAAAATTTTGATTGAACAGTTATGTTTAACATAGAACATTACTTTAAATCTCAAATATCATTTTTAATCCATCGTTAACCGAGAAAAAAATGTGTCTGAATTTTGTCGACATAAATGTCGATGTCGACAATTGCTACACGGGCAAATATTTTTTCTGAGAAAAAGTTCTTAAAAAGTTCTATGAAAATAATTATTTGGAAAAAATTCTTAGGACCAAATTGAAAACAGTTTTTAATCAATAAAATCCGTTTTGAAAAATGTTACAAAGAAGAAATTCTTCTTATATTTTTTTTTCAAAATCATGTTCATTGTTCACTCTAAACAAAAAAAGTTCTTGAAAAAATTTGCTTCAATTTTGAAGAAAAAAATCGCATTGTATAATATTTTTTTTAAAGAAAAAATTCTTTTGAAATATTTTTTCCAAAAAAAATCCAATGAAAAAAATTGTTACTTCAAAGTTTTTTGTAAAAATATTCTCAAAATTAAAACTTTTTTTAGAACGAATTTTTACTTATCAAATATTTTTAAACTTTTTTTTCAAAAGATTTTTCTAATTAGTTTTTATAGGGTTAGTTTACTCTTTCATTTTTTTTTGAAGATTCTCTTTGAGCTGATTTTTTTTTTCTCAAATGGCAAAATATTTCCGATTAAAAAACCAGCGTCCATCATTAACAAAAACAAATATTCATCAAAAACATAAAAAAAATCCTCTTTCTGTTTTTTTTTATTTTTAAAATTTTTATTATTTCTTTTTATGAAATTGGTCACTTCAAGATTTTCTTTTGAAAATATTTTCTGATGGAACAAAATTCTCGATTTTTTTTTTTTAAAGTTGAACATTAACAAATATCCTTCAAAAACAAGATTCCTAGAACCTCAATAAAAAATCTTTCCCAAAATTCCCTTTAAAAAACTTATAATATACAAAATGCATTGAAAATTTTCTGAAATGATTTCTTTTTCTTTTCAGAATCATAATTCTACAAAATAAAATTTTTGGACTTTTTTTTTGTTGAAAAAATTGGGACAATTCAATTTTTTTTATAAAAATATTGAAATCTAGGAAAAAATTTTGTTCGCAGTGAATTTTTGGTGAACAGTTTGTCTCAGAATTAAAAAATCACCCAAATAAAACATCCGGTTTTTTTTAAATTATCGTGGAAAAAATACTCATTCGAAGAAAATAATTTTTGGGAAAAATTTCCTAAAATTTCAATTTTGGGAATATTTTTACAAAAAATTTTGAAGTCACAATTTTTTTTTTCTTTGAAAATGAAATAAACTGAAAAACGTTTGAATTTTTTTCAAATCCTTTACTTATTATTTTTTGAAGAAAAAAAATTGTAAGAGAAACAAATTCTTACAGAGAAATCCTGTTGAAATAATCCATCACTTACAGTCAACTGGTCATTAAATTTTCCAAAAATTGAGGAAAAACTGCAAAACAGGTACAAAAATCGAAGATTGGAATCCGATAGATACTTTACGACGTAATTTCGCCAATTACATTCTTTATTCCAGCATTGTCACCTTCAATTTCAAGACCACCTGTTAGATTCCTACTTTTCGTCGATTCCACCATTCATACCTCCTCTTTATCCACATTCTACCCCGCGCCTTAACTGCCAATCGCCTCGCGGTCCACCACCCACAGGTGTTTCTTTCGATTAAGATAGTTACATACTACATTCGGCAATAACATGAGGAATTACTCGGACGCGCGTGTTGATTTTATGTAAAACAGCGTCGATAAAACGTAAATAATTTGGCGAACAACGTCATCGTAAACCTGGCAATAGGTTAAGACTGCGACTGCTGATACGAGTTCGTATTCCTATGGTATAGTAGGATGAAGGTCGCCAATTTCAAATATTACAAATTACCTCTATTAAGGTTTCCAATTTAGGTAAAAATCATACGTATAACGATATAATTTGTACATATTCTACCTTTAATCCGCGGATAATTCGTTCCCCCGCTCTGTACTTACACTTGTGCGAAAACCGCAACCGTAATGAGCTACCCTAAGATGCTGGCTCTGGCTGGGCTAGGACTAGGACTATACAGGGTGTCCGGCGAGTGGTCTGCCAAATTTGAAATTTGGATATAACCGAGTACCCCTAATACAAATCTTCATATACACATGGTGCCTAATCTCGATTTTAAAGGGGCAATGGTGTTCAAAATTTTTCGAAATTTGTGAAAACAATGCACGAACCAGGTGTAACTTTTTAAAAGAAACAAAAATAGTTATGATAAAAATTTGTCTATCTTTGAAAATAAAGGCGCTACATAGCTTTAAAAATTGGTATTTTCGAAATTCAAGCCTCCGTAGCGCCTTAATTTTCAAAGATAGGCAAAATTTTCACATTACGTTTTTTGTTCCTTTCAAAAAGTTACTCCTCTTTCATGTATTTTTTGACCGAATTTCGCAATTTTCATGTATCAGCACTGCACCGTAATGAATTGAGGTAGGCAATATTTTTGACTGGGATTTTGCGTTGCTGTAACTCCTTCAATTTCAAGGATAGGCAATCCAATATGATTACAACTTTTATTGCTTTTTCCATGATCTAGCCACTGCCGGCGTCGAAATTTTTTTTAAACGCAGTGTTGCCAATTGGTTTTGCTAGGTAAAATACCGATTTTCAAAACCTTTGTAACTCCTTCATTTTCAATTTAAGGCAATATGTGTAGTTGAACTTTTTTGTTAGTCGTACTCGGTTATATCCAAATTTCAAGTTTGGCACACCACTCGTCGGACACCCTGTATAGACAAGACACGGAGTACTCGATCACGAACCAGCATCGTCAGCACACACGTCGTGATCTCATCAGCCAAGCTGTAAATTTTTTTTTCATTCCGCGAGAGAGACTCGCACAAGTGCACAGTGGAGCTGAATTTACGCCCATGAAATCCTTGATCCGCCCCTGAAATCGGCACGAAACGACAATTTCTTATACGTAGGGAGAGTACTGAGTAGAGTCATCAAGATTCTTCAAACGCACAAATGCGTTGCGCGCGTAACCTCGAGAGCGCGAGCGGTGTCGAGATCAAACCAGTATCCTACGGCTGCGATCTAATAAATAATTCTAAATAGGTGTAACAAAGACATTGAATTACTACAGTAATGATTATATATACTAGTTTCGCTGTGTTTCTCTCTTCTCTCTGTGTGTCTGTTTATATGATCAACTCTTGGTACGTTACAGTCATATTGATTCAACACACCCGTCATCATCGTCAGGCCCTCGTCACCGTCATACAAAGACCCACCTCGATGGCGTCTGTCCATATTGACAGCTTTATCTACATATATACGAGTAGATACCAGTCTGCAGTCTCTATGGATAAGTTTATCGTCTCATACAAATCCTACGTGTCTTACTCGTATACTTCGACTCTCTTTCTCGAATCGAATCGATGATTCCATCGACCATATTAGAACACTTGCCAGAGGTATCTATTGTTTTTACCTAAAACGTTGGAGTTGAGTAAACTTGGTCAATGACCGTGAATAGATACGTCAAATATGCTACAACTACAACAAAGCCCCGCATAAACAATTAAACTGCGATGACCATAAACTTCACCGGATAAATGAGCTGCTAAGTGGTAGAGTTTTCCACATAAATGTGTAATTATACGCTTAGCTGTATCGACCTAGGTTCGAGTATAGTACCATAGGTACCAGTCCATGTACTTTTTCCCGGATTTGGCTCATTTTTTTATTTATTTTTTATTTTTGTTTTGATCGACAGGATATGAGACTATGTATCGGAAATGACAGTATTTTGGGGGAATCTCATGCTTCCAATACCAATATCGCAGCTCAAATCGTTCTCGTCGGCTACCAAAGAAGTAAATTTGCATATTATTAACATTTCTACACAATTCATGGTCGTGATAATGGTATCAACCAGATTTTTTTATTCTTCAAAAATTACTATTTTTTCACTGATTTTTACAAAATTTTCAGAAAAATCACTCATCCCTCTAAAAAGTGACCGAAAATGGAGAACCCCCTTCTCAGAAAAATTAGAACACAAATTTATTAAAGAAAAGTTTTCTATCAGAAGAAAAAACTTCGTTAAAACTTTTTTTTCAGTAATGGACGAAACTTCATGATTTTTTGATTATTTGATTTTTTCACTACTTTTAATAGAAATTTTGATAAAATTCATCACTTTTTCACTAGTTTCACTACTAGGTGATATCCTGAATTCCGGGTCATTTTTCAGAAATTTTTTAACAAAGAAAAATTTTAAAAGACGAAGTCGATTTTTTCAAAAAGTAATTTATCTGTACTCTATAAAAATTAAAAAATTGATAATCTCAAAATTTTCAAAACTGAACCCCCTCAAGGGCCCATTTTGGGATCGGGGTAAATTCAAATTCAAAAATCGAATTCAGCTACTTAAAAAACCTACATTTTGATACCAATATTGTTAATTTCAAAATTTCAAAAACTGAACCCCCCAGGAGCCCATTTTGGAGTTACGGGGTGAATTCAAGTTCAAGAATCGACTTCAGCTACCTAAAAAACCTACATTTTGATACCAATCTTGGTAATTTCAAAATTTCAAAAATTTAACCCCCTCAGCGGTTCATTTTGCGGTCGAAGGTAAATCTAATGTAAGGTTGATAACAATATTGTGAGTTTCGACTATTTCAAAATTCAACCCCCCCCCCCCTGCAATGGACCATTTTCGTGCCTATTTTTTTCAAGTTTTTTTTTTTTTTTTTTTTTTGAGAAAATTTTTGATTTTTTTTACAAACATTTCCAATTTAATTTTTTCAGCGTTTTTTTTCCAAAATAATTTTTTACACCAAAAGATGCTTTAAAATAATTAAATATTATATTTTTGAAAGGATTTTTCATATTATTTTTAAAAAATTGTGACTTATTTCTATTTTTACAAATTTCTTTTCGAAAGGATTTTTTTGGGAAGAAATTATTATTTTTTCTTTTTTATAATTATTTCTAGGGTCCTACAATTTTTGAAAAATTAAGTCGAGTACGTTTTTCAAAAAAAGCCGTTTCAAAAAAGTTTTCAACGAAAAAATGAGGTCTCTCAAAAGTTTTTTGCAAAACATTCTTGAAAAAAAATCCTCTCCAAGCAATTAACGTGCATGAAAAAAGATCTCTATTTATCTATCTATCTATCTATTTTTTTTTTTTTTTTTTTTGAATAAGTTTTTGCAAAAAAATAGGTATTAATTTTTTGTAACTTTTGTAAAATTTTCAAATTATTTTTTTCATCAATTTTTGTAGAACAATTTTTTTTAATTTTTATGAAATGCATAATTTTTTTGGTTTTATCAATTTTCAGTGATTTTGAGAAATACTTGCTTTTTCAAGATTCATTTTTTTTTTTTCGATTATTGAAAATTTTACTTTTTCGTCGCTTTTGTGAAATTAAACATTTTTTTTTTGATTAATTTTCTTAAAATTATTTTAGTACCTAGACCTACGAGTAGGTAATAATTTTTGAAAAAATATTTACCTATTTCTTAAAAATTTCCCGTTTTATCAACATTTATTTTTTGTATGTAGATTGTAGAAGTATCAGTTTTTTCAATTTTTTCCAAATCATCAATTTCATCAATTTGAACATTTCTGCGAAATTATCAAGTTTTTTTAAATAAAAATATTTTTTTTAATTTTGTGATAAATCATCAATTTTGAAAAAATTGTCAAGTATTTTTTCAATATTTAGCAATTTTTGACATTTTTGAAAAATTGACTTTTTTTTTATTTTTGTAGAATTATTCAACCTCGTGATTATTAAAAAAATTACAATTTTTGAAAAATCACCCTCTTATCAATTATTGTGAAATTATTAAATTTTTCTCTATTCGAACGTATCTACAAACTTATCAATTTTTGCAAAAAAAAACATTAATGCATTTTTTTTAATTGACAGTTTTATCAATTTTGGAAAAAAATATCACTTCGTCACTTCTTCAAGATTTATTATCAATAATTTTTGAAATCTAAAAAAAATTATTTTCCAATTGTTGTAAAATTTTCTACATTAGGTATCTATATATTTTTTTAAATTATAAATTTATGAAAAATCACCCGTCTCATCGACGTTTGTAAAATTATCAATTCCGTCAATCACAATGATATTAGATTATTTTGTAGAAAAGACTTTAAAATACCTAATCAAACCACTTTGTAGATTTTTTCAAAAATAATTTATGGAAAATTACCAATTTTTAAATTTTAGAGATTTTTTAAAAAAATCGAATTTTTCATAATTTGTTTTGGAAAATTATACTTATGCCTTATCAATTTTTGAAACTTATTTCAACTTTTTTTAGTCTTAAATCTAATTTTTTTTAATTTTTGAAAAATTTACTTTTTCATCATTTTCTGCCAAATTATAGGGACTTCCGAATGTGACGTCAAATTTCTCGTTGGTAGGAAACTGGTTATGAAAATTTCGACGATACTACACCAAAGCTTCTAATTAAACATCGAAGTTTTAGGAAAATGTATGAAAAATTCCTACCAGCGTGAGTGTAAACAAACAAAAAAAAAAAAAAAAAAAAAAAATCACTGAGTGGAAGTCCCTATTGATTCAAATGTAATTTTTTTGGGGCTCCAATTAATTAAAAAAAAAAAAAAAAAAAAAAATTAAACAATCTTGATTTTTACCAATATTTGTAGACTTATCAATTTTATAGATTCAACAATTCCTGCGAAATTATTAATTTTTGTGAAACGATCAGTTTATTTTTGAATACTTTTTTTTGTAATTTTTGACGAATTATACCTATTACCGATTTTTGAGTTTGATAAATTTTGAATTTTTTTGAAATTTTTGAAAAATCAACCTCAACCTCACCATTTAAAATAATTTGTGATTCCAATAACTTTCTAAAAAATCATTCTTTTCATAAATTTTTGTAAAATTGTTAATTTTTTATGAATTTGACCATTTCTGCAAAAATATTCAGTTTTTGAAGAATGATCAGTTTTTTTTTTTTTTTGAAAAATCATTAGTTTTATCAACTTTTGTAAAATAATTCTTTCTCTAGAAGGCTATAAAGTTTTTCGTATTTTTTTTTTTTTGCAATAATTCAATTTTTGAGTTGTTCTATTCTATCACACCTTTTTTCTGACATCAATTTTCTAATTTTTTGAAAAATTATCCATTTAATGAACCTGTTTTATTCCCCTTATTTAATTTAATTATTTTCTTACAGGGATCTATGCCTCCTGTACAGCTGGAACCAGTTGACCTGAGCCGTAAACCCGACACCGAAATATCAAACAAGGTGCTCGTACCTGATAAAATGCCCGCAAAACCGACCAGCACCAAGACCAAAAGTAAGTACACCGTTTAAAAGCATAAAAAAAGAACATAGTACTCAGAATACGATATAAGGTAAAAGGTATAAGGTACACCGCAGCAGCACGATCATTAAGGGTCAGGCTGGAGGTAGGGTAAAGAGGGAGAGGTATTCATGAATAATCAATTACTATATCCATATAATACGGTACATATCCATACTCTTGAGAGCCAGTGCGGTGTAAATTGAATATTTCATAGTTAGGTATAGAGTTAATAAGCCGATGAAACACTATATAACGACGTTTACGATGTGTACAAGAAGTTTTCATAATAAACAAGTGTATTCGTCGATCGTGTCTGTTGAAAAAAATCAAAACAAGTCACGTTTTCACCTAACTATAAATAATTTTAATTGGTTATTGTATGATTAAATAAGCGACAAGGCAAACTAGATTATAGTCTAAAATGTATACTCGGATAGAGATAAAGGCGGTGGTAATTACCGGACCGCAATCGTCATCCCGCCTTTGTAGCATTCGCAATAAAAATCAATTTAAATTAACCCTACATCTCTCTCTCTGGATTTCAATTAAAGTCAAAATTGATCTCGATTGAGTCGATTAATCGGCCCGACCACACCGTACGATCTCTATCGAGAGTTCAAGACGATGGGCGATCCCATCTCTGGGTTCTATGCGGGGATTCTGCACTGTCAGCAACAGCAAGCTCTCGTAGCATGCGACATTTCTCTATAAGCTGTTCTGTTTTGAGTAAAACAATAACTTAGCGGTCGCGAAACACACTGCCAGTCCTTCAGTCTATAAGTCGACATAACCCATATCTATATTTATATAGAAGGTAAGCCAGTCCTCATTTCAGGTACATTAATTATTATCGGAAGATCCGGAATTAGCATATAGGCATGCTTCTTAATCGTACCTGACCGTCTTTTCGTGTCTCATAGCACAGCTACGGTATCATCTTCACCGTAGCACTGCTTGTGCTTGGGCTGGGTTACCTTGAACAGCAACTCCATCAGTGGTAATATAGGTTTAGGCACCTTTACATATACCTATACCTTATACCAAGCATTCTGCGTATATATATTTTTATTTTATTTTATTTTATTTTATTCTAATACGACACCGTTACGTAGACAAGACACTTGTGTATACCACCTACTAAGAATTAATGATATTTTTTATGTCGCCTCTCTCGACTCTTATAAGCTCGTATACGAGCAGACGTCCATTCGACTGCAGATTAATTTATTCACCCGAGTATACGTATTTTACATACAAACATATTAAAAAATCTATCCATCCAAAGTGATTTCTTCTTACGTGGATAAAATATCGTAATCCAGAAGGCTATACGTCGATGTCCAGTTTCAAAATATGGTACTCGTACAAGGTCGCACCTATATAATATTGCATCTTTTTTTTTTAAATTCATTTTTCAGAATCTATTCCTTTACCTCAATTAACCAATCAGAAAAGTGATACGATACCAACGAAATCGAAAATGTTACTTCTTCATAGTGTTAACGAATCGTCTTCGTTGTAAGTACAAAGCCAAGTACCTATCTAACAACCTAGACCTACTCAGTGGAGAAGGGGGACTTGAGTAGAAAATACTAATAATTTCTCATTTATTTTACAGAGAATTTTTAAAAGAATTGAACGTTATGGAAAAGTCCACTTCGATAATGCAAATTAAAAGTCAAATCGACGATATTATGAAATTGAGAAAAAGTCATAAATGTGATCAGCCGGGATGTGATAAAGTTTACACGAAAAGTTCCCATTTGAAAGCTCACAAAAGAACTCATACAGGTGAGATTTTTATTATTTTGTAATTTCTTTTAGAAATGGAAATGATAATTTGGTCATTTCATTCGTATTTCGACAGCATCTCTGATGAACATAATATTTCATAAAAAACTTTAAATATTTTTCATCAATTTTCCCAAAACGTCAATGTTTTATTGGAAGCTCTAGTATAATATCGTAGAAATTTTGATAACCAATTTCATGCCAATTTCCTACCATCGAGAAATTTGACGTCACTTCCGGAAGTCCGTATTAATTTTAAAAATTTCTGTATTGGGCAACGTCCTCGTTATTTTACTACCTTAAGATATTTCAGCATATAACACAAGAGATGAGCAAGATCATTTGGATCATAAAAGATCGTGAAGTGTAGTTTTTCTTGGGTTAAGAAAAATTGATTTTTTGGGAGATCTTTCTCCTTTTTCTTAATAAATCACATTTTTGAGGAAAATTCTAATTTTTTGTTTTATTTTTGTTTATTCTCTTCATTCTCTTGGGGTGAAAAAAATGATTTTTTCAGAGTAAAAAATTTCTTAATTTATAGAGAAAAAACCCTAATTTTTTTTGAGATAGAAAAAACTCAATTTTATGTTTTATTCTTTTTTTCCCTTCAAAAAATCTGTACAAGGGAGATTTTTTTTCATTTTTCTTCGAGAAATCTCTTAATTTTCTGATTTATTTTTATTTAAAATTTTTTTTTTGAAAAAATCTTCAAGTAGGTACAATTTATTAAAGTAAAAAAAAATCCATTTCTTTTTAAGAGAAAATTTTTTCAATTTCAGTTGGAGGGAGAGGGTAGAAAATTTCAATTTTGGAGGAAGAACCTAAATATTTTGAAATAGGTATTCAATTTTTTTCACTTCTTTGGGACTGAAAAAAATTTCTTAATTTTTCTATAATATCTATTTTTTTAGCGAGAAAAAATATGTCATATTTTGGGAAAGATTTCTCATTTTTTCAGGAAAAAATTCTTTTCAAATATCAGGAAGAACTAAAATGAATTTTTCAAATATTGGCCCCTTTAAAATATTCAATATGAACCCCTCCAAAATACCTATTACCTAATTATTTTTTCCAATCAAATTGAGAACTATTTAATTTTAAAAAAATTGGGAAAATTTTCACTTCGAAGAATAGAAAATTTTTTACTTCATGTGCATGTCTCCATAAAAATAATAAAATTTTTAAATTCGAAATATTGAAAAAAATTTCACTTTAAAAAATTAATAGCCCTTCGGACTTGAGGTCGAATTTTAATCAAAAATTTATCCAACATTTTTCTATAATCTTCTTTAAAAATTTTCTAAATCTTCAACAAATTTTTGCCATTTTTTTTTAATTGTTGGAAAGTTAATGAATTTTTTTGGGGGGGAAATAGTTATATGACGGGGGGAGGGGGGGGGGTAGCTAGTAAAACATCGGTCCTGATGATGTTACAAAACTCAAAAAAAGAGCTGTAAAAAGATGTTGAAAAGAGTTGGAATAGTGTTGATTTTCCATTTTGGAAATTTTGTCAAACACTCTGTAACTTGATAGCATGCAAAAGATGATTTTTGATCTCATCTGTTGGGGAGGGGGGTTGGAATCTCAAAATACGTGATTTTAGCTTATAAAATTATACTTCCGCAAGTTTTTAATCGATTGTATTTATCTGTTTTTTTTTTTTTTAAATCATGTATTCTTTTTTTTTCCAAATTTTTCGTTCAGTTTAATTAAAATTTTTTTTGAACCTTTAACGAATTTTTTGTCAAATTTTTTCTATAATTTTCTTAAGAATTTTTCTGAATCTTCATAAAACTTTTTGGCCAAATTTTCCTAAATTGTTTCTAAAAATTTTCGAAGTATAGGTACCTAAATTATTTTTAAAATTTCTTCAAATTACCAAATACCTACATACGAGTAAAATGTTTCCAAAATTTGACGTCAAAGTTTTTCCAATTTTTTGTTTAATATTTTTCAATGATTTTTTTCCCCTCCAAAATGTTACTATAATGTTTTTCAAAAATTTTGTACTAATTTAGAAAAACGTTGAAAAAATAAAATAAAAATAAAACGAAAAATTTTAAAAACTTTTCATTTAGCTATTCGAAAAAATGTTGATGAACAATTATTGAGGTATTGAAACCCTTGGAAAAAACTCTGTAAAGAAATGTGGAAAAATGTTAATAATTTAAATAATTTGGCAAAAGATTTATCGAAATTTTTTTTTAAAACTTTGAAGAAAATTACAGGAAAAATTGTGAAAAATTTTTATTAAATAATCTTGAAAAAATTTGATAAGAAATTTATTTTGGGATACGTACTGAGATACTTGAAGAAAATTTTGGAAAAAAATTAAACCGAGGGTCCACAGTGGAACTGTTTTGTAAAATGTTTGTAATGGTGTAAAATAGAAGTTTCACCTTTCGGGTCAGATTCATTTTTTTCAAAATGTTATGATGATTTAGAAAAATGTTGAAGAACATTCTAGAAAAAAAATTGAAATTTTTTTTAAAAAAAAATACCTGTTTACAGACAAATTTGAAAAATAAATAAAATGAAAAATTCTGAAAATTTTCAACATGAATTTTAATGAAAAAGTTGCAAAAAAAAGTTACAAGGTTTTTTTTTTCAATATTTCCATTGGATTATTAACGAGATTTTTTTTGCAGGAGAAAAACCCTACAAATGCAATTGGTCAGGTTGTACGTGGAAATTCGCCAGATCAGACGAGTTAACGAGACATTACCGTAAACACACCGGTATCAAACCATTCAAATGCCACCTATGCCATAGATCATTTTCACGGTCTGATCATTTATCGTTGCATATGAGACGGCATTGATGATGAGAAGCGAACAAAACCGACATTCGACAATTATTATTTAAAAAACTATTATCTATCTAGGTATGGTTACGATGCATACAAGAGTTTATAAATATTGCATTGCATTTGTCAACTCATGACAATTTAATTTTTAAGCAATTACAAATGGCCAGCGACTTGTTCCTAATAAAAATCACGATATTGTGGTAACTATAGGTACCTAACTACCTGTATACCTATAATTATGTAAAAGCAACCGTAGAGCTCTACTATTGTTCATTTTATATACAATGAGGTGTATCTTGTACCATTTATAAGATGTTCTTATTGTTATAGTTAAAGTATAAGTATATTGTAGTATAATTATGATATGTTGTTATTATTGACAAAAACTTCGATTTCTTTCTTGAATTCATTGCGTATTATATTGTGTAGCATTTTTGAAACACACTTCTTTTTTCACGAGTGGATCCTCGCAGTACTGTTTTTTCGGCACTGTCCAAAAATTTACGAAGTCCAATACTACATAATACTTTGATATTCAAAATTGGAGGGGATGGAGGGGTCCAATCAAAATTTTTGTTATAACAAAAATTATTCCTAGGACTTCAAGCTACAACTTTTCTATGAAATTTTTTTTAAATTGGACCTCTCCCTCTCCAACCATTTCGCATAACACTCCAAAGAAACTAATTAAAAATTGGAGGAGTGAGGAAGGAAGTAGTTAATTGAAATAATTTTCATATAAAAGTTGTAGATTAAGATCCCAAAAATAATTATTGGGGGGGGGGGGGGGGGGTGCAATTGAAATTTTTTTTAAACAAAAGTTGTAGATTGAGGTCCTAGAAATGATTTTTGTTATTACAAATGTTTCGATTAGGCCATTCCCTTCTCTTCAATTTTGCATAATATGACTTAAATGCTTGAATTATTAAAAACTGGTGAAGGTAGGGGTTCCATTGAAAAAATTTTCAGAAAAAAGCTGTAGCTTGAAGTCTTACAAATAATTTTGGTCATGACGAAAATTTCGATTGGACCCCTCCCTTCCTTCCCTTCAATTTTGAATTTCAAGTATATAATGTAGTATTGGACTTGTCAAATTTTACAGTGATGCCAAAAAAACATCAAGTACTGCGGGCGATCCACTCGTTTTTTTTCTCTCTATCTTTTTCTCAATTCCAATCGAATCCGAAAATCGAAAATGACAATTTTAAGGGTGAAGAATAGTGAGAAAAATCACTTTCTTACCTGTCAGAGGGTGGAGGTGTACGAATCTGTGCCCAAAATTCTACTTCCAAATAGGCTCGATGCGAAACATACAGTAACCAGAGAGGAACCTTTGCAATCACCTGCTATAGGCTGTAAAATATATCACAAGTAAGCATCTCATATTCGCACAAAAATAATCTCAATCGAATTCAGACCGAGGTACCTCTTTTCTTCGGCTATCACAGATTGATGTGGTCCATGTAACGGTAGGTACGCTGCAAAAGCTATTCTTCGTAAGCCCGAATATCTATATTTGTCTTCATATGTTCATTCATGTTGACCATCTCTGACTGGAGGCCGCAAGAAATAGCATTAATGGTAGATGGCCAAGTTTGCAGCAATAGTATCCTAAATGAGATAGAATATTATGAGCATTTGAGTGTTTTAAAAAAATAATAAAATTGACTTCTTCATTATTTCAAAAATTTGGAAAAATTAAAACTAAAAATTTTTAAATTTCAAAGAAATTAGTAATTTTTTATTCCAAAAAACAGAATATTCTTTCTTTCTAAAAAATTGAAATCTTTTGTAAAGCAAAAAAAAAAAAAAAAAAAAAAATTATTCGAAAAACTGAAAAAATTTTATTCCATACAAATAATTGAGTTTTTGTTTCCAAAAAATGAGGCAAGTATTTTCTCTGAAAATATTGAAAGAACAGTTCTCTTCAAAAATTGAGAAATTACGATTTTTTTTACTTCAAAAATTGAGGTAAAAATGACGATTTTTTAAGGTACATTCAAATCAATGTTGAAAAATGAACAACTTACGTCAAAAGGTCTGTGTAGAACTCGAAATATTGAGCTTTTGACTTGACCCATGTAAGCTACCGGAGATGAAAATCTCAAGACGAATTTTGACATCGTATCCGGTTTCACTGAACACTGAATCCATTACATAGAACATGGTCGTATCCATTGAATGACCATTGACCGGTGTAAGAAGACTTTTTGTCTGGTTACCGAAAGAATAGAGTCGATGGATGCTGGAAGATCATAGACGTCCATTTCGTGCCAACTGTAAACATGTCAAATAAAGGGCTACAAATTGTCTACTTGTACAATACATATCATCTTTCACTTGAAGTGTATAGAAATGAAACGAAAAAAAAAAAGAAAAAAGTACAGTACGAAGTAACATACTTAAATATCATCAAATAATAAACAAAAACTTCAAGTGTACGCTAAATGGCCAAATTTGATCATTTTTTCGCTGGTAAATAGCTTAAAATGATCGTAAAAGCCTATAGATTTTGAAAATCAAGTCTTCGTTCCTAATTTCTCAATTCATTTTAAAATAGAAGCTATTGTACGAGATCATATTATGCTAAAAAAAAGGTACTTACTTTGAAAGCCGGGTAACTTCAGTTGTACAACATTGTTTGAAGAAATTTTGATCTCAATTCATAGAGCAATTAAATTCACCTTCATACATGAAAGGAAATCTTCAGTTTTCACAATTACTTTACATTCTTTACAAATTTACAAAAATAATGTCAAATTTTTGAAAATTTCATGGAAATTTTTCTTCTTTACAAGCAACTGATAAGCGCCTACTTCTGATTGGCTTTTCAAAATGTGACGTAATGTGTAGGGTGGTCACTGATTGGCTACAGCAACAACAACAAACACAGAGTGCCGGAGTCGCCCCTCCAGCGATTCTTATCATTATGAGTAGTGATAAATTTGAATTTTTTTGATTAACAACGGAAAGAATATTATTCTAACGATTCTAATTACTAAAAATAATATTTAAATCGATTATGCTTGCTACTACGTTGTAATGCTATAGGATACCTACGAGTAAGTATAATATCTTTCATATTCTTCGTGTAAAATAACGAAGAATTTAATCAAATCACAAACACCAACTCTCGTTTCTAACCCTTTCCAATTTCCGTTAGGTCTACAATCCAACACAATGAAAACGAACAGATCGAAAAACAAATCTCGCGAACGAGAACCCACCACCACTGTCTCTGGAAAATACTTGGCTAAACGTAACGACGAATGGTACCCGGCGGAAATCCTTCAAAAACGTACAATCGACCAAAACACTTGCGAATACTACGTCCACTACAGCTCTAGCGACCGTCGCCTCGATCGTTGGCTGAGCCAAGATGAAGTTAAATTCATCCCCACATCGCAAGACCAAGAAGAACCTACAGCTTCGACTACGACAACGATATCAGCCCTCATACCGGACATCAGCAATAGAAAAATGACTCGTACGCAGAAAAAACGACTAGACGAGATAAACGAATCGTTAATGGAGACCGAAAGCGAATCACAAGAAATCTCAGCACTGGAAGAAGAACGTAAAGCGTTAACCAAAGTAAAATACATAACCGAAATACAAATCGGAAAATACGAAATCGATACTTGGTATTTTAGTCCTTATCCGGACGAGTATGGCAAAAGTTCCAAGCTATGGATTTGCGAATATTGCTTGTTTTACACACGTTTCGCAGTCTCGCTGCATTTACACGAGAGAGATTGCGAATATAATAATCCACCTGGGACGGAAGTTTATCGCAGCGGAGCTATATCGATTTACGAAGCTGACGGAAGACTGCATAAATTATACTGTCAGAATTTATGCTTATTAGCCAAATTATTCCTAGACCATAAAACGTTGTTTTTCGACGTCGAAGCGTTCAAGTTCTACGTTCTTTGTATCGTCGACATGGTCGGAGCCCATATCGTCGGCTTCTTCTCCAAAGAAAAAGATTCGCTGGATTGTTTCAACGTCGCGTGTTTACTAGTCTTGCCTCCTTACCAGAAACACGGTTATGGACGCTTGTTGATCGCATTCAGTTACGAATTGAGTAAATTAGAAGGCATCGTGGCTGGCCCCGAGACACCTCTGTCTGATTTGGGATTACTAGCTTATAGATCGTATTGGTCTTGGGTTCTTTTGCAGGAGATTTACTCCTCCGACGATGAAGTTTCTATTACCGAACTCAGCTACAGAACCAGTATCAACGAATCTGATATACTCGATACTTTGCATTGGTTAAATTTAATTAAATATTTGAAAAATAGTTATTGCGTTTGTGTAACTCGTGAAACATTGTTGGATGTTTTTAAAAAACTTAAACCGCCAAGATTTTTCATCAATACGGCGGCTATTCGGTGGTATCCTTATGATAACACCATGTAAATGTATTAACGTGCAGTATTTTATAATAAGTATTTTGTAAGAGTAAATTTTTCTTTTTTTTTCATCCTGTTTTCATGTTCATTTCATTGGTAGAATTTTTAGAGAAAAAAAGAAAACAGAAATACGTATTTCAAGTTAATTTTAATTCGCCAAATTGATCGATACGAGTACATTCACGACTGGAAATTTCACACTGAGAAAGAAATTACACAATAAATGATTACCTTAGATTAATAAATAAAAATCTCATGCACATGATTAAAATAATAATATCGTATTAAAAATATAACAAACAAAATTGAAAAAATGAAAATCTCAAGCGACAACAAACGTACGTAAAAAAAACAAACATAAAGAGTGCATCGTATCATATTGAGATAGAAATTATCGAAAAATAACGCTTAATAATACGTAAATGCTAAATATAAGTATTCGAAACACCCTCCACAATAGGATTGTGGAAGACTTGAGAACGTCTCAAGTTGATATGTTGTTGGAAACCCTCGACTTATTCACACTGTTCAGAATACTCGAAGCGTTTTTAGAAAAAATATATTAAAGAAGGAAAAACACACACACAAGACTATGAAATATGAAATAAGCGTAGGAGAAAATTGAAAACAAACATTAGACAGACATACACGAGTTCGGTAGGCCTTTTAAAAATAATACGTACAACCTTGATTAAATTTAAAATTCGAACATAATGTTAAGCTCAGTTAAAAAAATGTATCGATTGAGAAATATTCGCCGAATTATTACTTATGATAAGAGGTAACAATGTACTTATATGTTCGTATACAATTCAACGAGTATTTCTCTTTATTAACACAGACGAAAAAAATTGTACGTATAAAATAAATAACAAACATTTAAAATAAAAAAAAACCACACGAATATGATGAAATACTGAAAAGGATTATCATACGTATTGAGGATTAGGATGAGGATTAAAGAATTGGTTTTCTTCGCAGCTTTCCAAAGTGAACGCATTTTTCCAGTTTTTCCTATCCGGCGGATTACAGCATGGGATTCGAATACGCGAGAAGTCGACTAGGTTTTGAATTCGGCCACGACTAAATGGACTCCTTATTTCGCCAGTTTTCGCATCTTGGAAGTGTTTGTAGCGGTATAAATTCATACGTTCGTTGGTTGTCATCGCTAAACAAGAGATCTGCAAAAGTATAACTATAATTAGTACAGTCTTTTTAATATTTTGCAACATGGTCGACAACTTGACAGTAGCTGGGTGTGGGTGCTCGAGATACATCCAAAGTTTCAAAATAAAAATGAATTTCTACTTAGAAAACTCTGAGAATACAAAAATGTATACAGGTAAATTACGTATTAAATGTCTTTTGATGAAAAAATACCTCAATTTTTTTCAAAAAAATCTAACTTTTTATTTATTTAGAAGAAACACTCTTTAAATTTTTTTGCAGAGAAATCTCTCATTTTAAAGAGAAAATATTGATTTTTTTTGTCCCAATCTTTTTAGAGAAAAAGAGAAAAAAATATCTCAATTTTTTTAATAAAAAAATTTATCCATTTGTTCGAAGAGAAAAAATCAATTTTTTAGATATTGAATTTTTTTAATTTTGAAAGAAAAGTTTTATTTTTTCAAAGAAATTTAAATTTATTTTTTTTGGAGAAGAAATCTTTTAATATTTTCAAGAAATTTTTTTTTCATTTTATTGGTGATTTTTTTTTACAAAATTTTTTTTTAAGACTAATCTATTAATAGGTAATTAGGTATGTGCAAAGAAAAAAATCGATTTTTTGAAACTTGAAAATTTTCTATTTTTTTTTTTTGAAACAGAAAATTTTTCGATATTTTTTGAGCCAAAAAATAGTAAAAAAAATTATTCATATTTTTTAGAAGAAATCTTTCAATTTTTTGGAAAAAAAATCTCTCGACTTTTTTTAAAGAAACAAAATGTCTTAAATTTTTTTGAAATTTCAATTTTGAGAATGAATAAAATGCAAAGAATCATTCGATTTCTTTGAAGAAAAAAAATCCTCAATTCTTCAGAAAAACATTTTTATCATTTTTTCGAGAAAAAATTTCAAATTACTTTTAAACTTCTTATTTTTTCATTTTTTTAATTAAAAATATTCTTTAAATTTTTGGAACAAAAAATTTTTCAAGTTTTCTTGGAGAAAAAATAACTCAACTTTTTTTGGTAAAAAAAATCTCTTGAATTTCCGTAGAAAAATATCTCAACATTTTGTACATTACAATTTTTTTTGAGATAGAAAATTTCATTTAAAGATTTTTTTAATTTTGAAAAGGAAAGAGGTAAAAAATAATTCAATCTTTTTGGTGAAGAAATCTCTCAACTTTTTTGAGAAATTTAATAGAGATTTTAGCTTCATTTTTTTGAGATAAAAAAAACAGCTGAAAAAGCATTCAAATATTCTTGAAAATAAATCTTATCAATTTTTTGGAGAAAAATCTTTTTCATTTTCCATGTGACAATTGGGAGTGAAGAAATTTCTCAATTTTTTAAAATAGAAATATTCTTCGAATTCTCGAAGAAAAAAAATCTCAAGTTTTTTAAAATAAACATTTAAAATTTTTTTTTCATTTTTTTTGTGTAAAGAATTCCTCAATTTTTTGGAACAAAAACCTCTGAACTTTTTGGAATAAATACTCCTTCCACTTCTCAAAACTTTTTTTTTGGGGGGGGGGGGGGCAAAATCTTTCAATTTTTTGTGGGTAAAGAAATAAAAGTATTTTCAAATTTTCTAGAGATTTTTTTTCTTTTTTTGGGGTATTGAAAATTTTTTTCCAATTTTAATAATAGACAATTTTCACTTTTTTTGGTCAATAAAAAAATTCTCAACCATTCTGGAGTAAAAATGTATTTTTTTAGAGGAAAAATCTGTTTTTTTTTTTAATATAGAAAATTTTCTAAATTTGCCGGAGTTTTTGTAAAAAAAATCCTAAAATTTTTGAAGTAAGTAACCCCAAATCGAACTGCACCCTAAAAATTTCAAGTCGCCGGCTCGGTTCTGTTCTTTTGCAGTTGTCCATACCTGATACAATTGGCAGGCAAGTAAAGGTATAACCCAAATGGTATGAATCATAACGTTGAACAATGCCCATGAGACCCAAGGATCACAGATCATGTTCGCATAGATAATCACTGCAAAAAAAATCATCATTAATAACCACTATTTTGGGGAAAAATATGCATTAAAAGTGAACTCAATTACATGGCGTAGCAGTTTCATTGCCAAACTTCGTAGCATACGTTCTAGAACATTCTGCATCCCAATATTCAACGATTCCAACGATATACAAAATACTAACGACCAGTATCATCAACAGATATCCAACAAAATACCGATGATTGTTCGCTCCTAGTAAAAAAAAAATATTCATTAAAAAATATAATCAAATTTAACTCAAACATTCAATCTAACACGTACCTATGCAATTTCCAACCCATGGACAATGGTGATCAAACTTGGCCACACAGCAATCGCAAATTGAACAATGTTTCGACCGAACTGGTTTTCTTACTAGACACGTGCTACAGAAAAATCTCGGTTCCAGCATTCCTTTCTCAGCTAATTCAATTACAGTCTGAAAACAAACATAACAATGAAAAAGCTGAAATTTTCGGTAAACTATGTATCATATTTTGGATACTTACAACAAATTTCTCCTCTCGACTAGTAATTATATAACCTGGATCACTTTTCCACGACATGTAGAAGTTATAGCACAATATCCCCGATAATGAGACGAATGTTAAAGATAATAAGAAGCTGACTCTCGGAGTGATCCACAGAAACCAAGTAACATAGAGCCAAAACTGCACAAAAAGACACGACGATGAATTAATTAAAAAGAAACTCGTACTACTGACCCGATTTTAGACTAACCTTAGTAGCTAAATATACAGCTAGAGGGAAATCCAACGAAAAATGCTGCGTGAATAGGACTCGTCTCGATAGAAATAGTAAAAATATAATAGTTATAATGGTAAACAGTTTCGATACGTAAACTAGACTGGTCTTTAGAATTAATCCGACGAAATAATAAAATATCGCCGGCGTTGCCATCGTGCACCAGTATTTAATTTTCTGAAAAAGAGAAAAAAGAAATTAGGTACGAATTGTATAAATAATGTATTTAAGAGACAGAATGACTCACGTCGTTGGTTTTGATTCGTTCGAGTAATGGTAGAGTTTTTTCGTACTCAGCTATTTCTTTTAGTTTCTTAAGAACAACTTCGTCGTACCACGGAGCAGTTCTACATTCCCAAAGTAATTGATACGCAGTTTCGTTCTGAAAAAAAAAAGAAACAATCGAAGAATAGATATTTTGAATCCAGCAAAGGGCAGTCGATTATAAAAATACGATTAAGCAGTACCTTATTATTAGGAATATCAAGACTGGCTCCAGAATTTATGAGTAGATGAACAACGACACGATTTTTACTATGGATAGCACAATGTAAAGCTGTATTTCCACCGAATGCTTCCTGAGTTGAAGTAGCAGCTCCGAATTTAATCAATAATCGTGCCGGATCCAAACTAAAAACGCATACCACACGTTACTCGATAATTTTACAAATTCTACTTTGCATAAGTTCCAACCAACCTCATATGTTTCAGAGCACAATGCATCAAAGCGGTGAGACCATTTCTATCGGTCGCATTGATATCGGCTCCTTTAGCAACTAAATACGCTATAACGGCAGTATGGCCGAATTGAGCAGCGACATGGATACAAGCTAATCCTTCAGCATCTACGAAGGTGAAATCAGCTCCATTTTGGACAAGTAATACAACAGCCATCAAATGCCCCTGTCTAGATGTACAGAATTAACAAACAATTCGACTTCGAAACGACGACGTATTTCCCATGAAATTACCTCGTAGCCCAATGCAAAGGAGTAGCTTGCAGTTCTCCTCCTGGTTCGTCTATTTTGACCCCTTTCGAGATATAGTACTTCATAATTTCCACTCGATTGTTGATCGCTGCCCAGTGCATTAACGTTACCGAGTCATTGTCTCGAGCATTTACGTCTTCGCCTCCTTCGACCAGTTCTTGACATCGGGCTAAGTCCCCGTGCTGTAAAATATCGATATTGTAGAAAAAACCACGTTATAATAAGCAGATATCGGTCAAACGAATACAAACTTGAGTAGCTTCGAAGATATTCATGTCTGGGGATTAATGACTAGTTACATTTCTCTACTGAAATTAAAAAATCAACACGTTAGACCAAGGAGCGATAATTGGAATATATGGAGCTTAAAATTGGTACGATTAAGTGATACTTTGACCATGCCAAGAATTTATCACATTTTTGAACTTTTTATCGAATGTTATCAACATGTTAATTTCATTCAACCGTTTATCAGAAGAAAAGTTGGATGAAATTTGTGTAAGAAGGTTGTACCTTCGATTGATATATTCTCAGCCGGAAAAACATAATAATACAAGTATGAATCCATCTACATTAGTACAATATTAGTAAATGAATGGAATTACCAAGAAGAAATTATTAATTTGTTGAAATTTCCACGATTATCACATCCATTTCCTATCGATGATCTTCATCTAACGCGACAAATTTGACTGAAGAATACAAATTTCAATCACTATTTCGACATAAATACACCATAAACTCAAAAATCCTCAAGTCAACTTCCAAATTTGAGAAAATGGGCAAAATTTTTATCAATAAAAAAAAAATCCAGGGGTCTCAATTTTTTTTAAATTGCATAACGACATCTAGCGACAAAATAGATGAAATATGATTTGATTTTTGAAAAGGTAGCTAAGGGGCAAAAATCGTTTTTCGAATTTCGATCTTGTTTTTTCAGGAAATTTCATGCTCTTCCACATCCAAGTATTTTGAAATTTGAATTTGATTTCCTCATGAGTGAATGATTTTTCAATTTATGATACGGTTGATATTGAACCACATATTGTCATCATTCTTGTGATTGTAATCTGAGGGACAGGGAAACTTTTTGACTGACGCAGAATAAAATAAAGGTTAGATTACATTTTCTACTTGTTTGTATTATCCTTTACAGTACAAAAATTCATTAAATCTAAAATTCATCTACAAATAAAGTAATAGACAAACTTATAATCTAGTTCAACGAAGAGAAAAGAATGCCCACAAAGGTACAATATTGACTTAAGACTTGAGATATCATTTGACTAGATACGTTTTATTGCTGGACAGTCTCTTGTTCATTTTTGGTATTTTTCTCCTTATTAAGAAATACAGTACTATCGTGAATCTTCTTATGTTTCACCAAAGCGCCATTATATCTAAACCCTTTATCACATTTGTCACATTGAAACGGCATATCTTTGGTATGAGTTACAGCATGCGTCTTCAGCTCATCGAACGAAGTAAACCGTTCGCTACAATAATTACATTTCAACGATTTACTTTCGGAATCCTTACTCGCAGAACCATTTTGCTGTTTGATCGAATCGTTGGTGTGTTTTTCAGCGTGCAATCTCAACGATTCGATACTGACGTACGTTTTATCACAAAGACAACAACGATATTCGACCGAATGCGTTTTCAAATGTTGCTTTAAATTCGAACTATTTAAAAATCTTTTATCACAATGATTACACGAAAATGGCTTCTCGTTCGAGTGTAATTTTATATGTTGTTTCAGGTACCAATTACGAGTAAAGAGTTTACCGCAGAAGTCACATTTGAATGAAGCGTCAGTTTTACAAGGTACCGGAGGAGGATCCTTACGAGGTTTGATGATGGGTTTAGATATGCTTTCGGATACCTCGAGGGCGATACTGGTTGCAGTTGGTTCGCAACTGAATGGAATATTGAAACAGTATTGACATTTCGAATAGTCTCCGGTCTCTTGACACATACGAATTATGACGAATTTTTCACAGTTGTGACATTTGGTAAATACTTCTTTGGGTTTGTTGCGTTTTTCAGGTGCGAATATCGAATGCATTTGGATATGGTCCAGGTCGACCTGCAAATACGTACAGGTTTCATTTTATTACATGGAAAAGTAAACAACAATACGACGTTCTGAAGTTAAATATGGTTACCATTTGCTCGGAAGAGAGACTAGATTCATTATTAAAAGTATCTTGACTAGAGTAAAATCCATTACTGAGGTTGATATTGTTACAGTCTTTAGAAGCTACATCGTACGAATTGAAACTAACATTCCAACTGTTTTGGTCGTGTAATCGATCGTCTTGGAGTTCATTTCTGTCGAAATCTGTCTCCTCCTGCGAAACATTTTTGAAATATTAGCGAACCAGGGTAACGAATAGTACCTTTGTATCATCTAAAATATCATAAAAACTTACTTCGAGGATCGAATAATTAATTTCTTTGATGTTTAGAGGATTATCTGTTATGATGCATTCTGGTTCGAACAGATTTAATTCATTTTCAGCGTCGAATTCATTTCTCAAATACACGTCTTCGAATTTGTGCATTGATTTCGAGATGTTTAGATGGTGGATAATGATCAGACGTAAATAGAAAACATTAAATTAAACGAATTTTAATAATTTTTTAAAACTAATTTGAAAAAAAATTGATTTTACTGATTATTTTTATTATTTTTTTGATAAACAAATGACTTCATGGGAGCGGCGGGAGGGGAACGGAAGTCACAGATAAAATGTTGTAGGCAGATGGTGGGTGACGTCATGTCGCAGAGGCGGGTAAACAAAATGGAAAATTATCAACCCACAAAGCCCATGGATGATCTTGATTTCAATTATTATTTTCCTATTTCCCTTTTATAATTTTTTTCGAAAAACCACTCGAGTTATGTCTTTTAATTTGCCAAAATGTTTTAATTCACGAGTTTAATTAATTATTCGCGAAGTGCAAAGTGTAATTAGTGTTTGGAAAATGTCGAATCTAACACCGGACGACATGGACAGTTTTCTACAGAAGATTACCAATACGACGGATACCAAGTTGAAATTGTCGATTTGCTCGAAATTATTGGCGTATTTAGAAGATCCGGATAATTCGATAGAATGCTCGGATATCGGCTTATTCATCGATACGCTGGTCCGTTGGTTACAAAGCAGTAATTTTAAATTAATACAGATTGATTTGGATATATTGACGGCGCTCGTGAACCGTATGAGAGCAGACTTCCAACCTTACCTGACGATGTTGTTACCTTCGTTAGTGGATAAATTGGGTGACAGCAAAGTCCGCGAAAAAGCATTAAATTTACTTAACTTATTAGTTCGATGTGATGTAGTAACCTTACAAAACTTATTCGATAAAATCGCCGTCGCGTGTTTTACACATAAAAACAGCAACGTACGCGAGCAAATTATGTGTTTGTTGATGCTCGTACTAGACGAATATAGTTCTAAATCGTTATCGATATCAAAATTAGTACCGGATATAGTGAAATTATTAAGCGATCCGAACGAGCAAGTTCGTAAAACAGCTTTCGATACCCTGTGTCATATTTACAGACACGTCGGCGAACGTCTGAGGAGTGATTTACAAAAAAAGTATTCCGTTCCGCATAATAAACTTCCAGACTTGATGAAGAGATTCGACGAAATCCAAGCTACCGACGGTTTATCCAGCGCTTTTCAAAGTTTAAAATTCGAAGACGAAACCGACCAAAGTGATAGAAGCTCCATGAAGTCGTACAATTCGATATCGGCTAGTCGACCTCCACCTACACCATCTGGTCTGGGTTTATCTTCCATGTCGATGAAAAGTAAATATTCGTCGTTTAGAAAACCAAACGGTACGAGTAACGATGCCGGAGGTGTGGACGAAAATGCATTTTTAGTCAGTTTCGATAATTCGCCCCACGTCGACGTGTACAGCTTCCGAGACGTTTCGACTAAATTAAAAGAATGCTACAAAATGATCGAAAACAAAGACGGAGATTGGAAGAAACGTGTCAATTCGCTGATGGAAATACGCTCCTTGTTGGTGGCCGGCTCCGAATACGACGAATTCCATTCGGATTTGAGACAGCTCCTGCCACCGTTCGATAAGCCTTTGAAAGATCTTCGTTCGTCGGTTGTTCGCGAAGCTTGCATAACTGTCGCGTTTTTATCGAAAAATCTCGGCAATAAACTCGACTATTTCGCCGAATCCGTGTTACAAGACTTGATTAATTTAATTCAAAGTTCCACCAAAGTAATGGCTACGTCGGGTATCGTCTGCATTCGTTTTATATTACGCTACACTCACTCGCCGCGGTTAATCTCACGTATAGCCGAGCCTATTTTTGATCATCACAGTCAACAAAATAAATCCAAAGAAATTAGAAAAGCTTGCTGCGAATTTATATACCTAATTTTGCAAACCTGGCCGACGAATTCCATCGAAAAGAACCAAACCGCTTTCTCGAATTTACAACAAGCTATCAAAAAAGGTCTAGAGGACGCCGACGCTGACGCACGAGCCCATTCCAGAAACGCCTACCAAGAATTTTCTATACATTTTCCACTGCTCGCCGAAGCCCTCACCAAGTCGCTGGGAGACCGCAATCGTAAATACCTGAATTCCAACTCGAACAGCGGATCTAATTCGTCGCTGAGTCGTATTCCAGCCACCGTAACCAAAAACATTTCAGTCAGATCGAACAGTGCCATAGATTTACAAGCGGTCAAAAGAGCCAACACCAGGGCTCAATACGCAGCCATGAGTCGTCAAAAAGCCAGCTCTTCCGGCGTAGCAACGATTACGCCCAAGACCAGAAATCAAAGCACACCTCAGTCAAACGATCAGAGAGTTGGTCGTACCAAGAGTCGAATTTCAGTTTCGCAACCAACTAGTCGCTCAGGTTCGCCATCTTCCAGATTGAGTTATACCAATTATTTATGCAGCAGTGGAAGTATTTCTAGGTACAGTCATCGCAATACTATTATTTACTCGTAACCATTAACGTAAATAGTATCGATGAGGTCATCTCTCTTTTGTAAATATTTTGGATTTTTTTTATCGCTAATTTGTTCGCACTAACCCCTCCCCTCCAGGCCCTCGCCAGTCTTCTTGCGGTTTATCGAGAATTATTATTCGTACGACGTGTTGTGTATGTAATATATACGAATGTACGATTATTTGTATGTTGTTATCGTAACGTAACTCGTACATGCTAAAAAAAACATGCAACAAATGTCAGCCAGTAATTTAGAATTTGTAGGAGTTAATTGGCTCTTGTTAACTGACAAATTAATCGTTTCTTTACAAGGTGATACATAATTGCAGGGCTGCCCAAAAAAGTAATTCGACGCTCGATTAATTAGAAAAATTTTAAATTGAATTTTTCACTGATATTTTTTTTAATGATGTGGGTTTTCTTAGAGAATTCCATTTGCGAATAGAAATTTTTTCAAAAACCATTTTCATTGGATTTTTTTTTGCTGTGACAATTTTTTCAAATTATTAATTAAATCAGTCTAATGAAAAAAACAAAAGAATTTAAAAAGCATTGATTTTTTTACCCCAACAAATTATAAAAATTTGAAATAAAATTGTGTAAAAAATATAATTTTTAATTTTTCATGTTTAACTTTCAAGCAGAATTTAAGAAAAAAAAATCACATTTTTAAAATTGAATTTGGTCATAAAAAATTTATTTTTTCGAAAATTACTTCTCAAAATAAAAATAAAAAATTGAAATAAAGTCGAAGTAAACGATTTTCTACCCAATTACGTAGAAATATCTAAAAGTGTAAAATGGAAAATTATTCAGTATGTGCGTTCGTCAGAAAAGTAGCGATCCAAATGAAATTCCACCTTTACAAAAGATAGAAAGAACCTGTTCAAACTTACCTAACACATTCTTAAATAGATCTTTTATTTTGTATCGCTTTAATTACATACACCACCCTTGGCTTCGTCGGTATTGTCCTCGTCCTTCAAATACGACAATGGTCACTTCTTTCGTCTTCGCGTCTATTTTATGTTTTCTTCACTCGATTACTTTCCCTTTTCCTTTCGAAACCATTGTCAGGTTTAGTGTTTGTTCATTCTCATTGTTTGACCGATTTCGCTCGAAGCTTGTTGCTTATTTTAGTAGTAGAATTATCGAAAGGTCGAGATTTTGAGAAAATGTTGGTCAAAGTAAGTAAATCTTGAAAGAAGATTTTGTTGAAAAACATTTTTCATTTAAATTTTACTTTTGATAATTTTTCAAAAATTTTACTCCAACTCAATTTTATAAAATTTGGTTGAAAGCAATTTCTTGAATTATGCTTCCTAATTTCAAAATTTTGTTTCCAAATAGATTGATTTGAAGATTTAAAAAAAAATGTTGGCCCAACATTTTTTTTTTTTTTTTTTTTTTTTTTAGATTTCCTAGAAAATTAAAAAAAAGAACAAAATCTTATTCAAATTAAATTCGTTTGAATCGATAAATTTATAAGAAATTGTTCAGAAATTTCATTAATTTTTTTTTCAATTTTGTTCCAACCTCATTTTTCAAAAAATTGCTCAGAAGCATTATTTTTATAATTTCATTCAAATGAAATTTTCAGCATTTTATTTTAAAATAGATTTATTTTGTTCAAAAACATTTTTTAAAATTGATCAATTTTTAAAAATTTGTCAAACATTTTTTTTTTGTTAGTTTGTTTGTTTGTTTGTGTGTTTGTTTGTTTGTTTTTTTTCCTAAACTCAATGTTTTGAAAATTTGCTCGAAAACATAGACATTTTTTGTAAAATAATTTTCTCTCCAATATCTTCTCAAAATATTTTTTATTTCAAAATTTTGACAAAAAATGAATTTCTTTCAAACTTTCAAGCTGAAAAAAAGCTCAGATTTATTTTGAAAAAAATCAATCATTTTTTCAAAAATTGCTCCAAAATTAACTTGTTTGAATTATTTTTTAAATTTTGCGTCAAATCATTTTTCAAAGCTCAAATAAATCAATATTTTTTGAAAAGTACATTTTTTCAAAATTGGGAGATTTTTTAAGTTGTTTGGAAATTTTTGTTTTTGTAAAAATTTATTTTGAAGACATAGGTTACTAAAATTTTATTTAATTAGGTACCTACGCTTTTTTTCATTTAAAAAACTTTTCTAAAAACGAATCTTATTTCTTTTTCAATTTTAATTTTAGGAATAAATTGAAAAAAAAAATTCCAACTTTGCGTTGATGTTCAAATACAGATTTTTCTAAATTTCGTTTCAGAAAATTCAGAAATAATATTTTGCTCCATGTTCATTTTTCCTTTTTGAAAATTTGCTAGAAACTAACCGAATTTTTCAAAAGTTGTTTTGAAATAAATTTGTTTGCCGATTTTTCTTCTTAATTTTTGCTTCAACAGAACTTTTTCAAGCTCTGCTAAAAATAAATCACATTTTTCAAAATTTATTTTGGGGATTTTTTTTTTAAATAATAATTTTCCCAATCTGATTCACGTACATTTTGATTTGTTGAAGATTTTTATTTGAATTTTGCGGAAGTGATATTTTTTTATCGACCTCAGAAAACATTTTTGATTCCACTGAAACCGAACCAGATTTTTCAAAATTTCATCAGAAATAAATTTTTGTAGATATATTTTTTTTAAATTTTTTGTTGAAATTTTGTTCAATTACAATTTTTTTTCATTTTTTTTGAAAAGTTAAAAAAATGCTTGTTCACGTACCTAACGATAATTTTTTTAAAAATTGAAATGAATTAATTTTTTTAGTAACAATTTTTTTCAAATTTTACTCATAAAATAATTTATTTAAATGCTCAATTTTATTTATTTTTAAATTGAGCTTGAAAACAATGATTTTTCTTCAAAATGTTTCAATGAAAATTTTTTAAAATTCTGTTCGAAACATCTTTCTTAGAATTCTGTCAAAAAATGATTCTTCATTCAAATTTAAAATTTTATTTCATTCAAAAAATTATCTTCATTTTTATGAAAATTATTTAAAAATCCGAACAATTTTACTCTTACCTTTTGTAACACAAAAACCCCATCATTTTTTTTTTCATTCAACCAAAAAATTTTTGAATCAAATACTTATTGCCATCAAATTCAAACACACTTGCAATCATACTAATATTTTGGCCTGTGGGTCGACTCGAAGGCCGGAAACACGACCCTGCTTTTAAACATAACGAAAAATTCAATTTCTCGGGTAAAATCGTACTCCATCACGAGTTGAAAAATGAATTCTACATAATGTACGGAAGTTGTAAATTGCGTCACGAGATTCCCTCCTCTCCATTCTCTCCTCCCCAGTCACGATGTACGAGTACGCTATACGTATGTACTTCTCGTACTCGTCTTTTGTTTTTGATTCAACACCGACACCGTATGTGCGTTAAATTTTTTAATGCATGTGGGACGAGCCAACGGAGACAGTTTTCCGCTTCGTTTGCAACTCATTTAGCCAATGCGAAAAATTCGCCTCGGTTCGTTACTTACCAACAATAGGGGGTATTTTTCATTCATAGATTGGCGAGATTTGTTGAAAAAAATTTTCATAAAATAATTTTCCGGTCGTGTTTGAGAAAATGGGAGCAAAATCTCGGTGGCAGGTGGTTCGAGAAATGTCCAGAAGGAACAATTGGTTTAATTTTAAATGGAAAAAATTCTCTTTTCATGGTTTTCTATTGAATTTTTTCTCACCAATATGACCGGTAATTTAGCAGTACTCTCGGTGTTCTAAGGCTCGTAAATGAACTAAACGTATTAGAATCTTATTTTTTTTTGAAGAAAAAAAATCTGAATTTTTTCGGGGAATAAATCCTTTTTATTTTTCTAGAGAAAATCTATATTTTAGAAGAAAAATATTTTTTAAATCGTCAATTTTTTAGAGAAGAAAATCTCTCAATTTTGAGAGAAAAAAATACCTACTCATTTTTTTCGAAATAAAAGATTTTTCTGTTAAAAGGCATTACCTACTTTTTTGGAGTAAAAAATCGTTTAATTTGAAGAAAAAAAAACTTTCAATCAAAAGATTGTAATTTTTTGAAAAAAGTAAAAAATTTCTGAATTTTTTTTGAATTTCCTAGTTTTTTTGAGTGAAAAATTCGTTCAGTTTTTGCGAAGAATATCAATTTTTCGGAGAAAAAATTTCTTACTTTTTTGAGAAAAAATATCACAATTTTTTTGAAGTGAAAAATATTACAAATTTTTGAAGTAAAAAATTCTCTACTTTTTAAATAAATTTCGGAGAAAATGATCTTTTAATTTTTCTTTGGGGAAAAAATCTCTTTAATTATGTGGTGGAAAAATATCAACTTTTTTTGTAGAGAAATTTTTCAACTTTTTTTGGAGTAAAAAATGATTCATTTTTAATTTTTTTTTTTTTTTTTTTTTTTGAAAAAAACACATTTTTATTTTTTTAAAGAAAAAAATTAAGTATAGTCTCTCATTTTGTAGAAAAAATCTATTTTTTCTGGAATTAGGTAGATAGGTATGTTAAGTACCTAATTTTTAAACTTTTTTGAAATAAAATTTTTCATTTTTTTAAAGTGAAAAAATCATTCATTTTTTTGGTAAGATTAATCTCTCAACACTTTTGTTGAAAGATTTTTCATTTTTTTTTTTTTAGTGTAAAAACAAATTGTTTCTGTTTTTTTGAATGAAAAATTTCTCAATTTTTTAAAGGGAAAAAATCATTAGTTTTTTAGAAAAAAAAATTCTTCTGCTTTTTTGGAGAAAATAATTCTCTTATTTAGGAGAAAAAATTCTCTGAGTTTTATTTTTTGGTGAAATTAATATCTCAACCGTTTTGGAGAAAAATTTTTCAATTCATTTCGATGAAAAAATCTTTCAATTTTTTCGAATGGCAAGTTCCCCAATTAACAAAAATGTAATACTTACCTACCTATTACTTTTTTTTTGGAAAAAAAAAATTTCTTCGTTTTAAAAACCTGCAAACTTTTTTAAAATTAAGAAATTCTCATTTTTTGGAGTAAAAAAAGCGTTGATTTTTTATGAAAAAAATTCTCTTGAGTTTTCGGAAAATTTTATTTTTATTTTGTTGAAGTTGAAAAAATTAAAAATTCCTCAATTTTTTTGAAGTAAAAAAATCATTTATATCATTTGAAAAATTGTCCTTCAAGACTTCAAGTATTTCTAAAATAAAAAATAAAAAAGGTCTATTTTATTAAAAAGAAAAGAAAAATCTGATTTTATTTTTTGAGGAAGGAAATCTCTGAATTTTTTCGAGATAAAAAAATCTTTATTTTCTTGGAGAAAAGAGAGTTCATTATTTTAGTTTTAAAATTGTGAAATTAATTTTTTAACTTTTTTTGGAGAAAAGTTTTAAATTATTTGGGAGAAAAAAATCTTTTCGTTTTTTCGAAGAATTACTTTTTAATAATGGGGGAAAAGGTTACAATTTTGGAGCAAATTGTAGAAAAAAAATCAGTATTTTTTAATTTTTTTTTTGGTGAAATTAATTTCAACTGTTTTTTAGAAGTTTAAAAAAAATTGGATTAAAATGTTTTCTTTAGAGTGAGAAGTTTCTCTTCAAGACATTATTTTTTAAAATGAAAAGTTCTCAATTTTTTTTGGAGCAAAAAATCACGAGATCTTTTTGGGGAATTAATTTTCAATTTTTTCGTAGGAAACAGGGGTATAATTTTAGTTATGATTTTTTTTTGTGTGAAAATGAATAGGTATTTTAACTTTTTTTTTGTAATAAAAATATTTCTCAATGTCATTAAAGTGAAAAAATCTTTCAATATTTTTGGATAATTTCTCAGTTTTTTGGAAAAAAAAATCATTCTCATACACTCCCAGTCACCCTTGAGGATAAAATATAGCTCCTTCCTAGAAAATTCTAAGCCACTGGCCTTGTTCACTGCCAAGCTTACTAGAATTTTTCTTAATATTTTTCTTTCATTTTCTGTGTTCACAGGTCATCGAAACGATATGGAAAACCAATGAGCGCTCAAAAAATGCTACAGCAGAGCCGCGAAGCCGAGAGCGAACTAATGACCACGCTGGGTTCACCTTCTTTATCATATTCGTTCAAATTATCTCGAGGCCTAGAAGACCACAGCGACGAAAGTGAAACCTCCAGTATCTGCTCCGAGCACTCCTTCGATTCCTATCGCAGACCATCCGACACGATGTCGTGGAACGGATCGCAGCACGGGCTATATCGAGATTACCGCGAACCAACGTTGAAAGATATCGGCGAAATCATCGCCAACTGCGAAAACTCCCACTGGAACGAGAGACGCGAAGGCCTCCAAAGTCTGCAGTACTATCTACAGGAAGGCAATAAATTAGAATTAAGCGATTTGAAACGTATCATGGATGTGTTTACGAAAATCTTCAACGATCCGCATATTAAAGTATTCAGCTTATTTTTAGACTCGTTGAACGAGGTGATACGATGCCACAACGAAGACCTGTGCTACTGCCTGCATCTGCTGCTGACCAGATTATTCAACAAGTTGGGCACCGATTTGCTCAAATCTGTGTATTCGAAGATTATGAAAACGCTAGATATCGTATTCGAATCCTTCCCAGCTGAATTACAATTACAGTCTGTGTTTCGTTTCTTGGTCGATCCAACTCAGACGCCTAATGCACGAGTCAAACTGGCAGCTTTGAATTATATTATCAAATTAACGACGGTCCTAGATCCGTGCAACGCGTTTAGCTCGAATACCATCGATTCTTGCAAAGATTACCCGACCATGGCGCTGGAGAAGATGGTCAGTTGGACGATGACGGATAATTTAAAAATCGGACCCGAGCTGCGACGTGTCTCTCGCGAAGCAGTCCTAGCCCTGTTCAATCTGCATCCTTCGCAGGTAGCTCGTAGGTTCTCGACGATGCCCAGAGAGCTGCAAGAAGCAGCCGCCACCATTTGTAAAAATCGCAGCTATACCAGTGAAAACAACGACTCAGTCGATACGTCTACGCCGAACTCGTTGTACAGCGGAAGCAGCGGCGGAGGGAGTATTACCAGGACCAAGTTCACCTTAGATAGAGAACATCTCACTCCGTACGATAACGGCATAGCCGTCGATAAAGACCGCAGCATTACCGAATACCAAATCAAAGATAACGACGTGCTGAAAACCTACATCGAAGAGCTAACCCAGTGCCCAGTCTCGGACGTACTTCATCGTAAAGAGTTAATCAACAAGATCACGTCCGTCGTGCAAAATAGCCCGTCCGATGTGATCATCAGTAATTTTAAAGCTCTCCTGTTGACCATCTGTAGCCTCCTAATACCCACCGAATCGTCAACCATTAAAGAACTGTCCTTCAATTTATTACAAATCATAGCCAAAAGAAAAACCGTCACTTTTTTGTTGAAAAACATCAGCGATCTGGTGATCACGAAGACAATCGCTTTAGCCAATGATTCATCCAAAGATGTGGTCAAAGCAGCCGAAAACTGTGCCATAAGCTTGGCTACCTTCCTACCAGCCGAATCGGTCATCAGGGTCGTCGTACCATTGATCACCTCCGAAGACCCGCCAGCCAAACTAGTAGCCATCAAAATGCTCACGAGGACCGTCGAATGCTCCGATGGAGCCATAGCCATGGCCGAAATTGACCACATCATGAATGCCCTGCTGGCCGCATACAATGACGAAGAATCACTGATTCGTAAGGCAGCAGTATTCTGTATGGTCGCCCTGCATAAGCAATCCGAAGAAATGAAGGCCTGTCTAGAACCTTATTTTAATCGATTACAAGGAGCAAAGTTGAAATTGGTCCAGTTATATATTCGAAGAGCCGAACAAGGATCTTCAATTCCAACATCTCCTAAAAATTAATTTAAAAAAAAACTCGAATAGTTGTGAAATGAACTTTTATAGTCTGATAGAGCAGGATTGATTGCGATCGAATATTTCATATATTTTACGAGGTTGTGTCGTTTATTTTGAGTATTCAATCGACCCCCCTTCCCTTCCTTCCAAAATAGAGTCATAGGTGTTGGAAATCAAATTAGGGTTTTGGAATTTTTTTACTTCCAACTGATTGAATACATTATTGTCGAGATTGTTAATTTTTAGCGATATTTTGTATTTTATTTTTCATGTGACGAATATAAATATGGCGATAGGATGTCGAAATGTTACGAAAGATTTACTGTGTTAATAGTTCGCGAAGTGTATCTTTTTTTTTACTCTTTCATTTGTAAGAAAAATGAAAACTCTAGCGCGATTTTAAAATTTAAAAAATATATATATTAATTATAGTGCGTAGAGTGATGATCAGTCCTGTTTGTATGTTTATATATTATGTTTTTTTTTTCTTTTTTTGCAAAATTTAACTTTTTATGCATAATTTTGTTCTTGATTTATTTTTCTTCTTCTTTTCCGTATTTATTATTATCGATTATTAATTTCACTAATTTTCATTTTAAGCACTAGTCAAATGTATAATTTTTTATCTATTTTCAAGCTTAAAATAAGATTCTTTTACATGTGCGAATGAATTTAATTGTCCAACGAATGTATTAAATAAAAAAAAATGAGGTGAATTTTAAAAAGTAAATAAAATTTTAAAATAACGCTTAATTTTTTTGATATGGTAACTAATTACGGCGGTGTATAATTGTATTATTTTTATTGTTTATTTACTTATATTTTCTCGTATAAACTTTTGTATGCATTTCAAAGTAATTTTTGTTAATAGTTATTGTTAATGACCGAGAATAAATTTATTGAATATTTTAGAAGGTAATTTGTTGCATTTAATGTTACAGTAGGTTTGGTGAGAAGAGATCAAAAAGATAAATTAAAATTTCAAAAGTAAAATGACTAAATGAGTTGACGTTGAAAATTACGAAAATGCAAAAAAAAACTTTTTAAATTAAAATCTTTTACTTTTTCAAAAAAGGAAATGTTATAATTATTTGTTGAAATTAAAAAAAAAAAAATTGGAAAAATTTTCTTTACTTTTTCCCAAACAAAAACTGTAATTTTTTAAAAATAATTTTTAAAAAAACATTCGAAAAAAAATTTGGATTTTTTTAGAGTAGAATACTTGTCTTCTTAATTTTATTATTTCAAATTGTGAAGGAAGAAAATTTTTCAACTTTTTTGGAACAGTTTTTTTTTTCAAGGAAAAAATTTATTGATCCGTTTAAATACCTCATTTTTTATGAATCAAAAAGCTATGTTTTTCGAAGAAAAAAAATCTTGTTTTTTTTTTCGAGGAAGAAAATTTCTTAATTTTTCATTTTAGGAATAAAAAAAAAGGATTAAATTTTTTTCTGTACCTAATTTTTTTCAAGTTCTTTGGAGAAAAAAATATTTTGATTTTCATAATTTTTTGGTACCTAGTTTAGGTAAGTAATTAAGTAATACTTTTTAAATTTTTTTGGAGAAACACAATTCATTTTTTACGGTCGTTTTCAAGGAGAAAGAAAATTCATCAATTTTTTTATACAAGAATTTCTTATTTTTTAGGATTAAAATTTCAAAAAAATTAATTAGAGTTCTGAATTTTTTGTAAGGGAAAAAAGCATCAAGCATCAGTTTTTTTTTTGTTTTTTTTTAAATGATTTCTTTACTTTTTTTGACTAAATATCCCAATTTCTTTGGAGGGAAAATTTTTCTGGCGGAGGAAAATTTCTCAATTTCTTGAAAAGAATTGTTAAATTTTTTGGAATAATTTTTTTTATAATGAAAAAATTTATTAGGTAATTTTTTTGAATTATAAATTTGTTAATTTTTTTAAAAATTATAAATTGCTTTGCCCTTTTTGAAGAAAATTTTTAGATTTTTTTGGGGGAAAATTGACCAAACTTTTTGAATAAATTTTTAATAATGAAAAAAAATTTTATGTTATTTTTTGAACTAAAAAATTTCCTTATTTATTTTCATCTTATCCTTTTTTTTTGCAGAAAAAACTTTCTCAATTTCAATTTTTTTGGAAAAAATTACATATTTTGGAATAAATTGTATTCCAAAAGATTTCCATAATTAATTACCTACCTCTCTTTTGTTTCATGTAAAAAACTTGCAATTTTTGGTAGGGGAATTCCCAATATTTTCTCGAAAAAAATACTTAATTAAAGTTTTTTTTTAATTTTTGGAATAGGTACATTTTTTTTTTCAAATTTTTGAAGAATATTTTCGAAAAACAAACTTCTCAGTTTTTTCGTTTTTTGAACTAAATTTTTTGGGCTAAGAAATTATTTGATTTATTGAATTAAATTAAGGAATCTTTTTTTTTATTTTTTAAAGAAAAATTTAATTCTTTTGGAAAAGAAAATCTTAAAAGTTTTTAGGGTTATAAAAATTTCTCAATTTTTTGGGCTCAAGTCAAAAATATCGCAATTTTTTCGGATGAAAAAACTTTCAAGTTATCAAGTTTCAATTTTTTGAAGATGAATTACAAAATTAGAAAATTTCTCAATTTTTTAATTTTTTATTTCTAGGAAAAAATTGAAAAAAATGATGATGTAGGATGCGGTAGCTGGGAATTAGGGATAAAAAAATTTTTAGGCTGAAAATTATTGAAATTTCTAAAATTCTAAAATTTTTCTATCGAAGAAAAAAAATTAAAAAAAAAACAAAACTGATAGCGCTACCTTGTGTAAGATTACCAAACTACACTAAATTCTGTAATTTTTTTTCTGTGGACATCCAGCTCCAATAATATTATTGTTATTGTTGTTGGAATTCCTTAGCGGATTATTTAAATTTCGGTGAATTCGGTGACAGAAAAATTGCTTAAAATGCATTCAATTTAGTATTTACTTAATTTTTTACTCCGCACTTCGGTGTATTAACGTTATAAATATTCGATAAAATCATTACACTTGAAACATTCACCTGCGCGAAGTTATTTTTTGATCATTCTTGATGCATATGGTTCTAAATCCTTATCAATACCAAACTTGATACTTGCCGGAAATAGTGAAATTATTAAGTGATTCGAAAGAATTAGTTCATAAAATAGCTTTGGATATCCTGTGTCATGTTCATTATGAACCCGCCGACCAACATTTGAAAAGTGATTTACAACAGAAGTATTCCATTTTGCATAATAAGCTTCCAGATTGGACGCAAAAATACAACGAAATCCAGGCTACCGGTTTGTTTTGTTTATTTCAAAAACTAGTTAATAAGATAGAAACTCTATAAAATCTTACAATTCGATATCGATATTTATTTTCTAGAAAAACAAACGATACCAGTAACGATGTCGGACGCCGGAAGTGTAGACGAAAATGCATTTTTAGCCAGCTTCGAAAATGTACCCCACATGAATATGTACAGCTTCAGAGATGTTACGGTCAAATGGAAAGAATGTTATAAAATAATCGAAAGCAAAGACGGAGATTGGAAGAAACGTGTCAAATCGCTGACGGAAATACGTGCCTTGATAACAGCCAGCTTAAACTACGACGAGTTCCATTCAAAGCTGAGAGAATTATTACCAGCCTTCGATAAGCCTCTGAAAGATCTCCGATCTTCGGTTGTTCGCGAAGCATGCATTACCGTCGCATTTTTATCGAAAACTCTTGGCATTAAATTCGACTATTTCGCCGAATCGGTATTACCAGACTTGTTTAAATTAATTCAAAGTTCGGCTAAAGTGATGGCGACGTCTGCAATCGTGTGTATTCGCTTTATATTGAGGTATATTCACGCGCCGCGTTTAATTTCACGCATCTGTGAACCTATTTTTGATCAACACAGTCAGCTAAACAAATCGAAAGAAATAAGAAAAACTTGCTGCGAATTTGTATACCTAATTTTGCAAACTTGGCCAACAAACTCGATCGAAAAAAACCAAACTGCTTTGTCGAATTTACAAAAAGCCATTAAGAAAGGTCTAGAAGATGCCGACGGAGCTGCCAGAGTACATTCCAGAAATGCTTTCCAAGAGTTTTCTAACGTTTTTCCACATCTCGCCGAAGGTCTTTCCGAATCTTTAGAGGACCGGAGTCGTAAATACCTGAATTCCAATTCAAATAGCAGTTCTAGTTCGTCGCTACATCGTATTCCAGCCGCCACTACAACCAAAGGCATTTCATACAGATCGAACAGTGCAATAGATTTACACGTGATCAAAAAGGTCACCACGAGAGATCAATCCACAGCCAGGAGTGCTCAAAAAGCTAGCTCTTCGGGTGTATCGACGACGACACCTAAAACTAGAACTCAACCCCAATCTCAGTATTCTCAGTCGAGCAGTCAGAGAGCTGGTCGTACCAAAAGTCGAATTTCAATATCGCAGCCAACAAGTCGTGCAGGGTCACCGAATTCTGGATTGAGTTATACCAATTATTTATGCAGCAGTGGAAATATTTCTAGGTACAGTTATCGCAGCAAGATTATTTACTAGTTGAAATGAAAAACTTGAATTTGACTTTGATTTCTGTGTTCGCAGGTCGACAAGACTTCACGAAAAACCAACGGTAGCTCAAAAAATGTTACTACAGGCTCGTGAAGCTGAAGCCAAAATATTAGCCTCCCTAAGTTCACCTCCGTTGTGGTGTTCGTTGAGACAAACACGAGGCTCAGAAGATCACATCGATGGCAGTGAAACATCAAGTATTGCCTCTGAGCACTCTATGGATTCGCATCGAAAACCATCGGATACATCGAATGGCTCTCCCTACGGATTGTACCCAAATTTTCGCGAACCAGCTTTGAAAGATATCTACGAAATTATTACCAATTGCGAAAACGTACATTGGAACGAGAGACGCGACGGTTTACAAAGCCTGCAGTACTATTTGCAGGAAGGCAATAGATTAGAATTACGCCATTTAAAACGTATCATGGATGTGTTTACGAAAAACTTCAACGATCCGCATATTAAAGTATTCAGCTTATTTTTAGACTCGTTGAACGAAGTGATATGTTGCCACAACAAAGACCTGCATTATTGCCTGCATCTGCTGCTGGTCAGATTATTCAACAAGTTAGGTACCGATTTGCTAGATTCGGTAAATTGTAAGATTATCAAAACCCTAGACATCATATCCGAGTCTTTTCCGGCCGACTTACAGTTACATTCTGCTTTTCGTTTCTTGGTCGATCCAACTCAGACGCCTAATGCGCGAGTTAAATTAGCAACGTTGAATTATATCATCAAATTAACATCGGTTTACGATCCATCTAACGCGTTCACTACGAATACCATCGATTCCTGTAAAGATTACACGACCATGGCTTTGGAGAAAATCGTCGGCTGGACGTTACCGGATAATTCAAACGTATCATCGGAGCTGCGACGTGTCTCTCGCGAAACAATCTTAGCCTTGTTTACACTGCATCCTTCGGAAGTCGCACGGAGATTCTCGACGATGCCCACCCAGTTAGAAGAAGCAGCTGTCACCATTTGTAAAAACCACTGCTTCAGTAGCGAAAACAACGACGAGCTAAAAGCTTACATCGAAGAGCTATCGCAGAGCTCAGCTGAAGACCTATCGCATCGAGAAGAATTACTCAACGAGATCACATCCGTAGTACGTACTTGCCCATCCGAAATGATCGTTGGTAATTTTAAACCTCTGCTTTTGACCATCTGTGGCCTTCTAATACCCCAAGAATCAGCTACCATTAAAGTACTATCGTTTAATTTACTGCAAACGATCGCCGAAAAGAAAATGGTCACTGATTTGTTGAAAAACATCAGCGATTTGGTCATCACGAAAACCATAGCGTTGGTTAACGATTCCTCTCAAGATGTCAAAACAGCTGCCGAAAATTGTGCAATAAGTTTAGCTACCTGCCTACCAGCTGAATCGGTAATTAGAGTCGTCGTACCTTTGATTACCTCGGAAGATGTACCAGTTAAACTAGTAGCTATCAAAATGCTCACCACGAATGTAAAATGTTCGGATGGAACGACAACTCTTGCCGAAATCGACCCAATAATGAACGTTCTACTAAGTGCTTGCAATGATAAAAATTCCAATATTCGTAAAGCGGTTGTATTCTGTATGGTGGCATTGCACGAACAATCCGAAGAGATGAAGGCTGTTCTGGAACCGTATTTTAATCGACTGGAAAAAACCAAGTTGAAATTGGTGCAATTATATATCGAAAAGGCAGAACAAGGATTTCCCATGCAAACGTCTCCTAAAGATTAATTTAACTTTGATAGTTTTAGAATGAAGTTTTATACGCCGATAGAGCAGTATTCGTTTTAAGCACTAGTCAGTGGCTTAGATAATTTTTGTAAAGCTAAAAATAAGATCTTTGTATTTGTGTGAATGAATTTTATTGTCTAATACTAATGTAATGTCCAATAATAAAAAATAACTATCATGTTCTGCGAATTAATAACTACTATGAATTGATTTGTGAACTTCGTTTCGTTATTGGTTATTTTTAAATTTAATTTTCGATGAAAAAAGCAAACCACATTCGAAATAGGAAATGGAATTTGATGCAAAACACGAAGCAAAATGCAAAAAATGCTGATAAGTGTTTGCTTAGTTGCCTACCAGATGCAAATTTGTGCTCATTGGGTCGTCGCAAAAGAAATAATTTCAACTTTTTTTTTATTAATTATTCAAATTTCAAAATAGGTTGTACCATAACATTGATCAAAAATGCTGACTTGCATTTGATTTCGCAGGTAATTTATCACAGATTCGAGTAGAATGATATCACCTGAAATGATACCAATTCCACTGAAATTTTAAATTGAACTTGAAGGAAAAAAACAAATAAATCATTCAAATCGATCGAAAATTAACAATGATAGAGTAGTAGACAGAACAGTGCTAAAGTATGAAATTGGACGGAAAGGAAGGGGTCCAAGCGAAATTTTTCAATGACCAAAATTACTTCTAAGATCTCAGTCTACAACTTTTGTTTGAAAATTTTTTCAATTGGACCTCTCCCTTTAGTCCAATTTTTGATTTTAAATATTTTAATTATTAAATATCTAATGATTTCTACGTAAGTATCTAGCATTATGCAAAATTGTGGGGGAGGCGAGGGTTCAATCAAAATTTATGTAATAAAAAAAATTATTCCTAGAATCAATCTACAACTTTTGTCCCAATTTTTTTTTCAAAAAACAACACCGTTGCAAAAAACCATTCAAAAAACGCTACGATTTTGCAAAATTGCTAAAAAAATTGATCATTTCTTTTTTTTTGCTCAACGCGTCAACACTGTTTCTCAATCCGCCATTACATTTTTTTTCTGTTTGGAATTTTTGAAGTACGTTCGCGGTTCGTTCCATTATTATTTCTTTTGTAAGAATTGAAAATCTATTCGTGAAACGGAAATCAAATGTAATTATTGTTTAATAAAACTTTATTAATATGTGAAGGTAACAAAGAATCTAAAATGTATGCTGTATCTATGTAGAATGATGAAGAAGAAGTGAAGCAACCAGCGAATCAATCTCTTCACCAGTTTCGGCGGTTTCGTTTCATTTACTGCTCAGCTCTGAAAATTCGTCTATAAAATCAAGTACGTAATCTATTAATTATGATTTGTGTCACTCATAAATCCTAAGTACGTACGTATAATTAAATGTTTGAATAGTACGAAGCGAAGCTTTTCTTCTGCTCCTTCAATTATTTTGTTAAAACACTCTACCAAAGGCAGAAGACGTGATAGTTACGTACGAAAAAAGGTTACGAAATCCCAAAAATATATCTTTATTAAACATATACTTTGATAAATGACAAGAATAGTAATCAACAAATGGAAAAAAATGGTAAAAACTGAAACATAATTTTAACGATACTTTTCCAAGTAGTTGAATTTAAAAAAAAAAAAAGGAAAGAAATATACACAAACTTAATTAACATTAAATCACAACCAAAAATACAAACAGGATTACAAATTTTTTTACATGAACATACAACAAAATACATACACGAAATGTATTATACAAAATTATTCTTAGAAAATAAAAATGTTGAATTCATCTTTGGTATTGAAAATACACACATAAACAATATTATAAGTAGGTATGCCATCGAATTAGAATCGAATTACATTAGTTGGGTAGTATTTGATACAATCTTCGTAGGTATGTAATTCACGTCAAATTATTATTACAATCATTTCTAAAGATACGAATTGATCTACGTTATCACAGATACATCGTGTGGCTGGAAAACTTGAAGATAAATTGCGATCCGAGTGAAGAAGTCAGATTTATTCCTACGAAGTAAACGTCACATTCAGAGTTAACAAATTCATCGGTACGTGAGTAACTTCGTCTAAAGTATTGAATGTTTTTATCTTATGAAGTCCGGTCAGCGACGTTTGAGATACGCTGTGCAGTTGCAAATCGCCAAACTGCGTATCCGGACGGAAGGCCGAATATTTATGACTAGATACCGATTCTAAATAACAATTTGGTATTTTCACTTTAGGACTGACATTGCATGCGAATCCTTGACGGTGCAAGATGAGCAAGGCGGAGCTGGTTGGAAATTGAGTATACAAGGAATCGGTCGACGTACGAAAGTTTAGTAAGTGGATATCACATGGTAACGGTTTAGTTATCAATTGTAACGGGTAATGGATTGTATTCAACGATGGGCTTTTACTGTTCGGTTCTTCGACGAGGAATAAATTCGCAGGGTAGAGTAATGTATTGGATAAATAATTAGATAACAAACTGGGTCTAGACGCTTCTGTAGGTTTCGATTGCGTAATATCTTCGAGCAGAAGCCAATATTTGGTTAATATTTTTTTATTGTCCACAATTCCTTCGCCCATTCCTCGAGCATCGTCGTATAACGTTCGTCGTTCGAGCATCACCTCCAAGTAACCAGGCTGCCACGAAGAAGCTCCTTGAGAATGATCGACCAACAATGAAAGACGTTGTACTTCGTCTTCTATGTATAAACTGGTCGTCACAGGGAAGTAATTACCTTCGATGCCGATTCTTTCAACGGTCACACGTTTCTGCATCTGCATTCCATTCGTATCGGTATAAAAAGTAGAAGGGTTACCGTTATTTATACCGCTCGAGAACCTCATATACATCTCAGTTTCGCGATTTTTCGGCGGCACTCCAAAATCGATGATGTTCTCGATGTAAATACCTTCGGATAATGGACCATCTTTATGATACAAACGAGCCGAATGAGCTAGTAAACTTTCGTAAACGACCGTCAATTCCGAAGCCACTGGTCCAGAAGTGATTACGATGAATTGATTCGAATAATCTCTCAAAATATCACGTTCAGTCTCGTGCGAATTCGGATCAGGCATGAATAGGTAAGCTCCACTGTGGAATTGGGCAGATTGATAAGCAGCTATGGTCATTTCGCAATATGTTCTTTTTTCCGTTTCTTTCTTCGTTATAGTTTTCAAGAACCCAGTCTTGCCATCGAATAGCGTTCGTATCTTGCGATTTTCCAATTGGATATCACCTAGTTGGATATTTTTCGTTTGAAAGACGTCCTGGTTTTGTTGGCAGTGTTGGCAGTAAACGACGGCCATGGATGTGGCGTCACTTTCGCCTTGATTCGCCGAAATGGTGAACACGTTCACCGATAATGGTGGCAGATCGACGATGAATAGAAGCTCGAAACGATTTTTCATTATTTCTATCGGTCGTTGAGGATCGTAACCGGAGCCTTTGTTCGAAGATATGTTCCAGACCGGATTGATTTGATGGACAATGGCGTTATCTTGGTAATCGGTGATGATCACGTTGGGCGTATTTACCTGCATTTTGACCACCTCTTGCCTGTGATGAGCGTGGGAATTAAATACCACCACTTTCCTTCTACGAGTTATCGTCGTTACGATTTTAGGCGAAGTTGTATCGTACGATTCGGAATCAGATTCCGGTACGATGATCCGATACGGTGGCAGATCCGAATGATGATTCTCGAATAATAAGTTTTGGATTACGTACGTCTGCAGGAAGACCGAATCTTGTATGCCTTCGATTAATTTCAGAGCGTAATCTCGCATAACGAACGCTTTCGATGTGCCAGTGATGGCGTCGTGATGTTGAAACAAGGCCAAATTCTGTCGAGCTTTTACCAATTTTTCGTAATTTCTTTCGATTATTTTTATAGTATCGTTATGTCTGCGTTGTTTAGCTTTATTCAGGCCGTACGTATAAAGGATTTCAGCCGAACGTAAATTCCTCTCCAATTCTCTATCGAGTAATTTCCAATACGGTCTGGTTGTAAAGTACCCGCTCCAGTAGGCCGGTCTGCCTTCGGTGAATATATCGCTGTAAACGAAGAAATCGCCCTTTAAAGTTGGGAAATTGGTCATACGTGATTGCACCTCCCTGAAGTAATCCTTCGGCGTACCGAATTGTATCTCGGCGTGGTAAACTTCCTTGTGACCGTTAACGTAATCCATTAGTCTTTTATAGTTTCTATACTGCTGTTCCCATTCGACATCTTGATCGTAACGAAAATCGTCGCCCAATGGGACCAGAATTACGTTATGCGGATATAAAGATCCCGTTCTTTCGTACTGCTCCATCAATATGTCGGCTTTTTGCTTAACGTTCTGCTGGTCTATCGGCATCGCTCGCAACGAGTACTCTGTGAATTCGCCTACTACTTTGCGAAAGTCGAAATACGTACAGATTTGAGGATGCGGCCCGCAAGAATGCTTTATCGAGTAGATATCGAAGGGCTGATTATGAACGAACATATCGGTATAACCGATCGAGTCCCAGTTCTGCCTCCATAAGAAGTCGCCCATCATTTGTTTGGCGAACCATTGCTTCCAAGAATAGTGAATACGTTGGATAACCGTTCCCGATGTTACGCCCGATGATTTCAGCAAGTATGGTACCGTCGAACCGTGCCCGAATGGATCTACCGACCAGCCACTGTTCACGGAGACGCCGAGGTTGTTTTTGATCCATTGGTGGCCTACAAACAAAAGACATTTGGTTAGATTACGGCGCCGAATGTGGAATATTTTGTTAATGGAAACGAGGCCGGAAACTTGGATTTTTCTTGGATGTAGCTCGATGTTTTCCCTAGGGGAAGGGGAGGGTGGGTTGACATTGTAAAAATGATTCTTTTTACCAAAAATCTGAAAAAATTGCTCCAAATCAAAAGAATTAAAATACCTTCCCCCTAAAAATTAAGAGATTTTCCTTTTTTTTTTCAAAAAGTGAACGGAAAATTTTTTACATTTTTTTTTAAGCTTGAAAATATTTTTTTCAGCAAAAACGATAAATTTTCCCAATAATTTTTTATATTTTATAAAAATTGATATTTTTTTACTTCTACTCCAAAAAATTGAAATGTTTTTCATTCCAACAAGAGTTTTGATTTTTTTCCCACAAAAATCATTTAAGAAATATTTTTACTCCTAAGAAATAAAATAATTTTTGATTCCGAAAAATGAGGGAAAAAATTCTACGAATTTTCTTTGAAAGCGAAGATTTTTCTCTCCTTGAAATTGAAAGTTAATTTTTTCAAAATAATAATCTTGAAAATTTTTACTCGAGTATTTAAATTTTTTTTATTTGAAGAAAATAATTGGGATTCTTCATCCATTTTTTTCTCTAAAAAATTCAAAGTTTTTTATTTTTTTTTTCAAACGAATTTAGAGAATTTTTCTCTGAAAAAGTTGGAACTTTTTTTTCTTCGAAATGATTAGGAAATTTTTACTTGTTTTTTTTTCTCCGGAACAAATTCTTGGAATGAAAAATTCCTTAATTTAATTTTTTTTTCAATTTTATCAAAGAAAGAAAATAAATTCCTTATTTCTGGAGGAAAAAACCTTGAACAAAAAAAAAATCAAATCACCTATTTTTGTATCTTGGCATAATTGAATAAGTTTTTACGCAAATTTAAAAATTAAGCTTTTTTTCAAAAAAAAAAAAAGAATTTTAATTTCAAGAAAATTCAGAATATTTTTTCTCCAAAGTGATTGAGAGGTTTCTTTCTTCGTAAAGTTTTATCCCAAAAAGTTTCAAGATTTCTTTTCAAAATTTTTTTTGAAAATTGTATTTTGAAAAAATAAATGTGTGAATTTTTATTTTTAAAGAAATGATAGGTACATATTTTTATTTTAAGGAAACTTGAAATTTTGTTTCTCCAAAATAAATGGGGGATTTTTTTTACTACCCAAAAAATTTATCAATTATTTGGTTTTTTTTTTAAACAGCAATTTCTGATTATTTCAAAAAAAAACTAGGTTGGTAAAATATATTTTTATTCAAAAAATTGTTTTTTTTTTAAATTACAAATTTTGGAATTTTTTCATTCCTAAAAATGGAAGATTTTTATTCCAAACTGTTTGTTCATAAAAAAATATAAATTTTTTTAGTCGCAAAAATTGACCAAGTTTTTTGTTCTAGAATATTCATTCATTTTATTATTCCAAAAAATTACGTAAAATAACTGTTTGTTCCAAAAATATTGAGAAATTTTTTCTTCCAAAAAATCAAGTTTTTTTTAAAAATTTATTTCATAAAGTTGAAGTTTTTACCTGTCAAATAAATTAAGTTTTTGTTTCATTCCAAAAATTTGCAATTTTTTCATTTCTAAAAATTGTGGGTTTTTTATTTCAAAAAATATACCTATGACTTTTAACCGTCCTAAAATTGGTCATTTTTTATTCCAAAAAAATCGAAATTTTTTTTTATCTCAAAATGTTGAGATTTTTTTGTTCAGAAAGAAATAGATTTTTTATTAGTCTCAGAAATTGAACAAGTATTTTATCCCAAAATATTTTCTTTAGGTAATATTGTATTATACCAAAAAATTACGTAAAATAATTTTCTTGTTCCAAAAATATTGAGAATTCTTTTCTCTCAAAGACACGAAATTTTTTTCTTTTCTTTAAATTTTAAGGTATATTCCAAAAAAAAAAAAAATTGGAAATTTTTTGTTCCCAAAAATTTATCAATTTTTTCAGTTCCTAATATTGAGATGATTAGGTTTTTCCAAAAAAATTGAATATTTTTCTTCCTTCGAAAAAACGTTTTTTTTTTCAAAATAATTAGGTTAGGAGGATTTTTAAAAAAAAATAATTGAGGAATTTTTAATTTTTTACTCATTTTTTCAACCTAGAAACTCCTTTTAAAAATGTTTATACAAAAATTGAGTCTTCTCCCCCCTCTTTAAAACACAGATTTTAAAGGGTAGCTCATTTCACTTTTGGTGTAGAGAAAATAATATGCTTAATCGAAGAGAAACAAATCCTCAAAATGGAAGTTTAAATCATCGCTTCAATACCAATCCTCTTACAACTGTACGAACGTAATTATTCGATCATCACGTTCCAACTCGTTCCAAGCTAGCAAAACTATCCAATTTAATAATGATTCGTCGATAAACTTTCTTCACCGTATTATCGCATCGTTCAGCGATACGATCCGTACAAAATTACGCGTATCGTATAAACTTCCATCGACTAAAGAAGAAGAGAATTGAGTGAAAAAATATAACTCTGGATAAGCTCGTTCCCTCCTTTCCTCGATTCTCCTGCTCATTCGACAACACATAATATAAAAAAAAGAGTAAAACTTTCGATACTCGAGCAAAAAGTTACCGAGCAACTTGTCCGTAATACGAATTCAAAATTAAACGCATCCTGGACGATTGAGAAAGCGAGTTGAGAAAAATCGAATAATTCTCTTTTGAAAAACTATACTTATACAGCAGAATCTTTATGGAAAGCTGGTACCAGGGACCGGAGGACGATCCGGTCTTCGCAGAAAAACTCTATTATCGCAAATGTATTTGTAAATGGCATTTAATTACCAACTTTCCGAACGTACCCTCGAAGCGTGTTAAAATTAACGAAACTTTCTTCACTATATTTCGGCGTTCGCTAAATTAAAATTAGTGATACCCAAAGTATCCTCGGATCGTAGAGGTTACCGTCTTCGAAGGCCATGTTTTTTTTCTTCATTTACCACCTTTAATCGAAGTTAAAGCCTCGGTTGAATTTTTTGCACCTAATTTTCTTCGACTTTGGAACATCATTAACGTCTATATGTACGTAGCAACCCTTTTTGGAATCGTCGTCGTAAGGGTGAAGCATCGCATGTTTTGCAATAATTATACGCAACGTGTGTATAAACCCGAGTATCAGATAATACCTGCCTATACGAACGCTATTGCGAAATGAAGACTTTAAATAGCTCATCGTGCCCAAGACCGAGCCCAATTCGAGGTCCGTGTTCAACGTCAAACTAACTCGAGTCTAAATTGCCAACATTTTTTCAACTTTTTCCATCGTAGAAGAGGGAAATAAATTTCAACGTTCCGGAAATTATATTCTAGAGCAACGTGTTACGCCATTTCACTTTGATTATGAAGCAAAGAAAACGAGAAAATTGAGTAATTACAAAAAAACACTTCTGAAAGACGTATGCTCGCATTTCTCCAGGAAGACTAACTTTGAAAAAAAAATTATGAAAGTTTTTCTCTTTGGAAAAAAATTATCGTGGATGTAATTTTCAAACGTCAGATGAAAGTATAGCAATTATTTTCAATAGAGTATTTGTCAAAATTAGAAATTATTAAATCATTAAGAAATTTAAAAATTGAAAATTTATAAAAAATCAAGAAATAGCGAAAAATTAGAAAATTTGAGGGGAATTAAGAAGTTGAAAGATTTAGAAACTTTTCAACAATTAAATATATGTTACATGAAAAAATTTTCAAATAAAAAAAACAACAAAATCCGAAAATTTAAAATTTTGAATTAGAAAAATAAAATTTAAAAATAAAAAAAAATACATATAAGATTTGAAAGAAAATTCCAAACAGTCTTCATTCTATAAATTTGATAAAAATAAAATTTCTCATGTGAAAGTCCTACATTTGTACGATTGATTATAAATAAAAAATTGCTCACTCTCATAAAACTGAAAAATTGGTTCAATTTTTTTTTCAAGTTGTGAATTTGATGAACCTAAAATTTCTACAAAATTAATCAATTTCACATCGAATTTATTTCACGTGAAATCCTTCATTTTTGTAGGATTGAATATTATGAAATAATGCACATTCTCATAAAATTTGAAAAAATCGATAAAATAAAATTGATGAAAATCAACTTTCTGAAAAATCAATGAATTTCTTATCGAATTTATCACCTGTGAAGTTCTCCATATTTATTTGTCTATGAATTAATTAGAAAATCTTGAATTATTTCAAAGATGACCATGACCCCAAGAAAATATTCAAGCAAAAATTCAATTTTGAAAATCGAGTAGCTTTAAAAATATGTGCCTCTAAGCATAGCACTTTGTATATGGCACAATAAATGAATTTAAAAAATAAATAAATAAATAAATGTGAATATTAAAAATTGATAAAAATTGAAAAGTTGTAAAAAATATTAAGATTTGGAAATTTTTAAAATTATTAGGTAAAAAAAAAGGAATTTATCAACTTCAGAGAAAATACCTATAAATAATTAGAAAAAATTGAAAAATTTATTAAAATTAAAATTTTTCAATAATTAAAAATTTCTTTAAAAAATGAAAAAATTGAATAAATTTTTAAAAAGCTGAAAGATTTTGAAAATTCGAAAAAATTAAAAAATCAATAAGGACGGAAATTTGAGAGGATTTAAAAGAATTAAAAAATGAAAATAAATTTTCAATCTGAAAATCATAAAAAATTAAAATAATTGATAAATTTTTTCAAATCAAAAAATCTAAAAAATTGAATGAAGTAAAAAAAAGTTGCAAGATTTTTAAAATTTCAAGAAAATTACAAAGTCAAAATAGAAAATTAAGAAAAATAAAAAAAAAATTGAATGAAAAAAAATCAAGGTATGTAGATGTATCTCGTACCTACCTAACACCTATCCGAAAATTGCGAAAAAAATAAAAATTTTGTATTATTGAATGTCGTAAAAAAATTAAATGACGTTGATGGGGAAATTGATGCTTAATTGAAAATTTTTTAAAAATTGAGCCATTTTAGAAATATTCAGAATATTTTTTTCACTTTGAAGATTTAGAAAAAAATAGAATTTTTTTTTTGTATTCCTAAAAAGTTGAAAAATTTTTAAAATTGTGAAAAATTGAAAAATGCAGGTGATTTCAAAAAAACTTCAAAATAAAAAAATCAGCAACTTTGGAAATATTGAATATTTTTAATGAGTAAAAAATTCATAAAAACTTTTTAAAAAAAAATGAATTTGGAAAATTGAAAAAAAAGGGAGAATTAAACTGTTTTTGAAGAGTTGAAAGTTTGAAAAAATTTAAAAATCACAAAGACTTTGAATTTTGGTGAAGTGGAAGGTTGAAAAATTTCAAAAATTCTGTCAACTTTATTATTATCAAGTTTGAAAAAAGAAATATAATAAATTGCCAAGTGAAATGGTAGAATTAAAAAAATTTAATGACCAAAGGATTAGGAAAAAATCGAGAAAAAAAAATTGAAACTAAAATGTTAAAGTTATTAGGTATCAATTTTTTTTTAATCATTTGGACTTTTTTACCTATAATAGAAAAAAAAATTGAAAAAACTGAAAATTATCAAAGTTTGAATCCTTTAGAAAAACTGAAAAATTGTAAAATCTGACAAATGAAAAATTTTTAAAAATGTGAAATTTTCGAAATAGGACCGATGTATTGAAAATTTGAAAATTTTAAATAATCAAAAATTAAAAAGATTTGAAAAGGTTGCAAAAAGTTACGAATTACAAATAATAAAAATAAAAATTGAAAATGTGAAAAATTCAGCATTTTTAAAATCTCAAAAAACTGAACAGTCTAAAGAAGAGTAAACCTGTAGAAAAATTATCATCTGATTTTTGTCGATAATCATAAATTTTAAAAACATTTTCTTCGAAAAAATAATCCTCAATTTACCAATATTTTGTGTCAGATTTTACAAAACTTATGGAAATTCGTTGCTAATACCCATACAACGTTAAAAATTTAAATACGTAGGTACGTATAGTTCGAAAAGTTATAAATATATCAACGAATGGATAAAATAATCCCTTCCTTGACCTTTTTCCATTTCCAATACGAAAACAAAAACACGACCGGATGTTTTCGTATTAAAAATAGATAAGTCGAATTTGAATGAATTCGAAATATGGGGCACGAATTTCTAAAAGATTGACGAACGCAAACGCATGCTATTCTCGTAATACCATTGGTTATTTATTCAAACTGGCGAATAAAATAAAAGAGTTTGCGTGCCATATCATCGAATACCCATCTAATTAGCATTAGACCTTAACCTGGACTTGAAGCATATACAATACAATCCACCCTCGTCCACGTAATCCAATCCTCTAGAGAATTTTCATAGCCTTTACGATTCTACTGGTATATGTACCTACTTGTAGAATAACATATCGGTCTGTTTGTTTTGATTCATTAATCATAATGTCTAATGCGATTTACTATTCGTGTTTACAGGTGGAAAAGCATTCGCCCGGCTGAATAATTTAATTAAACTGCCTAAATACCTACCTATACCAGCGCAATAATTATCGAAACTCGAGATCAAAAGAAGGCGAATTCACGACCAGATCCAGCTGTTTCCCGGTAAGTACGCGCTCGTTGACCTGGTAATACGCGGAGCTCGACGCTTTTACAGTAATTACCAACGACTCTGGGAAAGCAGAGGGCGAAAACGCCGAAAAATCTTTTCCCAAAGGGTAGATTAAGATAGTGAAAGAAAAACTTTGCACCGGTATTCAGGTGATAAAGGAAATAAAACAAGGCAATTAGAATTATTATACCAAGCCGGCCCCACACCACTGTATACCGAAGTTCGCACACCACAACGCTACGCAAGCTTTTAAAACGAAAAAAAATCCTATCCTTTTACGAATCGACGCGAATGTGCTGTGTTGTGTTGAAGGTAGAGTGAAGAACGAGGGTGTGAGATTTGCTGATACGTCGGAAATACGAGTACGTTGCAAAAACGCGTACCAGTAGGCAATTTTTGATCTGTTTTACGCGAAGCAGCAAAAAAACTACGTATGCCGAAAGGGATGTCGTTTAAAGGTGTAATTTTGTGTATTGCATTGAGTCGATCTGATTACCACTTCATTGTGAAAAGTACGAATGAGCTGAGTCGAGCAATTGCCAGAAGTTTATTTGTAAAATCGATTAATTAAAATTATATTGTTAAGATTAATATGAGAGAATAGGCGAGAAGCAAGAGGGGATGTAAACGTGGAAATATTTTCTCACGAAAGTCAACTTTTTATCGATTGAGTGATATTTTTGGGGAAAATACAAGCCACAATTCTGGAATCCTTTGAAAATTTTCAATTTTTTCACTTAAAATTTATGGAAAATATTTTTTTCAATTTTGTGTGTAAACAATTTTTTCAAAATTCAAAAACTATCAAGAAGTATACAAATTTTGGTGAAAAGAAATTTCTTTCAAAAACTTTTTTTGAAGTTTGATGGAAAATAAATATTATTGAAGAATTTTGAGTTTTAATCAGAAACAACATTTTTGAAGTATTCTCCAGAATACCAGAAATGAGTTTCTTCAAAAAATGTTGGAAAACTTTTTTTTTTAAATTTAAAAATCTTGATAAAAAAAAAAATTATTTTTTTTTCTTCTGAAATGTTGATTAAAAAACAATTTTATGAACGATGTTTTCCAAATTTTGATCAGATACCATAATTTATTTGAAATTTTGATCAAAAAATATTTATTTTTCATTTTTTTAAACCTCTTTTTTCAAATTAGGTATGATCTTAAGATTTATTTTTTTGAATATTTTTCAATTTTCTTTCTATTTTTTTTTCTGAAATTTTGATCAAAATCGATTTTCTTTAATTTTGATCAAAGGTGATTTTAGTATTGAAATGTCCCCAAAATTTTTATCAAATAGGTATAGGTAAGTACAATATTTTTTGAAATTTTTTCCACAAATGATAATTTTTTTTTTAAGATTTTGATAAAAAAAATTATGAAATGAACTTTATTTTCTTGAAAATTATCCCCAAAAACATTTTTTCTCAAATTTTAACTAAAAACATCATCTTTGAAATTTTCTTAAGAAATTTTTTTGAAAATTTTCCATAGATATTTTTTTCAAATTTTGATTTGAAAAAAACAAACATTTGATATTTTTTCCAAAAAAATTTTCACCCAAAATCTTGATGAATAAGAACAAAATTTTTGCAATTTTCTCCAGATGTGACATTTTCCAAATTTTGATTAAAAATAATATTTTCGAAATATTTTTCAAAATCAATTTTTTACAAATGATCAAAAGCAAAATTTTAGGAATTCTTTCCATAAAAATACATTTTTTCAAAATTTTAGTTGAAAACTGTTTGGGAATTTGCTATTTTTTCCAGCAACGATTTTTTTCAGATTGAAAACAGAATTTTTGAAATTTTTTCCAGTAATTTTTCTGAAAATTTTAGTTGAAACCAATTAATTAAATTTCGGGTTAAACATTATTTGTATCAAAAAATTGAAATTTTTTAAAAATTTTAATAAAAAACATTTTTTTAAATTTTGGATTGAAAACAATAATTTTTTTCATAATTTTTTATGGCTAAACATTGTTTTCCAAATTTTGATAAAAAATAACAATATTTTCAAAATCATTTTCATGAACTTTTTTTTTGTTGAAATTTTTTCAATGAATAGGTAAGTAACTAATATTTTTCCAAATTTTGGCCAAAAAACCAATTTATAAATTTTTTATCTAAAGCAGTGTAGGAATGTATAAAAAAAAAAATCAAACATTTTTTTTAAAATTTTGACTAAAAACAATTATTTGAATTAATTTTGATCAAAATATATATAATTGTTTTGAAACTTTAATTGATAACAATATTTTCGTTATCATTTTTATTTGTTTTGATTTTTTTTTTTTCGAAACTGTTTCAATAATTATGCACAATTTTTTTGAAAATTAGATCAAGAAAGATTCTTTTAGTTTATTTGGTTTTTTTTTTCAGTTTGTTCATGAAATGACTTTTTTTTGCAAATTTTGGTCAAAACAATTTTTTATAAATTTTGATGTATAACAGCGTAATTTAAAACAAAAAATCAACTATTTTTTTAAAATTTCTACTGAATGCATTATTAAAAAAATTTTTTTTCAATGCAATCATTTTTTTGAGTTAGTTTTTCAAAATTTGATGAAATATGGGTAAGCTAGATTATTTTTACTCTCTTCATGCTAATTTTACCCCTTTATTTGTTTCTAAATGTGACCGTATTAAAAATTGATTTCTGTGGGAAATGATCAAAAAATTGAGCTGATTATAACGAGCTATTTCATTTTTTTCCAGCTTCATTACGTTGGCAGTTACATGAGAGGAGGGGATGCGAACTCTCAATTTTTTGTAAATAATTTTTTTGGAGCAACTTAAAATGTTGAAAAAATTATTTCTGTTGGAAGTGGGCGAGAAAGTTGGGCAGCAATTTTTACCAAATTTTAATCGAAAGCACTATCATACTGTAAGCATACGAATTTTTTTCTGAAACAATTTTTCTGAAATTTTATTCAAAATTTAGGTAAATAACGATTTCTGCCACGTTTTGATCAAAATTCATATTTTCAAAAATTTTTAAGATAATCTGCCTTGAACTGAAAAATGACTGCAAAAATCTAAGATCGATGTAAGTAATGTTTTTTTCTTGTGTAAAAATGTTATAAAATTGAACAGTAATTTTTTTCATGGGATTTTTTTTTCAAGATAGAGTTCGTATATTTTATTAAAAAAAATTTACTCCAAATTTTTTCATTTCTAAAATAATATTTTTTTGGTGTTTTTATTTTTAAAGTTTAGTTGCACAAGTAACATTTTTTTCCTTTAAATTGTTTACTAAAAATTGAAAATTCATGTTGGAAATTATATAATTTTTAAAATTCATCATAAATATCTACGAAGAAAAAAAAACTAAAAACTATAAAAGTTAAAAGACAATTTCGATGAAAATAATTTTCAAAAAAAAAAACCAGTACAATCTAGATATGGAACCGAGACAGTGTAATTTTGGAACAACGTAATTAGCATCCCCGAGCTGCAGGAAAAAAAAATCACCAATTTAAAAGTGAAAATGCTAATTGCCTCGGAAAATGTCATTCCGTTGTACGCTTTTTTCACGGTTGTTTTCTCAAATTTTATGAGCCTAATATATTTTTTTCACGCTTATTTGGTAACCGGAGCCGGCAAGCTACCTCGGTTGGTTTGGATAAACACTAATTAATTGTTTTATTATCGTTGGGGGAAAATGTAATTTTTAGAGCCACACGAGCGACGAATTTTTAAGAAATTAAAACTCACGTAAAATTCTAACGCAACTGTTGCCACGTGAATGTGTGCCGTACTGCATATCGCCCAATTTAAGGAGTGATTTTAAATATTTCAGGACAATTTACATCTTTGAATTTTTAATTTCTCAATTTAGGCGGAAAAATTCTTCGAGTTTAAAACAGGAAATTTTGTCGTGGGTGAGATTCGATATTTTTAGCACACCAAAGATGACCTCGAACGACCTCCGAAGAATCCAGCAATAATCGCCACGTCTGCCGAGTACCAATGAAGAAGGAAAATCCCACAGAAAGAAAAATTATAGGACCAGACGAGCGCACTAAGCAATAAAAACCAACGTATAAAGCTCGAGACGAAAATAAAAACACTCGGATGGCGATATCCGCGCAAATCTGCGCTCCAAATAAAAGTCCAATGCGAAACGAACCGAGAATAGATGGAAATTGATTTCTGAAAATATTTCCATCAGATTATCACGTGGATTGGCTGCACAATCTGTATTTACACAGTTGGCTTTATCGTATCGATTACACCACTAAAGAAGCCGAGCGAGGTAGAGCTGGGTAAAAAAAAAATCGTAATTTTATTTTAATCGAATTCTTTTTTACTATTCTTCGCTCGTAGGTGGAAGCAGAATTTTTTCCAACGGAGCTGTTGCCAGAATAAAGTCCGCAGATTTATGTACGAAGCCTGGAATATGTCGTCGAATGTAAAAATGATCACTACGGATTCACTATTTGGAGTATTAAACATGAATTAACTATACCCAAAGGCCAAAAGACAACTGGATGGGAAAATATCGTCGGCCATACGTAAATAATACTACGAGTCTCATTTAAATATCTTAATTAGAGAAGAAACGTCGCCTGAATAAGAATTGTCGCCAAAGTAGGCTCGATAGCTCGATACAGCAGAAGAAGAGACTGAACCGTGAGAAAAAGGGGTACCCACGTGTGTTCGGCCGTCCAACTCGCAAAGGTCGCCTACAAGGGTGTTGCTGAACGTCGAGAGATGAAATCGAATTAATAACTGCGGCTTTACGAAGTAATTTATTCGCAGAACCCGTTCGATAACGTTGCATTGAATTAAATCACCGAAGAAAGGCGCAGCGAGCTATTTAAGAAGACCAAGGCACCAGCAATACGAAAGATTCCGAAGGGTTGACCAGCTCCTGCTCCAGCTTCACCACGTACACGTTCCAACTGCATAACAGCTTTCTAAATCCTATAAATAGAGATGTCGCAGCGGCAGCAATTTCCATATTTATTACAAATAACCACCCCTCGGACCTTCGTCAACCATATCACCATCGTTCTTCGTGATTATTTCGCCTTCAGTAGCAAATACTACAGAGATAAATCTGGAAAATCTTATTTGACGACCGCAGCACGAGCGAGGAGGATTCGAAAGGTGCACCGTCAAAATTCGAAATCCGTTTGTATTCGCGTCGTGTCTGTACCCTTCTTTCCTGCCCCCATCCAGCTCCGAAATACGAGACAAGACGACGGATAAAGTGACAAATAACGACGATGGCGACGACCAAGTCGACGAACGTAATATTCTATAACAATTTGGCTTATTACGGGGCCCTGTCTTCGAGTCTGAAATTTTGATTGCGTGTTCGGGCTCGAGAAAAGCTTTGAAGAAAATGAGCACTGACTCCGAGGATCGGTGTGCGTGGAATTTTAATATACGTTTTCAATAAACAATAAAGAAAAAAACCTCCAAAGGGAAAAAAATCCGGCTGAAAATTAACTTAGGAATTTTGAACGAGTCGAGTCGAGTGGTTTGGAACATCATGTCGAATGTTGTAATTCGGCGAGCTCCCACAGAGCCGGATTATTTGTGCGGTTTTGCTCGCAGTTGTGCTACGGAATCGTGTAACGAATACCGAAATTGTTTCGAAGTGGATTGAAATCATTCGTTGATTACGTTTCATTCTGCGTTTGACCGTGTACTACATGAAAGCCCAAGCTCAAGCCCACCAAGCCGGTAGCAATCGTATTGCCGAAGGAGGGTAGCATAGGCTGACGCTGGCGCCTGATACTAAGTAAACACGCAACCAACAGTTGTTTCCACTTGACTGTTGATCCGACGCGTGGATAAATTATTCGAGGCGGAAACGCTATGCAAAACTATTAACGTCTGATGGTGAAGTTTACATTTCGTTGTGTGGTGTGTTTGTATGTACTTGTACGTTGTACAATATTGACCTAGTGACGATTTTCATTAAGGCACCGGAGCGCAATGGTGCATTCGAGAAGGTTTTGTGGTGCATTTTAAATTCGAGTGGAGTTTGTTTAGGCAAGATGATGGGTTTTTGTATGTGTTGTTTTTAGTAGAATGGGCAGAGATAATTTTTTTTTTTTTTAAATTTTTTTTTTTGAAATTTGTGGTGGAGTAGTGAATAGAGAAGTTGTGAGAGAAATTTAAAAAATATGGCAATTCAGAACAATGAACTTAATTTCAGTTCACTAATAAAAAATCTCAGAAAAATTTATTGAAAAAATTCCCATAATTTATTTTTCTAAATCCAAAATTTTTCTTGCACTTTTAAAAAATTTCCTTTTGAAATTTTGGAAAAAATTCTCAAATACCTTGAAAAGTTTATGTTAAAAAGTTATTGAAAATTCCCGATGAGAATTTATAATTTTCTCATCGAAAAATTTATCCAAGAAAAAATCTAATATTACTGAATATAAAATATTCTAATCGTAAAAAAAGAACTGCTGGAAAATTTTGTATAACCAACAATTATAAAGTTCTTGCTTAAGAGGGGGGGGGGGGCTATAAATTTTTTTTTTGTTGAATGCATAGCGTTGACAAGCGGAATTTTCTAAGACCTTTGCATGACGTCAATTTGACTTTTCATCTATGAAGTTTTGAAGAAAAATTAAAAACTAATTTCATCTCGCTTTTTTTTTACAAAAAAAAATAATTTTTGATTTTTGAAAAATAAAATGCATGGAGTTTTCAAAAAAAAAATTATATTCATTTTGCATTTTAATGGTGTCATTTTGTAGAAATTATTGATAAATTTTTTGGAAAATCAAAAATTTTAAGCGTCAAAATTGGAGAAAAACACGACTTTTTCTTAATGCCCCGTTTCCAGAAAAACTATGCAACCCACGAGGTTTTTCCTCAGAATGTTTTTTATTCAGTACAGTCTGGTCTGTAGTCTGACGAGAGGGTTTTGCAAAATTCCTACTTTTTCCCCTGATTTTATCTAACTTTCTCATTAATTTCATCTTAGTATTCCATTCAACTCAAATGAAGTCGTCGGCAAATTAAAATTTCGCAAAACCCTCTCGTCAGACTACTGACCAGACTGTACTGAATAAAAAACGTTGTGAGGAAAAACCATTGACAAAAAAAAATTAAAAAAATTTACAGAGCTTCTTACAAGTGCCCACTACTGTTTAGGGTGAAAACTGGGCCCTTACTTCGATTTTGAAAAAAAAAGTCTTAAAAAGTGAGCCAAAGTCACCCCGTCTTACGGTACTTACATTATTTCAAATCTTATTCAAAACTCAAAAAAAAAAAATAAATAAAAAATGGTCATGCACTTTCTTCGAAATTGTGTTTTTTTCAAACAAAATCGTATTCAATGAAAATTTTTTTAAAATAAAAATGTTTGTATAAATATCTCATTTTTCTTCAGATTTTCCTTTGAAAATCCCCATTTTCAAGTTTTTTGGAAAATTTCATAAGAATGGTTAAAAATTTATTTTGAAACAATTTTCTGAATTTTTTTTTCCATTTAAAAAAAATTGTTGGCTAAAAATAAATTACATTTGTAAAAAAAATTCTAATTAAGTAAAGTTTTACTTAGATCCATAAGAAAAATTTTCCACATAGAAGAATTCTTGAAGAAGGAAATCTCAAAAAGTGAAAATACTCTTTTTTCAAAACCTAAAATCTCAAAAAAAAAATTGTCTGAAATTCTTGAATTTTTTCAATTATTATTAAAAAAAATTCTAAAGATTTTTTCAGTTGAAGACTTTCCCTTATAATCTTGGATGATATTCTCTTAAAAAATAGGTATAACCCTTGGTTATTACTTTTTTTCGAAGTATTCTTCCTCAATACTTTCTGTCTCTGAAATTTTTTATTCGATTTTTCTAAAACTTCAAAAGTAGGTATTTAGTGATTTCTGTTTGTTTCAAAGTATTAATTTTTCAATTTTGAATAAAAATTTCGAAATAAAAATTCTGAGAAACTGATTTTAAAAAATTGTAATTGAACAAAAAATTATAAAAATACACAAACATTTTAGCTGAAATTATAAATCCAAAAATATTGTGCATTTTAAAAATGAACAAATCAACTAACTACCTAGATAAGAGCATTTTTCGTCCAGTGATTTGATAAAATTGTTTTTTGTCTGATAAATCGATAACATAGGAAAACCTGGAATGAGAAAAAAAAACCGAAGCCTAAATTGAGGAAACGGTTCAATTTGGAAATGGGCTCGGCTTGTACGATACGCTTTTCATCGACACTATAAGCGTAAATCATTTTGCAGGCTCGTTTACTTTCCCAACATGTTCGATTCGGTCCCCCGGTATAATATTTTTTTCTCGCAAATTACCGAATCTAAATTAAAAGCTAATTTAAAAGCCAGTCCCGGTGCCACTATTTCGTTGGGTGTATTCGCAAATCTCCGAAAACGAATTCAAATTGGCAGCACGATCCGTTTATCGTTCGAGAGAAAAAGCAAACCGACTCGCAATCGCAGTCACCATGGAAAACAATTCGTACCTATACGTCGTAATTTTGCCTTATTTCGTCGAGCTTTTTCCACCCTCTTCTTCGTTTCGTCACCAAAGTCGCGAACAGACATTTCACATAAAGTAAGGAAGCAAACCAGAGGCAAAAAAAAATAGTAAAAACCCCAAGACTCAATAATGACCTAGTTAAATGTAATTTACGAGCGCATTATCATTTAAATTGGAAACCGAAGAAAATAGTAATTTTGTAACAGAATAAAGACGTTAACAAAGTGAAACTCGAGCGACGACGTGAGAGTGCCACACCGCTACCCCTGCCCGGCTCGTACCTCGTTGGAATAAAAAAAAAAAAGAAGTAGAAGCAGAAAAGAGTAAAAAACTCGCTAAGACATTCAAAATGTAATTTGCGCCACCGAGATATATTAGATAATTTTCCAGTGCTAGTGTAATAGCCGCCTTTAGCTTTATTTTTTCCAGATATTTCGTGAGGTGGTATTAACTTCACGTATACGCTTTTTCCAAAGTATTCCAAGAGGTGTTTTTTTTATTTCTTCAGCTTAAACTTTGGCTGAAAAGTAAACTTCATACAGTATGGGATTTGGCGGCCAGACATTTATTTCTACACCGAAAACATAAAGTGTCACATTAATTTGAATAATGATCGCCACATTTTGTACGATATGTGTATGTGGAGTATATGTAATGTGGTACATATATTTGCTTATTAACACGAACGAACCAACGTTACGTAAGTCGTGCAAGTTATAGCGTGTTATTGAATTTCCTTTGAATTTACATAATTTTTCGTTATGTGCGAGAATAGAATTGGAATAAAGTTGGCCAGTGAGCCTGACCCTTGGTTGATAGTTGTGCATAATGCATACAGAAATCTAAGTCGAGGTTATTTTACAATATTTTCCAATAGTTTCATATTTTATTATTCGTAATTATTTGCTCGATTTCCCATTTCGACTAAAAAGGAAGTCGCTTCCACACGATATCGCACTATTCCTTTAAATTTTGTTCAAAATACCTATATAATTATTATTTTTTTTTCAAATGGGTTAAAAATTTTTGATTTTTTCCAAGACTTGTTGTTTGGAAATCTGTTTGAAAAACTATACTTCACAAAAAATTTATTGAAAAATAACTCAATTTTTTGTCAGATAAGTAAATAATTTCTCATAAATCTGTTATGTTGAAAATTGGATTCTCTGAACTTTCATTTAACTTTTTTTTCAATTATTGTAGAAGAAGAATTTTTCCAATTTGCCAATAATTAGAGATTTTTTTCTTCTTATTCAAACATTCAATTTTTCATTTTTTCGAACGCTAAATATAATAGAAAATTTTGTTTAAAATTTATTTTTATCAATTTTGTATGAATCCAAAATTTTTGTGTATTTCTGATAGATAATGTTTCACGTTCCTGATCGAATTTCGTTCAAATTTTGTCACGATCACATTTTTAAAATCTTTTTCAAAATCCCAATTTTTCGGTCCTTTTCAAGCCAGATCAATTGTACTCTTTTTTCGGATATTGTTAAAAAACAAATATTTTATTCGTCCAACTTTTTTTAGAAACAATTTTTTCAAATTTTGATTGAACAGGGTGTCTAAGAGTCATAAAAAAGTCATGAAATTTGAAAATGGTTCATGGAAAAATCACAAATTTTATTTTTTGAAGTCATGAATTTTTGATAATAATTACCCGGGCAAATTTACAAATTTGCTTAAAAGTGAAATTTTTTCAAAATGTTGCATCTTCTCAAAAAAAAAAAAAAAAAAAAAAAAATGCATCTAGAATACTGATTCTCTGAAGAAGAAAACTAATTTTATTGAAGATTTTTTTTTCCGAGGGGGAGGGAAATCTCTATTTTTTATTTTTTTTTTTTGGAAAAATTCCTCATTCCTTGGAATGAAAAAGAAAGAATTTTGCGGAATGAAAAAAAAATGAATTTTTTGGTAGGTACCAAAAAAAATTGTTTTGAAATAACAAAGACAAACATTTTCACGTCACTAGCCTTAGGTAGTTGCTGTACACGGTACAAGGCGTTAGAAAAAATTCTCAATTTTTTTCAAGCAAAAATATTTTTTAAACTTTCGCGGAACAATTATCATTTTTTGAAAATCAAAACTCTAAATTTTATCGTTTTGGGATTGAATTGTTTTGATGTAAAAATACTTACTTACTTTTCGAATTCTAGAGTATAAAATCTCAATTTTTTTGATTTTTTTTTTTCAATTTAAAATATATAATATACCATAATTATTTTTTTTGAGAGAGGAGGGTATCTGGTTTTTTTTTGGAAAAAATCTCATTTTTTGAAATGAAAAAAATTACGTACCTACAAACGAATTTTTTGTTTCAAAAAAAAAAAAAAAAAAATTGGAATAAAAAAATTATTCAATTTTTTTGAAATAGAGCTCAAATTTTCTGAAGTAGAAATTTTTTCGAAGGAAATTTCTGGATTTTTTGGAATAAAAAATATCCAATTTTTTTTTTTTTTTTTGTAGAAAAAATAAAAATGTTATAAAATTTTCTTATGTGAAGATATATTTTTTAATTTCGTTGGAAAATTTTCTTAATTTTTTCTTTACAAAGAAAAAAATTCGTTTCATTTTGGAAAAAAAACTGGAATCTTTTTGGAACAATAATTTTAAAAATTCTTCTGAAATAGAAAATTCTCAATTTTTTTTCTTTGATAGTAGGTAAAATAAATATGAAAATTCCAAGTATTCATTTGACTTTTTTTTGAAATTGTTAAGATTTTTTGATTACAAAAAAAGGGGGTCTCGAAGGGCATAGTAATAACTCGGGAGGGTGGGTGGGTTCAAGGGGCATTTGCTCCCACTCTCAATAATTTTTTTAATAGCTATTTACCACAAAATATAAAGAAAAGATAAGGGGATTTTTTTGCCCCATATTTCTTCCAAGTTACGCTTATGCCGGATGGGACCTCTGGAAATATAGAAATATTGTTCATGAAAAAGTTCACGAATATGGTCATGGAAACGTCATGAATTTGCAAAAAAAAAAAAAAAATTAGACACCCTGTTGAAACCCCATATTTGTTGGTAAATAATAATTTTGTTGAATTAACCTATTCAAAATTTTGAATTTTTTGATGAAATATACAATTGTGTTCAAAATTAGAATCAAACTATAAAAAAAAATCAATTTGGATGTTTGAAATTTTGTTTCAACGTAATATTTTTTAGAAACAAAATTGAAATTTGTTTTGAAAAACAATTTTTTCGTATTTTATTAATAGGTACTTAGGTAGGTGTAGGTATAAAAAAGTTTTTTTTTCAAAATTTAATTTTTTTTAAAATCTTGTCAATGGAATTTTACACAAAATCACAATTTTTCTGTATTTGTTTTCAAAATTTTATGAAAGACATCTCGGACATTCGATCGAAGCTTTGTTTCACTCCAGCTCTCGTAAAGATTTGCTGACCCTTTTCAGTCTTCCTAACCTCATAAAATCTTTAATCGATCAAAATTTCAACATCGAGCATGTGGTATACTTAATCGCACCTTATGATTAAAATTCACCTCATAGTATAATCAATCGACAAAAAAAATATACAATACCTTCGATGAGTTGATCCAGCATGGCATAAATGTGACTAGTAGCTTCATCGGTCATTACCCAACCTCCGGTAACTATTTCCAAACGACCTTCTTGCAACATTTGTTGCACAACACGTTTTTTCGTGATATGGGCGCTACAAAAAAAAAAAAAAAGTAGTTAGTCAAATTATCATCAGTACAAACATCAAGAACACTAACTACACACATTTCGTGATCTCCGAACTAAAAATTCGGATCCTATCACCGGGGCTCTATTTGTCTCAGACGCGATGATGATTTAATCAACGATTTCATCGTGTTACGTGTAATTAAAATTCGCACGATTTCCTCCCCCCCTCCCTCCTCATCATTCTGGTACGAATACCTATCTTCCTATTGTATCGCAGTCTAAGGAGAGGAAATCACGACGACGACGACCACGAGAAAATATCCTATCGAATTTTTACACACAACGAAGCTTTAAAAAAAAGAGGCAGGCTTAGGACGCTATATAGGCCTTATATCCAGTACCTATCTACTCGAATCGAAAAAAAATGACAAATTATTAAAAGTTTTCGTATAGGTACATATGTAAACAATGCCAGCATCAGACACGAGCGATGTATAGATTTAGGGGCTCTCTTTATATGAAGAGGGATTATAGAAAACATCGCGTATCCTATTTTTCGGTTGTATTCGTTCTATTCACATCGACACAGCTCGAGAGCTCGTCGTCCTACATGTTGGCTAAAATTACTGCAAACATGGCGAGCAGATTAATGGATATTCGTCGGCACGCATATGAGACGTGATCAAACATCCAGCGACGTATTCTATTCGTACGATTCGCTCATACCTTTACTCGCGACACGAAGATAAAACGTCGACGTCGCAGAAGGCAGCCTTTGCCTTTGCCCTCGCTCCCGAACGTTCCAAAAAAAAAATATCAACTTCGTCTCGCAGCGTTGGAGAAACTTTATCGTACATTGGAGTACTCGAGAGGGGAAGAGAGGAGACTGTGCGTAGGAGAATCGTCGAAACAAGCAAAAACATCGCGAGTTTTGTTAATTATTATCGCGATACTTATGGTCGTACGTATTGAAAACACCTCCATATCTGTCTCTGTCTTTTTCGATTGAAACTTGGCCGCACGATCCAGATCTACCAGAGGGAAAGTTTAAAACGTAAAATTTAATTAGAATTTACGAAAAAATTATTCAATCATATAAGAAAACCTCTAAACCACGTAAAGTGCTTCGTAAAGTCCGCTCCGGCCCTGAACTTTCGCGATACCAAGGTATTAGAGTGGGAACTCGTGCGAAACTAATTCGAATTCGTAAATTTTGCATCCCTTTGACACCCCTATCGAGTGCTCGTGTAACTCCCATCGCCGACAACTTTCGATTGGTACTCTATAAAGTAGTGGTCCGCAACGACGTCGTTAAAAATATACATGTGCGGTGTTGCACATAACCAGTGGTACAGGGTGTCCTGGAAGTAAATTTACGAAATTGCAGGGATCGAAAGGGGTAATTTTTGTATTGATTTTTAATTAGAAATGGATGTGTAGCTTGAATATGAATTTTTCAAACAAAAAAAACAACTTTTTTGTTAAAATAAGTTTTGATAAAAAATATTAGAAAAATTATTTAAAAATAATATTTCAAAGATTATTTTTCAAAAATTTTCTCAGGAAAATTGCCACTTAATTTGTTAACAATGTAAAAAAAAATCATCAAGTAAAAAAAGGTGCCAAAAAATCAATTTAAAAAATCAATATTTAAAAAAAAATGTGTCAAAAAAATGTGTTCTGAAGAAATTATTTGAAAATATTTTCGTTGGCACAAAAAAATTAGAGAAAGAAATTTTCTATAAAAAACGTTGTAAAAAATTTTTCTCCGAAAAATTGTCGATTTTTTTTGTTGAAAAATTTGTTTTAGTTGAAAAAATAATTTCAAGATATCTCCAGAACTATTCAAAACTGCCAGTTCTCTTGAAAAATTTCAAAAAAAGTACTTGAAAATTTCAAAAAAAAAAGAAATTATGCCAAAATTCGTGACCTTTTTTTGAAAAAATTCTTCGAATAAAAAACGAAGTTGAAATTATTCTAGAAAATCCTATGAAGAAAAAATTCTCATTGGAGTAATTTTTTAAAATTAGTTTTATTTTTTTTTCGTAATGATTTTTGTAATACCTATTTTTGAACGTTTTCTTTGAAAAATTAATTTTTTGGTTTGTCTTTAAAACTTTTTTCTTATGATTTATTTAGTTTTTCTCACAAATCTTTGCAAACTTGTAATAACTCAATTGATTTAAGGCATGTTTTTTTTTTTTTTTTTTTCAACATTTGAGCCAGAGAAGTTTTTTTTTAATTTCCAATTTTCGTAATGGTAAAAAAAAATTCGTATTAAAAATGAATTAAAAATGTTATCAACTATTTTTTTTTTTTCATTTGGAAGATTTTGAAAACATTCTGAGTTGGAATAAGTAATATTTTTGAAATCGTTCTCGTTATCCTTCGAAATAACTTTTACGGGAAAAAATCACTCAAAGTGAGAAGTTTTGGTTTTGTTAAAACTGTTTTTCTTTGATTTCTTGTAAAAAATTTCAATTTTTTGTTGGAACATTATAAAAAATATAAATGAAAGTTTTGATCAAGAAAGTTACTGGGTTTTGCTTAGAAAATTAACATTTTCAAAAATCTATAAAAATTTTCCGAATTTTGAAAAACATGCAAAAATTTTTAAATAGCTTCTAATTTTTTGATTTATTAAAATAAAAAAATTTGGAAAATTTTAGATTTTTGTCAAATTTCTAAATTGCCCAATTTTGAGTTTTCGTCAAGTTTTTTGAATTATTAACATTTGGCGGACTTTTGAAAATTGCTTTAATTTTAATTTGTTAAAATTTGAAAAAATTCATTTTTGAATTTTTATAAAATTTTTAGTTTTTGACCAGTTCATATTTTTTGAAGAATTATTATGAAGTTGATGATAAAAATCAGCTATTAGCAAAAAGAATTCTCAAATTTTTTATTTTTCTTCTTTGAAAAAAATGAAAAATTACCAATTTTTTGAACTTACACATTTTTTTGCTCCTATCACCTATCAAAATTGTTCCTTTTCATGTGAAGTGATTCCCAATTTTTTATTTCTCCTTTTGTTAAATTTCATGTGGCATCTACCTGCAGTACTCTCCCCTTTCAAAATAAGGGGAAACTTTCCCTTGGATCTCAATTTTTGAGAAATTGTAAGTGGCAGGGTACCATTCACTGTGTTGGGAAATTTTTCGAGTTTTTGAATTGCGATTCTCTGCTGGCGTTGGAAATTTTTTTGAACGTAGTGTTTTCAACCGATTTTGCATAAAAAGTACCAATTTTAAAATTTACAAAGGTAGGCCCCCAGTACGCAAATCTTAAGTTTAGACATTCGCTTCCGGAACACCCTATTTAGACACAACCCTATGATAACTCGTACATACCTTTACAGTATATAAAGTTATTTCAGCCAAAACTATATCGTTTAAGTGAATTTATCCACCTACACGTATGTACGAGTATCTCGCGCCATCGCATCGGCTGCAACAAATTTTACATATATTCGCGTTTTATTTAACTTCACACGGGGCAGGGTGCGGCGAAGGTTATACAAAATGACTAGAAATCAAATAAAGGTAATTTAATACCATTCATCCCTTCGCCGGTAACAATAAAAACCCTTGTATGTTTCCGTTCGCTCGGTGCTGGCGTTATTATGTATAAATCGTATATGTAGCTCTAGCTATACGTATTACTCAGTCAGAACGCGATGAAGGTTTTTTTTTTCAAAATTTATACCCGTTTTAAATGCGTATTATACGACTTTATACGAATAACGTATATGTGTATAGATTGTATACCTATAACTGCGCTGATTCAATATAATACGAATACAGGAATATATTGAAAAATTAATCTACGGATGCGTACGTATACGTACGACTGACTACACGTATAGCGAATTCAAAAGCGCCATCAGCCAGGCAAAGAGGTCGCGGTGGGAAATCATCGTACGAAATAATCTCTTGTTTGATATTGAATTTGCTTTCATCGTATAAGTTTTTTTTTCACTTCTTTTTTTCGTTACACGTATATTTTGGTTTCAATGGAAAAAAATTTCAAATGAAAAAATTACTGGCGCTTGTGTAATGTGAGATCTTCAAAGTAATCCTTTGATCGATTTATTACCTTATAATTTTTACAATAGTTTGACAATTTTCTATTATCATTCTCAAAAAAATGGGGAAAATTAAGGATTCGTAAAGAATTAGGAGCCTTTGATGAATGAAAAATAGAACAAAGTTGAATATCGAAAAATTATTAAGCAAAAATTGAGATTCCATTAAAAATTGGGATATTTAAAATATTAATAAAATTGAGGAATTTTGGAAAATATGGGAAAAAAACTTGATAAAAAGTCACGAAGATTTAGTGAATTTCAATACATAAGTTTAAAAATTACTTAAGTACATGATTTTTTTTTTTTTAAATACAAAATTTGGAGACTTTGAAGAATTGAGCTGTTTAAGAAAATATTAAAAATTCAACTCGTAGTAATTCGAAAAATTGAACATTGAAAAAAATTGGTAGATTTGAAAGTTGGAACATTTCAAAATTTTGAATTAATTCAACATCGAGGTAATAATCTCATTTTTTAATTTAATCTATCAAAGTTAATTATCCTGTTGAAAATATATTTTGTAGAATCAATATTTTGAAGAATATTCAAAAGATTCTAAAAAAATTTGAAATTTTGGAAATGTTGAAAAAAACTTTAAGGAATTGAAAAATTGTTCAGAACTAAAAAAAATATGCGACTAAAAAATTTAAAAAAAAAGAAATGAAACAAGTACGAGACGTAAAGATAATGTATTACTTACTTGATGAATTTGGAAAAAATCCGCCGAATTTTGAAAAATTGAAAAATTAAGAAAACTGAAAAATTAGGAAAATTGAAAAATTGAGAAAATCCGAAGTTTGAACATTTTAAAAATTGAAAGAATTCTGAAAATATCGAAAAAATGAATTCCTAATGTGAAAAAATTCAAAAAAAAACCGAAAATTTTTAATGAATTGAAGAATTGTAAACAGTTGAATGATTTAGAAAACTGGTAGGTAAATTTCAAAAAATTAAAAAGTTGAACAATTTTGAGAGCTCCAAAAATTAGAAAAATGAGAAAATCATAGAAAAAATTTAAAAAATTTAAATTATGTGCCTACTTATGGGTAAAATTGAAAATTGAAAAAGATGAGTATTAGGTATTATGTAGGTTTTTAAAAATAATTTGAAAATTTGAGAGAATTGGAAAATTGAGCAAGATTAAAAAAAATTGGTACCTAATAAAGAAATTGGAAAATTTGAAAAATAAATGTTGAATTTGAAAAAATTAAGAACCACGAAACCAAAAATTAAGCAATTTTAAAAGTTGAAAAAAATTGAAAAACTTTGGAAATAGGTATGACCAAATTAAAATTTAAAAAAAAATTGAAAATTTGAGGTTTTGAAATGAAATTTTGAAACTGAAAAAATTTGATCGATTTGAAAAAATTACAAGTTGAAAATTTTTAAAAATATGAAAAATCATGAGTTAAGGAATTATTGGAGGATTTTGGGAATTGAGGAAAAATCAGAAAATCATTTTTAAAAAATGGAAAATTTGGATATGAAAGATAGGGGAAAATTTCAAATTTAAAAAAGTAAACAATTTTTAAAATTAAAAAAAAAATGCAGAAATTTTTTTTTCCTGTGACTTTCTAATATTTTGTCAAAATTTTCCAAGTAGAGTTTTTTCCATTATTCCACCCTCTCTCTTTCTCTGATTTTTTTTTGCGAATTTCAGAAGTTTTACATATTTTTGTATATTTGCTTCTTTTCAGCTTCACCTTTTAATTTTCAAGTGTGTCAAGGTTTTCCTTTCGAATATTTATTTTTAATTATTTAAATTTTTGGTTTCAGAATCCAAGGAAATACCTACATGTTTTACTGTCGCCTGACCAGAATATTTTTACCGAAAATTTCACCATCTGTTTCTCTCGTCAACGTATCAAAAGTATCGGTAAGTCATCAAAATTTGAAAATTAAATTCTTATAAATATTTACTGGTGCGTATACATCGACTTTAGTCTTATTACGTCGTCGAAAATGTACTTTCAAAAAAAGATTTGAAAATTTCACATCGTCAGAAAAAAATTTAGGAGAAATAAAGCGGTATTTCGAGATAGTTTCTCAAGGCACGAGTTAACCTCATCATCGAAAAAGGTCACTAAAATAGCATAACACAATAATGTGTATTTGATGTTTGAAAAAGTACATAAAAAAAACTGGAGTCTTTCGATCCCTCGTAAATTTACAAAAAGATGCTTTCGAAACTAAAAACTAGACTGGCACGTTAGCTCGGTTCATCATTGACGTCAAAGAAGGCATATCTTTATATCGTGAAAGAATTATGAATCTCTCTTGAAAAAAAATACGAATCAGCATTTTATAGTGAATACATATTCTTCCCTCTTCCTCGACCCCATTCATCTTAAAAAAAGAAGATATCGAGAAATTTACAAAAAGGAAAAAACAATCTTGGGAGACAAAATTTGATTAATGAACAGGTATCGTAGAAGGCTACCTTTGTTCGAGTGAACATAAAAAGGGCAAGAAAGGATCGAATGGCAATCTTTCTGCAAAAATTTCCGCAACGGTCGGTAACCTTTATGTTATTCGATTAATTAAGTCAATACGAGAGAGGAGATAAAATGGATGAGTTGGGCAATTCGATGAAAATGATCGCTTGTGTAAGACGTACGCGTATATATTTCATAGGACGTGTCAGTCTACTCGTGTAATATTGAAAAATAACACGACAAGCGTGCCCCAGAATAACGTTTACACGTGCATTAAAAAATTACTCCACTTCTGTTTTCTCAATACGAGTAGATAGTGCAGGGAAACTTGGTGTAACCGGATAAATGACATTTAATAACTCGACTCTTGCCTTAGGAAAGTCTGTTCAGAGTGCCAGGGACAAGGAAATGGGGGAAGTAAGAAGTTTACTCGAGTCAGTCTACATGTACGTACGTACATTTCGAGCAAAAATTTAATTTCGTTTGTTCGACTGCGACGTCGCAATTGGCGCAATAGCAACGAATACTAAACGTACGTCTTCGTATATCATTACCAGGAAACGAAATAAAACGTCATACGTGATACTACGACTAGTACAGGACGAAAGGAAACCTTGTGTTGTGTAGAACAAATACATACGACACGATTCTTCTGCGGTGCTCTTCTCGTCGTCGAAAATTTTATAAATAAAATATAGAGGGCAGAAAAGCGTAAAAATGACATTTACGTATTACATTGATGAAGTTTACATAAAATGTACGCGTCGTATAGTCGCTTTTGGGGGCGACGCTGTCTTTTTGTCTGCGCATTCTACATGCTCTCTCTCTCGTGGTGTGCTATGTTTGCCAATGCTCGTAAAAGAACTCGTCCTCTCCGGCATAGTACGCTATTTCCCGAATATACAAATACGTACCATTGCCCGGATCACCGATGGTTCCGGTGTTGTGTACGAGATCGTAAATTATATTCGCGAAATGAACGCGCAAAACAGCCATAACGGACAAGATTTTAAAACCGCGCAATCTGCTCGGGAGTATCATGAAAATTGCCTTCGTGTGTGGGTTTCCTCCCTCTGAAAAGCTTTTAACTTCTCGTCATTTATACATACGCCCAGGGGGGGGGGGGAGATTGTTGTCGTAGAACGTCGAATAAGCTTTTAAAAAGAGAATTGTGTTTGGTTCTCCCAATTCAGTAGGTCAGTGTTCAAATTTTAAAGCTGTAAAATTGAAGTCACGTAAAATTCTCAAAATTTGAATCATTCATATTTAATTGAAAAATTGAAAAAAATTAAAATTGAATTTAATATGTCTGAAGTAAAAATTAAAAAAAATAATATTGAATGAGGAAATCTAAAATTTTAACAAAATTGAAAAGATTAAAAAAATGCTTGGAAAATGACGGAAGATGAAGGTAAATAACTGGAAGACGAAAAAAAGTAAAAAATCAACTTTGGATTGAGAATGATTAAAAAAAATTGAAAAATTAAATTAGACTTTTATTAAAAATTGAAATCAAAAAAGTAGAAAATTTTAAATTTTTTTACCAAAAAACTCCAAAACCTCTATGCCCTTTCTGTACTATTCAACTTATATCTATCCAACATATCCTGTTTGAATGCCTCAAGTTAAAACAAGAGAGACTAACCCTACAAATAAATGAAATCCCCCCAGTTATACCAGATATTCCTTCCGAAATTCAAAAATTCATAAACTTAATTAAAAAACTCAACCTCACAAATAAAATTAAAAAAATTCTTCCGATGGGTGTAATAATCCTGTAATTATAAACACCCAAAAAAAAAAAAAAAAAAAAAAAAAAGAACCGCATTAAGTAGGAAAAATAGAAAATGACTCGAAATTTGAAACAAACCAAAACTATCACAAAAACTGCTGAAAATTTTGAAAAGTTAAGAACTATTAAAAAAGAATGAAAATAAGAAAAATTGAATTTGATGAGATTGAATTTATCTGAGAAAAAAATTAAAATGGAAGAAGTTTGGAAAATTTCAGATACTGTAAAAAGTAAAAAAAAAATTAAAATGACTGAAAATTGAGGACTCAACTTGGCTCCATCTACAGAAAAATGATTCGTAAGTTGGTCAGGATTTTTGATTTTTCTGCATAAAAACTTGGAATCATCATTGCATAAAATGATAATATGATTTTAAATCATATTTTTTGGCTGTAGTGGTTTTCGTTTTTTAATTTTTTTTTTAAATAAATTATTTTACCTATTTTTGAGTTGATTAGTTTATCTTTACCCCCCCCCCCCTCTCCAAAATTAGGATATTTCCTTCATGTAATTTTTTGTTATTATTTAAGCGCATGAATTTTACTTTATAAATTGAATTATAAAAACTAAAAAAACATAGGTACAGATGTACCACTTTAACCAAATTCGCAGAAAAAGGTGTATACGAAATTTTGAAAAATTGCTTTCAGTAAAATTATAAAAAAATTTTAGTTCAACAAAATTGTGAATAAATTTTTCACTCAAAAAATCTGAAAATATTACATTTAGTTTTTCTGGACAAAACTATTAAAAATCAATGTTTATAAAAATTTGAAAATAGGACCGAATAAAATTTCGAAAAAAGTATTTGAATAGAATTTGTATCGTTTTGTTGAATAAAATGACAAAAAATTTTGAATAAAAATTTCAGAGAATCAAGTCGAAAAAAATTTGAAAAAAAAAAGGTTGTCACATTAAACGTTTGAAAAAACGTTTTTAACAAAATTTTAAAAAGTCTGTTTTTCTAGAATCAAATTTAATATTGTTACAAATGAAATTTTTTTGAAAAAAAAATAAATATTTGAATGAAATTTGGGAAATTCTTTGAACAAAATTTTGAAAACGTTGTTTTCAAGGAAATTCTAAAAAATATGCATTCAACATAATGTTAAAAAACTAACACTTTCATAAATTTTAAAAATTGGATCAATTTCTAATTTTATAGGTATTCAAATTTATGTATTTTTTTAAAAATTTTCTTTTAAATTTAGAAAATCTTAAATTGTTAAAAATTCTTTTTAAGAATTTTGTAGGTACGTTTTAAAAATGTTGTCATTAGTTTGGGTACAAAAAAGACCAAGTACACGGGGGAGGGGGTCGATCGTTGTACCCAAAAATTTTAGAAGTGAACTGCTACACCTCAAAAAATTTCTAAAATGCAAACATCAAATACCTACATAACTATTGAAATTTCCTTCTTTTTTTTTGAGTAAAAAAATCTCCAAACTTTTTTTCTGACGAAAATATTTCAATTTTTTTGAATATTGGCTAAAACCTTGATGAAATTTTGGGACAAAATTCCGTCATGAAAGGCTATTGGGTATTTTTCAGTTTTTCACTTTCAGACATTATAAAACTTGAGATTTTTTTCGAAAATGTATGACTTTTATTCATCAATTTTTTTGAGAAAAAAATCTTCCAATGTTTATACAGTACCTAGTTGAAAATTATCTATTAATTTTCACGGAAAATCCTCATTTTTTTAAAAGGGAAAGAAATCATTTTTTGTTTTTGTTTTTTGGAGAAAAATCTCTTGATTTAAAAAAAAAACTTTTTTTTTGAGTTACCAAAAATATTTTTGAAATTTTTGAAGAAGAAAATTGTCAATTTTTGGAGAACAAATTTTTCTTCTCACTAAAAAAATAAAAAAATTTACCTGATATTTTTTTTTTTTGAAAAAAAAAGTTTCTGATTTCCTTGAAATAGAAAAATTTTAATTTTTTGGAATAAATCTTGAAAATTACCTTTTTAATCCAAAAAAAGTCTTTAGGTACCTAGTGCAAAAATTTTTATTTTATTTTTAAATCTGTTAGTATTTATTTTAGCATAGTATATTTTTAATTGTTTGTCTCAATTTCTTAGAGATGAAAATCTCAATTTCTTGCAGTAAAAAATCTAATTTTGTTGCAATAAAAAAATTTCTCAACTTTTTGGAATGAAAAATAGTCTCTTACTTATGACTCATGAGATTACTTTTTGGAAAAAATCATTTTCATTGTTTGAGCCGAACTAATTTTTGAAAAAGCTTGTCTCTGACAGTCCCTTCCTTGTAATATGCCGTTAAATATTTTATGTACATGTTCAACATTTTGTGAAAATTTGAAATTTCTTTCATCATTTTAAAATTTTTGTGCTTAGTTGAATCAATTTTCAAAACTTTTTACAATTTACTGAATTTTTAAATTTTGATAAACACTAGGTAGGTATAATTTTTCAATTTTAATAAATTTTTGAAATTGTATTGATTTTTAAAAATTTTCATAATTCTTGCAATTTAAAAAAATAATATTTGTTGGAAAATCATTTGGTAATTTTTTTTTTTTTTTTTTTTTTTTTTTACGGGACCAATTAAAACGCAGCTAAATTTTCCAAAAAATTTCAAATATCGATTTTAATCAAAATTCAAAAATGTTGTCCTCACTCTCGACTTCCTCTAAATCGAATACTCTGGCGAAATTGCCACCTCTTTTGGTGGGGAAGGGATTATGAATTATTATTTAATATCTCTAGAAAGAGGGAACGAGTGATCATAAATTACTAGAAATTACATTATTTTTCGACAAAACAACAAATCGACTCGTTTGCACGACGAGAAAGTCGTATATTAGTTGTCCACATTTGTATACAATCAATCAACTCTGTTACGAGAATTAGTTCGATTATCGGCGTACACGTTCACTTGGCAATAATAACAGTAATAACGAACTTATTATCGAAATACATACATACAAGTACATTACATATACCCTGTACGTGTGTACTGTGTAGTGTACTTCTCTAGTTGTAGATATCTACGAACGTTATAGGCGAGCGTACCAGTAGCACAGACAGAGCAACGCACAGTGTAGTACTCGTATCGCTCGTACTATATATTGTACGTGTACACAAGTCATTTATATAAATCACCGCTCAGTACACTACATATGTACTGTAGTCGTGTACACCATGCACACACCAAACTACAAAATATACGTAAGCATAAACTAGCACTCGATCCACATAGCCCGTTGGTATGGTATACTGTACTCGACTCGACTTTCGCCATATAAATTCGAAATCCGCGGCTGCACAGCGTAGACTTGTTTATAACTGCAGGCTTTACAGTATGAAACGAAACGCTACACGTCGAGTTGTTTATCAAAACGGACGTGATATTTGCCTTTTTCAGTTAACATACCCACCACTGTACGTTTTCATAATAGCTACAAACTCACACACCTACTATACTTATTACATACGTGTATAGTATTTGGTACGTTCCACATCGTATACAACATTTTAAAACTAGGCATACCCTTCCTTCTACTTCCAGCCCAAAATATAAAGTGCTAAATGGAAATTACGTTAGGGGTGGGGGTACGCGAGACTAAGCCGCTGGATCGAATGATACTGAAAAGTTTTGCCCTTTTGAAGTTACGCGTTGAAATAGAGAGAAATTAATGTCGTAGTTTGGCTTTTTATTAGCCTTAATCCAGAAAGCTGTAGAATAAAGTTCGCTCTTACCCATACCGCAGTCAAGGTAGTGTTAGAGAACTGCCGAGAAGAGGTTAGATTGAGCGTGGCGCGTATTCCTTAAACCTTACGTACAATATTTGCATATTTTGTAGCTACTTTTAATAATCGACGAAGTGGAAAGATACTTGGAATGCCAGAGCAGAGTGGTTTCTGGAATGGTTTTTTTCTCTTCTCCAGCTGGTAATGAAGCTCTTTGTGATGTTTTGAAATTCCACCTCGAACTCGATGCAGTGACGTTTGTCAGAGATGTCGGTGTTTGTATTAGTGTAATTTTTTAGCTTTCAGAAGTCGATAGAGAAGTTTGGTGGATGTGGCTTTTCGCGGGGGTGTTTTCTTCTGGAATGTAGTCGACTCGAGATGACTTTTTCATTATCATAAAATTATTTAAGCCAAATAGTTTTTGAAAAATTGCTACTCCTACGTAACGAGAATTTATTGAAATTTATCAATTTTGAAAATTAACACATTGTTTCTGTCCATCTCTATTCTGAAGAGTTTTTCGAAAAATATTCATACTCGGAATCTATTCAATTTTTTATAAAGTTTGAAATATATTGTAGATATCTACGTTTTGTTTTTTGTGAAATTAAATTTTTTCAAATTTTCTTTCAATTTTTTTAAATAGGTACTTATACCTAACTATTTGAAAATCCATTTTTAATAATTTATTCAATTTTCATTTTTTTTAAATTTTGTTTTGAAATAAGTGTATTGATTATTTTTTTTTGAAAATTCAACTCTTAGAAAAAATTCAAAAAATTGAAGTTGAATTTTGAATTGCAAATTTTTCAAAAAATCAACATTAGGTAGGTACTTACAGATTTTTTGTTGATAATTCAAATTTTAAAAAATATTTAAAAACTCAACTTTTAATGAAAGTCATAGGTACTAGGTACTTTAAATGACTTTCAGTTATTTTTTTTTTCTCAAAAATTTCAATTTTTCATTTTTGACAACTTATTATTGAATTTTAAAAATTGAAAAAAATCATGTTTGAAAAGTGAACTTTTCAAAAATATTTCAAGACTTGGCTTTAGATTTTTTTGTTTCCCCAAATTAATTTTTTTTCAACTTCAACATTCATTTAATTAAATTTTTGAAAAGTATTTTACCACTTTTAATTTTGGAATAACTTCTACATTCGGTATTTTTAATGTTCAAAAATATTTTTAAAATAAATTTTTGTACAATCTTTTTTAATCTTCAATTTTTAGAAAAAACATAATTTTGTAATTTAATATGTTATTAAAATCGACTTCTAAAAAACTTTAAAAATTTGGCTTTAACTTTTTTTTTGAAAATTGAAAAATTCAAACTGTTTTTTTTCGAAATTTGATTTTTAAAAATTTTTTAAAGTCTCAACGATTACCCACCCCACTTTTTTGTTGGAAAATTCATAAAAAAATTAAAAAATATCTTAAAAATTGACCTTCATTATTTTTGAGCTTGCAGCGTTGATTTTTTTTAGCCGATTTTTAAAAAAAAATGATGGCTATTGTTTTGAATTTCAATGTTCAATTTCATTTGCAATTCTAAATTTTTGTTTCGTTTTTATGGTACCTAGGTATAATTTCTTGAAAACATTTTAAAATTTAATTTTCATTTTTTTATATTTGAAGTAATTTTTCAAAAAAATTTACGTTCAATTTATCGAAGATTAACTTTTAAAAATTCTAGTTTCGATGTTTTTTTTAAAATACTTACTCAACATTTAAAAAATATTTTAAAATTCCGCTTTTAGTTTTTTTTTTTTTTTTTTTTTTTTGAAATTAGGTAGGTAAACATTCAAAAAATTTAAATTCAACTGTTGAAAAATTGAAACTGATTTTTTTTTGTTCTAAAATTCTCATCAAACTCATCAGGATCTATTTGATGAATAAAATTTTCAAAAATTAGCTACTCATTTCGACAATTTACCTACTCGTAGATGTATTTTGACTTTCAATTGTTTTTTTTTGCAAATTCACTTAAGTAGTTACCACGAAAAAACTTTGAAAATCGACTTTCGAAAATTTTTTATAGGTACTTTCAGGATCTATTGAATCTTTGTCAATTTTGACCAATAAACATTTTTGAAAATTCGACTTTGATTTTTTTTTAAATTTTACATGCTTAGAACCCGTTGACTTTTTTCATTTTTGATGAATACTGAATACGTTTCTGTAAATTTTTGCATTTTTTTATTCGACAATTTTTTTGAAATTGAACTTAAAAAATGCTGCAAAAGTGAAGATCAGAAAACTTTTTTTTAAATTTCCATGCTCTTGGCTTTACTAGTTTTGAAAAAAACATGCTTTTTGTCTGTTTTGAGAGTAGAAAATTTGTTGAATTTTAAAATCTATTTAATGTTTAGATATCGTACTTATCTATTTTGAGAAATGAAACATTTCTGTAAATTTTTTTACAATAATATGAAATTTTCCAAAAAATTTTCGTGAAATTTTGAAAAAACGAATTGATTTTTTTTTTCAAAAATTGGACTTTCAAAATTTTTTTGTTAATTTTCTTTGCTAATTTCCTTTTTTTTGTAACTTGAATATTAAATAAATGCGATTTTCACACACATTTAGTTGAATTTATAAAAATCAAAAATATTTTAGAAGGGTTGATTTTTCGAAAAAATTTCCAGTTCCTTAAGATTTAGAACCAAAAACAGAATTATTACAGGAAAAAAAGTACCCGGATGGAGAGAGAGAGACTGTTGGAAAATTTATCTAATAGACCTTATCTTTTCCATCTGGCTCGAGGGGTAGGACACGACGAACGTGCTATGTTTTTTTCTGACGACGTCGAGGACGATGGTGCTGGCGGAAGGAAAAACTAGATAGGTGGGGGTTGGAAAAAAGAGGAAATGCAATTAAAGCTCGTTCACGGTTCACACAATAGACGCCTAATAAGCTGCATTAGAACGTACGATGGTGCTTTTCTTAGGTTATACGTACGTTGTTGGGTTGTTGGGGTTCACTACGTAATACTTACACGTTTAGGTTTTAGCATCAGCCTACGGCGAGGTTTTTTCAAAGGGCACCCATAAAAACCGAATGAAATCTATATTTCTTCTTTATACGAATACGAGGTGTGCCTCTGCGCCAGGAGGAGGGCGAGAATGGTCGTATTTAAAACGAGCCCGCGTCCCAAATTACACCTACGTCGGTTGGAAAATTACGACGAATGCAAAAGACCAGCGTGAAAAAAATGCGTACAAATTTGCAGAAGCATCAGGATGAATAAAATATCCCCTCTGAAGACTTTTTTTTCCCTACATCACCTCACAAAACGCAGTTCATTTGGTGGTTTTATGCGATACCGTTTAAATTACGATATGTATGTAAATAATGGCGAATGAGGGATGGGTGAGTGTGGTTTTTTTTCTACTTCGAGGGTCTGGATAGAGCTTCGTTCGTCGTGCATGTTGTGGTTTCTTAAATGGAGCTATATATGAGGTACTGTGTAGCTTTAGAACCACAAGCACACGTGACAAAGCTTTAAAGCTGATTAAAGGTCACTTACCTTTCCCACCACTGTGAGAAAAACGACATCTCGGACCAAATAAAAGTCATGTTCTTCAGTAGCTGTAACTTATCCACCATGTGGTTCAGGATGTTTCTCGTCTGGTAGTGGTAATATCCTTCGAATGTTTTCAGCCATCCAGGATCGTTATGCGAATGCGGCACTATTATTACCTGCGGAAAGACGAAAACTCGTTAATTTTACTCAAAATGACTCGCCAGTGAAATATTATACGTAATATACTGCATCAACTCGAGATGAATCTAGGGCTTTGAAAATGTACCGAATGACTGTTGTCGCGTGCTATTAATTTGGGGGGAAGGAGCGGAGGAGCGGGAATGATTATGATGAAATAGGGCAGGGATTCGTATTCATTAATTGTTCATATTCAGACATTTTTTCAAGTGATATCTTTTGTAATAAATATTTTTATTAATTTTTATTTACAGAACTTTTGATTTTTTCAGAAAATTTTCGAATGATGAGATCTTTTTTTGCATATTTTTTCTCAGAGAATTTCATAATAAATACTTGGATATTTTGAAATTTTTTTTGGATCAAATTTATTGCATAAAAATATTTTTGAAGCGAATTCTATGCAAAACATATCTTTCTTAATTTAAAAAAAATTTAAATAGGCACGAAATCATTTTTAGATATGTTTTGAAAGAATTTTAGCATCAAACGTTTTTAAATTGTTTTCGAGAGAATTTTTTTCTTCTTATATTCTTATTTATTTATTAGGTATTTTTTAATGACAATCATTACTGCCTTTCTGCAATTTTTTCCAAAATAAAATTTCTGTTGTAAAAAAATTTCAAAACAATTTAAAGTAAGTAATATTTTTGGAAAAAATTATTTATTTATCGATGGAAGTTCTAAATAAAATTCTTTATGTCTAATTGATAATTTTTTTAAAAAGTTTCTCATTGCTTTTCAAAAAAAAAAAAAAAAATACATTGAAAGAATTTTGTATTTTTTTTGTCTTGTTTGTAAATATTTTTAAACGCATTTTGAATTGTTTCAGCAAAAAATTGTAAAGAATTTTTCTCAAAAAAAGTTTTCCCCAAATTTTTGCAGATGTCGATGATTTTAATTTTTTTGGTGGAGCCGGGGGGGGGGGGGCGTATTGATATTTACTTTTTTCAATTTTTGTTGGAAACACTTTTTGAAGGTAACCAGAAAATTACTTTCGAAATTTCGAAATTTTTATTTATTAGACACTGAATTTTTGCAGCAATAATTTTTTTTTTTTTTTTTTTTTTAAACATGTTTCCTCTTTTTTTCTAACAAGAAATATTTTAAAAATATTTTTGGAAGAGGTTTTAATTTTTTTTGAAAACATTTTGCCAGTGATTTCAGGATTTTTAAAATATTTTTTATTCTTCAACTCCCCCCCCCCCCCTCTCCCTCGAAACATCAATTATTTCCTTTTTTTGAAGAAAATTTCAATTTTTTCGGAATTGAAAAATCTTTTACAAAAATAATTTTTTTTTAATTTTTGATGTTTTTTTTTAAATTTTCATTGTTTTTCATGAATTTTTTCCTCATGATATTTTTTTCTGTTAAAATTATTTTTCAACCCAACTGTGAAAGATTTTTTTCATTTTCGATAAAAATTTATTTTGGCAAAGTTATTCTTGAATTTTTCATTGCAAGTTCTTAAATAATTTCCTCTATATTTTTTTTCCTATATTTTTTTTTTCAAACAATAGAATTTTTAACAAAAAATATTTGTTCTCATTTTTTTTTTGATTTTTTAGTAGAGTTTTCCTTTTTACGAATTTCTTTTTAAGATTTTATTTCGAGTATTTCAGACATTTCTGAAAGTAATTTTTGATTTTTTTTTTTTTTTTTAAATCAAAGAATTTTATGCGATTTTTTTTGGTACCTAGGAATTTTGTAATTTTTCCACCATTTCTTACAAATTGTTTTTTGTAGGTACCTATCCAAAAATATTTATTAATTATTTTTTGACAGAATTTTTAAATTAAAAAAAAAAATTGTTCAAGAGAAAAATATTTTTAATAATGTTTTGTAGGACTTTAGAATTTATTCCAGGAAAATTTTTAGTATATTTTTTCATTTTTTTTAGGCCCGAGCGGCACACTCGATCGATATTATCGGAAGATGTAACGTATCGATAAAAAATCGTTTGAAAATCTATAGATGTTCTCACGATATTATAAAGATTTATCGGTACAACTTCATAGGCAAAAAATCTAAAAACTATCGAATTCGATATTATTAAGATTTTATGACGATATTCGTCAACGATACTATCGACAAAGAATATTAAATTTATCGATTCCGATTTTCCACCGATTTTGTGCAGATATTTGAAACTACATTATCGACAAAGAATATTAAATTTATCGAATTCGATTTTTTACCGATTTTGTAAAGATATTTGAAACTATATTATCGACACATAATATGCAATTTCTCGAATTCGATTTTCTAACGATTGCGTGAAGATATTTGAAACTATATTATCGACAAGTAATATGAAATTTCTGGATTTCGATTTTTTAACGATTTTGTGACGATATTTGAAACTATATTATCGACAAATAATCTGAAATTTCTCGAATTCGATTTTTTAACGATTTTGTGAAGATATTTAAAACTATATTATCGACACGTAATATGAAATTCCTCGAATTCGATTTTTCAACGATTTTGTGGCGATATTTGAAACTACATTATCGACAAATAATCTGAAATTTGTCGAACGATTTTTCAACGATTTTGTGACGATATTTAAAATTATTTCCAAATTGGTGAAAATTTTTCTAAGTCCAACACGTCTGGAAGTACTAAACTGCCTATTATAAGCGTTTTATTGCTAATTCCTCAACGATAAGGTATGGCATAGTGGTTAAGGAAGAGGATTACCATGCAGGAGCTAGATGGTTCAAGCCCCACGGGTGGCAGATTTTTTATAATTTTTTTTTGACTTTTTCTGAAATGATCCTCTTACCGTAACATGAATAATGTGTTTAGGCAAAGTTTAATGTATTAATTATGCTAATTAATGATTTTTAATTATAGAAAAAAGCTAGTAATAGACAAAAAATCGGAATAAAAAATCGATAAAAAATCGACAGAATATCGAATTCGATAAAGTGTCGCGAAAGTTCCGCCTAAATCGTGAAATTATCTTTCGATATTATAGATAGATTATCGATAAAATATCTTACTATAATCTCGAAATTTTTATTAACTATAATTCGTCGATAATCTATCTATATATCGAAAGATAATTTCACGATTTATGCGGAACTAACGCGACACTTTATCGAATTCGATATTCTGTCGATTTTTTATTTCGATAATTTGTCGAGTGTGCTGCTCGGGGGGTAACTTTTCATTTTCTTCTTTAAATTCATTTCTATTTTTTAAAGAAATCATTAAATTTTTTATTAAAAATGTGTTTTTGAGAATAAGTTTTCTTTTAAATGATTTTGCTGGAAAAAAAAATTGAAAAAAATTCTGAATCCCATAGCTCACCCAAATATATAATTTTTTGTTAAAATTTATCGAATTATTTTCTCGAAACTTGAAATACGTTCAGTTGTACGTATCATGCTATTATACAACGATTAAATTTCCCAAATCGATGAAAAATCTTGTAACAAAGAGTCGTTTCCCTTTTTATCGGTTTTAAAAGATTATATAAAAAATGTTTAAAATAGAATGTGCGAAGAGCACAGGGAGATTTTTGAGTAAACATCGTGTACTGTCGGTTCTTTGTCTGTGGATTTACTGTAAATGCGTATGCAGCGAACGATGTCGAGAAAGAGAGGGAGAGCAGGATGAAAAAGGGAAAAGAAGATATCACGTCGAAGGATACTAAGAGCAGGAAAAAAACCACCACGAGACAAATGTTTTCCGGGCTACGAACCTTTACGTTGTGGATTTTTTTTTATCCACTCTACAAGCAAGATAATTTATCTGAAACGAAAAACTTGCGAACTTTTTTTTTATCTCGTTTTTATTATGACGATTATCGCTCTCGATAAAGAAAACAAGTCTAAAATTTTTCACAGGATGAGATGGAAAGATGCAGGATGTGGTGAGGCGAGAGGTGACGTATGCGAGATACGATGTCAACGTACATACAACACAGTAGTAAATTACACGCTCGGGCTATTCATTGTTTAGAAGTCGGCCCCTTGGTAAACATTAACATGTAAATTGATTTTTAAAAACGTATGAATTATTCAATACATACGCGGACGTAAATAATGAATAAATAGCTGCTTTCGTCGGTGTATTTGGTGTTCGCGTCTTATGCACGTATACAACATACGTAGTTAAATGTGCATTGTCGTAGGATGGGCGAGAGATGCGTTGCGGGTTGCCTAGAATGGCCGGGTTGTCAACGGGTGTCTTAGGCAGGGAGCTGGGTGAGGGGTTTGTTTTTCATATTGTGCACGTTACAATATTTCGCTCGCTTGAATTATTCTTCTCGGTGCTCGATTAATTCTTGATAAAGGCACCAGGCATGGTGCTTTGTATGGTGTACGAGTATGCCCCAGCGAGGGCAATTTCGCAAAGGTTATTACCACCAGCGTGCGACGAACGGGTTGTACTCGGTTTGACTTTTAATCGTGTATGAAAAGGACTACAGGTATGGCAGGTTTTACGTACCTCCTCCTCCTCCGCTGCACCGAAGTCTATACGCGAATTGTGTAATGAAAGAATACCGCATCAGGTGAGGGCTGCTCGAGCTCTTTTTAAATGTTTAATAAAATGTACACACGTAATAGTACCTACTGGTTTTATGCTCTGTTATTGTACAGTATGCTTTTTTAGATTCGATACGATGACGATATTACGAATTCAATACACGAGAACGCGGTGTATTTGACATTGACGTGACGATCTGAAACGTCATCGTGGCTCGGTGATAAACGTATGTGTACCAATGGGGTGACAGGTGGCACGTATTTTGAAAGTAGGTACGGGGGAGTATGGAGATGGACCCGTAAATAATTTCCAACACGTTTACGAAATGTATGCATATGTTGCACAATGCACATACTGCCCTGTGTACGTACGAGCACTTAATCTGGATCTATCTAATACACATTTACGTTTATAAAATGTGTCATCGTCGAGATCGATTGTTATCATACGTCGTTTGTATGCTCGTTTTTACATAAATGTGCATCGTGTGAAAAATGCATGCATTCGAGAATGCTTTTATGCAAACCGTACCGTAAGAAGTCATCTTAAAGCGTTAAGGAGCCATTTGGAGCGTGTTAAAATTTTATAAGTACGACTGAGAGCTTTTTTCATTAAGTCTGAATTACAGGAGCAAGGAAAGCTAATTATTTGAATTTCCGATTTTTTTTGCTCGATGAACTTTACTCATTGTTCAAAATCAAAAATCTTCAAAATTTTTAAAAAACTTGACAAAAAATCGTCCAAATAATGTTTTTAAAGAAATTTTCAAAATTTACCTGAAGAAAAAAAAATTAACAATCAAATCAGAAAATTTTCGAAACAACTTTCTCCAAAAATCCATTATTTTTTGAAAGAAAATATACATACTTCAAAAATGTTGGAAAAACATTAAAAATCTTATCACTTTTTTCAATTCAAAAAGAACTGTCAAAATTAACTTTTTTAAAAGGGAATTTTTCAAAATTTTCCTGAAATTATTTTTCAAAAATACAATCAAAAACTTTTGAAAGAGCTTTCACCAGAAATTCCTTATTTTTTTGAAAGGAAATATCTACTTCAAAAATGTTTTGAAAATCTTATTACTTTTTTCAATTCACAAGAAAGTGCCTTTTTTTTTCTTCAAAATTTACCTGAAATTATTTTTCAAAAATCCAATCAAAAACTTTTGAAAGAGCTTCCACCAGAAATTCCCTTTTTTTTTTGAAAGGAAATAATTATCTAATTCAAAATTGTTTTGCAAAACATTAAAAATCTTATTATTTTTTTCAATTCGCAAGGAATAATGTTTTTTTTTTTTTTTTTTTTTGTGTGGAAATATCTTAAAATTTTACTAAAAAAATCAAATATTATTAAAAAATTTGTCAAAAATATACTGTATTTTTTTTGAAGAAAATACTGGATTGAAAAATTTATAAAAAATTGCCAAAAAGCCCTTTTTTGAGATGAAGTAGGTACCTAGGTATTACGAAATTTTCCTTTAAAAAAATCAAAAATTATTAGAATAAAAAATAATATCAAAAAGTCATTAAATTTATAAAAAATTTACAAGTTTCAAAATGTCTGACATAATGTCTAAAAAGTCGAATTTATTGAAAATTTTCCAAGTTTTTTTATGTCATCCAAACCTAACCGAATGTAACCTAACCCAATGGGGTCGGATTTTCGTGTCTTTTTTTTCTAATTTGGTCTCCGTAAAAGCATATACTATGCTAAAATTGTCAAAAAATAGTCTAAATTTTTTTTTAAAGGAACTACTTTTTCAATTCACAAAAAACTGACATTTTTTTTTTTGATAAGAAGTATGTATTTTGAAATTCTTCTAAAAAAAAAATCAAAAATGATTAAAAAAATTGCCAAGAAGTAGGTAGTCTTGTTTATTTTATTTTATTTGTTTTTGAAGAAAAACTTCTTTATTTCACAAAAACTTTTTCAATTCCCAAAAATCTACCAACTTTTTTTTTGAAAGGAAGTATTTCAAAATTTTCCTAAAAAAATTTTCTGAAAAGAAATTTTTTATAATTTTCCTGAATTTTTTTTAAACATTTTTTTTGTCAAAAATTTTTGGAAGAACCATCACTAAAAATCTCATCATCACTTTTTTCAGTTCACAAAAAACTGACAATTTTTAATTTTTTTTGATAGGGAGAGATAGAGAGAGAGGAAGTACATATTTCGAAATTTCTCTAAAAGAAAACAAAAATTATTTAAGTAAAAAATTGTCAAAAAGTAGTCTACAATTTTTTTTTATTTTTTTTTTTGAAGAAAATACTTACTTAATTGAAAAATAAAATTCACAAAAAAACTGCCAAGAAATTTTTCTTGACATAATATAATTTTTTTTTCAAACATTCAATTGATTCAATTGAAAATTTTTGAAAGAACTTTCACTAAAAGTGCATCATTATTTTGAAACGAAATATCTACCTAAGAAATGTTTTGAAACCCATTAAAAATCTCATCACTTATTTGTTCAATTCACAAAAAACTACTCACCATTTTTTTTTTTTGAGAGGAAATATTTCGAAATTTTTATTTAAAAAAGCAAAAATTATTAAAAAATTGTCAAAAAATAGTCTTAAAATTTTTTCGAAGAAAATACTTGATCGAAAAATAAAATTCACAAAAAACCGTGAAAAATCTATCTATTTTTCTTTTTCTGATTCACTTGCCAAAAAATATTTTCCTAATTTTTTTGTAACGAAAATTTGGAATAAAACTGCCAAAAATGGTGAGCTCGATTCTACCTCACACGAGTCACTTTTTGCTCCACAAAGCAAAATTGTACCTATCTGAAAATCAATTAATCCACGTATTCGTATACGCATTTCTCTACACATATTGCGATGCAAAAATTCCACCAATATCATCGTAAATTTTTATTCGTAAGCACTACCTGCATTCCAAGTAAAGTCTAAAAAATTTTTCTAATATGATCCCTACGTATATAATATAAAATATAATAACTATCGAAAAAATCTAAACATGGTGTATTCGTGTAACATGCTCCTATCTGCGAAGCTCGTGTACAAGTCCAGAGGTATATGCGAATTTTATTAGTTTTTTTTTTTTTTGAGACTTCGACTCGATGGAAAGGCATTTTATATTAACTGAAAACTAGTGCTTTGAAAAATGCTGATATGGTACGCGAAATATCCCTTCTTTTACGATTTTTTTCCCAGCGAGGTGTTTAGAATCCAGTGTAGCAAAAAAGTCACATCGGTTTACGATGAAGTATAATTTTTATGTTTTTTTTCCTGCCCTGTACTGGAATGTCAATGTACATGCTAAGAAGAGTGAAATAAGGAAAAAAAAAGTACATATAGAAGGTACAACCCTCGCGTATGTGTATCCCAAGATGTAATTCGCGAGTTTTATACATATACGCTGGCTTGTTTTATGGCTGATTCGAGTTTCCAAGCTGTTGGAATTCTATTTTCGAAAATTTACGAGAGACGATTTTTATTATTATATTCTTAAACGTCGCATCGCGTCTCGTTCTCTCGTACATGTACCTAGTACCTACCTACCTACGTCTATCGTATCTAAAGTCACCCTTCGCGACCTGCAGCTTGTTTTATCATTTCGACGAATTAATTTCGAAAAATCTAGCTCTTTTTTTTTAATACCCGCGTACCTCACCGTCTCATATCTTCGTCTCCTCAGCACGAACAGTGTTATTAAAAAAATTTCATCCGCGCGGCAGTCCCAAAAAAATATGTATAAGAAGGTAGCAGCCAAAAGGCACTAATATCCATAGCGAGACGAGCAAGAGCAGATTGTCTGACGTTTAATAAAAATGAGAATTGCGAAGACACGCAGAAGTGGCAGAAGGGTCGAAGAGAACGTGGAGAAAAGAGCCAACGCAGTTTTGGTAAATACAAACGAGACTAAACTTATTCATCTCGCTTAAAATAATTCCATTTTCGAATAAAAAATGAACCAATTGTGAAATTTCATAAAATAAAAGAGTTCGTTTCTGTATTAAATATCAAGTTAGAACGTGCAGCATGCGAAATGAAATAATTACGAAAAAATCGTATCGAATGAAGCGAAATAATTAGAAATTAAATCAAAGTCGCATCGCGTCTTGTTATTTAGTAAATATATTTTGCGTGCTTCGAGAAATTCGCGAATTAAAATTTACATAGAGTGGGATGATTTTTATCGCCGAGCGGAATACAGACGAAGGGAGATGGTAGGGAAAAAAGGGAAGAAATGAAGAAAGCCGGGTTTACTTGCATTTAGATTGAATTTTACTGCAAGGTTAAGATTACTTGCAATTTAATTGAATTTTACTACAAGAGTATAGGATAAATGCATTAAAATATACCAAATACCGCGAGAGTAATATTTAGTTTTGGGAAGAAAATTGGGAAATTTTATTCCCAGAGGGAATTTTAATTTTATGAACTTCGATTTTATTTTGCAAGAGATGCGTTATTCATGAAGACTTTTAAAAAAAATTCTTATGAAAGGCAATTTCTTTTTCGAGGAGAATTTATTTTATGCAGGAAAATTTACCTTGATGGAGAAAAATTTTTAATGTTATGATTTCTTCTGGTTAATTTTCATTTCATGTAGGATTTTTTTCATCGTTGAAAAAAAATTATTTCAACAATGAAAAAATTTTAAAGATTTATTTTCACCAAAAAAAATTCATGAAGAAAAATTTTTCCCCACTTTATTTTATGGATGACACCTTTGTTTGATGAAAAAAATTCATTTCATGAAAAGAAAACAAAACGGGGGAAATAATTTTATGTCCAATTTTTTTTCTTGAAAAAAATTCATTTTATGGAGGAAAATTTCATGTACTTGTCGAGGAAAACTCAATATCATGAATTTATAATGTTTTGTTCTCAAGAAAATTTTGTTCGTTCAAAAAAAAAAGATTTATATTTGAAAGACAATTTTGTTTCTTGAGAAAAATCCATTTTATACAGAAAAATAAAAATTAATTTCTAATGACTTTTCGAAAAGTAAAACCAAAATAGCAGAACTTCTGCAGGGCATTTAACAATAGGTACGTTTTCAAAGTAAAACATATGATCAAAATTTAAAATTTTTATTAAATTTTGAATTGTTAAAAATGTAACAAGTTTTACAAATTTTGAGAATTTAGCCAATTTTGATTAACTAAAATTCATAAAATTTAATAAAAAAATTGAGTTTTCACCAAATTTTAATACTTATTCTAACTTTTTTTAGATTGTAAGAATTTATTCAAATTTGAAAATATGATGCTAAAATTCCAATTTTTTTCTGCTTAAAATAATTATTATTTTCGTCATATTTTAAATAATGAGAAAATTGAATAAAATCAACAAATTCACAAATTATTACAATTTTTACAAAATAAAATTTTAATTTTTTTAAAAATTTGATGAAATACAAAAAAATTAGTTTTTATAAAATTTTCAAGTCATTTTCAAATTTTAACTAATTACCAGGGTTCGGACATTCTTTCTCGAAAAAACGGGAATTATGCGCATAAAAATTCCCTTAAAAAACACGAAATATGCGCGAAAAACCTAAAAATATTCTCGAACGATATGGGTGTCAATTTAAAGAGGAAAACGCCAGCTACATGATTTTGATTCATAATTGGACGTATTTAGAACACATATTGAGAAATTACACAAAAAAGAACGAAAAATGAATTTTATTTTTACTCAAAAGCAAAAAACGTTCTAATTCTAATTCTAATTTGGTAATTCTACTGATTCTAATTAAATCAGAGAAAATAACGAAATTGTATTTTATCAAAATAAGTAGGTAAGTTTGAAAATTAAATCGACTCGCCAAGCCGGCATATGCAAAAAAGTACCTCCAGTGTTGCACATTCGGGTGAAAAAAAAAATAGCGGTATCAGTTTTGCTACATTTTTAGGTGAGAAATTGCAAATTTGTCAAAATATGCTCGAAAAAACTCGAAAATTGTGAAATATTCTCGAAAAACCTAAAATATTCCCTAAAAATACCCAAAATATGCGTTTATATGCGCTGAAAGGTGAAATATGCTCAAACATGCAAAAACAAGTTGGGTCAATTTTACTTAGAATTTTCTGAAACGTAAAGATAACTTGAAAATTCTCGATCTAGTATTAAACAAAAAAACATGCTCGAGCATGAAAATCCGAACCCTGCTAATTACATATTTAAATAATTCCAAATTTTACGGTTTTCCTTTTTTTATGATGTTTATAATATTTTCTAGATTATTTATTACAGCAATGGGAAAGGGGTTTTAGATGGAGTTAGGGAGGCTGTTCTTTTTGATAAGGGTGTTCATCGGAAATGATTGCAGGGTTTTTGTTTATTTGTAGAAGTATAAATTATTGATCTTCTTTTAGGTGGCGACATTTGGAATATAATTATGCCGAGTGGATAAGGGTTGGAATGTGCAAATATAGAGAAAACGCTTTTGGGGATTTTTGAAAGAGGTACCTATGAATGATAAATGTTGAAATTTCGAAGTTGAAATAATTTATTTAAATTGCAAGAATTTATTGAACTTTGAAATTTATTAAATTTTTAAAGCATCGAATTTCAAATTTTTCAATTTTTTTTTGAAGTTTTCAGAATATTTAAATTTAAAAATTAAAAAAAAATTAAAATTGTCAAATTTTGCCCTTTTTTCCAACAATTTTCCAAATATTAGTTACCTACTACTTGAGTGTTCTAAATTTAAAAATGTTGGCAATTTTTTTTATTATCGTTTAATTTTTTTTTTTTTTTTTTGAATAATGAATGAAAAGTTTTTTTATTTATTTATTATGGGAAACATTCTTGTCTTTTTTGATTTTCATAAAGAATTTTTTTTCTCTTCGAGGGAATTCTATATTTTCATTAAGGCGGGCACGATAGCTTCATCCTTCAATTTTTTAGTGATTTTTGAGACTTTTTGAGGGGAGGGGGTAGTGACAAAAATTTCTAGTTTAGTCCTTTCAATCCCAAAAAATCGTCTAATTTTTTCAAAAGGAGAAAGTATAAAATAATTTTTTTGAAAAAAATTTAAAAATTCTTTCAAAATTTTGAAAAAATAATTAATATTAGGTATTTCAATAATTTTTTGATTTTTTTGAGATATTTTCTTTCAAAAAAAAATCGATTTGTTGTAAAAATTTGAAACTATTCATTTTAATAGAACTTTGAGCTTTTTTCTTTGTAATCTTTTTATTCAAAAAAAATTTGGATTATTTTAAAATCTTTTTAAAAAATTTTAGCATAGTATTGCTTTTACGGAGACCAAAATGGAAAAAACGGCCCAAAAATCCGACACCAATTGGGTTGGGTTAGGTTTGGATGACAAAAAAACTTGAAAATTTTTTATAAATTCGATTTTTTAGACATTATGTCAGACATTTTGAAACTTGTAAATTGTTTTGAAATTTTATGACTTTTAGACATTCTCTAGCCATTTTGTCAGACATTCTGAAACTTAGAAATTTTTTTAGAAAGATGACTTTTAGACATTTTGAAACTTTTTTCAGACTTTTTAATTTTTTTAAAATAAATTTTATGACTTTTGAACATTTTGTCAGACATTTTGAAACTTAGAATTTTTTTTAGAAAGATGACTTTCAGACATTTTGAAACTTGGAAGATTTTTTAAAAATTTTATGACTTTTAGGCGCTTTGTCAGACATTCTGAAAAAATTGAAATATTTTTATTTTCATTAGGCTTTTTTTTATTATACTTTTTAGATTTTTAAATTTCCATGGAAATCAAATATTCGTGACTTTTAGACATTTTGTCACAGAGTAAAAGCATAATTATACTATGTTTCATACTTTCAAACGTAGTGTGGAAATAGAGCCAACCAGGGGGTCCAGGGGGCTTGCCTTTGGAACGTCGATTATCTTTGAAACATATGTTAGAAAATTTTTAGCGACGTAATTATCTAAAATTAACATTACTCGAGGCGCTAATTATGCAACCTATTTAACAGATTTTTTTTAAAATTCGAATTATTCGCACACGTCGTATAATTATACGACAATTGTTAATGAATTTCGCTTCGAATCAGCGATTCCATTCATCAAGTTGGTTTCTTAATTCGAGCTATTTCACATACCTGAACTCGAACCGAGGAAAACGTACGTACGTACGAATTCGTAAGCTATTTTTTCTCAATCAGCGATAGCAAAGTCAGGTTTCATACGAATAAAAGGCATCCATATAAAGGGGGAAAGGGTTAAAAATTATACCGTTGGAAATTTCCGCCACAAGCGGAATAAAATTCGCACTAACGCAATTTGCTGCTACATTATTTTATTAGTTGACGTTGCTGGCTCGAGACATATCGATAAAATAAAAACACAATATCGTATACAGCTACGTAGCTCTTAATAAAAGATAAAAAAAATGTAACGCTTTATGATATACCGTACCTACGATTTGTACAGCTGAACAAAAGCTTCACTATTCACGATAACTGTATAAGGTGTATGGTCAGGCTACGGTCAGTCGAGGAAGAGGGAGGTGCGTAGCAAAGGAAATAGGTACCCGAAGAAATCACACGCGAGCGTTTTTATTCAACCAGGCGGCGTTTTATTACCGGTACTAAACTGATTACCTTACCTACCTATTTGGAATACGTATGAAAAATTACGCCTTTATATTATATACGTACGCGATAAACAGGTTTAATTTTATTAATGGAACCGTCCGTCGGTCGCGATCTGCACGTTACACGAATCCAAGGTTTTTTTTTTGCTCGAAAAAAGCAGAAAAAAAAATGAACGATAATAAGAACGAGTCGTGTACGACCCACGTTCGTATAATCTCATTATTTTTAATTTCGAAAATCGTAGATACAATTTTAGTAGGCTTTTATACAAAATTAATTTGTTATTTGAATACGAGGCTGGGCGAAAGCTTCGTTCGTTGAGCTCGACAATAACAAGAGAAAAGATTTAGGTATTCGCTGATGTTGAAAATATGGCGAATGGAATAATTTTTCGATAAATGTCGTATTCGTGAAATCATGCTACACTTGCTTGAAAGCTTGTCGCGTTAAATTAAAAAAATCTCGTAACATCGACTTAAATATAACATCCTCCTTGCCCCTGGTCCTTCGCCGTCACCCTTTTTCTAGTTTGTTCAAGATTTTAATGAGTCGAAGATGTTGCCGTCGTCTCAAGATTTCATTTTATTCTATCGTTGTCTTGTCGTCTCGTATCGTCTCGTCGCGTCAGTATCCCCCTGTAGTTGTTGTTTTTTTTTTCACTCGACTAGAGAACGATGTAGAGAGCTGAAAGATCATTCTTGTGGAGTGAAAAGTTGAAAAGTACTTTGAAGAGTAAACTTTTTGTCGTTGTCTTACGTATTCTATATTTCGATTATGTGCTACTATTTTAACGTTCAATGCTCGCTCGTCTGTGTATTTTTATACACGTGCTAGTGCTGGGACCTGGGCTTGGGTTTCACTTGAAGGACGCTGAGGGGGGTTGTAATGTGGTGTGGATTTTGTGCTTTGTGTTGCCTTTGAAAGTTCACACTGTTGCGAGAAAAAAAAATGTTTACCATTGCACGAGTGTGGATTTTTTTTTTGGGAACTGTAGTCGAGTTCGTGACCAATTCAAGATTCTTGTAAGTTCTGTAAATCCTACCAATGCTTTTTAATTTTTTTTTTGTTCGTGACCAATTCAGGATTCTTGTAAATTCTGAAAATCCTACCAATGTTTTTTTATTTTTTTTAAATTTCATTTTTCTGTTCAATTTTTATTGATTATATGTTTTGTTATCGAAATTGTTTTGATTGTAATTTTTTCATCATTTTTAGTTATTTTGAGTTTAATAAATTTTTTAATTCAATTTCTTTTCAATTTCCAGTTTTTTTTTCTTAATTCAAGTATCTTGGAATTTTTTTAAATTTTTATTTCTCAAACAATTTTTTTAATTAAAATTTTTTTTTAATAGAATATATTTTTTTAAAATTATGTAGGTATTTTAATTTTCATTACTCGCCTTGTTTAAAAAAAAATCAATTACCTAATTAATTAAATTTAATCAAAATTTTCTTCCTTTTATAAATCTTTTTCAATTTTTGGATTTAATTTTTCATTTATGAAACGTTATTTACGAAAAGTGAAAACTTGAGGAGATTTGGAAAAATCAAGATAATTATGTACAATTCAATTTTCTCAACTTTTTTTATTGTTTGTTCCAGTTTTTTAATTTCTTTCCAACATCATAAATAGGTATTTCAACAAACTGTGATTTTTTAAAATAAAACATTTCAAGTTTTTCAATTTTGGTCATTTTTAAAATTTTACCTGAACCTGTAACAATTCATTTTTCATTTTTTTTTCATATTTTTTTTCTTCGCATTAAGAAAATCCAATAATTTGATTTTTCCTACAAATTTTTCAAATTATTGTTGAACTTGGGAATTTTAGATTTTTCAATTGTTAATTTTTTCATTTCCAACTTTTTAATGCAATTTTCTTCATCTTTTCATTTTTTTTCTTCCTTTTGTAAATCTTTTCTAATTTTTTGCTTCAATTTTTCATTATGATGAGACTTCATTTACGAAAAACGCCAACTTGAGTAGATTTGGAAAAATCAAGATGCATAATTTCAATTTTTCATACTTTTTTATTGTTAATTCCATTAAAAAAAAAAAAAAAAAAAAAAAAAAAAAATGATTTTTTTTTTAAATTGAAAAATTTCAAGGTTTTCAATTTTTGGTCATTTTTTCAAATTCGCCTGAACCTAAAAGGAAAAGGATACAAAATTTTTCATTTTTCAATTTTTTTTCCATATAATATTATTTGAATTTCTTCACATTAAAAAAAATCCAATTTTTATTTTGAATATAATGTTGTTGTTGTTTTTTTAAATTTGAATTTTAAATATTTAGGAAGGTCAAGTTTTTCAAATTATTGTAAACTTGTGAATCTTACATTATTTGTCAATTAATAATTTTTTCATCTCAAACTTTTTAAATACAATTTTATTTACCTTTTTCATTTTTCTCTCACTTATCAAATTGAAAATTTTTTATTTTTAAAAATTTTTCAACTTGACTTATAGTTGATCCAATTTGATAAACTTTGATATTTTCCAATTTCTTGAATTTTGATTTTTAATGTTTTTAAAATTTTTATTTTTAATTTTTGCCAGTATTTTAACATTTTATTTGTTTTATTTATAATTTACATAATATTTCAATGCAGTTTTTATTTTAATTTTACGTACCTAGGTAATTATTTAATTTTTAAAAACTAGACAGAAAATTAAAATTCGATAAAATCGGAAATACTACATCAAAAAGACAGGAAAAATGAAAAATCCAAAATGTGTGAAAAATGCTTAACTAAATATTAACAAAAAAACTAAAATAGTATTTAGATAGAAGAAGTTTGAAAAATGAAATATGAAAATTTCGGAAAAATTGAAATCAGGAAAAACAAAAAAAATGAAATATGAAAATTTCGGAAAAATTGAAATCAGGAAAAACTGAGGTCGAGTAAAAACTATTTTGGAAAGTGAATGGGATCAAAAATTTTGCTCCAAAAAAACACAATATTTCAAGGTTACAGCCTCCTGGTAGAAATGAGCTAAAATCTGTTTACTTTGATAATGAGCCAAGGAAGAGATTTTTGAATCATTTTCTGTGAAATTTTTCAATTGTACGATTTTCTCTCATGATTTATATTGAATTTATTGGATGTACATGAACAGGAAAACCGAATTCCTTCATCGTGAGTTTTTCCTCGCATTCACTTTCCTTTCTCTTCACCTCACCGACAAAAAAAAATTACACACACATAGAAAAGAAGAGACCATGCGCTAAAAATAAAAAAGGATGTTCGAATATTTTTTATCTTCGCTCTCACAGTGCCGAATAACTGTCAAATTAGCTTGTATTTATTATAAAAACACTTCAGGTTACAAAATTTTGACAGCACAGCGCTTAATTTGAAGTTTAATGTGTCGTTTATGTACCTACACACACCCATGAGGGGTTGAAATCGCGAACAGCGTGTGTGGCTACGAAAGCTCAACCATTACACGACTATGTCTATCAGACTCTTCATACGAAGCACAGAGCACATCGAACCTAGAAGGGCTTGAGGGGAGGGGAAGAAAACACCGAAAGGAAAAATCGTTAATCCTGACGTATGATGTTTAACGAGCTATCCTCGTATCCTCGTATACTTTGGTGCTAGTTTTATTTACGAGCAGAGCACGTGGGTTATTTAAATTTTTGGGAAGGGATTCGTTTTGAAGCTTTGTAAATAAACGTGTTTGGTGGATTTACAAATGATGATAAAAATGAATGAAAAATACTTAATGGAAAATGGTGAAACTCGCAAGTCAAAACTACTGCATTTTGGAGGGTGTATTTTTATTGCTCGCAAGATGGATCACAACAATGAGAAAATTATGAGCAAAGTGACTTTCAAGTTTCAGATAACTCCACCATTGGCTTCGACTTTGGCTTATCGAGGATTCGAAATATTTTCAGAGAAGAAATACTTATTTCACTTATTTTGGGGAGAAAAATCTCTCATTTTCTTGAGAAATAATCACTATAACACTATATTTTTTGGTGATAAAAAATTTCTCATTTTTTCAGGATAAAAATATTTCTCAATTTCTCCATTTTTTTGTAAACAAAAATTCTCAATTTTTGAAGAAAAAATTATCTGAAATGTTTTTTAATTTTTTTGGAGCGACAGTTTCTTTTGGAGAAAGAACTTTTGATTTTTTTTTTCGATTGTCGTCAAATAAAAAATTTATATAATTTTTTTTTGCTTTTTTTTAAAAGAAAACATCTTTTAGTTGTTTGAATTAAAAAATGTCTCATTTTTTTGAAGTGAAAATATTTTTGAAATTTTTAGAGAAGAGCATTTCTACTTTTTGGAGAAAGAAATTCTTAATTTTCTTGGAATAAAATACGTAATCGCGTCTATTATTTCAAAATTTTTCAGAGTAAAAAAATTTTCTAGTTCATTTTGAAAAATAAATTTTTTAATTCCTTTGACCTTCTTGCGTGCAATAAAAAACACTCCATTTGAGCACCGCTCACAAGTCGATTCGCCTCAAATATCAACCAGACCGAGTAACGTATGGAAAATGCATCAAAGTCTACGTACATTTTCACGGTCCAGCGTATACGCAGGTTGCCTATACCGTGCACTAACCACTTATTGGTGTCGGTACGAGTAGTAGAAAGCGCCTTAAAACTTTCTAGTTGTATATAAGGCTTTTTTTACTTTTTGGCGAACAGAGCAAAGCTAGACGGAGCGTCGAGCAAGCGCCTACCGTATCCCTCGGGAAGTGTCTTATTTACGGCGAATGCGTTCGCAAGGCAAGGCAAAAGCTTTTACAACGGCGAGCATCGCATCCTACGGGTTCGAATAAACAATTCAGAAATTCTATTTCCAAGTTTATAGCGGCCTGGGGCTAACACGATACCGTAGTAAATTTCTACCGCTGCTCATGCTACCGCTACAGTGTTGGTCGCTTCGTATACTACGGCCTGTATTTTTCTCCTTATACCTTTATAATAATCGTTATGACCACCACGAGTATGCACTATTCTGTTCCAATATCGTTTATTAGTTTTCTCCCAGAGTCAGCGCTGTGTAATCCAAAGCTGACGCTGCGATGTTGCTTTTCCACAGATTTTCACCACGATGCGATGCCTTCGCTGCGTTGTTGTTGCAAAAACTATTAGGAATTTCGATAATCGAGTAAACCTTCATTTTTGTACTCGTTTTGTCGGCATGGCGATGGCGTTGGTGTGCCACCGCCGCACGAGATACTAAATTCCAATTTTGTTTTGTAATTTTACTCCTACATCCGGATCCGCGACGACCAGCTCTGTATGGAATAGTTTGCTCGGTGCGTTTGGGAAATTCGAGCGATGTGGCATTTCTGTGGCTTGAATTTGTTGTTCGAATCTCGTCGCGATGGCAAAATTTTACCGTATTTTTTTTCCTCTTTAGTCCAGCAGCGAAGGCTGTGCGGGTAAAATCCGTGAATTGAATTTCAGCCTCTTGAAATTCTGCGTGCTCGTAGTTTTCTGGCTGGTGCAACGTATTGTTAAATTGTTTTTCGAGTATTTTCCTGCCCAGTGGCGTATTTAAGGGGAGGGTTTTGGGGTCCAAACCCCTCCCATTATGCATATAAAAATCTTTGAAATACCTCAAAAACCTTGCATAACAAAGATGCTCATTTTACATATTTTTCAAAAATTTCCTAAAATTGTGAAACGTTCTCGAAATGCATCCCTAATTTTTATTAAATTTTTCAAAATTTTCCCAAATTAAGTCACTATGAATTTTCATAAAATAAGATTAGTCAAATTTTTCAATTTTTGGAATGATTTCTTATAAAATTTCAAAAATGAAAAGTGGATAATTTTTTTAATATTTTCTAATTTTTTAGGTAGGTATACTACATGATTTTTCTTCAATTTTCAAATACCTACCTAATGAGATTTTTCAATTTTTTCGAGAATGATTTTTTTTTTAATTTCCAGAGTTCATTTTCTGTTGAATTTTCAAAAATTGAAAAAAAAATCAATAAGATGGAATTTTTTCAATTTTTTTTAGAGGTGATTTTTTTTTTTTACTTTTCAAAACTATATTTTTTTCAATTTTACAATATTCCGAAATTTAATTCAATATAATTTTTAATTATGATAAAATTTTCAAAAAATTTGCTTAATCAAATTCTTCAACATATGTGACCCGGCACGTTAAAAGGGACCTAAGTAGGTAAAAAATCGATTTTCACTTTTTTGGTGTTCTGAGGTCCACTTACCAAGGTCTATCACCTGAATCACTAAAAACTTCGAAAAAGTCAATATTTTCAATCGGCATGACAAAAGGGACCTAAGTAAATCTGTAGTCACTGTGGTTTTCGATGTATTTTTCATCTTATGATCACCTATGACACGAAATCTTCATAATTTAGCCTAAAATCAATGTTACACTTGTTATCAGTAAACTTCAAAAATTTACTTATCACAAAATTTTTTTTAATTTTTTGGCAACACTGAGTTTGGTCAAATTTCTCTTGCGCCATTATACAAAAATGTTCGCCCATAATTATTTTTTTATATTGGAAAATATTTCACTTATACCCAGTAACAATTCCCCAAAGTTTTAGAAAAATCGGTCTATTCGTTCCAGAGATATTCATTTCCAAAGTTTGTTTTTGCTCTCCTGAAAAATTTGTAAAATACCTACTAGGTCCCTTTTAACGTGCCGGGTCACATATTGAATTTTTTCAATTTCTTTGAATTTTCACAAAGAGAAACTGTAAATTTTTTTGAATACTTCAAGGTTAAATTTTTCCTTTGCTTAGAAATTTTGTTTGATTTTCGAAAATTGAATCCTAAAAATTTTGAAAAATACATTTTAATAATTTTTCTAAATTGAATTTTTTTCAATAATTTTTATGATAACTTTTCTCAATTTTTAATTCAAAATTTTCGAAATTTTTTAATTTTTGAAATAATTTTTCTAAAATGAAAATTGGGGGATTTTTTAAATATTTTATGATTTTTATCAATGAATTTTCTTCAATTTTTACTTTTTAGAGATAATTTTTTCTCTTGAATTATCAAAAATCATATCTATTTGTTACCTACTTTTACAAAAAATTTAAGATGGATTTTGGGAATTTTTTTTTACTTTTCAAAACTAGATTTTTTTAATTAAATAATTTAGTCACGTTTTTCAACATATTATTGAATTTTTTTCAATTTTTGGGAAGATTTTCTTTGAATTCCCACGAATAGAAATAGAAACAGTGTTATTTTTTTTAGAGATTTTTTTGATTTTTAAAAATTGAATTCAAATTAAAAATTTTATTTCATAATGACCATTCTCGAAAACTTTGAACCCATCCCATGATTTCATCCTAGATACGCCACTGTTCCCGCCTTTCTGAAGCGTCGAATGAAGTGGTGATCTTTTGTCCGAAATTTTTTCAACTTTTTCGATATAAAGTTGATTGGAAAATTTTCAAATTTTCACCATAATCACGTGCGAGTATCTAAAGGGTTTTCTCAGGGGGAAAAAAACAACTTTTGAAGAGAATGAGAATCTACTGAAAATTATTTTAAAATAAATTTAAAATTTCGGAAAATGAAGAAAATTACGTTGATTGAAGTTTTAGAATATTGAAAATTGAACAAAAATTTGAGAAAATTTCAAGAAAATGATAAATTAGGTAAATAAAGTTGAAAGAAAAATTAAAATTTGAAAATTGTTAATTATTTGAAATCAAGATCTGAAAAATTATATCCTTATTCAATTCAAAAGTGCCAAAAAATGAAATAAAAATGTTCAAAAAAAATTAAATTAAACAAAAAATGTTTTCTTTTTTTTCATCAAGGTATATCTAGTTACGTAAATTTGAAACAAGTGCAAAAAATTGTTCAATTAGAATAATTTTATTACTCAATCATCTCTTGAAAATTAAGAACAAATTAATCAAAAGTTTAGGATTAGAAAAAAGATAAAATTGATAAAATTGGAATAAAAAATAGGGAAGTAGGAAAAAAATAGGTACAAATTTTTGAAAAATAACAGAAACATTAAACTAGAAAAAAAATGAGAAAATCAAAATTGAAATTTATATTCTAATTTAGATAGGTAGGCCTATTCCAATTTTTGATCAAAAATATTTCAAGTTGAGACGGAAGTCTCATCAAAACTTATAATTTAAATACACATGGTACCTTATGCTTTCCTTTTCCGAACTTGACAGGGTAGAGTAAGAAGAAGAAGAGAACGATTGACAGATAAAATTATTCTACAACAATGGCTTCTCCAAACGTATCGTTTAATTTCGCTTCTACCTCGTCTAATTAGTAATTACTGTAATTCCAGAAATTTAATTAAAAATCCTGTCAGCAGGTGTTACAAATTATATCTTCGAAATTTTCTGACTCGTAATTCTCCAGGATGCTAAAAAAAAATACACTCGTATAATAAATAAATCTTCTTTTATTACTAAAGCGTCGTCTAAACTAGATAAAAATTCATCTCGAGAAGTGAAAAAAAAGTTCGAAGAAAGGAAGAATTACAAAACGCAAACTCCAAAAAAGTACCGGTGAAACTTATGGTAATTAAAAAAAATACGTGAGTTTTTTCAAATTGTTCTTAATCACGTATCGAAACGACGACCCCATAACTCGGGCAATTTAAATGACCCAAGGTACTCGTATTCGTTCATGGAAGAATTAAAAAGGCCGAAAAAGTTTCATCCTGCGAGTGAAAAAAATAGCTACCTAACTTATAGTTTATTCTCAAACGATGGAAAAATTTTCCTCCGCCTCACTCGCTCGAGCTGAACATAACGACGGAGCTATAATCAATAACATGTAATAATGCTCTCGAGTGAAAGTTAAATTACCAAGTTTCTAGGATATGGATATTGTAGAGGTGAAAAAGTGCCCCTTCGAACTCGTACTCCCCTCTAGTCCGAACTATCCTATCCATACTCTCAACTGGGAACGCATATACGCGCGATTTGTTAACAATAAATTTTCACGCTCGAATAGGAATTTTTTTTTGCGCTCGGCGAAAGCGAAAATTTCAGTAATTAAAAAACTTTAAATATTAACACCATTAAGCGCAAGATAAACGGTCGCGAAATGGTATTACCTATATAAAGTTTCCAATTTCTTTCTCGTTTGCTTACTCGTGTTAAAGTTGCCATAGAAAGATGGGGTGGAAAACGCAAGGGGGAGGGGTTGAGATAGAAATGAAGTTATATAGACTCGATAAAGTGCATTATTGTGTTACTCGGTGTGTAATACAAACACCGCATAAGGCTAAGACCAGTATGTTGTGATATAATTTACAATCTTAAAGAACGAAAACAACGCTTCGTGATATTTTCCAAAAAAAGTATCGTATTTCTAGACGCAGGGGGTTACCCCTCTTTTGAGCTATATCTCTTCTTAGCGACAAATCTTCATCTCCTCTAGCGCTGTAGTCTTTCAACAGAGTTATGCCAGCAGGAAATGAAAACGTACTACGAGGAGTATGTAGTATAGGACCAACATTAAACCTTACCTTATACAGGATGTCCGGAAGCACTTTACGAAACTTCATATTTGGATAGCACCGGGCACCACTAACAAAAATTGAAAAAGAAATCCAAAAAATTGAGATATTTTACTCTGGAGTTTGAAAAGTATTTTTACTTCAGAACAATTCAATTTCAAAACGATGAAATTCAGATTTTTGTTTTTTTTTAAATGAGAATTTTAAACTTCAAAAAATTGAGAATTTTTTTCAACACCTTGTACAGCAACTACCTAAGGCTAGTGGTGTGAAAATGTTTCTTATTCCAAAAAAATCTTTTTTTTTCATTCTGGAAAATTCTTTTTTTTCATTCCAAGAAATGGGGATTTTTTCCAAAAAAAATTAGAGATTTTCCTCCCCCTCGAAAAAAAATTCTTCAAGAAAATCTATTTTCTTCTTCAGAGAAATCACCAATATTTTATGCAATTTTTTTTTTTTGAGAAGGTGCAACAATTTGAAAAAATTTTACGTTTAGGCGAATTTGTAATTTTTTTTCGGGTAATGTCTATTATCAAAAATTTATGACTTTTCTTGACCTAGTGATTTTTTGAAAAATTCATGACTTTTCCATGACTTTCATCAGCAGGGCTGGTTGAACAGAACAGAACAAAAACAAACAAAAAAAAACTCATTTTATGTTGAGCAATAACAGAACAGAACAAAATAATTCGCTGAACAAATGAACAGGAACCGAACAGAACAACACTTTCAATTATTTTGTTCTGATCAGAACAGAACAATACGATTTGTCTTGTTCTGTTCTGTTCAGAATTCTAAAATCTCAAACTTATTTTTATATTTTTGATGTTTATACGCACACACTACTCACAACAACATTTCTAACTTCCAAACCTCGAAAAATTATGTAATCTTTTTTTTTGAACAAATGAAGAGAACAGAACAGAACAAAACAAAACAGTTCAATTTGAACAAAAACCTGAACAGAACAAAACATATCATTTTTTCTTGAACAAAAACCAGAACGGAACATCAACTTCACAAAATGATTTGTTCTTGAACAGAACAGAACAAAACCGTTGTTTTGTTCACCAGCCCTGCTTTTATGACCTATTTTCAAATTTCATGACTTTTTCATGACTTTCATGACTCCCTGTTTGATATATAAGGATAGTACTTACTTGATAAAGTAAACATTTTTTACTCTAGAGATTTTTTGCCTATCTTTGAAAATGAAGGCACCAAATGAATCTCAAAAATGTTTTTTTTTTTTAAATACTTACTACCCACATTATACTCAGTCAAAAAAAATCTCAATTTTATTTTCCTTAGCCCCTTCAATTTTCAAAATAGGCACCATGCACAGTGAGCCAAATTCAATTCTAGCAGCTGGACAAAAATCTACGTCCGTGAAAAAAATATGAACAATGCCAATTTCTATGTATTTTTGGCTGCTGAATCCGAATTTTTGTCATTATTTTGCAAATTTACTCATTGAAAAGCTCTCCAGGCTCAAATTTGAGTTCAAAATTCCTCAAAATTGAGGTCAATTCATGATACGAACGTGATAGGGACTTAGGGAGCCATTTCTATGTATTTTTGACTGCTAAATCCGAATTTTTCGTTAATTTGAATATTTACCCAACGAGAAGTCCCCCCTCACTCAAATTTGAAGTCAAAAATTCTCAAAATTTGTGATTGAAGTTTTATACAATGCTCTTCGGACACCCTGTATACGAAATCAGTCAGTGGTAAAGGGAAAAATCGTCCAACACCCGACATCATCGAAAAGTTTAGTTTTCGTGTAAGTTTATACTTACAGCATTATACTATAATGTGACACGGTGGAACTTTGAGTTCTCGCTGACTATAGGACTCTGGCATGTAGAGTTACGTATAATCGGTACGACTCTACGAGTACTACATTAAGAACGGTAAACTTTGACAGTTCATTTTCGCTTACACGAGTATCGCCCAATGTGGAAAAATACTCCTAATGTTTGCAAAATTTCCGCACATATGCGAGGCAAAATACGTACGTACATGGCGAATGGGGATGGAAATCGTGTAACGTAGCTGTCTTTTTTAATAAATGATGTAAACGTTGGCATACTATACTATACTGTATACGTATAGTACTATTTACGTAGTTAACGAAATGTGATTAAGGATTAACTGCGCTCCAGCTTTGGTTCCATTAACGATGTCGTCAAAAGTGAACCCTGCTTTGGATTTGAAAAGTTTACCATGAAAGACTTTTCGCTCGAGTGTGTCTGTGTGTGACCAACATGTCATCGAGCTCATAATTACACGAGTAATTGACGCCGAGATGTTGGATTGGCTTGGGGTTTCCAAAAGTTTTCCAGGCAGGTGAAGAAAAGTTCAGCACAGGGAGGGAAGAAAGGTAACTTGACGGAGAATACGTCGTATGTAAATTGTAAATGAAGAAAGTTGCTCTTTTAATCAGCATGTTTGAAGAAATTATTCGATGTCGAGCAAATTAAAGTTATTTAAATGTTACAAATTGAATTAGGAAATTTTTTTCGCAAAAATTTGAAAAATACGAAACGAAAAAAAATTACAAAACTCTATTACAGTAGAACAATTTTTGCACATATAACCTTATCGAATGCTCCAAAAAAGTTTAGAGATTTTTTTCTTAAAAATTTTGAAAAATAAACCTAATTTCTTAATTTTAAAAAAAATACGTAGTGAATACCTAGCAAATGTTTTCATTTCACAAAAAAATTTAGGAATTTATACTATTTACTTATTTAGTACCTACTTACCTACTACCTAGTACCGATTCCAATTTTTTTTTTAACATCAAAAAAATTCAAATATTTCAAAGTTTTTTAAAAAAGAGGTCTTAAATCTTGAAAAAAAGCATAGGTATCTAAATTAATTTATTCCAAAAAATTTTCAATTTTTTTTAATACCTAAGAAACTTTTTCATAAAAAAAATTATTATTCTTAAAAAATATGTAGAAGAAATTTTCATCTCAAAAAATTGAGAGATTTCCTTATTTCTAATAAATTACGCTAAAAAAATTGAAATGAAATTCATTTCATTTTTTTTAAATGTCCTAAATCCTGAAAAAAGTATTTAAAAAAATTATTTCAATAATTGACAATTTTTTTATTCTTGAAAAATTGAAAAAAAAATTCTTGAAAAATTTTTAAAAATTTTATTTTTGGAAAATTGATTTTTTAAAAATTTAAAACAAGAATTAGAAAATTTGTTCACCTATTCCAACAATTGAAATTTTTTCATGTGGCAAAATGAAATTTTCTCATCTAAAAAAATTGCAAAATTTCTTTATTTCAAAAAAAAAAAAAATTTAATTAAATAATATTTTATTTGAAACTTTAAAAAAAAAATATCAAGAATTCGGGAAAAAAATTATTCCAAAAAATTTAGAAAATTTTTCATTTCAAGAAAATTAGGTTCATTCCAAAAAATGAAAAGTTTGAAATTCCTAAAAAAAATACCACAAAAAATAAAATACTTGAAATTTATTTCAAAACTTTTTTTTAATTGTCCAGGTCCATGTCGCCAGCCCCGCACATATAGGGGCGGGGGCTGAAAGTAGTGACCTTCGTTTGTGCCGCAATCAGTTTCGTTTGTGCTTCATTATTCACCGAGTAATTACGATCGATCAGTGTGCGGGGCTGGTGACATGTTGCCCCGCACATGAAAGGGAGGGGGTCGTGTTTGGTGTCATTCGTTTGTGCTGGTTTGTGCCGTATTCATTTTTGTTTGTGCTCCCCCCCTTCCATGTGCGGGGCTGGCGACATGGTTTTTGGCAGGGGGAAGAGGAGGGGGGTTGAAGAGATTTTGAAAATGCCATTCGTTTGTGCTCATCGAGTAGATGTTTGTGCCGTTGTTTAAATTGCCCTAAATCTCAAAACCACAATTTTTGAAAATTTAGAGATTTATGTGCGGGGCTGGTGACATGGCTACTATCTAAGGAAGGGAGAGGGGTGAGGAGAAATTTTGAAAATGCCATTTGTTTGTGCTCATCGAGTAGATGTTTGTGCCGTGTTTAAATTGCCCTAAATCTCAAAACCACAATTTTTGAAAATTTAGCGATTTATGTGCGGGGCTAGCGACATGGCTACTATCTAAGGAAGGGAAAGGGGTGTGGAGAAACTTCTAAAAGTCATCTTTTTAGGTTTCTATGTGGAAAGACGCTCTCATTTTTCAAGAATAAGATTTTAATTTTGTTCGAAATATTTTGAAGGAGAAAGAACTTTTTTGAAAAAAAAATAAATAAATTTCTTGAAAAAGAAAATTTTCCTTTTTTCAGAAATAATATTTATCGAATTTTTTCAGAAAAAGAAAACGAATGAAAAAACATACCATTTTTTAGAAGAAAAAAAGAACTTCATGAGATTTTTGTTAAAAATGAAATCTCTTATTTATAGAAAGGAAACAATAGGTAGTGAATTTTTTTGAGGAAATAATCTAGGTTGTCGTTAAATATATCGGAGTAAAAAAGAAAGAGTTTTCTGTTTAAAATGAAATCTTTTATTTTAAAAGAAAAAATTCTCAGTTTTTTTGAAGAAAAAAACTTGTCGATTTTCAATGGTTTGAAGGAGAAATATTTTCCTAATTTTTGCAGAAGGAAAGAACTATTAATCTTTTTGTAAAAGAAAATCTCACATTTTCAAGGAAGAAGAAAGCCAATTTTCAAAAAAAAAATCTATCAATTTCCTTGGTGTAAAAAATATTTCTTTTTAGGGCTATCCTTTGAAAAGTTCTCAACGTTTTTGTTTCCAAAGAAGGGGTTTAAATTGGATGAATTACATTAATTTCTTTTGTTTTCTCCCGAAACCCTTAAATACTTTATGACTGAATGAACGCTTAACAATTTCTTACTTATACGTTTGATCAATTTTTTATGGAACAATTTGGAAAAAAAATTTGGACCAAAATGCGAGTTCCGCTTCGTAATTTTTCTCATTACCAGCACTTAAATTCGTTGGTTATTTATATTAATTTTTTTTTCGAATGTGAGAACTATAACTAGCCTATATAGTTCAAAATTACCTATTACGATCAATAACTCAGCGATGCGTGCTCTCATCCTTATAAAGTAAGTACTTAGAATAGTAATAGTTTCCAGCCAGTGCTAGTATTAAACTAAAATGTTAGGTAAGGTTCACTACGGAAGGTTCTAATCAAAATAATGGATTATTTACAGTAGTGGTCATCGAATCTTGAAATTAAATTGAAACCCACCAAAGACATCTGACATGACATCCGTTCTCTATTGTGGAACTGTGCAAAGAAGAAATTACGTACTTAGCACAATCAAAACATCCAACTGCCGCCGATAATATGTATAAAATGTTGACAGATAATTATTTAAGTACCTATATGTAAGTAAGTTAAGATGTTAAGGGGTATAGATCATTTAACAAATATTTTTGCATAACTAACTTTCCAAGACAAAAAAGTTAGGTTAGGTTAGGTTGCATTGGGTTTAATGACCTTCAGCAAAAGAAAAGAGTTGCACAAGGGTTAACACTACATGCACAAACAAACAAACAAAACAAATAAATTTATTATTAATGCGGATTTACTTTTTGACAACTAAACAGAACCCATGTCGCCAGCCGCACACACAATCACTGTACTTACATTATATGTATAGGTCACCCCAAATTTGAAAACATTTGCAGTCCTTTGGTTTAGAATAATTCAATAAACAGCACCAACATGTACAAATTGAGCACAAACGAAAGGCACTTTGGAAAATTCTCCACACCCCCTCCCTATTACAGTCAAAAGCTATGTCGCATTGTCGTTCGCCGCACACTTTATTATACTCGAGCACAAATTGTAGAAAATTGAGGTTTTCACATTTAGGGCAATTTAAAAAACGGCACAAACATCTACTTGATGAGCACAAACGAATGGCATTTTCAAAATTTCTCCACGTCCCTTTCCCCTCCATAGATAGTAGCCATGTCGCTAGCCCCGCACATAATAATTATACGCGAGCCTAGATTTTTGAAAACTGCAGTCGAGCGATTTACGTCGATTTAAACAACGGCACATACATCTACTCGATGAGCACAAACGAATGGCATTTTCAAAATTTCTCCACACCCCTTTCCCTTCCTTAGATAGCAGCCATGTCGCCAGCCCCTCACATAAATCGCTAAATTTTCAAAAATTGTGGTTTTGAGATTTAGGGCAATTTAAACAACGGCACAAACATCTACTCGATGAGCACAAACGAATGGCATTTTCAAAATTTCTTCAATCCTCCTCCTCTTCCTCCTGTCAAAAACCATGTCGCCAGCCCCGCACATGGAAGGGGGGAGCACAAACAAAAATGAATACAGCACAAACGAATGACACCACACACGACCCCCTCCCTTTCATGTGCGAGGCAACATGTCACCAGCCCCGCACACTGATCGATCGTAATTACTCGGTGAATAATGAAGCACAAACGAAACTGATTGTGGCACAAACGAAGGTCACTACTTTCAGCCCCACCGCTATATGTGCGGGGCTGGCTACATTGACCTTAAATGTCCTAAATCCTGAAATAAAAAAAATATTAAAAATTTGTTTATTCCAAAAAATATTCTTTTTCTATTCTTCAAAAAAATTATATTTTTTAAAAATTAGAATAAATTCATTCCTAAAAAATAAAGTATATTTTCATCTCAAAAAATTGTGAAATTCTCTTATTCCAAAAAAATATTATTTTAACGTCAAAAAGTTGAAATAAAATTTATTTAAAACTTTAAAAAAAAGAGACTGAATCCAAAAAAATTATAAATTTTATTTAAAAAAATTTAGATTGTTTTAATTCATAAAAAATAGGAAATTACGCCTCTGGCCTTTAGTAGCTGTACATGGCCTTATATATATAAAAAAAAGGAAATTTTTTCGTTATAAGAAATTTAAAAAATAATATTTGTTTGTTCAATATAATTATTCTTGAAAATATAAAATTTTTCCCTCAAGAAATTGTGAAATTTCCTCAGGTATTAAAAAAAAATTGTTTTGTTTTTTTTTGCTTCAGAAAAATGATAATAGATTTTTTCTTCAATTAAATTTTAGTTACATACTTATCTGATTTTTTATTGTTTTTTTTTTCTTCAAAAACCCCTAAAAAATGGGGTAGGTGCTTGAAAATTAAATATCACCGAAAATGGCCTTGTTAATTATTATTTTATACATCTTTTTAATTGGAAATTAAATATACTTATTATATATTAATAAAATAAAAAAATAAAATTCAAATTGAATCAAATTGGAACTGGAGTGGAGCGATAAAATGCGTCGTAATTATTAAATCTTAGCCCCGTCCTATGTAGTGACAAATTTTGTTCATTAATGGTCGAGAGATGTCATCATCGTTTTGAAAATTGACCTTTGAAATTTTTAGAAAATTTTTCAGAATTTTGAAAATTGTACAAAATAATTTTATTAGGTAAAAAAATTGATTCAACTTTAAAAATTAAGTTTATTAAAATTGAAAAAAGAAATTAATTACCTATGAGTATTCCAGGTCAAAATAGGTGATTTGGCCCTGTCTCAAATTTTAGAGCTAATCTCTAAAAAAAATTGAAAGCAAATATCTACAAAAGGTAGCTTGTTTATGTCGACCAAAAAAAGATCAATTTAATTTTCCACTCTGGAAAACTAATCAATTATCGAAACTTTTACTTAAAACAAATCATCGTCGATGTATGGAAACCTCGGTAATTTGATTTAACCTGTAACTTTTTCTCAAAACAACTATCTACTCGTACACTTTCAGTAAAGGATACATGTTGGTAACTGAGCTCTGGTCGCCGAGATATTGGCACTAGCAAAAAGAAGGGCAAACGCAGTACTCGTTTCTATCGCCATTATCGTAAAAATAAAATATTCAAAGGCCATTTGTCCTTTTGCAGAAGAACTTTTAATGGAAAGTACATGTGCAAAATGGAAAGACAAAGTGTACGGATTTATTTCTACACTGTGTAGGTATTATAGGTACAGCTCTCTCAGTTGGTCGACTGTGTTCTATTAGCTTTTAGCATTATGTCGTGGTATGTTCGTCGTATATACGTATATTATACGACACAGCATTGAGAGAAAAAGAAAAAAAGGACACGTGAGGTAGAATATATAAGAAACGATAATGTCGGTGAAAAATTTTCTGTGTCTAAGAGGAAATTCGATAAAATGAATTACGACAGTGGGCCCCAGGTACGATATGGTTATTGCTTGGCTGTAAATTTTTTAACGAGAGATATTCGATGATTGTAATACTTTGGCTGTGGGTTTTATGGCGACGGAGCATACTTCCATTTAATATTTTGAGCTGTAGAGAAATAGAGATATTACGATGTCGTATAAAGGTATATTCGTACCGAGTCCTATGAAATTGATTATAATTGTGTACGTTCGTGCGTAGATATGCTTCGGTTAGATGACGAATATAAATGACACCTCGTAGTTTCATTTGCGAATTACGAGTTGTGGGCATACTAAGCCTATGGGGGCTTGTGCTTACGAGTATAGTACGAGTCGTTACGATGCTATGGTCAAGTTTCGCCACGAGGTAATCGTCGTTTGCAGCGGAGTAACTATACAGGGTGTCCCGTCACCAGTTAACACCCCTTCACCAGCGATATAGTCAACTCAAACTAAGCTCATGTACGCATGTTTGCCGACCCTGTGAATTGAAGGGGCAGAGATATGCTGAACTGAAAATTTTTTATTTTCAGTTTTGTTTCAGATTTTTAACCATGCGTCACTCGACAATCGAGATAGGTAGAAAGTTGCACTTTGCGGCGTTGAAAAGGAAATTTTGTGTAGAATTTTTTAGTGGGGTTGATAATTGTATTAGGTGATCAGGGGGGTCTGTACTGTATTGAATATCTAAAAAAACGTGTCCAAAAATTGAGATTTTTTTGCAATTTTTGAGGAAATCTCAAAAAAGTTTCATCATTTGGTATTATTATTATGATTTGCCTTACATGAAAAAAGTTCGACCTTTCGAATGCCGCAAATCGGACTCTTCTATCTCACTTGGTTAAAAAGTTATAGCCATTTCAATTTCAAAATCAAGACTGAAAAACAAAAAATTATTTTTTCAAAAAAAAAAAAATTTACCGAAATGTTCTTTAATTTATCTTTAACATCGAGTTTCGCTCAAAATTATTAGTTACGATAGGTATCAAGTTCCAAAAATTAAAATAATTGGAAATTTAAAAAAATGAAAAATAAATTGATTTTTTTTCTGTCTCGATTTCGAAATTGATATTGCTATAACTTTTTAACCAAGTGAGATAGAAGAGTCCGGTTTGCTGCATTCGAAAGGTCGAACTTTTTTCATGTAAGGCAAATCATAATAATAATATCAAATGATGAAACTTTTTTGAGATTTCCTCAAAAATTGCAAAAAAAAATCTCAATTTTTGGACACGTTTTTTTAGATATTCAATACAGTACAGACCCCCCTGATCACCTAATACAATTATCAACCCCACTAAAAAATTCTACACAAAATTTCCTTTTCAACGCCGCAAAGTGCAACTTTCTACCTATCTCGATTGTCGAGTGACGCATGGTTAAAAATCTGAAACAAAACTGAAAATAAAAAATTTTCAGTTCAGCATATCTCTGCCCCTTCAATTCACAGGGTCGGCAAACATGCGTACATGAGCTTAGTTTGAGTTGACTATATCGCTGGTGAAGGGGTGTTAACTGGTGTCGGGACACCCTGTATACATATATACGATGGCCACACGTATATGAAAAGGACGTGTGTGTTTATTGGATTACCCGGTATGATTGATAACGCGTCACATGCAATATTAATTACGTGTCATGATGGAGCTTTGTACTCGTACCAAAATGCCATATACCTTTACGATATATCCGGCTAGGTAATGCCGATGCCGGAGCCAGTCGACTGTCGTAAACGGCCTCTCGAAAGGGGATACCCTTTGATTATTCGAGATTGTTTCATTAAAACCATTTTAATATCTACCTAGCCTCTCTTATTACGCCCACCAGCACGATGAGCTTTCATTCATTTATATGTAAATTTGCCGCATGATCGGTTCCAATCATCGAATGATATTTCTCAAAGACACCTTTCATACTTTGGACAACAAAAAAAAGATATCGTAGGGGGAACAATATCTCTGAATGGGGATGATACGTTATAAATAACAAATATCGAATTCCGATAAAAGTATACGACCCAGTGGCTTCTACTACTTCCAACGGAAGGTAATGTGAGAGGGGGGGGGGGTTAAAAGCTTCATATATGATACAGCGTTTTTTCATAAGAGCCGCAAACCTTTATACTCGTACAGGGTGTTCCCGAAGAAAATGTCAAAACGATTTGAATTTCGATGTACTTAATTTTTAAAAAAGTTACGTGGAGAATCTGCCTCTCTTTGAAAACAAAAAAGGTGCTTTAGAGAAGGTTCGACGTATACTTATTACTTACGACTTTTGCAATGCCTTCATGGAGAATCTGCCTCTCTTTGAAAACAAAAATAATAAGTACCTAGGTATAAATTTTTTCATTTTATATTTTAACTTTTTGGAAACATTTCCTTTGAAATTTCAAATAGGTAAGTCCCTTCATAAAAGAATTCACAAATTTTTTGAGAGAGATTACTTTTGATAAAATTTTTGAGAATGGAAATTTTCTCATTAAAAAATTCCCCCAGAATTTTTTTTTCAAGATGAAATTAGATCCAAGTACAGTCAACAAATTCATTAGAAGAAAAATTTCTGAAAAATTTCTAGCTAAGTAAATTTTTTTTATTCAAAAAACACGTTCTTAAAAAATCTAGTTTTTTTCAGGGCTCCGAAACCGGAACCGAACCGAACCGAAACCAAAACCGCTTAAAACCGGAAAAATGGAGGTTTTCGGTTTCTATTTGGTTCGGTTCTTGAACCAAAACGCGTTTCGGTTCGAAACCGGAATCAAAATAATACCGAACCGAAAAAGGATTTGGTTTCGGTTCCTGTAGAAAAAAATTCAAATTTTTGATGATTTTTGACTGTTTAAATTTTTCCCCGGTTTTTACAAGTTTCATTTCATTTTTGTTTATTTTGAATTTAGATTGAAACTTTGAAGTTTGAAAGCTTTATTCTCTGTTAAAGGTATAGAATAGAGTAACGAGTAGAGATCAAAAAATTTTCGTTACTCAACTCATTGTTGTCACTTGTCATTTTGTTAGTTATTTCATTACTTCCGATAGGCAGGGCTCTGAAACCGAAATAATATTTGTACCGGTTCCGGTTCCAGCCCGGTTTTGGTTCCGGTTTCGGTTTCGGTTTCAACAGATTTTTAAATTTTTTTTCTATACAATTAAAAAAATCTTGACCTTTTTCTCAGCTTAGAATCTGATTCTGAATTCAGTAAAGTCAAGTCAAGGGTTTTTTATTTATTAGAAAGTACTGTTGAAACCGGAACCGGAACCGGAACCGAAACCAATACAAACGTTTCGGTTTCGGAGCCCTGGTTTTTTTGATAGTTAGTTGGAAAAAAAAGTTTTTGAATAAATAAATAATTATGGTATAAATCTCTCATTTATTTTTATTTCAGATTTTCTTTTGAGAATTTACATTGTTGAAAATGTTGGAAATTTTTCTTACTTTTAGAAAAAAATTTTATGCAAAGGTTCCTTATTTTTTTCAATTTATTAAAATTATGATTATAATAAAAAAAAATCATCTCAAATTAATTATTATCAAAAAAAAATCTAGGAATATATCTTGTTTCTTTTGAAAAATTTGTCCTTCAAAAATATTTTCTTCAAAAAATTCTCATCGAAATTTCCTCCTAGGAAGGAAACTTCATTACAGAATAAAACTACCTACTTTGAAAAAAGAATCGCAAAAGAAACATTTTCATGAAAAGTTCTGGCATAAAATTCTTTTTATTTTATTCTTTGAATTAAAAAAAAAAATGATACCTATAGTTGATAAAAAAAATTGATAATTTTTTCTATTTTTCTTATTTTTTTTTTGTTGAAATTTTCTGTTTTTAAAATTTTTAGAAAATTGTTCAAAAGTTTAGAAATTTTTTTATTTTTAAAATTTTTTTTTGAATTTTTTAATTTTTTAATATCTACATATCTACAGTTGAGAAAAAAACACCTCATATTTTGGATGAAATCGTCTTCAAAACATTCTCTTTGAAATTTTTTGCATTATGAAATAAGATTTAAAAATTTTTATACATAGGTATATTTTTTTGGACTACCTACAATTCTGATAACTTTTTTTTTAAATCTCACCCTTTTCTTCAGATTAAAAAAAAAAAACTTTGATTTTGAAGAGAATTTTTCATGAACATTGAAAAAAAAAAATGTTGAAAAGAATTATTTTCTCCAAAAAATGTTCACCGAAACTCTTTTTAAAAAGATATAAATTTTCTCATTGAAAGGTTTTTCATGAAAAAAAAATTCCATTGCAGAACAAAATTATTTTGAAAAAAAAATGATGTGAAAAATTTGTAGGAATAGAATTTCTTCATGAAGAAACAGCCTAAAAAACTTTTTTAAAAAATGCCCTTCTTTCGATTTAAAACACAGTTAAGAACAACAACAAAATGATAAGTTGGCACATATTTAATACCTACCTATCTAAAATAATTAAAAATCATTTTTTTAAAATAAATTTCAGATTTCTCATTTCCTTCAGACTTTTTCTTGATAAATTTTGTTTTTAAAATAATTAGAAAATTCCTCAAAAATTAGGATTTTTCTTTTGAAATAGTTTCTTCATTTTTTGAATTCCTTCAAAAAATTTAGATAAAAAAATGATGCCAATTTTTTTTTTTTTTTTTTTGAATAGTAAGAACTGAAATTTCCTCATTAAAAATTCTTAGTCTAAAAAAATCTCACTCATGGGAGATGTGATTATTTTTTCCCATAGGTATAAATTCTTTTAAAACATTTATTTCAATTGTTGAAAAAAATTATTGTATTTTTTATTTATTTTGAAATTTTTCGTCAAGTTTTTCATGTTCAAAATTGACTTGAAAAATTCCGGGGGAAAATTACTAAAAAAATTCCCTCGTTTCTTTGGAAAAAAATTGTCCTTTGATCTCATTACAAAAATTTATTTAATGAAAATTTATCGGTTGTGAATTTATTTAACCTGAAAAATTATTGCATGCAGTGTTGCCAATTGATTTAGCGTAGAAAATATACCTATGTAAATAGTTTTTTCATCTGCTCAGTGGTACTAGGTTGTATCAAAATCTTATGTTTGGACACTCACTTCCGGAACACCCTGTATTAATATTTACAGAATGCAGCTCGTTTTTTTTTCTCATTTTTTTCCCACCGATACCTACGGTATAGACCGGACGGGAACACACACCTTACGCTTGGGAGAGTTTTTCTTCCACATAGTACATTTTTTTGCGCGCGAAAAAAAGAATAGCGAAGAAAAGTTGATGTTTTTATTGTTTTTTCGTCGAAGTTGGTAGCACGTTTATCGTTTACCCCTGTTCGCTTGTCGTTTTGTTTTTTCGGGGTGACATTTATCGCTCAATTTAACGACGATATCCCTCCGTTGTTACGACACCGTCGGCCCGACTTTCGCCCGAATTATTACAGTTATTATGTCAAAAGTTACTTTTCTCGGTGCTTTTTTAGGTTGTTAGGAAGTTTTTTTCTTCCTTTTCGGTGATATTTTAATTCTTAGTTTTTTATTTTTCTGCCAGCAAATGCCATTCGTTGTCGAGCCCCTTCTACGTATTATACGTGGCTTTTTTCACGAACTGATTCCTTTCCTCTTCTTTTTTTGCTATATATTTCGTACGAGATTTTTTTTTTCAACGTGGAATTTACTATGTTTGGAAGTTTAACTTGGCGCGAATTATGTAGCGAAGGTATGGCTCAAATGTCCAGATTTTTTTCCACTCTTTTTAGTGTGCGTAAGCACACTATTGGTTTCAGTCTTGAAGTATAAAATTTTGAAATAGGTTTATCGAGGTTAACTCACTAATGATGGGATGGATTTGGTTCAAATTTTCAAGGAATGTAGAGTTCATGAAGGCGGAGGGCCAATGAGATTTGTGTGTGAATGTAATGAGTAATTATTGAGATAATTGCAATTTTCACCTGTAAAAAAAAAGGGAAAAGGGAACTTTTTTATTATTCATATGTTATCTTATCTTATCTTAGGGCAATAAATTTAAAGTGTTCAAAATCGAACAATGGTCACGTCACAAAGTCCTCTTTGTGCTCTGCCGTCTTATCTTTTTTGAGGCAATAAATTTAAAATGTTCAAAATCAAAATTACACAATGGGGCATAGGAGTCTTTGTGATCTAGGGCTCAGCAGGCGGTATCAGCAGGTGGTATAAATCAAAAAAACAGGTTCCGTGTTTTTTGAAAAATAGGAAATCATGTCTCAGCTCAGGGTAATAAATTCAAATTTTTAAAATCAAACAATAGTCCGTGTCCAGTTCTTATCTTATCTTTGCTTAGGGCAATAAATTTTAAATGTTCAAAATCAAACAATGGGTCGGACTTGTGGTCTGCAGTCTTATCTTTTTTCGGGGCAATAAATTTAAAATGTTAAAAATCGAACATAGGGTCTTTCAAAATAAAATTTCAAAGATAAATACCATTGTTCTACTTTTTTTTTTTAATTCATTGAATAAATTCTCCAATAGAATCGTGAGACAAATAGCAGGTATCTATCTATTTGAAAGCTACGCACACTGTTAGAGCTGCGCTAGCGCAGGTGTCTAGTTTTTTCATTTGTTTAACTGCAGAGAAGAATTTTTTACGAAGCTGGCACGTACAGGATTTCGAGATGTTGGGCGAAGTTGTCTGGCTGGAGGGAGATTTTTTTGAAACACGTGACAAGTTTGTTTGATTTAAGGTCGACGTTAAATATTTTAGAATGTAGATAGAAGTTAAAAGATACCTGCATTATTAAGGGACAACTTTTACGTAAAGGGTATGAAATAATCGTATTTATCTTGAATGGTATACTGAAAAATTGGGCTTTGTGTTCTTCGAATGAATTGTTTACGAATGATTCAGTTCGCATTTCGATTTTAGCTGATTTCTTTCAGCTGAACTTTCATCAAATTTTTGGAAGCAGGTGAAAATTCGGTCATTTGTGAATGATTCATTCGTTCGAAAATCAATGGAATTGGGCGGATCGTTCGCGAAGGACAAATCTAAAGTTCGTGTGTGGTTATGTTTGAATTAAATACTTTTGAGGGATATATTTTTTGACTCAAAATATAGTCGTTCTCGAACGATTTGTTCAAAATTGCTTCAATCCAACGAATCGTTCGCGAATTACTAAAGAAAAATTTCCCACAGTGCTGCTTAAACATCGATATATCCGAAGAAGCACAGTTTTCGATGACTATTTTGATGTCGTTCGTGAATGATTCGTTCAAAATTGATTCAGCACAAATCGTTCGCGAACGCAAACAACATGAATAAAAATTTTATGTGATGAAATATGAAATTTTATAATGCTAAGAAATGTATTTTTTGACTCGAAATATAATAATTCGTGAACGATTCTTTTAAAAATCGATTCAATTGAACGAATCGTTCGCAAACGAAAAGATAGAACTACCTATGTGAGAAGTCGACGAAGTCTTGCTAAAAAAAATGATCATTTGAAAATACCAGACTTGGGCAAGTTCAGTTCATGAACGAGTCGTTCACCAATCGTTCATGATTTTTTTTACGTGAACTGAATGATTTCGTTCATTTTTTTTGGCCACGAACTTGAACGATTTTGTTCACTTTTTCAGTTTTTTCATGAACTTGCCGAAGTCTGGGAAATACAAATTGAAAAAAACTTAAGTTGGTCGTTCGTGAATGATTTATACAAAAAATGATTCACTTGGGCAGGGCAGATCGTTCGCGACTGACATGTCTAAGTTTGTATAGTCCTACATGAAATGGATATTATTCAGATTTTTTTTTTTTTTGTATTCAGTTAATTCGTTTGCGAACGATTTGTTCTTGAATCGATTCAATCGAATGAATCGTTCGTGAACTACTTCAGGAAGTTTGCCTGTAGTCGTGCTGAAACATCTATATTTTTAATGAACAAAATTTTTCACGACTGTTATGATCGTTCGTGAATGATTCGTTCGATAATTGATTCAGTTGGACGAATCTTTTCATAGATATTTCAATTTGGCGATTCACGAAAGATCCATTTGAGAATCAAATGAATCATTCATTTAATTTAAATGAACTAAACTAAAATGAGTGATGAGTAAATGATGCAAGTGCATGAAAATTTTTTTGTCCCTAATGGATTTTTTGGATTCATCAGTTTGTTGGCGATTGAACGATTCACTCGGTGAAGCTATCAAAGTGATTAAGTAATTTTAAAATTTAAATAATCCTCGTAGCTGACTAAAATTTCGTCGAATTCTCTTATCATTCGTTGGCAAATGGATTTTCTCCGAAATTCTAAATCAGCGCCAAGACGACGACGACGACGTTAATTTCCATCAAAACAAATCTCACCGACGACAAATGACGAGAAGCTGACTACCGTGCGCACAAAGATGTTAAATAAACTAAAAAGGTGCGATATGCGAAAAAGGATATTTCGTAAAATAAATTAAAAGGGCGACGAGCAAACAACCGGCATGGCATGGCAGTGTTTGAGCAAAACAAGCTTATATTTTTCAATAAATCTCAATGAAATTGTCGAGATTACATAGTACGAGAAGAGCCGTGGCAAAGAGACAGCCTCACTTTATAAATGGTTTTGTTTTAAGGCGACCGAGTTTGTGTGGGGGTGAAACACCCGCGTCTTCGACGATAAAGAGAAATTAAACGCGCGTAGCAAAAACAAGAGAAAAAAAAGATGGAAGAGAGGGCGAAATAACAATGCGGAAAAAAACTTTTCGAGAGTCGAAAAAAAAAATGCCCCAACACGAGGCAGCAGGTAAAATTAAAGAAGAAAAAAAGCCACGTCGTCCTCGCGAGTCGTTTAAAACGGTCTACAGAGAGATACGAGTACTTTGGCGGAGTTGAAAAAACTCCTGTAAGGATGAAGGCGAGCGAGGAGGACAAATAGTGACGAAAAACAGCCAACATTAAGGATAGCGGCGCTTAAGAAGAGAAAAAAGATAGGTAGGCTTATGTAATGAATGAGCTCGATGAAATGTTGAGTTGCGAGAAAAGCTGCTCGTATTTTCTTATATTTACTTCGCTGTAGAGGAAGTAAGGTGAGGGATGGAACGAGTTAAGGAACCATATATCCGCAGCTTTTATTTATAAGAGAGTCTCCGGCAATGGATTGGCAAGGTATGAAATGAGAATACTTTATCAAGAAGAGGGTTGCATTGCCCTAAGTATAGTATGTTCTATGGCGGGGCCTAGACGGGTAAATTTTGGGCACATGTGTTCATTTCGGCGTAAGTAAAAGATAGGCTTTAAATCAAACAGAATTATGAGGGACGAGATAAGATGAACTTTGTCTGTGTCTTTTTCATCGCTACTCCGACGACGACGACCGACGACGACTAAGACGACGCCAAGCTACGCGCCATTGGCGAAAATAAGGGTGGATTCCGGTGGTCGAACTCGCACTCAGGGTACTTTCCAACCTTTGTATACACTTTGTTGTTATATTCGCTGCGAAAGACAGACAAGCTAATTATTTAGCGCTGATAATACCGTACTACATGATATGGTTAAGAAAGAGGGTGCTGCTATGCTACGAACTTGTACCAAACAACTATTACACTTTGCACTCGGTTTACTCCAAGATGCCATTTTATCATCGGTAATCTTTTGAATCTACGTGAAAGCTTGTTGCTACGTAGCGTGTTCTGACATCGACGAACGTTCTTCTAGTACAAAAGCACCCTCTTATAGCCGAATATTAGTGACAAGTATTTTGCATACGATCGCACCTCCACCACCGTCGCGTCATAGTCGGTCTTTAATTGCACGACGTGACAAATTGAACGGTATTTTTCAAATTTAATTACCTCCCGGGTCGCTTAGCTTGAAATTTTAGATACGCTGACGAGCTCGATCCAGACACGAATCGATATAATTATTTCGGAAACACGATTCACTCGGTAATTTAACATCATAAGAATACAAAGATGATAACATAGAGTGCCTAGGGCTCGAATTAAGCAAAATTAAAAAGCGGAAAGCATTTTGAGTCATAATTTTGGCCAAATCATGTCAAAACACGAAATTTAAAATTGTTCCAATTTATTAATATTTTTTTTCTCACACCATTTTTTGGAAATTTTTATATTTTTTTGGACTGATTTTCGATATTTTATATAGGCTTTTGAAAACACATAAGTAATTATTAGACATGATATTTTTTTGATGATCCAATTTATCAATATTTCGTCGGATTTACAAAAATATATTTTTTTAAATTAATCCAATTAATACGTAAATATCATTTTAGACTTTATATGTACCTAGTAAAAAATAAAATCAATAAATTCAGTTCATCCAATTTAAAACCTTTTTTGGCAATAAGACGTGAGGATTTTTCATAGGTGCCTCTAAAAAATATGGTACCTAGTACCTACCTATAGAGGTATTCTCATTCCAAGGGAATTGAAGAATTTTTAAAAATTGTTTTTCTTCTTCTATGAGAGTGCGAGATTTTCTTTCGAGAAAAATAAGAGATTTTTTCCCTAAAAAATAATTTAAAATATTTTTCCGTCAAAAATTGAGATTTAAGTAAAAAAATTTTCTCAAAAAAGGTGAGAATTTTTTTTACAGAAAGAAATTTCATCCTAACCAAATAAATTTTTCCCTTCAAAATACTTATTAAACATTTTTTAATTTTTTTCCTCCAAAAATTTGAGAAATACTTTTTCTTCAGAAAAATTGAGAAATTTTCTTCTCTAAAAATTTAGTTTTTTCCTACTCAAAAATTTGAGATTAAATGATAAAATTGAAAAAAATTATCCCAAAACAGATTTTTTTGCTCCAAAATATTTGACAATCATCAAGATTATTTTCTCATAAAAATTTATACTAAATTATTTTTCTCTAAAAATAAGAGATTTCATCCTAAACATGCATAAATATCCTAGAGACTTTCATGTTCTCCAAATTAATGTAAGATTTTTTTCTTCTTTATTTACCTACCTATTTTTTTCTTCATTATTTTTTTCTCCAAAAAAAAATAGAAAGGTTTACTATCCGAAAATTTGAGAAATAAGTATTACTATTTCAAAAAAACTGAAATATTTTATTCCCCGAAAATGATTTTTTTTTTCAAAAATTGAAAGGTTTTTCTTCAAAATATTCGGAAATTATTAAAATTTTATTCTTGAAAAATGGGAGATTTCTTTTCTTCGTAAAAAATAGACTTTTTCCTCTTTTCTCGAAAAAAATCTCAAAAAAAAAAAAGATTTTTTCCCCATAAAAATTGAAAAAATTTTCTTTAAAAATATTAGAGTATATTTCAAATTATCTACCTACTTCAGAAGAACTGAAAAAAAAAATCAAAAAATTGTTGATGATTTTTATATTGCAAAAAGAAAATTTTCCAACCAAATGGTGAGAAATGGTTAAAAAACGGGTTTTCGTATTCTAGAGGTTCTTCCGTCATATTAAAAAATTCTGAAAAAAAAATAATGCTGTATCGTCACTTGCCAGGTAAAATCAACCGCAAGTTCATTTTACTTGGTTCTTGGTTGATTTCAGTGTTGTAAAACGTTACAAAACAAAAAAAAAAAAAAAAAAAAAAAATTTCGAAAAAACAAAACAAAATGAAACAAAAAACGAAAAAATTCGTTTTTTTAAGAAAAAAATATTGTTGAGAATTTTTTCAAAACATTTCGTTGGAAATTCAAAAAATATAAAATTAAAAAAAATACTTGATAAATTGGAAAAATTATATTTCGTGTAGAAATAGAAATTATTTAAATTTTTCAACAAAAAAAAATGTTGAAAATTTATTTTGTACTTACCTCTAATCTTTTGCATAAGAAAAAATAATTTTGCAAGTAATTTTTTTTGAACTTTTTGATAAGTTTTTCTTAAACATTTTTGGTTGGAATTTAAAAAAAAATGCTCTAATGTCAAGAACTCAAAAAATTCATTATCTGAAAATCAAAAAATTGTCACATAGACTTATTCCAACACGAAAATTGAAATCTAATAAAAATTACAGAAGTGAATTCTGGACAAAATTTCCAGTATAAACCAAAACGAAATAACATAACGAAACGAAAAAAGTTTCGTCTCACAACCATGGTTGATTTTAATATTGCAAAAAATCGTTTTTTGATTCCTGTCGCAGATGAAAAATGGTAATTCTGAGAAACCATTGAGAAAAAGTGGAATTTTACACTTTAGTATTAGGTATCTTATTGTTAGTTTCGGAAATTGAAAACTTGGCCAAATTACCGACCTCAACCTGGGGTACCTTTTCAGGTTCGCTATAACGAGCTCGGGATCCGTACCCGAATCGAAGTAATTATCGTGATAAGATAATTTACTCGGTAATTAAACATCATAAGAACACAAAGATGATAACAAATCTAGCCTCATTGTAGGAACATTGGCTGCTATTATCATCGTGTCACAAAATGTGTGAAAAGAAAACCTACACGTAATAATGATAGTGATTAAAATTCCATCACGAATAATTCTAACAAATTAAAAAGTGAAAATAAATGTCTTGATCGGCTCAGCTCTTTTTATAATATCGAAATGCATAATAATTATGTTGCTACACTACAGACTCCTATAGCTTTATCTCATACAAATCAGACTACATCAGCTTTGTAGTAGTTATTACGATCATCATCGATGTTTATAATGGAATGGCATTGACGATAGACGAGACGATCACATGCCTAAATTATACCTTACCCTTTGTTTTTCTAGGTACCTCTCGATATCCTATTTTGTATTTTGGTAACCAAAAAGTTATACTGACCTGGAAACAAAGAAACAGAAAAGAAACGAATTTGTTATTAGTTATGAGAATCGAAATCCAATTCATTTACAACGTATAAGACTAAAATGGTCCCCTGAGGCAAGATTTTCCCTTCTTTTACAATGGCAAATATTTATTATTTTCATTTATGACCGCAATACCGCCTTCCGAGATACGGACGGAGGCGCCGGTCACCCTTTTCCTTTCTTCTTTTTTCTTTCGAAAATTTGTTGTGACAAAACTACAACGAAAGCGAATTGTCAAATAAGATGTTCGACTGAAATGGCAAAGTTACCTGGTACAAATAAGTTTTCGATTTTTTATGTTTGTTCAATTTTCGGGTTCCTAAAGTAGGAAATGATGCTGGCGAGCTGAGTTGGCAAATTTTTGAATGTTGAACGAGGGCTGTGGCTGTAGTACATTTTTGTTGGAAACTCGTACTTGGTAGAATATCTCGAGTTGTGTAAAATCACGAATCAATTAATTTTTTGGTTTTAATGAGTCAATATTAGGTATATGAAATATGAATTTCAGTTTGGATAAATCGATTGATTTTTGGTTTTTGATGAATCGATATTATTTTTAATTTTAACGAATTTCAGTCTTTAGAAATCGATCAATTTTCCATTTCAGTAAATCGATTAATTTTTCAATTTTTCGTTTTCATTAATCGATTAATTCCTCGATTCAAATTAATCAATCAATTTGTCAGTTATTTTGATGAATTTATTAAAAAATTGAAAAAAAAAAAAATTGATCTGTTTTTCAATTTTGATAAATCGAATAGGTGATTTTTAAAAAAAATAACAAAAAATATAACTAAAATTTATTTTAAAAAATACCTATAAAATAAAAATATGATGATGATGATGTTTATTTGAGGTTCAGCGGGCTTGCCACTATGCACTCAACGTTAACAGAATATAATTATACATAAAATAATAACATTATAAATACTTATTGTATAATTTTTCAATTTCAATAAATCAAATTAATTTTTTGGTTTCTATAAATCGATTTATTTTTCAATTTTGATGAGTCGAATCATTTTTCAGTTATTTTAATGAATCTAGCAATTTTTGGGTTTTGATAAATTGAAATAATTATCTTGAATGAAATTCAGTAATTTTGTTCTTTTGTAAGTTTTTCGATTTCTATAAAATTAAGTAGCTAATAATGATGAATCGGATGTGATTAGAATTCCAGTAATCAATGAAATAATCGAGAAAAAAAACAACTAATCACTGATTCGAGTTCAGCAGGTCAAGTTAACCCGATTTAGACCCTTTCAGCGACCATTTTGACCAAAATTTAAAAATTCATATTTTTACGTACTGAAAAATATACAATTCAGGAAAATGAAAAAAACGCTTGTAAAAATGTTAATTTTTCAATTTTGGTCAAAATGATCGCCAAAAGGGTCTAAATCAGGTTTAATTTGGCCTGCTGAACTCGAATCCGTTATTACCTAGTTTTTTTATTCGATCATTTCATGTGATCACTCAAATTTTAATCGCATTTAACGAATGAATGAATTGAGAATATGAAATTCGGGAAAGAAGTGTATAAATAAGCATTCAGGAATGCACTTTGAGGAAAACAAAATTGATCAAAAATGAGCATTCAGTGGTGAAAATAGACACAAAAATCCCCCCCCCCCCAAAAAAAAAAACCACAAAATATTATGAAATAGTCTGGGAAACGAGAAAAAAATTTCCGTCTCATCAGCTCCAAAACTGTACGTTTCAAGGCAATTTGAAATTTTCGAAGTAATTTTCAAGATCATTTCAGGGGTTAGAAAAATCTGAAAAAATTGCCAACAGTACCCAGTGGGTATTTTTGTACCTACATGCCAAGTTTGGTGATCTAAAAGTCAATTGAAAACTTTAGATGGGATTTTTAAAATTTGAAATCACATATTTCTAGGCCCCAGTCCCCAGGGGTGAGGTCAAGGATCGCTGATACGTTCATGAAAAAAAGAAAATTGAACCAAAGTTCGATTGACCCCCTTACCACATCAAAGTTTTTGATTCGACGATTTCATTTTTCTAAATAATCTTTCTCAAATCTACAATATTTATTAATTATGAATTTTATTTTTTTTTAACAAATCAGTTAACTATGCTCTTTTAGAAACTTTTTTCAAGTTTTAGTTACATGAATTGAAATTTTTTTTTTAATAGTTTTTCAAATTTTGTTTAGGAATAATTTTTTTCAAATTTTATTTCGAATTGAAATTGTTCGAAAATTCCTTAAATTTCAAAGCCAGAACTGAAACCACTATAAATTCCAAAACCCTGAAATGCAGCCAAAAGTATGATTCAGATACGATAAAAGCTTCGGCAATAAGTGCAAAAAAAAGAGAATAAAAAATCCTCTAAGACATCTCCATAAACTCTTACAACATTTACACGAAGGACAATGGCACATTTAGAGGTTTACTCGACGTTAAAACTAGAAGCAATTCATCGCTGTCTCTTTACTCGAAATTCAGCAAAGGAAAAAAAATACGGTTGATTTGTGGCATTCGCTCGTGTCCACCTACTAACGGCAGGATTTTCTCAAGTCCCCTGTGACCATCATACTATATGCGTGTTTAGCACCGTATAAGAGCATCCCCATGGTGAATTGAGCATTCTATTTGAGCATGAGATTGAGGGTAGAGGAAGACGACATAAGTAACGATAAAGATTACAACAGCAATGAGGAAGAATGTATGTTAAAAGAGAAAACGTTCGGTATGCGGTTAAAGATGAGCAAGAGTCGATTTAAATTACGGATTAATTCAAGTTATTGCCTACGAGCCCATACTTCGAGTACGAGTACATAAGGAAGAGCAAGATACGTTCGAGAAAGGTTTCAAAATGACTATTGGGAATAACCGCCTAGACTTACCCTAAGTAAAAGCTACCTCGACGGCTTTGGAAATTACTTATCTGGGATAAATTAGGGGTAGAACATTTGTCAACTTAATCGGCACCGTTATTAGTTTAAAATCGATTTATTGGTAATTAGAAAATTTTACCTCAAGCTCGTCTCTTCTCTCTTGGTCTCTACGCGATTTCCACAGCCAGGTAATTGCTACAGCGAATAAACCCCCCTCTTCTGTACCCAACCCAGTCCGCAACCATAAGGTAAAAATAAAGCCAGCGAGAGGGGAAAGAATTACCGCGAGTCTGGGGAAATTATCGTTAACGAAGGGGGCTGCAGTAAATGTTGCTATTACCAGGACGCACGACTCGAGCAAAGAAATTGTGAAAAAATTAATTTATTTTCAAAGTACCTGTATATGGCGCGAGCTATATCTGCGCTAGACTGCGCTGGCAAGTGCGACTGCGACTGTGGAAAGTTGTTAAGGAGGAAAAATGCCGTTTCTTTTCGTGCTTTTATTACGTAATGGTTTCCAATTTTGACTTGGAGTGCCGTCAAAATCTATTAAAAAGTTACCATTGTCGTTAAGTCAACCATAAAACGTTTAAAGTTACCACGATTCGGGGATTTTTCTCATCGTTTTACCTCACGTCATCGTCCCATTCGCGTCTCTGTCGTCGAACTATTTTCCAAAGTTGTTTATTCTCGACGGCGCGGCGGGGGGCAAGGCAAAGGCGTATGCTTGTTGCAAAAAGTTGCGATTCCCAGGCTTTTATGTGCAATTTCGCGAAAGGCTTTATTCCTAATTCACGCCCCCGATGCCGTATTATGAAGGCTGCGAAATCAAATTTAACCGTTTTTCACCCTCGCGAGAATTTAACCGGTCGTAAAATTTATTTCGAGTGTTCGTCAAAATCTAACCAGGTCCCCGGCAACCTTTTCTCTTCCATCGTTGAAATAAATATAAAGATAGATGCTGTCTTATTCAGGTGTACGGTGCTAATGAAAGCGTTACGCAATTTAAACCTGCTATAGAACTATTGATATTCGCAAATGTCACAAATACACGAATGAAAGAACCTTCTATACCCTGCCAAGTCCCAATATACGAGTATTTTCGCACAAAAATTGGGGTAAAAACAAACCCTTTTCTAATGGATACGTATTTGAAAATCAGCAAAACGTCACGTACGTAATTTTTAATCAAAATATACGTCGGTTTTGGTACGAAAACGTATAACTAGGTATATGTGGGTGGAACTGCAAACGAGGTGATTTTCACGTGAAAATGGACTCGTCTCGTGTGCAAATTGCCAACGACGACTCGTTATAAGGTGGAAAAGTACCTATAGGGTCGAGTCTATGCCCACACTTACTAACATGGCCAATATAGCCGCTAATCCTTTGCATTTCGTAATTGGAAAATTTTTAATTACGTTAACGAGTTGGCCGTATAAGCTTTTCGAGTTGAACTTCCTTCCTACTAAAAATATTCAAGATACATATTTGGCTGCGAGGGCGATAATAAAATTATCTACTCGGTGTCATCATACGTGTGTGGTGCGAATTATATTGTAAAGGTAAATGTTTCGACGCAGGAAGATGTCTATTCCTCTATGAAAAGTTTGTAGTATACAGGATGTTCCTGGAATAGTACATCCCCTTCAAACCGATGATGCAGCTACCTAAACTACATGAGTGTATGCATGTTTGCATATATCGGAGCGAAATTTAAAAAAAAGTAACTTGAGTAACCTAAAATTTCAAAAAAGTAACCAAAATTGTGGATTTTTTTTTCAATTTCCACTCAAATAATGACTCATACCCCCCCCCCCTTCTACTCATTTTTTTTCTTCAATGTTTTCGCTGCTTACACGTGACATTTCGCAATTTCTAACATCGAGGGCGAAGATTTTTAAAAAATTGAAATGGCTTAATTGGTTTTCAATTTTTAATTTATAGGAAATTTTAATTCTTGAAAGGCTTCGAATTTTCAAGTACATACCTATCTTACCTTCAATTTGTAACAAAAATGCCCAGTTTCCCAAATTTTTGAACTTATAACATTATTTTGTTCTCAAACAGTTTTTAATTTTCAGATAATTTTTGATTTCCAAAAAAAATTCAATTTTTGAAAAATTTTCAATTGCAAACAATTTATTTTTTAAAACTTCTTATTTTTAATTTTTGATTTTTCCCCTTTTCGAATGTTTTTATTTTTCTTAATATTTCTATAAATTTCAATTTATGCACAATTTTTAATTTTTTTAAATTTTGATTTCTAAAAATTTTTCAATTTTGTAAAACTTTTCAATTCTCAAAAAACAGTTGTTTCTAAGAATATGTTTATTCAATTAAAAAATTCCAAATTTATGAAGATTATAGTGCCTGAAGAATTACAAGTTGGAAAGATCTATTTTTATGTGGTTTGTAAAAATAATGAGTACTTAGGTACAAAATTTTTTTTCATTTTTGAAAAGTCTTCATTTTCAAAAAAAAAATTTTAATTATGGGCGTGTTTCTTATTTACAAAAATCGAATTTTTGAAGACTTTCAAATTCATTTGTGGAGAGAAGAATCTCTAAATTTTTCAAAGAAATCTTAACTTTTACATACTTTTTTTTAGTAAAAATATGTTTCTTGTTTTCTTCTTTTTTTCTTTTTAAATAAATATCTCTTATTTTTATAGAAGATTCATACATCTTAATTTTTTAATAAAAAATAACAATTTTTCATCCCAATTTAAAAAATAAAAATTAAGTAAGGCAACTTTCAATTTTTTGGAGCAAAACAATTTTCCCTTGCATTTCAATACATAACAAATATTCCTCGAGTTCGGTGAGAAAAAATCTCATTTTTAAAAGATTTTTAAATTTTATTCATTATTTTTTTTAAATTAATTTATTTTTAAATAAAATCTTTAAATTTTTTGGAAAGAAAATCTCTGAATTTTTTGCAGCAAAAATTTTTTCAATTTTTTTGAGATTCTACACTTGATAATCTGTGGTATTAGAGAGTGAAGCCTGAAGAAAGGTGGGCGTGGTTATATAGTGACTTCTGGCGGACATACATTGAACAAAACTTCCAACACTTCTTTTTCCCAATTTTAAAGCGTGCTTAACGAAATTTTGAATTTTAATTGCAGTACTGTTTTTTTCAGGTTCGATTTTTGACGAAATGGTAACGAAAATGGGTAAAAAAGTAACTAAAGTAACCTTTCAGTAAAAAAAAGTAACTAGGACCTAAAAGAAAAGCATGAAAAAAGTAACCAAGTTACTATATTTTAAAAAATAGAAACCTTGTGTTTTATTTTTTTGGGAATGAAAAAATATTTAAATAATATTTTCTTGAGAGTAAACACAAATTCAATTTTTTTAACACTCGAAAAATTCAAAGAATAATACTTACTTGATGATTGTAAGAAAAATCAAATTTAGTTTCAATCCACTTCATTTCTAAAAAAAATATTAAAACAATAATATTGATGAATAATTTTTTAAAATTTGGTCAATAAATGATTCATTGACCAAATTTAAAAAAATTATTCATCAATATTATTGTTTTCGTTTTTTTTTTTTTTTACAATTATCAAGTAGGTAACTATTATATTCTTTGAATTTTTCGAGTGTTAAAAAAATTGAATTTGTTTTTACTCTCAAGAAAATATTTAGATATTTTTTCATCTTCAAAATTTTAATTAAATAGTTATACTTATGGGTATGGCATTAATGGTAGGCAAAATTAAAAAAAATATTTTTCACGCTGCATCGGAGGATTTGTTGGTTTCGTCTGATGTAAGCTCTAGTGAAAAAGTAGGAGTTTGGTATTTTATATAATTTACTGCTGGGCACAAATGCGAAGGATAGTTCAGCATTAACACTTCTTTTCCGTTTGATGTTTGGGAGCGATGTACCTCAATAGGATGATAATTAGAATTATTCGCATCAGACATCTGGAACCTGTGCTCTCGTAATATATTCACATAGTGCACACTTTTTTCTGTTACACTCCACGCTTTGGCAATTTTCAAACCGTAAAGAATATCTTCCAAAAAGGGACAGTCGCTGCCTTCCAACTTTTCCTCGTGATAAGTTTTTAGTATTATATCTTTAAAACCATCATTAAACATGTTGCTTGCGTGTCGAAGTCGAGCAGTTTCGAAGGCGAAGTCGAACAAGTCTTTATCAGTAAGTTCCTGTTTGCCCAAATATGCTTTCAATTTGGTTTTAATGAACTCTAGCCTGTGTTTTTCACGTTCAAAATTATTCAAATATATTTCTGCCCCTTCGGAAGGATATTGTTGAGTCACGATGAAATACATTTTTGAAAAGTATTCAGGGATCCTTTTCTCAGCCAGATTTTTTGGTTTAGTTTGCGGATTCGTAAGCCTTTCTATTTTTTGGAAATTCTCCAAAGCGATCGTAAACGTTGATGTTTTCTTTAAAAGTTCTTTAGCATCAGTTAGTTCATCTGTTGATGGTGTGAAATCGAAATAGTATACATTTTCCAGGTCCTCTTTAATGTGAGTGAATGTGCATTCGTACCCATGGTACCCTTGTGGGAAAATTACATTTACAACTTAATTTCAAGTCGACTTTCATTTCACTTGTTTATTCGTATTGTTTTTACTTACGTTAACTTTCAAGAGGTTTTCACATTGACAAACAAGCAGTGGTACAATTTTGTTTTGAACTTTCATGATTTGCTTCAGCTTCTTAAGGTCATACTTCGACTTTTTAAAGTAATCAATCAATTTGTTTTTTTGTTCAACATCAACAATTGCATCTAGGTTTCTTAATTTTCCACTTGATAAATATTGAAGTCACGCAGTTCAAGACGAGGCACAATATAAAGAACTCCATCGTTGAATTTTACTTCGATACTAGTTTCTTGGTTTTATATCTGGATACGAGGTACCAGAAGTTGATCTAATTATCTTATCTATCCATCAATTTCTTTAGAAGAACATGCCACCCGTATCAAGTTGTAGATATAACATCGAATTTTGACCCAATTTTGAAAATTATTACAGATTTTCTATCGTCGGGATCAACTATCGATCTATACCCCTAAATCGCCAATTTTAGACAATTTTTTCAAATCGTGATTTTATGGTCGGATCAAGATGAAATGTACGAAGAAAACAATTTATGGCATTCCATCGAGAAATACAGGTCTCGTCGATTTTACGAATATCTTTTGAAAATAAACCATTACGATATTTTCTATCTTTAAATTTCCTAATTCGCCTGCCACGTTCGGGAAAAAATTTATGACAGGATTTTCTTGGCCTTTTTTACTTTTTTTTGTCTGGTATGGTATATAAGGGCTATGCAAGAACAGCTACCTGTATATGGCTTGATGATGGAGATACGTACGAAGGGTGACAAATCGTGTTAGAAATGTGACGTGTTTTACGACCGGAGTGGCATTAAATGAAGTGATTTCAAGGCGCAAGGTGTTCCACGTTTTGAAGGGTTTCTGTATTTCGACGTTTTTTTCACCTTTCGGTATCCTAGAAAATACTTTTGAAATGTCCAAACGGGATAAGATGAATCTGGGTGGTGTTTTTGTCGTATTTGGGTCAAAATGTTGATCATTTTCTTTTCTATTCTTTTATTTTTAGAAACTTTTCAACTTTATTAGCATAATATGAAGATGTGTAATTTTGAAGAAATTATAATTATTTGAGATATTCGAAAAATTCAAGATACTTACTAAAAAAAGACCCAAAAAGTGTTTTTGAACGAAATTGAAAATACCTAATTATTATTGGAATCGTTCTCAATCTAAATTTATTTTCTAGTTGATTAAATTTTGAAAAATGAGAAAAATATTTTTTGTAAAAAATTCAATGTTTCAACGAATTGTAAATTTTATTCTTCAAAAATTCAAAATAATATCAAAAGAATTGAACCGAAAGAAAATTGAAAGAATCTAAAACGATTTCGAAATTTTGAACAAGATTCAAAAATTATAGATTTTAAAGGATTTCCAAGTTGACAGAATTTTCAAGTTTTTTTGAGGAAAAATCGTTTCGAAAGTAAGTGTAAAGTTTAAAAATTTGAACAGTTTTAAAATTTTACAACATTATTATTTTTCAAAAAATTGTAAAACATTAAAAATAGGAAAAACAATTTTTTTTCAACGTTGAAAAAAATTTTTGTAAACAAAAATTGAAAAAAAAAATTATTTAAAAAATTTTGTACTTAAAAAAAATTGAAATAGGTAGATATTTTGGTGAAAACGATTGAAATACCTATTTAATAATTATTGTTTTACAACAAAATCTTGATTGGTATTTTTTTTAAACGACGAAATTCAGAACAATTGCTTGTTAATTACAGGATTCCCAAGTTGACCAAACTTTAAAAAATTGTTCGTGAAAAAATTTCTAAAGATTTTAATTCTTGAAAAGATTGATTTCTGGAAAAATAATAATAAAATCGTACCGAACAAATACCTATTTAAAAAAACAAACACTTGAGCAATTTGAATTTTGAAAAAATTTCAGATTTTTTTCTTTTTAGGGGATTAAGGATTTCCAAAATAATAAAATTTCAATTTCAAATTCAATTTAAATTTTTTTGAAATTTAAATAATTTTATTCTTTTTTGTTACAAAAATTAAAAAAAAATTCAAATTATTGACCAAAATTTTTAAAATGATATTTTTGTTTCAAGTTTTTTTTTGAAAATGAAATAGATTGGAAGTAAATCTGAAATTTTTTTAAATAATTCCAAAAATTTCGAGTCAAATTTTGAAATTGAAATATTCTGTTTTTGTGAATATTGAAAAAACTGTTTTAGGACAAATCCGGAAAAAATGGCGTTAAAAAAATTTCACTTGAAAAAAAAAAGTTTGAAAAATATATTTTTTTTAATGATCGAATTTAAAAAAATCATATCAATACCTAGGAGTTCTTTGAAACATGAAAATTTGTTTTGATAAAAAAAGAAATGTAAAACATAAAACTTGAAAATTTAATTTTTTTTCTTCTAAAATATGAAAATTTCCTTAAATTTTATTTTTTCATCACTTTTGAAATTTTACACAAGGCGTTTTTTTCTTTCTTGAAAAATGCATTTGAAATTTTTTTTTCTTTCAAATAGTCTGTTTTTAAAATCTTTTTTAGAAAAATATATTCAATCAAAATAAACCTTCCAATTCCGCGTCAAATTCACCCTTTTACAAAAAAATAACTCCATACCAGCGATTTTACGAAACAATCAACAAAATCCAGGTGGATCATATAATCCCCAACCCGAATGAAAATTTTGCTCGACGAAAATACTCGCAAATTGTAAAATTATTTGCGATACGTTCGCATAAAATACTCGTACATATCGAAGTCGTAAAATTACTCTCAATAGTATTCACGATGGCATGGCACTTGTGAAAAAGCGTTTTTCCAAGTACCTTTATCCATCTCCTCCCTGGCTCCCTCTGCCCCATTGACCATACCAGCTAACCATAGATACATACTCGACTTTTTCTCCACTGTATATGGCGTCCATATACAATATATCTAGCACCGGATGGCAAAACGCACCACACAGGCGAAATACAAGGCAGACCTGTGGTATATCCGCAAAGTGGAATTTATCCATCGAACTTTTCACACCTCGGACCTCGCCTTGTCCACTCTCTCGCGTCCTTTATAAAACAATACTCCACGTATGGTCGTATCTATTGCAGAATACGCAGCCATTTATGTATTTTCAGCTTCGCTCTCTTATGTACCATGTAACCCGACAATGAGCACTTTGTGGCTGGGAAATTTATTCGCGATACGAAATTCTGGCGCGCGTTTCGCATATTCGTGGCAATAAAATTCAATCGACTATTTGCCACCGTACTAGCGTATATCTGCCTGTAAATGTATACAGGTGGCTGGGGTACTGGGGAGCGGGCGGGGGGGGGGAGGAGATGGCACCGAAAAACGAATCATTTGTTCGGATGCTGCCACCATCATATCGTACATATACATATACGTATGTTTACAGCAAAAATAACTTGTCACTGGCAATGATATCGCGTTCTAGTATAACTTCTTTTATTCAACGAGCTCTTTTTCGCGTTCGTTAAAATTACGCATACAAATTGTATCTAAGGGATGAGATGCCACGACGGAGCCATATTTTCGCTCATTTTTTACTTTTTTTTTTGCTCCTTCTCGACTAACAAGTTGGAATTTGTATTCTATGAAGCGAGTTTATTACTGTTATCTGCTGTTTATTAATGCGAAACGCGAGGTTAAAGTTATAGCAGCGAGTTCAGCAGTTGGACGCTGATACCCTATTGTTAAAAGGCTCATTTTTATCCCGAGCCTATAACGTATCTGTACAACGGTGTTTTTTCTCTCTCTCTCTTCACTATACGCCAAAGAATACAGGATGAAAATTTTAATTTTAAATTCATCGTCGACAGAAGAAAAAAAAAACAGAGGAGGAAAACCATAAAAAAAAGCCAAGCCTCAGAAGCTCGTACCGAGGCCAAGCCTCGCGCAAAATGGAAAAAATAGTTTTAACTAAAACAGACACGCGTTGAGGAAATCGTATTTTAAATATTTATATCAGCCGGATACTCCACGTTTTGGTGAGATTTTGAAAAACCAGCATCACCGACGGCGACGGGGGTAGTTGGAATTTGTTTTTGTCATAAGGTGTAAGTGTCACAAAAAGAGGGAGAGTATCACAGACGGGGCATGGCATTTTTTTATATAGCTATTCAAGTCAGGTATTGAAATTCTACTCGTGTTTTTTTTTTTTTTTTTGAAAAGGTGTTCGCGAGATGGATTTTTTTTTTCGTGGAGTAGTCTTCCTCTGTTTTGTGTGTGTTTTTTTTTTGTAGTTCGAATGTTTGGCGGTGGTTTTAAAGATTCAGTGGTAAATTTTGAAGTATGAAGTGTCGTTGTTAATTTATATCGCGAACCTGGGGTATGTTTGAGTGAATGATACTTTCAGGCGAGGCGAGAAGGGTGGTTTCTTGTAAAGATATTTTGTCAGGCTGGCATTTGGAAGGAAGGGTATGTCAAATTTGGACTGAATTGTTGAATTTGCAGTTTCAAAGGCTAATTTTGATTACTTTTGTGGCAGTATTTTTTAATGGCGGAATGATTGTTCGCGAAGAAATCCCAGACAGAAGTAGCTGAATTTTTTCATTCCAAAAATTAGCCAATTAATTAAATTAATCTCATTTTAAAAAAATGAAGAAATACCCTTGTGAAAAAAATCTGCTGAAAAATAAATTCGTTTGAAAAAATCTCTTGAATCCCCCCCCCCCCCAATATCTTGAAATTTAAAAAAAAAAATGAAAATATCCATTTAACCACGAATTCCTTTTTTTGGGTGGGAGGGGGTGTAATAAAAATATATTTTCATCGATTGAAAAAAATATTCATCTTCATGGAAAATGAATTTTTTTATTAAGAATTTTCTTTTTAAAAAATTCGATAATTCAAAAAAATCATTTCTAGCATTTTTTTTAGCAAAGAAATTCTTTGAAAAAAAATGTTGGTTAAAGGACAAAAAAAGTGCCAAACAGATCTTTTGATGAAAAAAATAACTTTTCTTGAAAATTTTGCCAAAAATTTTCTCTTCAGAGTAAAAAATTTTGGAAAAGAAAGTCATCTAAAAATTATTTGATTGAAAATTTTTAAAAATCCGCAAAAAAATCTTTTAAAATGGGAAAAAAATTAATGAATCTAATACCTACAAATATTGATAAAAAAATTCGTTCGGGGTCAAATTCACTAAAGAAAAATCTGCATAAAAAATTTTTTCGGTAGGAAAAGGTTTTGGAGGAAAAATCACATAAACATTATTTTTTTGGAAAATTCACTAGAAAAATTTCCACAAAAATCTTCACAGTATGCAGTAGCAAAATTAAATTTTTTCGATAAAAATGTTTCATGATATCGATTTTTTTCAACAAAAAATCATTAGAAAAATCTCTCACTGTCAAAATAACTTAAAAATCCTCTCAGCAGTAAAACATATTTTTTCTCGAGAAAAATCATTTATTTTTGATTTACTGAAAAAAAAAATTCTCTAAAAAACCTTCGGATACCTAATAAAATTTGCATGGTAAGAAATCTTCAAAAAATATTTTCATCGATTACGTCCCCTTGAAGAAATCTTCACGAAAAAATTTCTAAAGAATAAAAAAAAGTTTTAAAATAAAAAAAAACTCAACTAAAAATCTTAAAATAAAAAAATCCACTTAAAAATTTGTTTTAGTAAAAAATTTACTAACAAATATTTTTTTCAGTCAAAAGTCTTTTCAGCATAACCTAAATTAGAGTAAATTACACATTACACCATCACTTGAAAATTGTTTTGGCAAAAAAATTACTGAAAAAGTATTCTTCAACAAAAACAATTATTTTTTAGTAAAAACTGTTCAAAAAAATTTTTAGCACAAAATTCTGTTTAGATAACCTTTGCAAAAAAATTTGCTGAAAAATTGAAAAATTATTTTAGCAAACTTGCAATAAAAAATCTAAAAATGAATTTAAAAATTCCTTGCTGAGAATAAGGTTGCATACAATCATTTAACAATTATTTTGGCAAAAATTCAGTGGAAAATAGAATTTAAAAAAAAAAAAATACAAAATACAAATAGAATTTTTTTTAAATGAAATTTTTGAACAAGTTTCTCAAGGCAAAAGTCTCCTCAAAAAATTAAAAAATTGGTTTTAAAAATTTCTCGTTGAGAATATCGCGCATAATTATTTAAAAGTTATTTTGGCAAAAATCCACCGGAAAATGAAATTTAAAAAATAATCAAATTTTCTCAAAAATAAAACCTTTAACACATTTTGATTTCAAAGTACCCTAAAAAAAATCTTCAAGGAATAAACAAATTTAAAAAAAAACATTAATTTCAACAAAAAACTCAATGTTTGCAAAATTTTTTCTCAAAATTTAAAAAATAAACTTAATGATGTTATTTAAACAAAAAATTCACTAAAAAAGAGTTTTTTAATAAATCTATATTTTTTTTCAAAAAATCTCAGAAATCTTTCATTTTCACAAAATTTCAATAAAAAAATTCTCAACAAAAAATCTACGAAAATTGAATTTTCCCAGAAAAAAATTTCTAAAAAATCCTTTTATGAAAATATTCGCAAAAAATCCTCAAGAATGAAAATATTTTGGGAAAAATAATCAGAAATTTTCTGAGCAAAAAGTGTATTAAAAAATCTTTGTACGAATTATCTTCTTTTATCAAGTATAGCTAATGTCCTCAAAATTTTTTTAATGAAATACATTTAAAAAAGCTTCTGAGGAATGAAAAAAATTTGGAAGAATAGATAGATAGGTAATCATTTTTGTAATTCTAGTTTTTCAATACTTAAAAATATTGTTCAAATGAAACAAATTCTCATTTCAAGAAAAGTCTCTCTCTCAAAAAATCTGGTTTGAGTTACAAACTCCTTGACCGAAAATACAAAATTGAACTTTGACGAACCATCAAAATCAATACACCTTTCACTTGAAAACTTTGTCGCGTCAATATACTTCAATATCCTGTTTTGGTTAAAGTAAACGGTACAAGAAATGGGCCAAAAAGCAGTCAAACCTTCTCCAGAAGTTGGTGAAAATTAATCAATTCGGTCGAAATTGACTCAACAGCAGCCATGTTGATGATTTACTAATAAAGCGACGTCGACGACGACGTGTAAGCTGCCTACAACGTGCCAAAAACTTGAAAATAAAAAAACGAACGAGTCGTGTTTGGCGTTGGAAGCAGCGGAGAATGTTCGTCTCCCTGAAGACTTGTCATACGTCAAAATTCCAATATTTACGCGATTTAGAGTTCGCTCTTGCCGACAAGATGTCGATGCCGAAGCTTTAAATTCGAGTTGACAACAGGTGAACGTGTTACGTCTATAATTTCGGCAAGTTTTTCGCTCAAACAAAGTCACAAAGGAGGAAATTATCGCGAAAGGTGGAAATTTCATCGACTTAACTTGTACTTACCTACGTTGCGGTGGTATTTACCAAACTATCGAAGAGTTTTTCATCGACTAAGAATAATGAAAGTATGTGTTGTTTAAAAAGCAAATCGTAGAATTGCGATTCGTGTGGTTTGAGATACCCGTCGAGGCGTTTGCGGAGCGAAAATCGCATCTTGATGTTTACCTTTTTATTCGAAGGGGTAAAAATTCCCCTCAAATAGGTAGTAGTACTTTCCTAATGGCAGCTTAAGATTGAACGATATTCAGAGCGCAAGGGGATGAAGAAATGTGCTGAAAGTTTTTCAACATCATCGAGGCCTAGATAAAAATATCAGTACGATGAAATTCATCGATGCTACGTTTTATCGAAAACCCTTTTCGAAGACGAGTTTTACCACATCTCGAACGTGCTTTCCTGTGTCATATAAAATGTACCTACGTAGTTTATACGTTCGTTGACGACGTTGCAATAGATTACGGGGTAAATGCAGCTCAACAAATCGTTCGGGTATACTCAAGGGAGGTATGCAATCGTAGTTTTGCCGAACCAAGTGTCTTCTGGGATTTGCAAAAAATTTCATATCAAATAGTCGATTCGTATTAGTCGTTTTTGGACGATACTATTTCAATACGAATGGTATCTTTAATCACATTGAATAACCGATGATTGGCGATAGTTTATCGAATTGTATATTATACAGGGTGTCTCAGGAGAGGTGAACACCTTTTGAGATTTGGGTATAACCGATTCCATCCAACAAATAACTGTATGTACACATGGTGCCTACTTCGATTTTAAACGGGGTAGTAGTTTAAATTTTTTTCAAAATTTCATCAAGAAAATACACGAAGGTATCAGATTTAATTTTTGAGAAAAAAAAATTTGAGAGAAATTTTTTCGAGATTTTTTTTAAAAGAATGATCTAAAAAAATCAATTTTTCTCAAAGAAAAAAGACTTTTTTCAAAAAAAAAAAAAAAACTGTACGAAATTGAAGAACTTTTTCCTAGGAAATTGACTTTCTTTTCAATTCAAATTTTATTAGAAAATTTTTTTCATTGAATTTTTGAAATACTTTTCAAAAGAAAACTTGGTTTTCTTAAGAAGGTATTGAAAAAAGTTTGTACTTTACCTAATTAACAGAAATAAAAAATTATACATAGACAATTTCTCCAGAAAATTTTTCTCATGTGAATAAAATTTTGAAGAATTTTTCTATGAGTTTCTTTTCAAAAAATTTTCCGAGCACATAAATTTTTCTATTTAAAAAAAATTGATTTTTTTTTCAATTGAATATTTTTGGTTGATTTTTCTATTGATTTTTTTTTTTTTTTGGAAAAAGAAAAGATTTTCTATAAAAAATTCAGATTAAAAAAAAAATGTTTTATGGGAACTTTTTGATCAAATTGTAGGATTTAAAAAAAATTTCAATCTTAATTTTTCATGAAAATGATTTTAGGTAATTTTATAAAAAATGTTAAAAAATGGGATTTTCTACGATAAAAATTTTATTTTGAATTGTTGACATGAAATTAAGTCACTTTTGAAGTAACTTTGTTACTATTTTGCATGTTGGTTTCTTTTTGTCACTATTTCCCCAAAATGGTCACTAAAGTTACTTTTTCCAGTTCTTTCGTTGATGTATTTTTAAAAACTAACAAAGAAATGTAAAATTGAAAAATGAATGAAGATTTTTTCCGAAAAAATAATTCTCTTACTTCACAAATTGTGTGTGTGTTTTCTTAAATGATATTGGGATAAAAATGTTACTTTTTTGTTTCTCAAGAAAATCGAAAGATTTTTTCTGATTTTAATCAGAATAATTCAGAAAATTTTTTACTCTTAAATCATCGTGAGTTTTTCTTCTTCAAAAAATAAAATAGGTAGGTAGGTAGGTAGTGAGATTTTTTATTGAAAAAAGTAGTACTTACCCAGATTTTTTCTTCCCAAAAAATTGAATGTTTTTTTTTTTTGCTTAAAAAAATTTTTGCTCAAGATTTCATTTTTTAAGAATTAAATGACTTGTTTTTATTAAAACATCAAGGTTTTCACTCCGTAAAGTTGAGAAATTTTTTTCTTTAAAAAATTGAACGATTTTCGCACCAGAAAAATTGAAAGTTTTTTTTTTTTTTTTTTTTTTACATAATGAAGACAAATAATTGAGAAAATTTTTTACTGAAAGTTATAATTTTTTCTATCCTAAAACACAACAAAACAAAATTCTGGGTAAAAATCAAAAAATTTTTTAGCCTGTTTTTTTTTCAAAAATTGAAAAATCAACATTTAAAAAAAATTTATTAAATGATTTTTTTTAATCACTGACAAATTCAGCATGTCTGTCCCTAACAAAAAATTTGCTCGTTAAAAAAAATTGGAAAATTATTCTTATTTGACCCCCTCAAATTTCTTCTTTGTGGGTTTGATTTTTGGTCACGTTTGAACAATTTTTGATCAATAAAAGTCCCTAAAAAAATTAAAATAGTGGATTTCATGTCTGGAATAATTAACTATCGTTTTTTTTTTGTTTTTTTTTTAAGAGAATTTCATCTGTTTAAGATTTTTATTTAAATTAAAAAAATTGATTCATCAATCAATGGGCCATTTTTGTTAACTTTCAAAAATTCGTGAAAAATCGAAAAATCAACTCCGGCAGCTAAAACTTTGGTTCTGAGGCCAAAGTAACATGCTCTTTCAGTGAGCCACATCAGCTCAACCCTTGTAAGAAAATAGCTATTTTCAGAGCTCTTTAACATCTTCATTCACAAAGATTGGTACCCTGTGTTTATGAATTTTTTTGTTCGTTAAACTCGCTTATTTCAAAATTCGAAATATTCACCACTACTCCCCGGACACCTTGTAGACTCATTCCTATTATTAACAGTTGGAAATTCGAACAAAAGATAAATCAGTTCATACTTTTCGTCGAGTTTTTACAAAACACATCGTAGGTGTCTCGAGTTCCTCTTACATACTCGTACTTTTCAGGGCGCGACTTAATGGAAGGGAAGTTTTAAATTACACAGAGAATTCATTTCGTCAAGCTTTGGTTTGCCGAAACAATCAAGAAGAGGGAGCACCATAATGTCTTTTCCACCTAGCTCGCTTCTTAACGCATTCTCGCCCATTTATACACCAAAGATACAAGGTAAATTTCCTCAAAATATACCATCTTGTAAAACATAACAAAGCGAAGGTAAAGCATGGCATGGCATACTTAAAGTCAAAAAAATACCCCTTTCTTGTTCTCTGCTCTCTCATGAACCTCCCTAATTCGCTCCCCTCCACACTACCTGATTCTTTTAGCAACTTGTAATCCATCGTTGTCGCCTACGTGCTGGTGATAATTTTACAAATTCGTATGTTCTTAAATTTTTCACATTCCTGGAAGCTTTGAAAACGAGACTGTCATTTTTTCAAATTATTTCACATTCACTTCTACCTACAGTCGCAGACGAGTATTTTTCCTCAAACGATACATTTTTTTTTAATTTAATAAAATGTCTTTGTCAAGTTCGCTGTAGGAAGGTAAAGGTAATATAGGTTTTTTACTCGTGACTTTTTTTTTTGCTCAGTATAAAAATCCTACCAATGCGACTCGAAGTTTATTTTTTTTAAAGGATTTTTCCTCTTATAACGCTCCAGGCTCGATTTATACCACTCTTTGATGTCGATTGTATTTTTTACTTTTTTTTTGTGCATTGTTTCTAGGTTTCTCGAGCCACACCCCTTCGAGGCAGAAAAGACTAGTGTCTCGACAAAAGTTAATTTTTTGGTTTTTGGTCGTTTTTGTCGACTGATAATTTTTTTAAACCTCGTTTTAGGAGCTTTTTTCTTACATGAGGTAAAATGTAGCTAAAAAAAGCTGGGCTGGTTGGTATACAATTTGCAAATTCTTTCTCTATCGAGTTTCGAGTCGCGTGATTCAAAGTTGGAATTCACTGCAGACTAGTGCTGACTAATGGAAAAACGATGTTGAAAAAACGAGCAGAAGGGAGCAGGATGCAGATTTCACTACTGTTTTAACCGAAAAACATTTTCAGTGCGTTTGTATTATTTTTCCAACGACGATGGAAATTTTCCAAACCGAATTTCAATCTGGTTGTGAGTTTTATTTGTTCGAATTAAAATTAAAAAATAAGAAAGAGAGGACGCGGAGTGGTGCATATTTTGGATTTTCTTCTATTTTTTAATGCGATTGTACGAGTTGTGCTTTGGTTTGCGGTGGAATTCGATTTTCTTAGCACCGCAGGGAGGAGTTTGGGAGAGGATGGAGTAATGAAATACGTTGTTTTATTTATAGGTATTTGAATTTGATAAACGAGTTTTTACCTCGTGTTTTCTGTTCACTTTGCTAATGTTCTTTGCGGTTTTTTTTTTGTTTTAGATTTTCGTCGTGAAAAATACATTCATTTCGGTTGGATTATTTGGACTGCGATAAAGGTAAGGTTATTTTTTCTTTAATTTAATTTTTTTTTGAATGGAAAGCTGCGAATGTATCGTGAGTGGAGGAGAGAGAGAGACGTTCCGGATTTTGTATTCGAGCATAGCGAAGTTAAATTAATGAGGAAACTTGAGCAATTCAGAGTCCAGAAAGTAAAGTACTGTACATAAGTACTTATAATAAAGAAATGAAAGAAAAATCTACAGATATAAATGAAATCATGAAAATGAAGAATAAAAATAAAGGAAAAGCTTGGCTCGTTGAGATTGAATAAAAAAATAATAATCGAACGAATTATTGAACTTGTTGGTCGATCAATAGGCATTAAAAATTGCTTGTTTAAAAAAATATAGGTATTTTATCAAAAATAATAAATTAATCGAAATCGAAAGTTAATTGATATTTTGTTGAGGTCGAAATCTTCGTAATTTTTTTTGGAGATTTTGTGAAAATATTTTTGGTAGATAAGTCTAAGTAGGTACATAATTATACGTTTTAAATCGAAATTTAATCCAATCTCTCATTTGCTATCATTAATATTATTATTTTTTTGAAAATTCATATTCCAAAAAATCTATCCTCCAAATTTGTAAAATTTGAAATTTTCTATAAAATTACCCATATCACATTTTTTGAAACTTGAGCAATTTTTTTTGAATTTTTAAAGTGATTTAAAAAAAATCAATTTATGAAAAGTTCTCTGTGTTTTGTGAAAATCTTTCGGAAATTGAAAAAAAAATTGCAAATTATTATTTTTCAAATGAGTATAAGATTTCGTACCTTTTAAAAAGTAAGATCCCAAATCTTTGAGGAAAATTTTCAAAATTTTGTGAAATTTTAGAGTAGGTATTTTTCTAATTTGTTAAAAAAATTTTAAAATTTTGTAAAAGTTCCTAAAATGGTTGAAAATTTTCTTGAATTTTTAGTAAAATACTTCACTATTACCTAAAGTGAAAAAATTGGTTACCTAGTTGATATTTCGTTTTTCAAAAAGATTCGTAAATTTTTTCTAAAATTGTCAAAAATTACTTGAGCATTTTATGATCATATTTTTTGAGATTTGAAATAAAAACTCTTTAAAATTGTGTGAAATATTTAAATCTGGGTTTGAAAAAAAAAATGGAAACTTCGTGAGGAAATCTTTATAATTTTCTGCAAAATTCGTTGAAATTTTTCATTTTTTCATTACTGAAAAAAAAAAAAAAAAAAAAAAAAGGCTTACCTACTTTACTGAAATTTGAACTTTTGCAAAACTAAACCGATCAGTATTTTTTCTTGAAATTTTCTTCAAAGTGTTTGAATCTTTTTTGTATCAAAATTTCGATATAATTCAATAGTTCTATTTATGACTTTCGAAATATTCTACAACAGAACCATTTTTGAATATAACCTAACCACAAAATAGGCCATATTCGTATAACCTACTTATCACCTACTAGTTCTTTCCCTTTCGTCGATCTTTTTATCGCCGGTGAAATTTTACTTTCCCTAAAATGTTGCGGTTTTGTCGCCCGTTATCTGTTTTATTTATCGCGTCACAGGCGCGTGTACTTATAAAAATGTACCTATTATTGCGTATATTACGTCGTACCGCATATCGTACCTCCGAGTTGCTTTCTTTTTTTTCTTTCTCTCTTTCTCTGTAATGCGTTTACGATGTTACCAGCGCGACATCATTACCGATTGGTTACTCGATCGGAATGGAATAGCGGTATTGAATTATTCTTACTAATCAGTCTGATTAATTCAATCTTGGCCGACAATTTGTTCGCATAGGTATATACTCGTACTGTACGATTATTCCCATATACGGATATTTTACACGCCTTTGTAGGCTCGACTAATCAACCAACTACGTGATTGTTTACAATTTATACACTTCGTTAAGTCTTCTCTTCCTCTCGCCTCTCGATGTATCTCTCTATAACGACGATAGTATAGCGAAAAAGCACGTTACAGAAGAATAAAGAATGATGCTCGAGAAAGTTGGAGACCTTTCTTAATCAAACTTATGATGTAAAAAAAATATATATAATTATACATATAAAATATAAAATTAAAAAATTAAAAAAAACTAGTAAACGTTTTGGCAGAAATGATCCTCAAACCACCCCATGAAAAAAACTGAAATTATTTCAATTTTTTTTTTTCTAAAATTCCCAAAAGGGTTCTTTTCAATACTCAATTCGTTTACATGGTTGTGGATTGTTGGAATTGACAGGTCCAATACAAATTTTTGTAATAATTGAAATTATTTTTAAGACTTCAAAAGCTACAACTTTTGTTTGAAAATTTTTTTAATTGGGCTCCTACCTCCACCAGCTTTTAATAATATTAATATTCAAGTCATATTATGCGAAATCGGAGAGAAATTGAGGAGAGGGAAGGGTCTAATCGAAAATTTTATAATAACAAAAATTATTTTTATGACCTCAATCTACAACTTTTGTATGAAAATTTTTTCAATTGGACCCCTCCGTCAATTTTGAAAGATTATCTACCTGATGTTATGTGAAATCGGAGGCGAGGGAGGGATCGAATCGAAATTTTTATAATAACCAAAATTATTTTTGGGACCTTAATCTACAACTTTTATTTGAATTTTTTTTCCTGAAATGACCTTGAAAAGACTTTGAAAATTTCAAATCGTTTTGGGTTTAGGAGCTGATAAACTGAAACAAAATTTCCTTCGTTTTAAAACTATTCTACACTTATTCAGAATTTTGCAGATTTTTGTGGTGGGGGGGGGGGGGGGGGTCATACCTAAAAATCCAAGAAAAAGTATCTTGTCATTTTTGATAGTTTTAAGGATATAAAATGACAGATATTATTGGTTTTTTGTATTTGTAGGCATGACCCCCCCCCCCTCCCCCATACGAAAAGAATCTGAAAAAATTCTGAGTACGTAGTGTAAAATAGTTTAGAAAACAAGGGGAAAAAATTCCAGCTTGTCAGCTCCCAAACTGTGCCTCCCAGGAGGATTTGAAATTTTCAGTCATTTCAAGGTCATCTCTGGGGTCGGAAAAATCTGGAAAATTTTTTAAATATTGCTATTGGGTGCTTGTACCCCACATGCCAAGTTTGGTGAAAATCGATTCGAAAAAACTCGCGAATGGTTTGTATGAATATCCAAAAAATTAAAATTTTTAATAAAATTTCACGCGACGTATCAAATTGAGTCAAATTCAACGATTTTTATTTTTATTTTTTGACCACCAATTTTTTTTTGAAACTTCCATCAAGCACAAAATTATTAAATTTTATTTTATCAATAAGTATCTAAGTTTAATTTCTCAATATTTTTGAAGTGACAAAAATCTTGGAATTTTATTGTTGGAATCATTTTTTTCCGGTTTTTTTGGAGTGAATTTTTTTTTTTTGGTTTTTTAGAATAAGCAAATTAAAATTTTTCTGAATTTTTTTTAGAATGAAGATTTTTTTCATTTGGGGGGGGGGGGGGGTAATAAAATGTAATTTTTTGTTATACTTAAATAATCTGTTGTTTTTTTCAAATTTTTTCTAGCAATGTTTTCTAAAATATTGTTGAAACAGAATTCTTTCAATTTTTGAATTATTCGTGAAAAAGGGACAAAACGTGTCAAATCAAATTTTCCTCTTTTTGAAAAACGAAGTTTATTAAAAATTCAACGAAATAATATATTTTTATTTAAAAAAATTAATTTGAAAAAACTGAATAATTTACTTTTTCCCCTTTTTTTATTTAATATATATATATATTTTTCAAAATTAATGAAATATTGTATATCTTCCATGATAGCAGTTCATCAAAAATTCAATTAAAAATTTTTCGTGAAATTTTTTTTGTAAGAGTCGTAAGATAATATCAAATTTGAATCATTTCGTTCAATATTTTCATTAATTGTATTTCTAGGTGTTTGTAAATTATATGAGCCGTCCTTTCAACTTTCAAACTGAATTTTTAATAAATTTTACATTTTTTGAATTGCTCTGAATACAAGGGACAAACATAGAAAAAATTCAATTTTTTCGGAGAAAAAAATTTTGCTGAATTTTTAATGATCTTGATTTTCATGAAAAAATTTAATGCAAGGGCAAATTTAACGTTTTAGCCAAATAATTTCATCAAAAAATCCATTAAAGTATTAATAAAAATTCGACTCGATAAATCATACGTAATTATTCATAAAACACCTACGTACAATGTCGTACATACAATTATTTTCAACATCAAAGGAAAATATTCGAGATAATCCACCATACACGATTTTCCGCCCTTGATCCCCCCTTAACCCCTGAATTCTCGCCTCCTCGCCACATACACGCGAACTAATTAGTGAAATGAAAACCTATACGAAATCATTTGGCTCGAAAATCGAGAAAGTATTGATGAAAAGCTTCGATTATAAACAAACACCACTTCATACCTACGAGTAATAACGCACCACGATGAGGAAATAAATTAAGGAAATTAAAGCTAGGTAAGCTTTCATGGTTAAAACACACACACCACAACACCCATAGATAGGTATCGTATTATTAAAAAAAAAGGGCAGAGAGATCGGAGTGCTAAATACATTCGCAAATTAAAAACTATATTATGGTTGGTTCTCTTTATGGTGCGGCGTTCGAGTCTCTGTGAGTAGAAAATAGAAATACGAATGTATATTATTTGCATTCACACCGAATACCACGACCACCTAGCTCTAGAGTTGGGTGGTACATGTAACACACGATGCTATAAGGAAAGAGGAAACCGATTACTCTATACAGAGTACTTCTCTACAAACCTTTTGATGGATTACTTGGTCGGCAGGTAGAGAGGTATTTTAATTTACCAACACTTGTATGTACTCATTTATACACGTACGATTTAGTATCTACGTACGTAGGTAATACGGTCTCTTTTTTCCTAGCTCTTTCTTTCTTTTCCGTAAACAAACATTTTTTTCCTCTTCAAATCCTGCTTGGTGTCTCACACCTCGAGTTCCTCGTGTTCATTTGTGAAAAGCTCTTTCTACGTATAAATGGAAGGTGGTTTTTACCCTCCCTCTCTGCATCCCTGAGTTTCTCTTCCCGAGCAGTACTTCCTTGTTTGCGCACACGGCGTGGTGGCGTTTTTCTATCATTAAAAACACGTTCAAAGTCATTGTACTGTAAAGGAATTCTTGTAGAAAGATAAATTTTTCTTAACGTTAATAAATAATTTATACTGCATGTTAGAGTTCTATATAATAAAGCTATGGCGAAACGACAATTAAGAAAAAAACATGATTTATGTCAGTCCCCACAATGACTACTACATATAACCGCCCTCCCGCCCTATCATAACTTTGCACTCGTCTTCTGTAATCATAACATATGCTATGTTGTTGATTTTTTACCCTCATTTGCCTTTTTTCTCTTCTAGTTTATTTTTACTTGTTATAAAAGAACATAGTAGGTAACCGTGTTTCCAGAATATAAAATAATTATAATTATTATTTATTATATTGTACACTGTATCAGTGTATAGTGTATGTACTTGTTACGATATTAATAAATGCACGTATGAGCATATTTTGCAGTAGAACACTTCAGATGTTGGTTTGTTTACTTAATACAGGACTCAGAAATGATTTTATTTTGATTCTATTGTGACCAAAGGTGAATTACTCAAACATGACCAATAATGACAAATTTTAGCGAAATGAATAAAGACCATTTTTTTTTTTTAAGGAATCCTAAATTTTATTAAAAAGGTTCTTCATTTCGAGTTTTTTGAGAAAAAAAAATCACAATTTTTTAAGAGGAAATTTCAAAATCAATGTTTTGAAGAAAAAATTATTTATCTGTTCTGTAGGGACATCTTTAAATTTTTGTCTCAAAAGGGAATTTCGCCAACTCGTCACCTCCGATTGAGCTGAAATTTGGCTCACTGAAAGAGCATGCCACTCAGACCTCACAACTAAATTTTTAGCTGCCGAAGTTTATTTTTCGATTTTAGGCGAATTTTTAAAAATGGCTGAAACCACCTCCAAAAAACCATTTTTTGAAAAAAAAAATTGTAAATTTCAAGATAGACTCCTAAAAATTGGTTTGTACACTAAAGTCGACCTCTCGAGTCGATTGGCACCATTTTCGAAGCGATCTGGAGCCTCCAGGAAAAGTTGACTTTTCTCCAGCGTACTGGAATAGCTCCAGACGGCGCTGTAATTAACTTAGGCAGCTGAAAATTTAATCCTAGCGTTAGTATGATGCCATCTATCGATTGACGTAGTTGAATCCAAAATCCGAGGTGACGAGTTCGCACGTGATTTTTTTGACAACTTAAGAATTCTGTATTTTTAAAAAATTTCCAAAAAATCAATTTCTCCAGCATATCACCCGAAACTTCGTCTACACTTTAAAGTCGACCCCCCGAGTTGATTGGTACCATTTTCGAAGCAATCTGGAGCCTCCAGGAAATGTTGACTTTTGTCGTCTTGAGAGATTCCAGTGTGCTGGAGAAAAGTCAACTTTTCCAGTAGGCTCCAGATCGCTTCGAAAATGCTGCCAATCGACTAAATAAGTCGACTTCAGTGTACAAACCAATTTTCAGGATTCTATCTTGGAATTTACAATTTTTTTTTTCACGGTTTTAAGCCATTTTCAAAAATTTACCAAAAATCGAAAAATCAACTTCGGCAGCTAAAAATTTGGTTGTGAGGTATGAGTGTCATGCTCTTTCAGTGAGTCAAATTTCAGCTCAATCGGAGCTGTGGCGAGTTGGCGAGGTTCCCTTGTCAGTTTTTTCGAAAAAATCACTTTTTTTATTATTCAACGTGAAGTTTAAAAGACTTCTCGTTTTGAACTTTTTTTTTTTTTTTTTTTTTCAAATGAAATTTTTCAAAATTGTTGAAAAGAAAGTAAAAATGTTTTATTTTTGTGCAGACCATATTTTTATTCATTTTTTTTTCACAGAATTGGTCTTCTATACGTTTAAAGTGAAAAATCTCATATTTTTGAAAAAGCTCTCTTATTTATTTTGAGTCAAAATCACTTAATTTTAATGCAGTTTTTTTTTTTGATTTTAGAAATGAACTTTTTACTTTTAGAGAAAAAAAATCCCTAAAATTTTTTTAATAGGTATAAATTTTTTCAAATGAAAAATGTTGAAAAGTTCTCTAAGAAAATTAAAAAAAAATCGTTTTTGAAGATTATTTATTACTTTTATTTGGTGTTTTAAAAAGTTGGTAATTATTTGTCAAGTAGGTGTAACAAAATGTAAAAAAATTGTTCCTGTTGAAAAATGTTTAAAAATTCTCCTTTATTAAAATTTGAAAAAAAATTCTTCAGTAAATTCAAAAAAAAAAAAAAAAAAAATGCGCTAAAAAATTGAAAATCCTAAATTCTCTCAAATTCTATCCGAATAATCATTGTGTATTTTAGAGAGAGGTGAGGGTTCAAAAAATTTCATCAAATGTACTTACTTATATTACAAATCTTATAGGCCATTTTTTAGCAGAATGAAAAATTGGAACGTCAACATTTGCGAAAAATCATGGTTTTTGCTTCATGCCCCGTTTCTATAAAAACTATGCAACTCGTGAGGCTCTTCCTTATTTTTCACTCTGGAGTGTCTTTGAAGGGAGAATTTTGCAAAATTTTAGTTTGTTGGTGGTTTTTATCGAGTTGACTGATAATTTTGAAAATGTTGTACAAATGTTGAGATGAAATAAACATTTTTCAAAAAGACTGAAATGAAAGATGAAAAAGAAATTAAAACGAAAGAAAATAGAACAAATAAATAAAATGATTTTACAACGACTGAAAATCTGAAAGAAATAAGTTTGAAAATGAGAAGATTGAAAATTTTAGAAAATAATATGCTAAAAAAATAGAAAAATTTGAGATTGGCTGGAAATAGAAAAAATTGAAAACGAAAAAAAATTCGATGAACGCAGTGGGAATAATAATTAATCTCGAATTAGAAATGAAGTAAATTAACCAAAAAAGACTGAAAATCAAAAAGAATAATGCTTTGGATTGAATAATGAAAAAATAAATTGGGGGGGGGGGGGGTGAGTTGGAAATTTCAAAAACCAGAAAAAGTAAAAAAAAAAATGGAAATACTTAAAACCTGCTAAAAATTTAACACAACTCCTCTCCCCACCAAAAAATGTTATCATCTTATTTTAAATAATTTTGATTTTTTTTTGTACAGGTTTATCTCATTTAAATCATTCACCTCAATGATTTAAAATCACGATTTTTCGGATTTCAGTATTTTTCTCATAAATTATATCGCCCATAATAATTGATTTTGTCGACATCTACGCACGACCGATGGATGGGTATTTCGTGGAATGAAAATTGATCGAAAGCCGTCTCATGTTTTCGCATTCTCGAGGCCCCATAAAATTCGCAATAAACCTATAGCAAGGTGCATTTACACAACACGGAAACCTGCGATGGATGAGAGTGAGAGAAAAAGGTCTCAACATCGGGTTAATTAATGTTTAAAACTTTATCTCGTAAATTCCTATCACAATATAAACTTAGCTGAACTAAAACGTGCCAAGTTTTCTTTTCAGCGTTGAAAGCGCGTAAATCTGAAATGCCATGTTCGCGAATTAGAAAGTAAATTGTATACATTCGGCACTCTAATGCAAATACCAACGAATATAGAAGATGTACCAGGTATACGTAGACGTAGTATAGCTTCGACGACGACAAAAGTTCGTAAACTCGGTACATCGTTTCATCGTGGATTCGTACAAAAGTACGATAGCTTGTCGGTGTACTTTGATGAGAAAGGTGGAAAAATTTCTCCAACATTGTCGTTGTTTGAAAACATACACTTTGCACGTGCGTAGGCAGGAGATACTAGACTCGTACTAACGTAAATTATAACTAATTTCGTTACTGTTTTTTGAACGTCGAATCGCCGTTGTCGTTATTTTGTACCCTTTTCAAACCTACCTACACTGACACGTGAAAGTTTACATTGGTACTTATGTCTACGTGTATTCTACTTTAAATCTTATATCTCTATAATATACAGGGTGTCCCAGTTAAGAATAACATCCTTCAATCTGGTAAGAGGGCAACTCATTTCAACAACGTGTGGTATGTTTGCATACCCTTACTATTGAAGGGGCTGAGATACTGCATGGTAAAAAAAATTATTTTTCATTTTTTCACTTGAAATTAAAAATTTATTTTTTCTGATTGGAGACAGATAGAAAGATGAAACTTGCGGGAAATAAAGTAGGATAGTTGCAGTAATGTTTGAAAAGTTTGTCATCAAAATCGATGCAATAGGGTGTTCAATAAGTTATTTTTACCAAAAAAGTTGCGTAAAATTTTTTGAAATTTTGCAATTTAAAAAAAAAATTGCATTATTAACCTAGTTATTTTTTGTCAGCAGACGATTCCCCTCTACTTCCTTTACAAAATGTTCCTCAGCATCATCTTCTTATCTCTTTTAGTTTTTGAGTTAGAAATTTATTTATGAGTCGACATGTAGGTTAAAATTTTTTCAAATTTTTCAAGTCAAATTTTTATGAATTTGTACTCATTAGAAAAATTCTAACTCAAAAACTAAAAAAGATAGGAAGATGATGCTGAGGAACATTTTGTAGAGGAAGTAGAGGGGAATCATCTACTGACAAAAAATAACTAGGTTAATGATGCAAAAATTTTTTTAAATTGCAAAATTTCAAAAAATTTTACCCAGTTTTTTTGGTAAAAATAATTTGTTGAACTGCATCGATTTTGATGAAAATTTTTTCAGACATTACTGCAACTATCCTACTTTATTTCCCGCAAGTTTCATCTTTCTATCTGTCTCCAATCAGAAAAAATAAATTTTCATTTTTTTCCCCTGTATATTTTGACGCGTTTTTTGCGCCACCCGTTCATTTTTTTTGAAAAATGAATGTAACATTTTCGCAAATTTCATCTACTTTAATTTTGAAAAATAATAGCTAATCATTTTTCTGTTTAAACGCATAAATTTAAATAGGAGGTTCCTATAGGTATTAAAAATCTTGACTTTTTTTCTTTCTTCAAAATATTAAGTTGGAAATTTGAGCCAGAATTTTTGAAAAAAACCTAGTTATTTTTTATAGATTGCATTTTTTGAATAATTTTTTCCCAAACCAAGTTGACATTTTATTTATTACCTATTTAAAAAAAATTTCAAGTACAAATCTTCAAAGGCAAAATTTTTCTTCAAATCCATGCAATATTTTAAAATAATTGTCAAAAATTTTAGCCACTTTTTTCTTTTTTGTTTTTTTGAAAGATTATGATTATTTAAAATTATGATTTTTTTCTAATTTTTTAATACCTAATACAAATTTCAAAATTTTTCTGAACAAAAAATTTTAAAAGATTTCCTTCGAACACAATTTTTTTGAAATTTTGTTTGTAGTCATAGTTTGTCACACAACAATGAAAAATAATTTTTCTCAAACACAAATTTTTCTTTGCCAATAAGTAGGTATAATTTGATTCATAAGAAATCTTGATTTTTTTTTTAGAGTAACTGATTAATTATGGCCTAAAAAGTAAAAACTTACCCCTCTCTTGCATCCCACACCTAAGCAGAAAAATGAAAGTACATACCTGAAAACAAAGAAAACAAAAAAAAACATAATTTAATTAATTATTTATGTACTTGATTCAATATTAATCAATCTCATAAATATCAAGTACTAGTTATCAGAGACGAAACTTGGGTAAAAATCTGGGGGGATATGGATAAAATGAGAAATTTGCTGACTAAAATTTGAAAAAAATTACAAATTTTCCAACTAAAATAACTTATTTTTTCGTTTGACTTTTTTAAAATTTTTTTTTTTTAGCGAAAGAATTTTGAACTTGGTGTCGGCAAATCGAAATGTCGCGAAAATTTGCCGACTTTTTATAAATTTTCGGCAACATTTGAATGAATTTTCCAAAATTTCCGATAAAATTTCGTCAAAAATCAGTAAAATAGCCAAATTGTAACAATACATGGCCAATTTTTCCAGAAATTGACGAATTTTCAGGAATTTGCCGATTTTTGAAATATTTTTAGTTGGGGGTGGACCCTCTACCCTCTGCTTGTTTCGTCCCTGCTACGTATTGTAAACCTAGATTTTATACTGTTGGTTTAAAAACCTCTCGAATTCACTCAGTGAAATCTAACTTTGCTCAAATTTCACCACAAGAATTCGACAAAAATAAGCAATTTTTAAATTGAAAATTTTCTTCAATTTTCAGTCATTTCTATTTTTTTTCATATGTATTTTCTATCTAAAATTTCCATTCTCCTTCTGTGATTTTTTTTTCAGATTTTCAGTTATTTAAAATTCGATTAGGCATTTTTTAAAATAATTTTCATGGTTTCTTATTTCATATATATATTTTTTGAAAATTCATTTTTTTCTATCATATTATTAGTCATGCAATTTTTTTACAGTTTTAAATTTTCCAATTTTTTATTTGATTTAATTTTAGTCATTTTTAATGAACTGTATTTCTTTCAATTTTTACCCTTATTCTTCATAAAATTATTTGAAAAATTGCAATCTTCATTACACGAGTTACTTTTATTGAATTTTTTCATCGTTTTCAGTTTTTAAAATTTCCAATATTTTCAGTTATTTTAAAATCGATTAAATTTTTTTCATTTTAATTCACAAGTTCTTCCTCCTTATGATTTATTTTCAAATGTTCATTTATTTTTGGAGTAGTTGTTTATTTGTGTTTTTTTTTTATTTTCATTTTTTTCATTTCAATCTTGTGTTTTAATTTTATTCATCGCTAAATTTGAATTCAATTATTTCTTTTTTTTTAAATAATTTTTTTAATTTTTAGTCATTTTTAGTTTGTTTTTTTCAATTTTCATTTTTCAATCTTATTTCTCTTAGCTCAAATTCAATTTTTTCTGTTTTTATTTTTTTTCAATTTTAAATATTTTCTCACTTCATCTTGACTCAATTATTTATTTTTTTTATTTCAAAATTCTTTTTTTTTTAGTTATTTTTTTCGAGTTTTTTTTCGTGCACCTAGTCCAGGTTTTAAAATTTCCAGTTTTCTTCTTTGATTAAAAAAAAGAAAAAGAAAAAAGCATTCCAATTTAGTTTTAATTCAATATGCATGAAAGTTTCAAGTATGGCATAGGTAATCCAAATCTTGAGACGTTTTTATAATTTATTATGTTACGTAAATTTCAAAAATTAAAAAAAAAAAAGACTTTTCATTTTTCAAATGGATTCATTTTAGAAATTATTTTCACCATCCCTGCAATGGAGGAAACTGTAGGGTAGTTCTGTTGTAAATAGTTATTTCGAGAACAGGCTACGAAGCCATTAGAGAACGATCTAAGAAATTAAGGGCCGATTCTGTTTTCTTTTTTGCCTAAGCTACCTGGCAGAATCTTAGTTTTCAGATCTGGAGAAGTAACGAATGAAAATTAGTGAAACTTGAAATATACACACTTCAAAGAATTTAGAAAAAAATGTCGTATGCGATTTTTAATTGAATCAGTAGTTTTTGAGAAAAAAAGAATTGAAAATATGGTCCAACATTTGGGTGTTTTCAACTTTTTTCTTGAAATTTTCTTTTTTCTTCTTTTTTTTAGAAACTAATTGATCAATCGTAAAAAGCATACGACATTTTTTTCTAAACACTTCAATGTATCTATATTTCAAATTTCATCAATTTTCATCCGGTAGATCTCTAGATCTGAAGGATTAAAGATTTCATTGTTTTTTAAGGAGCAGGATAGGCAAACGTGTAAACGGAATCGGCCCTTAATGAAAAAGTCATCAAAGTCTAGTCGTGGTTCAAATAGCCCATTAAATCGAACGATAATTTCGACGACACGTTATCTCGTCGTCGATTCCATCTTCATTAATGAATAAGGTCATCATCAGGTGGCCGATACCCATGCCCTATGCCCCGCAGGGATGGCAAAACCGATTGAATAAAGGTTTAGGTTTAAGTTTCGGTTAAAGGTTTTTGAAATAAAGGTTTTGGTTAAAGGTTTTTGAAATAAAGGTTTAGGTTTAGGTTTAGGTTTGGGTTTTTTGGTTTTTGGTTTTCGGTTACCGGTTTTCTTTTTTTTCCCGAGTAGAATTATTACACATTATTATATTAGGTATATTATTCATAAAAACCTAATAATTATTCAGAAATCAAAATAAAATGCTAACATTTGTGAAAATTAATTAACCAGAATTATTTCTAAGATTCTGCAACAAACTTTTGTTTGAAAATTGTTTCATTCCAACCCCTTACCCTTACCTCAATTGCCTCTCCCCAATTTTTAATAATAAGAACGTATTCATGTAGATGTTAATATGAAACATTAGAGAGGAGGAAGGGTTACTTACTATTGAAAATTTTTTCATATAAAAGTGTTGTAAATTAAAATCTTAGAAATAATTTCGGTTATTATAAGAATTTCTATTGCACTCTTCCCTCCCCTCTAATTTCACGTATTAGTACAAAGACGCTCATTACTGGAAAATGGACGGGATGGAGGGAGGGGTTGAATTTGAAAAAAAATTCAAACAAAAGTTGTAGATTAGGATCCTAAAAATAATTTCGGTCATTATAAAAAGTTCTATTGTACCTCTCCTCTTTCTCCAATTAGACACACCACACTAAAAAAAAAAAAAAAAGTAATCCGTAACGAAAAAAATGACAAATAACATTGAAAAAATCGCTTAAAAACCTAAAAACAAAAACCGAAAAAAATAAAAGTTTAGGTTTGAGTTAAGGTTAAAAGTTTGCAATATAAAGGTTCAAGTTTAGGTTCGGTTTTCGGTTTTCTTCGAAATTCCGCAAAATTCAATCGGTTTTATCGGTTTATAGGTTTTCGGTTTTCGGTTTGGGTTTTAGGTTTTCCATCCCTGATGCCCCGGCTCACACACCACACCCACTTATACGAGTTTTAAATTTAAATACAATAAAAAAATCTCGCGATCCGATTATCGACATTGGAGAGGAACCGGTGCCAAGACTTGGGTTAGGACCATGGCGCACAGACGGACGAACCCATACACCATCTCGTCATCTCATTAAAGTGGTCAATGCAATGTAGAAGTTGCATCCTACACGAGGTCTTTGCCCCCGTTTATGGCTAGTTCGCGATACTGCACGGATCTCGTATAGTCGTAATACGAGCTACTTATGGAATCATCATCGAACGTGGAAGCGGACAACTTTGTACGGTACATGTCTCGTTGTGTCGTAAGTATACGATGACGAGACATGGACGATATTGATTATCATAATTTTAATGCAAAAATAACACTGCGACGAGTTGAAGACCAAGACCATAAAGTCAACTGTCGATGTCAAAGATGGTTCGCCATCATCAGCTTCGTTTAAGGATGTTGTACAAAATCAGTTTGAACGAGCGAGTAGAAAAAAAAGAAATTTTTTTTTTATAATGGTTCAATATAGTCATAGTTACGTGATAACATCTCGAATAGATATGTACTTAGAGTATACAACTACTACACATAAATATAAACAAATAAACCGTAAGTATCGTTCAGATACACAACGAAGATATGCGGCGATGCAACCGCGAAGACTAGTCTAGTTATAATCTCGTAATTATGAAATTCTTGGCCGATCTTGAAAACTACACGATGCAGTTATAAAGACTCAAAGGAGTGTTCGCCAAGTGCCAAGTGCACTGACGAATGGAATAAGAAGCGTGCTTCGAACCGCATCTAATTAATAATTGATAATTAATCGCGTATATGTATATATACGTATTATGTAGCTGCTCATCGCTCGCAGAGAGGAGAGATACGTGTCTGCGGAGATGGTCATTGACTCGTCGAGACGTCGCACAACCCGGTAGCACTTTCAGTTTCGAAGTGGCGGCGTGCGAAATAGGTCGAAGTTGGAAACGAGGCCGCTTTATTAAGATGTTTCACCAAGATACCGCCGTCCGTACAAATACGTACGTAAATGTATGTACACGCTGTACAAATATGACCGGCTAACGACGTCATTAAACGTAGAAAGTTTACTCGGCTTAATTTTTCTACAGTCAAGGTTAACGTTATGAATGAAAGCGAACATGGAAACGAACGGTTTATTCACCCGGATGAATAATTACGGTGCCATCGAGAACGGAAAACACCGTTAATGGATCACCGAAGAGCGGAGGTGTAGGCGTGCGTGTGTCACCTTTTTTTTTACGAGTGCTCGGTACGATTGATAATACCGGTAAGGTACCTTAGATGCCCATTGCAGAGTGAATTTTTCCAATATTAAACGTTTTCCGTGAGATTAGGTTGGAAAAATATGAAAAGAATGGGATTTCGAACGAATAAATCGTCGTGAAAGAATCGTTCGTAGAATATCGATGAAACATTGTTTTCTTTGTCCAACAATGGCTTGCTGTATTGAAAATCCTAGTCACTTTTGGAAGGATTGAATCAATCGTAAACAAATCGGTCGCGAATGAATTTTTTCAAAAATTTACCTATCTAAAAAAATTGAAAATTAGATACTTTGATCACTCGACTGGAAAAACATTGCGATGAATTTGTCGTTCGCGAACAAATAAATCTTTTCGAACGAATTATTTGCGAAAGAATATTTTCAAAAATTTAATTTAAAAAATCAAATTCGAAATTTTTTGAAATGATTCAGTCGTTTATGAACGAATGAATCTTTTCGAACGAATCATTCGCGAAAGAACATTTTGAAAAATTTATTCATAAATAATAATGAAATTTGAAAAATACTGAGATGATTCAGTCGGTCGCGAACAAATGAATCTTTTCAAGCGAATCATTCACGAACGAACATTTAAAAAAATTTAATCATAATTATAAAAATTTGAGCATCTAAAAAATTAAATTCAAAAATATCGAAATGATTCAGTTGTTCGTGAACAAATGAATCTTTTGGAGCAAATCATTCGCGAACGAACATTTAAAAAAATTCAAGCATCTAAAAATCAAATTCAAAAAATTGTGAGATGATTCAGTCAGTCGCGAACGAATGAATCTTTTCGAGCGAATCATTCGTGAACGAACATTTAAAAAAATTTGAGCATCTAAAAAATCAAATTCAAAAATACCGAGATGATTCAGTCGTTCGTGAACAAATGAATCTTTTGGAGCAAATCATTCGCGAACGAACATTTTGAAAAATTCAAGCATCTAAAAATCAAATTCAAAAAATTGTGAGATGATTCAGTCAGTCGCGAACGAATAAATCTTTTCGAGCGAATCATTCGTGAACGAACATTTAAAAAAATTTGAGCATCTAAAAAATCAAATTCAAAAATACCGAGATGATTCAGTCGTTCGTGAACAAATGAATCTTTTGGAACGAATTATTCGCGAACGAAAATTTTGAAAAATTCAAGCATCTAAAAATCAACTTCAAAAATATTGAGATGATTCAGTCGGTCGCGAACGAATGAATCTTTTCGAGCGAATCATTTGTGAACGAACATTTAAAAAAATTTGAACATCTAAAAAATCAAATTTAAAAAATATTGAAATGATTCAGTCGTTCGCGAATGAATGAATATTTTCGAGTGGATCGTTCGTGAACAAACTTTTTTAGAAGAAATTGTTTTAAAAACTTGGTCATTTGATAGAAAGATTGCGATATGTTTGTCGTTCTCAAACAAATGAATCCGTTCAAATGAATCGTTCAAAAACGATTTTTTTTTTAAATTTCACCCCCTCCACCTAAAAAACGAAGCTTGGTTCAATCATTTGGCTGAAGAAAAAATTGCTATGATTTTGTCGTTGGCAACCTAACGAGTGTTCTTGAGTGAATCGTTCAAGAACGAAGTTTCTAAAAAAAAAAAAATCATCTGATAAAACGAAGCTTATTTCGACCATTCGATTAAAATTTCATTTCAAATTTGTACTAATAGCATTATCAAGGTAATATTCATCTAAAAATTTAAAAAAAGTAACCGGCAGTTTCTTCTCAGGTGGTAAAGGGTTAAATTAATCAATTGCGAATGTAATTGAAAATCTTCAGGATTGAACAAATCATTGATTGTAATCGGTTTTGAGAGAATAGTTTTTAATTATTTTTTTTTTAAATTGAAAATGTTCTATATTTCGTTTGTTTGAGAACAACCAAATCTCATAAGAATGACAATAATTACTGTTTTGCCAAAAAAAAACAACAACTTTAAAATTGCATGACGAATGATTTTTTTTTTGAAAAATGTTTTGTGAGTTGTAGGTTTGAATCGTTCACAAACGATTTATTCAAGAATGTCCGATTTGTTCCCGAATAGTTTATGATTGCATTCAAGTTTTCTTCAGACCAATTCAAATAGTTTTTTTTTTTTTTTTTTTTTTTTTTTTGAAAAATGTTATTTTTGTTTGCGAACGATTCCTTCAAAAATGCTTGAATCATTTACGAACGGTTTATCAATGATTCAGTTCAAGTGATTTTTCAATCCAATAAATAATTTTTTTTTTCAATGAATTTGAAAAATATTTCGTACTTTCGTTCGCGAACGATTCCTTCAATATTGTAATTGTTCATGATTTAATTCAAGTCATTTTCAGACTATATACCTAATAAATAATTATTTTTTCATTTTTTTTTTCAAAATGTCATTGTCGTTCACGAACGATTCTTTCTAAAATTTTTGAATCATTATTTATTTTGCAAAAAATTTGTAATTCTACTCGAATAAAATCTAAAGCAATGAATATTTTTTTCGATCTAATTTTCAAAAATAATGTCGCTCGCGAATGATTTGTTCAATAATATTATAATTATTCGTGAACGGTTCATGATTCAATTCGATCATTTTCAGGCTAGGTATAATTCTAAAATTATTATTTTTCCATTTTTTGTTGAAATGTCATTGTCGTTCGCAAATGATTCTTTCTGAAATATCTAAATCGTTTGCAAACGATTCGTAATTCAACTCGAATGAATTTTGGGCCAATAAATGTTCAAATTTTCGGTCATTTTTCGCCATTGAATTCATCAAAAAAAAATTCCACTCTTGGATGGCAAATGATTGAAGTGAACGAAATGAGTTTTAATTTAACTTTTAAATCAATTTCAAAGGCGGTGAAAAAAATTGAATAAATATTTCTGCTCCATGTCATGTGATAATAAAATTTTTACGATAATTGATGCAAGATAATCATTTTTAAACTCACTCTATGCATATATTGGACATCATCTCATGCTGTATTCACAAATTTCGCAATACTGTATACATCATTAATCAAAATAAATACTTTACTTATAAGTATAGATAGATAGGTAGATAGATAGACATAGATACACCACCAATGCGGATTAATCGTATGTAATACAGATGGCAAAGCTCTCAAGACCACGATGCGGTCGCATCGCATAGTCCGTATCAATCGTGCATTTCATGTTCGTATTCAAAGAAGGGACCATTATGAAGAATGAAAAGGAGGAAAGAAAAAAAACTTTGCATATAATGTGAATAATTTCCATTGTATTTAAAAATTGCCCGGTTTCACCCGAAGCCAAATGAACGCCTCTTGAAATCGACAATCGTCTTAATACCCTATAATATTGATGCGTTCACGATAAAAATCCATCTCAATAGGTCTATCGAACAATTAAACACTCTATGGGTTTGGTAGTATATATTGAGACTCGGTCGTATATACACGACCATATCTAAGTCGGAATCTTTCTTTCTCGCGATGAACAGCGAACTTGCACGTTTTTATAGTAGGTAAGTAATTTTTTTTACTCCAACATTCGCGATGCAGAAATTCTCAAAGAGAGAGGTCGAGTTGATAAGTTATGTACATATTCCCTCACAGACCACTAGGTATGCGGTTTTTTACCTATTTTTATACCTGGCCAGTGGTCGCTCCGGTCGCAAATTTTATTCCGAAAATAATGTCACCGCTCGTTAGATCAATTACTCGGACCGCATCGTTTGAGATTTCCATCCGAAATTTTTTTTCACGTAATTAACGTTCGGGTTCGGGCTTACACCAGCACATTTTTTTTTCCTCGACGTCGAAAAAAAATACCATCTACCTACCTACTCCTACGTTCTATAAAAAGGCGGTAAAAGCGACGAGCTAGATTTTTTTCCCGACCGAAAAATAAAATGAGAAAGGAAGGAAAGAAAATGTGTCAAATGCGGTGTGAATATACATTGTACGCGTCTATCTGAGCGTAAAAAATACTTACATTCGATTTTTTTGCGCGCTCATTTAACACGCCGCGCCGTGCGAAATACCTTTTCATTTTGACCACAAGCTCGTCTTCAAAATTAATATTTTCCTCGCCAAATACGTACCTATATTACAACCTCCCCTCATGCCCAACTATTTTTCATAATACCGAAAGGAATTTTTTTACATGGTAATTTTTACAAAGCGTTATTTTTGCTTTTACCTACTTTTTATAAGGTGCCCTTAAGCGTTCGTAAAAATGTAACGAAATCAAGCATTTTTTTTCTATCCTTGTTCTTTTCCTACTTTTTTCTCTCTCCGGTTCAAAAACCAGAAACCATGAAATCTGAATAAATGCCTTTTTTTTCTAAAACTAAATTTACCATAGCGAATGATTTTACTGCGTTGTCGTTTGAAAAAAAATGAAAATTACATAATGTGTCGGTTATTTTATACGTTTCCTTGCCCGCAGGATGTAAATGGTAATTTGAGACATATTTGGTTTGGAAATTTGAAAATTTTTCATCCGCGCAAATCGAGTATCTCGGGTTATTATTTTATTCGTTTATACGAACTCGTATCGAATGAGTGAAACGAGACGGAAGAAGTTGGGGCATTGATCGAAAAATCGATTGATTAATCGCAATTGAAAAATTAATTGAATTAACAAAATTGGAAAATTTCCAGAAAAAAAAATTAATCACAAAAATGATGGATTCGTCTAAATCGAATAACTGAAACCTTGATTAATCAGAAAATTTGTCGATATGATCGATAAAAAAATGATCGAGAATTCAGAACTGAAAAATTTATCGATATGCTAGATAAATCGAAAACACGGAAAAATAATAGATTTTTATTGAAATCGAAAAATTCATCCAATTAACTAAATTAGAAAATTGTTAGAAAAATTACCGATCAATTGAAATTGATAAAATAATCGTAATGGAATTTTTTTTGAATCAACTTATCAAAGTTGAAAAATTTATTTATGGAATCCATAAAATCAAAAAACTGTTCAAAAAATGATAGATTTATCGAAGTCGAGAAATCGATCAAATAATCAAATCGAAATTAGAGCTCAACAAAATTGAAAAACTGGTCAAAAAATGACTGATATATGGAAACCAAAAATCGATTGAATAACTGAAATTTAAAAATTTAAAGATATAAAAGAATTTAAAAAAAAAAAAAGGTTGACGACTCGAAATGTAATGAAATTATGAATTTATCAACATCGAAAAATATGGCAAAAAATAAACAAAATTGAAAAAGTTATCAAATAAAATTCTCAATAAATGAATAAGTATACAGTAAAACCTCAACTATTTTTTTTTTTTTTTTTTTTTGTTGAAAAAAATGCAACAAAAACATTATTGCAAAAATTTTATAGAGAATACTGCAAAAATAGAAATCAGTGAAGAAGATACACGGTGAATCACTTCAGAATAATCGAAAACTGATGAAAAATAAATGATGAAAAAATTCTCAATTTTTTTGGGATCTTTTTTTTCAAATTTTGGGATAAGTTTTATTATTTTTTTTGAAATGAAAAAGAAATCAATTTTTGGAATAAAAAATTACTCATTTTCGTATAGAATGAAAAAATGTAATAAAAAAAATTCCTAATTATTTTGAACAAAATTTTTGATTTTTTTTTTGTTATTTTGGACCTTTTAAGAAAAAATTGAGATGTAAAAAAACATTTTTTTAGAAATAAAAAAAAATCCAATTTTTTCGAATAAAATTTTCAAAACATTTTTCTGGAACTAAAAAACTTTTTCTAATTTTTTTTGAAATAATTTTTCTCAAATTTTTCAGCAATTTTTGAAATAAAAAAATATATTCTATGTCTCAAATTTTTTTAGAAAAAAATCTCCAAATTTTTTCGGATCATCAACATAAAGTCAGGAAAATCGGATAATAAAAAATAAACCAATTTTTTGTCCGGATAATCAAGAAATCAGATGAGTATTCCAAAATCGAAAATCGATCGAAAAAATTGAAAAATTGATCGATAAATGGAAACACAAAAAATCAATCGATTTATTGAAATCGAGAATTCATCGAAATCACAAAATCAGAAAATATATCGAGTTATCGAAATCATAAAATTAATAGAATAATCGAAACCGAAAAATTGATTGATGTGATCGAATAATCAGAAAAGAAAAAAGAAATCTATGTATTGAAATAGAAAAGTAAGTGACAAAAATTGTTCAGAAAAAATTCCAGAAAGTGTTGGAAAAACCGATAGAATCTTTTTTAGGGGAGGGGGTGATATTGCATTGATGTATCGTGATCGAAAAATTAATCGATCTATGGAAATCACGAAAAATGAATAATTTAATTAAAATTCGAAAATTTATTTAATTCACAAAATCGAAGATTTGCTTAAAAATTGGTAGATTATCAAAATCAAAAAATCGATCGAATAATCGAAATTGAAAAATTCCCAAATACTTATTGTCTACTATACTCGAAATTTTCTGAGCTTGAAAAAATTAATAGGTAGATAATAATGAAAGAAACAAAAAAAAAATCAAAAAGAAAAAAAAAAGAAAATGACGAATTTATCGAAATCGAAAAATTGATGAAAATTTCATCAGTGAAACAAAATTCGATCAATAAAACGAAATTCGAAAATCACCGATTTTAAAAGTTATCAAAATTATAATAATTTATTTTTGATGATATAAATAATGAGATCGATCGATCAATCATTGCAATAAAAACAACTATTTTGATTCCTTTCATTCTCAACTAATTTTCGTTCAAATTAAAAATTTCACTTTTCCTCAACATTCTATAATACGTACTCATATAGGGCTTATTCAATGTTAAAACATCCAGAAACCCTATTTCTCGAACTTAAGTACTACGTATTCTATTTTTGGTATAAAAAGAAAGTCCTTTCCTCCGCGACACGACTACGCGCTGAATGGAGTTTCTTTGATCACGCTCGTCATACGATGATTACCCATCTGGCGGTATAATCAGGTCGAAATATAGTGGACACAACGAAAACTTTCCCGAGTATTCGCAGCTTGCTACGCCGACGAATATACCGAATCCATCACAGCGGTATGGCCGTGAAAAGACGACAGTCCATGCCATATCAAGCACGACAACGTTGATAGGTAATTATCGGAAATTACCGGGCGTTTTACGTACATAATGCGAAGTAATGATCGTAACAGCAGTCAAGAAGGCACAGAGGCATGATGGAGAAAAAGGTAGAGAGATTCGGACGAGACTTTTACCCTGGGTCTCTCTCGAGTGGTCCAATTAATTCGTAAATTCTATTAATTGAGCAATCAAGCTACCTAAAAATAGAGTAAAAAGTTCCGTTTTAATTTACCGAGTCGATTTGCAAATAATTATCAACTCGAAGAAGTGAGATTTGGAGTGGATGAGAGGAGAGAGAAAATATTATGTTTTCAGTTTCTCTAAAATGAAATATCGATACGTGATCATTCGAATGGTTCATACGAAGACATGTAGCCTACGTGTTGATGGACTGGGAAAGAAGAAGGGGAGATATTTGGATCGCGTGCCGGAAGAACACAGCTACCTACCTACTGTTTCTGTTGCTAACGACTAATCTGGCATTAACTATCACAAATTTGCCAAATCTCGACCCGAAATACTCTATTTTTAACCTCTTTAATGGGCATTAATTCGGAAATCCATCGGATTACGATAATGTTGTTTAATTCGGTCGCACGATAAATAAATTTAGCATCATCAAATACAAACTGCGACGTTTGAAAATTCTCCAAATAAAAAATACGTTCCCAGGGATCCGAGAGAAATTGCTTCGATTTGCATCAGTCTCTCTTCGATTAACATTGGTATATTATTCTAGATCATCCCACGTATCTGGAGCGATAAAGGCGCCAGCGGAAAGGTGAGGGATATTTAAAATGGTGATAATTGTTATGCAGTCGACCGTAGATATAGCTTGAGTTACGTTGCATTTAAAAAAAAAGAAAAAAAAAGTATTTTCAATACGATGAGAAGTTTACAGATGGAAAATGGCATTCAATGATTTTCCCACTTAATATGGCTATAATTTTGTGTCCTATGATTTGGATAAATGGGTACCCCCTACCCCTGGTCAATGTGCTTGGCTAAATATCAGATAAGCTCGAGCTATACCCGAAATTTCAAAAATTAGGTACACTCTGCCGATTAAAATCCTCACTTTTTTTGAAAAAAAAATTAATAGATTACCTATTTGAAATACATAGGTAAATAATGTCCATAATTTATTTTTAGAATAAAAGAAATTCTCAATATTTTTGAAATAGGGAAATTCTAAAAAAAATGTTTAGTAAAATCTCTGAAATTTTTTGGAATGGAAGATTTTCAGTTTCTTGGAATTGAAAAAAATATTTCTTGTCTTAACAATTGTATAACTACCTCTAAAATTTTTAAGATAAGAAATTTCACAACTTTTTTTGGAAAAAATCCTTCAATTTCTGGATTAAAAATCTTTGAATTAGGAATTTGGTTGAAAAAAAATTTCTCTCTTTTTTTGGAATAATAACTTTAATTTAAAAAAAATATCTGATATTTTTGCGATGAAAAATTTTCTCTCCTAGCTTCGTCGATTCTTTTGGAGTAAAAAAAAATCACTGAAAATTTTTGCATAAAGAAATGCATGAACTTTTTTGGAATAAAAAAGTTCTCTTTTTTGGAGTTGAAAAAAAATCTTCTAAATTTTTAAGGGGAAAAGATTTCTCAACTTTTTTTTGAAAAGAAAATTTTTGAATTTTGTAGAATGAAAAATTTTCTCAGCTCAATTTTTTTGATGAAATTCTACGAATTTTTAGGGATAAAAAATTTTATCATTTGGTCAATACAATTTTTTGGGGAAAAAATTATTAGCCTTTTTTTTAATATAAAATTTTCAATTAGGGGGGAGGGTAGGGTGGAGCGAAAATCAATAATTTTCGATTTTCAAAATGTGATACAGCGGAAAAGTTGCGTCTTTGGGGATACATGAAAAAAAAAAAAAAAAAAAAAATCAAATCGAATTATATCTTTCGATCGTGCAAAATCCCTCAAATTTTTGAAAATTAGCAAAAAATCAAAATTTGAAAAAAATTCCAAAATGTTACAGATTGGGTTTTATGCCTTTGGTTGGCAAGTATTATCATCGTTATTAATATATTTTTTTTAAAAATCCAGTAAGACATTAAAAAAATGTCATATTTTACGTTTTTTTAAAAAAATAGAAAAAAAAATAGATTAAAAAATGGAAAAGAAAAATTGTAATTAAAATGGGTTTAACATACACAGTTTCGCCCAAAAAGACAGTTTACGACGATTTTCCATCTTTCCCTTCATTTTCAGGAACCATCGTTTTCCTCATTTTTTTCAATCTTTCGTAGTTTTTGAAAAATTCTCAAGGGTACGAAAAAGATGAAAAATCGCTGTAAATTGTCTTTTTGGGCAAAACTGTGTATGTTAAACCCATTTTAATTACAATTTTTTTTCCAATTTTTAATCTATTTTTTCAATTTAAAAAAAAAAAACGTAAAATATCATAAATGCGATGATCTGATGAATTCTGGATATTTTTTTTCAAAAAATATTAATAATGATGATAATACTTGCCAACCAAAGGCATAAAACCCATTCTGTAACATTTTGGAATTTTTTTCAAATTTTGATTTTTTGCTAATTTTCAAAAATTTGAGGGCTCTTGCGCGATCGGAAGATATTATTCGATTTGAAATTTTTTTTTGTTTCTCATGTATCCCCAAGACACAACTTTTCCGCGGTATTACATTTTGAAAATCGAAAATTGTTGATTTTCGCTCCACCCTAGGGGAGGGCTGTACAATTTTTTCATTTTTTAGAATAAAAATTTTTCTCAATTCATTGAAGTGAAAAAACTTCTCAAATTTTTTGAAATAGGTACCTACCTATTACCTACCTAAAATACCTATCTCAACTGTTGAATAAAAACCTAATTTTTTTTTAAAGAAAAATCTCTGAAATATTTTCGAATGCAAAATATTTTTTAATTTGAAGAAAGGAGTAGAAATTATTTTCTATTTTTTTTTTGGAATAGAATTTTTTTAAATTTGTTGTTCTTTATGTTTGTGTTTCGGCTCTTCCTTCTCCTCTTCCTTTTTTCTTTCTGCTTTTTCTTCTGTCGCTGCTGCTGTTTCCTCTTCCCTTCCTGTCACTATCTCGAAATATATCGTAGAAATCGTCCCTCCCGAAACCCGCAATCTCAGTACGAATATACCTCTCAACACCACAGATACGTTTTAATATTGCGGCAGACCCGCTATTTCCAGATAATTAAAAAATATTAACGACCAAAAAGCGCGCTCAGTGCACTTCGCAGCGTCGCGTGATCACCGTTGGAGCGAAATTGAAAACAAAACAGCCAGAGCGAAGATGGAAGACGAAGGCAGGCGAAAAACATACCCTATAATACGAATACCTACTACGAAGAACCTATTAAAAGTCATTTCATTACTTCAGCGTGCGTAAGAGTAGAACCAAGGATACAAAGTTTTTTAACAACTTTCTTTACAAAGTCGTTTCGCCTATATTCTCTCGTAACTTAACTTTTTTTCAAAATGCTATATTCGTACACATAGTCGTAGTCGTATAGAAGACGACGACCAAGTTTGCTCTCTTTTTGTTTCAGCTTCTTCACGGTCAGTTTATTTCGTTAAAAAGGTATCTGCTTGTAACGAGAAACGTTGTACAAGGCGGATAATTCTTCTTGAAAATGTGTCGTTTTTCTCTCTCTCACAGTGTAGCTTCTTTCTCCAACCCAGCCCCCTTCTGGCACTCTCACAAGTTGTATGTATGTATATGCAACATGATAGGATTTTTCTTTTGATGGAGTTAGTCGTATATATTTGTATACGAAAGTAGGATAAATTAAGACTTATACGTTTTCGAGATTTTTTTCTTTAGTCGTGAAGAACAAAAAGTCGTTTAACCAGATTACACTCATTAGGTCGAATTTTGAATTACGTGGGTTCTGGCGTAATATACGAATAGTCGAATACTTAACTATGTCTCGTGGTCGTTTCCAACTCGTCACGTTGAATTAATCATTTTTCATTAGGTACAGCGAGAGAAGCACCTTTCCAAAAATACTCGTATATTTCAGTGGTATTTACAGGAGTCGAGTATGAGTAAAAAAAGCACACGCTGTCGCGATTATTCGCTTTAGATGCTTCTCTCGTCTCGTCGTACATCGCGAAACCAACGAGCATGGTCAGCTTTAGCGTCACACCTTAGCTTAATACTCTAAGTAATTGTATGAAAACAGTTCTGTGCTGTCGACGACCATGTCAATTACCTCGACCTCGTGGGTACGAGGCGGTTTTTAAAAATAACCCGGGGAAAACGTAATCTGGCACGATTTTCGCCAGCTCTAACTCGAGCCCGAGCCTGAGCTCACAACATGCTGATAACCGACCATCTCGTATCGCCTAAGATAAATAGTAAACTTTCGATGGAACGTGATTTAACGCATTTGCTTTGGCTCCTGCTCCTTCTTTCGTTCGCTCCCATCGTACGATTTTCTAGCACTCACGTCCGCTCAAAATACGCATGTTTGAGGTAACCGTTCTCTCGACATAGGTTTTATCACCTTAGCTATTCGTACCAATCGTACGAACGTGAAAAAGTTGGTCACACAGGAAAAAGGGTAGTAAACGTACCATTAATTAAGATAAGCCATTCAACCCTTTGTCGACTTTCTTTCTCGATTGAAATTTTTTTTTTCAAAAAAGTTTAAACATTTTCTTGGAAGAAAAAATTTAGAATTTTTCATCCCAAAAAAGTGAATATTTTTTCTTTCAAAAAACTGAAAACATTTTCCAATCAAAAAAATTGAAAGATTTTTTCTCAAAAAAAATTGAAGATTTATTATTTGCTTCAAAAAACTGAAAAAAAATATCCTAAAAAATCGAAGAATTTTCATTCCAATTTCTTTTTTACAAATTCTTAGTAGAAAAATTGAAAACTTTTAATTTCATAAAATTTTAGAGATTTTTCTCCATGAGGTTTTATTCCAAAAAGTTGAGAAATTTTCTAGTCAGAAAAAAAATCCAATAAATGTTATACTATTTTTTATCCCAGAATATTGAAAGATTTTTCATCCCAAAAATTAAAAAATAAAGAAAAAATAAAAATTTTCTTACTGGAAAACGATTGAGAAATTTTTATTTCAAGAAACTAGGAGGCGAAATGAAAATTTCTCATTCCAAAAAATTCAGATTTTTATCATTTTTTCACATGAATTGTTTTTTTTTTATTTTATTTTTTTTATTAATAACGCCGTGTACAGCCATTGGCTAGAGGCGTATATAACTTTTAGGATTAGATCAGATTAGAGGATGAAGTTTAGTTGCCTTTAAAAAGGAGAATAGTTTGAGATTTTGTCAGAAAGTAAGGATTCAGGTGTTTCATTTGGGATGTGTAAATTTCTTTGGGTTTGGAATTTTGGACAGTGGATGATGATGTGACGGATGGATATGGGGATTGTACAGATTTCGCAAATAGGTTGAGGTAATTTATTTAGAAGGTATCCGTGAGTAAGAGAAGAGTGACCAGTTCTCAGTCTGAAAAGTACAACTTCATCATAACAGTAGGTAAAGAAAATTCTTATACTTATAAAAAAAAATTGAAATAAAAAACTTTTTTACTTGAAAAATTTGAAAAAAATAAGGAGATTTTTTCAATCCAATAAATTGGAAAAAAAAATTATTTCCCCCCCCCCCCAAACGAAAGTTTTTTACCTAATTCCCGAAAAACTAAGAAAATTTTTATACTTGCCAAAAAAATTGAAAGATTTTGTACTCCGAAAACATTAAAAAAATTCTCAATGGAAAAAACTTGAAATTTCTTGTCTAATTTCTCATTTCCTAAAATTTCAAAGATTACACTCCAAAAAATTTGAAATTAAAAGACCATCATTATGTTCAAAAAAGTTGAAAAAAATCGTTTTCAATAAATTTACAATTTTTTTCATTTGAGATAGGTATTTAAAAAAAAATTGAGAAATTTTTTCACTCCAATAAAATGAGAACATGTTTTAGTACTTTATTTTAAAAAATTGATAAAAATTCCATTCCCAAAAAAAATCTTCTTGGAGAACAGTTAAAAATTTACTGAAAATGAGAAATTGATCAAATTGACAAAAATTTATGTATAATTTTGTACTGTTTAGTCAAGATTGTGGAAATCACTTTTTGAATTTTTTTGGAACCAAAAAATGGTTTTAAAAAATATCTAGATTTTAACATTACGGTAAGTGATTTTGTTCCAATTTTAGAGTAACATTTTTAAGGATCTATCAACTTCCTTTATAGAGCTTGTTTTGATTTTTTAGAATTCCCTTCAAGTAAAAAAAAAACTTCTTATGTTTTGAAGTGAGAAAATAGGTCAAAAGATCTTTCATTTAGGTATTTGGAAAGAAAAACTTTTCACTTTTTCAGAGAAAAAAATTTCAAAATAGGTAAAAAAATTCTTAATGTTTTTAAAAAAGGAATCTCTTATGTATAGAGGAAAAAACTTTTTTTTTTTTTTTTAAAGAAAATCCATTTTTTTTTTTTTTTAAACAAAAACTTATCAATTTTTTGGAATATATTTTTTCAGTTTTTCAAGATATGAAAATAATTTTGGTTGGTAATTTTTTCAAAAATTTCAGTGTAAAAAGATTTCATTTTTTTTGGAGAAAAATCCAATTTTTTGGTGGGAAAAACATTACCAAAGTAGGTAGATATATAAATATTTTGAAGGAAAAACAATTCTCTGTTTTTTAGAGAAGAATCTTTATTTTTTGTCAAAATTTTTTCAGGAGTACAGAAATCTCATTTTCTTGAAATAAAAATATTCTCCCTTATGGTACAAAATATATTTCGAATTTTAAAAGAAAAAACTCAATTACTTATTCAATTTTTTTTTTTTTGGGGGGGGGGCAGAGTCATCAATTACTTTGCAGGGTATCCCAGCTCAGTACCTGATGTGAGTATATTTCACCTGTTGGATATTTTATTTATGAATCCATTGTATATAATAAGGATGGATTTTTTAGAAATGATGAAATGTTACTGGGGGATAAGACCTGCTTTTGTAAGGAGTGGTTTAGCCCTCCATTTATTGAGCGCACCGGGATTACAGCATCTCAGAAATCATGATCTATCATGAAAAGACAACACAAACAATAGAACGAGAGTTTACCTTCCTATTTGGCAGATTCCTGCGATTGAAATGAGGCAAACTGATGGAAGCCCACGCAACGGTAGTGGCTGCTTGCATGCTGCACAACATATGCATCGATGATGGAGATATGTTTCTCGAATGCTTAAATGAAGTTGCAGCAGCAGCAGCATCAATACAGAATGAAGATTGACATTTAAAATGTAAGCAATTAAGCATCACAGAAGGTGGAAAGGAGAAAAGGAATCGAATGCTCGAATGACCCAATCGTTCTTCATTCAACAATACCATTTTTTTTTTAATGATCAATGATCCAATTTCTTAAAATTTTATTATCAGCTATTTTATTAATTTTTAATTTTACAAAATTTTATCAGTATTGATCAAAATTTTCACTGAGTGAGCACAAAATCATCGAGTCGAACTAAAAATGAGTAAGATTTAAAAAAATGATGATAATTTTATTCAATTTTGGAATTTTTTTTGACAAATTATTTTTCAATTTTGATGATACCTACTTGTGATGATTATGACGTTTGATTTTTTTCAAATGTGAAAATCCTACCTTTCCTATTATCTACTTCGAATTACTCTGTCTATCGTCATAAAACTTCCCCTCTAAAAATACCCCTTTATTCCATTTACCCTTTTTTTCCTAAACCCACATTACAAAACATCGCTCTAAAAAAAAAAACACAATTTAAATAAATTCTCGCCTTCCTCTCACCGCTCTTCTATCTCACACAAAAATATCCAACACCGAGGCGACATCCCATTTAAAAATGTTATTACGTAAAAGGCGAAAAATCGTAAAAATTGTGATTAGCGATACATTTACGGTATTATACGTACGTACGTTCGCCGAGCAAGAACACTGAGCGGTGCGAGCATTTCTCTTACATTATCGTATTTTTTAGCATAACGTTTTAAAAGCCATCCGTAAATTTGCTTACTATACTATGCTGAAAATGTCGTATACAAGAATACGATATCGTGCCACCGGGAACCAGGATGTTTTTGTCTCGACGTTTAATATTCGCGTATATTTTCCTACCCTGCAACTTGTTTGATTTAAAACGCAATCCGCTAAAAACCTTTACAAATTTGTCGTTTGTTGCGGTTTCGTTCGTTACCTTTTTTTTCACTCCCTTTTCATTCGAATGTTATCACTTGTTTTCCAAACGTTGTACTTACGAGTTGAGATGGTACGTCTGATAATTTGTAAAGTACTCGCAGAAGGCTGAGAAAGGAGGAGGGTGAATTCTCAAGTATGTTCGCTAGTCCCATAAGGGTATTTTCTCTTTTGAGTTTTTCACGTGCGTGTGTGGGGTGAATATTTTAAGAAATCACGTCGCGTCGTCTGCGTGAACTTCTTAGAGGAGAAATCTTACTTGAGTGTGTTGTAATATTTAAGATGTTTGGTGTTTGGACGAGGAGATGGCCTGGGAGAGCTATTAAAAGTATAGGTTTTTTCTTTTTAACGTAAATCTTTATTTAATTAGTAAAAAATGGTCCTATATTTTATGTAAGATTATGAGATCACGCATCGCTTAATGATTTTAAGATTTTTTTCCCTTACAAACTTTCGAGATAAAAAAGTTAATTATTTTCATTTTCATAGTTAAAATATTCTAGCTTGTGGGCGAGTTAGAAATGTAAGCAGGAAGAGGGGAAAAAACACAAAAAACTTTCTAAATAGCAATTTTGGTTATATAGTTTTACATTAGCAATAATTAATTTAATAAAGCAACCTGTATACATTGAAAAGTAGGTAGCAGTAATTTGATAAATAACTTTCTCTTCAGGGTAGTTTTTACGCACACTATTGGTTTCAGTCTTGAAATATAAAATTTTGAATTAGGTTTATCGAGGTTAACTCATTAACGATGGGATGGATTTGGTTCACATTTTCAAGGAATGTGGAGTTCATGAAGGCGGAGGGCCAATGAGATTTGTGTGTGAATCTAATGAGTAATTATCGAGATAATTGCAATTTTCACTTGTATAAAAAAAGGGAAAAGGGGACTTTTCTATTATTCATATCTTATCTTATCTTAGGGCAATAAATTTAAAGTGTTCAAAATCGAACAATGGTCACGTCACAACGTTATCTTTGTGCTCTGCCGTTTTATCTTTTTTGAGGCAATAAAAATGTAAAATGTTCAAAATCAAATAATGGCCTGTGTCTAGTTCTTATCTTATCTTTGCTTAGGGCAATAAATTTTAAATGTTCAAAATTGAAAAATGGGTCCGACTTGTGGTCGGCAGTCTTATCTTTTTTCGAGGCAATAAATCTAAAATGATCAAAATTGAACAATGGGTCGATCTAGTTTTCAGTTTGAATTAATGAGGAGGTGGTGTGACTATGCGATGTTGGAGGGGAACATGTTGGGCTGGGTCGTTTTTTCATCCAGTATGGTTTTTGATGACGAAGAGTGCACATCGAATTTGTTCTCTTTGTTATTCTTCAGGTCAGTTTAGGACCTCAAATTATTCAATTAAATTTGTTTCCTGTTTGTGCTGTTGTTTTTTTTGATTGGTTTTGTTTAAATTGATTAAATTTTGTTTGTGGTTGCAGTATTAATTAATCAGGTAAGAATTTTTGATTTATTTTTAGTTTTCATTTTGATAATTTTTTTATATGCAGATTCTTTTAATGTGTTCAAAGTTTGGTCTCGCGATTTTTTATTTCGATTTTTGCTTATTTTTTTTAGTTTTATTTATTAGTGAGCTTTTTTCGTTTCTGTATTTTATTCAGTGTGCTTTTTTAAATTTCCGATTTTTTTAATACTTCCGAATTCTTCCAGTGAGTTTAATTTTTTGTTTTGATTTTTTTTTTGAATTTCATTTACTGGTGAGCTTTTTTTATTTCTATTTTTTTTCTTGTGCTTTTTTGGTTTTCCCATTTTGTTTACTCGCAAATTCTTTCAGTCTATTCAAATTTTGGCCCTCGATTTTTGCTTTCATTTTTTGAATTCTCCAAGTATCTATTGGTGTGCTTTTTTCCTTTTTCAAATTTTCCTATTTTTTCTGTTTTGATTTTTGGTTTGGTTTTTTGAATTTTTTTTATGTTTTTTCCTCATTGTTTTCATTTTTATTGCAGCCAACGAAGCAGGCTTGCTATAATTTCGTAACGAAGTACGATAAATTGCAGCCAACGAAGCCGGCTTGCCACAATTTCGTAACAAAGTACGAATAATATTGCAGCCAATGAAGCAGGCTTGCCATAATTTTGTAACGAAGTACAAATAAGTAATATTGCAGTCAACGAAGCAGGCTTGCCATAATTTTGTAACGAAGATGATGAATATTGCAGCCAAGGAAGCAAGCTCATTACAATTTGTGCATCATTTCAGATGATTGTAAAAAAAATGAATAAAAATATAAAAAGTAATTCGGCTATTAAATTGCAGCAAAAGCCAAGAAGCAGGCTCTCCATAATTTTCTAATGGAGTATGATGATTTGCACCAAAAAAGGGTGATGTGTCTAAATTGTTGATATTGCAATTGATAAAACATTTTAAAAACTGAAAAAATTTTGAAAACTTAAAGTACATGAAACGGTGTAGGCAAGCTATGAATTTTGTAAATATTTCATAAAATTGTCAAAATTCAAGACCCGAGCGGCACACTCGATCGATAATATCGGAAGATGTAACGTATCGATAAAAAATCGTTTGAAAATCTATAGATGTTCTCACGATATTATAAAGATTTATCGGTACAACTTCATAGGCAAAAAATCTAAAAACTATCGAATTCGATATTATTAAGATTTTATGACGATATTCGTCAACGATACTATCGACAAAGAATATTAAATTTATCGATTCCGATTTTCCACCGATTTTGTGCAGATATTTGAAACTACATTATCGACAAAGAATATTAAATTTATCGAATTCGATTTTTTAACGATTTTGTAAAGATATTTAAAACTATATTATCGACAGATTATATGAAATTTCCCGACTTCGATATTTTACCGATTTTTTTACGACATTTGAAACTATATTATCGACAGATTATATTAAATTTATCGAATCCGATTTTTTACCGATTTTGTAAAGATATTTGAAACTATATTATCGACACATAATATGCAATTTCTCGAATTCGATTTTCTAACGATTGCGTGAAGATATTTGAAACTATATTATCGACACGTAATATGAAATTTCTCGATTTCGATTTTTTAACGATTTTGTGACGATATTTGAAACTTTATTATCGACAAATAATCTGAAATTTCTCGAATTCGATTTTTTAACGATTTTGTGAAGATATTTAAAACTTTATTATCGACACGTAATCTGAAATTTCTCGAATTCGATTTTTCAACGATTTTATGACGATATTTGAAACTATATTATCGACACGTAATATGAAATTCCTCGAATTCGATTTTTCAACGATTTTGTGACGATATTTGAAACTACATTATCGACAAATAATCTGAAATTTGTCGAACGATTTTTCAACGATTTTGTGACGATATTTGAAATTATTTTCAAATTGGTGAAAATTTTTCTAAGTCCAACACGTCTGGAAGTACTAAACTACCTATTATAAGCGTTTTATTGCTAATTCCTCAACGATAAGGTATGGCATAGTGGTTAAGGAAGAGGATTACCATGCAGGAGGTAGATGGTTCAAGCCCAAAGGGTGGCAGGTTTTTTATATATTTTTTTGACTTTTTCTGAAATGATCCTCTTACCGTAACATGAATAATGTGTTTAGGCATAGTTTAATGTATTAATTATGCTAATTAATGATTTTTAATTATAGAAAAAAGCTAGTAAAAGACGAAAAATCGGAATAAAAAAATCGATAAAAAATCGACAGAATATCGAATTCGATAAAGTGTCGCGTTAGTTCCGCCTAAATCGTGAAATTATCTTTCGATATTATAGATATATTATCGATAAAATATCTTACTATAATCTCGAAATTTTTGCTAACTATAATTCGTCGATAATCTATCTATATATCGAAAGATAATTTCACGATTTAGGCGGAACTAACGCGACACTTTATCGAATTCGATATTCTGTCGATTTTTTATTTCAATAATTTGTCGATTGTGCTGCTCGGGGAACTTGACAAATCCTAAAAACTAGAAAATTCCTGCCGAACTTGGAATCTTTTATATGAATGCAATTAAATTTTAATTTTATGAAACAGTATTCCTACCTCAGAAAAACTAGAAAATTTGATAAATTTGGTTATTGTAGGGAACTTGAAAATTTGAAAAAAAAATGTCAAATTTAAGTGAAAGAAAAATGTTAGAAACTAACCAGTTATGAAAAGGAAAAACATCTAAATGTGAAAACGTTAAAAAGCTTGGGAAAAACATGAAAAAGTAGTTGACTATTTAAAAATATGAAGATTTTGAAGAACAAAGAAATTTAATGAAATGGAATTTCATAAAATCGTCAAAATTAAAAAAATTGACGATTATAATTAATCTAATTTTAATTTGACAAAATTTAATGAATTTAGAAATTTGGAAAAAACTAACAATGTTAAAAAAATAAAAAAAAATTAATTAAAAAATGGTGGATTTTGATAAACAAAAACTTATTAGTTGGAACTGGTAGCAAGTATAGGGAAAAAATTAAAAATAAGTGGCAATAGTTGATCAAATTTGAATTTGATTGTTTTAAAAAAATTTAAATACCTACCTACTTGAAAAAATAGTGAATTTATTCTAAAACTTCAAAAAACTGACAAATTTTAAAAAATTGAGTACTCAACTGTAGTACCTACACTAGATGGTTTTTAAAAAAATTATGACTTAAAAAAATAGCAAAACTTGAAAAACAGAAAATGAAAAGTAGGTACATACGAGCAAGCAGGAACTGAGAAATTTGCAGCTAATTTTTTTAAAATGAGAAATTTTAATAGATAAATTATTTTAAAAAATGGACAAAATTTAATTGAAGGTTTACTGCATAGTCATCGAAGTAGACTTGTCATTATTTTGTAGGTAAGTTTTCACCCTTTGAAATAGGCTTTCGTATGTTTTATTAGAGTAAACATATTCAGTCATTTAGTGCGAATGTAACAAAAACAAAAATGAACGGTAATGAAGAATTAATAGAACCATTGTTGCAAATTTCATCTACTTTAATTTTAGAAATCAAAAGCTACGTACACTGTTAGAGCTGCGCTAGCGCAGGTGTCTTAAGTTTTTTTTCGTTTCTCAGCTCCCAACTCTTTTTATTTTATTCGAGTGCTTTTCCTTATACTTTAATTTACTACCGCTCGCGTATCCTCTTTTTGCTTTTTTTCCTCCTGCCTGCTTCGGCCAAACCACAACAAACACCCTTTATCATTAATTACTCTCGGACCGGAACGCGAACGGAGTTAGATTTAATTATCCTCGAACCGGGGTGTACTTTGCCCGGCCTGCCTGCTACCTCGAAGGTAAATCGTCGTAGTAGTCGACTTTTCGGTTATATTGTTAATTCGCTTTCATCTCTTTCGCGTTTCGCCCTCCACCTCCCCCGTGTTAGGTGAATAAGGCAAAACGTGCTTCGAGGGGAGCCAATATTTGAAGGTAGCGGAGTTTATAAAACTTTATTATAAATAAACTCTCTGTGTGGCGCTTTCGCCACCGCCACCGGTGCCCCTACCGGTCGAGCTTTTAATCACGACAAACCGAGGAAATTATATTTTTCGTGCTTAATTAATAACGCGCAAAAAGATGTGATTCGAGGATACCACCAGGCTACGTACTTTAGGAAGTTTTTCCCACATTGGAACCAAGTACCTGGAATTTGGGTAGGATGGCATGGCTGGTGAAAAAAGCTTCGTCACCTTTACCTCGAAAGAACGTGTCTTCGCACAAAGGTTTACGATCTACGCGAGCCTACCCCTGTCCCCTGCCTCCGGTTGTGGTCGTATGGCTAATTTAATAAAACGAAGCGTGTTTCTAATTTACGATGTTTACATTGCCCCCAGAACAAGGCCCATTGTACAGGTCTTATCTACCTATCTTGACTCAGAGCTTAAAAATATGGCATGGTTTTTCCCAAGCTCTGCGTCGCGACGTCGTATTGTTTAAATTACCCATCGAAAGGTGATTACGCCCGGTGTGAATTATTATAGAATGAGGTGGGTTTGTGCGCGGATTGGCGAAGAGGTTTTTGAACGGATTTCTGCGTGAAAATATGGCTATTGAGAGGGTTAACTTTGGCAAATTTTTAGAATAATTTTTTCGATTTACGTGTGCATGTGGTTGGTAATTTTTTCAATTTTTAGAATTACAAAAATTCAAAATTGCTTAATAATTTGCTAAAAGATTACCTACTACAAATTTTTTTCGAAAAAATACAATTTTTTTTTTTTAATGAAGAGCAAAAAATTACTTGAAGATTTTTTCTTAAATTGAGAGATTTTTTCCATACAGAAGAGATTTCTACTGATTTTTTTCTTTCTGAAAATTTGAAAGGGTTTTTAGATTTTTTTTTTTACTTAGCAAAAATGAGGATTTTTTTCAAGCTGACTCCAAAGAAATTGAGATCAGTTTTATTTATTTTTTTTCGAGAAAGTTTTTTTATTTCTATAAATTGTAGATATTTCTAGGCCCAAAAATTTTTCTCATGTCAAAAATTTAAAATCGGGGTTTTCAACAAAAAAAAAAAAAAAAAAAAAAAGGAAGAAAAAAAGGGCCTTCAGCATTATATTCTATTCTTAGAAAATTCGAAAAAATTCTTTCCAAAAATTTCAGAAATATTTTTACTCTGAGAAAATTCAAAAAAAAATTTTAAATCGAGAAGTTCTTAAAAAGAGAGATTTTTTTCTCTACAAAAATAAAACGTATTTTCCTCCAAAAAATTGAGATTTTCTTTTTTGAGAATTGTAAAAAATATTTTGTGTGCCAAAAACAAGAAATTTTTGGCATAATTTTTTACTTTGAAAAAATTAAGATACTTCTTACAAGAAAATCCTGTTTTTCTTTAGCAGAAGTGGGTTGTGCCAACCTTCAGTTACATCTGTATAAAAATATTGAAAATTGCTAAAATTTATAAATTTCCAATTTTTTTAAACTGATTTTTTTATCATTTTTCAGGGATTAATTTTTTTTTGCAATTTATTAGTTCTTCAAATTTTCAAATTTTTATGATTAGATGAAATTTCATCGTACATTAGAAATTGTTCTTTTTTGAAAATGTAGCCTAATTTGAAAAATTGATCAAATTTTAGTAGATATTTTTCTGAATTCAAAATTACAAAATTATGTATTTTCGCCAAATTTTGAAGATTTGCAAAATTTCAGAAGTTTTCAAGTTGATTGTCAGATTTTAAAAATTTATTGAACTGAGAAAATTTAATAATTACCTATGTAAGTAGCTAAATTATACTGATTTCATTTGGAAATGCCAAAATTAATTTTTATATAATTTTAAAGAATGTGAAAGAAAATTAATTAACACTATAAAAATCGATATTTTTTAAAAAGAATTTAGCTCATTGTTAAAAACTGATACAATTTTTCCAGATTTAAAAATTACATTTTAAAGTAAAGTAAAGTAAAGCATTTTCTAAATTTATGCCAAATTTTGAATTAAATTTACTCGATTCAAAAATGACCTTATGCTTTTTTTTTTTTCAAAATAATGTTGTTTTAATTCTAAAAACAGTAGAAATCCACTAAAAATTGAAATTAGATTTTTTTAAATTTTGAAAATAAGTACCTATTAAATCTAATTTAAATTTTTTTACCAAATTTCAAGAATGACCAAATTTTCAACATTTTTGAAAATTGTAAAAATAAATCAAAAAATAAAAATTGAACTTTTTTAATCTTTTAAAAGTTCTGCTTCATTTTGTAATTTGATAATTATTTACGAATGCGTATTTTTTTCTAAATTTAAAAAATTACCAAATTTTGAATCTTCTCAAAATATTGAGGGCCTGTTGAAAATTTCAGAGATAGTTTACCTGATATAATTATTACTCGAATTATAAAACTCTTTATAACTGTCAATATTGTCAAAATTTAGCAAATTTTGGAATTTCAGAGTATTAAAAATTTTATTGTGTGAAAATTCTTAAATTTTAAAAAATGCATAAAAATTTCAAAAAGTTGAAAAATTTTGAAAATTAAAAAAAAATTTTTAACTTTGAATAATGTTTACTAAAACTTGAATTTTTTTTATACAATCTGATAAAATTTATGAAATTTTTAGAAATGCCAAAAAGTATATTTTATCTTTACCTACCTATTGTGCTAAAAGTCGTGAAATTCGAAAAAAATGATTTCTCAACATTTTAAAATTTTGTGAAATTGAAAAAAAAAATGAATAAAAATGCTCATAATTATGCTTAGATGGTAATGTATGAAAACCTTTCAAAATTTCTAGTGAATTCCCAGTATTAGTCGAATTTTGAAAAATTTTAACGTACATTAAAAAAGTGTTGAAATCTGTCAATTTTATCTCACAAATTTTTTAACACATTCGGCAATAATTCTCAATCAATACCTCGTATCCTAAAAATAATCAGATCAATGTAAACAGAAAAAAATGAGTATAAAACCCGCAATTTTGATAAAAAAAAAAAAATTGAAAGAAGCAACTTTTAAAAACTGACGAAGTTGAAGAAATTTTTTCCCAGTCAAATTTTAAACCTGCAAAAAATTTTCTCAATTTAATACATAGTTGCAAATTGCTTCGAAAAAAACCATGAACTGTCACATTTTGTTTATCTCTTGTTTTGAAGGCATCACACGTACTGAAATTTTTTTTTGGAAACATTTCAAATTTTGTAATTTTTTCATTCAAAGTTTTACAAAAAAATTTTTGTCAGAGGCCTCATTTTTCTTGAAAATTTGCAATTTCTTCGTAGGCACCTAATACCTATACACATTTTTGTGTCCTTGAGAAATTCGCCTGAAATAAGCTAATAAACTGCGATACTTTTTTTTCCTCATTTTAAACGTCAACCCGGGAGAAATTTTTACTCAGCACGCGTGTTTTTTCTATATCACTTTAATCCTCACCGAAGCGGGCTTTTGAATATTTACGCATGCCGGGTACATTTTAACGATAAAATAGTGTTTTTAATTTAACGTCGCGCGTGGCGTGGTGCCCTGTGCCAAGGTTCAAATGAAAATCAAATATACGACCGAAAACGTATATGTTGGTATATTGTGAAGGTATTACCTTGTACATATAACGTACCTTAGCTACGTACCTAGGCTGTCTACTCTAAAATATTTAGCTCTGGGTATGAGGTAAAGTACACGTGTATACACAAGTCACCTGCGAAAATGAAAATGAAAAAAACGCATCGAAGGTGTGCCGCGTGCTCGTAGAAAATTTTAAAAACTGAGTGAAAAATGTTCGCTTAAATTTACGCGTTATTACCTCGACGCACGTACGTTTACCAGGCTAACTAAATATTTATGTTGTAGAGCGCGAACAATTTTATGAACATACAGAATGTTCTATTCTATATTATCGTTCAGTATATACATACGACAAGCCACGAAAAGGGAAATTTGGTGAATGAAAAGAGGAAGGGTGCTGGCCTGCAGGGGCACGAGGAAAAAAGCTGAAATAGTAGCATTTGAGCGACATCGCAACCGCTACGTACATTTGTATATGAATGTTAACACAGCGTATATGTAGTGTACAACAACGTGGCAAAACCTTAATAAAACTATTACAAGGGTGAGAAATTTGAATTTTTTTCTAGCGTGCTTTTTTTTCTTTTTCTTTTTTCGTGATAGTTTTATAGTTAAAAGGTTTATGGGTGTTCGACTTTGATTGAGTAGAGATGTTTTAAAGAATTTGAAATGTAAAGGTATTCTAAAGAAGAAAGAAGGAAAATTGAAGTGAATGCGGTGGTATTTGCATTGCTTTTTCTGATCCTTAAATATATTCTCGAATTATTGTCGAAGAAAATTTTCAGAAATTTGTTGAGATGAATTTTGTTTCGAAAAATCAGCGAAAATTTGAATTTTTTTTTCCAAAGGAAAATGGAAAATGTCTTTTATTCGAAAGAATAAATTGAAAAATTAATGTTTTATTACAGAAAAATCGAGTATATATTTTCATTTGAAAAGATTGGAAAAGTGAGCGAATAAAAAAAAATTCAATGAATAAAAAAAAACAAGGTGTCTACAGGTCATAGAAAAGTCATGGATTTGGAAAATGGGTCATGAAAGTCATGAAAAAGTCATAGATTTTTCAAAAAAATCACTAGGTCATGGAGAGTCATGGATTTTACTCTTCAAAGTCATGAATTTTTTACTTTTAATGCACAAAATCAGCATATTTTTTCGTTCAAAATAGCAATTAGGTATTTTAAAAAAATGCCCTCATTACGTTCGCTTAGTACTACTTTCTTTTTGGCAACCTATTCGTCAATTTTTTTGATTTCGACTCATTTTAGCATAGTATATGCTTTTACGGAGACCAAAGTAGAAAAAAACTACAGGAAAATCCGTCACAAAAATCCGTCACGAAAATCCGACCCCCCCCCCCAATTGGGTTAGGTTAGGTTACATTAGGTTAGGTTTGTATGACATAAAAAAACGTGGAAAATTTTCAATAAATTCGACTTTTTAGACATTATGTCAGACATTTCGAAACTTGTAATTTTTTAAAAATTTTATGACTTTTAGAGATTTTCTAGACATTTTGTTAGACATCTGAAACTTAAAAAAAATTTTAGAAATATGACTTTTAGACATTTTGAGACTTTCCGACACCAAAATCCGACCTCATTGAGTTAGGTTAGGTTACATTAGGTTAGGTTTGGATGACATAAAAAAACTTGGAAATTTTTTCAATAATTTCGACTTTTTAGACATTATATGTCAGACATTTTGAAACTTGTAATTTTTTTTGAAATTTCATGTTTATTGAACGGAATGTTGTTTGTGATTGTTATCAACAAAATACATATGATTTAAAAAAATAAACTTCGATAATGTAGCCATATATTTGATGAAGAAGACACACTTCGCTCTGGCAAAACTCGAAATGCCGAGTTTTTTTTTAATTTTTTAATTTTTTTTTTATTTTAATTTTAATTTATCAGAAGTAGATATATCGATTTTTTATTTATTAGAATATTTAGATTTTTAAATTTCAATGGAAATTAATATTCGTGACTATTGGATATTTTGTAAGACATTCTGAACAATTTTTTTTAATTTATGATACTTTTCAGATTTTTAAATTTTCATGGAAATTAATATTCGTGACTTTTAGACATTTTGTCATAGAGTAAAAGCATATACTATGTTTTATACTTTCAAACGTAGTGTGGAAATAGAGCCTTCAGGGGGGTCCAGGGGGGCGAAGCCCCCCCTGGCGAGGAAGCGCCGAGTTTCCATGGAAATTTAAAAATTAAAAAAGTAATGATAACTTGGGAAACAATTTTTTTTTTACTTGATTCATCAATTTATCATCAGTCTAGCAATTTTTGCTCAATTGCCCAATTTTCAATCAATTTTTCTCATCTTTTGATTTTTTTTCCCCTCGATTCTTTCATCATTTTTTGTCCAGCCTCCTAAATTTTAATCAGATTATCAATTTTCGCTAATTGATCAATTTTCAAACATAATTTTTGATCACGTATTAATTTTTATTAATTATTTTTAATTCGGCCTGTCAATTTTTGACCAGATTATCAATTTCTTCTCAATGATTGATGAAATTTTGATCAGTTTATTCATTTTTAGTCAAAATGAGCCAATTTTGTTATTATTTGACAGCTTGTTCTTCAAATTTTTGATCGTAATCAATTTTCGTTCATTTTATTAATTTTCAGTAATTTTTTGTTAGATCGATCATTTTTTGATCAGTTTTTCCATTTTTAATCCACGCTTGCTCATTTTTTCATTTTTTGATAACTTCGTCAATTTTCAACCAGTATCTCTTCTCTCGTCATTTTTTGTTCGATCCGATCATTTTTGATCATTTTTTATTCGACTCGACAATTTTTGCTTATTTTATCACATTTTGATAATGTTTTGTTCGATTTGCCAATTTTTGCTAAGTAATTAATATCAATTTCCAGCTAACTATTTTTGTTTATTTTGTTATTTTTTGACCGTTTTATCAATTTTTGGATTGTTTTTGGCAAATGTGATTTCTTTCCAACTATTTTTGTTTGATTTGCCAATTACTGATCAATGTTTGCTCACATTGTTGTTTTTCATCATTTTTATAATTTTTCAATATTTTCCGATTTTTCAACCGTTTTTCGCTTGATTTGCCATTATTTCAACTTTTCCAAAAAATCAGACCTTTTCAATTTTTTGCAATTTTTTTCATCTTGGATTATGAATTTTTTTTTTCTGATTTGGACTCATTTTATTTCAATTTTTTCTCCAATTTTTCCACATTCATTTCGATTTTTCTTATTTTTTTTTCTTCAAAAATGTTCGTAATATTTTTTTAATGAGCCATTTTACTAGGTATGTACATTAAAAAAATCTCTCGACTTTTTTTTTTTTTTTTTTTTTTTTTAATTTGACATAATTATTTTAAATTAATTCATCTCATTTCTCCTCAATTTCTTCCTGAATTTTCTCTCAAAATTCTGGATCTTGACTTATTTCAATTCTTTTTGAATTTTTTGATTTTGGCTGTTCTTTTTCAATTTTTTTCTGAATTTTCCCCTAAATTATCTCTCAAAATATTCTCAAAATTTTCATCAATGTTTGTCATCTTCACTCATTTTACTTTAATAAAAGCAAAAAGTAGACACCATGAAAAAAATGATACAAAAAATTGATATATTTTTTAATTTTTTTTCCTCAAGACAAATGGCAATGAGAGGGGTTTTCTACAAAACTTGAAAAATGTATTATTTAAAAAAAATGAGAAATGCTACATCAAGAAAAATTCAAATATTTTTTCATTCTATAATTTTTTTTTTATTTCTTTTGTTCTGAAAAAAATGAGTTTTTCATTCTAAGAAAATTAAAAACTTTTTCAATTCTACAAAAAAAAAATAAAAAAATAAAAAAAATAGAATTTCTCTCATTATAAAATATTGAAAATTTTTTGTTATTGTGAATTTCTTCGTACTGAAAAAAAATTGCGAGTTCTAAAAAAAGTAAAACTTTTCATTCTGGAAAAATTTGTAAATTTGTTCATTATGAAAAAATTGTGAATTTTTTCATTTTAGAAAAATGATATTGTTTTTATTCTAAAAAAATTATTAATTTCTTTGTTCTAAAAAAATTATTGTGAACCTCTTCGTTCTGAAAAAATAGTGAAATTTTTCTCTTTCTAAAAAACTGCAAATTTTTTCATTCTAGAAAAATAATAATTTTTTTCATTCTGAACAATAAATTGAGAACTTTTCCATTTCAAAAATTTTGTGAATTTTTCTCATTCTAAAAAATTTGAAAATTTTTCAACCAAATACACAAAAAATTTGAGTTTTTTCGAAAAAATTAAGTGATTTAAAAGTAAAAAGATTTTTTCTAGTAAAAAGAATTGAAAGTATTTTAAATAATGCATGAGCATTTTTTTTTGTATTTTCTTACGTTGACTTACTTGATTTTTTTTCGAACTCGAATAATTAAAAAAAAAAATTTAACCTAATAGGTACTCATTACTTTTTTTTTTGAATTTTCAGACTTTTGAATAATGACTTAATTTTTTTTCGAACTTTTAGTTTAATTTTTTTTCATATTTCACTTTTTTCGGAATTTTGCAGTTTTAAACTTTTTCCAATTTTTAGTCAAGTATTTTCAAGTTGATAACAAATTTCCTGTTTTTTATTCTTTCAAAAATTTTGCTTGTACCTAATTTCATTTCAATAACTTCTCTCTCGTTTTTGTCTTGATTGGATTTTCGAGGGTAGAAAGAGCATTGAAAAAATAATGTAGACAGTTCTCTAGATGATAAAACATTTTCAAATATCTATTCTGGTAGCCTTGCATGCTCATACATTTTATTTATATGAATTTTTGACCATAATACCTAATCGTGTCGCTTTAATATTCAGCTATGCCTTTAATTTCAATATAAAACGCCAATAATCGATGATAAAGTGAAATATAACCATTTTTAAAGCATTTCTCTGACCCCATTCATAACCTATTACCATTACCTATCCTAGGATTTCACCTGGCTCTTCTCGTAGTCTCATAAGAGCATATTTCAACAACAATAACCTAGCCGTAGCCTTCAACAGTCCACAAAGAAGCACCCTTTCGAAGCATACGAGCTCGTCTGGAAAAAAAGAAGAAGCAAAACTTTTGTACGAAGTTCGCTTATAGCACTCGGGCTCGTCGCGTCGTGAAATATGACATCTTCAGAGAGCTTTTAATTTTTATCTCGGTCGCGTACTAATAAAAATTTAACAAGTTTTTCGCGCTATGCTGCTCTCTTTTTGTCGCATCAAAAATCAAAGGAGTGCTTTTAGCGTATATCTCGAGGCGTATACTCGACTCGACTCGCGTACACGTGCTTTTAGAAATTATTAATATTTTTCGGTGGCGATACACATTGAGATGGCGGATGGTGGAGGTTTTTTCCATATAAATACATAAATGTTGAAATTAAAATCTCCGCGGTTCTAAAAATAAACTCCTTTTGTTGAGAAAAAAAGCCAAAGAAGAAAAATGACGCAAGTTGGTATCTTACGATTCCTTCTGCGTGGCGAAGCTTTTAAATTTCTACAATGGCTCGTCCTCGTGCCTTCCTGTTTATCTCTAGAAATACTTATAATTATATATATATGAGATGACGTAAGTAGGCACTAGATAGCTAGGTACTAAGTATATTACCAAAGCACATCCAGGTCTTCTCAAATACGTAGGTAATTAATTAAATGGAAAAGCTTTTAATGATGAATCAACCTACATAACTAACTTATTTGCTCGTTAATTAAACGTTCGTTTAGTTTGCTGTTTTACACGTCAAAAATTCATTTCCCATCTTTATCGAGTTTACATACACATCAGAGCGAAATGAAAATTTCACAGCAGGTATTGCAGTATTTTGCCAACATCACAGACAAGACTTTATGAAAAAATACGTTAACGATTCAATTCTCTCATCATTTTCAGTCTTTCTCGCCTGAAGAAAAATGAAAAATTCATCTCTAGACAAATACGACGTTGGGATACGATTTTATCGACGTTTCTGCTCAATTTAATTGGGTATCTACTCGAGTCAGCTCTACGAATATTTATGCACTATGCAGGTATTTTTGCTTTCCTTCGTAATTTACCGCATACGTAAGAAACTCAGACGTTCCTTCGGATCATTCCGCATTCGACGAGTGATGTTTACTTTTACTGATTAATACTCGTACAATAAACGTTTACTAATTGCATGAAAATTCAACAGATTATCAACATTCTGTTAAATATTTGTGCACAAGAAATTCGTCAGAAGTTATTTTTTTCTCAACCCTTTATAGAGATTGCTCTTGTCTAGAAACTGATATACTACGAATCGTTACAGTACGTAGAGTATTTTCTTATTTGTTTTTTTAGCTCGCGAAAGGGGTATCAGGTATTTTTTTTGACGTTGACGGAGAATATACACGACAGATGAAAAACGCTGAAGAAATTTCTTCGATTCTTACTCGTGTAGTTCGGTATGAGAAGGAAAATACGACTTTTCCCCCTTCACTCGAGCAACCAAAAACGAAAAACGTTGCTGAGAGCGAATTGACTATTAGCGTGGAAAAGTAAACGAAACAAGTATTTCAGTAAATTACTCGTACGAAGAGTTCTACGAAGAGATACGTGTATTTTGAGAGACTACGAAAAGATCGGTATAAAGAGTAGAGTTGGGGGGGGGGGGATTGTTTATACAAGAAAGTAGAAACGTTCTCTATGAGAATTTCATAGCTACAGGTTTTAAGTTGATGAATTTTTACCAACAATTTCGATTCTGTGATTTTAAAAAATTATGCACATATTTGATCTGTGCCCTAAGAAATCCGAAGAACTGGGTAGATAATTTATTAAACTGAGATTTATTTATTTTGAAAAAAAAACACCCCCTTTCTCAAAGAAGTTGAGTAATGGCGAATTTTTATTGTTTCTTTGAAAGAAAAAAGTGTTCAGAAAATTGTTTTTTTGGAAATAAAAAATAATTAAGCTGAGGTTTGAGCATTTTGAGACGGAGTCCCATTTCACCCTTTCAAAAAAAGTTGAGTAACTTACGAATTATCAAAATAATTATGGTATTAAAATCTTCGAGAGTGGAGTACAAATTTTACCAGCACTTTTTCTAATTGGGAATTTTTGCAAAAAAAAAAAATGTCTAAAACTTTAAACAATTCTCGATAAAAGATGTAAACATGGTGTCTAACAACCTGCAAAACCTGCAAATCCTGCAAAAGTCCTGTTTTTTTCTCATACGTCCTGCAAAAGGCAAAAGTCCTGCTTTTTGGCAAAATTAGGTTAAATGTCCTGCTTTTTTTGATTTAAAAAACGGTCATTTATTTCAATTCAAGTGAAAATATGCATTGTTTTTAAATTAAAAATTCAAATTTTCTCAAAATTTTCGCCCTCGCTTCGCTCGATTACCTCTTAACCAAAAATTATGGTTTGTTTTCAGAATTTTTACAAAAAAATGTACGTTTTTTCTTTTAAAAATGCAATTTTTTAAAAAAATTTCGCCCTCACTTCGCTCGGGCAACGCGTATCTTTCTATTTCAAATCTTAATGCTATCATGAGTTTCTCAATTTTTTTTATTTGTGTGGACAGCGAAAAGTATTTCATTCAGGAACTCAAATTTTCAAAAAAATTTCGCCCTCGCTTCGCTCAGGCAACTTTAATGTTCCCCTGGTTTTTAATCCAATCAAAAATCAATTTTGTTTTAATTTGAAATAATTATTGAATTACTTATTTAATTTTTTATTCAAAATTACTTTTCCCCCTAATTTTCAATGAAGGGGATCTGAAATCTGTCAATTCTAAACTTCATATAAAAAACTATTATCAATTTGTCCCATATTAAATTCAAAAAATTTGAAGGAAAGTTGGGAAAATTTCAAAATAGGTTCGTCACCGTACTGTTTTTGAATGTAGAAATGAAGCTCTGAAGTCAAAAAAAAATCTAAACGTTTTGAATTTGAATTTTGTGTAAAAAATGATGTGAAATTCTTTTCGACCCCCGGCCCCCCAATCTGAAGTACAAATTTTAGTTTGTTCAAGACCCTAACGTTATGTTTTATTCAATTTTTTTTTTGGGGGGGGGGGTCAAATTTTAAAGAGACACTGTTAAAAAAACACCTGCAAAATTCAAACTGAATTCCTGCAAAAGTCCTGCAATTTTGTTTTGAGATTTTATTAGACACCATGGTAAAGTAACTAATTAGATTTGAAGATTGGAATACGAATCCATGGTTGGTTTTTTCATTTTCTATGAATAGAAAAAATAACAAATGAGAAGTCTCCCAAATGATTGGAAAGTACAACAAAATTTTTAGCATTGAAAAATTAGTCAATATTTGATTGCATCTAATAAGGCATAGATATACATGTTTGAACAAAATTTCAAGGTATTCCATTAATGGAGAGAATTTTAAAAAAAAACAAGATTTAAAAATTTGGAAAATTCACCACTTTTTAAAGTCATAAAAATTTATTGAACTTGAAAAATTGAACTAAATATTACCAAGTTGAGAAAATCTGGGTTAGTTACTTGAAAATTGGTAAAACTTCAAATTTGATTCCGAATTTTAAAAAAATTCTGTTAAAACTTTCACAATTTGCCTTTTACTTTTTAGCTGATTTTTTAAATATTTTTTTTTGTTGAAAGTTCCGCTGAATTTCAAAATTAATTAAATTTCCAAAATTGACCCTTGACATTTTTTTGAAATTTTTTCTAAATTTTAAAATTGATCGAAAAAATTGGTCAACTATTAAATTTTTTAAAGAAATTATTACTTTTCTTTAGGAAATAATGTTGAATGTTCTTCTTCTTCATTTTCATTCTCCCGTATTGAGGTTGGAGATGCACAAATACGCTGTTTTTGAATTTTAAATTTGTGCTATTTTCTTTTTTCATTTTTTTTTTAAAACTGCTGAATTTTGGAAATTGGTCGAAATTTTAGAATTGACAGTTGACACTTTGAAATTTTCATTCAGAAAATTTTGCTGAATTAAAAAAAAAAATCAGCTAAATGTTCTACCTGTCAAAATTTAAGTCAGAATTTTTCGGAAAATTGTTCTGAATTTCACGACTTGGAGAAACATTTTAAAAATTGACGGTGAATTTCAAAGATGGCAAATCATACAAAATCGACCTTTCTACTTCCTTTTTTTTTCTGAATTTCAAAAATTTATCAAACATGAAAATTTTAGAAAATTATTGTTAGTTTCAAAAATTTGACCAACATTGAAAATCGACGTGTTGAATTTTTTTGGTTGAAAATTTTGCTGAATTTCAAGAAATTAGTTGAACATTGGAATTTGCTATTCCTCTTTTTAAAAAAATTTTGCTGAAATAAAAAAATTAAAAGTCAACCTTATAAATTTTTCCAAAATGTTTTCTGAATTTCACAAATTTAACTTTTTTTGGGGGGGGGGGAGGGGAGGTGTTTATAATTACAGGATTATTACACCCATCGGAAATTTTTAAAACTGACATTTGAATTTTTTTCAATTTTTCTGAATTTCACGAATTGGTCAAAAACTAAAAATCTTACCTACGTGTTAAATTTTTTTTCAAAAAATTGGTCATGTTTTAAAAATTGAGTTTCTAAATTTTTTATAAAATTTTTCCGAATTTCAAAAAATCAGTCAAAGTTTGGAATTGATTATTCTAAATTAAAAAAATTTGTGGAAATAAAGAAATTGATCATACCTACTTTAAGAATGAATCTTCTGAATTTTTCTGAAAATTTTTCTGTATTTCACAAATTATACGAATTTTGAAAATTGCGTTTTTTTTCTTCAAAAATTGATTGAATTCCAAAGATTGGCACTCCAAAATTTTTAGAAGATTTTGCTGAATTTCAGTATTTAATCTAACCTTAGAATTTTGGCAATCTGAATTTTCGAGAATTTTGTTGAATTTTAAAAATTGGCTCAACTGTAAAAATGGACTATTATTATTTTTTTTTTTTTGAAATTGATCATCTTAGGTACTTTAAAATTGAATCTTCTGAATTTTTTTGAAAATTTTTCTGTACTTATTCAAGTAACAAATTGTACAAATTTTTAAAATTACGTTTTTTTTCTTCAAAAATTGATCAAATTCCAAAGATTGCCACTCCAAAATTTTTATAAGATTTTGCTGAATTTCAGTACTTGATCTAACCTTAGAATTTTGACAATATGAATTTTCGAGAATTTTGTTGAATTTTAAAAATTGGCTCAACTGTAAAAATTGATCATTCAATTTTTTTTTTGAAAATTATACTATTTTAATTTTTTTTTCGATTTAAGAAATTTTAAAAATTATTTGGACTTTAAAAATTGGCCTTTCAAGTTCTTTTGTGAATTATGCTAAAGTTTGAAAACCAATCAAACTTCAAAAATTGGCCATTCTTTGAAAATTGATCTTTTAAAAAATTTAGAAATTGTGCTAAATTTTTAAAATTATAAAAAACAAGCAGAGAAAAAAAAATGAAAAAAGTAGTCAATTTTATCAGCAAAAAAAAACTGCAAAAATTTTAGACTTTGGAAACTGAGCAAACCGAACGGAGCCATACGAAGAAGCCTCTTAATATCCTACATACGTACAAAAAACGTGCTCTAAAAACGGTTAAATTTCACTTTATCATCGAATATTGGACTCTTTTGTTGAAATTAAACGCATAACCATATAGGAGTATTAAAGCGACACGAATATTACGATCGTGCTTTCAGCCTACCATAATTTTTTATTACATCATCTTTTCGTGGTATTCGATAGTCCGACCTAGGCAGTTTTTTAAAGAGACATCGTCAGATAGGTTTTTGTCTATTGTCCCACTCGACTCGAATTAATTATCGCGTTTTAATGAAGTGCTGGCTTTTTCCTATGTGAGAGGAAATGAAATATGCGATGTAATTGCAAACACAGTTCTCGTGTGGAAACTTCTATGGTGGTTTCTAGGTGGTTTTTTTTCCTTGGGTGTGTGTATGTCGAAAATATGGCGTCTTTCTTCTCTCTCCGACGCTCGAGCTCGGCGCGAATATGGTATATTTGGAGTCATTATTATGAGAGGAATAATTAGCCTTAAAATGAATAAATAATTACCAACGTTTTAGCCTTTAGACAGAGAAATATACGACGAGAAAGGTTTTGAATTTTTACCCTCTTCTTCTGCTCCCCTTGCATAGCTGACGCCGACCATACACGTATAGATGCAGGGGAAACGAGGGTAAGAGTGAAAGCATTGTATATATATACAGGGGATGCATGCGAGAAACTTGGACGGTTATTAAAATCATAAATTACAGTATCAAGTTACTTGTAAATTACAGCTTTGTCGTCGTCGTCGGTGGCACAACTCTATATGTGCGACTATGCTTCTCTCTTGAATGCCTAATTTCAAATGATTTATAGTCATCTTAATAGTTAAAATTTGGCAACCAAGATTACGCGCTTAAACGAGCTTTTGAAAGCTCATGTATAGGCAATTTTTAACGCTAGCTTAGTAATTATACCTACCTACCTACCGGGGGAAAAAACCGACCAGCATGTAAATTGGGTTCACGTTCACGAGACTTACGACATTGACGACGACGTTATATGCTGGTTAAAGTGTCGACCGAAATGGCACCTCTTAAAAGCAGACAATGGAGTACGCGGTGTACCTATGTAGGTGAGGTGTGCAGAGAAGAGGAAAAACATCGAGTGCTTTTTAAAAGTACAGTTACACGATGAACACGATATAATGTATACGATAAGGGTAATAAAATTTATTGTTAGTTCGATTATACGCCCAGATACGAGCACCTTTTTTTAAACGCGATTCGCAGCTCGTCGGCTGTGGCTTTTCTTCCATCGATCACGAACTATGCCACGAGGTGTTTATTGAGGGGGCTCCGGGCCACACGTCGAAATACCAAATTGTGCCAATTAACACGATTCCACAATTATGGTTAGGCTTACAAGCTTGGTGCGATTTAACGATGGTAATTTTTAATTATTCTTACCTTTAGAGGTGGCCTGGGCCATTGTTGTTTTCTCTGCTTGTAACGCTCTTCGAAGCTTTCGTCCCAGTATTCTCGGTTTTTTAACCAGAACGGCTGTAACAGAAGAGATAGAAGATGGGTTAGAGTGAAGAAATAACTATATTCTGTCAAACTTATAAATCCTGTAAAAAAGCCTACTTTCAAGTTTCAACTTCAAACTTTTTGAATTAAAAATGAGCTTTGTAGCGAAGGACGGTTTAACAGATTTCTTCAACTCGCAATTTTTGGGGCGTATGTATAATTCTATAAAATTATGTTTTAAACTTCTTTTTTTTTCAGAAATACATTTTTCAAAATTTTGTTTCAAAATTAGGTTTTTATTATTTTGTTTGAAATTTTTTTTTATGAGATTTCGATTGAATAGCAAACTTTCAAAATTGTTCAAAAATGTTTTAAAAGATTCGCATCGAAACCCAATGTTTTAAATTTCACAGGGGAACAACCATTTTGAGAATGGGTCCAAAATAGGCTTAATCGATAGTATAGACCTAGAAACAAAAAGCAATTTCTCATTTTTTAATTTTATTTTCTTTTGCGGGTACAGGGGGGGTTCAAAGTGGCGAAAATCGGGGTTTTTGCACCTTTTCAACTGCTCATAGCGCCATAAATATTGCTCTACGAACGAAACCAATGGCAGATTCGGAATCTACGTTAAATTTTGAGAAAACATCTCTGTCCGTTTTTCTAATTTCCAATTTTAAAGTACCTTGGTAGCGTTTTAATTTTGTTATCGAGATTGTCGCCGTTCCGCGCGGAGACAGTCCGATAGTTACCGAACCGTTCCCACGCGTAACGTCGGCGGTCTCGATAAAAAAATTAAAACGCTACTAAGGTACTTTGAAATTTGAAATTGGAAAAATGGACAGAGATGTTTTCTCAAAATTCAACGTAGATTCCGAATCTGCCATTGGTTTTGTTCGTAGAGCAATATTTATGGTGCTATGAGCAGTTGAAAAGGTGCAAAAACCCCGATTTTCGCCACTTTGAACCCCTCCCGTACCCGCAAAAGCAAAAAAAAAACCGAAAAATTTGAAATTACTTTTTGTTTCTAGGCCTAAACTATCGATTAAGCCTATTTTGGACCCGAACACAGAAAAAAGTTCAAAAATTGTTCCCTAGTGTTTTCTTTCGATATTGAACTTTTTGTAGGAATAAAATCAATATTTCGAAATTTTGATCATACATATTTAAAATTTGTTCACCTAAAAACAAATGAACCAATTTTGTAAAATTTTGTTTGAATTTTTTCATTTTTTTAGAAACAAATTTTTCAATTTCGTTCCAAAATTATTTCTTTGTAATTTTTTTGGAAATGCACTTTTTTGAAACAAAAATTCAAAACGAAATTTTTGAAAATTTTGATTCTGCACCAATAATTTGAAATATTCAAAAATTAAGTAATTTCTTTTAATTTTTTTTTAAATGAATTTTTCATCTTTTTGTTAAAAACTGTTTTTGTTTTTATTGTTTTGTTTGGAAACCAACTTCTTGTTCAATTTTTTTTTATATCTTCAACAATTCTTTTTTCTATCTTGATCGGGGGGGGGGGGGATCTAATCATCTCCGTACGATTTCACCCCTAAAAACATTTTTTTTGAGAGTTTTAAAGTAAAAAAAAATCGCCAGAAGTTTTATTTTTTTTATTTTTTTGGAAGTCACATAGAAGATGAAAAACCCCTTCCTGAACACTTCCAAAATTAACCTTTGCAGCATTTTCAGAAATCGGAAAACAAAATATCGTCGGACTAAATCCAAAATCTTCCAAGTCCAAAAATTTGAATTTTTTTTTTTTATTCATGATTTGGCATCAGGAGACGCTGATGCACCAGTTTAGTCACTTTTCATGTTACAAAATGTGAATTTTACTGTAAAAATTTCGTTTTTGTTGTTTTTATTTTATTTTATTTTTTCTTTAGGATTTGACAGGTTTTGGATCAAAAAAGAGTAAAGAAAAAATCACGACACTTCATTTTTTAAAAACGTAATAAATATGTACCTAATTCATTAATTCAACTAGTTCATCCACAATAGAATTAGCTCTAAAAATGATTTTTTTTTCTCATCCCTGTAAAATCTTTATTCTTGGATTTAGCAGGTTTTGGACTTGGTCTGACAAATACGTTTTCTTCCTATTGAATTTTTTTTCAAATTTGAAAATTTCCGTATTTTTATTCAGAACTTTTGCTGAAAGAGAGACCTCCCTTAATTATTGCTGCTTTTCCACAAAATAATTTTTTGATTTGCAATTTTTTTGAAGTGTTGAGGAACATAAACTACAAAAAAAAACTTCAAAAACTGTTTTGGAGAAAAATAATCTTGTGCATCATAGTTTTTTTGAAGTGATAACATAGTCTGCAAAACAACTTCACAAACATTTTGATAGGAGAGCAATTGCAGTTTTTATGAAGTGATATATTATAAACTACCAAAGAACTTCTAAAAAAGTGTAAAAAGTGTAGGAGGAAAGCAGTTTTGTTTTTGTGCACTGTTTTTTTTTTTTTTTTTCCTCAAGTGATATCACCAACTAAATACAAAAGAACTTGGGACCAACGCTCCTGATTTTTCAGGAGATCTATTTTTTCCAGGGGTCTATTGATTTTCAGTGAAGGCTCCTGATTTTTAGCAAAAATTCCTTGATTTTCAGCAGAAATCTCCTTATTTTTTCAAAAAATCTTCAAATTTTTGTAAAATATCATTTTAAAAAAGACAAAAGAGGGTAAACAATTTTTTTAATTTCACCAACTTGAACTTAATTTCAAAAACAATGAAGGAGGAAAGCAATTTTTATGCTCTGTAACTTTTTAAAAAAAAGTGATGTCACAAACTGCAAAAGAATCTCAAAAACAATTTTGAAGAGAAACAATCTTGGATTCTTGGTCTTGTAGTTTTTTGAAGTGCTGATACACTGAAAAAAATGGATTTTCAAAAATCGTAATGATTCTGGGTAAAACACAGTAAATTTAGGATACGTCGCCAATTTTAGAATCATTCCGGTGAAAAACAGAAAAGATTCAGTTGAACTCCGTAATCATTCCGGAGTTCAACAGAATCTTTTCTGTTTTTCACCGGAATGATTCTAAAATTGGCGACGTATCCTAAATTTACTGTGTTTTACCCAGAATCATTACGGTTTTTGAAAATCCATTTTTTTCAGTGTAACACAAACTACAAAAGTAATTCAAGAAAAGTTCAGGACAGAAATTGTAAAATTTCCTCTTTTTATTTCAAACTTTCGCCTTTTGCCAAAAAACAATCGTGTGCTTCCTTGTTTTTTTTTTTTTTTTTTTTTTGAAGTGATAACACAGCCTACAAAAAGCACTTCAAGAGAAGTTCAGGTCAAAATTTCCTTTTTTTTATTAACAACTTTCGAAGAAGGAGAAGTCTTCCCAAAATCATTCTGTGCCCCCATGAAAAAAAAATTTGATCAAATTTGATCAAAAACGATCACAATATTCTAGATCAAATTTGACCTTCAAAATGTCTTCATTAAATTGGATCTAATAGCCTTAATAGCTGAGCCATTTCAAGTATGATGCATCTGATACTGCACTGGTAGAGTCAGTGAAGAGTCCGCTTTTCGTATATCTAACTTGAATTAAAATATTTCAAGTGGTATATGAGTTATGGCATGTTTTGCAAAAACTAACGTTGAGAGGACATTACAAACTCTTCACGAATTTAGCTAGACGTTGGGCAGACGTTAGAATTTTTATAAACGTTGGTAAGACTTCATAAGGTTGTTTCAAATCGAAAAAGTGGAGTGTTAAGCGTTACTACTGAGTGTAAACAAATTTTTGTCAGATTACTTGGTAATTTTTTCAAAAGGAAGAACATTTGTAATGTTACTGTGATTAAAGAATAAAATTTTTGGAGGTCCGCCCATGGTATAAAAGAAGTCAAGTGTCCGCCTATGATACCAAAAACACGTATGGGTGTGTGTGTGTGTGTGTGTGTGTGAGGGAGCTTGGTGGTGGAAAATGTTTCATAGACAAACTATTCAGGAAAATAAATGTGAATCTTTTCTGAAGTTTTGTAAAAATTATAGTTTTTTTTTTTTTTTTTGCTGGTGAAGTGATCGGTATCTTGTCCTTGACTCATTATTTCTTTGTACCCTTGATAACTTTGTGGCTTTGTAACGTATTCGTTATTTCTTTCTGACATATACATACGTATAGAAGACTTATTAGAGATATTACAACGTATATTGTCTGTCCCATATTCGGGTTTCCCGAAAGAAAAAACCATATATCGAACATCATCGTATCGAATTTTTAACGACACGAAGCCCGATACTCGATCTGGAATCGAACCCGAGACATGTCAACTCGTGTGCTGGCGTGTTCGCGAATTCGGCTACGTAATCAGATTTCAGACATTTGATTTCATTTCAGCGAAAGATTTTCCAATTATGTGGTGTCGGTTTGTCACGAATTCTCTCATCATGTTGTTCTTGCTGGTATGGTAATAGTTGATGTTAGTAGTACTTTCCATGTTTTTGTTTCCGAGATCGGTACCCTGACGATGAGGAAACCGTGAGGTATGACAAAACAAAAGCAGCTCAGCGACGAAATGACAGAGAAAGCGGATCGTACTCGTATAAGGAGACCGATATTTCGGGCTTGATATCTAATTAATAGGGCCCGGATTTTTATGATATTGCTTATTTTTGCCTGCTGCACTAGATAGGGCATATCACAATTTTCTTTACGTTTTATGCAATTCTGAGACGGATGGTGAAATTTTTAAGCGCTTATTTTTGCTTATTTTGGGTATAAATGCTTAAAAACGCTTATTTTTGCAAAAAAACGTCAAAAACCCGCATATTTTGCGCTTTTTTTCAGTTCTCATCGCTTTTTTTTTTGAGAAAACTGAAAAACCTGACCAAAAAAAAAATTAAAAAAAAAACAATTTTTTGTATCTTCAATTTTCATTTTTTTTTTAAATTTTTCAAGTTGCAGTTTGAAGGAACTTTCAGTTGTGGACGCGTTTTTCAAACTATAATTTAATTTTAATTCAATCTAATTGATTTTGATTGTGAAATCTCAAAAACGCGTTCAAATTTATTGAATTTCGCATTATTTATTTAAAAAATTAGTGTTTTAATGTTTTTCTGCTCTACATTTCTTTCAGTTTTTACATATGTACGATTTAATAGGTTTTTCGATAGCGATTTTAAAATACCTGCATTTTGATACCCATGATGGTAAATTTTTGAAGCACTTATTTTTGCTTTTTTTGGTTTTATAGGGCATATTTATGCTTATTTTTCATATTTTAACCGCTTGACATAAGCGCTTATTTTGCTATTTTAAGCGCATAAAAATCCGGGCCTTACTAATTAAGTTTAAACGTCGTTGTCAGAATTGTCACGTGGTTCGCAGCATAGCAGGGTGAACGTGAGACTTTGGAAGCGTCGCGTCGCGTCGTCGAAGGCGAATATTAAAAGACAAACGAACGAGGTTAACACGCAGACTGTTATTACATCGTGAAAGAGGGCGAGAGAAAGAAAAAAAAAACCCGAAGGAATTCGCAAAAAGAGAAATGAAATTAAAATCATTTTAACGGGTTTGTTTTTCTCAGACGTTTAGCAAATTCAACCCTCTTGGTTATAGATTTCGATCGCGAAAGAATAACTCGACGAATTCTATGTACTATCGCTACGAGCGAATTGCTTTATCGAAGTTTTAGATGGAGATGGGGTTCTTTATCGGCGAGCTGAATTTATGAAGTTCCACAAAGAAGGGAAATTTTTAACAATAATCGATCCAATACTGAGTTTGTTGAGATAAGAATTATTTATGCATTTGCGAGGGGCATTATGTTCTCTTGATTGTCTCTCCTTTTTATCGAATGGATTTTTTCAACCCTTTGACTCCATCCACAGGGTATGCATCTATTTGTTCGGGTTTCAATGATTTTTCATTTTTGTGCTCCAAATGTGTTGATATTGTTTAATGACGTGCCCTACTATTTCATATTGAAAATTGTTTTTTTACGTATATGTAATTATGTATACAGGGTGTCCGGGGAGCGATGGACACTTTCAGATTTGGATATAGTCAAGTCCAAGTAACAAGAAACTGCTACGAATTGATTTTCTTTCGAAATGAAGACTCTAAAGAGGTTTGAAAATTGCTATTTTCTTGGCAAAATCAGTTGGTAACACTGCATCCAAAAATTTTCCCAGGGGTAGCACACTACTGTCTAGTTTATTCGATTTATTTACATGGACGTGGATCGTTGTTGTTGAATTCTACCAAGTAGTGCAATATTGGAGGGGAGGGAGGGGTCCAATCGAAATTTTTGTCATAACCAAAATTATTCCTAAGACTTCAAGCTACAACTTTTGTTTGAAAATTTTTTCAATTGCACTCCTACCTCCACCTTTTAATAGTTATAACTGTTATAAGTATCTAAGTCATATTATGTGAAATTGGAAGGGAGGGAAGGGTCTAAATGAAAATTTTATAATAACAAAAATTATTTCTAGGATCTCAATCTACAACTTTTGTTTGAAAATTTTTTCAATTGGACCAGTTCCCCAATTTTGAAAAAGTATTTACTTGATGTTATGTGAAATCGGAGGAGAGGGAGGGATCCAATCGAAATTTTTATAATGACCAAAATTATTTTTAGGATCTTAATCTACAACTTTTATCTGAAAAATGTTTCAATTTGCCCTTTCCTCCATCCCTCCTCTAATTTTTAATTAGTATTTTCGGAGTGTTCTACAAAATCGGAGGGGAGGAAGGGGTCCAATTGAAAAAATTTTCAAACAAAAGTTGTAGCTTGAAGTCCTAGGAATAATTTTGGTTATTACAAAAATTTCAATTGGACTTCTCCCTCCCCTCCAATTTCGAATACCGAGTATCTATTTAGTATTGTACTCGATGCAATTGAACAAAAACGATCCACGTCCAATGTCCATGTAAACAAATTTAGTGAACTAGAGACTACTTCCGAAAACACAAAAAAGTTTTAATTGCATTGCAATGCCTATCTTTGAAATGGAAGGAGTTATAGCAATAAGGAATTCTTTCCAGGAGTTTTGCCTTCCTAAATTTATTGAGGGACCTTAAAAAGACATGAAAATTTTCTTATTTTTCTCAAGGCAATAGATAAAAAAGTGTAACTTTTTGAGAGAATTAAAAGAGGTTTTGTGAAAAAATAGTATATTTTTGAAAATGAAGGAACTACAGAGATTTGAACTAGGAAAATTTCAATTTTCAAAGCTTTGTAAGTGCCTATTATTAGGTATCATTTGTAGGTACCTAAGCTTGAAACATTTCTACCTCTTGGACACCCTGTATATTTTTTATATGTACTTACGTAATTCTATTGGTGCAAAATTTTCTATCAGAACGGGCAGTAACGAAATTATTCGTGAAAATACGTTTATATTCTGAAACGTGATAATAATGATATGGTAATCTATGTATTTCGTGAATTTTTAAGCTCATAAAATATAAATATCTGAAAATTATAGACCTATTACACCATAATATACACAATGTACTGTCCTATATTGTACTTATTAAACATAATTATCTCCATCGGTATCGTATAATAATTTTATAAAATATTCATAAAATTTACTCTACTGGCATATTTTGAATTTTACCCAAAAACAATCGATTCTTCGAATCCACTGTGTACATTTGGCATACTACAAGTTGGCCAAACAAATATTGCTCCGTCACGTAAACCACTTTACAGATATTTTAAATTTATTATGAATTTTTTTGTTTAAAATAGCTAATTTAGGAGGCTTAAAAGTCTTTTGGTAATTACGACGATATTTTTAAAATACCGTTGGAACTTTCAAAAATATCGAAAACGCTTCAGCAAACGATACGATAAATTGCGTTAAGTAAGATCGATTGCGTTTCATTTCGGGAAAAACCAGGAGAATTGTTTTTAACGATTTTTTTTTCTCAACAGTGAGAAAAGAAAAAAACCTTCTTTGTATAAGAAGCGCTTTTCTCGGTACAAAAGACACGATTTACTCGGTGTGTTTTTGTTCTTCGCCTTTTTTTTTTGGGGGGGGGGGGGCTTCTTTGCCCAAGTGGAAGTTTTTAGTATTATACTTACACGAGAATTTTAGTGTATCCCAAAATTTTCATCAGCCATGGGGATTTGATAAATGGAGCCTATTTCTTTTGGTATTGGAAACAAGAATAATATTTTGACGGTTCCGTGAAGCGAAACAATCTGTGCAGGATGGTTCGTTAATTTTTGAAAAATAACACCGCCAACGTTTTCTCGTTTCGAGAATATCGCACCGCACTACACATCGAGTCCAAGTCATGTACAGAGAAAGGAAAAATAACTGGCGAAAAAATGTGTACAATGGGTTGATGTTTTGTTTCGCAGAGAAGAATAATATTTGAGAATGAGGCTTGGCAGAAGGCACAAGGCAGAAGGATGTGGAAAGCTGAATTTGTTACAAATGGGTAGAATATTGACATTATTTGTGTAAAATGTGATTTTTCTGAAATGTTTTTTTTTTGGGTAGTGGAGAAAAAAACATCCTGTGAGGTTATATTTGAGGTGAATCTACAATTGTGTCTTTATGGAGTATGAGGTTAGAGCAAATTCAAAGTATTATTGAAACATAAAATTTGCAGTGAAATGAAAATTCTCCGGAAAATTAGAATTTTTGTCAATCAAGATTAAATCAAATTGAAATTGAATTTTGCTTTGGCCTCAAGATCATATTACTTTAAAATTAAATTCTCCTGTAAGATAATCAGGAACATTTGCAAAAAATTATAATTTTCCTGCAGAATCAGAGTTATTTACAGCAAAATAGAATTTCACTGCAAGATTAGGAGTAGGTATTTGTCATAGAATTGTATTTTTCTGCAAAATCAGAATTGATCACAGCAAAATTGCAGGTTTCATCAACATCAGAATTTTTCAGAGTGATATAGAATTTTACTGTAAAATCTAATGTATTGTACTCGCTATAAAGTTCAGTTTTCCTGCAAAGTTTACAGAGAAATAAGAGTTTCCTGCAGAATTATGATTCTTCATAGTGAAATTTCATTTTCCCTCAAAATCAGAATTGCAGTAAAATTGAATGTTCCTGTAATATTAAAAATATTTTCGATTAATTGTACGTAACTTTTCTATAAAATCAGGATTGTGTAATGCTTACAGTGAGATCAACTTGTTCACAGCAAAATTGTGTTTTAATGCAGAATCAGGAATATTCACATTAAAATTGAAAGGGTCGCTAGAATAAGGGCCCCTCGCCAAAAACATAGTTTTGAATGTAAATATCTCAACGAATAGTTTAGGTATCAATCTCGGGTTTGAAATTATTTGTAGGTTGAACTGTTGGCTACAAAATGAGACCAAGACCGATTGAAACGAACTTTTATTACCGGAGATATTGAGAGTTGAAAAAGTTGTGTTAGAGGCCCTTATTCTAGCGATTGATTTTCACCCATTTTTTTTATTACTTTTTCTTGATCTGGGACTTAGATTGAAGCTGTCAGTAAAGGTTAATGATGACAAAAACTTACCTACGATCGTTTCGAAGCTACCAATAAGCGTTTTTGCACGATTATTCAATTTCCAATCACATTTAAGTGATGAAAAAAACTGAATTTGCGAAAAATGAATGAATTGAAGTGATTTTTTTTCAAGATATAAAAATGAGTATTTTACAATGTAGTTACTTTGAACTTTGAAGTAAAATTTTTTTGTGAGGAAGAATGAATATTCATTAAATTCAAAAATTAAATTTAATGAAAATCAACGTAGCGCTACCTAGGGTGATCGTAGGAAAGTAAAATTTTGTAGGAATGAAGTTCATGACATGACGCTTCCAAAAAACGAGTCTCCGGAAAAAGGGCCTCCGGGAACAGCGGGCCCTTATTCTAGCGATCCTTTCAATTGTGTTTTTGTACAAAAAACAGAATTTTCCATGAAAATAAATCTGAAGTATTTTTCCTGATTTATTTTGAAATCGAGTTTTCCGGCGAAATCAAAATACTAGTAAACTTAAAATCAAATTTTTCGGAAAAATTAGAATATTCGTCAGAATTAATTGCAGTAAAATTTAATTTTTGTGCAAATACAGAATTATTTAAAGTAGAAGTGAATTTTCCTGCAAAATCAAAATCATTTACAGTAAAATTTGATTTTTTTTTTTTTGTAAAATCAGAATTATTTACCTACATTTAACATTGAATTTTATGCAAAATCAGAATAATTTTTATAAAATCAAATTATGCAGAAAAATCAAAATTATTAAAAATGTTAGTTGGTAATTGAAAATTACTACAGAATCAGAATCATTTTACAGTAAAGTTTAATTTTCCTATGAAATCAGAATTATTTACAACAAAACTGAACTTTCCTCAAAACAAGAAAAATTTGGAATAAAATCGAGACTTTTTGTGAAATCAGAGTTATATTTCCAATAAAACTGAATTTTCAGCAAACTCAGAATCATTTACAGTAAAATTTAATGTTCTTGCAAAATCAGAATTATTTACAGTAAAACTGAATATTCAGCAAAATCAGAATCATTTACAGTAAAATTTAATTTTCTTGCAAATTCATAGCCTAATCATTTTCAGTAAAACTGAATATTCAGCAAAATCAGAAGAATTTGAAATAAAATCGAATTTTACTGCCAAATCAGAATTGTTAAAAATGTAATTGAATTTTCCTGCAAAATTAGAATCATTTACAGTAAAGTTTAATGTTTTTGCGAAATCAGAATTATTTTTAGTAAAACTGAATTTTCCGCAAAATCAGAAGCATTTGCAAAAAAATCAAATTTTACTGCCAAATCAAAATTGTTGAAAATGTAATTGAATTCTTCTGCAAAATCAGAATCATTTACAGTACCTAATATTTAATTTTCTTGCAAAATAAGAATTATTTTCAGTAAAACTGAATTTTCCGCAAAATTTAGAAGAATTTGCAATATAATTGAATTTTACTGCAAAATCAGAATTGTTGAAAATGTAGTTGAATTTTCCTACAAAATCAGGAATCATTTATAGTAAAATCAAATTTTCAGCAGAATTAGAATCGAATTATAATGCAAAATCAGAATTGTTAAAAAAGTAATTGAATTTTCTTGCAAAATAAGAATCATTTACAGTAAAATCAGAATTGTTAAAAATGTAATTGAATTTTCCTACAAAATCAAAATCATTTACAGTAAAATCAGAATTGTAAAAAATGTAATTGAATTTTGCTAAAAAATTAGAATCATTTTCAGTAAAACTGAATTTTCCACAAAATCAGAATAATTAACAATAAAATTGAATTATACTGCAAATTCAGTATCAATTGCAGTAAAATTCAATTTTCTTGTGAAGTCAGAACTATTTACAGTAAAACGGAATTTTTTGCAAAATCAGAATACTTTGCAGTGAAATTTGATTTTCTTATGAAATCAGAATCAGAATTATTTACCTACAGTAAAACCGAATTTTCAGAAAAATCAGAATAGTTTACAATAAAATTGAATTTTACTGCAAAATCGGAGTTATTAAATGGAACTGAATTTTCCCAAAGTAAAGGTTAAATCAAAATTACATCAAATTTGAATTTTCCTGCAAAACTAAATTTTTCTGAAAAATCCAAATTATTTACAAATTTTTACTGCAAAATCAAAAAAAGTTCACATTGATTCAAATTTTCCTGCAAGATAATTAAGATTATTTATCGACTTTGACTACGAGCTCAGAATTATTTACAATGATGAAATAGAACTCTGCTGCAAAATCAGGATTATTTGCAATGAAATTTAATTTAATTGTAATATTAAGAGTGTTTAGATTAGTATTTCATTGCGAGATCTTCATGAACCAGAAGGAGGGTTGTACTATGGTGCTTCTTATTAACATAAGACATAAAGCCACCTATACGCATAAATTTCGCTAGTAATTCAATTAAATTTACAAGCGGATGTTGGCACTTGGCACCTTTGATAAATTTTACCAGCTCAGGTGAGAAATTTTCATCCAAAACTAGCGATTATTTTTACGTCAAAACGTACACGAACGACGACGTAGTGCGTACTACGTACTGCTTACGCAGACTGGGGTAGACAATGTGATAAATACTCCTGTTTGGTATGATATATCGTGTAAATATATACTCTCTCTGGTCTTCTCGCACAGAATACCAAAAATACGACTCCTGTACGCGGCGCTCGAGGCATTTTAATAGGACGATATTCGACGTTCTGCTTATTACGCGGCCACGAAGACGACGAAAACATCAACAGGTGGCACGTGTGAATTTTTCTCATAGGCTTTTTAACTGAGCCATTCCGTGCTGTAGAAGGGTTTTATATATATACCTAGTCATATGGTGGTTTCCCCACGTCGAATAGTTATTCCACAAGAGACACTGTCGACAGAAAAGTGACCGATGAGATTGATTTATTACGCCTTCTCGAATATCGTCGTCGTGTCTTGGTCTCGTATTCATAGGCATAATTTCGCCGAATGGCTCGTTTTGAAATATGGAAATTAGAGACCCGATGTTGAATCACGAATCCGCAATCCGCAACAGGGACCGTTTTCATTTTACCAGAATTACTAACTCGAGCAGCAACGTGGAAATTAAGTCATTTTATCGAAACCACAATTCATACCTGGGCTCTGGGCATAGTTATTTATACATTAAATACGAATTAATCGTAAATTATGAATGTTAACCACTTCGCTAAATTACATATAAGCGAAGAAAAGAAAGAGGTATGACCATTTCACACATGTACTGGCATCCGAAGCCGACGACAGGTTCCTTCTGGGCACATTTCATTCATCGACCTAAAAAACGTTCTTAGGTGATATCATTTCGCTTCTCAGTTCTCACTCAGTCTTTTCAGTAGCAAAGTGCTGTCCGTGCGACTGCTATCACGAAGAATTCGAAAGTGATATCGAAGCAGATATGTTAATTATATTACTTTCTTCTGTTTATAGGTAGATATTATGATTTTTTTCTCACCTCTGACAAACAAATTGGATAATTAATATGAATGAAACGTATCACGTATCATTAGCATTTCAAAGGTGCGATTTTTAAAAACTTTTTAATGACTGTTACACTCGAGAGCGGAATCGCCAATTCGAAGGTTACATGTACATTGTTTTTGACAGAAAATTCGTCAATTGTTGCATGAAAGACAAGCGTTACGTGTAATTAGATAATAATAGCGGTCTTCGATTCGCTCGTTCGAGACTCATTTCCATTTGAAAACACGTATTTCCTGCCAAATATTATATAATTTGTATCCGATTGTAACGGAGATGTTGTTCTGTAAACGAGTGTAATTATTTACATCATATGACATTGTAATCGATAAAGGCGACACTGACAGTGACATGTGGGTCCCTCTTCGTACAAAGATGCGAATGTTCTAACTGCATAAAAACTAATTGCTTTCGAAGGTGTTGGGTTTGGATGCGATTATAAAGTTTTTGACAAGTCTGAAGTAGTTTATAGTAAAACGTTTGTTCAAAATTTTGAGTATTCACGTGAGGCAGAGGTGAAATTACTCAAATTTTATGAAATTATTCGTAAAGACACTGCGGTATGGAAAATTTAATGATTTGTGCAATTTTTGTCATCTACTCGAATTGCAAAATTTACTCAAATTTGATCATTTTTACACAATTTATAATTCTTATCGTTAATTATACAATTTTGTGATTTGCACAAATTTTACAACACTCGAAATTTCATAATATTTTCTGTTCGCGCAATTCACAGAGTTTTCATAATTTACTTATGCCAATTTTGTAATAATTATGAATAATAATTAATTTACATAAATTTCAAGATTTTTTTCAATTGACAAAATTTTCATGATTTTTGTAGTTTTCTTAATTCACTTAGCTCAAAAAATGAGTGTTTTTTATTACTTCAAATATTTGGTAAATTTTGGTTAATTTCATTAGGTACTCAGACAATTCAAGGCAATACCAAAGTCGTGTGTAAATTTCACGATTTACAAAATTTCCATGATGTGCACAATTTGGTCAATTTAGACAGTCCTGATAATTTATGCAAATTGACAAATTTTAGACTCAACATGTTTTTTATTATTTTTAGTACTTACGCAATTACACGAGTTTCATAATTTACACAATTTCCTTATTTTGCGCAAATTTTACGATTTATATAATCTGCACAATTTTTATACTTTGCACAAAGTTCATGATTTTACGCATGTTATTTATGTACCTACAGTGTTTTTTTTTCTTCGCAATTTAGGAAATTTTCACAATTTTTGTGTTTTGTGCAAATTTCGTGTTTTGCATAATATGAAGATTTGATCAATTTACAAAATTTTTACATTTTAATGTGCAAATTTTTCAGTTTTTTTTTTTTTTTTTTTTTTTTTTTTTACGATTTCTGCAATGTACTCAATTTGTGTATTTTTTCAATAATTAGTGCAGTTCACAGAATTTCGTGTTTTTTACAAATTTTGTGACTTACATAATTTTTATTATTCGTGCAAATTGAACGATTCACCCGATTTCCTCAATTTGTGCAAAACAACATGCTTAACATTTTACAATTTGTGCAATTTATCCAATTCTTATACCTATCTTGTGTAAATTTTACAAATTGCACAATTGCAGAAATTTGCATCAATTCCACGATTTATATTATAATTTTGATAATTTGTGCGATTTACACAATTTTTGTATTTTGCGCGAATTTTATGATTTTGCAATTCTCACAGTTCATCCGACTTTCATAGTTTACACAATTTTATCGATTCGTGCTATTTATCCTACTGGCTCAATTTCCAAAATTTACACTAGTTTCATAATTTATATAAGTTTGGACATTTGTGCAATTTGCACAATTTTTGTGTTTTTCACAAATTTGAAACTTTATGAAATTTCATAATTTTTGCACATGACACCATTTTTGTATTTTGTGCAAATTTTCCAATTTGCCCAATTCTCACGATTTGTGCAAAATTTTACACTTGACACATCATAGTTTAGAATTTTGTGCAAATTTACAACTGATACTATTTGCAATGATCGTACAATTTTAATAATTGTGACAATTTCTGCAATTTGCACAATTTTCCTGTTTTGTGTAGAATTTTCAATTTTCATATTTTTTACAATTTTTGTGAATTTTACCATTTTACTCAATTTCCACTATTTGCTCAAGTTTTACGATTTGCAAAATTCTTTCAATGTTCACACTTGGCTGATTTTAAAATTTTTTTATTTTGAGTAAATTTCACAATTTCCTCAATACTCAATAAAATTCTAACAATTTGTAAAATGTTTATAATTCACAAAATGTTCATAATTTTTGCACTTTACACGATTTTAATATTTGTGCAAATTTCAAAATTTACACAATTCTCACAATTTGTGCATAAGTATTTTATAGTTTACAAGATTTACACAATCATCAAAATTTACAAGTACACTACGTAATCTTGTATTTTTGCCAAGTTCACAACTTGAAGGTAATTTTTGACTTGTGCAATGTGCAATCTTCACCTTTTTCTTGGGGGGGGGGGGGGGGGGGGGGGGAGGTATTTTATGCAAATTTTACATAATTTTCACAATTTGGACAAGTCATGATTTAAACAATTACACAATTCCTTCAATTCGTGCAAATTTTATGAAAAACTTGAACAATTCGTGCAACTTTTCTAATTTTTTACAATTTGAGCAAATTATGCTATTTGCACAATTTCTACAATTTGCACTAATTTTGCAATCTAATGTGTTATGATTTCGACAGTTTGTGCAATAATTTACACGATTTTGGTGTAATCTTACAAATAAGGTACATAAATTCACTAAATTTTACGATTTACACAATTTTTTAGATTTGTGCAGTTAACACATTTTTTGTATTTCGTGCAAATTCAAGGCTTGGGTTAAAAATTTCCACACTTCACGTAATTTTTCTACCTATTTTTTGGAAATTTTCTATTATTTGTGCATTTTTTTACAGTTTTTATATTTTGTTGAAATTACGATTTACAAAATTTCCATAATTTGCGCAATTGACACAATTTTTGTATTTTGTGCAAATTTCATCATTTACACGATTTAAACTATTTGTACGCTTTACACAATTTTCATATTTGCGCAAATTTTACAATTTACAAAATTCGAGCAATTTGTGCAAATTTTACAATTCACATGATTTACACAATTTGCACGATTTTCTTAATTTTTGTATTTTTATAAATTTTATGGTTTACAAAATTCCCATAGTTTTCCCTATTTATATAATTTCTGTTTTTTGTGCAAATTTTCTAATTGCACAATTCCTGTACTAAGTAATTCGTGCAAATTTTTCGATTTTAACAATTTTGGGTAATTCGCGTAATTTTTGTGTTTTTTTTTGCAAATTTTACAATTTATCTACATCATTTTCTTGACAAACGACACACCCCGCCGCTTGCGTACTATAAGTCGTAATTCGTCTTTATCATTACGACTTTCTGAATGAATGGTCCACGTGTGGCATGGCATGCGCCATGGCACACACTGCGTGATAAATCTAGGTAACTCGCATGTACCTACGTAATAAATACGTGTAAGATTTGCAGGTACGATTTAATCTCGAATAGAAAATTACCAGGTCGTCGCTTGGTCGCGCGTAACAATAAATAAACCGTGACCACTGCTTGGGACTAGTCAACTCGAGTCAAAATACAACTCGAATGTGCCAGACTACGAGAGATGCTTGTTCCGCCAGCATGATCGCAGCACGATAATAAAGGATCCTTTGCCAAAAAGAAAGGTCTACTTTTAGGAACGTCATGGAATGCATCGCGACGTGAAAAAAAAATTGAATAAAAAAAAAATCTCGGTCATCGTAGGACGTACATTATGCCATGTCGATTTAATTAGAAAAATCAAAATGATTCGCTGTATATTTGACAGATTGATAGAGTCTCGTGTTATAAATCAATGGAGTCGGTGACCAAAGAAAAGACGAAAGACCAGAGGATGCCAAGTAACCGATGTGTGGACTGGGAGGTGTACATTGTACACTGTACACAGACGGACAAATTAATTCGATGGGGGACGAGAGAAGCAGGCAGGGTATTCGGATATATAGTATTTGTACTCGTAGTAAACATTAGACAGAAATAATCCCACGCTTCTGGCTTGTGAAATATTTTTCCAGAACGGAAGCTCGAAATAGAAGCAAGGACCCCCTGTCGGGTCTATTTTCGCTTTGGCGTTGGCTTTGGCTACTACAGCTACGTACGCGAGCCCATTACGAAATTTACGCTGTTGTCAGTGTCGTCGCTGCCGCCTTTATACACGTACATTAAAATATAGTTATACCTAATACGTTTGTGGACTTTATAATGCGTGGCAAGAGTAATGTACTATTGGTTCGATGCCGGACGATTACACCGCTAATATGCTTGTTATAAGCAGAGTGCTTTTACCCATATCCCTGAAATGGCCCTAAAAAAATTATGATCCTTGATTAACCTCGGGGTCCACATTTTGAAAATATGATACTGCATTAAATAATGAACTCGCATCGTATCGTCTACTTCCTCATCCTTCAGGAGCCGAATTAGAGATAGGTTAGTGCACCGAATGTGAATCAAGTCGTCGAGTAAAATTACGTGTTTAATTAACGTTAAAAAGAAGAGTGGTCGAAAATTGCGAATGAAAGGTACTTGCCCCATCGTGTCGAGTATGTGGTTGGTCCAGTTCTGCAAATTTTGCAGTTTTGTTACGAGTTCGAGAAAAACTGGCGATGGCATTTAACGAGCATGAACAATTAACGAGTTCGCAGATGTGATTTTTCAGCTCGACAAACACACTCGAATTTCAACCTAAGGAAACTGTACCCTTTGCCAGTGGAGTTGGATCTGCAATTTGCGCATATGTACCACACTCGAGGGAATTTTAAATTTGAAGCTAATTTAATTTTGAGGTGATGGGATGTGACTGGAGGATTGATGAGTTTGTATGTAACGTACTACGTATCTATCTGAATTAAAAGAGACACTTCGGAAAAATTTCTTAAAAGTATATTGAAAATTTGAAAAAAATAATTGAAAGTTTAGAAAAATTAGGGAATTTGTGAGTTCAGGTTCGATAACATTGAATAGCATGAAACACAATTTTCAAAACACTAAAAATGTGTTATAGAAATGCTTTTGAATTTTATAAGTTTATTCGATTTTTTTCTTCAAGTCTTTTTTTGTAGCTAATTTTTCAAATTTTGATGAAAAATAATATCTTCAATTTTATTTTATTTTTTCCAAGTAGATATTGAGAAAAAAAATTGTTGGAAAATTTTTTCAAAGAAATTAAATTTGTGAAATTTCCCACCGGTTCTTCTTATACATGGCAAACATGATTTTTTATTTTCAAAAATGCGAATAATTGAAAAATTCAGAATTCTTTCATCATTATCTCTCAGAATGGACCCGAGTATTGAGAAATTTTTTTTTGACCATTTTTTAAAATAAATTAAATTTGTGAAATTTCCCATGTAAAAAGCTCCGCGAAAAAGCCGGTTCTTTTTACATGGCAAAAATGAATTTTTTCCAAAAATGCGAATAATTGAAAAAAATCAGAATTTTTCCATCATAACCTCTCAGAATGGACCCGAGTATTGAGAAAAAAAATTTTTGGCAATTTTTTCAAAGAAATCAATTTTGTGAAATTTACCATCTAAAAAGACCCACGAAAAAACCAGTTCTTTTTACATGGCAAAAATGAATTTTTTCCACGAATGCAAATAATTGAATAATTCAGAATTTTTCCACCATAAACACTCAGAATGGACCCGAGTATTGAGAAAAAAAATTTGGGCAATTTTTTCAAAAAAATTCAATTTGATTATTCCAAACATTTGAATTTTCATTTTCAAATTTCGTGTGAGAATTCGTTCTTGATTTTTTTGAATAATAAGTTTTACATATTGTTTGATTGTAAATTTTCCAAAATTTTACTTGAGTTGTGGTTTCCTTCATTTTTAAAAAATTGGTTCAATTTTCAAAATCTTGTTTAAAAACATTTTTTTTTAGATTGTGTGGGGGGGGGGTGGTTAAAACTTCTACAATTTCTTCAATTTTTTGATTTCTTAAATTTTGTTTTTAAATAAGTACACATGTTGCCCAACTAATAAGTACATACTTACTTGCTTTTTTCTTACATGTAATTTTTTCTAAATTATTTTTAAAATTAATTTTTTTAAATTTCATTTTGAAAAAGTTTTAGATTTTTTTAAATAAAATTGATTTTTAAAAAATTTTTAACTTCTCAATTTGTTGATAATAGGTATAGTTTTTTAAAAATCTTTTCCAATTTTTTTCAAGAAGAGGCGTGTTTTTCCAAAACGGCTTAAGTTCACTTTTTAAAATTTTACAGGAGAAGCAAAAAACGTAATAAAATCGTATATTAAAAAGCTATTTTGGAGGTAATTATTAAATTTTAGAGCAGATAGTCCTCGAATATTTTAGTTGTTAACTCAAGTACATGGACAGAGGCCATTTTGGAAGAATTCTTAGGCAAATTTGAAGGCTGTTTCGCACCATCCTTTGTTTTTTACTTTTTTAAATGTTAGCTTTTTGAGCAGGTTAAACGCGATATTTTGGTAGGTTGATGATGTAGGATTATGTATATAGGCCTCCTTCACCAAATGGCGTCATAAAATCGATTTCGAAAAAAATGGACTTAAGCCGTTTTAGAAAAACACGCCTCAATTGTTCTTTTTTTGAATAATTATTCATTTGTTTCAGTATTTTTTGTTTAAAGACAACTCTCCCTAAAAGATTTGTGTTAATTCAATTTTTTCTAAATAAAAAAAACTTGAGATTTTATTCAATTCATTAACATTTTTTTTTTCTTTTTTTAGAAGTTTGTTGAAAACGGGTTTTCCTGAAACGTTTGGAAAAATCAAATTTTTAATCGTTGAATGCAGTTTTTTAAAACTTGGATTTTTTTAATTTTCTGTTTCAAGAAGAAAGATCAATTTTTAAAAATTTTACACTGAAAAAAATTGATTTAAAAAAATGTCGAACAAAAAAAATGAAGTTTTGTTTTAAAAAGTTTTGTCTCAAATGTTTGAAATAATCAAATTTTCAATCTTTAAAAACAGCTTTTTCAAACCCTAATTGATTTTTGTTCAATTTCTGTTTTAATAACAAATTTTATAAAAAAAATTTATAGCGAGTTTTTGACATTTTGTTTGAGACTTTTTTTTAATTTTTCTGAGTAATTCCTAGAATAAGTATCTTTTTTAAAATGTCTTGGTATTTTTTCAATTTTTGTTCAATAACCAATTTTTTACTGTTTTTTGAACACAACTTTCTTCAGAAATTGGTTCAAACGATAGTAAATTTTCAATTTTTTTTAGTATTTTGATTGAATGATTAATTTTCTAAAAATTTTTGAACAAAAAAATAAAGTTTTGTTGCCAACAGTTTTCTCTCAAATTTCTAGTACGTGAGGTTACAACCCGTTTTCAATCCTTTAAAACAATTTTTTCATACATTTTTTCTGCATTTTTTTCGATTTATATTTGAATAAGAAAAATGAGCCAATTTTTTGAATTTTTTTCTTCCATTTTTTGACCCAGTGGTCAATTTTTTGAAATTGTTTTGATTAAGAAAAATAAAATGAACGACTAATTTTTTTTCAGATCATCATTTTTTTAAATATTGTTTGAAAAAAATTGAATTTTTTCGTTTAATTGGTCAATTTTTCAAAATTGTTTTGTTTTCGTTTCTTTTCAAAATTAATTTTAGAAAATTTTCAGATCCTGAATTTTGAAAATTTTGTTTGGAAACAATTTTGTTCAAATTTTTCATCTACCTACTAATTTTTTGAAATTTCATATAAAATATTTTCTTCTTTTTTTGAATTCCCAATTTTCAAAATTTCATTTGAGTTTTTTTAAATGAGAATTTTTTTGAAATTATATTAAATGGAATAGTCAATTTTTCAGAATAATTTGTTTGAGAATTTTTTTTCCATCTTTTTTCAGGGACTAATAATTAAAAAAAATTTTTGCAATGCAATTTTTTCAAAATTTAGAACAATTTAGAAAATTTTATAGAAGCTTCCGAAATATTTTTTAAGAAGCTCAAAAAACATCTCGCTCATTACTTAATCGCTTTCTCGCCTTATTGCCACGAAGCCACCATATTTATACCGGGAAACCCTCATACCTTCGTACCAGTCTCGAATTCATATTTGGCATACGAGGACGAGAGCAGAAAATCGAGTCGTTTGAAACTAAAATCACAGCAAGACAGACCTACTCTCTCTTACGCGCTTTGGTGTTACGGGTAATGATAAAAGTTTCGTATAAAAGTGCGCTATTAATGAAATTACTCGGTCTAATGTCTTCATATATACGAGTAGAACGGCTTCGTCGCTTTTCGAGTCCGTCCATGTATGCGATGCAAACCCTCCCTAACCCATTACCCGTGAATGGTACTTTTTCAACTTTCAAAATAGATACTTTGGTATGCTGATGATGGGGCGAGGGACGCGGCAGGAAAAAAATTAAAGCGTGGAAACTGCCTAAACGCGTTCGTCGAAGGGACCGAGCAACGTACTGTAAAACATTCTATTGCCCCCGATACGACATGTATATTCTTTATATTGAAAAAGAAGCAGCAGAAATTAAATGGACCGAAAAGATAAAAGCATTATTTTAGAAGAAGAAACGTCGTACAAGTCTTGATTGCTGTGTGTAGAATATATACGTAGAATCGAAATGGCGTATATAATTTTTTTTTACACGACATCTTCGTATAATATGGTATCTATTGTCTTCGGCCTCAGTTTGTTCAATTAAAGTATCGAAACTGAAACTATTCCATCGCATGTGTAGGTGTACATTGTTCAGCCTGTAACTTGAACTTGATAGATAAAAACGTAATAAATGTCTGCATCTGGAAGCTTCGTAATAATTGAACCATGCACCATAGAAAAGTACCCATACACGAGCAATACGAGCACACCCTGACAATACCTACGTATTGTGTATTGTTTTTCCGCAACCACAACACAGCACCTGCTTCCCTCCCCCTCCGATATGCCCCCTGTTCAGGCTACAGTCGTGTGCTCGAAGGAAACTCGGATTAATTTAAATTTAACGCTTGTCTAGTTTCGTAGATTTCGATACGCTCAAGACAGGTGTCAAACAGAAGAATGTTTTTTCTATTTTGATTAAAATTTCCACCAAAATACGTTGGAACTGTAGCTCTCTGTTCTACGAGTACACCGCACCGTGCCGAGGTAATTTCGCCTATATTCGTGACTATACGAATGCTTCTGTTGTTCTGCTGTTCAACATGGTGTTGTCGTTGATATTTAATCATCCGAGTGATGAATGCCCACCCCTCCTCGGTCGCAGCCCTGTTCGAAACTCGTGCTGAAAAATTCGACGATGTTTTTACGCTACGATTGATCGAGTTTTGTGATCAATGAGACGTGTGGTGTTGATGAATGAAATTGTACTATAAATTCCTCTTTTTTGTAATTTAAAAAAAAAAAAAAAAAAAAAAAATTGGGATATTTCATACTTTTACCTATTTGACGTAGTGTATACATACAATAATTTGTAATTTACCATTACTCATGAATTCGTATTGTTTGTTTCAGGTTTCTTCTGAAGAAAGTGTTATAGTTTTTCACATCTCTTATCATTCGATCAATGATTTCAGGTAAATTCATATGTTCTTATTACCAGTATATTCGATTTATCAACAGAGTTGGGTTTAAAACAGTTTAAAAAAAAACAAAAAAAAAACATGTATTTTTTGTTTAAAACAGTTTTTTTGTTTTAAACGTGTTTTTAATTGAAATATAAAAAACGCGTTTAAAACATATTTAAAACACGTTTAAAACACATTTAAAACAGTTTTTTTTACTTTTTTTGAGAGATTTTCTACGTTTCGACAGTATAAAAATCTCAAAGCTGAAAAAAATTTGACTTCCATAGGGTACAGAAGTTACATAACACGTTTAAAACATTGTTTAAAACGTGTTTTTTTTTGTTTAAAACATCGTTTTTTTTTCTCGTGTTTAAAACATGTTTAAAACACTGTTTAAAACAAAATCTGTTTAAAACAGCCAACTCTGTTTATCAATTATCTATTTCAAGTAGGTATACATATATGTGGAATATTCTTTTTGCCCCCTCACCCTGCTTCCACTCAAAAGTACACTTTTGCGAAGAATGAACTTGAAAATTTGATAGCTACTGCAATAATTTCCTTTTTTTCGACATTTTGATCAACGAAGTGAATAACGAAAGTTAGTAAGAGAAATTTCAATTGTTGATTTTCTGACATTTTCAATTTTCAGTCAACTTGGTAATTCGATTTTTTTTAAAAACTCAATTATTGTATCTCAATTTTTTTCATTTTCGGTTTTTTTTTTTTTTTTTTTTTGCAGTAAAAAGTTTTAAATTGAGGTGTTTTTTCAAAAAATTAAGCATTTTTTTTTCCTCAAAACGCTTGAACAATTTTTTTATGCAATGAAAATTGAGAGATTTTCTTCTCTGATCGAAAAATTAAAACAAAAAAAATATCGCCAAAAAGTAAGGTAGTTGCACCAGTGGTGGGCCCTTATAGTGGAAGTGTCTTATAAAAAACATTCTGGTTTAAAAACTAATAACGTTGGCGAAATGGTGAATATACCAAACGATTCCTTGTGTATTCTACAACAAAATGCGCTATAATTTTTTTATTTTACTTCATCTCTTTGAAAATTACGACCATTTTAAGTGAAAAAATAGAAAAGTCCAGTGGTTAGTCAAGATAATCTAGTAGTTGACCACCCAGTAGTTGGTCACGCGCTAGTAGTTGATCACCCAGTAGTTGGTCAATCAGATTATGACAACGGCTCTCAACCATTTAATTTTTAAAAAAATCAATAAGTATTCGGTAAAATTGTCACTCATTAGCCATGAGAAAGAGAAACTATCATTTTTCGTAAATATTTACCAATTTTTTGCATGATCAACCACTAGAACTTTACAAAAATTTCGTAAGTCTAGTACTTGATCAAAATGATCAACTACTGGCTAAACACCATTTTTACCTTCCAGTAGATAGTCACCGCCATATTTGATAGAATTTTGGCAATATTTTTTATTTTAATGAAGAAATGGAATCTCCAAACTCTTCTGATTCAGGTCCAAATGGTTATATTTCAAGTTTTATTAATCTTAATAGTGTAAAATTCATATTTCGATAAACACTTCGGCTTAACAAAAATCTTTAGAATTGGCATCATTTTGAAAATTGTTCTAACAAAAAAATTTCAGACGATCATTATTAATTACTTGAACAGAATTGATTAAAAACTTTTATGTGGTTCTATGCAGAAATGTTCCAGGTTTGCTCTAAAAAAAATTTCTGAAGCTATTTTAAAAATACGCTTAATTATAAACATTTTTCTTCTCAAGTGACCCACCACTGGGTCGTGGCCAACGACTGGTGCAACTACCTTAGTTGTTTTCAAAAAAATGAAGTAGTAAAATCAGGAATTTTCGCAAGTTCTTTCTAAAAAAAAAAAAAAAAAAATCATCTGAAAGTATTTTTACTTTCATTTTCAAGTATGAGGGGAGGGGGGTTCGGCTTTTGAAGAAATTTCAAGACAATATTTCATTATTTCTTCTGTTTGGTACTGTATATTTAAAAAAAAAAAATTACTACATACATTTTTAGCCATTTCCAACTTTAATTTGTTTTCAACCAACTCAAAAAAAAATTCTTGATTTCTTGAAATTTTTAATTTTTTCCTGACCTTATTTTTTCTTTTTTGATTTTTAGAAATTTTTACAGTGCCTTGATTTTGATTTTTTTTTTTCAAACTAAAATTTTACAATCATTTTAAACTTTTAACAATTTATTTTGATTTTAAAATTAATTCCATTTTCTTATGTACTTGATCACCTTTTTAATTTTTTCATTTCCAGTTAGGCCTACTCGATTTCTTGCTTGATGTTTTCATTACAATTCACCTATTATTTTATTTTGTAGTTGAATTTTTTTCAACCTTTAAAAGTTTAAAATGGGCCTAAGTTTTAATTTTCTAAATTTACTATTTTTGCTCAAAACTCCTGTTCTCGTTTTATTTATTTTTTCGAACTGGCCTTTTTTTCCCAACTGAAACTGAATTCCACTATTTTAAAAATTGAAATTCATTTTAGATTCAAATTTTTAATCATCTATCTGTCCAAATTAATTTATCTAATTTTTTTAAAATTTCTAGACATTTTTTTCTCTTTCAATCTCTTACTCTTTTCAATTTTTTTGAATCTTTCAAGCAATTCAAAAAATTTTCATTTTTTTTTTTGAATTAAAATGTGAGTTGAGTAGTTACATTTTTATTTTTAATCATTTTTAGTTTTTTTTCAATTTTTTTAAATATTTTCATTTTTTCATATTTTTTGTTTCTTTTTCACTGCGAATTATTTGGAACGTTCAAAGTACCTAATTCAAACATTTTCAAATTCTTATATTTTTTCACATTCTCCAAATTTTTTGATTTTTGTAACAACACTTACAACTGTTTTGTTCAAAAGTCCTGAAATATATATATTTTTTGTAATTTTTTTTCAATCAGCATTCTCATTAAGAAAATCAAATCTTTTTTTGATTCAAATTTCAGTTTCTAAATTAGGTAAATACTTAGTTGAGAAATGTGTCCTGATTTTTCAAATATTCTAATTAATGTTTAGTTTGGTATTTAAAAAAGCAAAAATTATTCCTAGGTAATTTTTTTTCAATTTAATTTTTTTTTTTTTTTTAAATCTTTAGGTATAACTAATTGTAAGTATCTACAAAATGGCTCCAAAAATATTTTTCAATTTTTTTCACCTCATAAAGATTTTTTTTACTGAAATTTTATTTTATAATTCGATTGTCTTTTCAAATTTGCACTATACATTTTAATTTAATTTTTGAAATTTTCAATTTCAATTTTTTAATTTAATTTTTATTTTTTCCAATTTCTTATTTATTTTCAATTTTTTAAATGTTTAAAATAATGTAAAATTCCCAATAATTTTTTTTTTAATTTTCAAATTTTTCATTTTTTGAAATACTTGGGTGTTCTCAAATCTGTTTTGCTTAAAAGTTCTGTTCTTTTTGATTTTTCTCAGTGGATGCTCATTTCTTCAAAAACCAAAACTTTATTGTCATTTTCATTTCAAAAAATCTTCAATTCGAAAAAAAATCAAAATTATTGATTTTTTTTTAATCTAATAATTTTTGTTCTATTTAAATTTTTTATAGTGGCATTCATTTTTTTTTTCAATCAGGTAGTATTAATTTTTAATTTTTTCAGTTCATTGAAAAAATTTCGAAACTTGAAATTTCAAAATTTTCAAGTTTCACTGATTTATCCAATTTTAATTTTTAATTCCTCTCAGTTTTTCCATTTATCAATGTATCGTGGTCGATTTTTTATATCAGTATTAAATATTTTTTATACTTCCCTTATTCTGTGTTCATTTCGGGGGTGGACGGTGGTGGTGTTAAAATGAAAAATAATTCTACGTATAAATGATTTTGCACTATTATTTATCAGACGTTCTACGAGTATTAAAAGGTTCCAGTCGATAACCAAAGGAAAACTAAATCAATCGCAGAATTTACCCACATTGTTAAAATTTCCATCCGTAATTTCGAACAAATTAAACAATAAACCGATCGTGTAATTAGTACATATTATCTATTTCATTGATATGGTCATCTTTTAGTCAACGTAACGTTTATTAATTGCTTACCATAGCGTATTCTATTTGTGCACATAGTATACATGCATTTGTTAACTCATTTGTATGGAGATTATATGTACTACTAGTGCTTCGGAAAAGATGCGAGGGTGGAGGTGAAGCAGGACAGTCTATGAGAAAACAAAGCAGTGGTGCTAATACGATTGTGGTCAAACGGATAGATCACACTACACAGCGCAGCACGTACAGTGCATACATTTTACCATATTATATACAAAGTACCAGTATGGTATTTACATTGTGTAGGTGTGTGAGTGTGTAATGGGCTTCAGCACGCATCATTCGCTTAATGGAATGCGCCTATTGTTTGAGGCGAAGATTAATAGCGATAATAACGACAGTATGTGGAGAGAATGAGAGCCACACGGGAAGTATTTACCGCGAACTGAGGCGCCCGAGCCAACGAGGAGGAGGGCATGTGGGACTATAGATGGGATCAAGGGAGACACATTATACTAAATTGATTATAATTCGTTATAAATGTTTTGTTGTGCGTTTGTCGTACGTTGATAAAGGGAGATTTGCCTACAAGAGAGGATGTCTGTCGCCCGACGACGATGTCCACTCTCTCATCGTGGCACCGGCCAAAAATCGTCTGGAAAATGGGGCCGGGGCCGCGGCCCTAACATCGTCTGGTCTCTGGACGTCGTCGTCGTTATCGTAATTAATCGAATGTATGTTACAAATGTCATGTCCGTGATGTCTGTTGGATACAAACGTGTATTTTGGATTTTAGCCAGTTGACAAATCAGATCGGCAGACCGAAAGACGAGAATAAATTTAGTGACGTCATATGCGCGACTAGGAGCGGGACACCTGTGCTCGCAACGTGGCCAGATATACGTACAATGACGTCTATGTCGATTTAGAAATTAATTAATCGAATAAACGATCTCGGGTAAATGGTGAGCGAGAGTTACCCAGTATATGTGTAGCAGAAATAAATTAATGGAAATTGCCTATTTTTCAAAATTGAAGGAGACTCAATTTTTCAAAAAAAAAAAAAATTAAAATTTTTAGCATTAAAAAAAACTGTCGATTTTTCAGAATGGAGAGTAATTTTCAATTTTTTCATAACTGATGGAAATTGTGAAATTTTCAGAATTAGTGGAATGTATGAATTTTTTGGAATTGGTAGAGATTGTCAATTTTCTTGAATTAATGGGAATTTTCGAATTCTTTAGAATTGGTGGAAATTGACAGTTTTTTGAAATTAATGAAAATTATCTATTTTTTAGAATTGATGTAAATCGTCGAATTTTTCAGAAATGATGAAAAGTGTCGATTTTTCAGAATGGATAGAAAATTTCAATTTTTTACAATTGATGGAAATTATCAATTTTTTTTCAGTTGGTTGAAATTATAGATTTTTCAGAATATAGAACTAATGGAAATCTTCGATTTTTTAGAATTTAAAGAAATCATCAAATTTTTCAGAATCTATGAAAATTTCGATTTTTAAAAATGGATAGAAATTTCTGATTATTTACAATCGGTGGAAATCGTCAATCGATGGAAATTGTAATTTTTTTCAGAATCAATGAAAATTGTGAGATTTGGAAATGATGGAATAATTTCAATAATTTTAGGAAGTGGTAGAAATTGTAAATTCTTTTGAAATTGTCATTTTTTGTAATTGATGGAAATTGTTGATTTTTCATAATTGCATGATGGAAATTCTAAATCTTTTGAGTTATGATAGAAATTTTGAAATTCCAAAATTAATGAAAATTGCGAGTTTTTTGGAATTTATGTAAAACGTTGATATTTTAGAAAAAATATCATGACTAATGAAAATTGAAAGTTTTTTCGAATTGATACGATCTCTCAATTTTTGTAGAATTGATAGAAATTATTTTCAATTTTTCAAACTTGAAAAAAGTTTCAAAAATTGATGTAGTCAGTTTTTTAAATTAGTGGACATGTTGAATTTTTCTACTTTGATGAAAATTTTTCTTTTTTCAGAATAAATTATAGAAATTGTCCATTTTTCATAATTGACGGAATTTTCAACTCTTTGGAATTATGATAAAAATTTTGAAATTTCAAAATCAATTGAAACTTTTAGTTTTTTGGAATTGATGGAATGCCCCTAATTTCGTGTAGAATTTTATAGAAATTATCAATTTATTAAACTTGAAAAAAAGTTTCAAAATCGGTTGAGTCAGTTTTTTCAAAATTAGTGAATATGTTGAATTTTCTTGATTTGATGGAAATTTTTGGTTTTTCAGAATGGATACAAATTGTCAATTTTTCACAATCGACTGAATCGACAGCAATTTTTGATTTTTCACAATTGATGGAAAATGCAAATTTTCTAGAATTGGTAAAAAGTGCCGATTTTTAGCAGTTTATTGATTTTGAAATTGCCAATTCTTTAAAATTGATACAAATTTTCATTTTTTTTTGAAGGAAATAATCGATTTTTCAGAATTGATGAAAATTCCAAATTTTCAGAATTTTTATAGAAATTTTGAAATTTTAAAATTAATGGAAATTCTGAGTTTTTTTGGAATTGATAGAATGTTCTAATTCTCGAAAAAATTTGATCGAAATTATCAATTTTTTAGACTTGAGAAAAAGTTTTAAAATTGATGAAGAAAGTTTTTTAAAATTAGTAAACAAGTTGAATTTTCCGGATTTGATCGAAATTTTTGGTTTTTCAGGAGGGATACAAATTGTCAATTTTTCACAATCGACTGAATCGACAGCAATTTTTGATTTTTCACAATTGATGGAAAATGCAAATTTTCTAGAATTGGTAAAAAGTGTCGATTTTTAGCAATTTACTGAAATCACAAATTTTTGAAACTTTAAAATTGATAGAAATTTTCATTTTTTTGGAATTGAAAGAAATAGTTGATTTTTCAGAATTCATGAAAATTCCTAATCTTCTGAATTTATGGAAATTTCAAAATTAATCGAAATTGTAAGCTTTTTTAACTGATAAAAATCTTAAATTTTTTTTTGAATTGATGAAAATCTTAAAATTTTTTAGAATTGAATTGATTTAAATGTCAGTTTTTAAGAATTGACGCAATATGGTCATTTTTTGGAATCTATAAAAATTATCAATTTTGTAGAATTCACAGAAATTGACAAAATTTCATAATTGGTGGAAATTATCAAATTTTTGGAATTGATAAAATCTGTTGTTTTTTTTGTTGAAAAAATGTAAATTTTCAATTTTTTGAATTTGATTTTTTTTTTCAAAATTGATGAATAATTTAATTTTTAAAAGTTGTTGGAAATCCTAAATTTTCCGCATTTGATGGAAATTTTCAATTTTCCAGAATTTACGAAAAATTACTTTTTAGAATTTTTAGAATTGATGAAAAGTTTCAATTTCTCACTATTGATGGAAATCGCAAAGTTTTTCATACTTTATGGAAATTGACAATTTTCAGAATTGAATAGGTAAATTTTCATTTTTTCGGAAATTATACAAATCGGACATCTCGCAGAATAGATGGAAATTGCCAGATTGTTGGAATTGATGATTGGTAATTCTACAGCATTATTATTAGACATTCTCAATTTCTCAGATTAAATTTAAATTGTCGATTTTTCATAATGGATATAAATTTCCCATTTTTTAAAATTGATGGAAATTGTAACTTTTTTCGAAATTGAAGTGAATTGCAAAATTTTCGAATTTGAAAAAAAATTGTCACTTTTTTGGTATTTACCTCATACCTATTAAAACAATCAATTCTTCATTATTGATAAAAATTGTCGATTTTCCCGAAATCATGGAATTAATAATTTTTGGAATTTATGAAAATTGTTGATTTTTTACAATGACTATTAAAATTTGAAAATTTCAAATACCTGAAGTACGTTTTTTGGATTTGCGGATTTGGCAAAAAAATTCCAATTTTTCGAAATGAATAAAAATTAATGAAACGACGACATACCTGGAATTCGAATTTAGAGAATTCATCGACCGTGTTCACGTTGGTTCTGGCGCTGTAAATCGAAGGACACGTCTGGTCGTTGATTTCGCTGTTGATCTCGGGCCAAGTATCCTTGGGTGGTGATTTCCACGCTGGCACTTTGCTCTCGAACTGATTCGATGAGGCGCTCTTCAAGTACGAACTCCTAGGCTGCGAGATCGACACCTGGCCCGAGAATCCGCTCGTGGTAGGATTGGCGATATTAATCACCCCTGTATAGCTACCATAATACAAACACACCGTCACGAATACAAGTATAAAGAATACGAAACCGATGAATCGGGTCGAACTGTATTTTCGAAACGGAAACATAGCTACGAATTTAAAACGAAAATTTTCGATACAAAAAAGCACAACTCTGCAAGCACTTTAAAACCAGACTAGAGCACGAAAAATGAAACGAAAAAACGCTGATAACTGATAATAAAGGATGGTGTCAGCCTGTTGACATTAGGAAACTGCTCCCAATCGAGAGGATTTTTCTATCAAACATATCACCACCGTGGCACTGGCGTGATGAAAACCGCATCAGCATTCAGCAAAACCATTATCTGTGGGCTCTGTGCGGTGCTTATGGTGCGGCCAATTCTCTAATCGATGGTATCCGGTGCGCCAGGAAAAATTCATCCATCGTTTGACACCGGTCGCCCGTTTTCCGTTTTATCTGTAAAAAAAAAGATACAAATGCGATGAGCTCGGGTAATCGTGCGATATGACAATTCGAAGCAAAGGAAATGCTCGTGTGGGACATGTACGAGTATATCGGCACGAATAATAATTGGCGGTGTGTTGATTGGCGCGGATAAATTATGAAAAAAATATGTAAATGATGCCAACGAATACCGTGTGTGACCCAGTTTGATCATTGATAACCATTCCCTCGAATATCGTATTTTCAATGAATTCTCGTTTATGGAATACTTATAGGTCTGGGAGGAGGGAAAAAGGTCAGGAACGTATTCAACACTTTGGGGTTGTTTTTCTATTTGTAGTGGAAATTTTGAGCATTGGAAGGTCTTTAAATCCATTAGAATCAAAGTTGAAAAAAAAATGATTTAAAGAAAATTAAATGTGAGCAAAAGGGGTTTGGTAATATTGAAATAATTTCTATGAAAAATAAAGAAAAATTTATACCTAAACATAAATGAGACAATATTCCATTAAAAAATAAAAGAGAAAATATTGAATAAAATCAAGAAATTAGATTAAATGAAAAATGCATCAAAATTAGTAGGCATTAAAAAAAAAAAAAAATTAAAAAGTGAAAAATTCAACTAAGCCAAGAAAAATGATTATAAGGGTCATTCTCAAAATACGCCAAATATTCAGGTTACCACTCAATATCTCACGAAGTATTAATGCTAGAATGAATTTCTTGTTATGTATGGATAGAGTACACTCTGGGCTATAACAATCCATATTAAAAAGAAATTTTGAATTACATACTCATCGCCCTAAAAATTAAATAGTGGAGAAATGTCCACCGTCGTGGCGCGTTACCACTCAACTTCTACATAATAAATTGTATTTCTCTGATCTCATTATAGCTTGTTGATTTAATTATCACACTGATACAACACCCAGAGATGTGTATTAAATATTAAAGCATTTCAAACGAATTTTCAAGATCATTTTGGTACATCCAGAACAGCTCAAAGTTTGTAACCCAGTTATTCCTATCTTCGTCAGGGCAGTTTGTAACGTGATGGAGGGGAGGGTAATTGAATACTTTCAAATGCAAAAATCGGTCAAACCGACACCTCACCATCCTAAAATTAATATTCAGTGCAATTTTCATATCCTTGAGTAATGTGAGTGCTGAGAAACCGGAAAATCTTTTAAAAACCTCTATTTGGCCAGCTATCATGTCTTCGTAATGGCTCCCAATTTTGAGGCCGGGAGTGAATATTTTATTTTCAGCTAAGCGGCGTTGAAACAAGTAAGTGGACCTGATTGGAACGTGATATTCAGTTTTTTCTATGAACGGATCCATCTCTTACAATTTGAAAATTTTTAAAATTTTGTTTTCACTATATTTGTCCACCGTCGTGGCGTAATATTTTTTTTCTTCCAAAATTAAAGACAGCTATAGATGCATTGCTCACTACAGTCTTCCATCATTCTAAATGTGATCTAAATGTTGATTTTAACCATTTTTTTTTTGTATGCCCCTTCCTTTGCCCAAAAATGCTGGTTTAATTTCAAACAATAGACACCACAACTTAAAAATGAAAAAAAATGTCTAAATGCAGACTTTCTTTGAAACTTTATTGAATAATTGGAATTCTTGACATTTTTATTTTGTTCCCCTGGTAAAGTTTGTGTTTTACAAGTTTTAGATTTTTCGGGGTGGGGGGGGGGGTAATATTATGAAATTTTCACTATAATGTCCACCGTCGTGGACAAAAGTCGCCCCCTCTCCCCCTGTGTGGGGTTTCCTGCTTGTCCAACTATACAGATGTTGTCTCCTACATCATACAATATTTTTTCAAAAAAAAAAAATTATTTACTGCATGATGAAAAATCCAAAAAATCACTAGCGAATGTTCGGCGTATTTTGAGAATGACCCATAAACTAAATGATGTAGAAAAAATTGAAAATTAATTTTAAAAAATCACATTGGCTTTTCGCACATCGACACACTTGCCTTGGTGTTGTCATTTTTTCCTTTCGTTTCGTTTTTTCAACTTCTACTATTGGTGGAAATCTTCTACAAACAATATAAGTTAAAATAATGAAACCACGGAAAACAATAACAAGGACAGAGAAATGTGTTTCAATGTGAGAAGAGTCTCGAAGAGTTTTGACTTGAGTGGATTGTTATTACTTATTGTATACTGTATACCGGTCTTCGACTTAAATTGTTATTACTTCATCCACAGATTTGTTGAAATTAAAAAATCATCGATTTATAAAAAATGAAAAATTTCGTCGATTTTTTGAATCGACGAAATTCATTGATTAATCAAAATCGAAAAACATTATCAAACAATCGAAACCAAAAAATTATACGCAATTGAAAATTCTATCGACTTATCGAATCAAAAATTTTAGTTCATTTCTCGAAATTATTCAAAAAATTATTGATTTACCAAAATTTAAAAATTTAATCGATTTATCGGATTTAAAATTTTTTTTAAATTGGCTAATTTCTTTAAATTTAAAAACCATGTATTTTTCAAAATTGAAAAATTCATTCCTTGATTATAGTCGAAAAACACTGAAACGAAAAATAATTTTTCGACTCCACAAAGTAAGACCACAACTTGATATATTTTTCTCTCTATAGCTTAAGATTTCTTTATCAAAAAAAAACAAAAAAAAAAAAAACAGATTTTTTAAGTTAAAAAATGAGGGAATTTTACTACAAAACAATTTTTAAAATTATTTACTCTTTAAAAAATTGTGATTTTTTCCTCCAAAAATACCTAAAAAATCCTAATAATTTAAAAAAAGTTACTGGTGTTTCCCCGAAAAATTGAAAGATTTTTTTTTTTTTTTTAATGGATAAGACAAAAAATGATTGATTTTTCTTTAAAAAAGTGAAAAGTTTTTTTTTTAATACAAAAAGTTGAAAAATTTAGAAGCTTTTCTCTAAAAAATCTTATTTTTAGAAAAAATTACCAATCACCAGAAATTATGATTTATTTCCTTCTTCAAAAGTGAAAATAATTATAGGTTTTACTCTAAAAAAATGTTGATAATTTTTTCCAAATAAGTGAGATATTCCCCTCCCCTTCCCCCCAAAAAAACAATTGAAAGATCTTTTTTCAAAAAAAAAAATAAATAAATAAAAAATAAAAAGATTTCTTTTACATGCAAAACAAACATAAACTCCCAAAAAATTAAATACTTTTTTTCAAAGAAAATTGGGAACAAAAATCTTGTTTTTTTCTCTCTCTAAAAATAATTTTAAAAAAAAAATAATAGATAATAACAAAAATAAGATAACAAAAAACAAACTAACAAAAAAATCAATAGATTTTTACTTTTTGAAAAATGATTTTTTTTTCTCAAAAAATTTATAATTATGGAGGTCTTCTTTCTAAAATGGTTCAATTTTTCAAAAATGAAATGAGAAGAAGAAGAAAAAAGAATTGAAATATGACATTGAACTTTTTTCTCCCAAAAATGAGGAGTTTTCTCAAGTTGATTTTTTACTCAAAAAAATTTAAAGATTTCTACCTCAAAAAATTTTCTACAAGAATTTAAGGAGTAATTTTATTAACAACAGAAAAGAATAATTTTTCACTTCAAGAAAATTTTAATTTTTTTTTGAACAAATTTTTTTTTAGAGAATTTGTAGTACGTGCTACTTATATTTATTTCAATTTTTTGAAATAAAATTGGAATAAATTTCTCCCAAAAGGTTAGACCTGTTTTGAAAAATGAGACTTGTTTTTAGCAAGTTGTGGAATTGAAAAATGTAAGTTGTGAAAAATTTTCAGCGGTGTCACAAAAAAAATTGAATGACTCTCATCAGAGGAAGTTCCAAACCGAGTAAAAAAATGCAAGCTAAATTATTGCATTGGGGTCCCTCACTCGGCTCTCGCCGGTACTGCATCGAAATTAAAAGAATTCGAAAAATTTTCAAGATACAAAAAATGCTCCTTTTAGGAAATTTTAAATATTTTGGAGAATCGTTTTTAATTCCTTGCGGATGCTCCAAAGTGACTGAAAAATTTCTAAATTTGATTTATAATAAAACAACTCGTCTTTGGTTTTTCTCTACTCATCTAAAATAATTTGAAAATGTTGAAAAAATATTAAAAATTTTATGGCACTCTAGAATGACTGGAAAACGTGCTGCATCAACTTGAGAAATTAAAAATTGGGCGGCAATCAAAATTTAAATATTTTCCTTGAAACATATTTTGAGCATTTTCTCAATTTTTTTTTAAATTCGTGAAAAGTTGGGAAAGTACCTGGATTCCTGGACGTTAATATATTTTTTTTTTACCCATACCTATTTTCTCTATCTACCCAATCTCATATCTCATATAAATAATAAAGTTCATTTTACTCGTCAGTTGATAAAAATTTGATCCAAAAAAGCAGAAGAAAAACACTCGACAAGAACAATCCGCCAACTCAGGTAACTCACGCATACAGAATTTTAATTCGCTTTCGTATGGTTCGGCGACGTCTACCTCTGCTCGGCACCCCGTCCCACTTACACATCGTTTATGCGGATCGTCCTCATATACATACAGTGAACGTAGCACGCCAAAGCTCTAAAAAGCAGCGTACAGTGCGCTTTTCTAAATCTCTTGTTATCTTCTGGTAATCTCGTTGCTACGAATTAATTACGAAATGAGCTTAATGCTTTCGAGGGCTTTTAACAAGAAGACGACGACGCGACGAGACGCCCCTTTCCCTCGTCCGACATCCTCTGGTATTATATCGTTATTGCGAGCATTTTGATATACTATATGTGCACTGTCCTCGCCTCCACTGTAGTGCCATCGCCATTCCACGTGTTGGGAGCTTTTTAATGTATGGACGTATTGTTAAATAAACAGCTACTAATTATTTTTAATCTCGATATTTGCATATTACGACGGGTGTTTTGTCTTTTCTCCTAGCATCGTGGGATGCCCCTGCAGCATGCCTGGGCTCTTTGATAAATTGCGATGCAGTTAACAGTGTGTCCTTTTTTTCCTATACCTACCTTCGGTCTGAAAAATTCTCGAGAATTAATACTTCGCACCTTTGTTCGAAAGATGCGAAAGTCTACCTATCGAAATGCATCGTAATTTATCAAATGTGAAAATTTTGTCGTATACCTACATATTTCGAGCACACGAACCAGATTTTACGATACGTTTCCATTTGCCCCAGCACGTCTTTATCGAAGCACGACGAAAAAATACCTACCTACGTAAGACAGCTCAACGTAATATGGAGCTCGAAGATCAACCGTATTATATGAATGTATAAAATTTCATCGTAAATTTTTGCCCACCCCTGGCTCGTCTCATGGTACCATTTTTACGATCCTATGGCACGGAAAAAATTACGAAAAAATGACAAAAATATGTGCAAAATTTATGGTCTGAAAAATGGACAGTGCTAATGGCGACGAGTGCAGGGAGCCGGGATTCCTCTTCGCATATATAAATTTCACGATGCGGTATTTTTCCCTCTTCGAATTACGACACGATGCGATGGTAATATTGTACGTTCCTAAGAGTAATTTTTTTTTACCCCCGACTAGTAGGTTTATACTCCTGTATGAGATACGTAGGTACGTAACTCTCATTCTGGCGGTGTAATTTTACTAATTTGTTATCACACACCGGTGTTCGTCGTTGGTACGTATACGTACATTATTCTCGGCCTGATGTTTTAGTGTATTAGCTGCATGAGTTATATTCAGCGAGGAAATTTCGTTCAAAATGAGAAATAGTGTGGGCGTAGGGAATTTGTGCCCTTTTATGCCTAGTCTATCGAATGTAATGTGTCCATAATGTGGAGTGAAAATAAACGCGGATGGGGAATGGGGATAAGTACGTAAATGTATCATTTTGCAGGGGAAAAAAGGCTTCATCGAGTCGATGGTGGGGAAATTCTATTTCAAACAAGTAAATGTAGAGCTGTGTTTGGTTTTGAAATGGAAATTATACCGAGACTTCGTCAGATGCTTAATTTGTTCCGAAAAATAGATATTTATTTCACTTCTCTTTGAAAAAATAAAAATAAAATATTGGTACCTAATACCTATGTATATGTAATGAAGTATAATGTTTAAGGAAGGATGGAGGAGAAAGTTTTACGAATCACTCGCTGCATAAAATTATCAACTTCAATGGAAAATTCTGTTGTTTTCTTTAAAAATTAGATTTTTTTCCAGATCTTGTCATTTTTAATTTTATTAGATACAATTTTTTCAATTCTTATTTTTTCTCAATTTTTGTGTTTTTAGAATTCTATTTTATTTCTGCTCATTTTGAATTTACACATAATTTTTTTCAGCAAACAAAAAATATCGTTTTTTAAAATTTAGTTAATTTTTTTAAGTAGGTACATAATTTTAATGATTTTTCACTAAAATTAATTTTCCTGACATTTTTTGCTTATCAATTAGTAGCCATTTATAACTCAATTTCATTTTTTTTTAAATTTTAATTTAAAAAAATTCAATCCTTCACTGTTCTCATTTTAGGAGTTTCAATTTTTTTAGACATTTTAAACACATTTTTTAATTTTTTTTTTAGCAAACCAAAAAAAAAAAACAATTTTCAATTTGTGATTTTCATTCTAATTTTATTTTTCATTATCGTGAATTTCTTACAATTTAATTTTTTTTTTCATGTTTTCAAATTTATTTTCTTCTAATTCTATTCATTTTCAGTTTCGTTTCTACTTTAAATTTTAAAATTGAATTCAATTGAAATGATCCATAAAATACGAAATATGTAAATAAATACTTAAGTAGTAAATACAGGGTGTCCCGATTCAGATTATCCAGAATTGAGATACTTAAAACCTACTGCCAGTAACAAAAAACTTCAGAGATATCAAGTTTTTCAAAAACTTGAAATTTCTTCGTACATATTTTTCAAATTTGAATACCATCTTGAAATTTTCGTTCATTTTTACAATTTTTTGTAGCTTTTCGTCATTTTTTAATTTTCTTAACTGGAATTTTTTCCTATTTCTAATTTTATTAAATTTTTAATTTTCCAGATTTTTATTTTCAAAATAAAAACATTCAATGAGACACAGTTTCAATTTTTTTTTGTTGTCAGTTTTATTCAATGTGTTGAATTTTAAATTTTATTAGTGTTTGATTTATTCGATCGTCATTTTTTTGGTTGATTTTTTAATGTTTTAAGTTTTCTTTTTTTCCTCCAATTCACTCAATTTTTAATCATTATTTTTGCACAGGTTCAATTTCTTCTATTTTCAGTGTTTTTTTTTTTTTTTTTTTTTTTTGATCACGTTTTCCTATTCTTAAAATTACTTCATTCCTTCTTGTTATTCAATCTTGTACAGAATAATTTTTAGTAGGATTTCGCGAATTTTATTTGACTTTTTAAGTTTTCCATTTTCATTTCACCAATTTCACTCAGTTTTTATTTACTTCCAAATCGAATTTGATTTTATCAATGAAGATTTTTTTCTTCTTATTTTTAGTCATTTTGTTCGAGTTTTTCAATTTTTTATTTAATTTAATTTCTTGATTTTTCAGATTTTTCCAAATAATTTTTTCAGTTTTTTGCAATTTTCAATTTTTTGCTGGGTTTTTTTCAGTGCCTATGTCAGTTTACAGACACATTTTTTCATTTCAAGTCAGGTCTTTACGATCGAAAATATTTTTAAATTTTATTTTTAAATTTTTTATTCAAGTATAAGCATTTTGATCGCATTTTTCAATTTTTAATTTTGTTTCATTTCTTGATTTTCTTCAGATTTCTTCATATTATTTTGAATTAAATATTGATTCAATTCGTTTTCAATTTTAAATTCAAAAATTTGAGAAATGAGCTAAAATAATTAAGTATAATTTGGATTTCTTCAAGTTGGTAATTTTTTTTAATATCGAAAAATTAGTCGAATTATTCCAATTTGATTTGTCAACAATAATTTTCAATTTTCATTCATTGATGAAATTTTTCAGTTTTTACAATTTTGAGGACTGATTTGAAATTTTGATTTTGATGAATTATTGATAGGTAATTTTTTTCGGTTTAGATTAATCAATAAATAATTTTCAATTTTGAGAAATTGATGAAATTTTTAAATTTTGATAATTCGAAGTTTTTTTAATTTTGAACAGTGCGTTTCCGATTTCTAAAAACCGATAAATTTTTTTTATTCGATTGGTCGAAGAAATTCTATAATTTCGATCATTCTATAAAATTTCTGAAATTTTTAGGAATGAGTTGAAAATTTTGAATTCAGTCTTTCGATTGTATTTTTCAAAATTTTTAATTTTTCTTCATTTCTTCATTTTCCCCCCTGATTTTTTCAATATTTGTCTATGTTTTTTATTCCTTTAAATTGTCATTTAAAAAAAGCAACAATTCTAGTTTTTGGCTTATTTCTAATTTTTTAAAAGGTGGCTCTGGTTTATGCGGTAAGCACTAATTCCCACGACAAATGTCACATTTTTGATACGAGTATTTTTCAATATTCAAAAAAGTAGAACATTTTTGCGGAAATTTGTACAGAAGTAGCCTATGAATACATATTTTTAATCGCGGAATCCATTTCTGTAATTATTTTTTACTTTTGCAAGTCGTACATGACTCCCCTCCAGTCTTTTCACGTCCTGAAAAAATTACGACCAAAGAAAAAACATCATACTGACTGGTGTTATGATACATTGTCTAAATAGATCAGGTCATATGTAAAGGATTTGAATTTTTCTCCAATATCACGAGAAAGAGACAACTCTGACTAATGCTGACTGGGCAGTTGGGCATTCGCAAGTACACGTAAGAGAGTTGGGATGTGCTGGCGGAATAATAAATAGACGTATATACGAATATCGTATACGACCGAAACACGCCAACCTAATGCGAATATTTTGCAGCCAACGACAATATCCTGAATTGGCGTAGTAGTCGTTGTGCTTTTCACGAGGCGCCAACTAGATCCCCTTTTACGATGCAGCAATTTCTCAACGTAGTATTATAATAATCGCGCTGGAGAATTTGGAGAGAGGACCGGAAGATGAAGAGGAGCAGGGCTTAATTAATATGCTAAAAACACGTATGATTTCTCTTCGAGATGGTTGTTTTTTTTTTAGACAGATGGATACGAATATGCATATCTGTTTGACCTTTGCTTCGGAGAACATAGCCCAGTGTACCTTTTTTAGAATTTAAATCATATTAGAGGAAGTCGTATACGAATTAATACATATTTTACCTCTTAACTATGGATTCGACCGAGGTGAGGTTTCGAATTACCAAAATACATAATATTTTTTATTCGAAAAGATCGAATTACGCCAGTCGAGGGATTATTCTGTATTTTCGGATCGATCAGCTCTATTTATAGGCAAACTAGCTGATTTTACGTATTTCCGGCTTAAATGGCGAATATCTCGCTTATAGACGATTTCACATCAACGAACTTAATATCTCTGGAGACGAGAGTGATCGATGATCTTGTTTGTGAATTGTGGATACGCGGATTGTGTACTATTGTGGAAATGAATAACAGTATTTGTCACGGTAATCGTATAAAAATGGCCGGGGCACCGTGAACGGTTTAAAAAAAAAAGGAAAAACTCGTTTCCAAGACGGAGAAAAAATACCTAATGTTTAATACCCGCACATTGACGGGCAAAATTTCAAATCACGATGAGATTATGGTTTTGCTTTTATACCTACGAATCCAGTTCCCGCGCACTTTTCTCATTTTACATCTTTTTTAATGTCCACGTCGCTCGCGTCGTTTCGATAAACAAGTGAAATTTTTAATTCTTCGGTTTATGTATACTTTGTTATACGTACGCACAGTCGAACATCTAGATAAGGTTGCCAATTCTGGTGATTTATAGCGTAACATGGTGAGATTTTATGACGGTTATGGTTTTACGAAAAGTATTAGCGAGGTTGAAGATTATTTTTAAAAAAATCTCGTTCGGATGTTCTTTTTTTTTTACTTTTTTAATGGACTCTGATACGAGCGAATCTCGACTATGTTTGTACATAGAGACTGACGACGTGAGAAAAAAATTGAATGCGATTGACGCCTCGTAAAAGTCCATCTCTATAATACAACGTTGGTAGAAAAATAAACCTAGTGTAGGTGGGTTGGGTCTTTGTTGACCAATTTTTTTTTAGAAGTTTTCTCGTACGGAAGTTGGTTGTCTAAAAATACGTAGTGTCGGATGAGTGGAGATTTGGACCCGATTTAGAGTCATTTTGGGAGTGAATTTGGAGAGTGTGGGAGGATTTGAATGAGTTTACGAGTTGCGAATTTTATATAGAATTTCGTTGATTTTTTTAGTCCATTCAAAGTGAGAAATTACGTATTTTTTGAAGAAAAAAATTGTTGGCTAATTTTTTAATACGTATTTTTACGTTTTTGCGCAAATTTTTCAGTAAAATTTTCAAATTTTACTAAAACGGTTAATATTTGAGAAAAATTAAAATAAAAAAAAATCAAGTGAAATCAGAATGGGAGTAAAAAATTTCAGGAATATCCTTAAATGGAAATCAAATTCTATAACATTAGTTGGGATCCCTTAAAAAAAATTCTCAAATTTTGTTGAAAATTTATTTTTTGTAAAAAAAAATTGGTAGGTATTTTTTATGAATTTTTCTTAGTAAAAACCATTGCTAAAATTTTATTTCGGAGTGCGGACCAATTTTTCAAATTTTGTCGAGAAATTTTCTTTACCTACCTAATAATTTTTTTAAATAAACATTCCTTTTAAATTTTTATTCAAACAGCTTTTTTTAATTTTATGTAGATAAAACAAATTTTTCTAGAAAAACTTATTTCAAAATACTTGGTTCATTTTAAAATCATTTTTTGAAATTTTGTGTAGGTATAGAGCTGATTTTTCAAATTTTAGAGAGAAATAATTTTGTATTTTTTATTTTTTTAATAGGTAGGTAGGTGAGTAAGCAATTCTGCCAATATTTTGATTTGAAACAAATGTCAAAAAATATATTTCAATTTTTTTTTTTCAAAAATCGAAAAAATCTTTCAAGTCTTTATTTTTAAATTTTTCAAAAATTTTATATGATGCCATTTTCTAGAATAAAATTTTTTCTGAAAAGTTGATTTTACTATCACTTTTCAAAATTTTGTTTGAAAAAATTTTCAAAATTTTTACAAGAAATATTTTTTTTAACCCCTTTTTTTGGAGATTTTTTTTTTTTTTTTTAATTCTTTCGTTAAAATCAACAGCTGCGCGAACTTTATTCTATAAAATTAAAGTTCAATTTTTTGAGGAAATTTATTTTTTCAATACACTTGGGTATCTCTCCAGCTTCTAATTTCATAGGTTTCGATTTTTTAGGATGCGTTTATCATCCTATAAAAAGTGAAATTTGTTATGGGGCTACTTTGAACACGCTGAACAAAAAACCATAAGTTCAGTAATTTGAATCGTACAAGTTGGTTTTGTGTAATATTTTGTTTTCAGTTCTACAATGGTACGAAAATACAAAAAAAAAAAAAAAAATTCTCAAACTTATTGCAAGTACGTATATTAACGTAAAGTCCTCAAAAAGCCTTAATTTCATATTTTATTGAAAAAGTGGCTCCAAAGTGAGTAAAAATGTAACTATTTCGATGAAATTTGATATTTAGGGTCCTTGCGCACCCTTTAATCGATTTATAAAGATTTCAAATTTCTAACCTTGGAAAAAGAGCAATGTTCAAAGTAGCCCCAAAACCAGGGCTACTTTGAACACCCTCTTTAATTTGAACTAAATACATTCTGAGGAGAGTTGGAATTTTTTTTTTTAAATGAAGTTGATACGAGAAGCTAGACCCAAAACAATGGCGTGAAAACCGTTTTTCTATGATCAGTGTAGCTACAGCAACAGAGGAAAATATACCCCAAAGTGTTCAAAGTAGCCCCCATTTACGGTATTATGTTTTTAAATTAAAATAAAAAAATTAAAAAAAACTGTTACCTACGAAAAATTTTTAGGAATGATCGCTTGAAATTTTGTTTGAAGCCATTTTTCTAATATTCATCTAAATTATGTATTATTATTTTAAATGTCTATTTGCAAAAAATTTTTTTTGATAAATTTTTCAAATAAAAAAATCAGCTAAAATTTTATTTAATAGGCCTAAAACAATGTTATTATTAAAAAAAAAAATATGAAAAGTTGGTTGAAAACATTTGTTTTTGTTCTTTATTTTGAAAAGAAAATGTTAATTTGATGCTAATTTAGTAATATTTCAAATTTGGTTGATAAGCATTTTTGAAATAATTAGGTACCCAGATGTAAAGTTTGTATCATTTTCATTAAAAAATGGTTTCTCAAGATTTTTTATGAGGTTTATTTCTTGAATTGAAATTCTTTCAAAAAGTTAGTTTTTTAGAATAATTTCTCAAAATTTTGTTCGAAGCTTGTAATTTTTCAAATTTTGTAATTTTTTTTTATGATTATTATTTTTTTCAAATTTTGTTTGAAGATATTTTATTAAAAATTTTGTTTGAAAATTCCTTTCAAGGAATTAATTTTTAATTAATGGGTATCTTGAAATTTTGTAATTTTGTCGAAACATAATTTCTAAAATTTTGTGATGGTGAATGAAAAGGGGGGGGGGTAAAAAAATTCGACTGAAAATTCATTCAAAAATATTTTTTTGAAATTTTGAATCCTATTTCCAAATTTTCTTTGAAAAATAAGTTTTTTTTTTTCAGATTTAATTGCTTAATTGTTGCATATTTTTAAGAACGATTTTTTAAAACTTCTCTCGATCCTACTTAATTTTGTTCATTGTTGAGAACTGGTTAGATTTTTTTTATAAGAAAATCATTCTGTAGTTCTGCTGAAATTTTCATTAACAAATATTTTTTAAAATTTTGCTTCAATAAAAAATTCTGTTGGAATTTTGTTTTGAAATAGGTCGTTATATGTACCTATTAGGTACACACTGAATTCTTTTAAAAATTTCGTTCGAAACCATTTTTTAACTTTTTTAATTTAAAAAAATCCTTCGTTCGAAATTTTTTTCAATTTCATTTTCTAACTTGAACCCAGTGATTTTTTCATGATAAATTTTACAGAAAAATTTAAACCGTTAAAAATGATTCATTTTCCAACACATTTGCGTCCGATTCACTTCTCAAATCGGGAGCAAAATCTTTCCAAGTCTCTACTCATCAACTCGTCATCTGCTTTTGACATCGACATGGAAAAATCACGCTGGATGGGCACGTGCTCGATCATCAGAGTGTGAAAAACGAGGACATTAATCCTTTTAGACATCTCGTCGACTCGTATCGCAGGCACGAGTATGTTCCTCGTCGACGAAAATCTTTGATCGCTGGTTACTCTCAGCACGACCATCTCGATGGCTGTCTGGAGGCTTTTACTCGATTCATGCGACTTAATTATGATCCATGTGAAAGATCACGAGATACGACATGGACGCGGTGAAGCTAACTCGAGTGTTACTTGGAAATACTGGCCACGTTGGTAGGTTCGATTCAGTCTGCAAGTGCAACTGCAAGTGTCGAATCGCACGAGTAATTCGAAAAATTCGTGATTTTTCTTTTCTTCTGTCGCTTCGGTATAGGTTTGGCCAGAAATGCTACGCTCGGTTGATTCATATGATGATTAGTATCCTATCCATATATACCTACAGATTGACACGAGCTACTCGTGTCTCTTTTTTCCTCTACCCAAATTTACTGCAGGTTTGTAGGGTTTACTTGAATAAATTTTGCACGAACATAGAAACACTATCGTACGTGTAAATTGGCCTGGTGAAAATTTCTCCATTCTCCATGCCCTTGAAACGACTTTTAAAAAGATGAAATTTACCGTAGCCGCCAAATTATCCTCGAGGGGTGCTTTTGCGGGCAAATGAGAAAAATTCTCAAAGGTATACGCACGTTTAAAACATTAAACTAGCGGTAGCTTTCCATATCAAAAGCGTATTCAAAATTTATTCTCGAAAACGAGCGCCACCGTCGAGCATATCGAGCCACACAGCTTTACATTTTCCCATCTCTGCGAAAATTTCATCACCTGAGACAGGTACACAGCTTTCACAATAGCTCCGAGAGATCGTTATGAGGCGAATTTATAATTTACTCGGGGAGTAATTCAAATGAACGAATTTAGTCTCGTAAACTTGAAGAAACCGTGCTTTGGACGTTTCATAGGTTTTGGATTATTTATTACGTTAATATATTCGCGCAGGGTGCACCTTACCTTTTTATAAGATGGCAAATTTCAATCTACCCCCCGCCAACGAACATTTCCGAATTGTAAATTCACTTTCAATGTACAACTCCGCTTCCCCCCTTCGGCCACCTGTTCGTTATTTAGTATCTTGGCGTGATTCATCATACCTCATTGGACACCCTAGGTTGGTATAGTACTTCGCACGATTTTCTTCTTCGATTTTTTTTTTTTTTTTTTTTTTTTGCGATAAAATCACAGCAACCCACATCCGAAACACCATAGCCCATTGTATCGCCCAAAGAAGACGTCCTAAGGTATTTCTATTGAAATTGTTACGCGAGCTGGTGTTGTGTGCGATGCAATGCGACCGCCGATGCCGAACTTGTTCGTAGTCTTTAACAAAGACGAGCATTTGCGATCGTGCCGAAGATAAATATCTCCACGAATCAATTGTTTTAGAAGATGCAGAGGTTTGCACGATGGTCAATGAATCGATTAATTTTTTACCGCTCGCAGAATGCATCGGTACGTGGTCTCAATTAATCTAACGTAAGATGGACGAGGAGAGGAGAAGGGGAGGTCGATATACGGTGTGAATTTTTACGAACCTTTCAACCAAGCTTTAAAAAAAACTCACGTTGGTTCAATTTGGTTAAATCTTCGATGTACGAGTAATCAATTTAGTGGATTTTATCAGGTACTTATTAGCCCAGTAAAAATGAAGAAATGGAATTAAATTTTGGAGGTGCAATAATTTTTTCATTTTGAAAAGTTCCTTTCGGTGTCCTGATTACCCATAAAACCGACCTCGAACTTCAGTCATACCTATAGTGGATGTATTCCAAATTTCTAAATATTGACTTGGAAAGGTTTTCTCTGTTTTTTTTTTTTTTTTTTTTTTTTTTTTTTTTGCTTATAACTCTTCAAATATGCGTTTAAATGAAAAAATGATCGTAACTGAAATAAAAGAACGTAGCATTTACAATAAAAAACTTCCTATTCATTTTTTCGAAAAATGAAGGGGTGGCGCAAAAACACGCGTTGAAACAAACAGGGTGAAAAAAAATGAAGAATGCCAAGAGTTTTTTTTATAATTTTTATTCAATTTTTTTTCGATTCAACACTATTCATTCATAAAATTTTTCCATTTTTAAATTTTTTGAAATGCATTTAAATTTACTTTTATTTTTTATAAAATTTCAATTCAACAGTTTTCTAGAAATTTTTAATTTCTAATTTTAGTTTTTTCGCCCTATTTTAGTTCAGTTCAGTCATTCTTTATTTAATTACAATTTTTTAGATTATCAAGCATTTTCTTTTATTTTTTCGAAGTTAATTTGTATTAAGAACTTTCAATTGTTTCAAAATTTAGTTTTTATCCAAAAATTTGTTAAAGAACTTTTTGGAGGAAATTAAGGTGGGGGGGCTATAAATTTTTTTGTTTGTTGAATGCATAGAGTTGACAAGCGGAATTTTCTAAGATCTTTGCATGACGTCAATTTGATTTTTCATCTATGAAGTTTTGAAGAAAAATTGGAAACTAATTTCATCTCGCTTTTTTTTACAAAAAAAATTAATTTTTGATTTTTGAAAAATAAAATGCATGGAGTTTTCAAAAAAAAAATATATATATTCATTTTGCATTTTAATGATGTCATTTTGTAGAAATTATTGATAAATTTTTTGGAAAATCAAAAATTTCAAGTATCAAAATTGGAGAAAAACACGACTTTTTCTTAATGCCCCGTTTCCAGAAAAACTATGCAACCCACGAGGTTTTTCCTCAGAATGTTTTTTATTCAGTACAGTCTGGTCTGCAGTCTGACGAGAGGGTTTCGCGAAATTATAATTTGCCGACGACTTCTTTCGAGTTAAATGGAATACTAAAAATTAATTTTTTTTGTAAAAAAAAGCGAGATGAAATTAGTTTCTAATTTTTCTTCAAAACTTCATAGATGAAAAATCAAATTGACGTCATGCAAAGGTCTTAGAAAATTCCGCTTGTCAACTCTATGCATTCAACAAAAAAAAAAAAAAAATGTATAGGCCCCCCCTCCCCCACCCCCTTAAGTATGTTCGAAAAAATTCTTACATTCTTTTAAAACAGAAAAAAAAGTCCATGATTTTTTGGAAGAATTTTTGTAAAAAAAATTCCACAATATATAAGTTATTTTTCCAGAAGAGATTTTTGTGAAAAAATGTCAGTACTTTTTTAGATACTTGGTGTACCTAGACCTACCTACTTATTGATGAATTTGAAATATTAAAAATTTCTTAATGTTTTTATTTATTAATTTTTTTCAATATTTTTCAATTTCTGGTATTTTTTAATTTTTACGAATTTTCAGTTTATTTTATTTTAAATTGTTTAGCAGCTCTGATTTTTTTTTCGTTGATTAACATTTTTATTGAGCTTTTTTCTTTTTCAATTCAAAATTCTTGATTTAATTCAAATCCTTTAAATTCTAAAAAATTTCGTCATTTTTCAATTATTTCAGCCCAATTGTAATTCAATTTTTTGGCAAATTGTTCACGTCGTCAAATATCTGGGATTACACCTTGATAGCCATCTCACGTGGAGAGACCATATTCTGAAGAAAAGAGCTCAACTAGACAAAAAGTTCAAATCCCTTTATTGGATTCTTGGAACAGATATGTTGAACCGACCAAACAAGATCTTAATATACAAATGTTTATTCAAACCAATTTGGTTGTACGGTATTGAACTCTGGGGTTCGGCTAGTGAATCCAATATCCAAATTATCGAAAGGTTCCAGAACAAAATTCTAAGAAAACTTATATATAACTACTTACTTATTTTCAATATCTTCCTTTTTTTTATGTTTTAAATTTTTGATATTTTTCAATTTTAATTCAAGTAGAGTAAGTGTTTTAATTTCTGTTTTTTTCATTCAACAAATTTCTTACAATTTTAATTTTATTTGGATTTAATTTTTGAATCTTGCTAATTGTAAAAAAAATGCGATTCCTTTCAATTAACAAAAAATAATAATTACATTTATGGGAAATATCGAGCACGAGACATTTTTGTGTCCAGTGATGACATCTAAAGGAACATTTCAAAATCAAAAAATCGTAGCTCACCCATAAAGCAATACGCTCCATTTTATGGTCTAATTTCATTGGCCTATTTATGGGGTCCGGTCATCTCAGATTTTTTCCAGATACCAATTAGCCAACATCTGGCGGGGAAAAAAATTAAAATAATAAATAACCGGAGGTTTTATGTCATCGTACTTGGCATTTCGATTTCGTCTCGTCGAGTGTTATTTTTTTTAGACCTACGTAGGTAACGTAATTTGAAATTATTATCAAAAAGGTTTCGCGTCGACGTCGTGTATAAAGTTCACTTCAAAACGATATTTTGCGAGTCTATCAACTTCGTCACGTCTTTGTACTCGTACTCTTAATTCGGGCTCGTTAATTGAGCAAAACACACGATGACGATGAGGCGGCGTCGACAAATAATTAGGTAAAAAGCATCTATCTACCCTGAAATGTCTACGAGTACGGTGCCTTTGGGTCGTCTTCTACCTGAAAAATATTTATACAACGCTTTTTAAAAGCGTTTGAAAATTTACTTTGGTTAAAAGGTTAAAATTTGACGAGAGTGATCCCTTTTTTTTTTTTTTTTTTGGAAATAAAGGTGTTTAATTTATTTTTTTTCAATATTAACTACAGAGATAAGAAGTTGAAAAATTTTCTTGGAATTGGTTTCCAAAAAATTTTATACTTCATTTCTTATTCAGCAGATATTCATGTTATTTTTTAAAGAAAAAAATAAAATGTGAAGACTTAGGACGTTCCCAACGGATAAACGTCAACTCATAATGCTCGTATAGAGTCGAAAAAACCACGATAATTGCCTCGAAATGGATTAAATACACGCGGAATGAATAATTTGTCCGGAGAATAACAATGCATATTATTATTAGTCACCGTACTAATCACTTTTACCACATAGATCCGAGTACTTATCCAGTAAAAAAAGAACTGACTCGAGCAACCGGTTTTTAAAATTTTTGATAATCGTTTTCGTTAGTTCTAGTAGGTTTTTTTTTATCTAACTCCTTCGTATTCTAATTCTATTCTAATTTTAAATAGATAAATGGTCGTCAATTCGGTATAATAAGCTAATAACGGTTTCCCAAGTCTCGGAGTCGCCAATCGGACGACCGACTCTGGTAGTATATGCCTTTAATGGTACCACAGTCCACAGCGAGTGGTTTTTCTCACTTCTTGGAAGTCGCGTGTTTGTGTTCATATTCACATGGTATGATCATAAACGAATACACAGATAGGTAACTACTAAGTATTGTGGGTATGTTTGGTGTACTAGGTGCTTGTACATGACATATCTTTTTATGTATATTAGTACCTAGGTATGTTGAATGATCCGATTACGATCATAAATTGGTGAAAATGGTGACATTTTGAGTGCAGGTGTGGACCTTATTGTGTAGGTAGAGGACTAGAGGTACCATGTAACCACGTAAAAATACAAAGGTCAAGTAGTGTTTCATATATCAAGATCTTCTTTCACGTATAGCTAGACCAACCTAATACTGTGGTCATTGAATGAAATTAATATTTTTTTTCGTTGTATATCGCGTGTGCTCCCATGTAGGTCTGTTTTTATATAATAATTAATGAAGATACATGCATAGAAAATTATTTAATATTTTCAGTGCATTTGACTAGTTTTCAGTGGTTGAAATTTTATTTAGTGATGAAAGATAAACTAGACAATGCGATGAGGGAAAGCGAGAAATTAGCGCGTGACAAAAATTTCCCTTTGGAAAAGTTTTTTAAATTTTACTCATGATTCATCAATATAATTTTATCTTATTTTTTTTTTATTTTTTTAAATCCAATCCTCAAAATTAATTGTAATTTTAAAAATAGCAAAGTCTGGGCATGATTTATGCGACTTCTGAAAATTGTTTAAAATAATTTATATAGGTACCTTGTATATAACCCTGCGAAATTATTAAAGTCCACTTAACTCAATAACCTTTAAATTGACTGAATTCATATTTAGATGTAGTTTGAAGTTTTTTTAAATTCTCCAAAAATTAAAATTATTCAATTTTTTTTGGAAAATTGATTTTGAATTTTTTTGGGAAAATGAATTTTGATTTTTTTTTATTGAAAAATGAATTTTGAGTTTGAAAAAATCAACGATTGAAAATTAAAAAAAAAAAATTAAAAAAACTATTCTGAGAGAAACTATTAAAAATTGAAGTACGCACGATTCAAAAAATAGGTAACTACTCAAAACATACTTATAGTTTGACTAGTTGAAATTTTTCAAAAATCTACTTTTCGAAAAATTTTGTAGAAATTATTACGATGAAAAATCAGCAAAAATTGAAAGAATTCCTCATGTACATATTTTTAAGGGGAAACAACTTCTTTATGTTTTATTTGAAATTATTCTTGTTTGGATTTTTTTCAAAAATTCTGATTTTAATTTTTTTTAAGAATTGCACTTTTAACCCCCCCCCCCCCCCACACACACACAAAAAAAATCAACTTAAAATTTTGTGGTATTTTATGCTCTTGGAAATCATCAATAATTTCTTTATACTGAATTCAAAGAACAACTCGTACAGACCTTTATATTTATTTTCTGAAAAATTATACGAATTTGATTTTTTTAAACATTCAACTATTGACAAATTTTATGGAATTTTATACAGGAAGAAGTCATTAACGATTTACGGAATTCTAGAAACACATTGTACCTAAAGATTTTTTTTTTTTTAAATTTTACTTCATTTTTTTGTGAATTCAACTTTTGTGAAAATTTTTATGAAATTACCTTACAAAAGAAATCATTAGCAATAGAATTTGAAGAAGAAGTTTGTATCTACATGGATAATATTCGATATTCTGTCGATTTTTTATTTCGATAATTTGTCGATTGTGCTGCTCGGGTGACTCATCTCAACATATTTTGACAAATTTTAATTTTTATAAAACTCGACTATCAATTTTTTGATCTAAAAATTCCTACTAATTACTGAAAATTGGTAAATTCGGAAAATAACTCATCTCTTTACTTCTCCTCTATTGATAAATGGAAGGGTGTGGGGGAAATTGAGCTGGAAGTTCTCCAATATTGAAACAAAAGGCCACGAAAATAAGCTCTTAACGATACCTACGAGGCTGCGAGTCATTCCAAGTACAACTTACTCACTCGATGGACAGAATGGTTGGTACCTATGCCTACGGGTACTTCCTAGACCTACCTATCCATCTACATGTCGCAGCTAATTCTTCGATAACGTAAAAATGCATCGAGCCGGGAGGTGTATTAAATTACGATAGCGTAATGCGGGTTCGGTATCGTATTTTCGTGTTTATCGATGAGGCTGCGACGACGCATGAAAAACCTAGCTAGGCCTCTTGGTACTTGGTAGTGCACTCATACCATACAAAAGAATATAGGCGACAAAGAGAAAATAAAAAAGCGAGAAAGAGAGAGGTGTGCACTGTGCAGTGTGCAGCCGCAGAGAGCGATAATGAGCTTATTTTTTTTCTAAAAGTATTCCAAGTAAATAATCTGCCAGGCGGCGTGTACCGATTACCTATAATCCCACGCGCGTATACCGGTATCTTAGATGTAGATTCGGTTCTGCTCAAGTATACCTTCCTTACCTACACTTAGGATATGTTTAAAAAATTCTCGCTACAGGAAAAAAGAAGACTCAAAGTTGGAATAAAAAATCCATGCACACTAGGGTGGCCCTTATTTTTCGAATTTTGGAAATGTTGTCGGGACGGGGGGTCAATTGGTGACATATTGGTAGAAAATAATTCCCTATTTTTTATTTTTCCTCTAACTGAATTTTAAGCCGTTTCTCAGGGGCCCTCAAATTTGAAAAAATCAAAAAAATAGAAAAAATAGAACATTTTGAAAATTTTTGAAAATTTTTAGCAAAATGGTCATAGGGATGGTATTTCTATAAGACAAGACCATTTTCGATGATTTCTTATCTTTGCCCCCCTTTTCATGGGACATGAAAAAACGTCATTTTTTACGTTTTTTAAAAAATTTGAAAAAAATGGCTACAAGTTTAAAAAAAAAAAAAAAATTAATAAAATGGCTTCAACATACATGTTATCACCCAAAAAGGTCATTTACGGTGATTTTTCACCACTGCCGTATCAGTGAGAATTTTTCAAAAACTATCAAAAATTGAAAAAAATGAGGTTCCCAAAAATGAAGGTAAGGATGAAAAATCGCCGTAAATGACCTTTTTGGGTGATAACATGTATGCTAAAAACATTTTATTCAAAAAAAAAAGTTTTTTAAATTTTTTGTCATTTTTTTCAAATTTTTTAAAAAACGTAAAAAATGACATTTTTTTTATGTCCCATGAAAAGGGGGGTAAAGATAATAAATCATCAAAAATGGTCTTGTCTTATAGAAATACCATCCCTATGACCATTTTGCTAAAAATTTTCAAAAATTTTCAAAATGTTCTATTTTTTCTTTTTTTTTTTCTTTTTTCAAATTTGGGGGCCCCTGAGAAACGGCTTAAAATTCAGTTAGAGGAAAAATAAAAAATAGGGAATTATTTTCTACCAATATGTCACCAATTGACCCCCCGTCCCGACAACATTTCCAAAATTCGAAAAATAAGGGCCACCCTAATGCACACAGACGAAAGTGTTAAATATTATAAGTACGACCATCTCTCTCGGCGTTGATTTGGTTATCGATTAAAAACGACCCAACAATTCTTTGAGAACACCGAGAATTTTCTACTTGTGCTTCTTTCTCTATGATTTATCAAAGCACCTACTAAGATACAAGTTTACATACTGTGTCTGTGTCCATAGTTTATCAAACACCAACACAAACACACCATCGAGTAATGTAGAATGAGTACCGGACAATACGAACCAGCGTACAAAAGAGAAAACTTAAACCGAGAGTGAATGTCGGTGAGTCGGTGTAACAAAAAGAGGGTTACCTGAATCTAGAATCTATATGGTCCACAATAAAGAGTCGATTCACATGCTCGTACCAGTCTCGTGGTAAATTTCGTCCAACTTGGTGACCTAAAAGTGTTGTTATGTTTCTGCGATGTACTTGTACTTGTAATTGTACTCGTGCCTTCTCCTCCTCCTCATTCTCGTTATTTTTTTCCTACATATTAAAGAAATACGTGTATTTTTTTCTTCATCGTCCCAACCACACCAATGGGTGTTAGAAGAACGGGTACAAATGAAGTGACTTTACAAACTTTGTTGCGTGCCAGCGCCTTAGGTTTTTTTTTTTACTCAATGTTGTTGTTTAAGCGATCATTAATGGCTGACTTGAGTCGTGTGCTGATTGCGTTTTCGTGTAAATTAAAAGCTACTATCTTTGACGCGAAATGAAATGTCTCGAAGTTGAAGGCGAAGTTGAACGTAATAGCGGGCCAGGGGTTGTTTAAAAATTTACAAAAAGTTTTCCAAAGACTTCCTATACCTACCTCGTGTTGTAGGGTTTCGGCAAGAAGCCGAAAGGCGAAAATGTGTAATAGAGTCGAGTATGAAAGTATAGAGTCAAAACCACCTAGACACTACAAGCCATGAAGTTAAATTTGGCAACCTTGCCGAAGACAGCCTACTTGAGCAATTGAAAATACGTTTTCTGGGCAAACGAAGTGTTTTTCGAAAAAATTGATGGGAACCAAAATTGTAGAGGGAAAAATTAACTTTCGTTTAATGTATTCGGAATTTTGATTCGACTAATATTTCTCGAGTTACGGTCAAAAAACTGATTTGAAGATGGGCCGTCTACCAGATTTTCCCTATTTTCCCGGTCAAAGAAGCGATTTTCGTAAAAATTGATAAGAACTAAAATTGTAGAGCAGAAAAAATCCTTCAGTTGTAGTGCTTTTAAAATTTTTGATTCGACCAATTTTTGGAGTTATCGTCAAAAAACTATTTATTTTTTCATTTTCGAGGTCAACGACCCCTTTTTTGTGAAAATTGATAAAAACCACAATTGTAGATCAAAAAATTTACTTTTATTTGGTGTAGTCGGAATTTCGATTTGACGAATATTTCTTGAGTTATCGTCGAAAAACTGATTTTGAAAGTTGGCTGTCTACCAAATTTTCCCATTTTCCCGGTCAACGAAGCGATTTTCGTGAAAATTGATACGAACCAAAATTGTAGAGCGAAAAAAATTCTTTCACCCTAAAATTATTGAAATTTCGATTTGACGAAAATACCTCGATTTCTCAGCGTAAAATGTTTTCTTGGATATGCAAATTTTCACATATTCTCATTTTCAGAGCGAACGAAGCATTTTTCGTGAAAATTGATCTGAACCAAAATTGTAGAGCAGAAAATTTCCTTTCGTTAATGTGTTGTCAGAATTTCGATTTGATGGATATTTCTCGAGTTATCGTCAAAAAACGAAATGGAAAGTCGGCCGTCTACTACTTGAAAATGCGACGTTGCCTTTCTACGTTCATGGCTTGTATCTCTAGGTGGTTTTGATCGAGTCGTATGTTTTCGATGAAGACGAATGTAAATTGTGGGAAGTGTCTCGGTTTCGGGTGTAAATTAATTCGAAAAATGGCCAGAAACGGTTGAAAAGTGAATAGGAGATTTGATATTGTTAAGAAAAGCAGCCAAAGAAATTTTTCTAAAAGGACGTTGTTTGGGAACACCTTGGTTTTTTTAAATTGAAGAATACAAAGTAGCTGCGAGCTATAAACAAGGAAAAAACATTTCAAGAAATTATTTAGTGTTTTTAAAGGTGAAAGATTGAGAATGGGGACATTTTTTTTGCATCGAAAAATTAGGTTAAAAAAGTGAAAATGTTTTTAAAAAATTTTAAAACCAAAATCATCAGTTTTGTTTAGTCTTTGAGTGTTTTGAAAGTGAGAAGAAAATTTTTATGGAAAAAAATATTTGAGAGTACCTATAAGTTGTTGGGAATCCCTTGTTTTTTGGGGATTTGAAGAATTCAAAGTAGCTGGGCTATAAACAAGAAAAAAAAATTCAAAAAAATTATTCAGTGGTTTTGAAATTGAATGATTGAGAATTTGGGCACCCTTTTTCCTTTTTTTTTTTACATTGAAGAATTAGGCTGAAAAAGTGAAAATGTTTTTTTTTAATTTTTAAATCAAAATTCATCAGTTTTTTTTTTACGTTTTTTGAGTGTTTTAAAAGTGAAATAAAAAATTTATGGAAACAACAAAATATATTTGAGAGATATGAACTTGTACTGTTCTTTTTTCCTTCATTAAACAATACGGGCAAAACTGGGAGTGAAAGTTTTCAGAAATTTTTGATACCGAAAACTTTGGATTTTTTCATCATTCGAAAGCTTTGAATTTTGAGAAACGTGTTTTAAAATTTATTGGGAAAGAAGATAAGAACATAAAATGAATGCATTTAAAATCAGGTGCATAATACGTTTCAAGAAAATTTAATTAGAAAATTTTCAGGTTTTTAAAAATTTTTCGAAGTGTTTTGAAGGTGAATAGGTAGAAAATTTTCGCCAAAGAAAAATGTCTGAGGATTTGTCAATTATACTTATTTTAAATGTGAAAATGCAATCAAGAGAATAAAAAATTTTTGGAAAATTTTTCGAACTAATAATAACCAATTTTCTCATGTATTGGAATGTTCTGAAGGCGGAAATTTTTTTTGTGGGAAAACACTGTGAGGACCTATTCTTGTATTTTTTACAATCAAAAAGTCCAGTTAAAAGAGAGTGAAACTTAAAAAAAAAAAATTACTCATAAATTGAAAAATGTTTGGAGGCCTGTTAATGTTTTATATCAAAAAGTGAAGCCAAACTTCAAACGAGAGTCAACATTTTCCAAAAAAAAATATAAGTAGAGGTGTATACTGTATATTATATTGAATTATATCAGGTTTTAATAATTTAAGAGCTTCGAAATCGAAAAGAAAATTTTTGAAAAATGTTTTAGAGCCCGTTATTGTAGTTGTTATTGTTGCTGTTGTTTCAAATCAGTCAAAAGAGAAGGATAATTTTTCAAAAAAAAATCGTTGATAATTACAGTTTCCTTTTTAAATTATTTGATCGATAATTTTTTTTTAGAAAAATGTTTTGAAGACTTGTTGTTATTACCTAGTGTTATTGTTTAAAATCAAAAAATCTACTACAAACCGTGAATATTTTTCAAAAAAAAAAAAATTATTCATGAATTATTACCAATTTTTTAAAAGTTATTTGAGAGTTTTTAAATCGAAAATAAAATTTTAAAATGAGATTTGGGGATCAGTTGTTATTGTTGTTGTTTAAAATAAAAAAATCTAGTCCAAAGAATGAAATTTTTTCACAAAATTCCATCAGTTTTTAAAAAAAAATATTTCTGAGTGTTGAAGAAAATCTCTGCCAAAAAAATATTTGAAGGATTAATCCCCGGCCCCCGCCATATTGAGTTAAGAAAGTGAAATTTTTCAGTATTTTATTTTCGAATGTTTTGAAGGCGAAAATTATACAGGTACCTATTCATTTTTTGGGAGAAAAATGTCGGAGGACTTTTTTTCCCCGAAAAATTAGAATATTCATTTTTTTAAATTCAAAAATTATCATCATTCCTACTTTTTTCTCGTATTCATCTAATGTTGTTTCAAATCAAAAAAGTTCCACTGTCAAAAAAAATTGAATTCATGAATTCTTTTTTCTTCCTGAATGTATTCGTTCGCTCTATTTCCATACTACGTTTGAAAGTATGAAACATAGTATATGCTTTTACTCCGTGACGAAATGTCTAAAAGAGCTAGGTACATTTTTAGTGTAGGTAGAACTGTCACGATCCGTGGTAGGTACTTACGTAAGTACACGAATTTTTTTTCCAAAATGGAGCGATGTTTATTGGATTGATAAACTCTGCGAAGAAGTTTATTTTTTTTTTCGAATAAAGAAACGTTAGTGCGTTTACCACATCGTAGAACATAAATGGAATATGATACATATCACTAGACTGAATTATTGTACTTGAAAAGAAGCTGAAATACTCACACAAATAAGGGTTTAATTATTATTTCTTTTTTGTTGCATTTCATTTGGATTTGAATTTAAACTTTTAGACCTTTACTTGAATTCTGGTCCCATAAAATTTTTTAAAAATTGAAAAATTAAAAAATATCATTTTTTCTGCCTCTATAATTTTTGAACTAAAAATTCGTGTACGTACGTACGTACCAACGTACCCACCACCAATCGTGATAGTCCTACTCACAGCAAAAATAAATTTATTGGAATTTTTTTTCAGTTTTCGATTTCAAAATTTTTTTAATTAATTTTTTTCAAATTTTTTTTTATAAAAATTTTTATCACTTTTTATTTTTAAATCATCTGTTTACCTAGGTATTTATTTTTTTTTAATTTATAGAAAATTTTGGTTATTTTATTATTATTTTTTGAACGAAGCAAATTAATATAGGTAATTGAGTATGTTTTCAATTTTCACCCCAAAGTGTGTTCATTTTTTTTTTTTTTTTTTTTTTTTTTTTTTTTTTTTTTTATTGCATGAACTGCCCATGAGCATTAACAAGCACTTATGATTAAATGTAATATTGACTGAATAACAGCTTATTGCGCAACCGCAAGTCAGCTGCTGATTGATTAATAATTAACATATTCAAGAATTAAGTATAAATTATTTCGATTTTGAATTACAATTTTAAATTAAAATATCGGCAGGCATCTTCCTTTTCAATCGAACTATAGGTGGATCTTCTAATAGTTGGAGTGCCAAGTTGTTAGTGTGATGATGGATACGTCTCTCATACGATATTGCCAGCTTTCTTACAACTTCCTTGACGGTGGGTAGGTTAAGATCTTCATGTAGACAATCATTACGTATATACCAGGGGGCCCCAGTCATTTTCCGGATTACGAGGTTTTGTAGACGTTGAACAATGAGTAGGTTGGAGTCTGCAGTGCAACCCCAGATTGGAGCACCGTAAGACCAAACAGGCCTCAGAATTGTAACATAGAGTAATCTTTTATTATTTAGTGAAAGTTTATTCCTTGCTCTAAATAACCAGAAGAGTGAACGTAGTCGAGCTTTAACTTCCTCCTGTTTTTTTTGAATGTGGAGTTTCCACGTGAGTTTCGAGTCCAAATGCAGTCCGAGATATCTAGCATGTTGTTGAGTAGGCACTTCTTTGTTATCAATATATGTAGGAGCCGGTACATATGGTCTTAGTGCAAAGTTTACCTTGACAGACTTGGCTGCATTTATTTGAATTTTCCAGCGGTTAGTCCAGGCAATCACTTTGTTGATGGCTTCTTGAAGTCTCTCGGTAGCTACATTATAATCAGCATGTGGGGCGAGTATTGCGGTGTCGTCGGCAAAAGTTGCTAGAGAGGTATGACTTGCGCAAGGGATATCAGCTGTATACAGCACGTATAGTAATGGCCCAAGTACGCTTCCCTGCGGGACTCCGGCTGCGATCGGTTTAGTGCTTGAGATTGCATCTCCGTAGTGAACCTGGAATTTGCGATTGTGGAGATATGACTGTAGGAGTTTGATGTAGTGAGCAGGAAGGTATTCGCTGATTTTATGCAGCAGCCCTTGAATCCAGACTCTGTCGAAAGCCTGTTTAACATCCAGGAATATGGCTGGGCAGTATTCTTTGGCTTCTAGTGCATTCCTAACTGTAGTTGTTACTCTATGGACCTGCTCTATAGTGGAGTGCTTGGCTCGAAAGCCAAATTGATGTTCAGGGATGATATTGAGATCAGCTAAAACTGCGAGGAGTCTACTGTAGATGAGTTTTTCGAAGATTTTGGAGAAGATGGGTAAGAGTGATATGGGCCTATATGACGCTGGATCATCGAGTGATTTGCCAGGTTTAGGAAGCATTATTACTTGCGCTGTTTTCCAGTGTTGAGGAAAGTAACATAGTCTGAGAGAGGCGTTATAGATGTATGTTAAGAGCACAGCTGCTTTGCGTGGGCACTCAGCGATTATTCGTGCAGTGATAAGGTCCAGTCCAGGGGCTTTATGTATATTTAGTTTTCTGAAGGTATCTTGAATTTCTTTAGGCTTGATGAACTTAGGTGCAGGTCCCTCGATGTAGTTGATATGTGGCTCTATATCAGTACTAATATTGTTGGGTTGAAAGGTGCGTTCGAGGTTGTTGGCAAATGTAGTAGCTTTTTCTGTGTCACTGCGAGCATAGGTTCCGTTGGTATTTTTCAGGGCTGGAGTATAGCTTAGAGGTTTCTTTTTTACTTTTGCCACCTTGTATAACGAATAATTTGTATCTTTAGTTGGACTGAGAGAATACAAAAATTCTTCGAAAGTTTTGTTGTTGATCTTAGTAATCAGCTCCTTGGTTTGTTTGCAGAGGAGATTAAATTTACTTTTGTCAGACGGGTCTCTAGTGGTTTGCCAGCGATGTCTGGCTGCCCTTCTTGCTTTGATGAGTTCCCTAACCTCTTGAGGGTAGAAGACTGTGACTGGCAATGGTTTTATGCTTGGAGTTGCTTCTTTAGCTGCTTCAGTGATGGTCGTCTGGAGGTGATGAACTGCATTGTCGATATCTTCCGTAGTTTTAATTTTGGTTCTGAGATTGATACCGGAGTTGACGATTTCACGAAATTTATCCCAGTCTGTGTACTTTGATGTGAGCTGAGGTTTTGAGCATTTGCGAAGAACTCCACTACTGAGTGTGAGTAGTAGGGGCGAGTGATCGGAGGTAAGGTCATCCAAGTTTTTGATGTCTGTGTAAGTCTCGGCAATGCCTCGTAGTAAGAAGAAATCAATGCAGTCAGGCTTCTTGGTGGGGTCGGTGGGCCAGTAAGTAGGCAGACCGTTGGAGCAGCAATGGATGTTAAACTTATTGATGCCGTTGTAGAGTTCTTTGCCTTTCTTAGTAATTATTCGAGCTCCCCATAGGTGGTGTTTCGCATTATAGTCTCCTCCTGCGATCCATTTGTCACCAAGGTGTGTGAAGAACTTTTCATACTCATCAGTAGTAATTAGGTGACGAGGTGGGCAATAGACTGAGGCAATGTTGACGTTGGTTCCACTATGGAGGCGTGTAGTTATTACTGTAGCCTGGGTAGATGGAGTACAGTAAGCTTGGGCTTCGTGGTGATGTAGGTTTTCCTTAATGTAGATAGCAGAGCCACCGTGTGATGATCCACTAGGATGATGACAGGTGTACAGTTTGTAGTTTCTTATTTCGGCGTTACTACGAGAAGTGAGATGGGTTTCTGTAATGAGGGCGATATCTATGTCTTCTGTCTTGAGAAGGGTTGCAAGTTCCAACTTTCGAGATAGGATGCCATTGGCATTCCACGCGATGATGCGTGTGGTTTGATAAGATTTTGTACACAGATTAGAACTAGCCATTAGATCAGTTTTGTAACTAGTTTGGTAAGCAGATCAAAAATCCGCATGTTTTGATTAATCATCATTTCAATCTGGCCGAACATTTTTTCAAAAAGGTGCTCCAGCCTCGTTGTCGATGATGGTATGGAGTCATTAGGTTGAGAGCCCGCTATCTGGGCGTAAGATGGTGTATTTTGAGTTGAGTCAGGAGCCTTTGGTATTGTTGATTGTTGTTGTCTAGGTTTTGTAGTGTTGGCCTTGTCGGTATTATTAGTCTGGACTTTAGCCGGAGTTTTGACTTTCAAGTAGACTGGGCATCCACGGTAGTTAGCAGTGTGGTTACCACCACATAGTCCGCATGTAGGTGCAGTATCAGGATTTTTGGTGCAGGATCGATTATCGTGCTCTTGGCCGCATTTAACGCAGATGGGGGGAAGTGTGCAATAGGTACGAGTATGTCCGAACGACTGGCATCTCATACACTGTACTATCTCCTTCCGTGGGCGTGGAGATTCGATAGTGACTCGATGCTGCAGCAGAGTTTTGATTTCGTATACCTTCTTATAATCACCGATTGGCTCCAGATCTACAAAGAATAGGGGTAGTGGGGCTTTAGTTCTTGCGTGTCGTATGTTCACTACATTTCTGACCGTGAAACCTTCATTCTGAAGTGCTTCCTTGATTTCTTCAGGACTAACAGTGTGATGTATATTACGTAGTACAACTTTAAAAGCTCGATCAGTTTTTATTTGATAGGTGAAAAACTTGATTTCCCTAGCACGAAATTCCTTAACCAGTTTTCGGTAGCTGTCAATTTCTGTAACGTTAATTTTGACTGCCTCATTTGCGATAGCTTTAATTGTAAAGTGATCCTTAGGGATCGTATGTGTAATTCTATCGAGCATTCCTTTGTAGCTTGTTACTCCTTGCACAAAAATCGGCGGCGGGGTAATTTTTTTAATGCCTACTTCCAAGGCATTATCTTCACTTGTTTGCATACCTACATTAGGTAGGTCTGCTCTTCGATTTTCCTGCCCGCTCAATTCGGTTAAAACTGAATACTTATTAGCGGTAGGTACAGCGTCTACCGTTGTTGGCCGGCTAGTAGGAAAGTCGTTTATTTTTCTCTTTTTTACGACCGTTTGCCATCGATCTCTGGTATAATTAGTAATAGGAGGCTGACTCACCGTAGTTTTGACCGGCTGTGCAGTGTCCATTGATTCTGAACCGCTTTGATTTGGCTGCGCGTGGCCTGTCATTTTATTGCTTCCGGCAAACTAGTTTACCGATAAGCCTTCGGGCATGAGTCAGATGACCGATACGTACGCGATATTAGTTATTTCGACGAAACACGTTGACACTGTTTAATATACACTACTATGGTACTAAAACAGAACGCACCGAAACACGTCTTACTCGCACGAGTCAGCATACTTGGTGACGAAGTGTGTTCATTTGATGAGAAAATAATTCCCTATTTTTTATTTTTCCCCTAATTGAATTTTAACCCGTGCCGGGTCACCCCCCTTTTTTGGAAAAATGAAAAAAATTCACCGATTTTCAAATGTGATTCTATCATTATGAAACCTAAAGTGTAATTCGCTTGTTAAATTTTATGGAAAAATAATTTCTCAAATTTCTGAGATTTTTTTTAAAAATAAATTTTTTTTATGGTTAGTTGTCTAAAAACAGTTTTTCTTAAAAAATGTTGAAAAATTCAAATCGAATTACAAATATTTTTCTTTCAAATTAACCTTAAAAACTTCCAAAAAAAAAAATTAAGCTAAGGTTTGTTGGTAAGTTTTTCAAAAAAAAAAAAAAAAGAAAAGAAATGATGAATGCAAAATTTAAAAAAAAAATGATTTCCATTGAAAAAATTAATAACATTAATTAACTGAGAAAATGTAAAAGGTTCGAATATTAATTTGCATGCAAATTTAAAAATCAAAAACGTATAATAAAAATAATTTCATATTATTATGCAAAATTTGAGCGTAATCTTATACAAAACATTTTAAAATGAATAAAATACAGAAAATTTTAACCCTACCTAAAATATCAATTTCAGATAGTCCTAAGTCTATAAAAATGGGAAGAGAATTTTCTGTATTTATCATTTTTTAATGTATTTGTATTTGTTTACTTAAGTTTTTTGTTTGATAATTCACAAAAAGTCATGAATAATATTAATTTCAATGGAAATTAAAAAAAAAAAAAAAAACGGAATGTCTGATAAATTACCTAAAAGTCAAGAGAATTTTAACAAAAAAGGTTGGAGAACAGAATGTCTTACAAAATGTTCGATAAAATATCTAAAAGTCGTAACATTTATTTTAAAAATTTATTTTTAATAAATAAAATATCAAAAAGCGATTAAATTAATAAAAAAATTTCAAGTTTCAAAATGTCTGACAAAATATCTAGAAAATGTCTAAAAGTCATAAAATTTCAAAAAATTTACAAGTTTCAAAATGTCTGACATAATGTCTAAAAAGTCGAATTTATTGAAAATTTTCTAAGTTTTTTTATGTTATCCAAACCTAACCTAACCCAATGGGGTCGGATTTTGGTCTCGGATTTTCCTGTCGTTTTTTCCATTTTGGTCTCCGTAAAAGCATATACTATGCTAAAATCGAAAAATTCAGAAAGAATTAGATGAAGAATTTTCAAAATATTTTAATTCATAACTTTTTTTTTTATCGAATGAGAAACATTACCTATCTACTTTGTTAGAGAAAATGGAGTTAAAAAATTAGAACCAATAATTTACTGTTAATATATTTTCAAGCTTGTAGTGTTTAAATGTGAAAATATTTCTGTTTTTGTGAGATAAATTTTGGAAATTTTTTTAAATCGAAAAAATACAGTTAAAAATGCTTTAGGTATTATTATTAGATGAAATTTTTCATATTTCATTTTTTTTTTTGTTGGAAAAACAATATGTGACCCTGCCTCAAGAAAGGATGCTTGTGACTAAAACCATGTTTTTCAGAAACAATCAATTTAAGTTTTAAAAATGTATAGATCTGATTCTGAGTAAGATATCGTTTTGAATTTTCGAATAATCAATGTTACTATCAAGTGAAATAAAAAAAGTACTTCTGAGATTTTTCATTTTCATATCAATGCTGCCGCAGTGAGGAGCAAAAAAATGACTAAAATGAAATTGTGATGGAAATTTTTTTAAACTTGATGATATAGGGGTATTTTGACCTCCTAAATTCGAAAATCACATTTAAAATACCGTAGCACAAGTGGTTCTTTTCATATGAGGGATAAAAGCTACGAAAATTTCATAAAAAGTAATAAAAAGCATAAAATTATATCTTTAACTGTCCATATCTCACTCAATTTTGAAGATAGAAAGTTGGGACCAATTCCATCGGAAAGAGGGGAAGGTCTGAAGTGTCCGAAACCATCAAAAACCCAAAATCTAAAATTTAGTCACAAACATCCTTTCTTGAAGCAGGGTCACATATTTTGTTGTGAAAAACTCAAATTAAAAATGGTGGATTATTTTTTTGTAAATTGAAAAAACTGCTCAACAATCAACCCAAAAATTATTCAATTTACTTCCCTCTTCTAATACTTCACTTTTTTCATCGGTACGACTCAAAAAACATCGTGGAACTTTATGCACAAGGTAATATCCACCAATTACATTTATCTAGAATTTTAATGCCTCAAAATGAAGGTCTCAACACGCGAATCGTATTTTTTAATACACAATTACAATGGCGGCCTTGTTAAATAATTTAGAAAATTATAGATCAAGATACTAAAATGGGTAATTTTTGCAAAATTTCGTATCTAGAATTTAAAAAAGGAAATAAAGTGGTATATTTTAAACGAAATTTATCCCATTCAAAAGGCAATAAAATAATTACTAATTAGGTACCTATTTGAAAAACACCAAAAATTACATTCAATTGCCAATCGTAATATTTTGATGAATTTTTTAAATCATTCGTTAACATTTCTTTTGTTGTAAAATTTGACCTTATTTTTAAACTTTGAAAAAAAAATCGGAAAAAACACAATTTTTGAATTTTGATTTTTTTTCGATGAAAATTTATAATATTTTAAAATTAAAATTGAAGAAAATAGCTTACTCGAATTCTGAAAATTCTCGAACATTATTCACGTCACAACAACAAATTCGTATTATTCTTTATTATCGAAAAATTCCACGAACCAAAAAAATATAATTTTTCTTCTTTAAGAAATTCTCGATAAAAAAAAATTCACAAAATTTATTTAAAAACTTCACGAAACACAATCAACCACTTGGGTATTTTTTCCGGTAGAAAATTTTGAAAAAAATCAACTCGCGTGAAAAAATACGTCTACGAAACACACGTGAAAATCAGCAACCAAACACGCGAACAACTTCTCCCACCGGCGTCACTTGGTAAACTGAATGAAAGTCGCCGTCTCGTATAAAGGGTTCAACCGTGGTAAAAGTAAGATACGAGTACACTATGCGGTGTACAGGACAACAGCAGTGAATCCCAATATTATGAGAGTGAAGGTGCGTCTGTCAGACGCACACTCTGGGAGGTGAGCTGTGCTGTGGCGGGCTTCCTGTAGCGCGCGATTTTTTTATTATTCTTAAACTCGGGTACCTGAGTTTTTACTTTTAATTAACTTTTTTCCCCTTTACTTTGAAAATTTTTCTTATAAATGAAAAATATACGCAAAAGAACCACCTCACGTACACTTAGCTTTGTACTTTTCAAATTTTTTCATCAACTTTTTAATGTTTTTTTTTTTGGAAGTATTGCGGCTGCTTTAATATTTCAGGCGGAAGGTCATTCATTTTCTTAATGTTTTTTTCCTGTTCGCGTTTGTGTATTATTTTACGATTAACTCGTAGTAAATTGAATCTAAATAGGAGGTGGTAACGCCACCATTCCAAGGTGTCTAGAGGTCAATATTTTTTGGAAAAAATACCCATTTCTTGGAATAAAAAAAATATGTATTATATTTTTTTGGAATGAAAAAAAAATTTAAATAGAAAAATCTCAAATCTTCTGGAGTAAGAATTTTTTCAGAGAAAGAAATTTTTAGGATTTTTTGGAATAAAAAGTATCCAATTTTTTTTTTTTTGGAGAAAAAAATGTTATAAAATTTTCTTAGGTACCTATGTAAAAATAGGTATCTATAAAATTTCTGTGGAAAAGATTTTTTTTTGTGAAGACAAAAGTTTGTTTCATGTCCGAAAAAAAAACAGAAAAAAAAACTGGGATTTTTTTCGAACAATAATTTTAAAAATTCTTCTGAAATAAAAAAAAATCTCAATTTTTTTTCTTTGATAGTAAAATAAATAAATAAAATATTTTTTACTTTGGGACGAAAAAAAAAACAAAAACAAAAAATCTGGGAATGTAGAAAAATATTGTTCATGAAAAAGATCATGAGAAAGTCATAAAAAGTCACGAATTTTCAAAAAAAAAAAAAAAAGTTTAACACCCTGCACTCCCAGGGAGAGGTAAAAGGTAGAGTACTATGCGAGGTAGAATTTATTTTTACACCTGCGAGCTTTGATAAAGGGTCGTGTACCTTTCAAGGTCGCCGAACGAATTTTATATTGTAAATATGACCAATTACTGTTTAAAATTGTTATAACGACGCTTGGTACCTATGGCAGTTCACACGATATTGCAGTGAAATGAAATGCTGTTATGAAATGGCACGATTACTACCATTAGTGCCGTAAAATCTTACGATTTAATAAGATTTAAGCATCCAGTTTATCCAATTACCTAATACGGTACCTACGTAAAATTTTCAAAGCTCGTATACGTACTATACGTATTATATGCTAACGTAAGTCGTGAAAATTAACTTAGTTTTATGTATACGACGACGAGAGCAGTTTTGGGAAGACGTGAGTGGGCGGAGGGAACTTTTCTCGAGTGGAAAATTTTTACTAAATGATTTTTACTGTCTGAGTGGTATTTTTTTAAAGCAATTTTTGTGGGATGTTTTTCCACTCTGTGTTTATTTTTTCCATATTTTTTTTTTTCAAATTACAAGATGTGTAGGTAGTCGAACTGTCTCGCAAAACTTTTTCCCGTCAAAGATTTTTTAAGAAGAAAATTTAAAGTCTCATCTGGAATTTTTATGAGAAACTTTTTGGAATCCTTTTCGAATAATTTTTCCAATTTTTTAATTTCAATTTTTTTCTTTCGTTTCAAAGGATTTTCAAAAAAAATTTAAGAAACATGTTTTTTCTTTGAATATGAGAATTTTCCCACAAGTTTCCTAAAAAATCAATTTTGTTAAGAATTTTCATGATTTTTTTTCCAATGATTTGTTTGTAAATGAAGAGGTAAATTTTTAAAACATTTTTCATGAAAGAATTTACTTTTTGAAAAAAATTTAAAAGACAATTTTTTCTAAAATTTGAATGTTCAAAAAAAATTACAAAATTTTTCAATACATTTCCCCGAGATTTTCAAAAGAAAATCTTTAATGAGATAAGTTTAATTCTTATCAAGAAAATTTTATGAAGGATTTTTTTAGAACGTTTTTCTCATTAAGTATACTTAAAAATTCATCCTAATACTTACAAAGCAATTTTTTTCCTTTTTAAAAATTTTATTCCTATTTTTTTCAGTTGGCACTTTTTTCGTCGATTTTTAATTTTTATTTTTTTTCAACTTTCTGAAAACCTATGATTTTAATAAAGTTAGTACCCATTTCAAATATTGGATTTTTCAGTTGCATTTTTTAAAATTTTAAGCCTCAATTTTTTCTAATTATTTTTTTTGGATTTATGTTTTACCCTATTTTAATTCTTTTTTAATTTCAATCATTTTTAAATTTAAAAAAAATTGTAATTCATTTTTTTCACATTTATGGACTTTTTTAGATGGCATTGAAAAAATTGACTACTCAAAATTTTGTTAGGTTTTGAAAATTTGTGGATAGGTATGCGTTCCTAATTTATTTCCTCAATGAAAAAATATACCTATTTAAAAAATAGAAAGATTTTTTTCTAAAAAAATAGAAAAGGGTTTTCTTTTGAAAAATATGAAGTTTTTTCTCCTTAAAAATATAAAAAAATTTTCTCCTAAAAAATTTGAAATTTTTTTTCCAAAAAAAAAAAAATATATATTTTTTTGCTCGTAAAAAATTGGATATTTTCCAAACTTTTTGTTTAGGAACTTTTTGTTCTTTTTTTTTTGATAGGTAGGTTATTTCTATACCTACCTATAATTGTGTGAAAAAATTGAAAAAAAATTTCCGAAATAATTTAAATTTTTTTGAAATCCAAAATTCATTAAGATACAATCATACAAAATTCTTCATCAACTTTTTTACAGTGAAAAACTTTTCAATTTTTTCATGGAATAAGAATAAATAATAAAAAATTATTATACTCATCAACCTGTACTTCTTTCGAAAAAATCGAGCTAAAATCGTAAAAAATTAATATTATCTAGTATTGCGTTTTTATTTTTCAATTTTTGACCCATGCACATTGCATAAGTGGTGTTGAAATTTTTTTTTGAAGATAATACCTACTTGAAAAAGATAGAAATGTTTCACAATTACTTTACCTGTACAGATTTGCTACCTTTCAACGATTTCAAAAAATTTAAGTACCTATACGTACCTTGATAGCAGGATGTCAAATATATTCGTTTGTTTACGAAATTCTTATAGTACGTTATCAAAAGTAAGGAAATGCTACTCTGTTTCAGTTTCGTTGCATAATTCATTACGTTTATCGTTACTTAATTACATAATGGTGTACTTTTAAAAACCTATAAATTATAAATAAAAAAAAATCTTATTCATCAGCATTTCGTCAGGCTTGAAAATTCTTCTGTAAATTAAAAAAAAAAAAAAACAATCTGAAAACTTGTAGGCATAAATTTTAAAATTTTATTTCAAATTTTACCTGATTCTCATTTTGTTTTCATGATTTTTTCAATTTCCAATCCTATTACGATTTTAATTAGTTGTTTTCAATTTTTTAGGAAACTTATTTTTTTTATCACGAATTTTTCAAATGCATTTTTAAAAAAAAGAAAATCCCTTTTTAATTTTTTTTTTTTTTTTTAATTTTCCAGTAGTTTTTAACTTGATTTACTTAATTTTTATATTCTCATGGTAAAGTATTTCTATTCTCAAAATTACACTTCTTTTTTCGTGGAGGATATTTCAAATGGTGTCAACGTACTTTACAGCCTGATTGGGTCAATTGTAATTGTGAGCGAGTCTGTGACAATTTAAGAAAAAAATTTCAAGCAAAAAATGAAAAATTCAACTCTTCTCACATTCACCCTGTAATTGGCTAAAATTTGAAGCAAATTAAAAAACCAAGACAAGTAAGATGTAGAAAATTAAATTTCCAACAAAAAATGTACTTTTCACTTTTTGTCTATTTTCAGTATTTCAGGAGTTACCTATTTGAGTAAATCAAAAAAATTATAGATCCTGAAATATTGAAGATAGGCAAAAAGTGAAGAGAATCTTTTTTATTGGAAAATCAATTTTCTGCCATTTATTAGTCTTGATTTTTTGATTTGCTTAAAATTTGAGTCAGTATCTTCTCTTGAAAAGTTGAAATTATGGTTATTTTGAAGAAAAAAAAATGCTTCAAAAAAGGCAACTCTGCCTACAATTTTTTTTCTTTTGATCACACTATAAGCAGTGGATTTGGGCATGATTTGGGTTTACTTTGGGTGGCCAAGTGATGGCCAAAAAAATTATCTGGATCAGATAAATACATTATACTTACTTATTATGTGCGTGCATTTAAAATTTTATTCTCCTGTAAAATTTGCTTTTCGGATATTTACTGACCTGGTTTTATTAGGACAGATCACATTTTTTAATTTGAAAATTTTTTTAAAACTTTGAAAATGGGTCTTTTTCACTTTTTCAACAATGAAAATTTTTTCTCAAAAAAAAACTAAGAGGTCTTTTCTTCAAAAAATTCAATTTTTTCCTTCAAAGATCAAAAAATTTCGTCACTTCATTTTTTTCTTTCAAAAATTAGATATTTTTTACTCCAAAAAAATAATAAATAAAAAGTTTAAGTATACACTTACCTACCTAACCTTTTCTTTTTGCATTATTTTGAAACTATTCTGTTCGTTTTTGTATTTTCGGGGGGGGGGGGGGGGGGTTCTTAACGGTCTGCGGAAGTTGATCCCATTCACTTTTTCATCCCTGTTTTTTTCTATTTTCCATTTTTACTTTTTTTTGGGGGGGGGCAAGGAAGAGAGTTACTCGTACTTATTGAATGAATTTTGCACTTTCATAAAAATATTCAGAGGCACTACCCAAAGAAGCAGAAGTGGTAACTAGTGAGGTATCATTGGTGCCTTATATAGTTGATTTTATTCTAAAAGTCTGCCCCTTCCTTTCCATACGTTTTTCAAATTTTACCAATATAAATTATTATATGATAATCGATTAATTTTTCTTATGATAAGGCAATTTAAATACCAAAGTCTACTCTCGCTTATTTACGAATCTCCGAAATTAAAAATTAATTCGCGAATAAATTCGCCTACCTCCTACAGCGCGTTAATTTAAAATGAAAATTTTATTTTTCAGATAGATCTACCGTCTACAATACGAAGTCTTTGTGCGCAACGAACCTTACTCTTATGGTCCAAGTTGATAAAATTGTAGCTTGTTCGTTGTCATCGTAAAAGTCATCGTCGATTATAGAAAAAAATGGAAAAAGGTACGTGAATTTCTTTATTATATCGATAACTAAATACGAAGACATGCACCTCCTACCAAGTACCCTTTTTCTTTCACCGTAACCTACGTGGTCTTTATGTATTTACGATGGAAAGAATGAAAAAAAAAAAAAAAAATGAATATTAACGAACTCATCCCCGCAATATACACCAACATAAATGTTTTGTAAATTTTAAAATATTTGAACTGGTTCGATATATATCTGTATACGAGTCCGATTGTGTCCAGTGGGATGGTAAAGGGGTGGGGAGGTTAGATATTGTGGATATACCGAGCCTTGTATAAAATTTATCGATTTTAAAGTTAACAGGTAATTTATATATGGCTCGTTTGTCGGCGGTTGTATGATATAAATTAAAAATACTCATTCGTACATGGCTACCGTACACGTTTGTATACCTAAACCTAATACGCGAGCAGTAGTAGGTATTCCCGAATGGAAACATTTAGAAGTTGTTCAACTTGCTGACCACCCGGCCACCACAATGGATTAAGATCGAGTGCCAAGCTCGCTGTGCTATGTCGGGCTCGCGTATTTTACGTGTACATTTATGCTATTTGTACGTAATAAAATGCAATTTTAAACCTAATATTTCACCGTAACCGAATTCACTCCTTCCTGGTATAATTGCTCGGTTTATAGAATGCTCGATTACTGTCTAATTAGAGACGATTAGCGTGCGCGTGTAATTGATTATACTGGCCGGGGTAACACGAGAAGCATTCGAAGGCGTTAATGAGCAAATCCAGCAAAGGTGGTTTGCTCTTTGTGGCATCGCAAATGAGACAGCTGCTGTTGTAGACGCGATGAAAAGAGTACGAGTAGAATGAAAAATCATGTAAATGTTTATAAACATTAGAATAAAAACGAGCGATTTTTTTCTCTCTCCGAGGTTCACAATGTTCATTGTGTGTTACGAAGGCGAGAGAATGTTACTGGGTAATTATTTGCGAATTTTGTCGTACCATGACCGGGAAATAATATTTATGTACGTGCGAGCGTCAGCGTCACACCAGTGTGTCATTGCGACGGAATAAGAAACCATAGAAATGTGCGAGGAAAATGACATTTTTTGGGTATATTTTTGTCTAATTTTTATTTTTCACTATGTACGCGTAGGACGGTAGGTGTAGTAGGTATTATGAGCTATGTGCATCGTCGACTCGGTCGAACGCCCACGTTTTTCGGTGAAAATGACTACACGACGTCGCGGTGTGAAATGAAAATAAAAAGGTTTTTCACTTTTCACAAAGAGAACCGCTCGCTCGTGGTCTACGAGATATGCCGAGATTGTTTTATTTTCCTTTGATATATTTTACGTGATGAGGTTGCATCGCAGTGGTGTTGAATAGAAAATCGAAATATTTTTTATTCCTACAAAAATAAAATGAAATAAAAGATTCTTCATCCGAAGAAAAAAGTTTTCATTTTCTGAATAAATTTTGAAAAATGTATAAATTCAAGTATTGCATGTAAGTTAAAATTGAGCTGCCAATGTCGTCACGTTAGTTATACCCCTGAGAAATATTCACGACCAGCTCCTAGTTTGCACTGCGACGTTACTGATTGAGCTGAAATTTTTTTAAGTCCAAAACTGTTTAAACGCCTATAGTAAGTTCGTCGAAAGATTAAACCTGGCAAATTTTGGCGCGAGAAAGGCGAAGCGAAAATGAACCAATCAACGCGTCAAAAAGAAAAATTCTCGGCTTCTAATTGCTTCGTTTTTTCACTGCGTCCCCCACTTTTTATTTTGCCAGGTTTAATCTTTCGCCGAACGTACTATAATAAGTATACGAAATTATGGAGAGGAGAGGAGAGGGGTCCAATCGAAATTTTTATAATAACCAAACTTATTTTTAGGATCTTGACCTAAAATTTAACTCCCCCTCCCTCCCTCCCTCCTTTCCCTTATTTTTCGTTATTGAGTTTCTTTATACTAATATGCGAAATTCGAGCGGAGGGAAGGGTCTAATCGAAATTTTTATAATAACCAAGCTTATTTTAAAAATCTTAATATAGGTACAACTTCCCGAGCGGCACACTCGATCGATAATATCGGAAGATGTAACGTATCGATAAAAAATCGTTTGAAAATCTATAGATGTTCTCACGATATTATAAAGATTTATAGGTACAATTTCATAGGCAAAAAATCTAAAAACTATCGAATTCGATATTATTAAGATTTTATGACGATATTCGTCAACGATACTATTGACAAAGAATATTAAATTTATCGATTCCGATTTTCCACCGATTTTGTGAAGATATTTGAAACTACATTATCGACAAAGAATATTAAATTTATCGAATTCGATTTTTTAACGATTTTGTAAAGATATTTAAAACTATATTATCGACAGATTATATGAAATTTCTCGACTTCGATATTTTACCGATTTTTTGACGACATTTGAAACTATATTATCGACAGATTATATTACATTTATCGAATCCGATTTTTTACCGATTTTGTAAAGATATTTGAAACTATATTATCGACACATAATATGCAATTTCTCGAATTCGATTTTCTAACGATTGCGTAAAGATATTTGAAACTATATTATCGACACGTAATATGAAATTTCTCGATTTCGATTTTTTAACGATTTTGTGACGATATTTGAAACTATATTATCGACACCTAATATGAAATTTCTCGATTTCGATTTTTTAACGATTTTGTGACGATATTTGAAACTATATTATCGACAAATTATCTGAAATTTCTCGAATTCAATTTTTTAACGATTTTGTGAAGATATTTAAAACTATATTATCGACACGTAATCTGAAATTTCTCGAATTCGATTTTTCAACGATTTTGTGACGATATTTGAAACTATATTATCGACACGTAATATGAAATTCCTCGAACTCGATTTTTCAACGATTTTGTGGCGATCTTTGAAACTATATTATCGACAAATAATCTGAAATTTGTCGAACGATTTTTCAACGATTTTGTGACGATATTTGAAACTATATTATCGACACCTAATATGAAATTTCTCGATTTCGATTTTTTAACGATTTTGTGACGATATTTGAAACTATATTATCGACAAATTATCTGAAATTTCTCGAATTCAATTTTTTAACGATTTTGTGAAGATATTTAAAACTATATTATCGACACGTAATCTGAAATTTCTCGAATTCGATTTTTCAACGATTTTGTGACGATATTTGAAACTATATTATCGGCACGTAATATGAAATTCCTCGAACTCGATTTTTCAACGATTTTGTGGCGATCTTTGAAACTATATTATCGACAAATAATCTGAAATTTGTCGAACGATTTTTCAACGATTTTGTGACGATATTTGAAATTATTTTCAAATTGGTGAAAATTCTTCTAAGTCCAACACGTCTGGAAGTACTAAACTGTCTATTATAAGCGTTTTATTGCTAACTTCTTAACAATAAGGTATGGCATAGTAGCTAAAGTAGAGGAATGAGGTAGGTAGATAGTTCAAGCCCCACGGGTGGCAGATTTTTTATCATTTTTTTTGACTTTTTCTGAAATGATCCTCTTACCGTAACATGAATAATGTGTTTAGGCATAGTTTAATGTATTAATTATGCTAATTAATGATTTTTAATTATAGAAAAAAGCTAGTAAAAGACGAAAAATCGGAATAAAAAATCGATAAAAAAATCGACAGAATATCGAATTCTATAAAGTGTCGCGAAAGTTCCACCTAAATCGTGAAATTATCTTTCGATATTATAGATAGATTATCGATAAAATATCTTACTATAATCTCGAAATTTTTACTAACTATAATTCGTCGATAATCTATCTATATATCGAAAGATAATTTCACGATTTAGGCGGAACTAACGCGACACTTTAACGAATTCGATATTCTGTCGATTTTTTATTTCGATAATTTGTCGATTGTGCTGCTCGGGTTTTGTTTGATTTTTTTTTAATTCAACCCCCCTCTCCCTCCCAATTTCAAATAATGAGTGTCTTCGTACCAATATGCAAAATTAGAGGGGAGGGGGAGGGTCCAACTGAAATTCTTATAATAAACAATATTATTTCTAAGATCTTAATATACGTCTTCTGTTTAAAAAAAATTTCAATTCAACCCTTCCCCCCCCGCCCCAAATTTTTAATAATGAGTATCCATGTATTAATATGAAAAATTAGAGAGGAGGGAGGGTTTCAATTGAAAAAAATTTCAAACAAAAGTTGTAGATTAGGTTCTTAGAAATAATTTCGGTTACCTATTATATGAATTTCGATTGGACCCTTACCTCCCCTCTAATTTTGCAAATTAGTATTAATTTAACCATTCAAAAAAAATTGTTTCCAAACAACAAAAAAAATCGATGTACTTCAAATCAAAATGGACTAAAATTTCACGAGAAAATCAAAAATCAAAATCAAAATTCAATTTGAGTATTTTTTAAGAATTTTTAGGTACTTTAAAATTCGACTGTGGCCTATTGTGCAAGCCGTTTTTCATAAGTTATGGTGCAAGGGGTGTGGGAAGAACCAATGTACGCTATGAATATGTTTTTTTTTTATTCCCGCCGACTGCCGTCTACGTAGCCTTTATTATGTCGAAAATGGCCGAATTTGGCCAAGAAATCTCACTTAAGGGGGCCTAGCGTCCCATTGTGCAAGTGCCCAAGGAAAATAAACATATATTCGGAGTGGGGAAAGTGACCGCTACCAAACTGCAAAAAGAATTTTTTTCCCCGAGCGACTTCGAAAAATGAGGGTTTTGAGGCTCCAGCTCCCTATTGTGCAACTACAAAAATCCAAAATACTCATTTTCTGGAATGTTGGACCCTGACATACAAAAAGCTAATTGATTTTTTTATCCCGCAAAAATGCCAACCCAATGAACACTTTTTGCCAGTTGGACCATAGACTATACGGGTAGGTGGCCCTTATTTTTCGAATTTTGGAAATGTCGGGACGGGACTGGACTGGACTGGGCGTCAATTGGTGACATATTGGTAGAAAATAATTCCATATTTTTTTTTATTTTTTCCCTAACTGAATTTTAAGCCGGCGCTCAGGGCCTCCCAAATTTGAAAAAATCAAAAATATAGAAAAAACTCGGGACTTCGCGCCTCGCCAGGGGGGGCTTCGCCCCCCTGGACCCCCCCTGAAGGCTCTATTTCCACACTACGTGACAAAATGTCTAAAAGTCACGAATATTAATTTCCATGGAAATTTAAAAATCTGAAAAGTAGATATAATACATAAAAAAAATTCAAGTTTCAGAATGTCTGACAAAAAGCCTAAACGTCATAAAATTTCTAAAAAAAATTCCAAGTTTCAAGATGTCTGACAAAATGTCCAAATATCATAAAATTTATTTTAAAAATTTCTTTTAAATAAAAAAGTCATATTTCTAAAAAAATTTCCAAGTTTCAGAATGTCTGACTAAATGTCTAGAAAATGTCTAAAAGTCATAAAATTTCAAAAATTACAAGTTTCAAAATGTATTACATAATGTCTAAAAAGTCAAATTTATTTTAAAATTTTCTGTTTTTTTATGTCATCTAAACCTAACTTAATGGTCTAGAAAATGTCTAAAAGTCATAAAATTTCAAAAAATTTACGTTTCAAAATGTCTGACATAATGTCTAAAAAGTCGAATTTATTGAAAATTTTCTGTTTTTTTATGTGTTCCAAACCTAACCTAATGTAACCTAACTTAACCCAATGGGGTCGGATTTTCCTGTCGGATTTTGGTCTTGGATTTTGGGGTCGTTTTTTTCCATTTTGGTCTCCGTAAAAGCATATACTATGCTAAAAGCGAATAAGTTTCCTTGAAAATTGAAAAAAAATACTTACTAGTTTTTATTTTTTCTTCAAATTGTTGAGGAAAATCGTATTTGAAAAATATGTGCCAAAAAATTACGTATTAGGCTCTACGAGTAACCCCCTCCCCTTCAAAAAATCAAGAATAATATACTACAAAACCACCACCTATTTTCCTTGCGGAGGGGGAAGTTAAAAAAAGTTAAGAAAAGTTCTCTTGAAGTTCTTTGGCTCCATTCAAATTTCTCAAAAAAATGTCAATTTACCTACTGAAAAAATTGTAAAAAAAATTTACTCTTTGTTTATATGTATATAAAAAAAATTAAAACATTTGTACGATCCCAATTTTTTTAATTTTTGAGTTTTAAAAATTATTTGATTTTAATGTTTTTCAATTTATTTTTTCAGTTTGTAGTCATTTTTTATTTCATTATTACTTTTTAACAAATTTTTTCTCAATTTTTGATCTTCTTCTTCAATTCCTCAACTTTTGGTACTTATTTCCTTTTCCAATTTCTGTTTTATGCTAATTTACAAACATTTTTGAAATTTTAATTTGACAGTAATTATTTTTGGAAGCTATAAAATATCTATTAATTTATACCGTTCAAATTTAAAGTAAAATCGCGTTTTTGTGTTGAGCTAAGAGGTTGAGGTTTCGTCACTTTAAAATTCTAATTTTATATATACGTGGGGCATTCATTCTAAGAATAAGTATACTCGTATCAAACATCCAGGCCATTATTTGTAATTAAGGTTTAAAGATGCTGCCTTCACGATATCAAAATCTAGGAAAAACGAAGCCTTCAGTTAAGCTATTCGTCGCTATATGCATTTAAAAACTGTCAACTCAGCCTAGCACCCCCAGTAGAGTATCGCGTTACTCCCCTCGAGTGGAAAATTTTGAGAAATAGCTCATAATTTTGTTACGTCAGCTGCCTAGTGAGTTGGCTAAAATATTTGCATCCTTATCAGCGATAAAGTTACAGCTGATTTTTTTCGCTTTAGGTATTTAGCGTATTATGTAGCGGATTCGTATCACTACAAAGAAATCCGAGATTGTAGGCGCTTCTTCGTTCATTGAAGTCACAAAAAATATAAGCTATTCGTAAAATGATACATTGCGCCGCGGTGCGAGGTGCAGGGGGTGGTATGTCGAGCTCGACTCGAGCTTCTTGTGTATTATGGTAACGATGAAAAATTCGCGCCTCCGGACAAACCATATTTATTATTCTGTCCGACCTTTGCAAATGTCAAGAAACGTATTACACGAAATAAGAAAAATGTTCTTCGCGAAGAAGATGAAGAAGAAGGAGAAAAAAAAGATACTCGTATTTCCGCGTATAACATTTCGCCAGCCCAGCATGGAAAAGCGAGCAAAAAATATACTCTAATGGCGAATTCTTGAGTTAACTGTTACACGTCTCGAGAGATTTGTCCATTCGAATGATATTCGCTAAATCTTATATATACTTACGTAGTACGAATTTTTTTTTTGGATAGTTGCACTCCCCTCCCCCGAATCGACCTTTAAGTTGAAGTATAAAACGCCATCTGTCTCGACTTGGCTTTTTCTTTAGCTCTCGACAGCCAGCAATATGTAGCTTATAAAGTATGTAGAAGGCCCATCTCTTCTCAATTTCTCTTTACGTACTCGAAGGTAGAGAGGAGAGACCAGAGGGAGATGCATGAACGAATTTGTCTAATAATGTGATTATAGGTGCGAATTTGATGATGTATCTAGGCCTAGTCGGGGAGCCGGATACAGATCTTAAAAATACATGCCCCGAGATACAGAGTGTTCCAGGAGTTACCGAGTACTACCTACCTCGATTTTTAAGGGACAAGAATTTAAGTAAAATTGCAAAATTCTGTCAAAAAAATTCGTAAAATTGGAGTTGCTAATATATTTTATTTAAAAATATCTTATTCAAAATCAGAAGAGTGGAGAAGGGGGAGGTTCAATTGGAAAAATTTTCAAACAAAAGTTGTCGATTGAGGTCCTAGAAATAATTTTGGTTATAATAAAAATTTCGATTGGACCTCTGCCACCGTTCCAATTTCGAATATCATGTATCTAGGTAATTTTAGACTTGGTAAAATTTTACGACAATGATCCACTTCCAAGCAAAAAAATTTATCAAACTCAAATTGAGTCTCGGGAAGTGCCACTTTCTATTTGGAAACGGAATTGGAAATTTTCAGCATTTTTCAGTGATGATTTATTTGAAAATTTTCGCTTTTGATTGCATCGTGCAGCAGTCACTTCTAGGTTATTTGTTAAATTCAAATTTTTTTCTTTAGTTGAAAAATCTTTAATTTTTTTTTTGAAAAATAAAAAATTCTCAATTTTTTGAATAAAGTCTTTCAAATTAAAAAAAAAATCATTATTATTTTTCGGGGATAAAAACAAAACACATTTCTCATTTATTAAAACTTTCTATTTTTTTTTCTTTTGATATAAGAATTTAATTAACTTTTTAGATTGAAGAATGTTTTTGATTTTTGGAAAAGAAATCTATTTTTCAGCTGATTTTTTGAAAATCATAGAAAATATTTTAATTTTTTTGAAGGAAAATTTTTTCAATTTTTTGGGATTAAATCTACATATTAGGTACCTATTTAGTTATGGGGGGGGGGGGGTTGACGTTTCTAGAGTAAAAATTATACTTAGGTAGGTAATTGAAATTTTTTCAGAAAAATGTTACGATTTTTTTTAAAGAAATTTTTTTTCATATTTTCTGTATCAATTTTTGAGAGTAGAAATGTATTTCATTTTTAAAAAATCATTTCGGAGGGGGGGGGCAAAGAAGATTTCTCAGTTTTTCCGTAGTGAAATTACTCATATACCTATTACCTGAGTACCTATGTATTTTTCATTTTTTTTTCTTTTTGAAAAAAAAAATCCCGATTTTTATGCGGAATAAAACAAGTTTTTTCCTTTTTTTTTTTTTTGATAAAAAATCTTTGGAACAAAAAATCTTTTAAATTTTTTTTTTTTAGAAAAAAATTTCAATTTTATGGGAGTGAAAACTAGTAATACTCACCTACCTAGGTATTTTTAATTTACTTACCTACCTATTAAAATTTTTTCGTTTTTTTTTCAAATAAAATAAAACTTCAATTTTTGTTCTGAAGTAAATAAAGCATTTTTCATTTTTTTTCGAAAAAAAAATTCTAATTTTTTGGGAGTGAAAACTAGTAATACAATATACATACCTAGTATTTTTAATTTACCTAGGTATTAAAAAACTTAACGTTTTTTTTTTTCAAGTAAGAAAATTCAATTCTTTTTCTAAAGTGAAAGTAAGTTCATTTTTTTGGAAAGAAATTCTCGATTTTTTTTTCGAATAAAAAATCTTATCTTTCAATTTTTTGGATTTTTTTTGAAAAAAAAAATTCCAGAATGAAATTTCTCGTTTTTTGGGAGTGTTTTTTTTTTAATTTTTCGTTTTTTCTCCTTATTTTTGTTTTTTTGGATAAAAATTTTTCATTTTTCTGATTAAAAATATTTCACAATTCTTCAAGTGTTATTAATGTTTATGTGTTTTTCATTACCTAAGAAGATTTTCAAAATATGCTTTCTGGAGTTTTAACCCGCAAAAAAGGTGACTGTTGAATCCCATTTTATTCTGATTGATTTTTTTCATGTGGTGATTTTTAATGAGAAAAACATTTTTATGCAGAATTTTTCAAGATTTTTTTTCTTTGAAATTGAAGTGATAAGGTATGGTTTCTTCAAAAAAAAAAAAAAAAAAAAAAACTTTCAAGAGTTGCTACCTACCTATAAAATTTTAAGTTTATTTCTATAGGTATTTTATGTATTGTGCAAAATTGAAGGAGATGGAGACGTCTAATTGAAATTTTTGTAATGATTAAATTTATTCCAAAGATCTTAAGTTATAACTTTTGTTTGAAAATTTTTTCAAGTGAGGCGGTAGAAACGAAGAAAGGGACTTCCAAAGAAAAGGGGGAGACTTATAGAAAAATGTCATCCAACTCATTTTTGTTCTCAAAGACTTTAGATTGAGATTCAGTCGTAAAATCGCTTTTAACAACGTAATCGCACAAAAGCTATTTATTTTCCATTTGCGACTGTACTATCTACATCGTCTTCATTTCTACAGATGAATACTCAAGTACACAGCAAGTTCAGCTCAACATTTCCGGAACACCTTGTGTTTAGCATATAGAATGACTGGATACTTGGATTGTTTATGGTTCGTGTCCTACATGTGCCCGTCTGCCCGATCGAGTATGAAAATTAAAGCAGAAAAATGAGACTTTTTTACACAATAAGAGTATACGAAGTCACCTAGCACCTACACGATATACGCCAGTCACCAATGTTATATTCTTCGGGTCGGTTGGGTGGGCAGGAGAGATAATACACATTGTATACATTGTCGCACCGAAACAATGAACCGTGTAAAAATCATTACAACGAAGAAGTAGACCTAATGGAAACAGATAAAAAAAGGGAAAACCGTCAGATCACGCTCTGTGGTCGAATAGTCGAATCTACTCTTGGTCGAAGGAAACCCAGCGTAATCGTGCTAGCTTTACCGCACTCGGCTAATCTCCTCCAGCTCAACTTGTTTCAGCCCAGACCGGCAAATATGCTACGATATGCTAGAAAATTGAAGGTTTAGGTTCAACATTTCCCATGACGCTGCACAATGACACGAAGCCAATACTAAAAGAAAGGTCGTCATCGTTCCTTGTGCAAATACCGCTCGTAGTTGTACTTGTATCTACAATCGTCTCAAATCTCATTAGCTCGTCTATGTACTTAGCTCGCAAAAAATAAAAAAAAATATGCAAATTTTATACCGACATCGCGCGTAAACTCGTACGCATCGACGAATCAATTAAAACCTCGATTAAAGCTCGCCCTGCGTTCCCTGCTTTCGTGGTTTAGATTGCTAAACGGAAATGGACACAGTGCTCAAAATGCGAGTATTCGCTTTAACCAAAGATCGTTATCTAAATTGTTTTAATTCCGTTATTTACCGTTTGCGTCTCCGTCTCTGTCTCTCTTTCTGTGTCTTTTTGTACTCCTATAGTCTGTGCTGGTCTTAAGATTTTGCCAAGCCGAAAAGACTAAACAGGAAATCTAGCCGGGCATTATTGCTCTTCCATTAAGCTTAATTTATAGACCGAAGGTTGTTTTTTTCGCGATTCTTGCGTTGTTGTTTTTTTTTTTTTTACTTTTTACCGAATGAAGTACCTACCCACAAATGGCAAACCAACTGGAAAGAATTTAATTCGGTATTTTTATGCTGTTTTTCTTTCTTTCTTTTTTTTTTTTGCAACGTAAATCTGATAATTAGTTTTGTTATGAGAAAATTTATTTCTTGGAGGTCTCAAGACCCCCTTCCCCGCACCTCAGAAAAATTATGAATCCATCAATTCTTCAAAAATATATTAGGGATTATTTTTTTTAATTTTACTTTCTTTTTAAAAAAGATTTCTAAAAAATTCAAAAATTGTTGTATCCGCACTTTGATAAAAAATTGCCAGAAAAGTTTCGAAAAAATTTTGTTTCTACATTTTTTAGTTGGATAATTATTTGTCATTAAAAAACATGGATATAGCATTCAGTTTTTTGACCTCAAAAAAAAAAAAAAACTTGGAAAAATTTTAGCAGAAAACATTTTAGAATTCCAAAAAAATATATATATATATTTTCATTTTTAAAATTTTGAAGATTAAGTTAATTTTCAAAATTTAGGATTTTTTCAAAATATTAGTAAAAATTTTAAATTTTTAGAAATTTGAAAATTTGAAAATTTGAAGATGTTTAGAAATTTGAAAATTTTCAAATTTGAAGATGTTTAGAAATTTGAAAATTTTTAAAAATTTTAGGAATTATAAATTTTGTTGTTTTTATATTTGAATAATTTTTTTCAATTTTAAAAATTTAGTAAATCTCTGAAATTGAGAAAATTTTGAAATTTAGTAAAAATTTAACGTTTGATAAATTTTTGAAATTGGAACAATTTTTGTCATTTTTAAATTTTACTAAATTTTTGTTAGTTTTTTGCAGTTTTTGATAAAAAATTTCAATGTTTGAATTAAAATGAAAAGTTGAATAATTTTTATTTTAAAATAAGTAAATTTGTAAAATTAGATTCTTTCTTAAAAGTATGATAAATTTTTACGATTTTAAAAGTTTGAAATTTTTCAAGGATTTAGTTAGATCTTTGGAATTCTGTAAAAATATAATATTTAGCAGAGACAGAAGTTTAGCTCATTTTAAATTTAAATAATAAATTTTTGGGTTGTATTACACTTTTTAATATCCAAAAAATTCAATATATATTATGTAGATGTACATATAATCTATTCTTAATTTTATAAATTTCTAAAAGTTATTTCCAGGTCATTTCCATAAATTCATTTTTACTAAGTAAATCTTTGAAATTTGATGAAAATAGAAAATTATAATTTGAATGAATAAAATTAAAAATTCGATGATTTTTTAAAACTTATTATGAATTTTTAAAAAGTTAAATCATTGAAATTTATTGAAACAGTTTTCACTTTGAAAAAGTCGCGTTGAAGATCTTGGAAAGCCCTTCTTCTTGGTTTCGAGTTTTTGCTAAACACTCTGATGAAAAAATGGTGAAACCAAACTGAAAAAGTTTATTTATTTTATTTTTTTATTATTTTCTTCTCTAAAAAATTTTCAAAAGCTACTCACATTTGTTTTCATATAGTTATTTTTCAAGCCCAATAAAATTTAACCTTCTTTTTTTTTGTGGATAAATAATTTGAAAATGATTATTTTAGAAACTCTTTGTAAATATAAAATAGAAAAAAATACGTTTTGTTTTATATACAGTTCTTTAATTTATTTTTTGACATAATTTTGTATACCTATCTACCTATTTTTTTTCTTCTTAGAAAATCCCAAAGAAATGTGTTTTCAAAAATTGTGAAAAAATTATAAAATCATTGCAAATAATATTATTCTACTCACTAGTAAAAGAAGTCAAAAATTTCATCACCTGCAAAATTACAAAATATGCTAGTAGTTGAGTACATCTAAATATTAGGTGTTTTTTTTTTTTTTTTTTTTTTTATTTGGCAGGCATTCAATAATAATTTAAAAAAATTATAAAACATGAGCTTTTATTTATTTTTAATTTTGACATAAAAATAAAATGAATTTTCTTTGAAGAGAATCCAGTTATGAAAAAATTATTTTCAATTCGGGAGCAACTACATAAAAGGTGTTCTTAATAGATTCTTAAAAATATGATAAAGTTGGTACGTAAATAATATATTTTTTCCCAGGAAAATTAATCTAAACATTTTCAAAATTAAAAAAAATTTACAGGAGAAGCGTTTGAAAAAAATTGAAAATAAATTTTTATGCCTACCTATCTTTTTTTCTTTCTTTTTTTCGTTCGATTTTTGAGGATTTAATTTAGTTTTCGAAATTGCTTTGCTTTTTTTAGGTAAATCTCCAAGAAATTTTTTTTTAAATTAAATAAAAATAAAAAATTTATGGATGTCAAAAACTTTGGTACCTACCTATTATAAAATTTTCCTGTTAAAAAAAAATCAATGCATTTCAAAATTGAAAAAAAAAAAGAATGAAAGCAGTTCAAAAATTTGAAGAAACTTTTAATCAAAAATTCCAAATTAAAAAAAACACCTCAAGAAGAATCAAAAAAAAAAAGAATCAAACGAAATAAGAACCTAAAATTTTGGAAATCGGAAAAATTCTGAAATGAAAAAAATTTTCAAATGAGATGTAAAAGATTTAAAAAAAAATTAAATGACAAAAGTACCTTCCTAATAATTTTAAAAATTGTTGAAGTAAGTGTAAAATTCAGTAGGATTTTTGCACAATGTTCAGGATTCGCAGGCGATTCGAGCCTCAAAGTTTAGTTCAGTTTTTCGAATTGAAAATTTTTTCCGATTCAATTCGTCAATAAAATTTTCTGTTTTATATTACTTTTCGCTTCGATTTGGTTCATTTTAAATTTTGGCCGAGTCGTATCTCGACGATTCTGGTCTTATGCGAACTTCGAAAACTTTTTGGAAAAATAAGTTTCATTTAAGTAAATTAAGTATACGCCACGAGCTTGGTATACACTCTGTACACATCCTATTGCTATAATAAATTGATTGCTTATTTCCCCCCAGACGAATCTTATTATTTTAAAAGTTTACCAATTGCCGGCCACTGGAAATTTCAATATTTGTTCGCCACGGGCTGTCACTTTTCAAATATGACCCAGAGAAAGGGAAAAAATAAAGGACTAGCTAATTTACTTAAGATTTTTTCTTCGCTTCGCTGTCGAAGTTATAATGAAAAAAAAAAAAAAAAGAAGAGAGAGAGAGAGAGAGAGAGAGAGAGAGAGAGAGATGGAGAAAACGCACGCTCGGCGGGAACAGATTTTTATGAAATAAACACAACGTTATCGAATAAAGGCTTTTCTATTTTGGCGAGAAAACTTTTCCAATACCGAGTCGAGTATCCCTTTTCAGTCGTTTTCTTCTTATACTTCTCTATACCGCTTGGCAAACACAATCGTCAAAGAAAAACAAGATGAAAACGAAATAATGTATTCCGAATAACTGTTTGCATAAAAGAAGTTTTCGTCTTTTTTTCTGCTTCGGCTTCGCTTTCCCTTAGCTGGCTCTAAATTCATAACAGATGCAGTTGGCAGCCTTGATCCGTTTTTAAGATTTTTCCCAACGGGTGTCTCGTGTCTGATACCGGATTTATACGTGACTCCGGAACAAAGCCGGCTTTGATTGTTGAAAATGTATTCTATCCGCATCGCTTCACGGTGTTAGCATTATATGACAGATTTTTAAGGGCGTCCTGCAGAAAGAGCTGCGGAGGTCGCCAAAATCCTGCATTTTACACTCGGACTAACAAACTGTCTTTTGAAAAATATGTTTGCATATCGCGTGTAACGAGCGGTCTTGGCTTTGGTTCCCAATAATAAGAGGATGTTGAACATATCGTAAGATTTCGGTTATCAAGGTACGAAAAAAGCGGGAAGGCGTTGAAGATCTCTTCATCGTGGACGTGTGAACGTGGTATATGGGCTTTTACTCGTATTCTACGCATCATATCGAATTTATTATTACATTTTCGAAGTGTTAATGGCGCGTCGATGCAGCAAAGGCGTTGCAATTCGACATTCGGCACAGTTTTCTTTTCAATCTACTCCATACAGGTCGTTTAATATACTGAACGATGAAAATAGATCATTTCGCGGTTTTAGTGCTTTAATTAAAAGTTAATCGATTTACGAATTGCTCGCTGGCTGAAGCCGATAATAACGGTGCATGGCTGCGGAATGAACGACGTTTATGCCGCCATTCCATTAAACAAGACGTAATAAAAATTTTAATTGTTGTGCAGCGGCTGAACAAAAAGACCATTCGGGATCGATATGCGTTTTATTCCGTTCATCGAAATGTATTATGCGCGGGTTACCAGAGGCATTTGGTCGAATGTCTTCGGATTTGAAAAGTTTTCAAATAAATGGAAATTCATAGAGAGACCTTTGAGTCAGATGATTTCCATGATAGATTTTCTAATTTACGATGTCAAATCCAATTTTTTATAAAAAAATTTTGATTCATTAAATTATAAGATTTTTATTTTTCTCAATTTTCTTCAAATTTAGATCATTCGTGATCGAATTCATAGATACAATTTTAGAGAATTGACTAGAAATATTTCAATTTTCTTGAAAATAAATTTTTTCAATTTTTCATCATAAAACTCATGAGTATTTTTTTTTGAAAAGTTTTTTTCAAAGTTTCTCGACTACAAAATATATTTTTAGTACCTATATTTTTCCCCCCAGAAAACTGTTTCGATTTTTTGTAAGTAAAAAGTCTTCCAATTTTCTAGATATTTTTTCAAATTTTTTGTAGGATAGAATTTCTCATTTTTGAGAGTAAAAACGTTTTTCATTAAAAAATACCTAATACGTAGGTATGTACCTATATTAATTTTGTATTTTTCATTTTTTATGATTTCTCATTTTCATTTGTTTTTCTTTTTTTGAACGAATATTCTTTTGAATAAAAAAAATTTCCTAATTTTTTTTATAATCTTTCAAATTTTTGGAGAAATTTTTTTTTGAAAAAAATTCTCAATTTTATGGGAGTGGAAAAAAATTTTTGTTTTTTTTTGGAATAAGAAATCTTCCAACTTTTTTGATTTTTATTACCGAACGTTTTTCTAGAATGTAATTTCTCGTTTTTAAGAATAGGTATTTTTTTTTTTTTTTTTTTTTACGAAATACTCGTACCTATAATAATTTTTTTGTGCTTTTTAGATTGGAAAAAAATTATCATTTCTTTCAAGTAAAAAAAATCATTTTTTTCAAAGTGAAAGCATTTTTTATTTTTTTTAGGAAAAAAATTTCTCGATTTTTTGGTAGTGGACACTAGAAATGGTATTTAAAAAATTTCTCGTTTTTTTTACGAAATATAAGAATTCTTTTGCGCTTTCTAGATTGGAAAAAAATTATCATTTTTTTCAAAATGAAAGCATTTTTTATTTTTTTTACGAAAAAATTTCTCGATTTTTTTGAAGTAAGAAATCTTAAAATACCTATTTTTTCTAATTTTTTTGAACCTTTTCTAAATTTTTTTTTTTTTTTTTATTATTTATTATTATCAAGTATTTAAAAAAACTGATACCTACAGACATTGAAGATAACATTAAACAAAAAATTAAAAAATAAAATGAAAAAATTGAAAAAATTGAATCCACAGATTACTTCTTTTCTGAAAAAAAAAAATCTCAATTTTCTGGGAGTGAAAAATTTGTTTCGGTTTTTTTTTTAAATAAGAAATCTTCTAACTTTTTTGATTTTTTTCGAACGTTTTTCTAGAATATAATTTCTCGTTTTTAAAAATATTTTTTCTATTCCTCGAGTTTTATTTTGTTTTGTTTGTATTTTTATTTATTATAATAATAATTATTATTTTTTTTTTGGAAAAAAATTCTTAATTTTTTAGGACTGAACATTATAGAAATCAATGATATTTAAAAAATTTATCGTTTTTTTATGAAACATAAGAATTCTTTTACCCTTTTTTAGATTGGAAAAAAATTGTCATTTTTTTCAAGTCGGTAAAAAAAATCATTTTTTTTCAAAGTGAAAGCATTTTTTATTTTTTTTAGGAAAAAAATTTCTCGATTTTTTTTTAGTAGGTATACCTACGAAATCTTACATTTTTTATATTTTTTTCAAACCTTTTTCTAGAATGTAATTCCTCGTTTTTGAGATTTTTTTTTGATCCTTCGAGTTTTTTAATTTTTTTATTATTTTCATTTAAAAAAAGTGATAAAGACCTAGAAGATAACATTGAACAAAAAAAAATGAAAAATAAAAAAAATTGAAAAAGTTTAATCCACAGCTGTTCAACTACTTGAAAAATCTTTAAAGTATAAATTGGAAATTTGAAAAAAAAAATTAAATTTCCCCGAGCAGCACACTCGACAAATTATCGAAATAAAAAATTGACAGAATATCGAATTCGATAAAGTGTCGCGTTAGTTCCGCATAAATCGTGAAATTATCTTTCGATATATAGATAGATTATCGACGAATTATAGTTAGCAAAAATTTCGAGATTATAGTAAGATATTTTATCGATAATATATCTATAATATCGAAAGATAATTTCACGATTTAGGCGGAACTTTTGCGACACTATCGAATTCGATATTCTGTCGATTTTTTATTCCGATTTTTCGTCTTTTACTAGCTTTTTTCACCAATTTGGAAATAATTTCAAATATCGTCACAAAATCGTTGAAAAATCGTTCGACAAATTTCAGATTATTTGTCGATAATGTAGTTTCAAATATCGCCACAAAATCGTTGAAAAATCGAATTCGAGGAATTTCATATCACGTGTCGATAATATAGTTTCAAATATCGTCATAAAATCGTTGAAAAATCGAATTCGAGAAATTTCAGATTACGTGTCGATAATAAAGTTTTAAATATCTTCACAAAATCGTTAAAAAATCGAATTCGAGAAATTTCAGATTATTTGTCGGTAATATAGTTTCAAATATCGTCAAAAAATCGAAATCGAGAAATTTCATATTACGTGTCGATAATATAGTTTCAAATATCTTTACAAAATCGGTAAAAAATCGGATTCGATAAATTTAATATAATCTGTCGATAATATAGTTTCAAATGTCATCAAGAAATCGGTAAAATATCGAAGTCGAGAAATTTCATATAATCTGTCGATAATATAGTTTTAAATATCTTTACAAAATCGTTAAAAAATCGAATTCGATAAATTTAATATTCTTTGTCGATAATGTAGTTTCAAATATCTGCACAAAATCGGTGGAAAATCGGAATCGATAAATTTAATATTCTTTGTCGATAGTATCGTTGACGAATATCGTCATAAAATCTTAATAATATCGAATTCGATAGTTTTTAGATTTTTTGCCTATGAAGTTGTACCGATAAATCTTTATAATATCGTGAGAACATCTATAGATTTTCAAACGATTTTTTATCGATACGTTACATCTTCCGATATTATCGATCGAGTGTGCCGCTCGGGTTTATGAGAAAATTTCGGAAAACGTGGTGTAGAAATTTGACGAAATTAGACTTCGAAAAAAGAATACTTGATGAAAAAAAATTGAAAAACTTTTTATATCTCCATTAACAAAATGTATACTTAGCTGACGAAATTTTACATACAAATGGCTCTTGAAGTGTTTTTTTTTTTTTTTTTTTTTAATGCAATGTGCAACAAACTGAGTTTTTTTTCTGTAAATGTCGAAAAAATCTCTTGAAAATGAGAAGTTTTTTGTTGGATAAAAAAAATGAAATTATCCAGGATAAAAATTGAAAGATTTCTCCAATTGAGTGATCCCTTTTCTCCGAAAAAAATTGAAAGACTGCTTTTTCACGAAGAATAGAAAATTTTTCTGCTTAAAAAATGGAAGATTTCAGCGCCAAAATTTAAAGAGGTGTATTTGTACTACAAAAAATTGAGAAAAATGTTTGTTAAATTTTCTGTAATTTTTTATCATTTTCAACTTTTCAAAAATTTGTTCAGTTACGAAATTCGTTTATTTTTGGGCCATTTTGGATTCAATTTTAATTTTATTTTTTCATTTTTCTTCAATTTCAAGTCTTATTATAATTATATAATTATAAAGTAGTTTTATAATGATACTTTAAAAAAAAAAAAATTAATTTCGTCTGATTTTCAGTCAGTTTTCATTTGCATATTTTAATTTTTTTTTTTTTTCAAAAAATTTTGGATTTTGAATTCTTATACTTAACGTTTTTGTTTTGTTAAATTTTCTTCAATTCACTGCCATTCTAAATTTCACACAATGTTTTCAAATTTTAATTTTTGTATTTTCCCCTTTTTTTGTTGTAGGTAATTTTTAAAATTCAATATCAATCAGAAAATTTTTCATCATTTTCACCAAAAAGATTTAGAAAAAAAAAAAAAAACAGTCAACAAGCAAACAAGGATTTTCTTCCAAAAAGATTTAAAATCGATTCGATAGGTATAATTTTTACGTGAATTTTTTTCTCGAAAAAATTCACATTACGAGAAAACTGACATATTTTAGAATTCAAACTCTCGCCTTCCCCACGAAAATACTCTTCCGACCTTGAACCATTATCACGTCATTAAACCCAATATTAAACTTATTGACGGGGGAACACTGCCGGGCAATAGCAACACTTCGACCTATTTATCTGTACCGGCCTCGACAATACGAATAGAAAACTCATTGAAAACGGGCCATAATAAATGCGACGATAAAGATAGAGAGAAAAGAGGCATCGTCATCGTGCTGGCGTTTTCAAACGATAAAATGTGAATTTTTGACCATCTCGGATCCACATTACCCTTTAAAGTTGGCAATTTTGCAAACTAATGTAGTAAACTTTGAACGTCTGGGGAAAAGCACGAATGGAAGAGGAAAGAGGACTTCTTAACGAGTTCATCAAAAGTACCTACTCGTACAAAGTTGTATCTACTCTATAGCTTAACACTTAATTCCAGGATGTCGCGTCGCGTACTAAAGCACTGGGGCACGTAAGCCGAACATTTTTATGTCTGTGGAAAAAATCAGAGAGAAGAGGGTGGAGAGAGGAAGTTAGTGAACGTTTTGAAAAAATCTTTATTATCTGGTTTCGAAATAAATTATTTTTTGTAACTCTCTTCGTCGAAGTGTCGCTGCAAAATGCACTTGTAAAATTACAAATTTCTGCCTTTCATCATTAAAAATATACCTGTCAATCGTCTCTCAAACCAGCAAACTGGCTAAACGTGGAAATTTTAAATTTCAGAAGCAAGTCATCTCACAATGAGAGGCGAGAGAGAAAAAAAACACATCGATGAAATAACCATTAATAAAAAAAACCGCCCTGTTTTCTCGATAAAAAAAATAAGAAAAAAAGACCTCGAATAATAATTTATTTTTCTTTTCTTCTCTCGGCATTTTTTTCTATTTTTTCTCATCTTCTTTTCATTTTTGTATCAACGCCTTCGTCTTCTTTCTTTTCATCTCCGAAGGGAGAAAAACGATTTGGGAATATAAAAATTAAGAAGTTCTATTATTTCATTTATAAATTACGTTCTCGTTTATGTATATTCCTTATTTTCGTAGCATTTCGTTTCGGCTGATGCTTCATGGGCTGAACGAATTTCTTCCATTTGCGTTATCGACGCGAATGAGATAGTGGTTTGAACCCTGCCCTCGGTACTTCGTCCTAAAGGGTACATTTCGCTGGCTCCGAATTCGTCATCAGTTTGATAAATTTCCACTTGGCGATTCTGCCTGGCTGTACGAAACAGGTACTATAATTTGACGAATATTTGCACAAGCTCGTGATCTGTCGCCTGCTGCGACACGAAAGTGGCAAAAAAGTGCTCATTTTATCACCTCGTCCTTGGAAACGAACGAAGCTAAAAAAAAGTTTTCTTTTTTAAATTAGAAAATTCAGGGATACCGAAAGAAATAGTAAGAAAATACCCAAGTTGCCAATCTGCAGTAGTCGAGTCGGTTAATGGGGAAGTGGCATTCGTGTTGCTGTTCCGCAGCCATCGCACCGTATACCTATCTAATTTTTTTTTCTTTTTCTTTTATTTTTACTCGACGCTGGAGTCGGAATTAAACGTGCAATAAATCACGAAACGAACAAGCGTAGAATTAGAATTATACTACGAAATCGGTTCTATAGTCGAATTAATTTCTTCTTTTTTTCGTCGTTTTCTAATTGGACCTAACAAAGTATTCGCGAATGAGGTTTGCATTTGTAATCGCATCTGATGGGTATTCGGGTTCTCTATACTCGATCTGGGGAGCAGGAAAGCACATGTTAGAGATGCTTGACAGCGCAATGTGTCTGCCTATGTGAGCTTGTCTATGGAAATTATAGTCTAATTTATTCCAAAAGATGTACGAGCCTTCGGTTGTCCGGTAGTTGAATTGGTTTATTGTTATGTCATCGGAGGTAATCTGCGGATAAAATGAAGAGGCTTTCGACATGTTATAAACAAGCACGTGCGTCTCGCCTGAGATAAGACATGTTAACATAAGGTAACGGAATCGATTGTATCTTGTCTTCGATGTGCTCGAACAGTATAGAAGTATGTACATATAAATTGATGCTCGTAAATATTTTCTTGAGCGAAAAAAAATTTAAAAATGAAATTGTTCACAAAATTAAAATTAAAAGATAATTTAAAAAGTTGAGAAAAATCAAAATGGAAATTAAAAAGAAATTTAAAAAAATCACAAATAGCGATTTTATTTGAAAATTTTGGAAAAAATGAAACAAAAATATTTCCCCAATTTTTGATACATTTTTCAAATTTTCATCAAATTGTAAAAACATTGATTTAAAAAAATTCAACAAAAAAATTTGAAAGTTGAAGTTTTTGAAAAAATTAAAATTAAAAGATTATTTTAAAAGTAGCCAAAAATCAAAATTTGAAAATTTGAAAAGAAATTAAAAGATATTTTAAAAAAAATCACAAATATTTTATTTAAAAAATATTAGGGAAAAATCAAACAAAAAAATTAAAAGTTGAGGTCGTTGACAAAATGAAAATATAAAAATGATTTTAAAATTTGCGGCAAGAATCGAAATTTGAAAATTGAAAAAAATAAATGAAAAGAAATTTGAAAAGATCGCAAATATTTTATTTAAAAAATATTGGGAAAAAATCAAAACAAAAATATTTTCCAATTTTTTGGTACATTTCTAAATTTTTTTATCAAAACTAAAAAAAATTGAAAGTTGAATTTGTTGACGAAATAAAAATTAAAGGATAATTCAAATAGTTGTCAAAAATCAAAATTTGAAAATTGAAAAGAAATGGAATTTAAAAAAAAAATCACAGAATACGTACCTATTTCCCCCCAATTTTTTAGTACATTTTTCGAATTTTCATCAAATCGTAAAAACGTTGACTGAAAAAAAAGTTGAAAGTTGAAGTTATTGACAAAATTGAGAAAGATGACAAAACTCAAAATTTGAAAGTTGAAATGAAATGAAAATAAATTTTAAAAAAGGTTATGAAAAAAAATCAAAACAAAAAAAAATTATCAATTTTTCACTACTTTTTTTCAAATTTCCACCAAATTGTAAAAAAAATCTCACCGTTGCGTGGTTTTTATCAACATAATTATATGAATTTTCTTTCGAGTTTTTGTGCCCTAAAAATTCAATGTTGACCAAAATAAATGGTTTTCTCTCATTTTGTTTCATTTTTTTTCAAATTGAAAAAATACATTCGATTTAAATAAAAATTTGAAAATCCGATTGTGAAAGAATTGTGCTTTTTTATTTTTTTGTAAAATAAAGAATAAATCAAATAATTTTTGAAAAATTAAGAAAAACTAATTTTTTTTAAAATTGCATAATTTTTTTTCAAGCTAAAAATTGTGAAATCAACTATGAGATGCATTTTTCTTTGAACAGAAAAATCACAATTTTCTATTTAGAAAATTTAAAAAAATTATACCATCATTACTCGACCTATCAAAATGTGTTAAAATTTCATGAGGGAATCAAAAATTATAAAATAATGAAAATCAAAATGAAGTAAAAATTGAAAATATTTCATATTTAAAACCATCTACTGGTTATTTGGCGGGGGGGGGGGGGGGTATGTAAATGGAAAATTAGGGTGAAATTAAGATGCTGAAAGATTTAGATAGTTCTGAAAATGAGATGAAATCAAAAATTTAAATATGGTTGGAAATAATGCGAAAAGAAGAACTCAAAAAAATGACAATAACAAGTTTTCATTGGAAAAAATAAAAGTAAAATTAAAAATAAGAATGAAATTTCAATAGGAAAGAATTTTAAAAGTTTTGAAAACGGAATAAAAAAATTGAAAATTGTGATTTAAATTCAGAGGAGTTTAAAATTTTGAAAACTTAATTAAAATCATAAATTCAGAAAATTGAAAATAAAAAAGACTTGGAAAGATTTGAAAATGGGATGAAATTAAAAATTTAAAGGTTGGAAATAATAAAAAAGAAAGAACTCAAAAAATGTAGTGAAAAATTTTTTAATTGAAAAAAAAGTTGATTAAAAATAAGGATGGAATTTTAATTGAAAATAATTTTGAAGGTTTTAAAAATTAAATAGTCACCTAAAAATTAAAAAAAAAATATAAGTATAAATGAATTGGACATCAAAAATTGCAATTTCAACATTCCGAAAGTGCAAATTCGAGGCATCGTAATTTCTTCGCGCAGCACATCTTATTCCAAGCTGAATACTGCACTGCGGTCAATAGACTCGTAAAAAAATATTCGATTCTGGCTGAAAAAAATTTTCACTTTCGGCCAACAAAATCTCACGAGAATGTCCACTATAACTGCTCCTTTTTCTATATTATACTCGTACGTACTACGTAGTACGTAATATTTTCAAAAATGAAATTACGTTATGGGGTCGGTCGCAAAGTTCTATCGTACATAATTCTTTTTCCAACATGATGCGGGTTTTTCTTCCTTTTTATTTTTTACTCTATTTCACTCGTATCTGAAACCCGTTTTCTCTCGTTATCGTTTCAATTTTCACTGGAGATATTTTTCGCGTGAAAAATTGAGCTTTTCTATTTCGATAAAAGTAATCATTTTAGATTTTAGAAAATGTAATACGCTGATCAATTTTTATAGTAGTTGGGCAGCGTATCTTTTGAAATAATATTATTGCGGTGAATTCGATTCGAGAAGATATAGAGGTAAAAATTATGAATTATCTTTCTTGCCTTGGAAAGAAAGCACAGAAGAAAAAACTGCACAGTTCTACTCATATCAACTTATAGAAACTTAAAATGTCAAGTTTTTATTTGATTTGCTTGAAAAAAATAAATGTCAATTGGCGATATTTTTATAAAATTGGTAGAAATTGCACAAAATATAAGAAATGGAAAGGCTTCTGTAAACGATAAGTTTCAATTTTTTTTGTCTCCCCCCCCCCCCCCATTTCTTTTTGTAATGAAAAAAAAAATATCTCAATTTTTTCCCAAAATGGAAGTTAGTGACATCTCTTAATATTCATTTAGAGGAAAAAATATAAAGAATTACAAATTATTTTCTAATGAATAGCAATAATATTATTATGACACTTGAAATTAAGTTGGGCAAAAATAAATGAGTAGAAGGTCCAAAATAAGGACCACCCTAATAATTGCACGTTTAAAAAATATTTTCGAAAAAAATTTGAGGAAAATTTAAAATTGAAATAAACTTATTTTTCGAATGATGAAACAACAAAATCTTTTAAAATATTTTTAAAGAATGTCTTTTGTTTCAATTTAAAACGTTACTTGATTAAGTCAATTACTTTGTAGATATATTATCAAATTTTGGAAATATTTTGAATTTAGACGATTTTTGAGTCTTGGGGATTTCAAGTTTCAAACGATTTTTTAATTTTTAATTTTTTGAAAGTTTGTCAATTATTGCAGAATTTTTAATGTACGTACCTAGTACCTTTACAGGTTTTTTTGATTTTGGAGAATTTATTAATTCTCGATTTTCTCGTTTTGAAATGGAAGGGATCTTTCAGTTCCAGATTTTTGAATTCAATTTTGCAACTTGGTTAAAGTGCAACTTTGGAAATTGTTTGGTGAATTTTTTCAAAAAGTTGTAAAGATTTTTCCTTTTAAAATATTCTAGTTTTTTTTTTATTTTCATTTATTATCTTTTTTATATCATTCAATCTTATACGATTTTTTAGTTTCAACAACTTTTAATTTTTCAACCATTTTTCATTCGGTAATACAATTAGATTTTCATGCTTGGAAGATTTTTAAGTATATCGGAAAAAATTTTCAACTTCAGATTTTTCGATTTGAAAGAATTTCCATGTGAAAAAATCTAATTAAAATTTTTTGATTTCAAACAATTTTTTATGCTTGAAAGATTTTTCAATTTCAGAGTTAATTTTTTAATTTCCGAAGATATTTTAATTTTCAAACGAGGTTTAGCTTCAAGGATTATTTACTTCCGAAAGATTTTCCAATTTTAATTTTTTTTTGATTTTCAGAGAATTTCTTCAATTATGATCAAATTTTCAATCTTTGAATATTTTTTCGATTTTTGGAGGATTTATTATTTTAAACTTCTTTACTTTGAATATTTTTCAAACACACCATTTGGTGATCCTTTCCACCCCAATGGATCATATTTTTGGCCCAGAGTCAAAACAACTCCAAAAGTAGGTACCTACAATCTACATAATACTCGTAAATTCGGGAGGTCAAAAAACATGCATTTTGTTACCTCTCTTAGTAACGTTGAAAATTTTTTAATTTGAGATCCACCCCCTCCAGTCGATCATATTTTTGGTTAAAAGTCTGAACAACTCCAAAAATGGAATCAGAGACTTCGAAAACCTGAATCAAGGCGAAATGTTCGGAAAAAAATATACAAGTAGGAAGTGGAAGTGATAATGAGTCTTGTTGTCAATGGCGTAACTCAAAAAGGCAAGAAAATTTCCAGAAGTTAAAGTACATATAATAGCTCAAAACGTTTTTTTTTCAAAGTTTAATTGAACAAAATCATTATTGAATAAAAAAATTCATATTTTTGGAAAGTAGAAACTTTGAGGTTTTCAAAAAAAAAAAAAATAATAATAATAAATAAATTTTTTGAACTGAAACTTTCTTTGTTGAAATACAGTAGAATCTCGATTATGCCAGTTATTTAATTAGGGCTAGGAAAAGGTTGGATAATCGATTTTTATCTCTTTTTTGAAAAATTGGTACAAACCAATAGAGTATTGCAAAAAATTTTATAGAAATAGAAATAACAGAACAAACAGAAAATAACGAAAAAAAATACGCTAAAAAATTACCTTGAATTCGAAACAAAAAAAAATTGAACCACTTCGAGTTAATCTGAAACAAAAGAATAAAAAATAAAATGAAAATAAGAGATTAAAGAATTTCTCATTTTTTTTTAAATAAAAATTTTTAAAAAAATGTGGTGATTTTTAAGAAAAATTTTGGGATAAATATATTAGGTATTTTTTTTTTGTAAAGAATTCCTTGGAATAAAATTTTGACCTGAAAAAATTCACATTATTTCTGAAATGAAGTTTTGCAGATTTTTTTTGGCAACTGAAAAACTTCTCAATATTTTTGAAGTAAAAAATTTTCTAGGTAATTTTTTTTTAACCATAAGTATGATACATTTTTTGGAATGATTTTTTTTTTTTTTTTTAAATCAAGAATTTTTTAATTTTTTGGAGGTATGAGCTTTCAACATTTTTTTGGATTAAAAAAATAAAAAAAAATTTTGTGGTGATTCTCAAGAAAAATTTTGGAATAAGTAAATCTTATTTTTATTTTCTTGTAAAGAATTAAGTACTTACTTGATTTTTTGGAATAAAATTTTGACCTGAAAAAATCTGAAATGATGCTTTGCAGATTTTTTTGGCAACTGAAAAACTTCTCAATATTTTTAAAGTAAAATTTTTTTATATATTTTCTTAACCTTGAAAGTATTATATTTTTTGGAATTTTTTTTTATTATTATTTTGAAATCAGGAATTTTTCAATTTTTTTGAGGTATGAGCTTTCAACATTTTTTTGGAACAGAAAAATTTGATCCCAGGTATATTTTCTCAAACGTTTATTTATAGTGTAGAAACTAAGGGAAAATCGAATAATAAAAAAGCAATCGACTTTGGGACATCGGATAATCGAAAAAATTCGGTTGTAATTTTTCGTTAGGTAATCGAGAAACCGGATTATCGCGCTTCCACTTTATTACTCTATTACTCCAATGGGAGAATTTGATAAAAATGGGACAAGTGAATGAGTTATAAATGTGCATGCATTTTCCAAATACTTCTCAAGTTCTTAGTAAACGAAAAAAAAAATGTCGCAGCTAAAATAAAAGATAGCTCCAAATTTAGCATAATCTTACTTCCGACGGCGCCCACTCCGCACCGAGGAGCGAGTTAATCTGGCATAAGTCTACGTCTTGAAAAATATTCCGGGTTCGATAAAAACGTCATCAATACCGGAGACATTTATTTGGCAAGTGGAAAAGCAAAGTAAAGCTACGACGTTGTGGGAAAATCTCGATGCGACGATAATACCAAAAACGAATCCGTGGTTTGGATTTACATTTCGAATTTTCGAGAGAGTGGTGCCCGAAAAGGTGGCATTAATTACACGGTGCACGGTGGTGTGCTGAAAAAGGAGCCCGCCGCGACGTTATACGCTCCATCAACGTATAAAATAAACATTTCGCGCGAAATGGCTGCTAAGAAATCCATTCGAAGCTCTTTTCGAGGTTATTAGTTTAATGTAAATTTACGCCAGCTCGCTTCCGGTCACCTATATTATATGCCAGGCAGCTGGGAAATTTACCAGAAAACGACTCGACGAGTGAAAATCTTTCCACAGTGGTTTTCTTCAGCCATGTACGACTAAGAGCGATACGTCGACGTACAAAAGGAACGAGCCAAGCTATAATGCCTTTAGCCCTAATTACGCTGCGCCTTCGGTACTATATCATAACAATGCGAATATTGTAGTTTTAGCGAACAATAAAAAAGCTACTTATGTAGCGTTATATTCTCTATGCATAATCTATACAATATGCCAAGCCATCGCGTACTCCTAGGCTCGTTTTAATATTCACAGATCGTTCGTTTGAAGCGCCATAAGTACTATTATGTTGCTTTTCGTTGAGCAACAAAAAAATATGACGAAATCCCATGTAATGGCGTGTTATTGTTACCGATATTAAACCTCTTCCAGTAAAAGACAGACTTCATCGCTCGCTACGCGAAAAAATTCGCATGCATGTAAATTTATATTGTACCACCGACATGATTCTTTCTTTCATTTTTTTTTGTTCGAAATTTCGTCGTTGTTTAATAAATAGGTAGGTAGGTTTTGCTGCTTACGTTGCATTCATATGTGTGCTTCAACCTATACTCAGCTGATGTATACTTATGGTTGCATTGTGTGCGATTAAGTATGTGTGTGAGATGGATCGAATATTCAGTGTGCAGTATGGAAATTATACGCCTGTGACGTAATATGGCTTTATTAATTACGAAGAATTTCTTTTAAAACGCGGTGACTCGGAAAAAATTTTAATAATGAAGTTGATACAGTTTTTCTCTCTCTCGCTCGCTCCTTTCTTCTCTCTTTTGGACTTAGAATGAAAGAAAAATGGCAATTAGTGTAATGTTTTCTTTTTTCTTTTTAGCTTGAATATCGCCGCTCGAGTCTGCGTCTAATTATGAACTGAAAAAATACGTATAATTGATGGCGACTTGATTTGCCAAATGTTTTAAGGTTTCTATGATTTATTTAGAATTTTAGGTTAAGTAATGCCGGACTGGGGTAATTGGTTTTTTATTGATTGGTGGTAGGTTTGATGGTATAATCGATGAAAAAAGCTACAGTATTTTCAAGGCAAAATCCTCCTTTGATGGAATTTGTTGAGAATTTTAAAATCACCAATTTTGTGGAAATTTTTCAAAAATGAGTACTTTGCGAAATTTTATTTAATCAAAGAAAAAAGCCACCAAAGTCTAATCCAAAAATCTCGTTTGATGAAATTTAAAAAAAATAAATAAAATCATCAATTTTGTGAAATTTTCATTTTCAGAGAAAAAAGATTTGAAGTCATCGCAATTTTGTAAAAAAAAAAAAAATGATCTTCAGTCATTTTAAAAAATTAGAGTTTTGATCAAATTACATTCAATGAAAATAGCTCCTATAATTTCAACGTAAAATCCTCTTCTGATGAAATTAAAAAAAAAAATTTATAATCATCAATTTTTTAAAAATTTTTAATTCAGAAATTTTTTAAAAATGAGAGTTTGGCCAAATTGCTTTCAATCAACGAAAAAAGTTATCTTAACGCCTAATACAAAAATCTCCTTTGATGAAATTTTAAAAATTTTTAAAATCATCAATTTTGTGGGGGAAAAAATTCAGTAACTTTTGAAAAAGGAGAGTTTTTGGAAAATTGTATTTAATCAATGAAAAGCTACCATCAAGTCCAATCCAAAATCCTATTCTGATAGAATTTTTAGAAAATTTTAAAATCATCAATTTTGTAAAAAATTTTATGTTCAGTAACTTTCGAAAAATTAGTTTTTGAAAAATTGCATTTAATCAATAAAAAAAGATATTGTAATTTCAGTGAAAAAAACCTCCTCTTGATGGCATTTTTGAAGATTTTTAAAATCATCTAAATTTTGTAAAGAAATATATTTTTAGTAATTTTCAAAAAATGTGAGTTTTGACCAAATTACATTCAATGAAAAAAACTCCTGTAATTTCAACGTAAAATCCTCCTCTGATGAAATTTTTGAAAAAAAAGAATTAAAATCATCAATTTTGTAAAAATTTTTATTTTCAGTATCATCAATTTTGTGAAAATTTTTAATTCAAATTACATTCAATGAAAAAAACTCCTGTGATTTCAACGTAAAATCCTCCTCTGATGAAATTTTTGAAAAAAAAATTAAAATCATCAATTTTGTAAAAATTTCTATTTTCAGTATCATCAATTTTGTGAAAATTTTTAATTCAGTAGGTAATTTTAGAAAAATGAGAGTTTTGGCCAAATTACATTCAATCAACGAAAAAAGTTACCATAACGTGCAATCCAAAAATCTCCTTTGATGAAATTTGAAGAAAAAAAAATTAAATTCATCAATTTTATGAAAAATTTTATTTTTAGTAACTTTCTAAAAATGAGAGTTTTTGAAAATTTGCATTTAATCAGTGAAAAAAGATCCTGTAATTTCAACGCAAAGTCCTCTTCTGATGAAATTTTTGAAAATTTTTTTATCATCCATTTCTTGAAAATTTTTATTTTCAGTAATTTTCAAAAAATGAGAATTTTGGCCAAAATAAGCTCCTGTAATTTCAACGTAAAATCTTCCTCTGATGAAATTTTCGAAAAAATTTAAAACCATCAATTTTGTGATAATTTTTATTTTCAGTAGGTATTTTTTGAAAAATGAAAGTTTTTGCCGAATTGCATTTACTGGTAATTAATGAAAAAAGCTACTCTAATCTTAATGCAAAATTCTTATCTAATGGAATTTTTGAAAATTTTTACAATCATCAATTTTGTGGAAATTTTATTTTACTTATAGATTTTTTCCTTGAAAATTCAACTTTTGAGAATTTTAAAGAAAGATAAACTTTGAAAAACCTATTTTGAAAATTTGATCTCGTATTGCATACTTGATATTTTAAAAATTTTATTAGGCCAATTTCATAAAAATTTTCAATTTGAACTGTACCTAAAACTGAAAAAATTCAATAACAACAAAAAAAATCTTATAAAAAAATCTATTATTTCTGTTTTGACTTTAAAAATTTTGGATTTTTTTTTTTTGAAAATTTGAAATGAATTTTTTTCAGCTTTGACTTCCAAAACTTTTTTTTTGATATTTATGATTCAATTTTCTTGATAAATAGTTTACATTCAGAAATTTCATAAAGACTGTTTTTTTTTTTTGAAATTTTCTTGGATAACTTTTTGACTTTTAAAAATCTTTGTTATTTTTTAAAATTGATCACAATCATTTCTTCAGCGTAAAATTTTTAAAATCAATTGTTTAAAAGTCAAATTGTCACAAAATTTTAAAAATAATTAGTAAAATTAAAAATAAAATTTTAGAAAAAAAAATTGAAGTCAAAACGAGTTTGAAATTTTTGCAGAATTTTCAAAAATCTTGATTTTTTTCTATGTATATTTGACTTTGCAACTTTTTTGAAAATTTGACATTAATATTGAAAAAAATTAACATTTAAAAGTGAATAATAATTTTTGCAACTTTTTTGAAAATTTGACATTAATATTGAAAAAAATTAACATTTAAAAGTGAATAATAATTTTTAAAATTCGAATTCTAGATTTTTTTCAATTTAAACCAGTTAAAATTTATTGAAATTTTTAGAAAATTTTAAATTGACAATATTATGCACGACTTTGTAAAATTAATTTAATTTCAGTGTGTTTTCTGAATACATACTTTTTTTTTTAAATTCTGAAAGTCAAATTTTCAATAATTTTTGAATACATTGAAGTATACGCAAACATGTTATCACGCTCAACTCGCAAATGTACATACCTATATTTTTCAAACACAACAAAAAAGGAAAGACTCTCATGTTGCTCTTGCCTTTGTACGAATACGTACGTAAAAAGCGAAAAATTTTCTCAAGGTCGCTTATTTCGTTAAATTTTACAACCAGCCGAACTCTTCTAATGGGAAAGTTAGCGTTATGTGTAGTTAAATGGCCCAAAGTTGAAATGTATTTTTTAAAAGCATCGTCTTGGAGGAATTCTCGTACTGGCAAACGACTCAGCTTCACGTTATGTTGGCTGAAAATAGTCTAAAATGATTTCCCCGCTTGGCTCGTCCCGTCCTCGAATACTCGCTCGAGTCTCGCAGCTGCTGTGAAAATATCTTTTATTTTCTGGTACTGATTTTTGCCTTAGTTACTGAATAGGGGTTTCTTTTTTAATTGGCAAAATTCGTTTAATTTTCCAGATTGTTTTACGTATATACTTGTGTACTTGAGTAGATACTTTCGCTTTGGGAATTTTACTTTTTATTTGTATTTTTCGACTCTTGTAAATCAGTTTTTTTTTTTTTTTTTTTTTTTTTTTTTTGAATGGAAAAATTTCCAGAGGGGGCCATTAAATTGGCGGAAATTTTCAATTTATTTTTACTGTACCGTGTTGTTTGCTTCATATGCCCTTTCACAGTAACATATTTATACGTTGAAAGCTTCTTTATATAGAGTTCGAGCAACAAACAAACTCATATATGAATATACCTGCGATTTTATATTTTCACGTGTATCGTGTATCGCGCATAAAGCCGCGAAAATATTAAAATAATTTATTTTTAAATTGAATTCCATCTTAGGAGTGCACTATGGAGCAAAACGAGCACGAATTTTACTCGTCTGTTTACAAAAGATTACCCACCTCGGAAAGTGTTTAGAATTTGGCAAAAAAATAACACACTATGCAGTATACAGTTTAAGAACGAATCGAAAATGTTCCATTTTGGAGGAAACATTTTCTCGTCTAAGCTTTTATTTTTTATTTTTTTTACGACATGCTGTCATTTATACGAATGCGGCAAGGCTGCTTAACGGGCATCAAATAAACCTTTTGTACGTACCAATACCTTGCCTTAATACTTACCCAATGAAAAGAGTATTTTCTTATTTAAAGCTTTTTCTCTTTCGTTTGCCTACTTAGCATTTTTTTAAATACGCTACTCGATGTCGTCTTTTACCCAGAATGGTACTCGTATTTGCATATGAATGAAAGTGAAATACAATACGACGCATGAGCTCGGATTTCAGCCTCAATTACGCCAAGGTGTTCTAATGAACGAGCATTTGCGTAATTGGAATTCACTCATTGGGTCCCGTTGACTGGTTTATGGCTGTACCTTTTTTTCCTACACTCGAATGAAACTCGAATTGACGTGTGCAACATTTCTATGTTAATTGAATCTTCGCGTTTTCGCTCGATAATAAACCACAATCGAGGAGGGAAGGTATGGCGATGACTAATTTGAGTAAAAGTACAAGTTTTCGTGATCTAATCATTATAATTACGAGTGGATCGCCGCAGTACTGTTTTTTGGCACCATCGAAAATTTACTTCAAGTCCAATACTACATTATAGATACGTGATATTCAAAATTGAAGGAGAGGTAGTGGAGTGGTCCAAACGAAATTTTTGTAATAACTGAAATTATTCATAAAACTTCAAGCTACAACTTTTGTTTGAAAATTTTTTCAATTGGACCCCTAAATCATCCAGTTTTCAATAACAGAAATATATAAGTATTTATTGCATAATCGGAGTGGAGAGAGGGGTCCAATCCAGGATGTCTACTGGTCATGAAAATCATGGAAAAGTCATGAATTTTTCAAAAAAATCACTAGGTCAAGAAAAGTTTTGAATTTTATACTCTTTGGAGTCATGAATTTTTGATCTCAAATTAAAAAAATAAAATATTATTGTGATTCCTCTGAAGAAGAAAAATAATTTTCCTGAAGATTTTTTTTCTTTTTTTTTTTGGGGGGGGGGGGGGTCTTAATTTTTTTGGGAACAATTCCCCATTTCTTGGAATGAAAACAAATTAATTTTGTGGAATGAAAAAAATGATTTTTTTGGTAAAAAAATTATAAAAATTAACGAAAAAAACGATCATAAAACTTCTCGTTTTCATATCAATAATAATTTATTAAAAAATCAAAATAACGAGAAGGAAAAAACGAATAATAGGTACAAATAATATTTCCACGTTTCGGCTTATTGGTTTTTTCCTTCTCGTTATTTTGATTTTTTAATAAATTATTATTGTAAAAATTGTTTTGTTTGGAATAAAAAATATTTTCACGCCACTAGCTTTCGGTATGTTGCTGTACAAAGTGTTGAAAAAGTCACAATTTTTTTGAAGTAACTACCTAAAAATATTTTTAAAACTTTTGCGAAAAATTTTAAACAAATCAAAAATCTGAAGTTGATCGTTTTTAAATTGAATTATTGTTTTGAAAGTAAAAATAATTTTATAACTCCAGAGTATAAAATCTCAATTTTTTGGATTTTTTTTTCTTCAATTTTTTGAAAAATAAATATTTTTTAGAGGGTCTCTGTTTTTTGGAGAAAAAACTCTCATTTTTGGAATAGAAAAAAATGAAAACGAATTCTTTGGTTCAAAAATTTTTAAAAGTTGTTTTGGGATAAAAGGAATTACTCGGTTTTTTTTTTTTTGAAATACAGAAATCTCAAATGTCTTGGGAAACCTACAAATTTTTCGGAGGAAGAAATTTCAGGATTTTTTGAAATAAAAAATATCCAAAAATCTTCTGATTTTTTAAAATTTCTGAGGGAAAGTTTCTTAATTTTTTCTTTGTGGAAAAAAATGTGTTTCATTTTCGAAAAAAACTGGTATTTTTTTGTCAAACAATAATTTTGATACTTAATTCTTCTGAAATAAAAAAATCTCAACTGGGGATCAATTTTTTTTCTTTGATAGTAAAATAAATAAATAAAATTGGTATTTTTTAAACTTTGGGGCGAAAAAAAAACATAGAAAAAATGTTTTTCTGTAGAAACAGTTGTTAAAAAAATTTTCAGTTGGAAAAAATTCCAGGATTTTTTGGTACCTATAAAAAATATCTAAAAATTTTTTTTTTTTTGAGAAAAAATGTTATAAAATTTTGTTATATGAAGATATTTCTTTTAATTTCTGTGGAAAAGTTTCTTAATTTTTTCTATGTGAAGAAAATAATTTGTTTTATTTTCGAAAAACAATAATTTTAATCATTCTTCTGAATAAAAAAATCGCAATTGTTTGGGGATCAATTGTTTTTTTCTTTGATGGTAAAATAAATAAATAAAATATTTTTAAAGGGACGAGAAAAAAGACAATATGGAAAATTTTTTAGTTAGGTATAAAAAATTTTATTAGGATAATTTTTTACGTGAAAATTTTTTGTTTCATTTCCAGGAAACTCATTCTCACATTACCAACATGAAAACAATTTCAAGCATCCAACTTTTAAGGGAAGAAATCGAACTACACCCTTGAAAATTCTAAGTAAGTATTCATTAAACTTTTTTTTTTTTTTTTTAGATTTTTATGGTTACAAAAAAAGAGGAGATCTCGGAGGGCATTATGCATAACTTAAGGCGTTCAAGAAGCATCCACCTCCTCCCTCAATATTTTTTAATAGGTAGCTATTTGCCACAAAATATAGGGGAAAAATTAGGGAAATTCCCCCTATATTTCTTCCAAGTTACGCTTATTATGGAGGATTCGAGCCCCCTTGAAATGTAAAAATATTGTTCATGAAAAAAGTCATGAAAAAAGTCTTCAAAAAAAATCCAGATAGACACTCTGCATGTCATATTATGCAAAATCGGAGGGGAAGGAGGGGTCCCATCGCAATTTTTGTTGTATTGTAACCAAAATAATTTTTAGGACCTCAATCTACAACTTTTGTTTGAAAATTTTTTCAATTGGACCCTTCCCTCAATTTTGAAAAAGTATCTACCAGATGTTATGTGAAATCGGAGAAGTGGGAGGTATCCGATCGAAATTTTTATAACAACCAATATTATTTTTAGAATCTTGATCTACAACTTTTATTTGAAAATTTTTTCAATTAGCCCCTTCCTCCTTCACTACTCTAATTTTTATTTAGTATCTTCGAAGTGTTATGCAAAATCGGTTGAGAGGGAGGGGCCCAATTAAAAAAATTTTCAAACAAAAGTTGTAACTTGAAGTCCTAGGAATAATTTTGGTTATTATAGAAATTTCGACTGGACCCCTCCCTCCCCCCCCTCAAAATTTTGAATACCAAGTATCTAACGTAGTATTGGACTAGGTAAATAATTTTCGATGGTGCTAAAAAAACAGTACTTCGACGATCCAATCATTATAATCGTCAATGGCCACAAACGACGATGGCCGATGACCTCGATAAAAGTCGAGAGTACTTTCACTGCTACGTTTAGACAACCGCATCGAAACATCACGAATTACCTCTACGAAGTCTCAAGATGCGAAAATTTCATCTTCTCGATTGATTTTTAGGCACACTGGTACACTCTTAATTTGTAAACACGACGTAACATTCCCCCTTCTTCTTCATCATCCGCAATCTGTGGATCGAAAACGAAACCGAAATGGAACTACGATGTACCAAGTGCGATTTGCAGGTCACTCTGCTGACACGATAACGTATCACGAGTACTTATCCAAAGCACTAGTGAGCCGTGAGATAGAAATATTATTTTTTCCACATTTGCCATAATTATGGCAGATTTTTATCGGCGAAACGTGCCACATAGCCATAGTGCCGTTTGTGAAAACGCAAACGAATCCTCTCGGTTTTTTCCCTTTCTTTTGCCCTCGTAGTAGTATTTAATGGCGCTAATAATTTACAGCGGAGGGAAAAATACGCCGGTCGAGTATATATTGCGGTTTTTGGCGTACAGCAACATGTTGGACCAAAAGCATCGAACGTTATGAAATATTGTAAAGATTTAGGTAATAAGGGTAACATCTGCACAGACTGAAAATTATATACAATCGTCTCTCTAAACGTCCGGAGGTTTTTACCAACGAAAAAAGAAGGTGGGCGAGTTGGTGAGCAATTTGTGTGGGTTTTTTTCGGGGTGTTGAGTTGAAGAGGGGTGAGGGGTATGAGGGAAAGGGTGGTTTCATGTGAGAAGTGCCAAATGGGATAATTGTGACTTGTGAGTATTTTCTGCTTTGTTTTTTTTTCGTATGTATTTTTACCAAATTGATTTTTGAAAAGAAAATCGCCAATACTGTCCTTGGGAGGGAGTTAATTTTCGATTTTCTTTTCCAAAATTTTTAATTTTGATTTTCCCACTTGATATTTCAGCACCTATTGAAAAATCAAACAATTTTTCAATTCGACGAATTGATCGATTTTCACACGTTAAAAATTTTCCAAAATTTGACTTGAGGAAATTTAAAAAAAATTATTATACTTATTTGCTGGTGAATTGTCAAAATTAATTAAATTTGAAAGATGATATTTCATTTTTCCAGACGTATTTTAACATGTTTTGAAATTGGAATGCTATAAAATTCGAATAAAAATAGAAAAATAGTTGACTTCCAGAATTTAAAAAAATGAATGTAATTCAGACGCCATCATAATTCACTAAAATTAGACTACCTACCTAATATTACAAATTTCTAAAATATTTTCAAGAAATTTTCATTTGATCTAATTAAAAGCAAAATCCAAGAGTCGGATTTTGAAAATGATTAATTCATTAGGTATCTAATCAATTGTTGATTTTTTTCAATAATATATTAATGTCAAATTTTCCAAAAAGTTGCCAAGTCAAAAAATTAGTCTTTTGAAAAATCTGCAAAAATTTCAAACTCGTTTTGACTTGAGATTTTTTTCTTATTCAAAAATTCAATTCTTGATTTTATTTTAAATTTTACTCATTATTTAAAAGTTATTATGACAATTTGACTTTTAAAAAATTTTTAAAAAAACTTTTACGGTGTAGAAATTATTGCGATAATTTTTTTAAAATGACAGATTTTTAACAGTCCATTTTTCCTTTGATTTTGAAAGATTAATTTTTGAAAGAAAGGTTACACTTGATTAAAATTTCAGGGCAGGTCTCAAAAAAAATTTTTTTGAAGTTGAAGTAGCTACCTATTTACAAAAATATTGTATCAAATCCTGAATAAAAAAAAATAGTACCTAATTAAATTGAATTTTTTGAGTCCTTTCTGAGCGATTTATGATGAAAAATTCTGAATTTTTCAATTTTTTTCGTTTTGGGGAAAAATTCAATTTCGCCATGTAGTAAGAACCATCAAATTTAATCTCTTTGAAAAAATTACACAAAATTTTTTTTCTCAATAATCGAGTTCACTCTGAGAGTTTATGATTAAAAATTAATTTTTTCATTTTTAGGAAAAAAGAAAAGAAAGAAAAATTCTATTTTGTTATGAAATAAGAACCTGAGGTTTCTTCAGTTCTTTTACATCGTAAATTACACATTTTATTCCTTATTGAAATTTAATTTATTTGAAAAATATTGCTCAATTTTTTTTTCTCAATAATCGAATGCCTTCCGAGAGTTTATGATGAAAAAATTCTGAATTTTTCAATTTTTTCCTTTTTGGGGAAAAGTGACACATTTTCCTTAAATTTAATTTCTTTGAAAAAATTGCTCAAAAAAATTTTTAATCACTAATCCAGTCTTTTCTGAGGGTTTATGATAAAAAAAAGCATAATTTTTCAGTTATTCCCATTTTTTTTTTTTTTTGAAATGCATTTTTGGAAAATGATTTTAAGAATTTCATTCACTTATAAATTTTTTTTTTATAAAATTTGGTTCACTGAAGGAGAATGTCATCAAGATTTCAGAACAAATTTTAAGCTGTCGAAGTTGATTTTCTGATTTTGAAGGTATTTATGATTGAAAATTGTGCAAATATTCAAAGTCGACATTTCAAATAAATAAATCATTCCTCTTTGAAAAAAATTGTTTCTTTAAATAGAACATTTTTTGATTTTTTTTTTCGACTTTGGGTCTTTCACCAAGGTCTATTTCGTCTGATTACGTGTCCAACATAATATTATCAAAATCGACATTCTGGCCAAACCCCTTTCAAAGAGGCTTGAAGTTGACAAGTACATACCAACCTAAATCTAATTCGAGGATTAGAATTTTTTTTTCCAAATATCGCAAAACCTACTATGGGGTACGCCCTCTTATAATCGTACGCTAATTTACACATCCATAAGAATAATTTACGAGCATCGTGTCCGATTTGAAAATGGAAACGGGTGTATGAGATTGGTGGACGAGACCGAAAAACACAGGCACGCGTAGGCTTATTAATAAATCAAGCGACCGTTATTTACTGGTATAAAAGTATATCGGACGAGAGATGAAGTGAATGGACGAGACCGATGCGACGCAGTATCAAGAAAATTATTATAAATCTTACGACGACATTGACGTATCGTATCATTCTCGTGGTTACGTATTTTCGCGATCCTATAGACCAGAACATCAAATACACCGATCTTTAATTAGGTAACGTAACGTGAATCGGAAAAATGTTCTTGCGTCTTCCTTCTCATATTTTGTACGCGGAGTAAAGGGACGAAGGAAATATGTAAGAATAGGCCTAATGGTGTGGGTAGGTCTCTATAATGGAACGTTTACCATAAAAGCGTTCACGTTTCCCTATACACGAAACAATGTACCAATTATCACATATTTTTTTCAATACTAATTACACTGCACGCGTGTTGTGTTCATTGTTTTAACGATATTATTAGGTATTAAGCTGGCATTGCATGGCATGGCATAGCATATGTTCATACGTTGGAATTTAACGCTTTAATCGAGTTAGCTGGTAATTACGAGTACGAGCTATAGGATGACCTTTGATATGCGTCGATTCACCCATCAACAAACCGCAACATCGTCAAGTGCTCCGATTTATTCCTGGATCGGGATGCTTTTTTCCGCGTTAGTTGGTACTAATTGATGGACTTTTAGTGAGGTTAAGGTGAAAAATGGTCAATGAAGTGGTAGAATATGCTTCTAGCTCGAAGAAGTTATTGTTAAAAATTTTAGAAATAATGGAATTGATCAATTTCTGAACGGGTATGTATCTTGTCTGGAAGTGTAATAAATTGAAGATTTTTTTGAAAGCAGAATTTTTGAAAATTTGCTAACTACATAATTATCAATATTAGACATTCTTCCATATTTTTAGTCGATTCTGAAATTTTCTACTGACAAGGGAACCTCGCCAACTCGTCACCTCCGATTGAGCTGAAATTTGGCTCACTGAAAGAGCATGCCACCCAGACCTCACAACCAAATTTTTAGCTGCCAAAGTTGATTTTTCGATTTTTGGCGAATTTATAAAAATGGGTAAAACCGCAAACAAAAAACCATTTTTTGAAAAAAAAATTGTAAATTTCAAGATAGGATCCTGAAAATCGATTTGTACACTAAAGTCAACCTCCCGAGTCGATTGGCACCATTTTCGAAGCGATCTGCAGCCTCCAGAAAAAGTTGAGTTTTCTCCAGCGCACTGGAATGGCTCCAGACGGCGCTGTGATCAACTTCGGCTGCTGAAAATTTAATCCTAGCGTTAGTATGATGCCATCTATCGATTGACGTAGTTGAATACAAAATCCGAGGTGACGAGTTCGCACGTATTTTTTTTTGACAACTTAAAAATTTTGAATTTTTAAAAAATTTCCAAAAAATCAATTTCTTTAGCATATCATCCGAAACTTCGTCTACCTCTTGAAGTCGAGCCCCCGAGTCGATTGGCATCATTTTCGAAGCGATCTGGAGCCTCCAGAAAATGTTGACTTTTGCCGTCTGGAGAGATTCCAGTGTACTGGAGAAAAGTCAACTTTTTCTGGAGGCTCCAGATCGCTTCGCAAATAGTGCCAATCGACTCGGGAGGTCGACTTTAGTGTACAAACCAATTTTCAGGATTCTATCTTAAAATTTACAAAAAAAAATTTCAAAAAATGTTTTTTTGGAGGCGGTTTTTGCCATTTTTATAAATTCGCGAAAAATCAACTTTGGCAGCTAAAAATTTGGTTGTGAGGTCTGGGTGGCATGCTCTTTCAGTGAGTCAAATTTCAGCTCAATCGGAGGTGACGAGTTGGCGAGGTTCACTTGTGAGTAGATTTATACTAATTTTTTCATCTTTTCTTAAATCAGGATTTTAGAACATTTTCAAAAATTGCAAAATTGGACTTTTTAAAAAATAATGATGAAAATGGAATTCATAACCAAGCCTACAATCTTTTTTTTTAAATATTTCAAGTTGAACAAAAAATTGTTTCGCGAACGACAGATTCATTTGAACGAATCGTTCGCGAACGACTGATTCTATTGAACGAATCGTTCGCGATCAAGTGATTCTATTGAACGAATCGTTCGCGAACGACAGATTCATTTGAACGAATCGTTTGCAACGACTAATTCATTTGAACGAATCGTTCGCGAACGACTGATTCATATTTTTATAAAATTTAATTTTTTTTAATCAAATATTTTTGAATCAGATGATTTCGAATTTTTTTTCATACCTAACTGAACAAAAATTGAATTTTCAAAAAAAAAAAAAAAAATGAAATCTTTGAGAGTAAATTATTTTTTGACACCTAAAATTTTTAAAACATTTTTGACATCAAATTTTTATCAAAAATGTTTAATTTGAAATTCCTTGAAAATTAATATCAACTATTATTTTTTTTTGAAATGTCGACTTTGAATATTTTCACAATTTTCAATCAAAAATTCTCTAAAATTCAAAAAATCCACTTCGACAGCTGAAAACGTTTCTGAGACCTTGATGATATTCTCTTTCAGTGAATCGAATTTTGTAAAAAAAAAAAATTAAGTGAATTTAATTCTTAAAATCATTTTCCAAAATTGAATTTCCAAAAAAAATTAAAAGAAGAAATACCTACTTCAAAAAAAAAAAAAAAAAAAAAAACAGTCAAATTGTCATGAAAATTTTCAAGACATTAAAAAAATCAAATGTTTGAAATAAAATGAACTAAAAATCGATTTTCGAAGAAAGTAATTTCTTAATTCAACTTTTAAATACATTTCATTTCCAAACATTTTACAAAATCAAATTTGTTTTTGTTTACTTGGTTTTCTAAAGAAAAATCGAAGTGACCTCTTGAAAAAATAACAGAAATTTACAACGAATTTTGACTTTGAAAATTTTATAAAAACTGAGTTTAAAATATTTTTACGAAAATTCCTGATTAAAAATATTTTGAATAATTGACCTTTCAAAATTTTTTGAATGAGTAAGCTCAAGATCAGTATTTCAAAAAAATTTCATTGAGTCTTTCATTTAATTCAATTTTAGGAAGAATGAACAATTACCTATTAAAAATTGATCACAACCGTTTCTAAACGGATAAAAAATTCTGAAAATATTCGAAATTCAATTTTGTAAATTACAATGTTTGACCATGCGAATTTTAAAAGTTGACTTTTCAAAAAAATTAAAAAATATTCAACCAGCTGATTTCGACTTCTAAAATATTCTATGAACATCTGACATCAAAAATATTTTGAAAATTCTAATTTCAATTTCTTTTTTAAATTCTACAACTGTTATTTTGTTGATATCTTTTTTTGAAAATTTTATTTTTTGTTCAATAGCAAAAAAAATCCAACATTATTTCAAAAAAAAAAAAAAAAAAAAACCTAGAATTTTCAACAAATTTTGACTTTGATTACTAAAATTTGAAATTAAAAATATTTTAAAAATTTGACTTTCAATTTCTTCAATGTTTCACTACCAGAAATTCGATAAAAACTTGACTTTTGGAATTTATTTGAAAATTCAACTTTTGAGAATTTCAAGGAAAACAAACTTCGAAAAACTTTTTTAAAAAAAAATGATCTTGGTAGTTTCAAAGCATGCATATTTGATATTATTAAAATTTTAAAAGTCAAATTTCATAAAAATTTCCAAGTTGAACTTTAAAACTACAATTTTTATTTTGACTTTACGAATTTCGGATTTTTTTTATTTTTTGAAATGTTTACATCGATTTTTTTTTTCAACTTCAACTTTCAAAACTTGTTTGAAAAGTTTTCCTTTTCAAAAAAAGAGTAATTTACAATGTGTCTGCGATTTTACCCAGCAACAGTAAAAATTTATTCGAAAACTCGACCTGGTCGACTTCATTCTACACTTCGATATCAGTTCATCGTATTTAACGTTTTGCAAAATTGTCGGAGTTATTTATTCGCAACATTTCGTCACTTTTATACGATTCGAGTAGGTATTTGCCGTTACATTTTAACGAACGCTTCTGGCTCGATTAATGGATTCAATTAGACGTCCATGCCTTCCACACCTCTCCCCTTCGTGCATCTTACAAAGTACAAGAACGTCGTCGACCCGCCAACCACCAAAACCATCTCGTTGGGAATAAATTTAGCTACCCCCTCGTACCAAAATACACCCAGATCTCCGCTCCTTGGCTTCTGCTCAACCAAGAATAGTATACCCCAGTGGCGGGCTAACTAAATGAAAAAAATAGTATATACGTGCTCGAGCCTCATAATTAATATTCTTGACCGACGAGCTATCTGTCGAGTTCGCAATGGCCGGCTCCGGCTCTAGCTCTTCTGGCTTTTGCCGCAAACAAGCCTAATTCAAAATTTACAAGCTGTTCGCGTTCCGTCCGCGCGTATTAATCTGGAATCGTAAACGTTGGCACGATATAAGCCGGCGAGCCAACGAGCGGCGGCATCGGTCTCTTGCCAATTATGAATTTTGGAACAAGATACGATACCGCGTGTGTACGTAAACGTATATTATGTATACGGCCGAATAGCCAGGCAGCTTTTTAGATATCGAAGAAGCAATACCCATACCCAGCTCTCGTTAAGTATGCGGGTTATACTCTGCTCGGGCTGCTTCTCCTTCTCGTTGAGCCAGGCTCGTTCTATGTTTACTATAACCTTTGGGCTTTATACATGAGTCCATACTGCGCTTAAATCACTGTTCTCTTGTAAAATAAAGTGACCGCATGTTAAAACATACTTTAATTCGTACTCAGCCTTTTCCGCTACATCGTCCTCCAGGGCTAAATTTAACAGTCCAATTAAAAATCACTTGAACTGGAGGCTAATGCTACTGTGAATTTTATACAACGAGGAGGTTCTATGTGGAGAATTTTTCGAAGTGAATTCGTCGAAAATTTTCAATTTTGAACTTCAAAAATATTGAAAAATTCAGAATTTTTCCATCATAACCTCTCAGAAGTGATCCGAACAGTGAGAAAAAAAAACTTTGAGAAATTTTTTCAAAGGAATTAAATTTAAGGAAAATTTGAAATATCAGTTTTTTCAAAAATGGGAATAATTGAAAAATTTAGAATTTTTCCATCATAACCTCTCAGAATAGAACCGAATGAAGAGAAAAAAAATTTTTGGACAATTTTTTCAAAGAAATTAGATAATTATGTGAAATTTCCCATGTAAAAAGGTCCGTCAAAAAACCGGATCTTTTTACATGGCAAAAATGAATTTTTCCAAAAATGCGAATAATTGAAAAATTTAGAATTTTTCCATCTTAACCTCTCCGAAGTGAGTGGAACAGTGAGAAAAAAAATTTTTTGAGAAATTTTTTCAAAGGAATTAAATTTAAGGAAAATTTGAAATATACGTTTTTTTCAAAAATGAGAATAGTTGAAAAATTAAAAAAAATTTCGTCATAACCTCTCAGAATGGACTCAAATGATGAGAAAATTTTTTTTGGCAATTTTTCCAATAAAATTGAATTTTTGGAAAATGTGAAATTGCCCACCGCAAAATGAACTTTTTTCAAAAATAGGAATAATTGAAAAATCATGAATTTTTTCGTCATAACCTCTCAGAATGAACCCGATTGATGAGAAAAAAATTTTATGGACAATTTTTTCCAACAAATTAAATATGTGAAATTTCCCATGTAAAAAGGTCCGTGAAAAAACCGGATCTTTTTACATGGCAAAAATGAATGTTTCCAAAAATGCGAATAATTGAAAAATTTAGAATTTTTCCATCTTAACCTCTCCAAAGTGAGTGGAACAGTGAGAAAAAAAAATTTGTTGAGAAATTTTTTCAAAGGAATTAAATTTAAGGAAAATTTGAAATATACGTTTTTTTCAAAAATGAGAATAGTTGAAAAATTAAAAAAAATTTCGTCATAACCTCTCAGAATGGACTCAAATGATGAGAAAATTTTTTTTGGCAATTTTTCCAATAAAATTGAATTTTTGGAAAATGTGAAATTGCCCACCGCAAAATGAACTTTTTTCAAAAATAGGAATAATTGAAAAATCATGAATTTTTTCGTCATAACCTCTCAGAATGAACCCGATTGATGAGAAAAAAATTTTATGGACAATTTTTTCCAACAAATTAAATATGTGAAATTTCCCATGTAAAAAGGTCCGTGAAAAAACCGGATCTTTTTACATGGCAAAAATGAATTTTTCCAAAAATGCGAATAATTGAAAAATTTAGAATTTTTCCATCTTAACCTCTCCAAAGTGAGTGGAACAGTGAGAAAAAAAAATTTGTTGAGAAATTTTTTCAAAGGAATTAAATTTAAGGAAAATTTGAAATATACGTTTTTTTCAAAAATGAGAATAGTTGAAAAATTAAAAAAAATTTCGTCATAACCTCTCAGAATGGACTCAAATGATGAGAAAATTTTTTTTGGCAATTTTTCCAATAAAATTGAATTTTTGGAAAATGTGAAATTGCCCACCGCAAAATGAACTTTTTTCAAAAATAGGAATAATTGAAAAATCATGAATTTTTTCGTCATAACCTCTCAGAATGGACCCGAATGATGAGAAAAAAATTTGCTAGGCAATTTTTTCAAAAAAATTAAATTTGTAAAAAGCACCGCTGAAACAACCACAATAACAAATATTTCAAAAATATGGGCCCCTGTGATTTTTTTTAAACTATTAATTTTATTTCATTTTTTTCCATTTTAATTCAGTTTCAATTTTTTTATTTAAATATTTGGCTTTAATCTCATTTTTTACATTTTTTTAAATTTCGTATTTCTCCTCAAGCTAATAATTCTTGAATACCTATATTTTTATTTCATTTTTTTTAGTTCCTGATTTTTTTTCAAAAATATAATTTTTAATTGTATTATTTTCAGTATTTTGAATTTAAAATGTTTTCAGTTTTAAATTCTTCAAGAATTCTATTTTTCAATTTTTTTACTTTTTCTTAAACATTAATTTTTCCCTATTTTTTAAATTTGGAATTTTACTACAATTTCTATTTTTTTTGTTCTTATATTTTAGGCTTAGACTTTATTAGTGGAATGATTACTGGTGTTTTGAATTATTGTAATTTTTTATTTATTTTTATTTTCAGTTTAATTTTGAATTTTTCCTATATTTTTTTTCTCAATAAAATATGATTTTTTTGTAATTTTTTATAATTTAAATTGTTTAAATTTTACTTGAATCCAGTTTCTAATTTTATTTATATTTTTTTATATTAATTTATTCATTTTATAACTAAGTATCCATTTTCACATTTCATTTTGAATTAAGATTGTTTCAATTTTCAATTCACTTAATTTTCTATTTCAGATTTTAGATTTTTCTCAACTACTGTGATTTTTTTCCAAGTTTCTTAACCGTGTTCATTTTTAATTTTTTTAAGTATCAGATTTTTCCAGTTTTTTTTTTTTTTTTTTTTTTTTTTGAATTTAGCACCCTTTTGAATACATTTATTCAATTTTTTATTTTATTTTAATTTTTTTTATCTCAATTTTCTATTTCTTGTAGGTATTTGGAACTTTTACAACTGTAATTCTTCCAATTTTTAATTTCAAGTACATATTTCAAATTTTTTCAAGTTCTGATTTTTGTAATTCCATTTCTATTTTACCTCTATTTTTCCAATTTCTTGAGTTTGGAACCCTTTGATTTTTTTTTTAATTTTAATTTTCAATCCAAATTTTTATACTTTTTCGCAAATTCTAAATTTTCTTGAATTTTTCAAAATTTTCTATTACGTACATTTAAAAAAAATGATCAATCTCAATTTTTTCCAATTACTAAATTTGAAACTCTGAACAAATTTTCAATACTATAGTTCAATTCCTTCAAATTCTTATCTAGACCAATGATCACTTACCAATCCAAGTCTCGTTCTCACCAGAGAGAAAAACAATTAGCGATATTTTCTCAATTATGGCTCACTCAATCACACCGTCGCGACCATCACAATGCTCCACTTTTCAACCGATATTTTGCTCGTATAAATTCGCGTATACCCCTCCCCCCCTAGTCTCATTACCCATCCAAATTGATGTATCGCGCCGCATCATCTTATTGTGCTTGCGGTTTCGCGTATTGCGGTACCCTACACTTCCTACACTTCCTCCTTCCCCTCCCAATCTTCGCACCTTATACCACAGCCGTTAGAGTAAACTTTGAAAAAACCGCTCTGTTTTTGGTATCATTTCACCAGGCAGCGCGCGAAATCGATTAAATAAAGTTCATTAGCATTCGTCCTTTTGTGTGGAAATTCGTCGTGATTTACATTTACTTCGCATTCGCATTGCGCGCCCTCGCCAACGGAAATGAAAAACTTAAACATGGTGGAAATTTTTTCACCTCGTGTTTTTATAACGATGAAATGAAATGCCCTAGTGATTAGTTTTTTACTCGGTTTGTTTGGGTTACGAGTACGAGTAAGTAGAAGTACACATTCGTTGGTGTGCGATGAGAGCAGCGATTACGTGATATCTATTTCAAGTACAAACCCCCTTGAAGTGTGTTTTTTTTTTTTTTTTTTTTTTTTTTTTTTTTTTGGTAGGTGGTTCCGGAATTTGAGCTTTTTTTTGGTGGAAGAAATATAATATGTGTACTTAAATAATAAATACAGGTACGACTGATGTATCAAGTGCCTCGTGAAGTGCCACTCGTCTATTCTAGTGTGTGCTTCTGTGATAGCTACGTATAAATACGTATTTGAGCTTGGGTATTCTCGGAATAGGAGAAGAGTTGTTTTTTAGAATTTTTTCGGCCCAAAATGCTTCTCGACCGCACACTTTGTCAGAAATGCAAAAATACGTAAAATATCTAAGTTCCTAAAAATACGAGTAAAAATGCAAACAATTAAAAAATTTGTAATAATTTTATACCTAAGTATCTACTTAATTTTAGAAAGTCTAAAATTTCGTAAATAAAAATGAAAAATTTTGCAAAGCATTCAAAAAATGAATTATTTAAAAATATGAAATTTGACCAAAAAATTCTATAGATGTAATTAAAACTGTTTAAATAAAACTTTTTAAAAATTGTAAAAATGCTTAGAACCACAAAAATGGAAAAACATGGATTTTGCAAAAATAAAAAATTATATTGTAAAGTGCAAAAATAAAAAATTCTGATTGCTTTTTGAAAAAAAAAAAAATTATTCACTGATTTATCAAATTTTTGAAAAAAATCATCAACTATATTGAAATTGTTAGGAAGAATTTAATCATAGATTTTTCTAGAAATCGACGTTTTAAAACAGATTATTCAAAGGTCGTAGACCATTTCACGATCAAATAACTTTCATATTGACATCTCTGGATAGGAGGGGAAGGGGGTGGGCTCACTCAAACAAACCGTAGACCTATTTCCACTTCGATTTAACATAAATGGCTCGACGATTAGAATAAAAATAAAGCGGAAAATTCTAATCGAGCAGATCGCAATCCGAACACGTTGCGATAGAAAATAAATTGGAAAAGCCTTAGAACAAATAGTACCATTCGGACATTGCTGGTTTGTTTCAAAGGCCAGTCATACGGATTCGATTAAACTGAGAGTGCGATAAAGAGCAGACAGAGAGTGAAACGGAGATGAACCGTGTACAAAAAAAAAGTAAAATAAAAAATAGAAAAAAAGAACTCAAACGAGAGAGGTATTTTTAGCCAGTCGAGTCAAATGCTACGTGTACCGCGTGACCAAGAAGGTAATAAAAGTGCATTACATTTTATTAACACGTGCGTGCGTTTGTATGTGTTCGTGCAGTGGACTTTTGCATTTTCCTATGAAGCTGCATATAGTGACAAGGGGTGGATAGAGAGTAACTATGGGAAAAGAGCTGTATACCTACCTACGGTTTGTACCAGACTTAGGCTGCATGTACGATATATACGATTTTCTATATTGAACAAACGACCAACGCCGACGTAGGAAAATGCAGCTTATTGCGTGCGCCGATCACGATGTAATTTTGATGATTTTTTTTTCTTTTATTTTTATTTCAAGCTGATGTCTTGTCAACGTTTTCCGAAATTGATTTCTTATATAAAGTGACAATTTTACATTAAATTTTTACGATGGTCAGGAGTGTTTTGAGGAGCATGATAACTGATAAGGATATTACTTGGAACTGGATGCTCATAAATGATTAGAGCATCCCTTCAAGTTGTTTCGTAAATACCTATTTTTTCTATACATTGCTTCATATATTATTGAGAAAATTTTTTTTTTAATTTTTTGGACAATTTTTTCAAGGAAATATGACAATCACATAATAGGGAACTGTTGTGCTTTATAATGCAAAAGGTAATTTTTTACAAAAATGAGGAAAATCGAATTTTTTCATCAGAAAATCACAGAGTAGGGTCGAATATGTGAAAAAAAGTTAGAGCAATTTTTTCTTAATACTATTTGGTCGAGCTTAAATTTCACAACCGTTTCTTATTATTACATGACAAAAATGAATTTTTTTCTCAAAAATTTGCGGAATTGAAAGATTACGAATTTTTTCATCATAAACTATCAGAGTGGACTCGATTATTGAGGAAAAGCTTTTTTGAGCAGTTTTTTCAAAGAAATTAAATTTTAAGGGAAATGTGAAATTACCCATGTAATATAAGTACCGCAATCGGTAAATGAAAAAAAAAATTAAAAATTATGAATTTTTCAATCATAAACTCTCAGAATGGACCCGAATAAAATTTTGACAATGTTCTCAGAGAAATTGAATTTAGAGAAAATGTGAAATTTAACATGTAAGTATGTAATATTACACGGCAAAAATGAATTTTTCTCAAAAATGAAAATAATTGAAAAATTTAGAATTTCTTCATCACTTTTTTTGGCAATTTTTTCAATGAAATTGAATTCTAAAGAACAAGCGTGTAATTCACCATGCGGTACTTATTATTACATGGCATCTCAAAAAATGAAAAAGTTGAAAAATTATGAATTTTTGTATCAGGACCTCGTAGAATGGATTCGAATAGTAAGAAAAAAAATTTTGTAACAATTTTTTCAAAGAAATTAAATTTTAAGGAAAATTGTAATTTACCGCATGTGGCAAAATTAAATTTTTCCCAAAAATGAAAAAAAAATTTCATCACAATCTTTCAGAGTGGACCCGAATGACGAGAACAATTTTTTTTGGCAATTTTTCTAAAGAAATTGAATTTAAAGAAAATTGTAATTTACCACATTAGGAAATTAAATTTATCCAAAAATGAAAAAATTGAAAAATTTAGAATTTTTTCGTCATTACCTCTCAGAATGGACTGGATTTTTTAGAAAAAGAAATTTCATCAATTTTTTCAAAGAAATTAAATTTCAAGGAAAATTGTAATTTACCATGTAATAAGATCTGTTGAAACCGCCGGTTCTTATTACACAAAAAAATTTAATTTTTCCCAAAAAATGAAAAAAATTGAAAAATTTAGAATTTTTTCGTCATAATCTCTCGGAATGGACCCGAATAATTGGAAAACATTTTTTTTTGCAATTTTTCCAAAGAAATTTAATTTTAGGAAAAAGTGAAATTCACCACATGGGAAAATTAAATTTTTTCCAAAAATGAAAAAAAAAATTGAAAAGTTTAGAATTTTTTCGTCATAACCTCTCAGAAAGGACCTAATTTTTCAGAAAAAAAATTTCTATCAATTTTTTCGAAGAAATTAAATTTTAAGGAAAATTGTAATTTACCCGAGCAGCACACTCGACAAATTATCGAAATAAAAAATCGACAGAATATCGAATTCGATAAAGTGTCGCGTTAGTTCCGCATAAATCGTGAAATTATCTTTCGATATATAGATAGATTATCGACGAATTATAGTTAGCAAATATTTCGAGATTATAGTAAGATATTTTATCGATAATATATCTATAATATCGAAAGATAATTTCACGATTTAGGCGGAACTTTATCGAATTCGATATTCTGTCGATTTTTTATCGATTTTTTATTCCGATTTTTCGTCTTTTACTAGCTTTTTTCTATAATTAAAACTCATTAATTAGCATAATTAATACATTAAACTATGCCTAAACACATTATTCATGTTACGGTAAGAGGATCATTTCAGAAAAAGTCAAAAAAAATTATAAAAAATCTGCCACCCGTGGGGCTTGAACCTTCTACCTCCTGCATGGTAATCCTCTTCCTTAACCACTATGCCATACCTTATCGTTGAGGAATTAGCAATAAAACGCTTATAATAGGCAGTTTAGTACTTCCAGACGTGTTGGACTTGGAAAAATTTTCACCAATTTGGAAATAATTTCAAATATCGTCACAAAATCGTTGAAAAATCGTTCGACAAATTTCAGATTATTTGTCGATAATGTAGTTTCAAATATCACCACAAAATCGTTGAAAAATCGAATTCGAGGAATTTCATATCACGTGTCGATAATATAGTTTCAAATATCGTCATAAAATCGTTGAAAAATCGAATTCGAGAAATTTCAGATTACGTGTCGATAATAAAGTTTTAAATATCTTCACAAAATCGTTAAAAAATCGAATTCGAGAAATTTCAGATTATTTGTCGATAATATAGTTTCAAATATCGTCACAAAATCGTTAAAAAATCGAAATCGAGAAATTTCATATTACGTGTCGATAATATAGTTTCAAATATCTTTACAAAATCGGTAAAAAATCGGATTCGATAAATTTAATATCATTTGTCGATAATATAGTTTCAAATGTCGTCAAAAAATCGGTAAAATATCGAAGCCGAGAAATTTCATATAATCTGTCGATAATATAGTTTTAAATATCTTTACAAAATCGTTAAAAAATCGAATTCGATAAATTTAATATTCTTTGTCGATAATGTAGTTTCAAATAACTGCACAAAATCGGTGGAAAATCGGAATCGATAAATTTAATATTCTTTGTCGATAGTATCGTTGACGAATATCGTCATAAAATCTTAATAATATCGAATTCGATAGTTTTTAGATTTTTTGCCTATGAAGTTGTACCGATAAATCTTTATAATATCGTGAGAACATCTATAGATTTTCAAACGATTTTTTATCGATACGTTACATCTTCCGATATTATCGATCGAGTGTGCCGCTCGGGTACCATGTAATTATTATACCTACCTACATGGCAAAATTTAATTTTTTCCAAAAATGAAAAAAATAGAAAAATTTAGAATTTGTTTGTCATAATCACTCGGAATGGACCCGAATAATTAAAAAAAATGTTTTTGGCAATTTTTCCAAAGAAATTCAATTTAAGAAAAATTGTAATTTACCAACCACATGGTGGAATTAATTTTTTTCCAAAAATGAAAAAAAAAATTGAAAAATTCAGAATTTTTTCATCATAACCTCTCAGAATTGACCCGAATAATGAGAAAAAAAATTGCTGCAATTTTTCTAAAGAAATCGAATTTTATGAAAATGTGAAATTCACCATGTAATACCTAATTGAAAAATTATGATTTTTTTTCATCATAAACTATCAGAGTGGACTCTTTTATTGAGAAAAAATTATCTCGAGCAATTTTTTCCAACAATGGAAGAAATTGAAAAATTACGAGTTTTTTCATCATAACATAAACTCACAGAAGTGGGGTCGAATATGTGAAAAAAAAATTAGAGCAATTTTTTCTAAATACCTACTACTTGGTGAAGCTGAAATTTAAATGGAAAATTGCAATACCCCACAATCTCACATACTTATCAAGGAACAACCATTTCTTATAAGGCAAGAAATTAAATAAAATTGATCAAAAAGTGGATAAAATAAAATTGATCAAAAATTACCAATTTTTTCATCATCAACTCTCTAAGTGGACTCGATTATTTAAAAAAAAAAATTCACGAATTATCCTTTACGAAAAAAATCTTCTCAAAAAAAGAAATATTGACGAAATATTTTTTAAAATAAGATGTTCAAAAAAATATATTTCACGGAAATATCTCTTTTAGAAATGAGCGATTTTTTTTTAAAATTGAAAAAATTGAATAATCTATTTTAACAAAAATTTCTAGAGAGCAATAATTCTCAAAGTTCACTTCAAAAAATTATCAGTTCTTTAAAATATTCTTGAAATAAATTTCCCAAAATGTAGGAATCGTGTAAAGATTGTCCGTTTTTCTCCAAAATTGGCCATTACTTTTCATATTGAGGGGGTAGGAGGGGGGCAAAACCCAGTTCAGGGTATTATTTGTAATTTTGTTGATTGATTTAGTCATTATTGTGATTTTAAAAAATCAGTGTGAAATCTTTTGCAAGCCTCGAGGCTCGAATTCTTTTAAAATTCGAAACAATATCACGGAGCTTTAAATTAATTATTCGAAAAATTTCACACGAAATACTTACTAAGTACGGAAAAGAAAATGTGATTTAAAATTATGAGATATCGTCGCCACCGTCTTCGGTCGAGGACGAGGACGACGACGGCAACAAGGAGCTTTCCGCAAACACTATGTTCATGCTCGTATATTTCAGTTATTAAAACTAATCCGCGACCAAAACTGAGCCCCGAGTGGAGAAATTTTTGCAATTAAAATTTTCCGTCAGCTCATTGTTTTGCCTTATAACCATAGCCCTGCCCCAGCATCATGGCCCTAATCGAGTTTATAATCTTCATTGTTATTTAGAGCATAAATTCGACTAACGTTTACCCATTATAAGGCCAATAAAAGACTATAAAGGTATACGCCTCCTATAAAAGTAGCCTTTTTCTTACTCGACCGAAACACGAACGTAGGGAGAGACACGAAGGGGTCTCACCGGAAAATTGCCATGACGGTTCAACGTTCCGAAGTAGATAGTCTGTAGTCTGTACATGATAAGTACGTTAAATTTTCCTCTGAGTACTGTTGAAATATTCGTAGAAGTGAATTTGTTTGCTGGTACTGGGTACTTGAAGAATATATTTTATAAAGATGTATCGAGAGTACTCGTCGACTAAGCGCTCTTAACTCGTTCCATTTTGGTTGCTTTCTTGTACGAACGATTGCGGAAGTGCGGAAAAGTTCAAAAGAAAATTTATCAAGCGTTTGCATATGTACTCTGTACTTTTAGTTTTTCTTTTTTTTTCACTATACGTGAAAGTTCTGATGTCTGGTGGAAATTTTCTCGACTTTTGAATTTTTTTATTTGAGTTGTCGCGAAGGGAGGGATCTGATAAGGATGAAGTTCTCGTAAGAGTACTCGATGTGTCACTTCATTTTTTTTTCAAAGGCACATTGCTCTCGTGTAAAATAGGCCTTCGATAATATTTCTTAATTGGTGTTTTAATCAGTTAACTGAGGTTACTTTGATCTTAGCGAGTTATCTGCGGATTACCATCTTTGCGGCGAGTGTAGCATTGTTTTAGTTGGATAGGTTTATATTATCCCGATACAGTATGCTGTATAGTAACGGTATTGTTCGATTGATGCGAATTATTATTATTGTTTTGTAATAGATATACCTTGTGATTGCCAGGCTGATGCTGGCACGTCCGCATCGGTCTCGTTACAAAATATCCGCCGGACGAGGCACAAGGTACGAGTTTATAATAAGGAGTCGCAAAATTTATTATCGTATCGATCAAGGTTTCGCAAATTGTACCGTATGTCCTGTGGTTTACATTAAAGACTGCGTACGAATTGCTTCCCAAAGTTTTTTTTGTGAAAGTGGCATAGGTGAATTGCGTACTTTCCTAGTACAAATTGCGTCCCTAGTTAAAAATGGGGCCGTACGAATTGGGTCCCGGATTAAAATTTGGGACGTACGAATTGCGTCCATAGTTCAAAATGAATACTTTGTACAGTCTCTCAGCATCATGCAACACTAACAACAGCTTCAACTTTTCGCTTCCTATGCCTTCCATCGCGAACTGGAAACGAAAAATTTGAAATAAAACCACGCTTTTTTTTTTTTTTTTTTTTTTGAGGAAAAAAATTGATGATTTTTCTACAATAAGTAATGGGAATTAAAAAAACTCAATTTTTGGTAGGTACTTTTTCGAAAAAAAATAATATCTTTAATCAATAACTCGATTTTTTCAATTATTTTGGTGTAAAAAAATATCTATTTTTTTAAGACGACAAAATATTTTTCAATTTTTCGAAAAAAAAAGTTCTCAAATTTTTGTCTCAATTTTTCTTTCAAAATAAAAAAAAAATCTTTTAATTTTTTTGGGGAAAAGACTCTTATTTTTTGTTTAAAGAATTCTCAATTCTTTTGAAAAAAATCTAATTTTTGAGAAAAAATTTCTGAATTTTCTTAGAATAAAAAAATATTGATTCTTTTGAAAAAAATTCAATTATTATTTTGACCAAGTGAAAAAAATCACCCATTCTTGATGTACATAAGTTGAATTAAATAATTTTTGGAAGAAAATCCGCCTATTACCTACTTTGCACACCGGACGCAATTCGTACGTAGGTTAATTTTATGTGGGACGCAATTCACCTGTACCCACAAGTTGAACTGAAAATGTTGCCAACATTTTCGGGACGCAATTAGTACGTGTTTTGGATTTTGAGACGCAACTCACTTTCACCGACATTAAATACGCCTATAATGTTACACCCAGTGAGTGGAATTTTCAAGGTATTATTTTTGGCAGATCCAGAACCCTAAAATAGTATTTCAGAATTTTAATTTTTTTTAAATTCACGAATTTCTCTAGATTTTATTGATAGGTACTTCAATTTTTTTTTCTTCAATTTTTTACATTTCAAGATTTTTTATTTTTTTTATTTTTTGTACTTTTTGAAACTAGTTTTGTACACCATTAACTAGACAAGTCCAATTTCAGTTGGTCAAGTTTCGAAAAAATTGCCCATTTTTTCCAAACAAACGAAAACAATTTTCTGAAAAAAATGAAATATATATATATATTTTTTTTTTTTTTTTGGGTGTTTATAATTACAGGATTATTACACCCATCGGAAGAATTTTTTTAATTTTATTTGTACTTTCAAAATTATCAAGTTTTTCATTCCAAAAAATTGCTCAAAAAAAGTAGAGAAATTGTTTCTTCAAAAAAGTGGAGATTTTTTCACAAGAACTTGAAACATTTCTTGGAAAAAAAATTAAAAATTTTTCAACCCCTAAATCTGGGAATTTTTTGTTCCAAAAAGTAATAATTTTGTTATTTCAAAAACAAAAAAAAACCTGATTGATAGATACTTTTTTATTCCAAAAAAGAGAAATTTTTTCATTCCAAAAAAATCATGAAATTTATTTTTCCAAATTATTAATAGGTAATTTTAAAAAGTTGAGAAATTGTTTCTTTGAGAAAGCTAGTGGAGATTTTTTCCTAAAATTTGAAACATTTCTTGTTCTAAAAATTGAGAATTTTTTTCAATTCTAAAAATATTTCAAAAAAAAAAAATTCTTTATTCTAAAAAAATTAGAAAAGATACTTTTTTATTCCAAAAAAGAGAAATTTTTTCATTCCAAAAAAATCATGAAATTTATTTTTCCAAATTATTAATAGGTAATTTTAAAAAGTTGAGAAATTGTTTCTTTGAGAAAGCTAGTGGAGATTTTTTCCTAAAATTTGAAACATTTCTTGTTCTAAAAATTGAGAATTTTTTTCAATTCTAAAAATATTTCAAAAAAAAAAAAAAAATTTCTTTATTCTAAAAAAATTAGAAAATTTTCTTTAAAAAAAATGAAAAAAAGTTTTACCTCGTGAGATTTGTTTTTTTTTCTTCTTTAAAACGGGAAAAAGCATTGAAAAAATGGATAAAAAGTAATAACTAAAAAATTACAAATGAATAAATGAATCATAAAATATACATTTTTTGAAATTTACTGAAAATAAAAATTTTCCCATTTTCAGTAAGGTAGGATTTTGCATAGGAGCAAAAGGTAGTCTTTGAAAATTAATTAAATTCAAATTGGCATTTTTTGAAATTTTCTGAATATGAAAATTTTCTCATTTTCAGTAAGGGTAGGATTTTGCATAGGAGCAAATGGTAGCCTTTGAAAATTAGTCAAATTCAAATTGGCATTTTTTTGAAATTTACTGAAAATTTCAGTAAGAGTAGGATTTTGTATAGGAGCAAATGGTAGCCTTTGAAAATTATTTGAATTCAAATTGACCTTTTTTGAAATTTACTGAAAATAAAAATTTTCCCATTTTCAGTAAGGATAGGATTTTGCATAGGACCAAATGGTAGCCTTTGAAAATGAGATTTTTAAAGAATAATTCTTCGTGTTTTTTTTTTGTTTTTTTTTAAATTATTCTTTTCTTTTCAATTTCAAAATTTTTCAGGTTATCTATAATTTTACCAATTTTTTATTTTTTCTAAATTACAGTTTTTTGATCTCATGTTATTACCTATTTATTTATTTATTTATTTATTTATTTTCATTTTTTTGTGTTTAATTTTTCAATCATCAGGGAAATTTTTTTTAATTTAGTGGTAATTTTTCTTATATTATGCTTCCCCTATTTTTTTATTCGTTAAATTGAATCAGTCATTTGTGTACGATTCATTCAAGTGAATCAGTCATGACTTTTTGTGTTGTAGCTTCTTCTATGATCAAATCATATGAAACCTTAAAATGAAACTTGAAAATTCACTAGCGTCTCGCGGTTAAACTTTTTTTGCAAACGAAATCTTTATAATAACCAAAATTATTTTCGAAATAGCAATCTACAACTTTCGTTTGAAAATTTTTTTGATTAAACCCTTTCCAGCCCCAAAATTTTTTTTGGATCCCATCACGTCATATTTTTTCCAAGTCCATATGCGTACTTCAAAAAAGTGTCCAATTGAAAAAACTTTCAAATAAAAGTTGTAGATTGAGTCTTTAGGAACAGTTTTGGTTATCATGAAAAATTGAAAATTTAGATTAGTGCCTTCCCCTCCCTCCAATATTGCCCAAAACGTTGGAACCCCATTATTCAAAATTTGGGGTTGGAAGGGGTTTAATAAAAAAAAATTTCAAACAAAAGTTGTAGACTGAGATTTCGGAAATAATTTTGATTATTATAAAAGTTTTGCTTGGACCTCTCCTTTCCCTCAAATATTGAGTAATAGAGTATGAACTTGTTGTATTGGGCACAAAATAGGAATTTGTAAGGGGAGGTGGGGGAGGAAGGGTCCAAAAGAAATTTTTATAATAACCAAAATTATTTTCGAAATCGCAATCTACAACTTTTGTTTGAAATGTTTTTTGATTAAACCTTTTCCAACCCCAAATTTTGAATAATGGGGTATCTACGTTTTGGGCAATGTTGGAGGGAAGGGAAAGGACTAATCGAAATTTTCATAATAACCAAAACTACTATTTCTAAGGACTCAATCTACAACTTTTATTTGAACGTTTTTTCAATTGGACATTTTTTTAAAGTACGCATATGGACTTGGAAAAAATATGACGTGATGGGATCCAAAAAAAATTTTGGGCTGGAAAGGGTTTAATCAAAAAAATTTTCAAACGAAAGTTGTAGATTGCTATTTCGAAAATAATTTTGGTTATTATAAAGATTTCGTTTGGGCCCTTCCTCCCCTGACAAACTCCTACTTTATGCCCAATACTACGCAAGTTCATACTCTATTACTCAATATTTGAGGGAAGGGAGAGGTCCAAGCAAAATTTTTATAATAACCAAAATCATTTTTGAAATCTCAGTCTACAACTTTTGTTTGAAATTTTTTTTGATTAAACCCCTTCCAACCTCAAATTTTGAATAATGGAGTTCCAACGTTTTGGGCAATGTTGGAGGGGGGGAAGACACTAATCGAAATTTTCATGATAACCAAAACTATTCCTAAAGACGCAATCTACAACTTTTATTTGAAAGTTTTTTCAATTGGACACTTTTTTGAAGTACGCATAATATGGACATAGAAAAATATAACGTGATAGGAGCCAAAAAAAGTTTATCCGCGAGACTGTAGTGAAAATTCGGCGATGCCCGCAACATTTGTGGTGCAGGCAACTTATTTTTGCATTGTGTTTGCAATGTAAACATATTTCGCAGAATACATTCCTCTAATCTCTCTCAAAAAACCTGAATTATGATTTGTCTTCTCTTCATACGACTTGCTTAAATTTCCGAGCCTCAAAACGTAAAATCATTTCAAAAGGGTTCCAAAAATTTTCAATTTCTGTACAAATTCTCGTTACAATCGAAATTATGAGCAACTCAAGAACCACGCAAACCTTCAAAAATGTCCAATCGTAAACTGCATTTATTCGCAGAAACATTCTACGAATACGCGGGACCGGTTGCAATTTGCAATTATAATTTGCATCCGAACAATGGGAAATATCAAGTACCATACGTATTTTCAAACAATGTCACAGATCAATTAATATAAATTAGCGATTACATAAGACTCCGGCTTGTAAATACATCTTCGATAGAACAATTCGCAATAATATGCGAATACCAGGCTTGTATGAGGTCGTTTAATTGAAAAGCTCAATACGTAGTAGGCTAATGGTTCGATGTATTTTTATGCAAATTCATTTAAAGGATCATGGTCGGGCCGCTTTAAACGGTCCAAGAGTTTAATTAGGTGTAATTTGCCAAGCCATACAGGCGGTTTTTACGCATACATTAGACGCTGCTTCCACTTCGCAGATGGTTTCTCTTTGGGACCTGAAACAGGGTAAATCTGCCGGGTATATTTTTGATTTCCACGTACTCTTGGGTAATTCGGAATTCCAACACGATTGGAAAACTACCGTTTAATAATAGTCAGTTCATTAAAATACGATCGCAATTCAAGTTTGTGGTTCAGTTGTGTTTTTGGTTACGCAGCCAGAGGCAGAAACCACGAAATATTTTTAATTTTAATTTTCGTTTGCGGTTTTTCTTCCAAACGCTTCGCCATTAAATTAGGAAACGTCGATTTGGTGGTTCGACGCGGTCAACTCGTCTCGTGGTGTACTCCAGTCTCCTATTGACCATTGCGGCGCCTTATTCCATTACTTATGAGTTCTTTTTTCAGAGATGATATGATCTAGGAAAATTATTTATTTGATTCTTCAGGTATATATATCTATCTAAAATACCATCGAGTATGGCATACGTATGAGACCACATATGAATGCAACTACTGAAAAAAGAATTATGGACACCTTTTTGCAGACAGCATCTCTCTCACTTTTCATCTCATCGTATCATATTAGATTCATTCTGCGGCTCGATACATAATAATCGAGTGTGTCGAGAAATAGCGGTCGATAGCTCAATACGCAGACACCCAGTCTCTCTCACTCTCTGGCTGATTGTTTAATTGGGCCAGTCGAACTCTTGCAAATCCATCTTTCCGTTAAGAAAAATTCTCTCATAATGACAGCTACATATACCGCAGCTTGCAAAATATACTCGTACTTACGGTTTAATATGTGACGCGACGTATAACCCGCTGACTTCCAACACAAATGTATTCGCTCGAGTCTCCGCAAACGTGCCGATTTCATTATTGAACTGAATTCCTATAATATTATTCTCAGTTCCAGTTGCGAATCATTGTGACGAGTGTTAATGGAAACGAGGTCAATTTGCTTCGTAAACCAGAAAGTGCAGTTAAGGAAATATATACCAATTTTTGTTTCGGATTATTGTATAAGTAAATTTGAAAACAGGAATGAAAAAAAAAATTTAAAAAAAAATAATTGAATGAAAAATTGAAATTAATTTTTTGGAAAATTCAACATAACATGATTCAAATTATACTATATTCAAAAAATTTCTGAAGAAATTGAATAGTAATCGATTTAAAAAATAGATTTTGTGTATGTGGAAAAACAATTTTTTTTTCAAAATTCTGAATTAGGTATTTATTTTGAAAAAATTCAAGTTTTTCGAAAAATTAAATAGTTAGGTTAGTATTCACTTTACAAAATTTTTCAAAAAATCAATTAACATTTCTTCAATAGAAAAGAATTGGATTTTTTGAAAAAGTAACATTTTATAAAATTGTTGAAAAAATGGATCAAGATTTTTGACGAAAAAAATCGAATTATTTGAGAAATCTATTTTGAGAAATTATGCCTATTTTTTTTTTTTTGGAAAAATTGAACTGGAAAAAAGCAATAAATGAAAATTTTTCAACGAACCAAAATATCAATTGATTTTTTTTATTTTTATAATTTGACATGAATAGGTACTCCATGAAATTCTCAAAGAAATTAATCAATCGAAATTTTTTATCTCTCATGTAATATTCTAAAAAAAAAATTGAATGAATAATAATTCTTCAAAAGAAAAAACAAAAACAGAAAATCAAACAAAATTATTTCGAGAACTAATAAATTTTGAAATATTCCAATAATTAAACTTTTTCATCATTCTCTATTTTAATTTTTCAAAAAATCAAAACTGAATAAAATTCTTGAAAAAATTAATAAATCGAAGTTTTTTTGATAAAACAAGAGCCTACTCACTCATTCCTACCTACTAAATAGAACACCAGCCCCAACTTGCGAACAATGCGGGGTACAACTTACAATAAATCACATATTACTAGAATGTTCAAAATACTTAGACCAAAGACGTAGATATTTTGGCTCAGCGCAGATTGCAGAAATAATGGGAGAAAACGTCGATGTAGATAATATTTTTAGTTATTTGTCAGATTGTAAAATAATAAATATAGTTTAAGATGTACACTACTTGCGTCGCAAATAACCAACGGTTGAGCGACGTTAAATAAAAATATTTAAAAAAAAAAAAAAAGAATTAGATATTCTTGAGAGAACAAAAATCGAATTTTTTGGTGAAACGATTTTTTTTTGAGAATTTAAAAAAATTGAATTACCTGCCTACTATTTTTCTGAGGTTTTTAAATTTAAGATTTTTTTGATCTTAGGTTTTTTAAAATTCGTTGATTACGACCAATTTATTGAGTTTTTCAAATTTTTTCAATTTTCAGATCTTGCATAGTTTTTAAAAAATTGTGAGTTTTTAAAATTTACAATTATCGATGATTTTTTTCAAATTTTGTCCGTTTTTAATTTTCACCAACACTTTGGCCAATTTTTTCAATTTTTTGTCTTTTGAAAAATTTAAGTAGTTTTTCAGCATTGGAAAATATTCTCTATTTTTAAATTTTTTTAAGTTTCAATTTTTTTTAATTTTCAACAATCTGCAATTTTCTAAAATTTTAATTTTTTTAAATCTGCAGTTTTCCAAATTTTTTAAAGCTTTTAAAATGTTGCCAAATCTGTCAGTTTGAAAATTTTGGTTCTCCCAAGTTGTACAATTTCTCTGAAATTTGATAATTTTTGAAAATTGGCCAGATATTTAGATGTTACAAATGTTTAGAAATTTACAACTTTTTTTGTCAAAATTTGTTGAATTTTGCAGTTGACCAATTCATTTTTCAAGTTTTGACAATTTTTAGAAAATTGCGATTTTTAAAAAATGTTGTCGGATTTTTAAAAATTTTGTCAGTTTTTATAAAAATAAAATATAGCGAATTCTTCAAAATTTAAGTTGGAAAAAAATTCTGTCACTAAAATTTTTTCAAATTAGGTACCTAAGTAAGTTTTTTAAATAATTATACCTACATATTGTTTAATTTTTCAATATTTTTTCACTTTTTTGGCATTTTATTTATTTTTTCAATTTTTCATAAATTTTTACTCTGTAAAAAATTTTAGTTTCTGAAAATTAAAAAGTAGGTTTTTCCAATTTTTTAAATTTTCTGAATTTTACAATGCTTGTTTTTTTTTGTTACTTTTTGACAACTTGAAAGTATTTTGTTCTATAATTTGCAAATATTGTGAAATTTGTTGATTTTCATAGTTGGCTAATTAGTTAAATTCTTCCAATTTTTCCTCTTTTTTCAACTTATTTAATTATCTATTAATATTTTGTCATTCGTTAGTTTTTTTGAATTTATAATAATAATTTAGTTTTTCAATGTTGTTGAATTTTTTTTTTTGGTACCTGATTATTTATAAATTTTGTTTGAAGTTTAAATGTTGATATCAAACTTTTCAAATTTTGACATTTTTCAAAAATTTCTGGATTCTTCATAGTGCGTACAAAAATTTTCTAGTCAATTATTGAAAATTTTAGAATTTTCAATTTTTCAAAAAATTCGAGTTATATAAAAAAAATTTAAAAGATGAACATTTTTCAGTTTTCATAAAATTTGAAAGATTCGTGAATTTTTAAAAATTTAATTAACATTCAAACTTTGAAAAAAAATTGTAAATAATTTAACAATTATTATTTCTGTTTTTGAAGCATTTTTTTTCTCGAAAATCTATGAATTGACAATTATTTTTCAAAATTTGCTGGTTTTTCAAATTTGTAATTTTTTGAAAATTCTTGTTTCTTCAAAATTTACAATTTTTTTTATTCTTATAAAAAATATTGAACTTGAAATTTTTTAAATTTATAAATTTTTATAGTTTTCAGTTTTTTTTTCTTTCTTTCTTTCTTTCTTTTAGATATTGTTTATTTATTTTTTTATTTAGAAGTGTTTTGAATTTTACGTTTTTTCAACCACTTGCAATTTTCTCAATTTTTTTTATGATTTTTCATGTTGACGGCTAATTTTCAAAATTTGTTGGTTTTTAAATTTCATTAGTTTTTCAGCGTTTCCAATTTTGAAAAATTTTAATTTCCTAAAAAATTTCTAATTTTAAATAAATTCTCATTTCTACTTGATAATTTTTTCATGTTTTAAAATATTCATTTGAAATTGTTTTTTTTATTTTTTTCAAAATTTGCAAATATTAATATACATCTTTTTAAAAAAAAAATTCGTTTTTCATAGGTATTGATAAACTATTTTCCAATTTTTTAATTTTCAAAATCTATCAGTTGTCTAATACCTTCAATTTTTTAAGAATTTTTAGTGTTCTTGAAAATTTCTAATTTTTTGAAAGTTTGTTTCTTTCTCGAAATTGTCGAATACATTTAACATTCTTGCTCTTCACTTTTTGTAATTTTTAAATTTTATGGAGTTTACCAATAAGGGGAAGTTGTTGGCCATACGCAAATTATTTACTACACCTACACCCAAAATAATCCTTCTCGATGGACCAATCATTATTCAACGGATTTAGTCCCACACCACTCAAAACCAACCTTTGTTTCTATCACGATAAATTGAACCAATTCCGGCGCATCGAGCCGTCGAAACAGCTCCAAAAACACGACGCTAAGTTCTTCGACAAATTACCTAATTACTGCAAAATTAACCCTCGTGTAATAATTCTCGCTGCATTGTATGCGTTTCTCATTGATCGCCCGGGGGGGGGGGGGGTGACAGGGTGTCTTGGCACGCTAAGACGTTCGACGAGCGGAAAAGCTCTACGGAACTGTTGTTTACCACCGTCGAGCTTCCAGGCAAGGGAAATTTGAAAACTTTGTTAATATCCTGACTCGGCATATTTCCCAACTTACCTATAAGTATTGCTTTCCCTGCACCAGCAGCTCTTCGTCGACATGTTAATCGCTAATTGGTCTGCTATATGAATAAACGTTGGCATGTACGTCAAAAAGTCTGTATGTGGCCAGATCGATACGATACTCTGATTTTAAACGAGTTCCTCGACATCTTCGGGTGTTTCCATTAACGGTGTAATTTTCGCCGACACGCCGGAGCTGAGGTGTCCACAAACCAGATTTATGCGAGTACTCGACTTAACCTCGTTTTCAAGTGACATTGCGCCGATATTGTCAGTTATCTTATTTTTTAACCGTTCGATGTGGTTTTCGATTAACGAAGATGTGCTTATTAATTGGGTTAGTGATGAGGTTATCTTATATAAGACGAGAATGAACATACGAGCGTGGTGATTGACGACAGTGTTTTGAAAAATGACGTTTTCGTTTTAGCGTCGTTGATCGTTTTACGTACGTATTACGAGTATTACGAAGTTTATTACCACGCATATTTACGCCACATGAATCACGAATAAAATATAAATATTTTCATTGGCACTGGTATTATACGTATTTTGAAATTTCCAACTTGGAGTATTTTTAATCTGTTTTCTTTTTGGTCGCTTTATTTATTTATTTGCGTTTGCTCGATTCTCGAAAATGGGGGACTTTCACTTTGGTTATTATGGTTTTATAAACTTAAACCGATGAGAAGATAATTAAAAGCCGATAAATATGAATATACCTACGCATATCTTTTGATGACGATATAACGCTGCGTGAAGTTTTAATGAAGGCATAAGAAAACGAGTTTAGTTTGAATAGGGGATTCTTAGCGAGGATTTTCTGCTGTAAAAGATTTCCTGTGATGTTGCAAAAAGTTGAATAATGAACGAGGGAAGACCTTTTTAATGACCTGATCGGAATATCCGAATTGAGAAGTAGGGTCGTGGAGATTGTGTCGAGATTGGCGATTTCGAATGTCGAATTTTTTTTCATAGTGAGAATATTATTGAGGATTGAAAAATTGGGAAAAAATTGGTCGTTAGTTGATAGGTATTTTTCAAATTGAGTCAGTTTCATTCGACTTGTGAAATTTTTGAAGGATTCCAAAATGTGAAATTTTGCCTTGAAAATGGCTCATTTTCATGGTTTCTGAGCCTAAAAAATTTTCAAATTTTTTTCGATAGCTGTATTTTCTAAAAAATTTGAAAATTTTATTGCCTTAGATACCTACTTAATCAACTTGATTTGAATGTTGAAATATGTAGATAGGTATATTTTGAATATCTTGAATTTTTCCAGTTTCAGTAGGTCTAGGTACGTAGTTTTCAAGCATATTAGGTACATTTTAGAAAAATCTGAAAAAAATTCAATTTTGTCAATTATACTTATTCGCAATTTTTTTTCATTATGAAAATTTTCATAATTATTATGGATGAAATAGGTATTCAAAAGTCGATTTCTTATTTTTAGGTTCCTTTAATTATCAGAATTAATAATCTGTATTATTTTGAAAAATTTCGAAAATGTGTCAAAATACGTAAAACTATAAAATCGTTTAAATTTTAGTCAATTTATATAATTTCTGATTGCTTCAGTTTTCCAAAAAAAAAAAAAAAAAAAAAAGTGTCAAATCGAATTTTTGGAAGCAATAATTTCGAAAATTACCCAATTTTAAAAACTTTTGAGAATCACCATAGTGAATAAAATTGAAATAATTCTAAAGGTTAGCATATTTTTGACAAGTTGGAATTTTTTGAATATTTCACCAATTTCTCAGCGTATAAAAATTTCAAAAAATCTGTAAAAAAAACCATCTTGTAAAAGTACATAGATGTATTTACTCAATATGTCGCTTTTCGAATTTAGCTAATTTTCATGCCTAATAAAGTTGTTTTTTTTTTTTTTTAGAAATGAACTTTTTCAAAAGAAAATTGAAAACTGGATTTTTGAAAATTTTCAAAATGTCAAAATACAAGCAACTATAGGTACCTACATTAATTTTTTTTTGAATTTTTAGTCAAAATTGATGGTTTTAAAATTAATTAATTTTTTTAAATTTCAAAAGTTAGTTTCTTGGATTTTTAAAAAGAATTTTTTTATGAACTTTGTCAATCTTCATAGTTATTTAGTTGAAAGGATTTTCCAAAAAAATTTAAAATTCAATTTATAAAAAAAAAAATTGAAGTTGGATTTACTAAATTATAAAATAAAATTCTGAAATGTTGAAATAGACAAAACTTTGTTAATCGTTTGAGCTTCTACTTAATTTTGACATTTTTAACGATACGTGAGAGTTTGAAATTTCCAAAAAAAATTCAATAGTTGATATTTAAAATTTTTCGGAATATTATTAGCTGAGAAAATTGATCCAATTCGAAAATTTCAGTCTTTTTCAAATGTAACAAAATTTGCGAAAAATTCCAACTTTTTGTAAAAATAAAATTTTATTTGTCAAAATCCGTCAATTTTTATAATTAGAAAATTTTCAAAAAAAATTCAAAAACCCAAAAATTCTATAATACACACAACTGTCTAGATTTTTTAGATTTTAATCTTTATGAATGTTTAAAATTTTCAAAAGATTTTCGGAAGTCAGATTTTTTTGAAAGTTGAATGTTTGAAAATTTTTTATTCATAATTTTGTCAATTTTTTTGTTTTTAGAGTGTATAAAATTTTCGAAAAATTCCAAATTTTGAAAATATACACAACTGTGTTATTGTTTAGGTACATTTTGTGTTCAATTGAAAAATTTTTGGAAATTTAAAAATTGTTCTTTTTCAATTTTGTGTCAAATTTTCAAAAAAATCAATTCAAAGTTTAATTTCTGAAAAATATTTAAAAATTGAATATTTAAATTTTTGAGAATTCTCAACTTGTTGAAAAAAATGTCGACGTGTACCTAGCTTTTCAAATTTTCGTGGTTTCTCAGCGTAAAAATTTTTGAAAATATTTCCGAAAATTGAATTTTTGAAAAATTCCAAATAATTTTTCAAAATGTACAGAACTGTGTTATTGTTTAAATGTTTTGTAATTTTTTTTATTTTGAGATTTTTGAAAATTTAAAATATCTTGGAAGTTGTGTTTAAAAAAAATTTTGGAGTTTTGAAAATCAAATATTTGAAAATTCGTAATGTTCGAAATTAATGTCAGGCCTATAATTTTTCAAATTTACGTAGTTTCTAGGCGTATACCTAATAGGTATAAAATTTTCAAAAAAAAATTGAAATTTGGATTTTTGAAAAAATTTTAATTAATAATAATTTGTCAAAATACAGGTAACCGTTATACTGATATTTGAGTGTTGAGTCATTTGGATGATTTTCAAGCATTTAAAATTTTCAAAAAAAAATGAATTTTATTAGAAATTTTTAGAAAATGAAAAAGTTTAAAATTTAAATTTAAAAAAAAAAAATGGAATTTGAATTTTGAAAAAACGTTAATTTATCCAAGTACATTCAGAGATACTAGGTACGTAATTTTTCGAGTCTAATTTAATGGTGAAATTGGTGGATTTTAGTTCACTAGTTTAAAAAATTAAAAAATTCAAGAAAATTTCTCATTCGTCAAAACGTACCTTGAACGTATTGTTTTTCATATAATTAGGACAGCTTTATGCATGTAAAATTTTTAATGTTACGTCGATTGTAAAATAAGTGTAGACTACCCTCGCCTTGAATTTAATTCCGTATACTTTTATTCTTTTATTGTGGTATGTTTGGTTGCCTATCTTATATTTCACGGAATTCTGATATAAATCTAATTTTCTCGTTTTTGATTTACCATGTTCACAGACAGCAAACTTGATAATTTGGACCAGAAACAAATTTTATGGAAAACTAATCAGAAATCCAGATCCCGTCTGCAAGTGATTCCTGCGCAACAAGGTAAGCTCATAAAAAATTAATCTTCTATTTGAAAGTTGCAATTTTTCTATATGATAAGAGCTGACACAAATCTTTCGACTCGTTTACAATTCACAATATAATAAGGAGGAGAAAATTGGTACTCTCATATTTTCTCAGTCAAATGATACACGAGTAAGAGTATATACTTTTTTTGAGGAGGGAGGCTGGACTAATATTTACCTATATTACACGAAATTAATTTCAAATTCGGAAACGAGATTAGTTTCCTAGTTCTTACATCCAGCCCGACATTTTTCATACGAATACGAAAACAAATCGGCGAAGTGAAAATAACAAATTCTCTGGCGAATTATTAAAATACGCGATGAAGCGAAACTCGGAGCTCCGGCTGCGGCTCTTGCGTCACGTCGAAATAAGTCTACGTAACCGAATCTGACACCTTGGAAGGAGGGGAAGGAACCGAGGGAATTAGATGATGGGTCCACTCGAAGCTGCACGAGATTACTCTGTAACCAAATGGGAAATACAAAGTACGCCATGAAGAACAAGAAAAAAAACTCGAAACGGATCAAATTAAAATGCCAAGACGAATTGTAAACTTATTAAACTAGTTGAGTAGTGTTTTTGTGCGTCTCAGTCGTATTTTTTTTTCCTGTTCCGTCGCTCTTGTACGAGTTCCGCGAAAAATGCCTGTTGCGTTATCGCGCGAGAAGCGTTTTAAAGGGTTGTACGACCAACCGGAGTAGTAGCCGAAGAGGGACGTACGAAGGGGAGATGAATTTCGTGCCTTTTTGGCCGATTAATGTTCTCGCGTTACGACGAATACTTTATAAGTAGCTATACGAAGAACATAAATATTTTAAGTAATTTTCGTTGTTGAACAACGAATTAATTTACATCAAGTGTGCCGGTTGTGTTATCAAAAGCTAAAATGTCAAGTTGTGACGAGTGCCTGCGGTTTTAGAAATTACTACGTAGGAAGCAGGCAAAAAAAAGGTAGGTCGTCGTGAAATGAAATCTCGTCGTAAATTGGAAGCCGCTTTTGTACATTTGCACACGCGATAATTTTACTTTTTCCTGGTACGTTGTTTATTACTAATTGAGGATTTGAAAAATCTTTAAAAATTCCATCAGAGTAGGATTTTGTATTGAAAGTGCAGCACCATTTTTCATTATTTGAAAGCTATTAGACTAAAATTTCCATTTCTCAAAAATTATCAGAATTTTAATTTTTTTTACAAAATTATGGATTTGAAAAATCTTCAAAAATTCCCTCAGAGAAGGATTTTGCCTTGAAAGTACAGGAGCTTTTTTCATTATTATTTAAATTGAGTTAGATTGAAATATCTACATATTTCTCAAAAATTATTAAGATTTTCAATTTTTACATAATTCTTGATTAAAAAAATCTTCAAAAATTCCATCAGAGTAGGATTTTGCCTTGAAAGTAACGTACCTAGTTGTTCTCGTTAATCAAAATGAAATTTTCAGTTTATCAATAATCAACAGAAATTTCAATTTTTATAAAATTCAAAATTTCAAAAATCTTCAAAAATTTCATCAGATTGAGATTTATGCTTGAAAGTACAGTATATTTTTTCATTAATCACATGGAATGAGGCTGAAATTTTCATTTCTCAGAAATTATCAAAATTTTAAATTTTTACAAAATTCATGATTAGAAAAATATTCAAAAATTCCATCAGAGTAGGATTTTGTCTTGAAAGTAACGTAGTTTTTTTTTCATTAATTAAATGAAATAAGACTGAAATTTTCAGTTATCAAAAATTATCAGAATTTTCACATTTTTATCAAATTCATCTTTTGAAAAATTTTCAAAAATTCCCTCAGAGTAAGATTTTGGCTTGAAAGTACCTACAGTATCTTTTTTTATTAATCACATGGAGTGAGGCTGAAATTTTCATTTATCAAAAATTATCAAAATTTTAAATTTATACAAAATAATTCGTCATTTGAAAAATTTTCAAAAATTCCCCCAGGGAAGGATTTTGCCTTGAAAGTACAGTAGCTTATTATTTCATTGATAAAATGGAATTAGACTAAAATTTCCATTTCTCAAAAATTATCAAAATTTTCATTTTTTATTATTGTTCCCCATTATGTGATTTCCTTTTCTGGCTTTAATGATGTAAAATGTTATAATTTTTCATTTTCAACCATTTTTCAAAAAATTACTGCTTTCATCATAAAAGTCCAGTTCTCTTTTATGTGATTTCCCCTCTACCTTTAAATTTAAACTTGATCATAATTATGGTTCTGACTAAAAATTTCCAAAAAAATATTCATCTTAATATTACTAATTTTAAGTAATTTTTTCTGAATATTTTGAATGTGTTGTTTGGGTTGCAGCATCATCAAATTGAAGGCAATAAACAACTCGACTTAAGTAGAAAATTCGACCATTACGAGGCAACCTTCGTGGCTCTTTTCAACTCTCCAACAAAATATAAAAAATTTCAAATCAAAAGTGCAGCTTTACGTACTTTAACTCCACTCCACCCTGCTCCATTCGCTCTTCACGCAACTTAATTTGAATTTCGTTTACATACGAGTACCCTCGATTACCTACGTTATAAAAGCTGTTACGAAGCTAAATGAAAATTTATTCTCGCTCCGGTGTGTAGCGTTTGACGTACCATAATCTAGCGCCCGTTCTTGAAATGATCATAATTTCTGTAGCCGGCGTAAGCCTCCTCTCTACTCCACCTTCATCTTGGCATTCTGGAAAATTTTCATTACGAGCATGGAAAAACGCACAGTACGAGTATTTAGCTGCTGGAAACGAGTGTATGATGCTATTATAGTTTATACTATGGATTGTAAAATTTAACGACGACTTCACGAACGGCCATAGATGTTTATATTTTTTTTATCGTTCTTTACTCAAAAAAAATTTTTTCAAACATTTGGCGCACACTGGTAAAGCATCTGTTGCGAATATTACGATAGGTAGGTTGCGTCGTGTTTGGAAGTAGGAAAAAGTTTTCCCCTGTAGATGTACGAATATGTAGTTGAAGAATATCCTACGTAGTATGAGATTTTTTTTTATCATTTTGTAAAGTTTTGATCTGTATTGATGGCGTATTCGCCACATATAAACATAAACATACACACGTAGATGGAAATACGAATACGGTTGAGTTTTAGGTACGTATCGTACGAGTACTTTGGAGTATGCAGGGTAAAACGTATTCGCAAGTTTGGTCACGTTTTTGTACTGCCGGCTTAAGAGAGTTTTACATAATGGCAGCTCGAGTCACCGATCAGATTTAGGAAATATGACGCCTACATTTTATTACGTATACATATTGCACTTTGCTAGTCACTTTTATTAACTGAAAGGAGTATGTGCTCGCGTTAAATGGGCAATCAATTTTTCATAAGAAATGCTACGTAGCTTCGGAGTGTGGAAAATACATATAAAAGAGTGCAGTTAGAGACAGAATTCTTGAGCCACTGATGTGCCTTGAGTGACGTGAGGTGAAAATCTAAGTCTATACTGGGGTTTTCAGAAAGGATTTGTCGATGTGATGGTGATTTTTTCGAAAAAGGATTTTGTCGATATATAATAATGAAACATCACATTATTTTTTCGTGAAATAAATTTCGTCGATAAGAATTATTATCAGCCAAACTATCATATCATTTTTTTTTTTTTTTTTTGGAGGAAACCTTCAAGAAATGTTTAAAAATTAAATTTATAATTTTTCTTCAAAAATTTTCAAAATTGAACTTTTACTTTTTAAAAAATTTAATTTTTGAAGAAAACTGAAAATCAAACTCAAAAAAAATTGAAAACGAACTTTCAAAGAAGTTTTTAAAATAATGATTTTTGAAAAAACATCATTTCTTCTAAAGCCCATTTAAAGGTAGAAATTTCATTTTCTACTGATTTGTATCAGCCTGAAACTTAAAAAAAATTTTAAACTTACAATTTTTATTATTTTATTTTATTTTTGAAATTTTGAAAATTAAGTGTGAAAAGTTTTGAAAATTAAACCCTCAATTTTTTCAAAAAGTGAAATATAAAAATCGATGTAAAAATTCTTTGAAGGCTGAATTTTTGAAAACTGTAAAAAAAAAAATGAAAGTACTGAAGGCCATTTGGAAGTAGAAATTGATTATTCAGTGATATGATCCAGCCTAAAATATTCAAAATTCGTTTAAAAATCAAAAAAAAAAAATCAAATTATCTTGTTTGAAATAAAATTTTTAACAAATTTTCAAGATGAAATTTTCAATTTTTCTAATTTTTTTTTGAGAAAAAATTTTAATTCAAAATGTCAAAAAAAGATTTTGAATTCATTTTTTTTTCAAACCAGTTGTTCAAGTTTTTTCAAAAATTAAACTATTTAAATAAAATTAGGTTTTCAAATTTTTTGAAAAATAAACTCTTTATTTTTTTGGAAGTGAAATTAAAAATTTTTTGAAAATTTGATTTTTTCTATTTTTTGTAAATCAATCAAACTTTTAAAAAGAGGTGATTACTTCAAATTTTTTGTAAATCAAATTTGAAAGCTTTTGAAAATCCAACTTTATTTTTTTCTAATAACAAACTTAATTTTTTTAATTAAAATAAACTTGCCTGAATTTTTTCAAAAATCAAAACTTCAATTTTTTTGAAAATCAATCACGAAAATTGTGAAATTTTTTAATGCATTAATCGTGTAGAAGTTGAACGTGCAACTTTCAATAATTCGGAGAAATAACTTAAAATTTAACCTTTTTTTTTGAAGATGATCCTACTAGGAAAAAAGTCAAAATACGTATAAGTTGAAGATTTAGAAATTTTTGATGCAATTCCACTTCAGGATCATTTAATTTATAGCGATTATTTGAACAAGTTTTAAACTTTCAAAATTCTCTCAGATGTGAAATTGTCAACTTTTTCCCCACAAATCAAACTTCATTTTAAATAAAAAGATCAAACCTGATAAAATTTGAAAATTGAACGAGAAAAAAGTGAAGAATCAAATGTTGAAATTTTTGAAAATAATTTATATGAAAATCAAACTTTTAATTTGAACTTCGAAATAAATCAGCAAATCATTATAAAAAAATTTCGCTAGTTGAACTTGAAAATTTTTAAAAATCAAACTTGAGAAAAAATTGATAACTGAACTGAAAAAAAAAAATTAAAAATTAAAAGAATGGAGAACCAAACTTCCACTTTTTTGGAAATCAAGTTCAAAATTTTTCGAAAATGAAACTCGAAAAAAAAACTTTATTAATTATTTTTTAAAATAAACTTGTCGATTTTTCTTCAGAAATCAAGACCTCAAATTTTCGGAAATTATTCATGAAAATTGTGAATTTTTGAGGTATTTTCAAATTAAGGTCATTTGATTGAAATTGAATTTTCAATTCCCAATAATTTAGACGAACTTTTCACTTTTAAATGATTTTTTAAATCGAAATTTGAAAAATAAGGAATTCAAGTTGGAAGTTGCTATTATTATTTTTTTTTTCGATGTATCTGATGTCAATTGAAGGTTGAAATTGCAACATAGACGATCTTGAAACTTTCAAACAATTTTTGGTATGAAATAATTTTTTTTCTTGATATTTAATGTCAAAAATTTGTGAATATTCAACTTTGGATTTTTTGAAAATCAAAACTGACCTACTACCTATTTCTCAAAAATTGAACTTGAAAAATAAAAAATAGAATAAAAAAGAAAATTTTTATTTTTTGAAAATGAACTGGATTTTTTTATAAAAATCAAACTTTCAAAAATATTTGAAAATAATTATATTTTTGAAATTTTTCCAAAAATTCTATTTCAATTTTTGAAAATTGAAAAAAAATCAACTTTAAGTGTTTTAAAAATTTGAAGATATAAAAAATGAAATTCAAACTCGAAAATTTCGAATTTTTTTGATTCACTCAAGTACTTCTCATGATTTGAACAGACCAAAAATTTTCAAAATTTGTTCACATAGGTATATAATTTTTTCAAACAAGTTGTAAACTTTAGGGAAATTTTTAAAAATTGTATTTTTTTTATAATTTAACTTTCAAAAAAAATCAAAATCAATCTTTTGAAAATTTTTGAAAATTTTTGAAAATTAACTGGACTAGAATTAATGAAAAAAATCGAACTGAAAATTCACGAAAAAAATTACGATTAGAAAAAATTTGAAAACAAAGCTTAAAAATTGAGAAATTTCAAGTGCACTTTAGGTCATTTGGATCATTTTTTGCGAACTTGGAAATTGTCAATTTTTTTAATACACCGAAGATTGATGGAATTTGAATTCCATTTTCAATGATTTACCCACATGAGCATAAAATGTTCGAAAAATGAGAAAAAATTAAATGCTCTGAAGGTTATTTTATGGTTGAACTTTTCACTTAAAATATTTAAACTTGTATGACGTTTTCAAAATTGTTTTGGAAATAAAGTTGTAAAAATTGTATAGAATTCATTGCGAATTTTTTTCAATAATTATGGCAGATGCTATTTTCAGACCCAATTATTCTTGTCTGTTGATTTAGATTTACCCCTGCGCATGACAAAATGTCAAACTGCTTTCATAAGATTTATTTTTCGAGCATTAAAAAAAAAAAGAATATTTAAAATATTCATTTCCTAATAGACTGTTTTTATTTTCAATAAGAGCTGATGAAATTTAGTATTCACCCGATAATCAAATCTTACCAACTAATTGTTACGAATCCTTTCCCCTTCTCCACTGTCTGGCAATCCAATCAAAAGTGTATGAAATCTCCCTCTCGTCTCTTCCACATCCAAAAACCAACCATTCCGAGCAACGCTTTCGGATAATAATTTAATGCGGAAGTTTTGACAGTAACGACTGAAACATACGATACGCGTATTCGCGGCAATTATAAATCGTTTAAATAATTCAATTCGTTGTGTAACAATTCCATCACCGAGCTAGCGCAGGATACCTAAAACATTGTAGATGATATTATCTTCGTAGGTATCTTGGTCCCATATCGAATACTGCATCTCTTCGGTACGACTTTTTCTTCACTAATTACGACAAGATGACGTAAGAAAGTAGAGGGGTCGAGGGAAGAAGAACTCAGAGGGTACGTCGGGAAATAAAATAGAAACCAGCATTTACCACAAACACACTGAATAGAGTTGGGAACATGTGACGTGGTTCCCATCGTATTTGCAGAAACTTAAGATATATTTTTCACATTATTTAGTGCTCGACTTGGAGAGAAAAGTATGAAACAATGAGATAAGCACCATATCTCAAATCATGACCAGTTACCATTCGAATTTTAAAATCGATAGATAAATTCGACTCATGATGAGGATCCTGTTCTCGAGAGACATGCCCCAGACTTGGCAAAGCCCACGTTAGCCAATTATAAATCCTTTGAAAGAACCATCACGTCTGCGACACCTTTGCCAATACTTGCTGTACAACAAATAAAGAGGAAAAAGCTGAAATTAAAATTCCACCGATGTACACGTATAAGATTGATGCCTTTGAGAACGGTATACGCGAAATGGGAGGTACTTAAGACCTCGTTCGTAAAACAAGTGCCTTATTTCCTCTTACAAATGTAAAGGAAATAATACTAAAAGACAAGGTTGAGGTACAATGCACCCAAAGAAAGATCAAAATGTAGGTAATTAAACGAGTCCGGAATTGTAATCAGGTTTTCTCTGCTGCATCGAGATCCTGTGCACTCTCTAGACCATTTTTTGATGAGACTGGCACGTTGAAAAATTCTCAAACATATTCCCTTATAATTTTTACCCTCCAAAGGCAGCTCTGTGCATTGTTCTTGTTCATTTTCATCGAACGATAAAAATTATAAACTAAGGAGATCAATTCTTGTCAAAATGAAATAACAAATCACCGATAAGCTATTAAACTTTTTCCAGTGCGGACGTGTCCGCGTCCTTTAGCATTTTTCCAATAATGAAGAGAACTTCGATAGACTTATTTCCCACGGGACGAGCACGCAACCCCCTTCCTCTCAGCATCGGAGAGAATTTATTTTCAACTCCATTAATCACCCGGTTTGTTCTTCTTCTTCATTTTTTTCACTAATGTTTCGTTCTGTGCGATCGTTAACAGTATGCTTAGCTCAGTATAATGATATATTGCTGAGTTTGCGCCTTTGAATCCTTCTCGCTTTTGCTTTTCCGATCCAGTGGCTGTGATGAGAAGTCGAGTGAGCTGGGTATGCCTTGGATGGTGAATGGAGATTTTGCCAGAGGGATTGAATAGGACAGTGGACAGTTTCCAGAAGTTCTCAAATTTTTTAGCAATAATTTTCATTTTTCCATGGAAATATTTTTTCGAAATTAGCTGACTTCAGACATTTTATTAGGCATTCTAAACTAGATCTTTTTTCAAATTTGAATAATTTTTTTATATTTTGTCAGACATTTTGAAAGTTGAGTTTTTAAAATTTTTACATTTCCATGAAAATTTATTTTTTTAATGATTTTTAGACATTTTGTGACAGAGTAAAAGCATGTATTACCATACCTACTACTATGTGGAAATAGAATCAACGAGGGGGTCTAGGAGACCGTCCCTGGACCCCTTCGTTATTTTTAAATTATTGCAGAAACCTTGTCTTTTGACTCAATTTTTTTTGAAAAAAAAAAAAAACAATTTTGTGATTTATTTATTTAAAAAAATAATCTTTTAATTTTTCATCAAACTTTTTTGAAGATGAAAATTTGCACTCGAGAAAGGTCTTTATTTTCTACTTCAATTTTTTTTTAAATTTTTTTAGCATAGTATATGCTTTAACGGAGACCAAAATAGAAAAAAAAGAGACCAAAATCCGACCCCATTGGGCTAGGTTAGGTTACATTAGGTTAGGTTTGGATGACATAAAAAAGCAGAAAATTTTCAATAAATTCGACTTTTTAGACATTAGGTATGTTAAAAAATTTTGAAACTTGTAAATTTTTTGAAATTTTCTGACTTTTATAGACATTTTGTCAGACATTCTGAAACTTAGAATTTTTTTTAGAAAGATGACTTTTTTTTTCTTGAAACAATAATGTTAATTTTTTGTTACAATTTTTTTGGGAAAAAATATTTCAATTTTTTTCGATTTTTGGAGAAAGAAATTTGTTTTTTTGAATAATAAAAATTTTTCAATTTTTTTGGAAAAAGTATTTTTCAAATTCTTTTGAAAAAACATACCTAGGTACGTATTTCTTTATTCAATATTTTTGAAAAACAATCTTTCAATATTCTTTCATAATTTTTTGGAGAAACTGAAAGTGGAATCTCCACTTGTGAAAAAATCTTTATTTTTTGTTCCATAAGATAGGTATTTTTTTTTTTAAATAAATGTTTTAAATTTTTTGTCTTATGAATGAAACCATTAATCTTTCGGAAATAATTGCGTTGGAATTTTAAAATATTTTTGGAGTTGAAAAATTCCCAATTTTTAGAATAAAAATATTTACCAAATTCTTGCAAAAAAAGAAAAAGAAACTGAGTTAATTCAGTGTTTTTGGTAAAAAAAAAACTTTCAATTTTTTAAGAAATATCTCAATTTTTTGTCCCAATTCTCTGAAAAAAATATTCCAATTTTTTCTCCATTTTCCGAAAAAGAAATATCATCTTAATTTTTTTTAGAGCAGAAAGATTTCTCATTTTTTTAAATAAACGTATTTTTCAAATTCTTGCAGAAAAATATGCTATTTGTTTGGCACAATTTTTTTGAAAAAGAAATCTTAATATTTTGATTTAATAGTGAAACATAATCTTTCATTTTTTCTCAATTTGTTGGATAAGAAAATCTTCAATTTTTTTTGAAGATGAAATCCTTCATTTGAAAATTTTTCTTTTTTTTTGCTTCAATATTTTTGAAATTTTTATTTTATTTTTTATTTCAGTTTGAATTTTTATTTTTTATTTTTTTTGGAGTAGAAATATTTTTAATTCGTGCAGAAAAAATTGAGTGTTTTTTTGGAGAAAAATCTCATTTTTAAAGAAAAAAATCACTTATTATGTGATAAAAAAAATCACAATTTCTTTCTTTTTTTTCTTTTCTTTTCTTTTTTGAAAAAATCAATATTACTTGGATTTTTTTGGATTGAAAAAGTTCCTCATTTTTCGAAATAAAAATATTTCTCAAATTCTTGAAGAAAAAAATCTCACTATTTTGTTTGATTTTTTTTTAACGAATAAATTTTTAAATCGTCCAAAAATTAATTTTATTGTCCATATAGAAATAGATGGATTTTGAAAAAATATCACAATTATCACAATATCGAATTTGAATCTTAATTAGACTATAATTCCATTTTTTCACCCTTCAATTTATTTTATTCATTTTCTGTTCGACTTCATTCCGTACTTGAAGTATCCAGCCAACATATGGAGCCAAATCTGTGAACGTTGCTAAATACTTGCTTGTAGATGGCTTAAAACTTAAGATGCCTCGAATATAATAATGAGAGCCTTCTCGAAACATTAGGCCACTTCCAGGACTTCGTGGAATATCATTAGAACCTTCAACAAAAAAAAAAATTAATTTATTAGCTCTCGAATTATTAATAAATTTTTAATGTTTTCATCTTGTCCACTTACCATCGTCGGAAGTGGCACAAAATTTATCAGAAGTTATATAAGGTTTAAAATCATCGGTCACTCTACGTAGACATCGATCTCGACTCGTAAATGATAAAAACCTAATCAAGTAATTTTCTGTATCATTTTTTCTGGGGTCGGTTTCCCATCCTAGGAGCTGAAATTAAAAATTGGAAATTTGGTGGTGAGTTTGATGCAATAATCATGTGCAAATTTTGGCTGGACAGTTGTATTTTCTAAAACATACTGTATCATTGAAACATTTATTGGCCTACTTTTCCCGGAGTACCTTCCGGAGGCTGATATTTCCTTGTACGAATCCAGTCAACGCAAGCTGGCTGTACTGCCACCTCTAGGAGGATTTTTTCCGATGTGATTATTACTGCTATGTCAGCCACGTAGTAGTTGGCTCCACCGACGTAGGCTTGGTCGTAGAGACGAATTTCTTTCACCTGAAATCATTAATTCGAACTTTGAGAAAAATCACGTTTTGGGAATGTATAGAAAAAATATGGTATTATGGTTTACTTTGTAAGCTTTTTGACTTCCGTTGTCGACGGTTGAATAGTTTTTTGTGGCTTTGCTGACGACGATCTCGTAATCATCGTTGGGTACTCCGTTTTTATCGATTTGGTTGCCAAAGCAATGGGCAGCTGAGAATAAAAATTTATCCATTTTGAGAGATGAATTAGAAAAAAATATGATGGATTTCCATATTAAAAAAAGTGAGAGTTGATTTTTCCAATTTCGAGAAATTTGTTAGGTATTAGAAGAATTTTTGAAGAAAAAAAGAACTCAGAAAAAATTTAATAAATTTTTTAATTCAATTTTCGGAGAAGTATTAAAAATTATTTATTAAAAAATTATAAGATTTAGAAGAAAAAATAATGAAAAACAAGAATGAAAATTTCTAAAAAATTCCAGACATTGTATTTTTTTAAATTTTTTTATATAATGTTAAAAGATGGATTTTTGAAAAATTGTTTAAGTTGAATTTGTGAAAAAAACAGTTAATTAATTTTTAAACAAATTTTTAATAGCTAAATTTTTTGGAAAAAAATAAAATCATTGAAATCAAAATCTGAAATTACTCACTCACTCACTCACTCCCCCCAATTAATTGTTAATAGGTAAGATTTACTGTTAAAAAATTTTTCGAAGTTGAACTTTTATGAAAAATTTTCGATCTCATTTCCAAAGAAATCAAAAAACAAAAAAAAAATCTGAAAGAATTAGGTTTAATAAAAAGATTTAAAAGATACTGATTTGAAAAAAAATGATATAATTTTGTGATTTTGGAAAATATAATAAAATGAAGAAATGAATATAAATTTTGATTTTTTCGAGACGTTTAAAAAATTCAATTTTAAAAAAAATAAATAAAAACGTATTTCCAAAAAAAAAAAAATTTTAATTTAAAATTGGAGCTAGGTATAAAAAATCCCATAAATTGTGGATACATAATATTTTCAAAAAATTCTAAAAAGGTGGAATTTCAAAAAAAAAAAAAAATGTTGAAGTTCAGTTTTTGAATAAATGCAGCTTGAATGTTGAATTTTTGACAAATTTTTTATACTAGGTGAAATTTTTCTTCAATTTGAAAATTGAATTTTTAAAAATTATTCAAGAGCTGAATTTTTCAAAAAAAATTTAAAGATCCAAGATATTTTTTAAAACTGAAGGGAGATTTATAAAAAAGAAAAAGTTCTGATTTTTCAAAAAATTTGTAACATTGATTTCCGAAAAAAATAGAATTTGAATTTTTCAAAAAATTTGATAGTATGATTTTTTTTAATTTTCAAATGTTGCATTCTTGAAAAGATTTACTGGCGCAATTTGAATTTTAAAAAAAGTTTTCAAAATGTTGAATTTTTTTTTTCAGAAAAACCCTAAAGTTCTATTAAAAAAAAAAAAAAAAAAACAATAAAATAGTTTTGAAAAAATTTATAAAATTCAATATTGAAGAAAAAAAATGGAAAATACAAACTTTTCGAACTATACTTATCTACTATATATTGCTGCGAATTTAATGCATATAATATGATATTACTTCAATTTGCCAACGTACCAGTCAGAATTAAATAAGGCGAAATGATAGTTCCACTGCATATTAAAATTTTATTCCTATCGTAAACTGCTACGTGCCAAGGAGACTCAACACGAAACTCCGAGGTTGTATTGAAAATAACGTAAGGACGTCCACATTCTACGCAAAATAAAAACACATCAACATAGTATTTTAGACGTCAAATTATTTTTCAAAAATGAGGCGAAAGGAGACATTAGTTTCACAAAATTATACACGTACTGACCATAAATACATGAAAACAATTTGTAATCCAAAGTGCCATCCTGTTGGCAAGTTATTTCTTGATACACTGGCACCAGGTCTTTGAACGTATGAAATGGCTTACAAATGGGACGAACTTTGGTACCGACAATCAAATCACTGTTGCAATTGACGAGTGATCCATTGCGGTAGCATTTCAGATCCACGTTTACCGGAGTCAGTTTGTCACATTTTTCTAAAAAGAACATTAAAATTTAAAAAATATTTTGAATTGAATTGAATTAATCAAGTTGTACTTTTTATTACTTTGATGAGCAGAGGTTGTATTGGTCACTGGGTTTGTGTGTTCTTTTGTTTCGTCAATTACTTTACATGTACGAGTTGATTCATCAGATCCATCGACACATTGCTGTATTCCATCACATTGATACGATTTATCCACACAGGCTCCGTATTCGCATTGGAAAAATTTTCCATTGTTGCATCTGTGGAAGTATGTAATTGTGTTAGAAGAGACTGCTTAGGAGGATAATTTTGAATTTTGTCGAAGCCTCACTTACGAAGTGTTATGACATCGAATGTATGTTTCGTCAGAACCATCTTTGCAGTCTTTTTTCCCATCGCAGAGTTGCTTGATGTCGATGCATTGTTCGGAAAAACATTGGTATTGATTTTCTCTTGTTATTTAAATGGGGGGAAAAATCGTACATAAAAATACATATAAGAGTCAAGTGGTGAAGTGGCGGGGGAGGTGGTGCAAGTCGTTGAAAATTCAGAAATAAGTATGGTCCAAAAATGGCTTTGAACAAGTTTTTTAAAATAAATGTTGCAATTAAATTTCATTACAGAGATATTTCTCAAATTTTCCCACTTTCTTCAATTTCTTAATATTTTTTTGGTACAATTCTTGTTTCTTTTCTTGAAAATTATGATTAATAGGTATAGGTAATGTTCCTTTTTCCATTTCACCAATTTCAATGATGAAAATTCAAATATTTTGTCAAAGATCTTCGTGTTGTTGTCTTCAAAAAATTTTCAAATTTTAATTTTTTATTATTTTAAACTGCGAATATTTTCACAAAAATTTTACAAATTTTTTGAAATCTTGAAATTGCAAATAATAATGTAGTCACTTTTCAAAAACCTTTTTTTTTTTTGGTTTGTGGGGTTTTTGGTCCTTTTTTAAGCTAGGCAATTTTTCTTCTAAATTGAACAATTCATAGCCAGGTCGAAATAAGTTTTTTATTCGGACTAAATGGTATGTGAAATTTTTTTGCGGTATTCTGTAGTGAAGGGGTCCTAACTAACATACTAAAAGTCTCATGCTGTAGCGCACTTGCGTCACGTGCCTGATTTTTATGTGAAATTGGAGGAGAGGGAGGGATCTAATTGAAAATTTTTTCAAATAAGAGTTTTAGATTTGAGCCTAAAGACAATTTTGGTCATTATAAAAATTTCGATTGGATCCTCCCTTTCCACCAATTTCATCAAGTTGAATATTTTCGAAAAATTGAAGGAGGGGTCCGATTGAAAAATTTTTCAAACAAAAGTTGTAGATCAAGGTCTTAGAAAAATGTTTCATATCTACAAAATTTTCGATTAAACCCTTTCCTCCCCTCTAATTACTAATTTTCGAGGTACTGTAGCTCCGAATAAGGTGACGAGTTTACCGGGTTACAGTGACTTTTTCGAGAAAAATGATAAGAACCTTTCTGATAGAGAATTACGTAAGGAACATTTTTTATAATATGTAACTATTTTTACAAAAAGTCGATTATTTACCGAGATAACTGCAAAAAACGCCTCGGCGTGACACGTGACGCAAGCGCGCTACAGCATGAGACTTTTAGTATGTTAGTTAGGACCCCTTTCACTACAGAAAACCGCAAAAAAATTTCACATACCATTTAGTCCGAATAAATTTTTTTATATGACATAATTTTCCCATATTATCAAGGAATTTTTCAATTTCACAACATTTTCTTGCAATAAAATTTTCTATTATTTTGTTCGTTACTTTGGTTTTTTCAACTTTTTCGTCTCTGCAGCACTTCCACCCTTTTTATGTTTTTTATTTTCCTCTAATTTTCAATTTATTTGAAATTTGTCAATTTTCCAAAATATTTCTATTTTTCCATTTTTTTAAAAAAAAACAATTTTTTAAAACTGACCTTTTCTATTTTTCAATAATTTATGAATTTTTTATAATTTAAGAATTTTTTGGAAAATTACTATTTTCTCAAAATAGGAACCTACCTATATTTCAATTTTTTATTTTTTCAATTTTTTAATTTTCCTCTAATTTTCAATTTATTCAAAATTTGTCAATTTTCCAAAAAATCAATTTTTCCATTTTTAAAAAATTTCATGTTTTTTAAAACTGACTTTTTTTTAATAATTTATAAATTTTACTTTCTTATAACTTGGGAATTTTTTCGAAAATTACCACTTTCCCAAAATATTTCAATTTTTTTAGTTTTTTTCACTTTTCAAAATTCTTAAAATTGGGCAATTTTGCAAAATTTGCGCTTTCAGATTTTTTTCAGTAAAATAACGTATTGAACTTATTTATTTTCTATAATTCACTTTTTAATTTTTTTTTTTCAATTTCCACTAAAATTTTTATTCTAAAAAGGTTTTCAAAATTTTCATAATTTTTCTATCTCTCTAGCTTTAAAAATTCACTCATTCGAAATAGATGAATAAGTATTTTGCAAAAATAATTTCTGAAACATTATCTAGTCCATTAATCAATTTCTTACTTGCAGAAATTCACAAATTCTGGAATTTGAAAATCGCAAACAAAAGGTGACTCATCTGACTGATCTACGCAGTCAATTCGACCATCGCATTTCGCCTTCTGCGACACACAAGCCCCATAAGCGCATTTATACACGTACGATGGGCATCTGAAATTAAATTAAAGCACAATTTCATTAATTCTTTGCCAGTTCGATAAATTATATCACGTAACTAAGTAAACGACCGGAAAACGTACTTCACTTACGTAGTATTGGCACATTGATCCCAAGTTTCGTCCGAACCATCTACGCAATCTTTAATTCCATCGCAAACCAATGATTTATCAATGTGTTGCTCATTTTTGCATAGAAATTCTGATCTGAAAAGTAAAAATTTCCCAATTTTCGTCGTTATTGATAAGTCGCGTATAAACCCGCATCTATTACGTACCTACGAGTATTTTAATAGTTTCCGTTAGATTAGATTAGAATTTTATCATTCATTATTAGACTTACTCTCTGTAGCTGTCGATCGTGGCTTGTCTTTTATTTCTCTCAAAATTAAACCCATTAGATGAATGTAGCCCTGTAGAAAAAAATGAATAAATAAAATGAAAACTAAAATCACACGTGAATAAAATTCAAGCATTGAGAACTTGAAAATATAATGTAACTAATTAATAGATAATTTAACAAACTCACCTGTAAAATAAACACTCAAGTTGAAAAAAATCAAACAAATGCTCCAGTAATTGGCACAATTAATTAAATAATTCATTTCTATTACTACAGAGAGTTTTTATTGATCATTTTTTAAAATTTTACCGGATTCGTAATTATTCGTTTGAAATTAAAAAAAATAAAATTATACGAACTAAGACAACAGTAACTCGGGTAAAATTGTATAAAATTGGGTAAAAGAAGTAAAGACTAAGTCAATATCGTCGTATTCTAATCTGATCAACCGCTAAACTAAATATAGGTACCTAACCTAGTGGTGTTAATGTTTCAAATAACTTGTTTTTCAACTTTTTGATTGTCTCGTCTGCGTCATTATTCGGATACATCCGCCCATCGTTTGATAAAATTGATCACACGAGTAAATTTAACAGCAGTAACAATAGATAAGTTAAAAAATTCTACGTTTGTGTGTATAATGAAATAAGTATACCTACCTATTATTTCCTTCCTCTTTTTCAATAATTTTTTTGTTAATTCATAAAAATTTATCTACCTAATCCTAATATTTTTATATTTTATTATTTATTTTTTCATATTTAATCAAAATAATCTTTCGGTTTGGAAATATTCCATACACGTCATTAAGATGATTAGACTTTTAAAAAACAGTTTTGACCTAGTGAAATTTTTATCAAATTCCCGGAGTGTCCTAATCTGGAAAATATCGCATACTATATCTACTCGTGTTATCGTTCACTTTTTAATATTTTTTTCCACAAGTTAATTACCCCTGATTTTGTAAAATTCACGTTCATCGAATAATCAACTTTGTTGGTTCAAATTGAGTTGTAATAATAAATATTTTGCAATTGGAAATAATCCATTTTTTCAGCTGTATCTCGTTGGTTCGAAATTTTTTTTTATGTATTTAGGTCTGGGCAGTGGGCACCTATTTTAACTTCCGAACCTCAGTTTTTCTCCAAAGGAAATCAAATCAGATTCAATTTCGGTGAACCTAGTTCAAAAAAAGTTTTCGAATTCTTTCAACATCATTGTTTTATATGAGGAGAAAATTTTAAAATCTTTCAAAATATTCTTACCAATTTAATTTTTGTTTTTTAAACTTTCAAATTTTTCAGAATTTATGATTTTTGAAAATTTTCAATTTTGCCATTTATTAGTATTTTTTAAAATTAATCACTTTTTAAAAAATCAATAATTTTATACTTTAAAAAAAATTGCCAGTTTTGATTTTATTCTAAATTTTCAAATACGTCAAATTTTCAAGATTTCCAAAAATTTTCTATTTTTTTCTCGTTTGTCAACATTTTATTTTTTGTACATATTTTTAAAATTGGTTATTTTTCTATAATTCAAAACAAACCAAATTCTCTGATTTTTTTAGGTGTACAAAATTTTCATAATACAACTTTTTTGATTTTAACACTAGGTATCCTTTCTATAGATCGGAAAATCTTTCCAATATTTCAATTTTTTGAAATTCACCAACGTATAAAATTTTTGAGGTTTTTAAAAATAGAACGTAGGCGTATGGCATATATTTTTTTGTTTTCTAAAAAATTTCTAATTTTTAAAATTATTTTAAATATTTTTTTAACGCAATCCCAACCGTATATCTACTCATTTTCTTAATTTTCATAGATATCAAAAATTTAAATTTTTAAAATTCGTTAATTTTTTCAATTTTATCATTTTTTCTTTTTATTTAAATTTTTTTTTTAAATTACAATTTGTATGAATAATTTTTAACATTTTTTAGGCTTAAAAAAATTACAATTTTCAATTTTTTTTTTCTTTTTTCTGAAATGGACAATTGGACATTGTTGAAAACTTTGTAATTTTTCCTTCTTGGACATTAGAAACCTTCAAAAATTTAATTTTTCTAGATTTCCATTTTTAATTTTTTTTCAAAATTTGTCATTTTTTCAGAATTTTTTATTTTTAATTTTTTTTATGAAGATCTACCTAAGTAGGCAAGTTGAAAAATTTCAAAATTTGAAATTTAAAATTTTTTTAAGATCAATTTTTTTCAAAATTTTAAAATTTTTCTTTTTTATTTCTAAACATTTACAACTTTTTCAATTTTTCGGGGTAGGTGGAGGTCTTCAAAATTTGTGAATTTTTCAAATTTCAATTGTTTTTTGAAGATTTGTCAATATTTCGTAAATTTTTCAAATTGTCTCAATTTTATTTAAATTTAAAAATCTTTCGAAATTTACAATAATTAAAAAAAAAAATAAGCTTCTAAAAGCCTTCAATTTCTGAAACATTTTCCTTTTTCAAACTTTGTCACTGTTGAGAACTTTTATATTTTGCTATTTTTTTCTCATTTGAATACCTACCTTTATTATTATTATTTATTTATTTTTTTGCTTTCCAAGGTTCGTCAATTTTTTTTATTGTAGGATTTTTAAATTTAGAAATGTTTTAAAATTAACTATTTTTTTATATTTTTTTAGGATTTAAAATTTTTTAGCTCTTAGGTTTATTTTATTTTATTTTTTTCAAGAATTCGCTCTCATTTTTGTTTCAAAAATTCGAACAAAAAAATTTATTTGCTTATTTCTTATCATTCACAAAATCAGTTTTACAAAATCGATACTTAAATAAAATAAAATGTCTTTATCCCACATTAACATCAACTCAATCTCTGGGTTACCATTGATCATCATACGAGAACGTATTCGTGCAAATTCTTCTTCCAAAGACTGCTGAAGAGTTAGCAAAGGTATTTCGAACACCTTCACGACCCATACGAGTACATCCCTTGTCAAAATATGTCCCTCGAGTTTCATCGCCAATATTACGACTCAGCATCGTTTACTTTTTCCGATTGGTTTTCCACAGCCGCGTGAATTCCGCAAAAAGCCACAGCAATTTTATTAACCTTACGTACATGCCAATAAGTCTTCAAATCGGTGCAATTATCGCAGCTGTTAATTTCATCGATGGCATCTTTAGCGACAGATGCCAACTGCGATAATTTTCTACTTATTTTATACTTGAAAATAACCGCCACGTCGTTCCTACCCAATTTAGGCACCAACAGGAGGCTCTCTTGAGGGTGGAGTTGTTTTTCGTGAGTATTCGATAAAGCAGTTTGTAAAGCTATGGTCATTCCATTGTATACGGAATAGGCTTGATCGTGCCCAGCTCGAATGGTCTGACTGGCGTTTGACAAGTATTTCGGCAATGTTTCTCTGAATTCGTCGATGTGATCGGTTAATAAGAGTTCGGCGAAGGATGTAAATTGCGAGTTATTGACGCCGAATTTTTCTACAACCCATTGCAGAGTTTTCCTCTCGTAAATGTGTTGTATTTCTTTATTGGGTATGGCTACTTCGGTAGTTACCATGGAGTTGGTTTTATTCAAGAATCCGTAGTAGAGTAATACGACTAGACCGTCCATCAGGTGCCATCTGAACCTCATCAGGTGGAAGAAATTATAAATATTTAACCTACGACCTGAAATCAAAGACTGGATTTTTGGCTGAAGCTCGTCATCCGAGAAAACTCTGTCGACGAGGGCGTTGGTGGCGATATCGGAATCGTAGTAGCCTGTGGAGCCGTTTTGCGAAAGGCATTGCATGACTAGACGTTCGTTTAGGAAAATCTCTTCGTCGATACCGTACCCACCGTACCAGGTGTTCATTAGATCCGGATCTGTGGGACTGGGCAGTTGATCTAGTAAATCTCTAACTTCGTTTCGGGTGAATCCGTAATAATACGTGAAATGCCTGTAGAAAAACGTGCATATCTCCAGATTATCCAATCTGGCAATTGGATGAACTATCGTATCGAAAGATATCCTCAATACTCCGTTGACTAGTGCCTTGTGCAGGAAAATATTGCCTTTCAGGGCAAGCTGGTACATTGAGTCGAGTAAATCGACAACCTTATCGTATTCTTTTTGCTGATCGCCAAATTCGAGAAAGGCGTTGATCAGGGGAGTGTCGTAATCGTCAATGAGGATCACGACCCTTCGACGTGTGAAATAATCGTACAACGAGGAGCTCAAAATGAACAGACTTCTTTTCAAATCCGTCGTGTTGAAATTACCTTCGAAATATTTGGGTAAATTGATGTTACAAAATGGCGGACACAGCGAAGGTGTCCAAGAATCATTTAGTAGATACTTGTGCTGTTGGAACGCCTGCACGACACGTGACTTGACACTTTGTTCGATTTCGTCGTAACATTTACCGGTTACCTTTCCCAATTTGAGCGATATTACCGGCATCTTACCCAGGTATTGGAGTGGGACGGAGATTTTGGATATTTTCAGAGGTTTGAGTTTCTTCGTCGTCGAACCAGTCTGCAGTTCTCCTCCGAGGAAGAGTTTGTCGTTGGTGGTTTGATTGGCCGATAGAGGACGACCGAATTCGTCCACTTCGATTTCGTAGAATCTCTTTAGCATGTCCATGTTTGTACTCTTGCCCCAGCCTTGAGGTCGGATGATGAGTGGGACGAAGCAACTGGGAAGCATTTGGTTGAATTCTTCGATCAGGAGGGTCTTATCTACGAATATATCGTTGTTCAGGACCAGAGATTTGAAATCATCTGTGTCGATGTAAATTTGAGGTGCACTGGAGCAATATGTAGGGTTGAATTTGAGAAAGCTGACGAGTATGGCTTGTAAGAGGAGTCGATTCATTGTGATTTGGGATTACCTGGAATGTGCCCAAGAGAGATTAATAATATATAGTCATGGTGTTATATTGCAAATGGAATTTTCGTCAGATCGAAAGATTGAAAGTGATTTTGTGATTGATTCGTAATCTGAGAAGTATTTTTAAAATAATGAGCTGTGGCTTAATTTTTTTAAAGACCTTTTTTTCAAGAGTGCATTCTTATTAGCAAAAAATCTCCATCATCTCCGCATCCAAAGTCCCAATTGAAAATTTTTTCGAAAAAAAGTTGAAGAATATAAGGTCCTTGAAATAATTTTTGTCATTACGGAAATTTCGATTGGATCCCTCCACTGCAATATTCCTGAACTTCAATTGTACAGCTTGAAAAATATTTTTACTCCAAAAAAATTTAAAAAAGCATTGACTTCAAAATTTTTAAAAAATTCCACAACGAATTTCTCTAAAAAAATAATTGAGAAATTTTTGTACCAAAATTGAAATATTTTTTTTCTCCTGATGAAATTGTTTTTTTTTACTCTAAATATTAAGAATTTTTGACGCTTACTTGAGTTTTCCCCATGAAAAATTGAGTTTTTGATATCAAGATGGTTCAGAACTTTTATTTTCCAAAAAAATTGAGATTTCTTTCTTCATTATGTAGATAAAATTAAGCCCCCCCCCCCCCCCACCAAAAAAAGGTGGTGTTTTTATACAGGGTGTCTCGTCACCAGTTAGCACCTCTCACCAGCGATATAGTCAACTCAAACTAAGCTCATGTATGCATGTTTGCCGACCATATGATTTGAAGAGGGAGGTTAAAATCTGAAACGATTTTCAGTTGGGCATATATCTGCCCCTTCAAATCACAGGGTCGGCAAACATGCATACTTGAGCTTAGTTTGAGTTGACTATGTCGTTGGTGAAGGGGTGCATACTGGTATAAAAGGAATTCCAATTTCTCGGAAAAAACATAACTTTTTTTACTTAGCTATTGCAGGCATGATGCAGAGTTACTTTTTTAGTTGATTTGTCACTTTTTTTTCACTTTGGTCACTTTTTGTCACTTTTTTCGCAAAATGGTCACTAAAGTCACTTTTTTCAGTTTTTTTGGCCATACCTTCCTCGAAAAAGAAGAAAAATTGAAAATTTTCCAAATAACTAGAAAATTATCAAAAAAAAAAAAAAAAAAAAAAATTGCCTGTTTAACGTTTTAACATGACAACTTGTAATAAAAAGTAGTGTTGCGTGTTGTTTTTTCCCTACGTACCTAAAAAATTAAAAAACCAAAAATTTCTCTCATTTTATTGAAAATAAAGACCAGAGCGCAGTATCCAACCAAAATTTGCTCATTTCTTGGGAAAAAAATTGGAAAAATTGTTCTGGTCTGCCCTAATAGGCTTAATTTTTCATCACTTTATCGAAAATGTTGGTCACTTTTTCGAAAATTTTGGTCACTTTTTGACCAATTTTTGGTCACTAAAGTCACTAAAAAAAAAAATAGTTGGTATCATGCCTGCTATTGCAACATTTTTTTAAGGGCCGATTCCGTTTACTTTTTTGCCTATCCTGCCCTGTCTTAACTTCCATAAGACCAATGTTAATCTTAAATCGTTCAGATCTAGAGATCTACCAAACAAAAATTCATGAAATTTGAAATCTAGATACTAGAAACTATTTAGAAAAAAATGTCGGATGGGATTTTCAATTAGTTGAATGGTTTAAGAAAAAATGAGAATTGAAAAATCGTCCAAATTTCAACATTTTTCAACTTCAATTTATTCGAAAACTATTGCATTAATCAAAAACCCGATCCGACATTTTTTTCTAAATGCTTCATAGAATCTACATTTAAAATTTCATGAATTTTCGTTCGATAGATCTCTAGATCTGAACGATTTAAGATTAACATTGATCTTATGGAAGTTAAGACGGTGCAGGATAGGCAAACGTGTAAACGGAATCGGCCATTAATTACCAAAAAATGAAAAATTTTCATTTCACGTTTGGGTACTCATGGAAATTAGGTATTTTTTCTTCCTAAAAAATTTTGAAATTATTTCCTAAAAAAATGTAGACTTCAAAAACTGAGATTTTTTGAGAAATGAGAAATTTTATGACAATTTTTTTTACATTTACCCCTAAAATTTGAAACAATATTCTAATTTCAAGAACATTTGAAATTTCTTCTCCAAAAAAACGTAAAAAAATTTTTTCTACTAAAATAAGCTGAAAAATTTCCACCTGCTACACAAAATTTAGGAGATTAACTACTTTTTTTTTCATAAATATAACTTGTACATAATTCAGATTATTTCTCTAAAAACACATGAGAATTTTTTGCTCCAAAAATAATGTAAAAAAATGAAAGCTTTTTGAGAAATGAGAAATTTTAACGCATTTTCTTACGTTTACACCTAAAATTTGAGAAATTCTAATTTCAAGAACATTTGAGAATTTTTTCTACTGAAATTGACTGAAACCTTTTTCCCTGCTCCAAAATTGTTTTTTTTTTTCATGAATATACCTAATTCAGATTCTTTCTTCAAAAACACTTAGGAATGATTTCCTTCTAAAAAATTGAGATAAAAAATTTTGTTTCTACACCCTAAAAATGAAAAATTTCAGATCTGGGACAGACGTGTACTCATTGGGGAGGTGGAGCTCCTCCTGCCGAAGTTATGATTATTTTTTTTAAATTTATCCTTCCCAACAAAAACTTTTCTGAATTAAAAAAACTGGATATTAAGTTTTGAAAGCACTCAAAGTCCCTCAAAAAAAAGGGCAAACCTACTTTACTGGCTTAAGCTGATCTGCACTTATTACTATCGATAACGTGCTGAAAATAAAAACGTGGTACTCACTGTGTACAATGTTTCCTTTTTGTGATTTTACTTCCTGGCAAAAGGCGAACTTTCGAACTGAAATCACACAGCCCGATGTTCCTAAAAGACTTTTTCATATGTTGCTTATAAATATGTCACCATCCTTTATTAGAAAGTTGATCTGAAATTTTATAATTATTATTTTATTGTAAGTTAGGTGTGCCGGCAGTCTTGATACTAAAGTGTAGGTACAATTATTCTACCGAGGAAACGTGGTCGCTACGTATGTGATAAGGTTTAGATGATCGAGATTATGTGTCTTACTTTTGATTTTTATGAGATACGAATGCCAAAAACAATCACAGGTACTTATCTAAGTTGTAATGAAATATATTTGTACTTACTTATGGTAATATTTGATGCTGGAATTTACGAGTGAGCAAAACGAACATCAATCTCAATCGAATATATGCGTTTTAAGTAAACAAAAAATTTCCATCTAATCATGACTGAGTACTAAGTAAGTACTTACTAAGTAGCTCGTTGATACGTTTTAAAATCTTATCAAATTTAGGCTCCATATCGATAATTAAATTGAATAAGTATATTTATCGTGTCCAAGCACCTAGTGACGTGTGTGTTCTTCAAATGCTCGAATTCATTTTAGTATTCTATATTTTTCACTCATTCGAGGTACTTACATTTTTTTACAACTTTTTTTTTATATCAAACAATATTTTGAAAATTTTGTTGGGTGAAATTGATTTTTGAAAATGAAAAAAGAAATTGAATTTTTTTTTTTTTTTTTTAAGAACGAAAGTCTTATTTTATAAATAATCAAAATTAATTTGTAAACGTTTTGAATAAATTGTTGGAAAATTTTTTTGATATCAATTTTTCGATAATATTTCATTCGACTAGGTATTTTTATATATTTTTTATGTCAGTAAAATTTTCAGAAAATTAGTCATTATAGTCGAAACATTGAGAAAAAAAATCTTCAAGAGATGAGAATTAATTTCATTTTGGCTGTAAAAAAACTAATTTAAAAATTTCTGTGTAATAACTTTTACAAGCTGTCTAACAGGTGCTGAAAGTGATGATAAGGTCCTCCAATGTACAAATTGTTGCTGAAAATTGAAGAAGTACTCAAAAAGTTTTATCATTCGAAATGAAAAAATATCAAAACTATAATAATGGGGAAGTACTTGAGCTATTGCTTATCAAAATTTTTCCGGGATATCTCAAATTTTTCATCAAAGTTTTTTTATTTTCATTTTCTGTACCAACTTTCTGTGTGTTTTTTTCATAAAATTTTTAAAAAAATTTCCTTTAATTTTTTTAAAAGTTTTTTTTTTAAATTTTTAACAAATTTTTTGTTTCATTTTTTTCCAATTTTTTTTCTCAAACATTTCAATTACATTTTTCCATTCAGAGTTTTCTTCGAGTTTATAAGTACCTCAATTAATTAGTCATTAGTTCATTACAAATTTTCCGAATAGTTAAATACAATGTCTTCAATTTTCCGAATAGCTAAATACAATGTCTTCCAAATTTTTCATTGCTTTTTTCAATTTTTTTTTTGTAGATAATTAATACCTAATCAATTGATCATGTAGATATTTTTTATTAGAGTTTTTTTTTTCAAAAAGTTTCCTAAAATATGTGTAGCTATTATTCAATATTTTTTAAATTATCAGTAAAATTTTGGAAAAAAATTTCATTGAAAGAACTATGATGAAAAATTTTGGAAACATTTTATTTAGCAATTTGCAGAATTTTTTAATTAAAAACATTTTGGGTAGGTGCCTATTTTGAAGAGTTTGTGAAAAAAATTAGGAAAATTCGCCAAAAAAATTTATGAAGGTTCAGAAAAAAAATTGTAAAAAATTTTGCGAAGAATTTGTTGAAGATTTAGAAATATTCTGAAGAAAATTATGGGAAAATTTTGGAAAAAATTATACAGAAACTCGTGTTTGCAAAAAGTTGAAAAATAAATTTATAAAAATTTGGAAAAAAATTTGTAGGTAGGTAGGTATCTAAATAAAAATTCAATGGTTTTTGAGGAGAAAAAATAGAAAAATTAGGCAACAATTTGTTGAAGATTTATGGAAAAAATTTTCATAAAAAAATTTGAGGAAAAATTATTACATGAGTGGGAGGGGGCTTGTAAAACATCGTCTTGATGATGTTACAAAATTATATAAAATAAAAATGCTGCAAGAAAGTGTTGAAAAGTGCTTAAGTAGTCCTGATTTTTCAATAAAAAATTTTGTTAGACATTCTGTTTTATTATTTTTAATGAGATAGCTGCCATTAGAATAATACACATTTTCGGTTCGATGCAGCTTCTAAAAAATACATACGGTATAATTTTTACAAATTCTACAAATCTACCGATTCGTATTTTACCCACACCTGTCCTCGACGAAATGCCAACCCCAATTTGATGAATTTTTTAACATGACTCCTGCTCTTCAACGTATCCTCATATCGACCACTTTCTATCTCCAGAATAATCCCCAAAAGCATCGTTTCGAAAGCTTTCTCGACTCTCTTATAATTAATCGCGATAGCGGTATCACTGAGGCCAGGTTTGGGCACCAAAAGTATCTCATCGGCAGTTGAAATATCGCCCTCTTTTTCGCCCACTCTTGTAACGTGAGTATCCGCCAGGGCCCTTTGCAGAGCGATCATAAAACCAACGTAGAATAATTGGGCTTGATTTTCTAACGTTTCCAAGTATGGCCCAGCTTTACTCAAATGTGTTTGCAACATTTTCTCAAACTCGGTGATATTTGCAGCTTTCAGAGCCTCGGCTAGTGAATAAAATTCGTCAATTTTGATGCCCAATTTGGTACTGACCCATTCGAGGACTTTGGTGGCGAAGAAGAGATTCATCTCTTTGTTCGGTATGGTCAGAAATTGGCTCATTTCTTCGAATGGCACGTCCCTCAAGCAAAAGTACCCGTTTAGGAGTAATATTTCCAGGATGGATATTCTTTCCCAATTTATTGGAAGAGTGTACGAGAAAGTGGAGTATTTTACTCCTTCGCCTGATATGAGTTTTTGTATCCTGGGCTGAAGGTTATCATCTGATAGTAATTTGTCTATGAATGCTGTACTTTTGTTTGTATCCTTTGCATAATATCCCAAGACACCGTCGTTACCCAAACATTGCATCACTGATCTAGAATTGTAGTAATATGTGTTCTTGGCGTGATCGTAGTTATATCCTCCGTACCAGATTCTCATTTCTCCACTCGTACGATTCAATACCGAAGGTGCCTTGACGAGCAACTTATTCACTTCTGGTTCAGTGAATCCGAAGAAATTGGAAAATTTCGGATGAACGAGGGTATTTATGTCGAGTTTATTCGTCGTCGAAGTCTTCTCATCATTCAGTGATATCTTCAACGTACCGCAGAGAACCCCTTTGTGTAAATTAGGATTCGAATTCAGGGTCGTTTGGTACAAGTTTTTCACCAGCTGCGATATTTTCCTTAACTCTTCGGACTTGGCTCCAAATCTGAGATACGTATTGATAATCGGAGCATCGTAATCGTCAATCAATACGATCACCTTTTGATCGAAATGTTCCACCAGTTTCCAACTCAGAAAATATAAACTATTGCTGAGATCTTGCTCTTGTATCTCTTCATCGCCCAAATACTTGGCTAATTCTTGGCCCAAAGTTACCTTCAGCGAATTTGCCAAATACGAGTGGTCTTCGAAGACTTCTTTGATCCGGTTCCTTACCCCATTGACTATTTCTTCGTAACTGGTTCCCATCGTATTCTTCAACTTCAACAGTATCACAGGGTGCTTACCCATGCGTATAGTTGCATTCGAAACGTGAGCTATTTCCAAAAGTGAAAGAAGTTTTGCTCGATTTGGGCCGAATTCGATCCTACCTCCTAAGAAAAGTTTACCATTTGAGGTCTTCCCTTTTGTCAGAAGTTTTCCATTTTGGTTTACTTCGGGCCGGAAGAATCTTCGAAGCATGTCCAGATTTATACTTTTGCCCCATCCGGGAGGTCTTACTATTAATGTCAATGGTGATTTAGATGTTAGGAATTCGTTTATGAGCAAACTTTTGTCTACGAAGGCGTCGTTTTGGAGCAGGAGTGTTTCGAAATCGTCTGTGTCGGCGTTAGTCTCGAAGCAGGCTGCATTTTTCAATTTTACGCAAATTAACAGAAGAAAAAATATTTTCATTATGCGGAGATAGCATCTGAAAAAAAAATTGATTGGAATGGTGTACTTGTTTTTTTGTTTCTTTTTTTTTTGAGGCGGAGGAATCAATTTTTCGTACTTACCAAGTCGTGCAGAAATTGAACTACCTAATGGCGAAGTGATGATTTTTGCAGAACATATTTTTAATTTCATTGTGTTTCAATTTTGACATTTGAACTACGTGATGAAAAAATCGATTAAGTTCCTTTTTAATGAACCTAGATAACACAACGTTTTTATCTTTTTATCACTGCCAAGTATGCCAAAATGAAATTTCAAAGCTATGATAAAAATCGATACTGGGCATTGGGGAGTTGCAATGTTTTCGATAATACGTATTCGGTGTTTTTGATCTGACCCTCCATCGTCGTTTAGAGTTATCTTTTAATAATTATTTTTGTAAACGTTGTTTTTTTTTTGTCTTGAAAATATTTTCCCATCAGTAGTGCAGAAAAAGAATTGAAGAAAATTTAAAAAGATTTTAAAAACTAAAAATTGACAAAAAATTAAAAATGGACACAAAATTGAAAAACAAAAAAGAATAAAATTGGATATTTACAATAAATATGTACCTAAAAAGGTGGAAAATTAAAAAATAAAAATAAAAATGAATTAACGCGAATTGTAAAATGGACAAAATCGAAAATTGACAAAAACCTTAGAACTGACAAAATTCTAAAAATTTTGAAAATCAAGAGATGACAAAAAATCAGAAATCGGCATGAATTGAAAAATTGATTAAACAATAAAGTCACGAAAAAGAAATTGAAATTGTACAAAAATTGAAAAATAGGAGAAATTGAAAGTGAATAAAAACCAAATACCTAGGTAACAGACGAAATATTGAAAAAAACTGACTGTGCAAAAAATTTTCAAGATTGGATAAAAATTATTTTAACTCATAAAAAATTTAGTGATTTTTATTCCTCAAAAAATTTGTGATAAAAAATTAAACAATTTCTACTTTGATAAAATTGAAAAAAATCTGCTAATTTTCAAGATTTTTTTTTTTCAAAAAAATTGAATAAAAAAATTTTTCCCTCGAGAAAATTGAGGTATTTTCCTACATAAATGAGACCTCCCTCCCCCCTTTAAAAAGAGACTCTTTTTCCAAAAAATATAAATTGATAATAAATAGACAAAACATCACAATGTTGAAAAGATAAAAATGACTAAAAACACAAAAATGGACAAAAAATAGAAACAAAAAATGACAAATTGAAAATTGAAAAAAAAAATCTCAAAATTGACCAAAACCTAAGGATTTCAAAAATTTATGAATGGCCATAAAAATTAGAAATGGACAAAGTGAAAAATTGATGCACAATATCAAAAAACAGGAAAAATAAAAATTGGCAAAACACCAAGTGAAAAAATAAGTAAAAAACTAAGGAATAGTTAAAAAGTGGTAAAATTTACAAAAACTTAAAAAAGAAGAATTAAAAAATTGAAAATTGATTAAAAATCTTTGTAATTAAAGAATGTGTATAGGTACTCTAAAAAATTGTCAAAATTCAAAAAACTGAAAAAAATTGACAAATTAAAAAATTAAGGAATTGTTATAAATTGTGAAACTGCCAAAAAATATGAAGAAAAAAATTTAGATTTGACGAAATTTTTTTGGAATTTATGAATAGCTGCTCTAAAATTTATAGTAACAAAGTGACAAGAATGTGAAAAAGGTTTAAAAAATTGAAAAAATTAAAAGTTGGTCAACAAAAAATCTAAATAATGACATAAAAAGTTAAAAAATTGAAAAAAGTGAGAAATCGAAAATAGGTAAGGTTAATTAATAAAAATAGGAAAAACATTAAAAATTTTAAAAAATCAAAAATTGATAAACAAAAATTCAAACGTAACGACACGAAAAGCTGTTATAAATTGTAAAATTACGAAATCGAAAAAAAGAAATGAAAATTGTATAATTTTTTAAAATAAGCAAAAAATCTAAAATTCTTGTCAATCAAGAAGTGGCAATGAAAAGTAGAAATTTACGAAAATTGTAGTATTGATGAAATAATGAAGCATGAAATTGAACAGGAAAACGAATTAAAAGGGTAAAACATTTCATAATTTTTAAATTGAAGAAATAGAAATGTAATTGACAAAAATTATAAGAGAATTATTTAACATTGAAAGCAGACAGTCAAATGGAAAAAAAGATAACAAAATATTAAAAATTGTAAAGAAATAAAAAAAAAAAAGATTTGGAGAAAAAATTATTGTAACCTAAAATTTGAAAATTAAAAAAAATTGAGAATTGTCAGGGGAAATTTAAAAATTGACAAGAATAGAACATTGACAAAATATTTAAAATCGTACAGAAATAGATTAAATTTTAAATTTAAAAAATAATATATTAAAACTGAATAAAATCTTTACGAAATATTAAAATCGAAAGAAAATTGCAAATCGATAAAAAAAATTTCAGAAATGACGAAGAACAGAAAATTTTTTAAATTGAGATTTAACAAGAAATTTGAAAATTGACAGAAATAAAAAAATTGATAAAATTATTAAAACTTGTAAAAAAATTAAAAATTAAATTTGAAAAAAAAATGATGAAATTGGCAAATGTACATTTCAACTGATAGGATATTGAAATCGAGAAAAAAAATTGATAATTGACGAAGAATGAATATATAATAATAGGTTGAAATTGAATGACAATAATTTGAAAACTGGAAAAATTACAATTTGCGAAAATTTTTGAAAATTGGAAATTGTAGAAAGCTAAGAAATTGGCAAAGCATAAAACAAAATCGAAGTGGTAAAAATTGTCAAATCAACCAAATATTGGAAATTAAACATCAAAAATTTGAAAAAATTTGAATTCGAAAAATTTAGGATTCGAACAAAAATTTATTCAGAATTCATTATAATTTCAAAAGAATTTAAATTTATATCTAAACAATCAATTAAAATAATAAACAAAAAAAATAAAAATAAAAATATAAATTTAAATTTTAAATTAAAAAATATAATTAAATTAAATATAAAATAAAATATTGCTTCAAATTGCAGTTTAAAAATATATTCTCAGTATTTTTCACGACCACTAGGAATTTGTTTGTCACTCACTCCCCTCTATAGTTCCTCTCGCCACCTTCCCTAAATTTTTCTCCACCTTTGCAACACCTCACGAACCACTCCTGCGGTCACTCATTCGAACCAATTACAGTAAAAATAATTTCATCAAGTATCACATACTCCTAACAAAAGAAAGAAAGTGGCAATCAAACCTATCGTAATCATAGTACCTTTGATAACTGTTGAGTGCACAATGCACACCACCCTCCCCCTCCTCAGCCCTATTCTCTAACGAACGAGAAAAATCCACTATTTCATACTACGCGAAATAATAACCGCAAACTTCAAAAGTATAATTCTGGCTCCAGTCCACAAACGAGTAATAGAGGGTGGGAAAAAATGGTAAAATTTTCAAACATACTCTTATACTCGCATGCTGCAGTCTCCGGAATGGGAAACCCCTCATCGTATAAGTCGTTTGGCGAATGGCCCACTTTTAAAGGTGACGTAATGAGCAGACTACTAGGCGCGTTTAAATTATAGCACATTCGGGATATGGTACAACCGCACGTACTACTCGCAGCCTATAATATTTCTAAACGCTGCAGACTATATTAAGAGACGGAAGCCAAACTGCAAAGGCAGCAAGACAGAGAAAAAACATGGAAAAATGTAACCATTTTAAACCGTTTCCTCGTCCGTGCAAGAGAACAAAGGTGCCTTTTAATTAAGACATTTTGCGTGCAAACTTTTAAGATTCCAGTCCCTCGGCGACTTGGCGACGTAACCATGCCCACCAACAAAAGAAGATAATATACGATTTTTGAATTCTTAATGCTCGTGCTCCTCTTTATACGCTCACCCTGCTCCGCAGTTTATGCAGAAAAGGCCACTGTGCCACCAAATTATCAATGCTAATGCCCTAGAAAGCATCCGAGGTATTACTTTACACGATAATAAAACATTTACGATGAGCAACGTGCGCCCACCAGCGCTATGCCGCCTTTGTGTGGTCTCCCCTTGACTCGTGCCTGTATATGAAAATACCATAATCTACGCCTAAGGTTCCGCTCCACACTCCCTTCGCCGTCATTTTTTACTACTTTTGGTAGGTACTCGTTTTCGCGGCAATTTGAAAAGTTTTCGGGTACTTTTTGGCTTGTTTATTTTCACTTAAAATATTTTATATGGCGCGGAAAACCCGTTAGTCGAGTGGTTTGGCTAAATGTACTTTTGTAGTCTTCAACTTGATTGTATTTAATTTGAGTCTATATAAGGGAGGGGTGAGGAATGGCGAAGGGATAGATGCGGCTGGCTGTCATGAAGTCATCTTGCGGAGATAATTTCCAGCTTGGTAGCTCCGAGGTTTTTAAAATAGGTGGTTTTGTAGGAAAAAGCGAAAATAAACGAAAAGGTGGAAGAATTGGTGGGTAATGTTATGGCCGGATTTTCGTATTTTTGCTTTGTGGTGGTTTTTACGTAGATTTTTGCTCTCAAAAAGTACTAAAACTATTCACAGAATAATACTACGAGTTAAAATTTTCAGAAAAATTGTCAATAATTGAATTTTTCTTTGAAATTTTAAAAAAATGTATTCACCAAACTCGAAAAATAATTATTTAAAAATTTATATAAGGTAGTTGCACCAGTCGTTGGCCACTACCCAGTGGTGGGTCACTTGAGAAGAAAAATGTTTATAATTAAGCGTATTTTTAAAATAGCTTCAGAAACTTTTTTTAGAGCAAACCTGGAACATTTCTGCATAGAACCACATAAAAGTTTTTAATCAATTCTGTTCAAGTAATTAATAATGATCGTCTGAAATTTTTTTGTTAGAACAATTTTCAAAATGATGCCAATTCTAATGATTTTTGTTAAGCCGAAGTGTTATCGAAATATGAATTTTGCACTATTAAGATTAATAAAACTTGAAATATAACCATTTGGACCTGAATAAGAAGAGTTTGGAGATTCCATTTCTTCATTAAAATAAAAAATATTGCCAAAATTCTATCAAATATGGCGGTGACTATCTACTGGAAGGAAAAAATGGTGTTTAGCCAGTAGTTGATCATTTTGATCAAGTACTAGACTTACGAAATTTTTGTAAAGTTCTAGTGGTTGATCATGCAAAAAATTGGTAAATATTCACGAAAAATGGTAGTTTCTCTTTCTCATGGCTAATGAGTGACAATTTTACCGAATACTTATTGATTTTTAAAAAAATTAAATGGTTGAGAGCCGTTGTCATAATCTGATTGACCAACTACTGGATGATCAACTACTAGCGCGTGACCAACTACTGGGTGGTCAACTACTAGATTATCTTGACCAACTACTGGACTTTTCTATTTTTTCACTTAAAATGGTCGTAATTTTCAAAGAAATGAAGTAAAATTAAAAAATTATAGCGCATTTTGTAGTAGAATACACAAGGAATCGTTTGGTATATTCACCATTTCGCCAACGTTATTAGTTTTTAACCCAGAATGTTTTTTATAAGACACTTCCACTATAAGGGTCCACCACTGGTGCAACTACCTTACTCAACTAGAAAAAAAATGAAATTTTTTGAAAAAATAATTTTAAAAAAAAGATTTTAAACCCTAAACAAACTTTTATTTTTTTAAATTTGGAAAAATTCAGTTCCTCAAATATTTGAAAAAGTTGAATTTTTTGAAACTAGGGAAAATTCAATTTTTTAATAAATTTGATGCAGATATCAGTTTCTGACAAATTGGTAAAAAAAAGTACTTAAAAAAATTGACTCGATTTTTAAAAAAATTGAAAAAGTACAATTTTCGTCTCTTTTTTTTTGAAAATGAAAAATCTGTTTTTGGAAAATTTTCAAGTCTTAAATAACATTTTAATTTTTGAAAAGTTTTGAAAAAACAAACAAATAAAAAAAATCAAGTTGAAAATTTTCCCCAATTCTTAAAAAATTTGCAGAATAAAATGTACCTACCTACTGAATTCCCAATAAACTTGAGAAAATTCCGTTTTTCAGAACAATTTTTTGGAAAAAACAATTGAGAAATGAATAACTTATTTTTTTTTTTAATTGTAAACATACACAATTTTAAAAATCTTGTAAAAAGTTATATTCATCAAAAACATTAATTTGAGAGAATTCAATTTTTGAAACCTAATGAAGAAAAAATTCAGTTTCCAACAAATTGGTAGAAGAAATCATTTTAGAAATATTTGATTCGGTTTAAAAGTTTTAATAAGTACAATTTTTCATACTTACAAAAATGCCTAAAAACCAATTTTTGAAAAATTTAAAGATTTTAGAAAAATTTCAAAAAAATGTTTTTTCAAAATTCCAAACAACTTAATAATTACCGAGAAATTGAAAATATTTCATTTCAAGTTTTTCCTGCAATTTTTGAAAACTTCAAATAAATAAATTTAATTGATGGTGAATTTGAAAAAATTCAAATTTTTGATAAATTAAAAAATTGGATTTTTTTTTTTTTTGAAAAAATTGGGAAAATTGATAAATTTTATAAAAATCAGTTTCAAACGAATTAGATTGACAGGCCATTTAAAAAATTGACTATATATTTTTTTTAATTCTAAAAGTACGATTTTTAAAATTTTCTTTCGCAAAATATAAAAAAATCAATTTTTTAAGAATTAGTTTTTGAATAAATTTTTGGTAATAATACCTACTAAATAATTTTTGAAAGTTTTGGAAGAAATTCAATTTTAAAACTCGAAACAAACCATTTTATAATTAAAGATTAAATAGGTAATGAAGTTTTTCTCTCAATTTTTGAAAAATTTGAATAAAATCAATTCTTTAACAAACTTGGAAAAATTAAATTTTTGAAAAATTTGTGAAAAAAATAATTTTTGAAAAATAAGAGATACCTACAATTTTTAGAAACTTGAAAAAAAAACAACTAAATTTTTTGAAAATTTGGGAAAACAATTTTTTAAAGAATTAAAAACAAGTTGATAATTAATGAAAATTATCTTCTGAAAATTTTGAAAAATTCCATTAAAAAAATTATTTAGATAGGAACAATTTTTCCACAATTTTTGAATATATTTTTTTAAAATCAGTTTTTGAATAATATGTGAAAAAATTCAGGCAAATTCCTCAAAACTCCCTTTAAAAAAGTTTCTTGAAGAATGAAAAAAAAATCAATGTTGAATTTCTTTAAATTTATTTTCGAAAGGTTCGATTTATTTTTTGAAAAACTTGAATAAATTTCATTCAGAACAAAATTGGTAAAATTTAATTTTTGATTAATTGATAAAAAAAAATTTGAAAAATTAAAAAATCAACTTTTGAAAAATGTGAAACTTAGGTATTAGTTACTTACCTACCTAATTTATTTTTTGTTCCTAAAAAATCAATTCTTGAAGAAATGCAAAAAAAATGCAAAATTAAATTTATTTAGCCACGATTTAAGTCCATTTTTTTTTATTTTAAATTTTTTACCTATTTGAATCAATTTCATTATTAACAAACTGGAGAAGATTTACAATTTGATAATAATTTTAAAAAAAAAATCTAAAAAATTTATTCTATTTTTTTTTTTTTTTTTTTTTTTTTTTTTTTGAATAAAAATACTGGGTATGATTTTTGAATATTTAGAAATCTTTATTAACCTGAAAAAATTGATTTTAAAATTTATTTTAAAAATACCCAGTTACAATAACTTTTTAAAATTAAAAAAAAAATCTGAAAATTTTGAAATACGTATTTTATTTTGTAAAAAAAAATGATTAGTCAATTTTTGAATAGCTTAGATTTTTTTTTAATTTGAGAATAAATTTCAAATTTTTGAAAAAGTAAAAAACTACTACTTTGAATTTTTTGCAATCAATTTTCAAAAAATTTGAATAAAACAAATTCCTAATAAACCTTAAGAAATTAAATTTTTGTAAAATTAAAAAAAAAATGAATTGGGAAAATATTGTTGTTTTTTTTTTAAATTTCTCTCTCTTAGGAATCACTAAACTTGATTAAATTCTTGTTCATTTTCGTGTATTTAAAAAAAATCCATGTTCTTAAATAATTTCTTAAAAAATTTCCTAAAAAATAAAAATTCTAAAAATTCAAAAGTACTCCATAAATAATTCACTAAATTCGTAAAGGAATTTCTGAACTTTTTCGGAACTTCAATAGAAATCCGGCTAAAAAAATAAAAACACAGCTCCCCGCTTCTCCCTCTCCATCGTATTTCCGCTTTTCGAGAGAAACATCTCCCCTCTTAATTACGTTTTCTGCTTTAGTACGACTGTGGGCCAAAAACAACGCCGACAAATCCATAATCAAAAGATTTGCCAGTCGCCTTTTTTTAGTTTGGAAAGGCAATTTTTCAAACGAAGCTCCATTTCTGTTTGCTTTGCGAATTAATAACACGAGCTGCTTGGCGGCGTGTTGCTTCGGGTGTTTCGTTTTCACCAAACATACTAGCTCAGCTCATCGACGGCACACATCTCTAAGGGGAAAAAAGGAACGAAAACTTTCGTGCTTAACGTAGGGTATACTCTAAATTAATCACACTCGACGAGCACGTGATGAGAGTCGAGTAAATTGACGAATTCATCGAAGCATATCGGTGTCGACAACGAGGCGATGGAGAGAAATAAACCGAAATTTGATGTCGTATTTTATGCTCTGTTCCTACCATGTTTTCTGTCGACGTGAGTACATAAGTATAAAGGGGAAGCAAGGAATGCCGAATGTTTGACATCGTACATGTATCATCTCTTTTTTCAGAAGGAGGGGGGAGTTTCCTTCTGAATTTTTGTCCCAAATTTAAATTATTTTTACACCAAACTGGGTTCTTTTTAGGGGGATATTTTTCAACGCTTCCTGGCTCCTTTTCTAGATTTTTGTTTCCTTTCGTTCGAACACGAGTACAGGTTTGGATGTAATTATTATAGGCGTTTTAAAATTCAGCTCGTACGTCTTTGTTGGTATTCTTTTCCATAGGTAATGATCCGATTCAAAGAGACGTGGAGGGTTGAGAATCACCCTTATACTTTTTATTTTTCCAATAAGAGAAGTAAACTGGGTAAAATTCAACGACGACGCTATAAGGCTATATGAGTCCCATTTCTACAGATCATTAACCTTCGTAAATATCACCAAAGCGATTATAGTGTATTTTTTCAGGATTTCGTATTCTTCAAAAATAAACTTTCTTCTTGAATAAAAAAAAGAAAGTTGTTACCTACCTACATAACATGAAATTAATAATATTTTTATTTGAAAAAAAAAATACAAAAAATTGAAAAAATTTTCATCACAAAAAATTGATTTTTTTATTGCAAAAAAGTCATTATTACTTACTTAAAAATTGGAAATTTTTGTACCCACTGCAAAAAAAAAATGAAAATATTTAAATATAAAAACTACGTAACATTGGAAATATTTTTACCACAAAAAACTGTAGACATTAAAAATATTTTACTGCAAAAAAATCAAAAAATAATTACAAGAAACGGAAAATGTTTCAAAACACAACGCAAGAGATTTAATATTTTTTCCCTGCACATCCAGCTATAAAAAATTTAGAAATTTCGTAATTACTTGAAAATGGGGAATTCTTTTACTTAAAAAATATTATTTAAGTACCTAATCTTGTAATTTTAAACACCACCCCCTCTAAAAAAAAAATTGAAAAAAAAAATCACCATAAAAAAAACCCTGCAAGATATTGAAAATTAACCACAAAAAAGCACAAGAGACTGGAGCAATATTTGACTGTAAAAAAAATAAATTAAGGCATCCGAAATATTTTGTTTGAAAAAATTGAATATTTTTTCACTTGCCTACCAAAAAACTACAAAAAATTGATAATTTTTTTACCGCAAAAAACTACACATTTTTTTACACCGAATCAATTACAAAAAATTAAAAAAACTTTTTTTAACAAAAAGATACGTACCTAAAAAAAATTACAAAAAAATTGAAATTTTTTCACAACAAATAAACTATCTACATGAAGAAAGTGGTAAATTTTTAATTCAAAAATTGAAGATTTTTTCGCTACTCACCAAACTACAAAAAACTCTAAAAAAATTAAATTTATTATTGGAAAAATTTTTGCTAGGAAAAACGTCAAAAATTTGGAAAAAAATGCTTGCTGCAAATAAACTTTAAGATAGGTATTAAAAATAATTTTCTCCAAAAAAAAATTACAAATTGATTTTTTGTTTACTATTTACATACAAAAAATTGGTAATTTCTTCCTTACTTTGAAACTGGGATTTTTTTTTTTTTAATATGATGATGAAAAATATGGAAAAAATTTACTTACTACAAAAAAACGACGAGACATTAAAAATATTTTACCACAAAAAAAAAAAAAAAAAAAAAAAACTACCTACTGTACATTCAAAAATTTTACCACGGTTTTAATAGGTACAAAAAATGATACCTAATAAAATATTTTTATTTCAAAAAACTACAAAAAAAATGGTAAATTTTTGTACTGCAGAAAAATACAAAAATTTGGAAAAAAAATTGCTACAAAAAAAAATTCAAATTTTACAAAAGAAAAAAAATGATAAAAAAAATAATAATACAGGACATGTAATATTCAACTCCAGGTCTTCGATCTTTTTTCAGCAATTTTTAAAGTCAACTTTTTTGTGTCATAGGTTTACTTTTTTTTTTTAAATAAAATGTTTAGAAAAGGTTGGATTTTTTTCCTCGTAAAATGTGTTCTATTTTAATTTTTCTTTCCCTTATCTTTGAACTTGATTTTGCGCAGCGTAAGAAAATCCGTGCGAGATTCGTTGGCCTGGAAAAGTAAAAGAATTATTATTTCTTTTTCTCATTTCATCCCTCCCTCTCCCCTCCCCTCCCCTCCACTCCTCTGTACTATACTCAGTTTATTCTTTATAGTACCTAATGTTGTTTTTAGCTTGTGTAGATGTATTACACTATACGAATACAAGATTCTTTATAATCTGCCTTCGTCGTCGTTGCTCGTATGTACTATACCAGTCAGCGTCACCGATCTTAGACAATTTTCTCATCGTGTGGGATCTGCTATGGCAAGGGTGTGGTTTGTTAGTTCTCGATTCAATTCCAAAAGCCATATTTGAGATACTCGTGTAGCTAGAAATTACTTGGGACGTTAATTACAACCGATAAGATTTCATCTCGGAGCCGCAATCTGTTCGCAGGATTATCCCTCCTGCACTGCCTCCCCTTTGTAACTACTTGAAAATTAATCAGATGAGTCGTTGTTTAGTAATTATCTATTTTTATAAAAAAAAGTCGTTATTCTGAAATCAGGAAAGAGACGAGGAAAAAATAAATACCGACAATGGATATGTCACTGTCGTATTGGATTATGCTGCAGTCTTGAGCACTATGGAGTGACGTAGGAGTATTATAATAATGCTTTTAACTTATTATTAATGAGAAACTTCTGGAAATGTCATTTTATCTGCCAACTAACATACAAACCTGTACAGGATGTCTCGGTTGAAAATATCCCCCTTCAATCTAGTAGGTCGGCAACGTGTCTCAAAATTTGTAGTTATGTTTGCCTAATTCTATACTTACTATTGAAGAAATAGTTTAGATGTTTGAGCCTTTGAGGACTGAGGATTCTTGAGTATTGTAAATCTACCCCTGAAATTTTTGAGGCCCAACTTGTAAATTTACAATGAGTTTTTTTTTTATGGTGACTCCAGTAGACGCGAAAATAAACAAAATTTTTCAAAACTATTGATGAGGATCTAAATAGGTACATTATCTCCAACTTATGACATACTTATCCAAATTAATGAAAATAGCTACCTACTGTGCTTTCAAGGCAAAATCCTACTCTGATGGATTTTTAAAGATTTTTCAAATCATAAATTGAAAAAAAAAAAAATTAAAAATTCTGATTATTTTTGAGAAATGAACATTTCAATCTAATTCCATTCAAGTAGGTACATACAGCAATGAAAAAAACTATTTACTGTACTTTCAAGGCAAAATCCTACTCTAATGGATTTTTTAAGGTTTTTCAAATTGTGACGAATTTTGTGAAAATTAAAAATTCTTATAATTTTTGAGGAATGAACATTTCAGTCCAATTCCATAAAAAGGATGAAAAAAGCTACTGTACATTCAACTTTCAAGGCAAAGTCCTACACTGGTGGAATTTTTGATAAATTCTTCATAATGTCATGAATTTTGTAAAAATTAAAAATTACGATAATTTTTGAGAAAGGAGCATTTTAGTTCAATTCTACTATTTAAATCAGTGGTTCTCAATTAGTTTTGCTGATTTATGTACTTCACGCTCCTCTCAAAAATAAATTAGTGATTGGGCGATAAATTAGTTTGGCGTCGGCCGCACTGTTTTTTTATAAAATTAAAAAAAAATTCACATGATTGGGTATTAAAAAAAAAAAAAAATCTTGAAAAATTCTTCATAAAAATTTCGTTTTCATTAAAAATCACCGCATGAAACAAATCTCTCAGGATAAAATTATTTGGGATAGAAAATCACTTTTTTTTTGCATGAAATTCTTTTGAAAATCCAAAAAAGCACATTTGAAAATCCTCTTTATGAGGATTTTTTTTCATTTAAAAAAAATGGCATTTTTTCATCAAAAATAATAATACCCACCTACAAACAATAATTTTATTCTGGAAAAAGAATTGAAAAAAATCCAAAAAATTGACAGATTTCTTATTCCAAAAAAATCGAGAATTTTTTTTCCCTAAAAGAATGAGAAACATTATCGCACTTCTGAAAAAAAATAATTTTAGGTACTTAAAAAAAACGAGAATTTATTTCCAAAAATCACAAATTTTTAGGCACATTCAAAAAAAGAAAAGCGGAATTTTTTAATAAATTAAAAATAGTTACATTACTGCATATTTTTAGTTTTTAGGTACTACCAAAAACTTTTTTTTAAAAAATCTCAAAAAAAAAATGAAAAATTTTCCTTCCAACGGGTAATTAAAAAACTCTTAATTTAGAAAATTAGGAGATTTTTTATTTAAAAAATTTTTCATTAAAAAAAAAAGGAAAATAAAAAATTGTTTTATTCGAAAAAATTCATGAAATTTTTTCTCAAAAAAATGAAAGAAAATACACAATTACCTAACTATACGTCTTTCACTCCGAAAAAATTGAGAAATTTCCTTCGCCCCCTCGCAAAATTATTATTTCTGATGAAAAATATCTATACTCCCAAAGAAATGAAAAATTCTATCCTACAAGAAATTTGAAAAATTATTCAAAAAATTTACATATTTCTTACAAAAAAAAAAAAAAAAAAAAAAAAAAGAAAAGAAAAGAAAAGAAAAGAAAAGAAAAGAAAGAGAAAAAAACATTTTTCTGAAAAATATTTTTTAAATATTATTTTTACTTTAGAAAGGTCAAGAACTTTTTTGCTCAAAAAAAAAATAAATAATGAATATTCGAATACCTACCTAATACTTTTAATCTCGAAAAATTGAAGAATTTTCCCTTCAAGAAAATTAAAATATTTTTTATTCAAAAAAAAAAAAAAAAATCATTAATAGAAGAAAATCTGAATTTAATCAAAAACCGAGAAGTAATCTGCAGCACAAGCAAAGCGAGGGCGAAATTTTTTTTGTAAAAATTGTTAGGTTTTTAAAGAATTGGTGTAAAATAATAATTTGTACATCATAACTTGAACGAAATATATTTGTGAGTACTTAACTCAACATCGGATATAGAACGAATTAGAACGAATGACGCGACCAAACTCAGTAGCAAAGAGCTACATGAGAAAACAAAAACAAAAAATTTTCAGGCCGAAGCAACCAACAATAATTAACGAAACCGACATAGAAAAACTTTCCTACTTAAATTAGATAGGATAAATACAAATCAACATAAAACTCAACATCCCCCCTCGGACTGAAAATTCCACAATACAAATACAACAAAAATTTACATATCTTATCAAAATAAACAATCGAAAAAATCAAACTCGAAATTAATTGAAATAATTGTAAAAATAACGTGAATTCGTAATTAAAAATTAAATGTACGTTATAAAAATATGGAACGAATAGTGATCGAAAAATAAATAAATAACTAATTAGTACCGATATGAACGATTTACTAGATCTAGATATAACGGAGCGAAATTGATCGATTTACGAACGGTAAGAAAGTACGAAATTGAGCGATTTATCAAAAAAAATAGAACGAAGTAAGTTGAACGATTTAAGAGCGAAAATTGAGCGATTTACTGACAAAAATAGAACGATGTAAGCTGAACAATTTACTGAAATTAATTAAAGAGCTATTGGACGATTGGGATCGGAACGAAAATCAAAACTACTCAAGTTCGCGGAAGGTTTATTGGTACTTGGATTTCTATTCGGGCAATCAGTGGAATTCGATTTTGTAAGTACGTTATCACTCGCGGTTCTCGTAGTGTTATCTGCATGGTCACCGAATTTGGGACACATACGACCGATATGTCCCTCTTCTTGGCACCGAAGTAGTCGGATTTTCCACTGAGACATTTTGCTCGATACTCGAATTTTCGGACAGGAGCGAGTCGACTACGGCGCTCGAATTTTCTGCAGTACCAACCGGAGCAACAGGAACGATAGCTGATAATTCAGCAGTGGCCGGAACAGGATCGACGTGATCTTCGGCAGCTGATGGAAATATTGACCGATTGAACCGAAATCGATCACCGAATTGGTTTACCGCACCAACGATTCCTCGTAGGTGGTAACCTGACGTGGCAGTTTCTTCACCCGGCGGCGATGAACGAAAATCGATATTTCGCGGTTGGAGCGAATTGAAAAATTCTTTCGTTTTTTTCTTACGCTCTTTACGAATTTTTGACCGTGATTTATCGCCGCTCGATGACTCTTGTTCAGCGTTACGATGTGAACGAGCAATCGGCGGTACCGACATGCGAACGTACGACTATGAATAATTAACAATTACGATACCTGATGACATTACGAAATGAACGGAAAAAAAAAGTTACAAAAACGGATAAACGAAACCAACGCACTGCTATCATGTTAGGTTTTTAAAGAATTGGTGTAAAATAATAATTTGTACATCATAACTTGAACGAAATATATTTGTGAGTACTTAACTCAACATCGGATATAGAACGAATTAGAACGAATGACGCGACCAAACTCAGTAGCAAAGAGCTACATGAGAAAACAAAAACAAAAAATTTTCAGGCCGAAGCAACCAACAATAATTAACGAAACCGACATAGAAAAACTTTCCTACTTAAATTAGATAGGATAAATACAAATCAACATAAAACTCAACAAAAATTAAAAATTCAGATAATTTTTGAGAAATGAAAATTTTAGTTCAATTCCATTTAAGTAATGAAAAAAGCTATTGTACTTTCAATGCAAAATCGTACTCTGATGACATTTTCTAAGAATTTTTCAAATAATCAATTTTGTATCAAATAAAAATGTTGATAATTTTTGAAAAATTAAAATTTTAGTGCGATTCCACTTGAATAATGAAAAAAGGTAGTGTACTTTGAAGGCAAAATTTTACTTTGATGGATTTTTGATTAATAGCCATAAAATGAATTTTTCAAAAATTAAATTCCAAAAAAAAATGGTAGAATTGCGAAATTCCAAGAAAAAAAATTGCAAGTCTGTAAAATCATCTACCTACTTTTGCGGAAATTCCTCTAGGAATTTACCTATAAACTAATTTTTCTTTTTCTTTTTCATTTGTTTCAGCTGAAATGTTCGAGTCTCCACATCATAATACGAAATTTACAGAGATGTTATTCGTTCGAACGGTAAGATTTGTTTCCACTTTTTCTTCGTCTTCTTCTCCATTTGAAAAAAATCTTCGATAAATGTTGGTACGAAAAAAGGTTTCAATTTTCGAATTCAGTCATCTTCGATCCGTATATTCCAAAACACTTACTTTATCCTCTCTTTTGAGGACACGATTACCAATAGGATAATAGAAAGAGTTGACACGAAGGGGTTACGAAATACGAGATACGACTGTTTTTTCTTTCCTCCAGAAAATAAAATGCAATTTCCGTTAAAAGCAACAATTCTTCGCACAGTCGAAGAAGAAAGAAAATAAGAAGAAATTGGCTTTAAAGAAATGAAATGAAGAAAAAAAAGTATAAAATTCTCGCTAAAGTTCGCGGTGTATATGCAGTCGTCTGAAAAGCTACGATGGCGAATCGATTCTATTTCCGTATTTGTATACCCTGCCGAGTACTTACTGCTCGGTTTGCTCAGTCTGTAAATCTCACCAAGAGCACGACGAAATGAACGTTGAAATGAAAATAACTCGAAATTGGTTTATTTGTAAATCGTGTAAGTAAATGCGCGCTCGAATGATGCGAATTTTGTCATGCTTTGTTCCTCAACATGGCTCGCGAAAGTTGGTTTATTTTCTCATCGCGAAGTCGAAGAGCTGCTCCGGGTAACTGGGTCGATTCGTACTCGAGTATATTTAGAATGCCATAAAAAAAGATATCTTTATTACAGGAGAGCTATTATCTAGGGTGACATATACCTAATTACAAATGTAATGAAGAAATGCGCGCTGGTTCCATTAATATGGGGTTGAAATGCGCGAGATAAAACCGAATAAAATGCCGTAGATGGTAGAATTACTCACGACTCGCGAGTAGATGCGATGTAACATCATCTATCCCAGGTCAGAAGAATAATGGGTAAATAAAAACATCCATATTGTACGTACGTCCAATTTGTAAGAATCGTACAATTGATTTTTTTTCTCTAGAAAATAAAAATTTATTTAATTTTTTTCCAAGATCTCAAAATTAAAAAAAAATTTGTTATTCCGAATAATTGAGGAACTTTCTCTTTTCTTTTTTTCTTTTTTGTTTCATTACTTTCATCATTCATGACTAGAAATGCAATATTTTTCATTTTTTTTCAATTTTTGTTTAAAATTGGGGGACGGAGGGTTTCAATCGAAATTTTTGTAATAACCAAAATTATTCAAAGGACTTTAAGCTACAACTTTTGTTTGAAAATATTTTCAATTGGATCCCCCTCCTCACCGATTTCACATAACAATTCGAGGATACTGATCAAAAATTGGGGAGGAGGGAGGAAGGGGCCAATTGAAAAAAATGTTGTGGATTGAAGTCCTAGAAATAATCTTGGTTATAACAAAAATTTAGATTGTACCCATCCTTCCCCTCCAATTTTCCATAAGATGATATAGATAGGTATACTTATGTTATAATAAACTTGTGGATTGAGGGGTCCAATTGAAAAAATTGTCAAACAAAAGTTATAGCTTGAAGTCTCATGAATATTTTTGGTTATTACAAAAGTTTCTATTGGACCCCTCCCTTCTCTCTAATTTTGAAATATCAAGTGATACGTAGTATTGGAATTATAAAATTTTCTATGATGCTAAAAAAAACAGAACTGCGGCGATCCACTCGTCTTAAAATTGAAAAAAAAATTGAAGTTTTGTTCAAGTGTGTCTGTCAGAGGCTTTCGAATATTACGGATTTTTAGGTTAACTGCAAAAAAAAAAAATTTTAATTCTGCTGTAAAAAATTCAGAGATTTTTTTTTCAAAAAATTTGAAAGATTATATTTAAAAATTAAATAAATTGAAAAATTTAATAAATCTTTTTCTAAAAATGAGATGTTTTCTCCACCAAGACCAACTCAAAGAATTTGTAAGTATTGAAACACAACGGAAAAATTTTTTGCTCCAAAAAAATGGAAAGTTGATTATAAAATTAGGATGAAAAATTGAGATTTTTTTCTCAATGAATTAAGATGCATTCTTCTCTAAAATTAAAACACATTTCTTTAAAAAGAAAAAAAGAAACATATTTTTTATGAAAAAAAGTAAGTAAGATTTTTTTTCTCTACAAATGATCGTCTTTTTCTACAATAAAAAAATCAAAAGTTCCTCTCAAAAAAATTGGAAATTTTTTCAGAAGAATTAGAGGTTACATTAGCGAAGAATAAAAAATATTTCTTCGCACTAAAAACTTTTCTTTTCTAAAAGAGAATTTATCTGCAATTTTTTTAATTTATAAAAAAAAATTGTAAACAAACCTACAGCCCAAACCAAAAGACCTAAAAGGTCGAAATTTGGAATGTAGTGTCAGTAGAGGTCACTGATGTACCTTTTGAGGTTTTCGACTTTTGAGCACCATTTGACCCCCCTACATGGTCAAAAATGAGAAATTTTCACGTTTTAACCCCCTTTTTGGTGTGTTGATCAGTCTACAGCCCAAACCAAATGACCTAGGAGGTCAAAATTTTTTATGCTGAGTCGGTATAGGTCACAGATGTGCCTTTTGGGGGTTTTGACTCTTGAAGCTCAAATTTGAGATTACCCCCTTTTTGGAGGGAGTTGTGATGGAGCCTCAAAATGAGGAAATTCTTCAACATTAGCTCCAACGAAGCAAACCAACATTACCTACAACCAGTGTTGTGAAAGTTCCCGGGAACGAAGTGTTGTTCCCGGGAATTTCCGGGAACAGGGAATTCCCGGGAATTCCCGGGAATTCTCAAAATTTTCCCACTGAAATTTGATTTTTTCTTCTTAAACGTTTATTTCGTTTTATTACTCATTTTTTAATTGAATTTGAAAGTTGGAAACTACAAAAACAAAAATACTACTAAATAAAAACGGATTAGATACGAATATTGTGTATATTTTTGAAAAATATTAAAAAAAATCACGTGGTAATAACCTGAAGAATTACCTTGAAATTACCATCTAAAAAAATAAAATATGGGATATCGATATCCCTGAATAATTTTATTAATTTCAAGCATTTCTAGGGTATCAATACCAATTTTCATTCAAATTGACATTTCTAAACATCATTACATCACTTAAATCTCGTTTTTGCTTCAAAAAAATAATTTATTTGAAAACGGGAATTCCCGGTTTTGATGAAGGTGGGAACGTTCCCGGGAATTCCCGGGAACAATTCCCATTCCCGCAAAATGGGAATTCCCGTTTCACAACACTGCCTACAACATAATACAAATTTTAGGTTACTAGGTCATCCCCATCCCTTTGTAGAACCCAAAAAGCGGAATTCAGCTTGATATTTTCACATTGGACAGGTTTCAACTTGTTTTTTTAGTACACTGAACAGTATATTTCCAAAAACAAAAAATGACTTGAAGAGTCAAAAGTGACGAGGGGACTTGGGGCGAAGCCACTTCTTATAGATTTGGGAGCTGAAAGGGAGGAGGGGGTTTGGGGGCGGAGCCCCCATCTGAATATTAAATCTCCAATGATTCAGGAACTAAAACTGAAGACAAAAACCTTGCATTTTAAAACTGAAATTGAAGTTAAATACCATGAATGAAGAAGTTTTTAAAGAAGTACACTAACTTGAAAAAAAAAATTGTCTCTCGAGTAGAATCTTGACTACTACGCGTTTTTTCAAATGAAAAATAACATTCACCCCTTTTTGCTACCTTACAGGTGTTTTTTTTTTGTTTTGTTTTTTTGGTGAGAATTAGCTTCACCTGTTCATTCACTGATGTCCAATCATTAATAATGAAGATATTAAAGTAACAAAAGCCATTGAAAAACTCGCCAATAATGGAACGAACCAAACATGTAAATGCTACATATAAGAAACAAATCACGGAATGTGATTTGCATTCCATTGAAATTTTATTTAGCAATTGGGTAGTGTAAACAGTAATTAGGTACATACAACATACAATTATTGAGAACAATTTTAAACTGTTATGTCACTGAAAATTTTCATCCGATATGACTCCAACGTTGATCTATAAACGTTATACATGTCGCTCTTGTACATCCATTCCATATGCATGACTGTATTTGCACATTTTATAATTTATCACTAAATGCGGATATTTAAAAATTATATTTTAGTTGGAAATCCGGTCTTTGTTGGTCTTCTGGAAAAACTATCTAGAGTGTACTCGTCTATCGCTTGTTATCAGGCATGAAACTACATACGTACTTACCTATAACTCTTGAGCATTTTTCAAAATATTTAAATATTAAAAAACTCTAACGCAGCCTTCGAGTCAGAAAAGCTGTTTTTTTTTTGTGTTTTTTTTTCTCGTTTTTATGAATGTTCTATCAATCATTGTTGTCTTATCTCTCTAATCACCTAACTCTCATTCAATTTTAAAATTTAGCTAAATTATGATGGAATTCATTTTTTCTTCAATGACTAGGTTACCTACTCTGACAAATTGATAAAGTTAGGCACTAGATTCAATTTTCTTAATGAACTGTTTATTAGAAAATTGTGGGAAATGAATAAAACCAAACACATTAAAAAATTATTCATAAACTCAGAAGGAAAATTTTTTTTAAGAAATCTATTAAAACCTTCCACGAATCAAAATTTTTCTAGGAAAAAATCAAAAAGTTGAATAAGAAGCTCAAAAAATTTAATCTAAAAATTAAGATGGTATAGGTTTGTTTGTTCATTTCTCAATCTTTTCAAATTTTACAAATTGAGGGTGTCTGCAAGAATACTTATCCGGTATATGGTTTTTTTTAAGGCGACAACAGATTCGTATTCTCTCGTTACTTCTATTTAAAAGGAGACGTATCCGAGCTGCCTAACTTGAAAATTCACGAAGATAATATTGGAATACAAACGTCGGAAACCAACAACAAACTTCTCGACATTGGCACTACTCAAAAATCAACAAACCGAAAATTTTTGAAAAAAAAAATCTCTAAAAAAAATACTTACTTTTAGGAACTGAATTTACTCTCCAAAAAAATGTTCACAATGTTTCTTGGTAAGAATTAAAATCTTATTCTCATTTAAAATTTTCTTTTGAAAAAATCCTAAAAAAAAGTTGAAAAATTCTTTTTTTTTTGGAAATCACCTCTTGAAATCTTGAAAAAATTCTCAAATGTCCTAAAACTTTATTTGTAAGAGTATAGGTATTTTAAAAAATCGTCGAAAAAATTTCGTCGAAAATTTTCTTTATATGAACTGAAATATTTTCATTGAAAATTCTTTTTAAAAAAAGTCATTTATAGCAAAAATTTTCTTAATAAAAATTTTCTGCATGAAATTTCATAAATAGGTACATATTAGGGTGGCCCTTATTTTTCGAATTTTGGAAATGTTGTCGGGACGGGGAGTCAATTGGTGACATATTGGTAGAAAATAATTCCCTATTTTTTTATTTTTCTTCTAACTGAATTTTAAGCCGTTTATCAGGGGCCCCCAAATTTGAAAAAATCAAAAAAAAAAAAGAAAAAATAGAACATTTTGAAAATTTTTGAAAATTTTTAGCAAAATGGTCATAGGGATGGTATTTCTATAAGACAAGACCATTTTCGATGATTTCTTATCTTTACCCCCCTTTTCATGGGACATTAAAAAAACGTAATTTTTTACGTTTTTTAAAAAATTTGAAAAAAATGACTAAAAATTAAAGAAACATTTTTTTTGAATAAAATGTTTTTAGCATACATGTTATCACCCAAAAAGGTCATTTACGGTGATTTTTCATCCTTACCTTCATTTTTGGGAACCTCATTTTTTTCAATTTTTGATAGTTTTTGAAAAATTCTCACTGATACGGCAGCGGTGTAAAATCACCGTAAATGACCTTTTTGGGTGAAAACATGGATGTTGAAACCACTTTATTAAATTTTTTTTTTTTTTTTTAATTTGTAGCCATTTTTTCAAATTTTTTAAAAAACGTTAAAAATGACGTTTTTTCATGTCCCATGAAAAGGGGGTTAAAGATTAGAAATCATCGAAAATGGTCTTGTCTTATAGAAATACCATCCCTATGACCATTTTGCTAAAAATTTTCAAAAATTTTCAAAATGTTCTATTTTTTCTATTTTTTTGATTTTTTCAAATTTGGGGGCCCCTGAGAAACGGCTTAAAATTCAGTTAGAGGAAAAATAAAAAATAGGGAATTATTTTCTACCAATATGTCACCAATTGACCCCCGGTCCCGACAACATTTCCAAAATTCGAAAAATAAGGGCCACCCTAGTACATATGTAAGTAATCTGACGTATTTTTTGAATTTTTGTTGAAAATTTCTCCTCGAAATTTTGTATAAAATTTCAAATACCTACCCATCATAAAAGTTTATTTTTTCAAAAACCATTTATAAATAATTTTTTCAATAATTTTATTTGAAAAATTGTTTTTTCGAAGAAAAAAAATGTTACCAGAAAACACTGAATTGTACAGTCAATAGGTAATAGTCGCTTGGAGAACAAACTGGTAGGTAAATCAATTTTTTGTTCGAAATTCTTTAAAAAAATTGAGTTTGTTACGCATGTGTTCAAAAAAATAACAAGCAACAGGGTGATACCAGACGAAAATCGTTGTTAAAAAATATATTTCATACGTAAACAAAGGAAGACACGAAAAAAGTAGATCAATAAAAAAGAGACACAAAAAAATACAATTTTTTTCCTGACGTCACGAATTTAATAGCGAAGAAGAAATTTTGGGTAAAAAATTCAAGTCTCTCGGAGTTAAGCGTCTTCATTTTTATGAGCATTATTTCGTAAAGACATTGTGGCCGGGTCTCGTTTCGATTCCGGTGTCACCTCCATGTGAGCTGGTTTAAAGATGAGTCTGTATGGGATGGCAGTAAGAAAGGTGCCCAGGAATGGACCTACCCAGTAAATCTGTGAGAGAAAAATGTACAGTTTAGAATCAATCTTATACCTAGGCCTATTGCTTTGTAAGAAGTTGAAATTTTATTCTCACCCAGTGGTATTCCCATAAACCATTGTATAAAGCAGGTCCGAAACTTCTGGCTGGGTTCAAACTGCAACTACTGTATAAGCCCTGGAGGAATAAAACAAATAATATAAGTAATATGATGAAGCCTGATATTTTCAATCCTCATGCTCATGCAAGACTTACGGTGGGAATCACGATGGCGACCATGACGACAGCGAATTTAACGGGCATCGAATCGTGAACATGTTTGTTACGTTTATCCCAAGCACTGCATGCGGCCAACATAAGGATACCAGTGCCCCATACTTCGGCCAGGAGCGTTTGCCATACGCTGAATTCGGGGTTCAATGCGTTACAACATACCGAGCCGTAGTATTTGTGGTCATATCCTGAGAGGGCGGCGGTGGTGTTGGCAATCAATTCGTTAGCTCTGTTTGGCAGAATACCCTGCGAAAAATTCAATTAGGGGATTATATTGGATGATTTTCATCCTTTCATACAAGGTGTCCGGGGAGTGGTCTGACAAACTTGAAATTTGAATATAACCGAGTACCACTAACAAAAAACTACCGAAACACATATTGCCTAACTTCGATAATGAAGGAGCTACATAACTTTGAAAATCGGTAATTTACAAGCAAAATTGGATGGCAACACTGCGACCAAAGAATTTTTCAACGCCGGCAGCAGATAGCACTTCAAAAAAAAAAAGTTGTAATCACGTTGGGATGCCTATCTTTGAAATTGAAGGAGTTGAAGTAAAACGAAATTCCTGTCGAAAATATTGCCTATCTTAGTTTTAACGGTGCACTGGTAATACACCAAAACTTCAAAATTTCATTAAAACAATACAATGAACTAGGTGTAACATTTTGAGAGGAACACAACAAGTTATGTGAAGAGTTTGCCTATCTTTGAAAATTAAGGCGCTATGGAGCATCAAACTTCGAAAATAATCAATTTTCAAAGCTTTTTAGCCCCTTTATTTTCGAAGATAGGCAAATTTTTCATATAACAATTTTTGTTCCCTTTAAAAAGTTACACCTGTTTCATGCATTGTCTTGACAAAATTTTGAAATTTTTGTGGACCACTGTCCTTTCAAAATCGAGATAGGCACCATGTGTACATAAAGTTTTTGTTAGTGGTACTCGGTTATTTCCAAATTTCAAGTTTGTCAGATCACTCCCCGGACACCCTGATTTTAAATAAACGTTCACTCCTTCGATTCCCTAAATCAGCAAATTTTCCAACTTTCGAGTAGTTTTGGTTGCAGTTTCGTCAGACTCAGACATAAGGAGAACACTGGAACCAGCTTCTCAATAATGAGATAAAAAGTTATAATTACCCTGGTCAAAGCGTAACCAAAAGTCGATCCTAGACATTGAGCCACCGAATACAGAATAGCCACACAGATCGACATATTACCAAGTATTACAGACGTGAAAGATAAGCAAGGATTGATATGAGATCCACTAATGTGACCGAATAACTGAAATACAAAAGGAAATAATTAACCAGAGGGTTAAATACGTATCTTTCTATCGTAAAAATCGAACATTCTTACCATAACTGAAGTTCCAACAGCGAATGAAAAACCTATGGCGACAGCGAGATGTTCTTGGCCTTTGCCAAATAAACCGGATTGGATAATCGCGCATCCCAAATACACTGTGACAGCGGTCGCGAAAAATTCAGACATGAATAGATTTATCAGTCTCCATATTTTACGTCGTCCTAGGCCTTGGAAGTCTTCGGCGTTGAACGCGGTCTTGAAAAAGTCTGCAAATTTAAGAGTTGGAATTAGTCAAAGATGAAGTGGAGATGTTTGAGAGGGCATTGTGGTCCAAAAGAGATTAACAAATGTTGATTCGAAAAAAGAATGAGCCAGGAAGTTTGGCGGTTGAAGTCAGAATTTTGTGACTGACAATTGATGATTTTGACAAAGATTATAATTTCCCTGACATTATCAAAATATTAATTCCGACAAACGCCACTTCTCACAAATGACAATTTTTATAAATATAATAATTTTGATGAATGAACTGACGAATTATACTCAATTCTTGAAAATTGGTATTCTGACAAATGATAACGATGATTCTAACAGATGACAAACTTGACTAAGAATTGCTGAGATACCTATTTGAAACTGTGAAGGAGTTTTAGAAATTTGTTGGAATGATAAATGACAATATTCAAAAATTTTCTCTTTTGCAAATTACTTTTGACAAATGACAAGTAGGTGCATATGACAAAGGGAAACTAAAAAACATTGGTCTGATGAATGGAAATTTTTACAATTTGAATTGACAAATAATTACTCTAACAATTTAAAATTCTGAACAAAATTAGTCTGACAAATTGGAAATTTAAAAAAATTGTTAATTACTCTGACAAATGAAAACTACAATAGACTAGTTTAATCCCTAAATGAAAATTCGTAGAAATTTCTACTCTTATAAATGCCAATTTTGACATAAATACCAATTGTCTCCAAAAATAACTAACAATACAAAACTGTGACCAACAATATCACTCTGATCGATTACGTAGGTACTTTTGTATCGTATGAAAATAAAACATCAAAGTTCATCCCGATAGAAAATGACACAAAAAGTGATAGATACTCTTCCGTGTGGCAAATTATCAAATCACATGATGCAGAGAAAAGAAAAATAGAGAGGAAGTTAAAGAATACTGCACATTGTGACATTACGGTGTATAAACCGATACTTCTCAATAATCGTTACACCTTGTTAATCATCAACGCGAATGGAATTTGTAAACGGCTCCTTTATTGTTTTCTGATATGAAACACGAAGACGCGACTAGAGGAAAAAAATGACCACCTCTGGTGGGAAAAAAGTGGAAAAACTTTGACGTAGTGACGAAGACTGAAATTGCATTCGATGTGCGGTGCGATCATTTTGCTCTTTGTCTTTGTAACCTATCTACGTGTAGTGTTTACAATTCGATGATGCGAATTCTCTCACTCAATCGACGATGCGAAAACTGATATCTACTTACACGAGCCATAGAATGCAGTGTAAATATAAATAACGTCGGTGTAGCGAGTAATGTATGAGCGAAGCTCGCGTTTCAAGATTTTTCGAAATTATTTACTTTGGCGGTGTGTAGGATGTATTATGAATTGTTGTACAAAAGTTTGATACGAGCTTACAAGAGTGTGCCACATTTTGGTGGTCTTTGTTATCGTACAAAATCCTCCTCCGCCCTCGACCCCTCTTTCGGCTCGTTTTTAATGTTCAGTAACCGATAAAGCGTTTGAAAAGGTTACCCAAGAATATACTGCAACGAATGGAAAGAAGAAAGACGATTTCCAGTTGAATTTATAGCGAAAAATTCGACGATAACCAGAAAGAAGAGATTTTTTCGCTATCGACACGAAAAAAAGAAACCAAGCTCGAATGGGGGAAAAATAAGAAGAAAAACATAGGATCTTAATTAAGATTTTTATTTCGAAAAAAAAATTTCTCAACCAACTTCGCGACGCTTGAGCAAAATACCAGAGAGTGAATCTTTAGAAGGCAGTAAAACGGTTCAATTAACGTTTAAAATACATTACCGAGAATTGCGATGTCGAATATTGCCCATTATCGAATGGCTCGCGAAATAATCAGCGAATTTTCACGCTACGATCAGAACAAAGGGAATTGGTCGTTTCTTCATCGAAGACATACCTCAGTTTTTTTTTATTATTAAATTTTCAAATGATAAAGCCGAAAAACGAGTAAAAATAATTTTTTATCTTGGGAAATTGCGATAAAAAATAAGAATCAACTGTTTCGTGTAATATTTTCGTGAGAACGGTTTTATTCGGAGAAGTTATTGAATGAGAATTGTTTGTTCGAGAAACGATTGAGTCATTTATTTTTCTTCATCGTACAAATTTTTTTCGCAATTTTTCGACTATTTTTTTGGATTGCGATTTTATTTTAAGCTTCGATTTAGATTCAGTTTGAACATTTCGATATGAATTATTTTTATTAGAAACAAGTCACGTTCGTGAACGTTTTTTTTAGTGTCTACAAATCGTTCGCGAACGATTGAGCCAAACTAGTCAATTTTGAAATCATCGAAAAGATTCATTCCAAATTTTAGCTAATCGTTCGAGAACGATTCAATTGAAATATAGACTCGTTCACGAACGACCGATTCAGTTTTATACTACAAAATGTTCACGATATTTCTGTCAAATTTATTTGATCAGAGTGAGTCATTCGTTCGAAAATGATGCCAAATCATTCGGACAAAAATTATTGTAATTATTGAAAGACAACATAATTTTTTGAGCAGTCGTTCGCGAACGATTTGAAAAATTTTACATTGATAACTCATTTCCCGCCACGACGTGACATCTTCAACTACGAAATACTCAAATTATTCACAAATTTAAATTGTTCTGTAAAACTATTTTTATTCGTTCGTGAACGATTTGAAAATTTTTCAAATGAATCGTTTGTGAACGATTTTAGTATTTATCGAAAACTAAAATTCCATACATCCAAGTTTGAATGAATCACTCTATGAATAAAAATTTAGTCGTTCACGAACGAATCAATTCTCATGATTTTTGAACGAATCGTTCGCGAACGACTGAGTCTCTTTGATGAACTAATTTATGCGAGAATTTTTTGATCATCTTAACTCTTTAAAAAAAGTAAAAATTGACGCAGTCGTTTTTTGAATGATTCTATATCACAAGAATCGTTTGCGAACGATTCAGATGAGTGCAGAATTTTTTCAATAATATTTATATTGCGTAATTCAATTTAATCATTCACAAGCAATAAAATTAGTTTTACACTAGATGTTCGTAAATTTTTTGCAAGATTTATTTTATCTGAGCAACTCGTTCGTTCGCGAATGATTCGTTCAAAAATCATGCTCATTATTTGGGAAAAGAAAATAATAGAAATTTGTGAGCAATTTTTCAAATTTTGAAGAAATCGTTCGCGAACGATTCATTTGAAAAAATTTCAAATCGTTCCCGAACGATTCATTTGAAAAATTTTCAAATCGTTCCCGAACGATTAAAATTTCCAGACACGATATATTCTATAATCAAATTCCCAAATTATAAATTTATTTGAAAATTTTTCAAATGAATCGTTTATAAAAAATTCTGTGTGTTTTTCAAGAATTGAAATTCCCTGTACTTTTTAACTGAGTCACTGATTAAGAAAGATTCAGTCGTTCGCGAACGAATGATTCACAAACGAACGAGTCACATATGGCCAAATAAACCGCATGCTCTAAAATTGTGAGAACATTACATAAAACTTATAAAGTCGTTCGCGAATGATTCTGTTACATGATTATTTCGTTAAAAAATGAATCTTTTCAACGATTTTGAAATGGAGTAATTTAGTTCAATAATCATAGTCGTTCGCGAACGATTAACTCTTTTTTCATATCACTTTGAATCATTTTTACAGAATTCAAATTTTTGAGGAATACAAAAATTGTTCACAAACGATTCATTCAAAAAAAATTTAAATCGTTCGCGAACGATTCGGTTTTGTGAATGTTTTGAAATTTAATGGTTGAAATAAAAATACCTATCGTACCAGGAAATTTTGAATCGTTCGCGAACGATTCGTCTTGAAAATGATTGTTTTGTTCAATTCTTTTTCAAATTATTATTATTTTTTTTCAAATTGAAGAGAGAAAAAAATTCCTCGATAACGAACTCTCAACTCCACATGAATTTCAGTGCTGCCAATCTCGTTTCCAAAAATATACCTTCCTCTTTTAATTTGAAAGTATTTTAATTCATATCAGTCGAAAATTAGAATAGTTCTATCAATATTACTAAACATTCCAAATCAATTGATAAACGCTCTAAAGGTCGCAGACCTTCGGGAATACACGCACATAGTAGCACCGCAGAGACAAGCAGAAACAATAAATTTATTCTACCAGAATAACCCGAAATCTTAATCGAGTTGAAAACAATATTCACATAACAACGTGATTTGCGCTGGCACAGCGCTTCGGCGATTCCATTTGTGGAACGTCAATCGCAGAGATGGGACGCGGTTGTTTTTAAATAATCGTTAATTTATTGATATTAATTGAGAGCGGCGGTTTATAATTGCTCTTACGAGACCGAAGGTCAAACCCTACACACATATCAAAAATAACGTCAAATTGTTATGTAAACATCGACTCCTGGGTCAAGTTTTTTTTTTTTTTTTTTTTTGATAAGAGAAAAATGCTCGATATCGTGCGATACGTGTTTTTTTAATATTTTTAAAATCGAAATAATATAGAGTCGTAAAAAAAACAAGTTTTGTTAGGTTTTTTCTTCATTTAAGGTTTGTTTTTGAAAAGGTAATTTTCTCTGGCGAAAAATAAAAATTGTTTCACCTGGTGAATTTATTAAAGAGGTTAATTTAAAATTTAAAATTCACCGATGGAATATGTACGTAATTATTCATCGGTGAATTAATTTTATTACCGATCGTGGAAGGTGCTCGAGTCGACTCAACATATGCTGCAAAGTTTATCATAAAATTGCAACTCCGAACGCTCGCTACCAGTATTGTGATTTTTCCAACGATCGAACCGGTTCCGTTTAAAAATTATTTTTCTTAATTGGACGTTGATATTTTTTTATCAGGTTCAGTTTTAATAAAAGTTAGAATCTCTGCGCCTTTCCCAATATGTAATGAACCGTACAGACGATTGAACATCATTTTCGAGCTTTTAATTTTAATTATGGAAATTTTTGAATGTAACAATTCACTCTACCTACCTAGTTTTTTCGATTTGTTCGATTGAGAAATTTTATCGGTTGTCGAAAAGACCACTCTAAATTTGGTATAACAGGTACCTACCATAATTGGATTATTTTAGATACATTTAGTCGGATTTTCGTCGTAATGCTTTCATCAGCGTAGATTCAAACTCAATCAACTACAGGCCTAAGTAGATAAAGCCGCATCGAATCGATTATCTAATATTTGTGCGGTATATTTCAAAAGCTTTGTTGAATTTGAATAACATTGAAAAATGGTAGTTAGGAGCAGAAGAAAGGAGGTAGAAATTTCAAGTTCAATAAGATGTTTAGAAAATCGCGACTCATTATTTTTTGCTTGAAAAAATTTAAATTAGGGTTCCATTTTTGTCAATGCGATAATGCCTACAATGTATTTCTTGTATGTTTTGAAAAATGACGCAGGACACGTTTATTTTTAAGACTAGTTCAGTGATTCATAAACCAGTTATCAATAAATGGACAAGTATTGTAACAAATTATGGATTGATTTTTTTTTTTTGGGGGGGGGGGGGAGGGTACTTGAAAGTAAGTATTTGATAATTTTTTTTTTCGTTCAATAAGTTTTTAAAATTTGTGATTGACTAGCTGCAATTTGAGTGATTTGGAATACTTTTGCACTTCTTTAGATCGTTTCTTTTTTCCATTTTGCAAATAGAGAAAATATTGCGGATGACTTCAGAAAAAGTTGATTTTTATCGTTCTACATAAAATAACTTCTAACTGATTTTTCTCATCACTTATCTTCTTTTTTCATTGGTTGTTTGGAAACTCCTGAACCGGTTCCACGAATAAAATTCACTCCAACAAAATTTACAAATTGGTATTTTTTTGAGGTGAGGATGTAGTTTAAAGAGCAACACTATTAATTTGATTTAAATTTGTAGGTAGATTTCTAAAACCAGTTTAAACCGTTTTGGATAATTCTTCAAAAAGGTTTTGGCGAAAAAAATGTCCTAGGTACAGAAATTGTGAAGAAATGAACACGACTCAATTGCTCAACCATAATTATTTTATATTTTCTGTATATTTTTTTATTTTATTATTTTTTTTTTTTTACTATTTTTAGATTTTCTTGACAGGGACTACAGGGAGTAGTGGCGTGCTCCTGTAAACCAGCTGCTAGGTGGTCGAGTAACGAGGATAGTTTGTTGTCTGTTGTTAGATTTTCCAGACTGGTTTAGACCAATTTCAGAAATTTAATTGAGAAATTTCTGTAAGAAAAAAATTAAACCGGTTTCAAATTATTTCAGGAGTGACTATAATATAAAAAATGTTGCAGAGTTAAAATCGAGCTCAAATTTCATAATCGTACTCAAATTTTGCGATTTGTATATTTTCAAAACCAGTTTGAACCGGTTCAAAAAATTCTTCAGAAAAGCACATGCGAAAAAAAGTTCAAGTAAAATCGCGAAAGGGATTAAACACGACTCAATTATGATTAAAAAGTGATTCCGACAATTGAATTTTGGAAACCGGTTCAAACCGGTTTGTACAGGAAATGTTCACGTAAAATAATCTTTAACAAACATTATGAAGGGTTAAAAACGATTTGATTATAATTTTTCAAAATGGTTTCTAAAATAATCAGATTTTGGAAACCGGTTCAAACTGATTTTCAGGAATTTCTGTGATGGTTTTCCGCAAGAAAATATTCTTAATAACGTTTGTTGTAAATGGTTAATGTATAACTGATTTCTAATTTTGAATCGATTTTTATTTTTTATGAATCCGAACCGGTTCAAACTGGTTCAAACCTTGGAGATTTTTTCAAAAAAATTTGATGGATATAGCTTCATTCTGAAAATGAAATGATTCAAACAATTTCAAATTCTTCATGGAGTGTTTACCTAATACCAAAAAATTATCGAGTTGATTTTGAATTTTTGAAACAGTTTTTTTTTTTAAAACCAGAACGGGTTCTTGAAGTTTTGAATATTCAATACCGGTTTAAACCGGTTTGAATAATTCTTTGGAAAATCTTTGTACGGTAAAACCAACCAAAAATTTGAAGGGTTACACACGTCTTGATTATAATTTCGAAGTGGTTTTTACATTTTTTTTGATTTTGGAAACCAATTCAAACCGGTTTCAGTATACCTTCTTTAAAGAATTTCTTTTCAAAAGTTTTAAACAAGAGTTTGTTCAAGTAATAAGAATGAAAAAGAAGTAATTTCTATTTAAAAAAATTGATTCTCTATTTGAAACCAAAATTGGTTAAAACCGGTTTCAATATTTCCTAAAAAAATGCCTAAAATCAAAAGATTCAATATGTCATATCAGAATTTAAATTTTTTTATGGTATAACCTTTTTTACTTCTAACTTGATTTGTTCAAAAAATGTTTTTATGAGTTGTAGAATTCATGCTTAGAAGCGTAATTTAAACCGGTTTCAAATTCTTCAAAGAGTGACTTCAGACTTCACAATGAATAGGAATTCAATTCAATTTTAACTTAGTCAAACTGGTTCCTGTAATGGGTTCATTCTCAAAACCGGGTGCAACCGGTTTGGATATTTTCTCAAAAATACTCCTACAAAAAAATGTTCAACAAAAAAGTTTAAGGGCTAAATCCAACTCATCAATTTTAATTTTTAAGTGATTTCTACAATTTTCAACTTTTTGAAAACCGGTTTAAACCACATTTATTAAATTTTTTCTAAAAACTTTCCCACAAAAAATTCTGAACAAACTTTTGTAAAGGATTGAAATAGAACTGATTTCTAATTTTAAATCCATATCCACTTTTTATGAATCCGAAACCAGTTCAAACCGGTTTCAATAACTGCTGAAGAAATGCCCGTAGGAGAAAAAGTTTCAAACAAAAGTTGTAGAAAATTAAAGAATGGTCATTTTTTGTTGCATAATTTTCTCTCTATCTGTTAATGGAAGGAAACTACGACTGAGGAATTTAAGCTCATTGAGGGGAAAAGAGCCTCATTCGAGAAACGATGAAAAAATTTGAATACAGTAATTTATTTATTTATTTTTTAATATAAAACGAGCACATTTACGTTTTGTAATTTTTCAAACTTGACACTTTTTTCAGGTTATTTCGCTCGTGCATTATTAATGATTCTTAAACGACCACTGGATTATAATTCACTGGGCTAAATTCAAATTTTAAAGTTGTATTATTCAAAAACACGCACATACAATTAAGATTCTCCTCAACTGTCTCACGACTTCTGAAAATTCTGCAATCGAATTGAAAATCGAGATCGAGCATATTGCTCATGTTGAGGGGGAGCTCGTAAATTTACGTCTCGATCACGTTAGACGTTCAACTCCTTCTTTCTCGTCCGCGTCAGTGTAATTAGGAGGCGGGGGACGTGCAGTACGCAGGGACGAATTACGATTTTAATTAGACGACGATACGAGCTCGACTTTCTTCACGAATTCCATACGCCTAATGACGATTAATCAGATGCAAATAAAAAGAATAAGAAAAAGAAAGGAAAACCGTCGTCGTTAAATACGTGCAATAAGACTTGATTGTTGAGCCGCGTCGCACCGAAGCTGAAGACGCCGCCGATTCATCCGACTAATGTATAAATAAACGACCAATGGATGGAGGGGGCGACAATACGGTGCATTTTTTGCGGTAAATTGTCATAATTATTGTACGTATACGAACTCGTTGATAATACCGCATCGTCTTCGGCAGAAAACCATGATTAAATGAAAATGATACGTTCGTATTTAGTTGGACTCGTACGAGTATTTAAATTAAGAACTTCCTTCGTAGTGTCGCTTGCCTTTCATCATCTTTCTCAACCAATGATGCGATCTCGGTGCATATTCATTTTTTCGATTTACACTCGAAACCTCGTGCCAGAGTCGCTATCTTATGTACCTACCTACTTAATGGTTGGACTTGAACTGAAGCTGCTGTAGCCAACTATCAAACCTTATGTACACATCGTGGGTTATAAAAATTAATAAAAAAATCGTTAAAATGTGTAACTGTGTTACGTTATACCTGTATGCGTGAAAATAAATTTCTCTTGGGAGTATATCGAGTCTACGAGGTAGTAGCTACTTGATTTGATAATCCTTCGTTCGAAATAAAAACGATAAAACACTGGCACCAATTCGCCAACAGGTGTTCAAATTCCAAATCTTATCGTATCATTTTTTTTTTCAATTTCTAAAAAATTGGATTTATTTCTCGAAATTTGTGATACGAATGGAAATTTTAAATTTCGAAACGTCCAAGTCGTACATTAACCCCTTCAAAATATTTTTTTCTTGGAACATGTATGATGAAAGTTTAAAAATAAATGCTTAAAACAACTCAAAAAATACAAAAAAATCGATGAAATATTTGGTACCTAAATAAATAAGTTCGACCGAAATACTCGTAAACATATAAAATTATATTGTGTTTTTCTGGAAAATCATAATTTTATAACATTAATAGGCGGCTCACATAAGTACCTACCATTTTTTTCAAAAAACCGACTCGTTAGTCGTTACTCATTTTAACGATGTTTTTAATGTGAAGGTAAATACCATCATTTTTCACATTCGCTCGTCGTTCAAAAATCATATTTAACTTTAGTGATGAAAAAAAAAATGATTTGGATGATTATTCGGCGTTGAAAGAGGTTTGCGATAGGAAATAAATATCTCATCGAAAATGATGTGTTTTTATCTGTAATTTGTTGAAAAGAGGAGAGTGAGAGGAACCCGGAAAATCGTACATTATGTAGGTATGTAGGTTTTAATTTAAACTGTCTTATCGAATCAAATATACGACTGTAATGAAATTAATCGTCAATTTTGATGGGTTGTTTTGAAAAAGTAGCTATGTACGTACTTATATGTGAGGGAATGAGGAGTTGTGCTATAATATTATTCATAGTTCGTTCACCCTACTACATTTATGTTCTTACAATATTTTCAGAGAGAAAAAAAATTATAGTAAATAAGCCAATTTAATGTGCAGCTCTGAAAAATTGGCACTACCTACCTTTTGAACCCCTGAAACAAATTTTTATTTTATCCTAAATTTTGTACCTAATAATGTCAATACCTATTAGTAAATTTTTCCAAGTTTTTAAAATTTTTTTTAAATTTCGAAAAAAAATTAAAATTTTGTTTGAAAACTAATTTGTGATTTTTTTTCAATACCAATCAGTTTTTTTTTCAATTTAATGTTATGAAAAAAAAATTAAAAGCAATTTATCCCCCTAAAAACCTTTTTTAAAAATAATTTTTGTTTTTATTTTATTCGCTTATTGAGATTTTTTGGTTTTGTTTTTTCAAAAAAAAATAAAGTTTTTATTTTTGGTTTAAACACAGTCTTCTTCAAATTTAGCTCAAAGAATTTTCTAAATTCACGAGAAATTAAAAGAAACAAAAAAAATCAAAATCAGTTGAATCTGATTTTTTCAACTTGCCTTTGATATTTTTTCAACTTTAAAAAAAAACAACTTGATCAGAGCCAATTTTCTCAAAAATTTAAATTACTAAGTATATGTATTTTCTAAAATCAAGTTTTGGAATTTTTCAAGTCATTTTTTTTTGATGTTTTAAACACAATGTTTTCCAATTTCACTTGAAAGCAGATTTTTTACATTTTGGTTAAAAACATTTTATTTTAAAATTTTGTTTCAACTACTTTTTTTCAATTTTATCCAGTAAATAGGTGGTTTAAAAATTCTTTTCCACTTTCGCTTTTAAAAATAAATTTCTATTTCTTTTTTTTTCGAAATCAGATTTTCAAACAGTTTGTGAAAAGTTTTTTCAATGATTGTTTCAATTCCATTAAGTATATTTTTTTTTTTCAAATTTACTTCGAATGTAGCCTAATTTTTAAAATTTTGCTCAAAATACTTGTAAAATTTTCTTTTTTGAAAAAAATAAATAAATAAATACTTACACATGTGGATATCGAAAATCAATGTATCTACTATTAAAAAGCAAATTTTTGTATATTTCTTAAGAAATATTTTTTTTTGAGTTGTTGTTTAAACGTCTAGACCTTTTTTTTTTTTTTTTTTTTTGCCTTAGAACAATTTTTCAAAATTTTACTTCAAAAACCAGTTTCAAGTGTATCTGAAAATTTCCAAAATCCTAGGGGATGATTTTGGTCAAACTTTTAAAAAAATGAGCTCCATTTTTACTAGTTCCACCTTGAAATTATTATGTTCTTAAGTTTCCAAAATACCTGTCATTTTTTTATGAAATTTTAAAAATTTCCTGAAATTAAGTATTTTTGAAATATTTTTTTCAGAGCATTTTTTAAAATTTTTGTTTAAATGTTAATTTTTTCTAAATTCGCTGGGAAACAAATTTTATTGCTTAATATCTGATTTGTGAAAATTTATCCTGAAAACTTTTCATACCTATTATTCTTTTAATTTTTTTTTCACTTCAGTATTTTTTTCTAATTTTGCATAAATTCTTAGGTACTTGTGGAAAACATTTTTGAAAGCAAATTTAAAAATTAATTACTTTAATGGAACTCTCCCTCCCTCAAAATTTCATATTAGAAATTTCTTTTCTATTTTTTCCTATACTTATTCTGTAAAATTTTGTTTAAAAATATTTTTTTTTCTCAATTTTCTTTCGAAGTAATTTTTTTTTTTGAATATCAATGAAATAATTTTTTTATTTTCTAAAATAATTTGGATTTTTTTTGTTCAACAATTTTTTTTTTGAATTTTCAAGTTGAATTTTTTACCATTTCGCCTAAGAACATTTATGTACCTCGCTATTTTTAATTTTTTTTTTTCAAATTTTTTCAAAGTGTAGGTACTTGACATCTGTAAAATGTTGATCGTAAAAATACTTTTTTTTAAATAAATTTTTCGGTAGTGAATTTTTTCAAATGGCATTTTAATGCATAATGTCAAAAAAAATAAAAAAAAATTTCCAAAAAAAAAAAAAAAAAAAAATGAAAAAATGAGATGTGTATTTTTTGTAATAGCTACTTTTTTTTCAATTTGTTTAAAAACAATTTTTTCTAATCTCATTTGAAAACAGATTTTTAAATTTTTTGTTCGGAATGAAATTTAAAAAAAGTTTTTTGCTTGACATTTTTTTCAAATTTCACGCTGGAAATTTTTTTCGTTTTGTTTAAATTACTAATTTTTCTTAAATTTTGTTTGAAAACAATTTTTTTGCAGTTTTATTACGCAGTTTTTTTTCTTACGAATTTTATTTACCTAATAATGGATTTGGAGAAGAAAAAATTATGCGTACAAATTTTTTCTAATATTTTCTCAAACGTGAATTCAATAATTTTCCTTACAACTGCGATTTTTTGAACCCAATACAAAAATTTACAACTTGATGAACCTCAGGATGAACTTTGAAAAATTATTCAAATTGGAGTATGAAGATGAACCTCTCTTGATCAGATTTTTCGAAAAATTACATTCTGTTTTGCGTTCACTTCGCACCTCCAAGGGAATACTGTCGTAACTCCAAATCGTATATTATGGTACTTGGGTTAATATTGAAAATTCATTTATTTCTGTAAACATTGGGAAAATTGTACAATTATGTGAAAGTTATCAATATTATGGTACAGTGTTAGGAACTTTCATAAGATTTTACATTTTTTTCTTCAATTTTTATACAAATAAAAGAGCTTTAAATATTGTACCAAGTACCATGCACGATTTGGAGTTGCGACAGTATTTCGCTTTTGAGGTGTGACTTAACAAGAGTTCAAAAAAAAAAAAAAAAATTAAAAACCAACGCATTCGACTTTCCGTAAGTATTTTTTTTAAATTCCTCCCTCCTCTTCGTATTTCTCTTTTATACATTTTCTGAGGTGTTTTTTTTATTATTATTATTTTTTTTGAAAAAATTACCTATTGAATATTTTTGAAGTAACTACCGTTTTCTCCAATTTTTGAAGAAAAAAATTATTATGGGTAGGTACTTAATTTTTTTTAGAATAGAAATATTTTTCAAATGTTAAGAAATTTTTTATTCTTCAGTTTCTCCTTAAAAGAGCCGTTCTATTCATCTGGGAAGGAGGAAGGTATTTTTCAGGGTTTCGGGGTGTGTTTGTAAATTTTTTTAGTGAAGAAAATTTCCGACTTTTCTATTTCTGATAATCAAGTAGGTAGATAAATGAAATCTCTTTGAAAGTTCCTGGAATTTGAGTTTTTTTTTATTTTTCAAGCCAAGCTAAGCTGTATAATAAGTATTTTCATTAGCCAAGCTGGTTTTATATGGCATTGGACTTACTCAAAGGTCGGTTTTGGTTTCGACTGGGCTTGGGCGGATTTTGGTGGAATGGATTGATAGGGCAGGGGAGTTCACTGGCTGTGCTTTTAATTGGACAATTTACTTTGTCAACATGAATGGGTACAATGTCCTTCGTCCAAATTGAGTCTATAAATTGAAGAAAATTTTTTCTCGTCGAATGTGGATTTTTTCGTGAACTTGAATTGATGCATAAATAATAAATAGGCATATATCTTATTGAAAAAACAGATAAATTGTGCGATATGGCAAAGTGCGAGCAGAAAGGGAGAATGAGGCATGGCACAAAGTCCGAGTGTTATTTTTTTTTGCTCTCTATAAATAACAAAATTAATCTTATCAAAATTTGCATATTTCACGTATACGAATCGAATTGATAATATTAAATTCAACACTCGAGAGTCGAGACGCCTATAAATAATTTTTTTTTTAAACAGCATGATGCATCGTTCGTGTAATGTCAGTTCATTTTACCCAGCGAATGAATTTAATGGGGAGTGAGGTAGTGAAATAATGAGTAATGAGGACTGTAGGTGGATAAAGTCACAAACTATGTAGGTAGCTGGTTCATGTAGACACTAGACAGGTGTATAGGTATGCTTGGTTGACATTTGCCCCCCCCCCCTCTCGATCACCCATTGAACACTTTGTCGCCTATTACCCAACACCTGATACGTACCTTGGTATTACGTACGCGAAAAGCGATAATGTTACAAATTTTAGCGAAATATGTGGTCTAGCGAGGTTGATAAAAAATAGGGCCATTGGCTCGACTTACCTTCGGTGCTTTCTTTAGTCATGATTGAAAATTACCACGATGAGATTTACTTTTCTTATCTCAATTTTTTGTGTGTTTTTCTCTCTTCAACGCGGAAGCATACGCTTATAAATAATCACAGCGAAGATATGAAAAATTAAAAATCGAAATACGACTCGATCGAGCTCCGGATCAAACCTCGATGGTGTTTTGAAGCCGGTTGTACGCGTTTTAATGAACACAATATGCCGACGAACTTATACCCTACGTTAGGTATACCGAAAACCGTTCCGTTGTATGTTAATTAAACGATATATCGCTCGTGAGCCTGTCTCTGTCTCTCTCTTACTCTCTCTCGGTAGCCGAGCTCATAACGAAGAAAAGAAATTAAAAAGAACTTGCCGTTTCAACCTTCAAAAAGTGTAAAACGTGTGCGCGCGAACTCTAGGAACGATCGTGTTAATGTAGTATATGCTCATTCATAATCATAAAGCTCGAAATCGGTTCGAGCTTATTACCTTTTCCACTTTACTATGTATATAGGCATAGGCAGCTGTTTGAGTTTTGTCATTGGTGTTCGATTAAAAACGAACGTGTTATAAAAAGTACACGTAGCGGTAGCACGTAACGAGGTATTTTTTAATGTGTGATTTTTATTGCTTTTAGCGGTTATATGATTATTCTGGGATCACGTACGATTGGCTTTTTTGAAAGCATAGTGTAAAATTTACACTTGGAGTTTAGAAAATGGGTATTGAAGTGGCATGTGTCTTATGTTTTGGTGAGCTCTGCTTTATTTCGTTGTATAATTATACTCGAACAACAAGACGTAATTATACTGTTTGCAATTTTCTGCAATCGTGATGATATTTAAGTACAAATTTGAAACTTTGCCAGTATTGTGGGATCCATTTTTAGGCGAATTTCTTGTCGTGAAAGAAACCATTTATGATGTTATGATAGGTATTATTGCGAGAACGTAAATGTGAATTTTGTCGAAATTTGAATCGTACGAAAATTGTTGAAATTTTATTTTTGCAAAAAATTATGAAAATTTCACTGAAATAATTTTTGTAAATTTTTTTCTTATAGGTAAGTTAAGTAGGTAGGTATTTTTTTCAGGTTTTACTTGAAATTCTTGAAAAAAAGTTGTCATTTTTCTTTCAAGAGGTCTCGTCATTTTTTCTTCCAAAAAATTATTTCAATTTTTTCCTTAAAAAAATTACCTATCAACTTATTTTTTTTGCAAAAAATTTTGCATTTTTTTCATTTTAAATTTTTTTTTCTTTTTTCTTTTAAAAAATTTTGTTTTTTTTTCTTTCAAAAAATTTTGTCATTTTTTTCTTTCAAAAAATTTTGTCATTTTTTTCTTTCAAAAAATTTTGTCATTTTTTTCTTTCAAAAAATTTTGTCATTTTTTTCTTTTAAAAATGTTTGTCATTTTTTTGTTTTAAAAAATTGAGTCAGTTTTCCTTTTAAAATATTGTGTCATTTTTTTTTCTTTTAAAATTTTTTGTCATTTTTTCTTTCAAAAAATTTTGTTATTTTTTTTCTTTCAAAAATTTTTGTCATTATTTTTTTTTCAAAAAATTTTGTCAGTTTTTTTTTGAAAAATTTTGTCAATTTTTTTTAAATTTTTTTGTTATTTTCATTTTTATTTGCAAATTCTTGCAAAATGTTTTATCTTTTTCTCTTGTAAAAAATTTGATCGTTTTGTATTGCAAAAAATTGTTATTTTTTTCCTTTCAAAAAAGTTTGTCATTTTTTCGTGCAAAATTTTTTTCGTGCAAAAATTTCTATTGCTTTTAAAAGATATTGTCATTTTTTCCTGAAAAAAAAAATAATCATACCTACATAATTTTTTCTTGCAAAAAATTTTGTACCTGATCTTTTTCGTTTTATTATTATTTTTTTTTCATTCTCACTTGAAATTCTTGCAAAAATTTTTTTCTGTTTTCTTGCAAAAAGTTTCGTCATTTTCTTCTAAAAATTTTCATAATTTTTTCTTTAAAAAAAAATAATAATAATTTTTTTCTTGCATAAATTTTTTAAATTTTTTCTTGTAAATAATTTCATTATTTTTACTTGCAACACTTGCAAAAAACTGTTTTTTTCTTGAAAAAATTCATAATTTTTATTTGCAACTCTTGCAAAAAGTTTTATTTGTATTACTTTCATTTTGTAAAAAAAAATAGTCACTATTTCGTTTTTTATCTCTCCTTACAAAAAATTTTGTCATTTTTTGCCTTTCAAAAAATCATCATTTTTTTTTCTCAAAAATTTCCAATATTTTCGAAAAATTTTGTCATTATTTTTGAGAAAAAGGTTTTCATTACTTGCAATTGCAATAAATTTTTTTCCTTGCAAAAATTCATTTCAATTTCAACAAATAGTTATTGAAATTTTTCCTGCAAAAAATTTCATAATTTTTTCTTTGCAAAAAATTTTTACTGATTGCTTTCAAAAAACATTGTTATTTTTTCCTTTTATCTTTTTTTTTCTTGAAAAAACTGGTCATTTTTTTGCAAAACACAATTTTAATGTTTTCTGATATTTTTTTTCAATTTTTTCTTGCAGAAAATTTTTTTAATGTTTTCTTTAAAAATTATTTTCTTGCAATAAACTTTGGCATTTTTTTTCTTGCAAAAATTTCATATCACCTTTAAAAAATGAATTGTCATTTTTTTCTTGAAAAAATTTTCATCATTTTTCAATGAAAAAAGTATTTTTTCTTTTTTTTCTTTAAAAATTTTTTGTCATAGGTATTTTCCTTGTCATAAATTTTGTTATTTTTTTAGAAATATTTTTTGTATTTTTTCTTCATTTTTTTGCAATTTTGGTCTTGCGAAAAATCTGAAAATATGTATCAAATGTTAGCAAGTATTTGCAATTTTATTGTTTTTTAAAAAAATTATAAATTCACTGTTCTCCTATTTTTATCTATTTTTTAAAAATTTTGTCCGACAAAGAAATCTGCCAAAATTTGACGATGACAAAACTGTTGACAAACTGAAGATTTATTAATTTGCAGAAAAAAATCTGACAAAATGTGTTGCTGGAAAAATGATGCCTTTAATTTTGTTAAGAATTTGCAAAATTTACGCGCTTTCGTTAGAAAAATTTTTCTATTCAAAATTTTTGCCTTTTGACCATTTAAAAAATTAGTCAACTGTATTTTGAGCAAAACAATCTCCAAAAAAAGGCGTAGAAATAATTTTTAAAATTATATTTTCATCGGAGAGAGTTTTAAAAAATGTTCTAAAAAATGTATTTTTACTTTCGCAACCATTTAAGAATTTATTTTCAAAAAATAATACCGCTCCCTTCTCAAAAAAATGAAGAAAAAAAATATTCCTGTAAATTCAAAATTGTTGACGGAGCATCCCAGAAATTCGACCTTACGATATAAGTATGTTTACATTCCGTCGAAAGTTTTTTTTTCTCCTTTATAATGCCAAAATAAACTAGACAAAAACGTCGCCAAGCATGTGGCCAATTATAGGTCATCGGATGTATCTAATTGCCTCGATGCTGTTTCCAATAATGTAAGGCGTTAAATTACGTATACACGTGAATTTGTACACACGCTGATCAGATAGTGGTTCAATGATGACGTTGCTAGTCCTGACACTATCACGATGTTGACAATTTTTTTGGCATGTGAGTTACATTATTGACTGTATTTTAATTACGAACGTTTTAAATGGAAAACACTCATTTGTAATCATAATTTTTAGTAAGCGAAGGTAATACGTTTTTTTTTTTTTTTTCGCAAACGTCATACTTTGGGATGTTGCTATAGTCGAAAGTACAAAAATTTGAACCATTTTTCAAAATAAAAAAAACAACACAACAACAACTACACTATTTACGAGTACCTAATTTTGTGGAGTATGGTTTTTCGTAAATTTGTACATAAACACGAAGGGAATAAAATAAGGGCTCGTATAGCCTATGAATATTTAAAATACTCATTAACAATAAATTCTCATCGGAAACGTAAAATGATTATTAGCAGAAGAACAATGCCGAAATTTACGACACCATAAATAATATTTTTAAAGCAGTTTACAGCTATAAATTTGCGTGTTTATCTGTATATTACATATAGAAAAACGAATTCGCCTCTTCTCTCCTTCCACAGACTCGCGTAACCGCCAAAACTGTAATAAATAAACTCGCATTATCGTGATGAAAATATAAAAAAATATCGTCGCACGTTTCGAAAAATCAGAAATTTTCACCATAATGTGGTCAGTCTCGTGGCATTTTCTGTCTAGTGTTTCATACGCAATAAATTCTGTGTATGGCGTTGATTGACAGAGGCTCCGAATTCGTCGAGGTATCCTGAGAAAGTGTCAGCTTTGGTAAAGCTTTATACTCGTCTAGTAGTTTTTGCAGTAGCTTTTTGTGTTCCTGGGAATCGGCGATTTTTTCCAATAGTGGCCTTTCGTCAACGGTTGAGAATCCAATAAGCTGCAAAAATTGTGAGAATTGAAAATATTTTGGACGAAGTTGCGAAATATCAATTCTTTCGTAATTTGAGAAATTCTTTTAAAGAGTTTATTTTCAAGCTGGTTCCATATTTCCTTCTACGTAAAATAAATCTGTGAGATCGAATTTTTTGCGAAATTGACAAACTTGCGAGATTTAATCGTCCTCGTATTGAAAAATTTACTATTTCATAATATCGAGTTGATTTTGGGTCAGATTTTCCATTCCAAGCTTAATAGGTCGGTTTGAAAACGTACTAGATTTAGGGATAGTAAAGGCAGAAGGTGAAATGGTTATTTTTGTGCGATTTTTTTCAATCTCATTTTAGAGTATGTTACTCTTGAGAGTGCTTTGGCGTAGCTTTCCAGCGTATTTTTAATCGTTCAAAAGAGTTATTTTGCTCGTTATCAAGATAAAGAGTTGAAATGAACGCGTTATGAGACCAAGTGTCGATATGTTACGATGTGTGCTATTATTTTTAATGATGAAGAAGAAATTAAATAAAATGGCGTATTGATTTTTTTTTTAGAACTTTCTTGAAAAACTGAAAGGATTCATAAGGAGAGAGATTTTCAGATATTTTGAAATTAAATACGACTGAGTCGTTCGCGGATCATTTAAGAAGAAAGAAAAGTTTAACATTTCACAAAAGAGCCCAATTTCAGAGAATTTAATATTGAAAATTTTTAAATTATTGTAAAAATGATTTAAAAATTACGAATTTTAAGGTAACCTTTTTTAAAAAAAATCAAAATTCAATTCTGAAATTTCGTTCACGAACGGTTCAGGGCTCTTTGAACAAATCATTCGCAAACGACTACCTTTAAAAAATTACTTTAGTAATAAATTTCAATGAATGGTTTTTGTGGAAAAATTCAATTCTGCAGGTATTTTTTTTTTTTGGTTATTGATTTGTTCAAAAAATGAATTTTTAAATTACCCTTTCAACAATTCTATTTTTTAATTCGTTCGAAAACGATTCAGAATTTTTCGAGAAAATCATTCGCGAACGACTATTTTTCAAAAATTATTCCATTATTACATTTTCAATGAATTGACTATGGTGAAATGATACGATTCAATTGCAGCGGATTCCGTTTGCAAATGATTTGTTCAAAAAAAGTGTGAATCGTTCACAAACGACTTGTGATTGCAAATTTTTGGGGATAATTTTCAGATGATTTATTCTTAAAATGTGTGAATCGTTCGCGAACGACGTGGATTGTGAATTTTACGAAATTGTCGAATTTTTGAAAGACTTCATTTGAAAATATTTCATTCGCGAACGATTCAACATTTTTGGACCAAATCATTCGCGAACGACTATTTTTAAAATCATTTCGTTGGTGAATTCCATTAAATGATTTTTGTGAACGATTCAATTTTGAAGGATTCGTTCCCAAACGATTCATTCATAAAATAGGTGAATCATTCGCGAACGACTTGAAATTATAAATTTTGTGAATACCTCATATTTTTGGTAATGAATTTCACGAAGCGATATTTTTAACGAATCACTTTTGAAAAATTTCGTTCACGAATGATTCATCAAGTTTTGAAAAAATCATAATTTTCGACAAAATCATCCACGAACGACTATTTTATGAAAATTATTTCAGTTGAAATTTTCAACAAAATTTATTTATTATTCAAATTATTCAATTCGAATGGATTTAGATTTAGTTTGAGAAAGATTCGTTCGAGAAATGTGTGAATCGTTCGCGAACGACTTTGAATAGAATTTTGCTGATATTTTTGATGTTTTTTCAAAAAAAGATTTTTCTACCGAATCCTTCTTCAGTTCTTCAAAAGTTCGTTCACGAATAACTCATTACTTTTCGAGCAAATTACTCATGAACGACTATTTTTTTTAAATAAATAAGTTCAGTTGCAAATTTCAAAAATTGATTTCTACTCAATTATTCAATTTGAGTAATTAATTTCAGTCGCGAAGGATTCGTTCAAGAAATATGTGAATTGTTCGCGAACGACTTTGAATTTTGTAAATTTTGCTGATGATATTTTTGGTAATGCTTTTTCAGAAAATTGATTTTCCCGTGAATCTATTTTTAAAAATTCGTTCGCGAACGACTCCCTGTTTTTCGAGCAAATCGCTCAAGAACGATAATTTTTTTAAATGACGTCACTTATCGTGAATTTCTAAAAATGATTTTCGTTCAATGATTAAATGAGTGGATTCCGTTCGCGAATGATTTGTTCAAAAAATGTATGAATTGTTCGCGAACGAAATTGTTTAAGGGTGAAAAATAATCGTTTTTGATGTTGAATTTTCAGTTGAATGAATTTTTTCAACGATTGAGTTTCGAAAAATTTTGTTCGCGAATGATTCATAACTTTTTGAGCAAGTAATTCGCAAATGATTCCTTTTTGGAAGCATTCTTAACCGAAAAATTTCCAAATAATTATTTACTTTTAGTTTATTTTGTTCAAAGATACTTTAAATAATTCAGTTCTCGATTGGGTTCTTATCAAAAAATGGAATTATTTCCCTGTGGACTATTTTTTTTTTGACAAAAAATAACACTGATGTTGATTTTTCCTAATTTTTCGAATCAATTTGGAATCAAAAATTATTGTGTAACTGTATTTTTAGTTTTGATTCAATTTTTCATTGAAAATTCTTTTCAGCTTTTTAAAATAATTTACTGAAAATATTGCTTACTTTTTCTATCGGAAGACTGGGTTTACTTATTCTCTGGCTTTTACTTCTGTAACAAATTAGGAACCAGTCATCACATAAAAAAAATGGAATCAAAAATATAGTAGGTACGTATCCTCGAAAAAATATATGCCGCTGTTAATGGCAGCGTCTAATTTATGAACGAACCTTTGAGGGTCATATTTCGCGGGCTTTTTCGGCTGCGGTTTATACTGGAATCCGTATTCGTCTGAAGTGGCACTCAAATCTTTCCAGTGCTTGTTCCAATGAAGTAATTGCTTCTTACAGTCTTCGGCTCGTTTGAAAAATACGTCGACGTTTTTGAACTGTCGAAAGCGGAAAGTTCAATGGGTATAAAAAATGAATTTTTTCACATAAATTAAAATAAACTTGAACATTATACTTCATCTTCACCCCACGACTCGTTATACTGATTCTTTAAAATATGGAAAATACCGTTCGAATCGGCAATACTGAGCTGATACTCGACAGATGGAGGTGTCACTATGGACATTCCTACGAACAAATCACCGTTTTAAAAAATTGATCCAATTCTCTATAAAAATTTTATTGCTTGAATTTACCATCGATCCGAAATCCTGATGCTTTTACTTCCAACAAAGGCTGGTGTATTTGTTGGGTAACATTCCATATGTCAACTTTACCGTCAGATCTGGAGATATAAATCAACCCAGGATGGTATGGAGAAAAACAGCTGCCAGTTAAAGTGATGCTGACTTCATATTGCTTCCACCAGATTGGACCATTCTTCGAAAAATTCAGAAAAATTAAAATTAAATTCTTTTTTCTGTAGGAAAAAAATTTGGTACCTTGAAATCACAATTCCATAAAGCGAATATCCTTCCACCAGTTGACAAAAATATATTGGGAAAGAAGTAGTTTTGAGACAGGGAGGTGATCGAGTCATCGTGACAGATTCCCCACCATTCGTGTTTACAATCTGTGTCAAATAAACAGGATACAGTCTCAACCTAGGATTTGAAAAACTGCGAGAGTGAAGTAATTAAACATTGGAATTTACTTTCAGGAGCCTTTGAAGGCGGCGTATCAGAAAATGCATCTTTTTTCTCGACAATTTTTATAATACCCACTTCACCGATGGTATTGGCCACAGCAATGGATAAATTGATTTTTTTGTTTAATTCTGGAACTTAAATCAAATCCTTGAATTAATTATTGGAAGACTGAAATGATTAGGCCTAATATGGAAAGAATCGATACCAAATGCAAAATTTCCCGAAGACGTAGAAACATATTGAGCTGCTGGCAAGAGAATTTTAATCGCTACAATCGACAGAGGATATTTCTCCAGTTTGGGATTGGTTACGATCATCTGGAGTGGAATAAATAACATCTCGAGTAATTCCAAAATGATTCAAAAACAGCCTTACTTCTTACGTAATAAATCAACTGCAAACTCCACGAACGAGAATCACCCTTATGAGCTTCTGTGCTAGGGCTGGAATGCATCTCCCATACTTTGATACTTCCATCCAAAGATGCGGTTAGAATTTGCTTAGAATCAGGCTCGGTCTTGGTCAAAGCACCTGTTGAAGATAGCTATTCGACTTATGCCTTAAATAGTGCCATAGGCAGTCAATATAACACTGCGGTTTGACCACTAAAATGGACAGTCTCACCTTGAGCGACGGATGCATCCATTCAACGTCGGTTACACGATCGACATGCGAAATGTTACGCACACTGATTGCAGCAGGATGCACGAGTGGGCATTTAAATTGGTCTGATTCCCAGTGAGGTAGGGTTTCCTGCATTTGGCATGGAAAAGAGTTTATCTCAGTGTTGGAAAGTTTGATTGGATGGAGGGAATTTTTTTTGGAATTTTTTCAACACTGATAAATTTTTAGTTATTTTTTTCAGAACCCTTTGAAGTTATTACCATAAATTCTGCTGCTAAATTTGACTCAGTGGACTGGCCATGTCGTGATTTTGAAGTCTCAATGTCGTCACGAATATCCCATACTATTAATTGGCCACTTCGACTGCCACCAGCGAGCAAATTACCATCCAATGGGTAGAATTTAATTATGTCCACGTCATGGACATTGTATAACTCGAGCTGAAATACGATATAAGTATAATTTAATTATTAAAAGAATGGATCTGACGAAAACATGAAAAAAACTCATCGCCAACCTGAGGAATTATATCATTGTCGCAATTCCAAAGCAGCAAAGAGCTATCAGTATCAGTGATGGGTAACTCATCCTCGACAGAATCGACATCTCCATCATCGGCATCCTCATACAGAGGGATCTTCACTGACGGTTCCGATTTCATTGTCGAGCACGAAGTTTCCGACTCTGGACTGCTAATAACGGAGGCATCTTCGCTCGAGTCATCGATAGGCTCATCTTCCCTGGGCGAACTTTAAAAATACCCAGATGAATCATCGATTATTGAGCATTTTCCACGAAATAACTTCAAGAGTACAAGATTTACCTTTTGCTCATTTTTAATACATCCACAGCCCATCTAAGATCACCTTGTGAATGCTCGCCAAGCTCGTGATCGCTTTTATGAGACGACTCTTGTGCTGATACTTCGCAAGTCGATGACAGATTTTTATATATCATCGAAGTGGTCGTATCTCGAAAGTCTTTTGCGGATCGATCGTCATTTTCATCATCTTCTGATTCTTCCTAAAATCATACAAACAGTGCCAGGTGTATCGCGAGACTGTTCCTGTTCGGTTACCAGATTTCCTCATGCCCACCTTGACTGAATCAGTCTCACTGGCCGAATCTTCGTCAGCAGATTGCTCTTTGTGAGGTTTCTTCTTATGGGAAATTATATCGAAAATCGAATCTATGGTTTCGATGTCGCACTCGTTGACTGGTTTGCGTGATTTTTGGATGATCGGGTCTCGAAAGTGAGGTTTTTCGCTGACTATGTTTTCATCCTGGATTGGCTGCAGAGGAGAGGTGTAGGCTACCGCTACGTAACCTGAAAAAGTGCTCCAGAGTCTAGATATGTTCGAGTGTATTGAAGGGGCTTGATTTTAGTCATTCCTGAAGATTTTTTTTATGTATGGTAAAAGTGTAAAAAAATTTAATAATAAAATAATGTGTCACTTTTTGAAATTGAACGAAATAGGTATATATTTTTTTAATTTCAAATATATTTTGAAGGCAATTAAAAGGGAAATTTGAGCAAAATATCTAAATATTTTGTTTTCAAAACTTCACCAAATTTTGTACACAGATGAACAAAATAATTCAAGGAATATTTCAACGGAAAATTTTTGCCAAAAACCGTGGGAAATTTTGAAGTAAGTATGCTTTTACCTAACAATAAATATTTTTGAAATTCCTAAAGAAAATGATCAAAAAAATCAACAATTTTTACAAAAAAAATTTAAAAAATAAAAAATTTTTAAACAGAATTCTGGTGGAAATTTTATGAAAAAATGAACAAAAAATTGTAAAAAAAATCAAAAATTACAGAAAAATTAAAGAAAAAAAATGAATTATGTACCTAACATATATTTTAAAATTTCAAGCAAGGTTTTTCAAAAAAATTTTAAGGGAAAATTCCGAAGAAAAGAAATTCAACAGTAGGTATGTCTGAATAAAACTTAAGAGAAAATTATGAAGAAAAATCATGAAAAAATTCAAAGTAACTGGGTAACTCAATAATCAAAAATTCCGAAGCCAAATTCGATTTTTAGTGTGCGTAAGCACACTATTGGTTTCATTTTTTTGAAATTTGAGCAAAAGTTCTAAAAAAAAATCTAGTCGACATTTCAAGAAAAAAAAATTGAGCAAAATTTTCAAAAAATTCTTAACGTATCTAATTACTTACAATTTCCTAATAAAATTTATGAAAAATTCAAAACGAAAATTTAAGCCAAAATTATGAAAAATGTCCAAAGTTATACGTTACAATTTTCCAAAATCCCCCCAAAAAATTCCAAAAATTGAAAATTAATTGGCAGTAATTATTTTTTAATTCGAGAAGAAATTATAGAAAAAAATACCTAATAAAATATTTCAGAAAACTTTTTGAGTGGAAATTTTAGGTAAAAAAATAAACAAAAATTTTAGAAAAATTTCAAAAAAAAGTTTTGGCTCAAACTTTAAAAATTTTTAAGAACAATTTTAATAAATAAATTTAGGAAAACCTCAAAAAAACTAAATTTTTTTGTTTCCAGAATTGAAGTTGAAAACAGAGAAAATTTTGAGCAAAAATTACAGAACTATCATTCTGTTGTCCTTAAAATTCAAAGCGAAAATACCGGATACGATTTGAGAAAAATGTTTGAAAACGTGGAAAAATGAGCAAAAATTTAATGAAAATTCAAAGGGAAAATTGTGAGCAAAATTTATAGAAAAATCTATAAATGAGTCACAATTTATTCCAAAACTTCCAAGTCAACTTTCCAAAAAAATTGATATAGTAGGTATGTATTTTCTGCAATTTTCTTTAAAATTCGAACAAAAATTCTGAAAAAATTGAGCAAATAATTCAGGAGAATTTTGAGCAAAAACTCGACAAAAAGTTTCATTAAAGTTCGTTGAGCACAATTTTTTATACAGTTTGAGAAAATTTCTAAACAAAGTATAACTCCAGAGCAAAATTTTTACCAAAATTCTTGAAGAATTTTGTTTTAAAAAATTTAGTAAAAATTTAAGTAAAATTCGAATGAAAATTTTTAATTAAGACTTTTAAAAAATCTCGAATTACAACATTTTGAAATTACATGGCCAAATTTCTAAAAATAAAAAAATAAAAATTCGAGCAAAAATTTTGGAAATACTACGAAAAATATTCTTGTGAAAAATCTTTTTAAAAAAATCGAATAAAAACTTTTACTTAAATAAAATTGAACACAATTTTTATTGAAATTTGAGGCAATTCCAAATAAAACTTTGACCAAAAAACATTAAAAAGTTTGAAGAAAACATCGTAAACTCTAATTCGGAACTCCAAAAAAAAGTTTTCAATTTTGATCAAGAATTTTAGAATTTCAAAAAATTAAGAAAAATTCCTTGAAAAGAAAATGCATAAACTCTGTTGAAAAAAATTGAGCTAAATTTTTACCTACTATAATGGCCTACAAAGGAACCTTAGAAACTTCACTGCTCCGATTGAGCTAAAATTTGGCTCACTGAAAGAGCATGTCACCCTTACCTAAAAATCAAATTTTGAGCTTCCTGAGTTTATTTTTCGATTTTTAGCGAATTTTCGAAAATGACGAAAATAGCTCATTTTAGGTACGTACGTATTTTTTTTTTTTTTTACAAAGATTATTTCGAAAATTGTCACAATCGACTCTAGTATCTGACTTTGGTATAAAAACTGATTTTCAGAATTTTATATCAAAATTTATTATTTTTCAAAAAAAAATTATTTATCAATGGGATATTTTCGTCATTTTCAAAAATTCTTCAAAAATCTAAAAACCAACTTTGGTAGATGGAAATTTGTTTTTGAGATCTGCATGACATTTTCTTCTAAATTTAGCCAAATTTCAGCTCAACCGGAGTTGACGAATTGCCGCGGTTCCTTTATTAATAATTAAATAATTGTTGGAAAAATTTCTGAAATAAAAAAAAATTAATAAATGCATGTATTTTAAAAACCGAATTAAAAACAAATTTCGACCAAAAAACATTCGTACGATCTTCCGGAATGACCAAAACCAACGTCTCGCGACAGAGGTTTTCCCAACTTGTAATTACCAGGTTTCACCGGATGCCAAGCAATGGAGGATATGTTTTTCAAGCGATTTTGCATATTTATAAAAGATTTGTGGTAATTTAACGACACATCATGGTCTTCTATCGATCCACGGTGAAGAGTTGTTATGTCTGTGGAAATTTCTTCGGAGCTATAAAAAAAAATAAAAAAATAAAATAAAATGTAGTAAGAGGTGTTTAGAATGCTTAGAATTTTTTTCATTCGTTGCATCGTTATTGTTTAAGTTGATTTTAATTACATGGAATATGATTTAATTATTAGTTGGACCGACGTACACTTTACGTCTCAGAGTCTTCCTATAATTAATAGGTAGGTTATTTTTTTTAACGAACGAATGAAGAAAAAAATACCCAAAAGTGTAGGTATGTGACATTGTACGTAAACCTTACGTGGAAATTTCAGTCTGCTCGGGTTGATTTTCATCCACATTTGTGTCCGTTTGGAACTCCAAAGATATCTCTTTCGTGTCCGATTGCGTATAAACAGTGTGATATTTAACGTTTACCTGCCGAAAATGTTATAAATTATAGAAGGTCGATGGTTCCTTTTTTTGGAAAATTATTATTTTTCAAACGATCAAAAATTCAAGGTCGGAAAATAATTTTTAATGGGACGTCTTTGTATGGGATTCTTTCGAAAGAATATATTTACTATGAAATTTGTCGTCCGTGGTAATCATAAAAATGGTTATAATTACCATATTTTGATGACCCCCCCCCCTTCGTGTGATGAGTATGACTGTCGATAAATAATAGGATTCTAAAAAAAATACTCTCGCGTATGGAGAAAATTATAGGTAGGTATAAGTTGTATAAAATAATATTCACTTGTAAGCCAATGTCCAGTTTGGTTTTTCGTAAAATTTTATAAGTCTGCAAGGAGGTGCTGGCAAATTCCACGTAGTCTAAATCGACGTCTTCGAAAGTCACACTTTCGTAGCGTTTCTCCAAGTTTCCAATCCATTCGACGCTAATCTGCAACGTGTAAAATACCACTCGTATAAATTTTCCCAATATCTGAATAATAATCCAGAGTTCCCTTGAATTTCTCTACCTACCTTTTCTCTGGTTGTCTCAATTCGTGCTTCGTCTACTTCTTTTTCACTGCCACGCGAAAGCCATAGTCGAGGTTCGCAGCATGTAAGGGTCAATACGCGTATCTCGTAGGTGTTATGTAGGTTCTGCAGAGCAGCCAAGATGACGTTTTTGGAGTCGATAGTGCGGGCGATGCAATGTGTGGGATTTTGGTGCAGTGGATTGTGACCAACGAGTACCTCCTCTTCATTGTATATCTACATATTCCGGATAGAAATAGAATGAGGAAAGAGTAGTATAAAAATTATGCGTTGGAAAAAATTGTCTTTCTTTGTGATAGGTTCTTGAAATGTTGCATTGTTGCTTAATTTCGAAAAAAGACTTTGAGCAGAAATGAGAGTTGACAAAAAAAATTTCTGTGAGGATTTTTTTTTTCAGATGAAGAATTTTTCTTTGATTTTTTTTTTCTTTTTTTTCCTGCGAAATACATCAAGATTTTTTTTGATTGAAAAAAAATTGTTGAGAAATGATATCTCCCCAATTCTCTTCGAAAAAAATTTTCGAAGAGAATTTTTTGTAAGGAAGATTTTTTGTTGAATTTTTATTTTTGAATAAGACTTCTTTTATGAGAATTTTTTGTTTGCGATTAATTTTTTACCATGATATTTCTTTCAAGATTTTTTTCAAATTTTTTTCCTATGAAGATTTTTTGTTCAAAATCTTTTTCTGTGAAAGGAATACTTACTTTTTATGTTCAAAAAAAATTTTCTGAGGTGATTTCTTTCAAAAATACCTATGCTTGCAAAGAAACATTTTTGTAATGAAGGTTTTTTTGATGGAAAACTTTTCTATGAAAGTTTTGTTGTTTGAAAATATTTTGAAAAAATAATTATTGTTGTTGGTGCAATTTTTGGCTAAAAAATTTTCCTTCAGATTTTTTGTTTGAAAAAATTTTTCTTTGCAAAAAGAAGTCTTAATTTTTTGGGCGAGAGATTTTTTTTACGAAGTAGAATTTTAGGTGAAAAATCGTATTTCTAAAGATTTTTGCTATGAAAATTTTTTGTGAGAATTTTTGCTTGGTAAATTTTTTTCAAGGAAATTTCTTTCAAAAGTTTTTCAAAAATTTTTCACAGGAAAATTTTTTGTTGAAAATTTTTTCTTCTTCAACGGTTTTTCCAAAAATTTATTGTAGAGAGAATTTTTTTGAAAGGAATAAGTTAAGTACTTTTTTCAAACAAAAAAAATTCTGAGTCGATTTCTTTTAAAAATTTGTTGGCGAAAAAAAAATTCAAGGAAGATTTTTTGACAGAAAACTTTTTTATGAAGGAAAACATTTCTCTGGTGAATTTTTCGAAAGTTATTTTGCTGAAAAATTTTTCCTCAAGTCTTGGATTTTTGGGGCAAGAAATTCTTTTCTGAAGAAGAATTTTTGATGAAAAATTTTCTGTGACAATGTTTTGTTTACGTAAATTGTCTCAAGGGACTTATTGCAATTTTCTTTGGCATGAGAAATTTTTGAAAGATTTTTTTTGAGTGAAAAATCGTATTTCTAAAGATTTTTTATGTGAAAATTTTTTATGAGAATTTCCAAGGGGATTTCTACCAAAATTTTTCAATTTTTTTTCCTATGAAGATTTTTTGTTCAAAATTTTTTCTCCGACGGTTTTTAAAAAATTTGTTGTAGAAAGAATTTTTTGGGAAAGGAAGACTTTTCTTTTACAAATTTTTTTTCTGAAGTATTTTCTTTTAAAATAATTACTGTTTGCGAAAAAAAATGTGTATGTACTAATTAAAAATGATTTTTAAACTAAAAAAATTTTGTTTTAAGGAAGATTTTTTGCTAAAAAAGTTTTAATTGGGCTTTGTTTTTGTTTTGAAAAAATTCTCTCTACAAAGGAAATTCTCTAAAATTTTTGGTCAAAAAGTTTTTTTCTAAAGAAGAATTTTTAATGAAAAAAAATGTTTGCAATGTTTTGTTTTAGTAAATTTTGTTTTGAAACACTTATGGAAATTTTCGTTGTCATGGGAATTAAAAAAAAAAATAGTAAGAAAACTCATGTCAGAAGATTTTTTTTGTGAAAATTTCATTGTTTTGGGTGGAAAAATTTTTTATGAAGTTTTTTTGGTGAGAAAATTTTTTTCTATTAAATTAGGTTTTTTTTCGAAGGCAAATTTTTTTCTATTAAATTAGATTTTTTTCGAAGGCAATTAATTCCAAAATTTTTTGCTGAGATTTTTTTTGCAATGAGGACTTGTTTTTTCAAAAATCTTTTTCAATGTTTTTATTTTTATTTGAGGGTGTAGGGGGGGGGTTGTTTCTTCCAATATTTATGCCGGGCAAAATTATATAAATTTTTCAATTGATTTTTTTGGTGGGAGGAGAAGGTGGATTTTTCACAAAAAATTTTGAAAATAATACCATTTTATTTTGTACTTAAAGAATGTTTTTGGTTGGAACACCTTTTTTCTGAGAATTTTTTTGGTCCGAAAAAATTTTCATGGATGAGGATCTATTTCGGAGATTTTTTTACAAAAGTGATTTTTTTGAAGAGTTTGTTGAGTAGGTATAATTTTTTCAAAACAATTTATTTTTTATTTTTATTTTTTTTATGGAATTTTTTCAGACATTTTTTTGAATGAAAATTTTAATTTATTGGAATAATATTTTGTCATTAAAATTATTGGGATTTTTCGTAAACGATTACTTGGAATTTTTTTTTGAGTGTCTTGTTGTGTGAAGAAGATTTTTCGTTGAGAATTTTTTGTTGTCAATTTTTTGGGAGGATCTGAAAATATTTTTATTCTTACGAAGGTTTTTCGATCATTATCCTAAAAACCTAATTTTCTAGGTAACGAATTTTTTTAGCTTGGAGGATTTGTATTTTTTGCTTGCTTAATTTTTTCTTGCAATATTTTTTTGTCGAGGAAATCACTCGACCATTATTTTTTAAATGAAATTTTTTTATGAAAAATTCTCCTGAGTAACTATGTATGATCCTATCAACATTTAAAAAAAAAATTCTCTTTAAATACTTTTTTGACAAGAAGAATTTTTCTTATACCTAAAGGAGAAAAAATTACCAAGCAACTAAATACATTTACCTCGATAAGATTACTAATTTTCCAAAACACCGAAGATTCGTTGTTACTTCTGATATCTTCGAGTAGTTGACTTTTACGAACAATTTTCCATAGTCTTTGATGATAAAATATTTCATTCAAATATTGTATGTTTTGTAAAACCAAATTTTGAGGCCATTCATTACTTGGTGCGACTTCCACGATATCTAAGACATTTTCATCGTCTTGGGTGGACATGACTCGACGTAACTCAATAACTAGACTAAATATGGTGAATGGTTCCTGGGAAGGTAAAAAGCTCTTTATTATAAAATGCTGCCATAGGAACGGATCTCCTGGCGACGATGCCACAATCGTAACCCTGTGTGCTTACTTTTGCATTGTGCATCTTCTAATAATTCTTTATTAATTATTACAGTCTCATTCCTTGCAGGTAATTTACGTTTTTTAAAAGCGTTACACCGATAATGTTCGAATAAATGAATTAGTCCATATTTCACGAAACTCCTAAATAAATAATAACAACTTTTAAAGCGAGCATTTTTTTTCGAACTATACACGCGAAGAACAAACGAATCCATAGTAGGGATAGTACAGACGATCGGGGTAAAATTTGAGAAAATTATCGTGTCCGATGAGGATTTGCGAAGGTACATTGTGGATTAATCTAACGTGTAATTAGTAGGTAAAGTAAACATACGACCTTGTTTTGGCAATAATTTAGCTGAAATAAACGCTATAATATTGGACTTGACAAATGCAAACACGACTCTGTCGAATCTGATTCCCAAGTGTAGTATAAGTACTTGAGAAATACTCTATACTCTAAATTCTTCAACTTCTCGTTATATTTTTTTCGGTACATATCGTTAAAAAAAAATTGAAAAAAAATCTAAAATGCTGAAATTATTGATTTTATTTGTACTATGTTGTGTTGCAATTGACAAAGTGGTACGTGTCGAGATCTTTTCTCTATCGATCGATTTTATACCGGTGTAATTTGTTGATGATTTTATCTATCTACTGTTGTAGAAATCTATGGACGAGTTACCGCCGGAGGTGAAACAAATGTTGAAAAATTTACATGATGCTTGCGTCAAAGAAACTGGTGTATCGGAAAGTGAGTTTTTAATTGGATGATTGAAAATTTTGCCATTATTTTTTTGCCAAAAATTCGTATTGGGTAATTTTTTTCATCTGCTTGTGTTTCATAGGTGAAATCGAAGATGCGAATAATGGTAAATTTAGCGGCTCCGAAGGATTGAAGGTGAGTCATTGTTTCGAATTTCTTAAATAAAATATTTTTATCGCGAAAAAACGATTTTGGGATTTTGACAATTTTTTTAGAAAATACCTACAGCATGAAATTTAAAAATAAAAAATTCGAATTAAAGCCCACCCCTTCATTTTTACAAATTATGAAAAAATACCAACTTTTTAAATTTTTTATTTTTTTGGTTCTATCCTATAAAAGTTGTTTATTTTGGTAAAATGATCCCCAAACTTTTTTATTTTTCCTTCAAAACTAAATTTTAAGTGGTACCTATAAAAACTGAAAAAATCACAGATTCTCAAAACTCTTGTCTTCTTTGGTTTTAACACATCGAAGTGATTCCTTGAAGTGAGAATCAATTCCCAATCTTTTACTTTCCCTCAGAAGTGGTACCTTGGGGCACCGCGAATTTTTCAAAAAAAGTAAAAACAACAAAAATTAGTAAAATTTCTTCATCAAACATTTTAAGTTGTTGAATTTCATTAGAAAATAATTCCTAATTAAATTTTTAGTGATGCAGTTGGCCCCCTTCTATTTTGAAAAAGTGTGAAAAATCACCAGATTTTTGAATTTGGTAATTTTTTTTTTGGTTTTAACCTCTTAAAATTAATATTTTCTGGAGAAATGATTCCCATAATTTTATATTTTTACCCAACTGAATTTCAAGTGGCACCTATATTCGCCTCCTCAGTATTTTCTTGAAAGCAAGGAAATGGAGAGGGTGATTAGTTGCCCTTTTAATATTCATTTGGGAGAAAATGAAAAGTAGGGAATGATTTTCTAGTGGAATACTTAAAACTTAAAATGATGGATGAAAAAATTTACTCAAATTGGTAGGTGCCCCAAGGGACTACTTAAAATTAAGTTGGAGGAAAATGAAAAATTTGGAATTCATTCTCATGGCAAGGAACAATAACTTTGATGGGTTAAAACAAAAAAAGGCAAGAGTTTGAGAATCTGTGACTTTTTTCAGTTTTCTAAAAAATGGGGGCAATCAGGTGCTACTTAAAATTCAGTTAGAGGGAAAATAAAAATTTGGGAATCATTTCTCATCAAAAGGAACAACTTTGATAGGTTAGAACTAAAAATAACTTAAAATTTTAAAATTTGATATTTTTTCATTAGGTATTTGTAAAAAAGTGGGGCAGCTTGCAAGGCCCACTTTACGATAAAGTTGGGAAGAAAATAAAAAATAGGAATTTATTTTCTAATGAAATGCATCAACTTTGAAATACTAATGAAAAAAATTTGCTCGTTTTTGTCGTCTTTGCTTTTTTTGAAAAATTTTGGGGCGGCCCAACGTGCCACACTTAAAATCAAGTTGGAGGGAAAATAAAGAATTGGTAATTTATTCTCATGACAAGATAATCCGTTGATAGTTGTTTATAACCAAAAACTGCCAGGATTTTAAAAATCGGTGGTTTTTTTCATTTGTCTAAAAAAAAAGAAGAAGGATGTCCAAATTAAGGGCAACTCTAATGTGCAATTATGCATGTATTTGAAAAAGAAAAATTAAAAATAGAGAATTTTTTGTAGAGGTCGTGAACATGGGAACAACAATTTTTAAGTAAAATTTTCCAGAATTTCTGCTCAGTTTTCGATTATTTAGAAATGTTCGCGACAATTGTGGCTAAAAATTTTGACCCGTGTTTTTTGGAAATTTTTTAAAAAATCCAATCATGCCATTTTTGAATATTTCTGTTATATTTTCGATTATTTAGTTACTTTTTAAAAATTTTCTGACGATTGTAACTAAAATTTTCAACATGTTTCTTACTTTTGGAGCTTTTTCCCATCAAAAATTCAGTCTCGCCATTTTTGAAAATTACGATTCAGTTTTTGCTTCCTCAGTTGATTTATAAGAATTGTTGGCATACGTAATTTAGCAGCTAAAAAATTAGATACTTATTATATTGTTTTCTACGACATAGTTTCATGCTAGAGCCAAAACGTAAGTTCAAATCTCTCGGTGATTATTGAAAAATTTTCTTCGATCAGGTTCGCTCATCGAAACCAATAATCATCATTTTTATCTCATTTTTGAGAATTTTTTAACTCAACTTTGACTTCATTTATCGAGATGAAATGTTGAAGCTTTTTTATTTAGGTATAAATAGCTGATTAGTCGTATTCGCCTCATTATAATAACTTTTTTTTATGTTTACAGTGTTATTCAAAATGTTTGATGGCTTCCGTTGGTGTCGTAAGTATCGCTGATTTTTATCGTATTTGATTTGAATTTTATACTTTGACCGGTGTCTGATTTAGGAGACGGGGGAGGGAGTTATTAGCCCTAAAACCACGATCAACTAAAGGCTTCCACAAATTTGGCAAATTTTTATCATTTCTGAGTGTGAAAAAAATTTAAAAAATTTTCAGAGGTAAAATTTTGAAAAAAATTGAAACTTTTTGAGCTTGAATTTTTTTTAAATTCCAAACTCGTCGAATACTTAACCAAATGTGTTGAGTATTTATAATTTATAGGCCTGGGTATAAAATTTCCAATTTATTTTTCAATTAAATTAAAAAAAATTGAAACGTGAATTTCTGAAAAATTCCATCTCCTCAAATACAGTCGAATATAATTACATAATAAGTAATTTATTTTTTGAATTTTACTAAATTTTGTTTTTGATCGATTGAAACTTACTTACTTACCTATTTAACCAAAATAGGTAAAAAAAATTTAAAAAATAAAATGTTATTCCTTATTCTGTATTTTTTCTGTAACTGAATTTCAAGTGATGCCACTAGTCTCCTTCCCATCTTATAAAATAATGAAAAGGTCAAAAAAACTGGTCTGTTTTTTATTTTTTTTTTATTTTTTTTTTATTTTTTATTTTTTAAAAAGGGGGCTTAATAATGTATTATTCAAAATTATTTGGGTGAGTGAAAAATAAGGAAGTAGTTCTCATGAAAAGGAACAACTTTGATGAGTTGAAATTTTGAAAAGTGTAAACGTTTGAAAATTTTCAATTTTTCCAATTTTTTAAAATTGAAGGAAGGAGAACTGGTGGGTGGATTTTTGAAATTCACTGAGGAGAAAAATGAAAAATTGGGGATCATATCTCGTGAAAAAAAATAATTTTGATAAACAGCAAAAGTTCGAAAATTTGATACTTAATGAAAAAATGGAAATTTCAAAATAAAGTCCACCCCTAATCTAATGTATACTTTTGTATGTACAAATGCAGATGGACGACGATGGTAATTTCGACAGCGAAGCTTACATCGATTTACTTCCTCCACATTTGCAAGAATACGGCAAGAAGATTGTCGATGCTTGTAAACCTTCCGGTAATCGAATCTTCCATATTTGCAGTCAATTCAAAATACCAGACAATTACAAATTACCTAATTTGATTTTTTTTTTTTTGAACAGGAACCGGAGCTTGTGAAATTGCTTACAATTTGAACGTTTGCAGTTACAACACGGATCCATCGGTGAGTATCTGAATAATCATTTGTAAAACAGGTACCTACTTAGTACTCACCGATTTGGTTTTTATTTTACAGAGATATCAGTTATATTAAATGACATGTTTGGCGTGATTTTGGTGCATGTTCTGAAAGTAGGTTTCATGTACCAGGTACACCATTTAAGTAGGTACATATATATGTGATAGATTACGTGTACCTATCATTACAGCTGATATCATTTTAATAAATATTCAATCGACAAGTCCAACACATACTTAAGTGTGTTTTTCATTTTCTGTATAAGTTTATAAAACACATTATTTAATAAATATCCGAAAGAAAAAAAAAGAAAAAAAAAGAAAAAAATATACCTATATAAAAATAATGTATCTGTATAATTTTTCATCTTTGTACTCTCTGTGACGTCGTAGAAGATGCGTCTTATTGTGCAATAATAATCAAATAAAGCCTTTTTAATTAGTCATTGGCCAATGAATCATCAGGCTTATGCACTAATTATTGAATAAAGGCGACATTTATTCCAAAAAAACATGTTTTATTTGAAGTAAATCAATTATTATTATTCGTATGTGGTGTGTTGATAGGACACTGGATGACACATCAAGTTTCGAGGAGCCTACTTCATATTGAACAAAACAAACCAACTGTATTTTCTTGAAATCAGGTAAGAAATGGACGATCAACGCGGTTGTTATGTGAATTTGGATGAAAATTTATCTCAGTTTAATTTATTAGAAATACTCGCGAATTCGTACTCAGGTTGTTCAAATTATGCTAAAACGACACCTCGAATTTGTGAATAGGTATTCTTGAAAGATTTTTAGAATTTGAAAGTTGAAAGAATTTTTCCAAAAAAAAAAAAAAATCAAGAAATGAAAAATATAATTTTTCTAGTTTTTACTCCCGAAAAATTTGAAATCTTTTTCCCAAAAATAAAAATTCAAAAAATTTAGAGATTTTTTATTTATAAAAAAAAAATTAAAAAAAAAAAATTGTTTTAAAATTGAAAAATGCATACCTATACTTTCCCCCCGAAAAATTAAAAAATATACTTCACCCCCCCCAAAAAAAAGATTTTTTAAAATGTAAATAAAATATATTTTCTACTCCCATAAAATGAGAAATTCTATCCTGCTACAAGAAATTTGAAAAAATATCCAGAAAATTGGAATCGAAATATTTTTCTGAAAAAAAAAATTGAAACATTTTTACTCCAGAAACATCGAGAAATTTTTTTCTCAAAAAAATAAATAAATAATCATGGTTTTAATCCCAAAAAATTAAAAACTTTTCTCTTCAAGAAAATTGAAATATTTTTTTATTTGAAAAAAAGAATAATGAGAGATTTTTCATCTTAAAAAAAAATTAATTTAATCAAAAGCTGAGAAGTGATTGTTGCCCGAGCAAAGCGGGGGTGAAAATTTTCAAAGAAATCATTTTGAAATAAAAGATACCTACCTAACTATATGCATTTTTTGAACAAATTTGATTTTTAAAAACTGTTGATCTTTATCAATTGAGTGTGGTCCTTTTCCTGAAAATTGAGAGAATTCTTTACTTCAAAACAATTAGAAGATATTTATTTCCGTTAAAAAATTTGAAAAACATTGTATTTTAGTTCTTTTTCAAAAAAATTGAGATTTTTTTTTTATATACCTAGTCTTCAAAAATTAATTGAAATTATTTTTAGTATAAAAAATTAAAATTGGAGATTAAAAAAAAAAAAAAAATGAAAGTAGCTAGGTATTTTTTAAATACCTAGGTAAACAAATTTCTTTCTGCAAAAAAAGTTAAGAGATTCTTTTCACACCAAAAAAAAAAAACAATAATTTCAATATTTGATTTTTGCATTTTCGGATTTTTCTTTTTTTCTAAGATTCAGCTTCCATTAATTTTAGAAATTTTGGACGTTTCTCGAATATCTGAGCTATTACTAAGTTAATTCCTTTGCGTACTTGGTCCTTTTTTGCCTTACCAAAAATGAAATCTACTTACGTCATTACCGCTCCCCCAGAAATTTTTTTTTGAAAATTTCAAAAATGAAAAATATCAATTGGAAAATAATGAAAAAAAAAATTTCCACTGAGAAAGAATATATACTTATCGTCAACAGAATTTCAAATGAAATAATAAAACGATGAGAAAACATGCTAAATTTTTAAGAAATGACGTTGAAGATTTTTTTTTCATTTTGGGTAGAAAATGTACTTGGAGAAAAAAATTTTAATTGGTGAGACAATAATAAACATTTTTTCTTTAAAAAAATCTTGAAAATTCCATGTAAGTACTTGAATAATAAAGTGAGAAGGGAAATATTCTAAAAAATGAAAAAAAAAAAAACAATTGAAAAAATAAATATGGGTCTTTAGATATCTAAATGAACTTACTTTACTTTGTAAAAAAAAAAAAGAATGCGAAGAAAAAAATTCTAGTTAGGGAAAAAGTTTGACGAAAAACTGTAAGAAATTTTTCTAAAGGCATTTTTGCGATCTTTCATTTTGACGAAAACAACGCCTAGTTCTATAAAAGTGAATTTTTCATAAAATCTAATTTTAAAATGAATAAATAAAAAGTTCGAAGAAATTTTATGAGGAGAGAAATGATACCTAATAATAAATTAGAAGAATTTGAATTAAAAAAATTAACTAATTAGTGAAACATTTTCCTTCAAAATCTGTTCTTGTTCTAGTGATACAGCGGCGAGGAGGGGATCAAAAAAGTTGAAAAAAGTTTTGTAATCACTAAGTTGAATAATTTTTTTGAAGGATTTTGTTTTTGTATTGCAAAAAAAAAAAAATCCAGTAAGGAAATTTCAGAAATTTTCTCAAATCAACATAGGTATCAAGGGTTGCGTTCAGTTTGGAAATTTTTTCCTCCCTCATACGTCACCATGACGTATGTTGGAAATTATTGGCCAATCAAATTTATCGTTTGTGAAATATTTATGATAAAATTTTTGATGTTACGTCAAAATGACGTATGAGGGAGGGAAAAATTTCCAAACTGAACGCAGCCAAGACATAATTTAACAGACAGTTTTTGAAAATTTTCTGAATGACAAAAATTTATTAAAAGTTCAAAGAAATGAATAAGGAAAGTTCAAATATTAAAAAAAGTTTCATTTGGGCGATATTGAAATGTTGATAATTTTTTTGGTGTGAATAAATTTTGTCAAGAGTTGGAAGAATTTTTTGAGCAAATCTGTTCAAAGAAATTTAAACACAAATTTCGAGTAAATGAACCTAAATTAAAAATTGTTAAAAAGTCGAAATTTCTCAAACGTTTAAAAATATAAAATTTTGAGAAAATTTTTTCAATGTAAGAGGTTTGTGGAAAAGTTACCAAAAACAAAAAAAGGTCAAAAAATCGTATACAACTTTTTTCTGTGAATGTCCAGTGAAGAACTTCTAATGAAGATTTTCATTTAAATAAAATATCTAGTGAAAAATCTCAATCAAAAAATCTCCTATTGAAAAACTGTTGAAAATTTGTTTCAACATGTAGTATTGTCATAAATAAAAAAATTTAATCGGTTATAAAAATTTGTAATTTTGCAAAAATAAAAGAAATTGGCCTGAAAAAAATTTCCAAAAAAAAAAGAAATAAAACAGAGAAAATAATTCCGCGTAAAGAACTAGTAATTAAAACATGTATGATTGGTAACGATGTAATTAATGACGTTCGACTATTCTTAATTGCCTACCTAGTTACCTATTTAATTTCATCACTGCATCCAACACCATGGTTGTTGTTCTTCAGGCACTCGATTATTAAAGCAACGTATAAAATATCATTATTTCATTGAAATAAGGAATTATCAGTAATGTTTTGACACCTCCGTCATGTAATTCGTGTTTGCACCCATTGGCAAGCAATAGAGAGATTATATTTATTCGCGACCTTGCTTTAAACACCCCAGTACGATTTTGCATTAATAAAAGTCGCGCATACGGTGGCAAAATTTTTATTCGTATGTATCACCGGGGTAGTGTGGATTCAGCCCCCGTCCGCATCGTTTCGTAAATTTCAAATAGTGCTGCGATCGTATAACTATCCATTTAGATACTTTCGAGCATACAAAAATGATTAAATTTATTACAATTTTGGTGTTATTTTGCGTCGTAATCGATATGGTACGTAATGCGATTTACAGTGATTACCAAAAATTTTGTAATTTAATCGATCACAGTTTGATTTCATTTTCTCGTTTTGTTGTAGTGCGTTGGTGGAAAAATGGATGAGTTAGCACCTGAAATTAAACAAATGATTAAAAATTTGCACGATTCCTGCGTAGCGGAATCTGGCGCCTCTGAAAGTGAGATTTAATTGTAATGAATATAATGTGCATAGTGAGTCTTTTAAATATCTACTTGATGAACTTCCTGTGAATGATTTTTTTTTGTTGATTTTTTCAGGCGATATAGCCGATTTCAATAAGGGCAAGCATAACCCTGTAGAAAGTCTCAAAGTAAGTGATTTCATTGAATAGTGTTTATTTTTTATTTTTTTATTTTTTATTATCTACTTCGAAAAGTTGACTGATTATTATGCAATTAAAAAAAAATCACATTTCTTCTTTAAAAAAAAAAATAATAATAAATAGGTAAATAAATAGTAAGTAGGAACTTTTTTTCTCGTAGAAATAGCGAAAATTTACATTTTTCCGTTGAAAAATAGGTCTAGTTAAGTTGACATTTTTCTGCAAAAACATTTTTTTTTCTATGAATTGAAAAAATGTCATGTTTTTCTTTAAAAAATTTACATTTTTCTCTTTTAAAAATCATTCTTTTGACAAAATTTATATTTTTCTCTTTTGAAAAAATTGGCATTATTCTTTTTTAAAAAGTAACATTTTTCACTTTTGAAAAAATTAACATTTTTTTCTCTCTTAAAAAGTAACATTTTTTTCACTTTCAAAAAATTGATTTTTTTCACTATCAAAAAATTGATTTTTTCACTTTCAAAAAATTGAATTTTTTCATTTGAAAAAATTGGCATTATATTCTCTTTTGAAAAAATTGTGTTTTTTTTTCTTTTAACAAAACTGACATTTTTTTAAATTGAAAAAATTGTCATTTTTTCATTCGAAAGAACAGACTAACATTTTTCTCTTTTGAAAAAATTGTATTTTTTTCTTTAGAAAATTTTACGCTTAAATTGACTTAAAAAAATTGATAATTTTCACTTTTAAAAAATGAATAACTTTCTCTTTAAAAAAATATTAATTTTCTCTTTACAGAAATTATCAATTTTCTCTTTTAAAAAATTGGATAGTTAAATAATAATTTTCTCCTTGAGAAAATTATCATTTTTTTTTTTTTTAATTTTCTGCTTTTAAAAATTGACATTTTTCTCTTTTGGCTTTTGATAAGTAACATCTTTCACTTTTAAAAAATTCACATTTTTTTCATTCGAAAAGTTTGACATTTTTTTCGTTAAAAATTTGACATTTTATAATTTTGAAAAATTGACATTTTTTTCGTTAAAAAATTGACATTTTATTATTTTGAAAAATTGACATTTTTCTCTTTTGAAAAAATTGACATTTTTTCTTTAAAAAGTAACATTTTTCACTTCTAAAAAATTGACATTTTTCTTTTTTGAAAAAATTGTGTTTTTTTATTTTATTTTAACAAAACTGACATTTTTTTAATTTGAAAAAATGTAATTGTTTTAATTTGATAATTTGTCATTATTTTTTTGATTTGAAAAAAATTGTCATTTTTTTGTTCAAAAGAATAGACAGACATTTTTCTCTTTTAAAAAATTGGCATTTTTTCAATTTGAAAAAATTTCAATTTTTTTCGTTTGAAAGAACAGACTGACATTTTTCTCTTTTGAAAAAATTTACATTTTTTCTTTTAAAAAGTAACATTTTTTGCTTCTAAGAAATTGGCATTTTCCTCTTTTGAAAAGATTGTGTTTTTTTTTATTTTAACAGAACTGACATTTTTTTAATTTGAAAAAAATTGCCATTTTTTGTTCAAAAGAACATACTGACATTTTTCTCTTTTAAAAAAATTTACATTTTTTTAATTTGAAAAATTTGTCATTTTTTTAAATTTGAAACATTGTCATTTTTTTAATTTGAAAAATTGTCATTTTTTAATTTTTAAAAAAAATCCATTTTTTTCGTTCGAAAGAACCGACTGGCATTTTTCTCTTTTGAAAAAATTAACATTTTTTTCATTTTAAAAAATTATTGTATTTTTTTCTCTAAAAAATTTGGCATTTAATTGACTTTTTTTCTTTAAAAAATTTACTTCTTTTTCGTGAAATAAAAATATTGTTTCTCTCTTTACAAAAAGTAATTTTTCTTCCATGTGCTTTGTAAACCTCATGTCACGTGTTAAAAAAGCACGAAATACATATCTATAAAGAAGTATCATTCTCTTTATTTTTCTAAATAAAATGTTTTTTTTTTTTTTTTTTTTTTGTAGAACAAAAAGATTAATACTTACCTACCTACTCTTTGTTGTAATAAGTAATAATTGGCATTGCTGTTTTCTGTTAAGAAAATTAACAAGTTCTTATTTTTTAGTTTTGAAACCAGTGGGTAGTAACCAGTTACTCATTTATTTAAAAAATGAAATAGATATTCTTTCTCTGAAAGAATTACCCAATTCCATAAAACGATTTTTTTTTTTCAACATAGAACAAAATCATTATTTTTCTCAACACATTGTACCCATTATAATACATATAAATCTCTCCTAACCTATTTTTTTATTTTGCAGTGTTACACAAAATGTTTATTGGTATCCCTCGGAGTAGTAAGTTTGTCGATTGTTTATTGTTCACTGCCTGTACCTCTGGCGCGGCTGAAAATAAGTGAGTAAACACATCTGCTTTGAAATTTCAGTTGGACGATGACGGAGTTTTCGACACTGAAGCTTATATAGATTTACTACCCCCTAGTTTTCTGGAATTCGGCAAAAAAGTACTCGCTGCTTGTAAAATGGAAGGTAACTGATGATTTTTTTTTCATACTTATGATTCGAGACTATATTTTCCTGTTAACAAGGCATATTAAAAGAGTTCTATTTTCCAAGGCCCAAATCGAAAAAATTTTCAAACAAAGGTTGTGCATTTTGATCTCAGGAACAATTTTGGTTATTACAAAAATTTCGATTGCATCACTCCTTCCCTTCCATTTTCGCATTTTACGTATGGAAATCACAAGTTGAATCACGTACGTATAATGCAAAATTGGAGAAGAATGAGTGGGCCAATCAAAAATTTTTTAATTACTAAAATTGTTCCTGAGATCGAAATACACAACTTTCGTTTGAAAATTTTTTCGATTGAAGCCTTAGGTACAGATATAGAGAGATTATTTGGAAAACAGGGATCACCTCCCTCTCCATGCGATTTTCATAGGTAAAATGCGAAATCGGAGGGAAAGGAGTGATCCAATCAAAATTTTTGTAATAACCAAAATTGTTTCTGAGACCAAAATACACAACTTTTGTTTGAAACATTTTTCAATTGAGGCCGAAATTTTTTTTTCAAAAACTTGTCAAAAATTTGAAATGGATTTTCGACACAATGGCTGAAAAAATCAAGGAGTCTTAGAATATTTTATATCATACGGATATTAAAAGATACTGCTTTAATCTGGGCTAGCTCGGCATTGAGTCCGAAAGGGTAAAATCAAAAATTATTCTGTATTTATCAAGATGAAAATTAATTATCATTTTCTTAAAATTCGTCGAACAGGAAATGGAGCTTGCGACATCGCTTACAATTTGCACGTCTGCGCTTACAACGTAGATCCGGCGGTAAGTACTTCTACAATATACCTAAAAATCGTCCTTTTTTCAGAAACTCTTATTTTTAAACGTATTTTACAGGAATTCGTGCTTTTCTAAGTGACGTCACGTTGAAATGAGAACTTGAATAATGACGAGCATGTGATACGAACGATCGATATAGCAATAATAATGATAAAACACACCAATACTACCCGTATTAATTTTTTTTTTCTTTTTTTTATTTGTAATAAATGGAAATTAAAACGTACAAAACAACAAAAAGAAAAAAGCAATTACATTTTTTTCTTCACTGTATCATCGTAAAAATAATCACACGTTGTAAGTAACTCTCGTGTAGGTAATTTAGTTCTCGAGTGTTTAATTAGTCATCGGTCAGCGAGTACGTAATGTTGTACTTGACAGTAATAAAAGCTGTATTCGGATCCGAGCACGAGATCGGTGCAATATCTACCTTGTTGGATGTTTCTTCCGTAAAGAGCTTTATAATTTGTCATAATTCTGATGTGCTGTTGTATATTGTGTTGGTAGGTATGGCCGAAGGTAGACGTAGGACAAGAATAACACTCTTCTAAGGAAACCGAAGCGCTGCCAAGTTTTTGGGTAATTTTTTCTGGTCAGTGACTCGTAGTAGTAGTAGAAAAGACCCCCATGGTAACGGATTACGTGCCTAGATACCAACTAAATCACACACTGTGAGGTAAACAGCTGATTACAACGATCCAGTTGGATCAAATACGTAAAAAAAATATTACATATAAAACGAAACGAAAAAAAATTGAAGAGAAAAAATTCTTATCATACGTAACGAAAAAAGAGAAAAGAAAACTGGGGAAAAAATATTGTAAACAAACTAATCACGAATGTAATTTTTTGTACATAATTTTGATATCCGACTGCGTACCCGAAATTAAGTCGCATAGTCCCCACACACAAGTCGTATATAGATAGAAACGACACCGAAAATAGTAAAAATGAAAAATAAACTATACGTACATATTTTTACATATCGTATTAATGGTTTAAGACGTAGGTACGTTTAGAAAAGAAGAAATTTTATAACAAAATAACGCCCGCTTGTAAATTTATAAACGCCAAACCGAACCGAGCCGAGCGACATTCACTTAAATTAATTTTCTCTCCGATTAAGAAAGTTATACGTAGGTAATATAAACTTTGGCTAAATGATACCAGTCGACGATTCACGCTCGCGATGAGACAGAAGAGCATCGTCGTCTGAGCTCATTCGTGTGATAAGTTCAGCAGAATGTATTTGACGGCGTAGGCGAAAGCTGCGAAACCAAATATGATACCGATGTTGGATATTATATTGTATAGACCGTTTTGATTGATCGGTGGTCCGTTGGCAGCACCTCCTATGGTATCCATGATTAAATCGCGAACGTTTCCGGCCGATCCGTTTCGTGTGATGTTGGCATTAGATGATTTACTCTCTTGCTCTTCAATTTGCTTCCTTCGATCGAGCTCGGTTTTGATTTTCTAACGATTTAAAACCGATTAAAAAAATGCTAACGAGAGATTTATCGTACGAGTGATGAAAAAAAAGAGGTACCTCGACCAATTCGGGAAATAGATCACAAAAATTACGATCGTGAAGATTTGTTGTTAGACTTTGAGCAGCCAGGACTCTTCGTTCGTAATCTGAACATTCAATACTGCCTAATGTAGGGCTTTTCTCCAACTGTAAAGGTGAAAGAAAAGTATCAATGATGTGATATTCGAATCGAAAATATCAATTTACAATTGCCAAGTACCATAAAACTGAGAAGGCCTGTTAATATTGTCGATACACTCCAAGCTGGATTCCAAGTATCCGGATGAAAGTCACTGATTGATAAGCATAATCTCATGTGCGTTTTAAATCTGTAACCAGACAATCAATATTGGGTAAAGTGATGGAAATATCATCTGAATTGAAGTAAATCTACATAAATTGCGATTATCTTGGATCTTACCTGCCGTTAGGTGTGTGCATATATATACTTGGCGGTTTGAATGGGAATTCGCGAGGGAATACGAGCTTTCCTAGATAATATCCTCCTTCGTATGGTGTATTTTCTGGACCACGAACTACGTAATACCTTTTCACACGAAATGGAATTAATCACAAGTGATAAGAAAAGTAGTAACCGTGAGATTAGTTCACTTTGGGTGAAGTATCAACTTACCATTCTAAAATATTGGAAGGTAAAGGTTCTGCTTCAATGTACGGTATGGGATCTTTCTTCAAACGCATATAATCTTGTTTTAGACGAGAAATAGCACTATGATTAGCCTTTCGACTACCCATATTCGATCACCTAGGTGGAATTGAAAAGCATACGATTTCGATTATAAAGGTATTAAAGGTACCAAGTTGATGGTGATACGAGCTGTTATCGTCTATCAACTTATGCTGTTTATCGAGCTTATTGCGTAATATTAGAATACGTACTTGGAAAGGTGCAGTGCTGTATGGAGAGTTAATTTTGTCTACGGTTAATTTTGCGCAATACGTGATGCCTTTTTTAGTAATTCATTTGCATTTATTACGCGTATATTATTATTTTTCGATGCGTTCTTTTGAGAAAAAAAAGTTTAGATAAGAAATTTTCAAAACTTTTCCAACTTTGCTGGGTGGTTCTTTTTAGCTTTGTATTTATGCGGAGTTGATTTGCAACCAAAATTTCTAATTTTTATTTTTTATCGTGTGGTTCGAATTTTCAAAATTCCGAATACGATCTAAATAATTTCTAAAAATAGGAAAATTAAAACATGGAATTGATAGAACATTGGATATCCAATGTCTATGTGGAAATATGAATTTAAAAAAATGTATTTATTGAAAATAAACGAGCTACATACAAACGATGTACAAAAGAACATAAATTACAATATTACATCTTAGAATATTGTTACAACTTTGATACATACGATTGTATATAATTATAAGATCAATCGACATTCAAGCAGAATAATTAATAAAAACACGACGATCATCGTGACCGGAAACAGCAGTAGCTCAGGAGCTGAAGCTACATCCAAAATTTCAAATGCTAAATGAGACATCATCGCATAAAAATACCAAAAATGCAAAAATTAAATACACTCGACACTACTTTTGGAAATCTATTTGGGGGGGGGGGGGGGTGGTGGAGAAATTTCAACATTTTCAACTTTTCAAATCCTACATTTTTTTTTCTTTTTGAAGGAAAAATATTTCCCCGACTCTCAAAGTCGGCAGCAAAAAAAAAAAATCGCTAAAAATTTCACAATTTTTTAAAAAGTCCTAATTTTTGGTGAAAATGTTTCCAATTTATTATTCCCTACAGAAAAAAATCATTCGCCAATTATTTTCTCTTTTTTCAGGGGGGGGGGGGGGGCGTAAAAAATTATATTTCTTTATTTTATTCCTCTGAAGTAGGAAATTTTCAATATTTTTGGAACTTGTAAAAAAATTTTACAATTTTTTTTATGCTGAACCTAGCTGAACAAATAATTAATTGCTTAATATTTTTAGAAGATAAAATTATGATTTTTTTTTCGTTGTAAAAAATTGGACAAATAATTAATATTTTTTTCAAAAAGTCCAGAGTTTTTTCTCTGATTTTTTTGTAGAATTTTTTTTTTAATTTTTATGGTCTGAGAATAAAATTTTTGACGAAAAAATTCAAGTTTTACTGAATAAAAATTCTTTCACTTTTTTTATTTAAAAAAAATATATTCATCATTTTTGGAGAAAAAAATGGAGACACTTAATGTTATTATTTCAATAAAATATTGAAATTTTTTTCAGAGAGAAAAAATTTTGCATTTTTTTTGTTGTAGAAAATTTTGAATTTTCACGAAATAAAAATATATCTTTTTCTAAATTGAATAAGATTTCTTCAATTTTTTTTTTTTTTTTTTTTTTTGATTGAAGAAATTTCAGTTTTATCTAAGAAAAAAATCCAAATCTTTCCTTTAAAAATATTTTTCCAGTTTTTGGAAAAAATGAGTCATACCTACTATACCTACGAGAGAAAAATCGATTATTTTTTTTCAAAAAATCTCTTGGGAAAATGAAATCAACTAGGTATTTTATCAATTTTTTTGCTGAAAATCGTTCTGAAAAATCGAAGATTCCTTTTTGAAAAAAAATCAATTTTTGAGTTAAAAATTTCAATTTTTGTTAGTTGAAAATTCCAGTTTTTTTGATATTCAATTTCTTAAAGAAATAATTTCAGTGTTATTGGAAAAAAAACATTAAAATTTTTTCATAGAAGAAAATGTTCAATATTTTTGGAGAAACAAAATTTACACAAGAAATTATTAGGTACTTATATCTTTTAAAAAATTTAGATTTTTTCTCGGAAAATAATACCTAGGGTTTTTCTCAATTTCTATTTTCTATACAACGAAAAAATTTCACAATTTTTTTGAAATCGGCGTAAAAAATCCAGATTTTATTTAAAAGTACAAACACCATAAAAAAATTAGGGTAAAAAATGTGTTTTTTGTTTAAAAATGAAAAATCTCCCAATTGACTGGCATGATAACAATATCTTGATTTTTTATCACTCAGTTTTTCTAAAAGAAAACAACCTCCAATTGGAGGGGGCGGGGTCCCTAAATTTTTTTGAACAAATTTTCCAAATTTTTTCGTAATGAGTGAAAAATGTTTTCAATTTTTAGCCACAAAAATAAAAAATTCTCAATTTTTTGAAGTGAAAAATTTTATATATTTTTTTTGATCCGGAGTAAATTTTTCATTTTTTTTTTTTTTGAGACCGAAATATTTTTTTATTTTTTTTTATCACAAAAATTTAAAAAAATCAATTTTTTGTAGTAGAGAAGTTTCTTAAATTCTTGTAGAAAATAATCCTAAATTTTTTCGTAAGAAATATAAAAAATTTCAACTTTTTTGAAAGCACAAAATTTTTTAATTTTTTGGAAGTAGGTAGAAGATTTTTCAATTTTTTCAATACAGAATTTTTAAAAATTTTCAATTTTTTGGAGGAAATTTCATACCTATTTTTAGAAGTAATAATTTTTTAGAAAGAAGTGTTAGGTATTTTTAGTAATTTTTTTTGAATTTTCTGTTTTAATTTTTTTTTGTAGGAAACAAATTAAAACTGAGAACTTTTTTTATGCAGAGAAAAACTTCTCTTTACTTTTGAGAAAAAAAAATCATGCTCGTAATAAACACTGAAAATTTTTCAAAACCTTTGCCCTTTCGAAAAAAAATTGAATTATACTCTAAAAATTTTGAATTGCCGGCCTTGATGAACATAGAATATAAAAATCTACTTCAATTTTCTCGTTTCGTAAATTCGTATTACCTGGCAGTACCTCATTGCAAAATGAGTTACCTTTTTTTCACTTATTATAACTCTCGAAAAACCTCAAATACCGAATTTTGAGAGTTGTGCTGAAATGCTAAAGTAATTCAGCGTGAGATTGTATCCTGTTTCAACTTACATTATTACAATGATACAATGATTATTTTACAAAAATGTTCACTTCCTTTTTCCAGATAAATTTGTACTCCTATCCGAAATCCGGACTACGAAGAGAATACCAGTCAAGGGAAATGATTTCAAATTCAGTTCACAACAGGTACCTGATCGTTCTTCGATAATAATGTAAATTTCCAAACCAAAGTTTATACATAGGCTAGGAAAATTTCTTTCTCAAGTTCGTCTCAGTCAGAAAACGAGTCATATTCCGAGTCACTTTGATACATCTCTTGCGAATCACGTTTATGACTGGACGTCGCTTCTTCTCTGGCTTTTTTACCGTCCAATTCCGTCTTAATTTTCTGTGTATAAAAATGAAACGTGAAAATTGATGGAAAGATTTCATTTGAGAGAAAATTAATCAGTACCTTGACCAATTCGGGGAATAAATCACAAAAATTACTATCGTGAAGATTCGTTGTTAAACTTTTAATAGCTAAAGCTCGACGTTTGAAATCCGAACATTCGACGCTGCCCACCGTAGGACTTTTATCCAACTACAAAAATAAATCATATATTAGGTAATGAGACATTTACAAAGAACCGTACAGGGGGATTGGAATACCTCACCATGAAACTGAGAAGCCCTGTCAGTATTGTCGATACATTCCAAGCAGGATTCCAATCTTCCGGATGGTAATCGCTGATTGACAAGCAGAGCCTCATACGTGTTTCAAATCTGTAATAAAATCGTATAATGTTTTAACGTAGGGTATTTTACAACTTACAGGGTAAAACGAATTCAGTCAGTTTTGCATTACCTGCCATTAGGTGTAAGCATAAATATACTAGGTGGTTTGAATGGATATTCTCGAGGAAATATCAGCTTGCCCAAGTAGTATCCTCCTTCATAAGGAGTATTCTCTGGACCTCGAACTACGTAATACCTGATTTAAAAGAGAAAAAAAAGTGATGCCATGAGAAAGAGATTCTCCAGTCGTAAAATCTAATCAACTCACCATTCCAAGATATTTGATGGTAGAGGTTCTGCTTCCACATATGGTATTGGATCCTTTTTCATACAAATGTAATCTTGTTTCAGGCGAGCAAAAGCACTATATTTAGCCTCCTGGCTGGCCATGTTTGATTGAACTATGAGCTGTAAAGATGACAAGATGACATATCACTCAATCACAAGGTAAAAGTACAAAGTTGAAGTAAATAATTGTAAGTATTTTTTTCATGAAAGCTACTATAATTATTAGTATATCTAATTTACCCACTCACCTCAAAGGTATTGAATAATGTGTGGGATTTTTACAATAGGATTGTTCTTTCAAAAGAGTTAAAAGCATTAGAAGTGTCAGAAATTCTGAATTTTTTTCGCTAAATTTGTACCTAATTAAAAAAATTTCTGAAAAAAATTTTGTGATGATAAAAAAAAACAAAAATAAATAAATAAATAAATTTTTTAGCTTTGTTTTGAAACCGAGCTAACTGAAATTAACAGTTAGGGTTGGAATTTTTGATGATTTGGAAATTTTACACAATCTGAATTTAAAACAAATCAATACCAAAATTCGAAGTATTTTTAGTAATTTAATTACAGTTGATGTATTTTAATTACAAATTTTGCATTTTTCATCAGTTTTTCAAAAGTAACTCATAAAAAACGATAGAATAAAGAAATGAACGAAAAGATCAAATAGAACGAAACAGGTCGTTTTGCTTCATTTTGGCAACACCGCATTGGTAAAATTCTCGAAATTTTCGACTTTTGACCGTCCTTGTTTGAAATTTCATCATTTTCTATTATCTCTACTTTGATCATTTGGTCATTTATGAATTATTGAAGTGCTTTTGTTACTTAATTCGAGCCATTGTTCAAAGTTTTCGTTGCTTAATTACTGTGAAACGTATAAAGTGAACTTTAACGCGAGGTTTTTGTATCGATACTTCGTGATTGCTATCAAGATTTCATCTTCTTCATTATGTACCTGAAAACTGCTATAAATCGGATATATTTTCGTTATTTAGTATTCCTGCGAAGAAACGCTGTTCCTTTCCAGCAAACCAACAAAGTGAACATTTTTACTCATAAGGATCGTGCCCTGATCGAAGATGGTAAACGATATTTACCATCTGCGGGCAAATCGTCCGAAGTTCGAGGTATCCAGTCGCGCTACGATTACGCCCGTCGATTGCTCGTAGACGGTGTCTTGAAAAGAGTCACCAACAGTTTGGCGTCAGATTTGCGAAACAAATGCATTAGACAGCATCATAATGGCAACCCTTCGCCTTTCTTCGCTTTGGTTGGAACCAGTTTGGCGTCCGGTACAGGAATGATCACCAGACTAGAAGAATTGGAAGGTGTTTGTTGGGAAATACGGGTAAATAGACTTGACCTTGATTTTATGTTTACGTTGAAGCTTCTGACTCTGATTAATTATCAATATATTTCCCCGGTTTCTCGTAGGAATCTGTGAGTCGCATGAGAGCCAATTTGTTCGCTGCGGAGAATCAAGAATTCGAAGACGAATTTTCTCTCAACTCGTTGGAATTCGGTAAAGTGATCGCTAAAGGATGCAACGCTGTGGTTTACGAAGCTCGCGAGAAGTCTAAAAATGACAACGATCAGACACCCAAGGAGTATCCGTTGGCTGTGAAAATGATGTTTAATTTCGACGCCGAGAGTAACGCTTCGTCTATATTGAGATCGATGTATAGGGAAATGGTTCCTTTACAGAACGTTACCCTGGATAAGAATACGTTTGGGTTCTGGGAAAATGAGTAAGCAGCTGTAAAGATTGCTTTGTACGTAATTTTGATAGATGTGTTGATTTTTTTATTCGTTATTTTTGTTTTAGAATGGCAGAAAGAATACATCGATTGCCACCTCATGTCAATATCGTCGCTATGTACCGTTCACTCACCGATTACGTGCCCGATTTACCTAGTTGTCGTACCTTGTACCCAGATGCATTACCGATGCGCATAAATCCCGAAGGTTACGGTCGAAATATGAGCTTATTCCTCGTCATGAAGAAGTAATTTCGTCATATTTTCGCTCATTTGTCTATAATTTGTTATTGTTTTTGTTCTAATCCGGATTATGCTCGGTTCAGGTACAATACCAACCTCAGACAGTATCTCATTGATAACCCACCAGATATTAGAGACGGTATTCTATTACTAACGCAATTACTCGAAGCAGTTACGCATATGAATCGATGCGAAATCGCCCACCGGTAATTTAACGTGTATATTTACAATATTGAACGCTTGAACGGTTCGTTATCGTGTATTTTTTCATCGACAGTGATCTCAAAAGCGACAATATCCTTCTGGATACTTCGGAAGGTGAAGATAGCTGTCCTACTTTGGTGGTAACCGATTTCGGATGCTGTTTATCCGATCGTCACTACGGTCTAAAAATGCCATACAGGACGCCGGATACCGATCGAGGTGGTAATGCAGCTTTAATGGCGCCAGAAGTACGAATTTTTCTTCTAAATTTGTATTCGCAGTGAAGTCGTGAAATGTTTGATACGATTTTGGTATTTTTTTCAAACAGGTAGCAACTGCTCAGGCTGGATTATTTTCGACGATCGATTACACCAAGTCAGATTTATGGACTGTGGGGACCTTAGCGTACGAAATATTCACCGGCTCGAATCCATTTTATAAACAAATCACCAAAGAGCAACGAGTCGTGTTGCGGAATACCACCTATACCGAAGATATGTTACCCGAATTACCCGAAGAAGTGCCATCTGTAATCAGTCGATTGGTCAAGAATATGTTGACGCGAAGTCCTGCCAAAGTGAGTTATTTATCGTGTCGTTTATTTTGGGAACCCCTGAGCATCAACCACACACGTTTTATCATCTCTTTTCATTCATGTTTGGTGACATTTTTTTATTGATCTTTTATGTTTTATCCCTCCCCTCTCGTTTTGCTAGATTTTTTTTTCTATTCCCACAACTGAAATCTATGTTGAGTGGAGCATGGCCAGCCCCTTTTTTCAATTTTTTTTTTTTCTAAACTTTGTTATAAAAAATTATTCCCATTTTTTAAATAGTTTTCCCCCCTGAATTTCAAGTAGTACGTTGGGGCTGCAATTTCTTAAAAAATTTAAAAATGAAAGCAACATTTTCAAATTTAGAACTCAATTTTTTTTCAACAAAAAAATGCTTTTCCCCTTTTATTTATCCTATGACTGAATTTCAACTGGAGCTGAGTCGCTGCCATTTAAAAAAAAAATTAGGAAAAATAGAAAATTTTTCGAACGTTTTGTATTTCTTTTAGTTCTAACCCATCAAATTTTTTATTTTTATGATAAGTGCCTCTCAAGCTTTTACCCCCTCCCCTCCCCCGTCATCACATAAATTCTCCTGACAGATTTCTTCTTCGAATAAAACGCTTAAAGACATGCTGTTAAATTGCATTCTTTTTAGATGATTAGGATATTATGCTAATAGCTTTTTCGAAAATGTACATTAAGAAAGTCATTTGTGAAAGAATCAACCGTCGTGCTGTTCAAGGTTGTTCATTTTTACGAAACAAATAATTTCTTATTTTTGCCTTGGATGACTTTTGGATTAGAGCTTGGTCACTTTTTTTTCCAATTCAAAAATTGACAAATTTTCGAACTTGCTTTTTTTTGTTCTAACTCAAGTGGTTCCTTTTCATCAGAAGTAGTTTCTGATTTTCCCCCTCTCTAACTGTGTTCTTTTTCAAGTATAGTGCCTTACTGGAGCCCGAGCCCTCAAAATTTTTCAAAAAACAAAACATAATCTATAAAAAACTAGCATAATTTTTTTATTCAGAATTTAACGTGTTTTTTCGATTTTTTTTTTTTTTTGAGATGATAATTTAAAATATTTATTCTTGACTAGATTTCAGATTGTGTCTATTCCCGTTCCCCTCCACCCATTTTTGAGAATAACAAATTGTCATCATTTTGCTCTTTCATTGTTTTCCCTAAAAAAATTTCAGGTGGTGCTGCCTCGGACCCCTACCTATTTTCTCAAAGAATTTGAAAATTATAAAACTGAGCAGGACTCTCTAATTGAGAATTAGTTGTTTGTTTAAATGAGGAAATGATTCCCTACTTTTTTTATTTTTATTTTCATTGAAATGTGAAGCGAAGCCTAGCCCCCCCACCCCTAAATTGAAAAATTCATCTATTGCATATTTCCTTTTTCATCGAGGTACACCTGTACAATCGTACATTTATTTTGAAACTTTGCAAAATCAATATTTTGAAAATTTTGTGAAGAGAAATTTTATGTTTTGTATCTAAAAATTAGTTTTCACCCCCCCCCCCCCCCTTCAACTTATTCTTGACAATTTTTGCAAAAACAAACCTTTAGCAAAAAAAATTTATATTAGTACCTAGTTAAACAAATTTTTTTAAATAATTCAATTTTTTCCACCTAGACAAGTTTTCCTATTTTTGTACAAATCGTTTTTTTTTTTTTTTTTTTTTTTTAATTTCATGCTTTGTACCAACGAATTATTTATTTGAAAAAGTTTTTTCTATTTTTGAAACACTTGAATGAATCACTTTTTTTAATTGAATTTTTTTGCATAACTTTTTTAATTTTTAAAAACTACTAATTTTTCAATTTTTTTAGTCCCTGGATCCATGGACATTTTTTTCCAATTTTTACAAAAATTTTGTTTTGTCATTTTTTTAAATTTTTATATAATTTTATAAGGAGGTAGATGCAAATTGTTTATTTTGTCAAATCCAGCTTTAAGCTTTTTTAAATTTTAAATTTTTTTTTTTTTTTTTTTGCAAAGCCAATAAGTACAACATTGGCATTTGAAGTTTTTACAAGATAAATTTTTGATTTTTGGAATATTTTTTTTCAAAAACAACTTTTAATTTTTTTATTACAAATCAGTTTATTTGTAACTGAAAAAAAACAATCAAGTATTTTCAATTTGTATGCAAAATAATTTCTTCAATTAATTTATTATATCCTGAAACATTTTTTGAAATTTTTGCAAAAACTTTTTTTCAATTCTGAGGATTTTTTTTTAAAATTTCATAAGACTGTAAACATTTTTGTAAATCTGATTCAATTGGTGCCTTGAATTCCCCTTTCCAATTTTTCAAAAAATTAAAAAATGAGAAAACTAGGCAAAATTTTCAATCTTACAAATTTAAAATACGTACTTCTTTTTCACAAGAGAATATTTTTTTATTTTTTCGTTATCTGATTTAATGGTTACTTGGAAATGCTCGACATCTGAAAAAATACAGAAGCTAAAAAAAATTAGAAAAACTTTCGAAGTTGTTGCTTTTTACTAGGAAGTGATTTCTTCTTGTTTATTTGACCCCTGAGTAAATTTTGATTTGTGCCTATCAGCCTAGGTTCTAAAAAGTTGAAAAAATTTCACATTTTTGAAGGCAAATGTTAACTTGTTGCCCTCTTGAGTTTTTCCATTTTTAGGATCACTTCGAAATGAAGTCACAGGCTTCGAAGTGTGTTTTTACTTCGGAGTAACTTTGCTATTTTTTCCAGCTGAAGTTACTATTGATTATTACTTTGACTAAAATTCCAACAGAAAAAAAATTAAGTTTACTTACTTGAAATTTAATTTGAAATTATTATTTTTGAGCAAAATCTGAAGTAATTTGGCAAAACTCATAAAAAAACCACCTCAGCTCGTAAGTCATTTCGAACGCGAGTTGAACAAAAAGTTCCATATCATTTTGATTCTACCTCGTATATGGTATACCTGGATTTTTCCACAACTCATTTCTTTACAAATATCCTTTTTAATGCCATTTTCGAGTAAACCGTCGTTAGTATGCATTATTACACGTTTCTTTGAAAATGTATTCAAACAGACTTTATGTAAAAGTTTTCTTTTGTTCAAAGAAAAACCCTAATTACGTAAAATGAAGTAGGTAGCAAGTGAGTGTTACGAGGGGGGAAGGTAGAACCTGTTAAATGCATTCAAGGCTGACCTAACCTGTATTATTCTTATTCAGGTACCAATTTCTTGTTCTTCTCATACGGGTTTTTCAACATCGAATATTAATTCGGTAGTTCTTTGTGCGACGCGACGTTTGCCACGTCGCGTCGCCTTCGTGTAATTCAAAAGACGATTGATTAGTTTCTGTAATGTGCATAATTATGTAGCTGCATACGTGGCTTAATGTAACTAAAAATGTTCGCGTTGGGTCTCTTTTCAAACCCTCTAATTTTCTACTTACGAATTATTCAATCCTGACGCCAGGTTTTCTAGAATGCATTCCATAAGTGAGTAAATTTTTGTATTTTTAAATACCTATATTGATAGTTTTTTCATTCCACTGAAATTTTGAAATATCAATTTTAAAAAATATGGCTGAAAATAATAATTTATACAGTTCTGACATTCTAGGCCAGTTTTTCAATTTGGAGGTGGGTTTATGTTTAAATACAGGCCTACAAGTTTTGTTCTTGAAATGAAGTGAGAGTTGGGCAGGGGTCGTCATTTTATACTCCATAATCGAATTTGCTCTTTCGAACCCGAGGCCGAACTAGCCTACATTGAAGCATTATCTTTTAGTATCTTTTTCAAAAAAAAATTGTATAATATTTAGATCTTAAGAATAATTTTGGTTACCGCAAAAATTTTGATTGGACCATTCCTTCGAGTCCAGTTTTGCATTTTGCGTATGAAAATTGCATACGTATTGCAAAATTATTATTCGTGTGTACGTATAGGTGCAAAATTGGAAGAGGGAGTGCTCCAATCAAAATTTTTGTAATAACCAAAATTGTTCTAAAGAGCTTAATATACAACTTTCTATTGAAAAAATTTTCAATTGGGGGTTCAGGTGCAGAGATAAAGGGATTTTTGTAAAGAAACGTGGGGTCTCTTTTCCAAAAAAATTCTCTTTCTCTGTAGGTATCTAAGGCCCCAATTGAAAAATATTTCAAATAAAAGTTGTATATTAAGTTCTTTTGAACAGTTTTGGTTATTACAAAATTTTTAATTGGACCACTCCCTCTCTTCCAATTTTGCATTAAACATAGGATAATAATTTTACACTGTATGTATACGTCATTTTCATGTGATTTCCATACAAATGTTATCATTGAAGGGGAGGGAGTGGTTCAATCAAATTTGTTGAATAATTAAAATTATTCCTGAGGTATAAATGCACGACTTTTGTTTGAAAATTTTTTCAATTTAACGTAGTAAAATAAGATCAAAGAAATGGTGCAAATTACAATTTTGGGTTACATGGGAATTTTTTTCTTTAAAATGCTCCTTTCGGCGTCCTAATTAACCAAAAAAAAAATCCCCTTTCGGAAAGGCTTCCAAATGTGGACCTAAACTGACCACCCTCGTCGTTTTTCACGTAAAACTCTTTAAATATGCGTTTAAATAGAAAAATGTTTATTACTAAAATTAAAGCAGATCAAATTTGCAACAAAAAAGATTATATTCATTTTTCCAAAAAAGTGAACGGGTGGCGCTAAAACTCGCGTCAAAATATACAGGGTAGAAAAAATAATGATTGCCCCTCCTCATTTCCACGAATAACGTACAATTTTGGAAGGAGTAATATATATTTGAATAAAGATATACCAGATACTCTAAAAAAGCCACACCCTTCCTCTCATCGAAGTTAAAAAATGGTCGATAAAAAAACAGTTGAAAAATCGTTAGAAATTTATAAAAATGCACTGGCTTGGTTGTTTTTTAATTTACAACAGTATTACATTAAATTTACTTCTGTAGCATTGTCGTATTTCGTGAACCGTATAGTTACGCTCTTCTTGAGGTCAGGTATTTTTTGAAGTGGGTTTTCAAGTTTTGCCACAATGTTACATTGTCGATTCTACATACTAGCCATCCTCCTCTCTTCTGATCATTTGTACCACAAATTTTTCACCTGTAGCGTAAGATATTGTGATGGTTGCAGGGGTTCTTAATTTGTTTCATTTTCCTCGTAAGAAACGAGAACCATCCCATACATATTTTTTCAAAAATTCGTTTTTTTACAGAGATTGGATGCCGAATTGGCGGCGACGATTTGTCAATTATATTTATGGGCACCCAGCCAATGGATATCAAAAAATCAGTTGCCTTCAAGCAGCGAGGTAAATATCCTACCTACGTTTTTATTCAACTCTTTTTACCTGCATTTATTTTCAAACATTTTTTTTAATCCTAAAAAAAGGGAGAATTTTTTTTCCTAATATGCTTTAAAAATATCCCAGCAAGAACGAAAAAAAAATTATTAAAAAATTTTCTTGAAATGGAAAATATCTCACTTTTTGAGGCCAAAAAATTATTAATTTTGAATTTTTAATCTTTCAATACTTTGAGAAAATAAAACGTTCAATTTTTCGTGATAAAAATCTCTGTTTTTTTGGAGAATAAAATTTTTTAATTTTTTTTTTTTGAGTAAAAATATTTTTCAAGTTTTTGAAAAAATGTGATAATTTGATAAATTCTTTTTGTATGTATTTTGTTTGAAAAAATTCTCATATTTTTTTTTTTTTTTGAAATCTCATTTTTTTGTTTTTAAATTTTCCTTTGGAATCTCGGGAAAACATCTCAAATGTCTTGTATAATTCTTGAAGAATAAGAAGAAAAAAACTAGTTTATGAATTTATTTTCAAGTTTTGTTGAAGAAGAAAAAAAAACTCGGCGCTTCGCGCCTCGCGAGGGGGGGGCTTCGCCCCCTGGACCCCCTGATTGGCTCTATTTCCACACTACGTTTGAAAGTATGAAACATAGTATATGCTTTTACTCTGTGACAAAATGTCTCAAAGTCACGAATATTAATTTCAAAGGAAATTTTTTCAATTTTTTCAAAATGTCTGACAAAAAGCCTAAAAGTCATAAAATTTTTATAGAATTTTCCAAGTTTCAAAATGTCCAAAAGTCATAAAATTTATTTAAAAAAATTAAAAAGTCTGAAAGTCGTAAAATTTCTAAAAAAATAATTTAAATATACTATGCTAAAAATATAAATTTCCATGGAAATTTAAAAATCAAAAAATTCTAAAAAAAATTCCAAGTTTCAAAATGTCAGAAAGTTGTCTTTTTAAAAAAATTTCTAAGTTTCAGAATGTCTAACAAAATGTCAGAAAGTCACCTTTCTAAAAATAATTTCCAAGTTTCAGAATGTCTGAAAAAATGTCTGGAAATTTTCAAAAAAAATTACAAGTTCAAAATGTCTGACATAATGTCTAAAAAGTCGAATTTATTGAAAATTTTCTGTTTTTTATGTCATCCAAACCTAACCTAATTTAACCTAACCTAACCCAATTTCGTAACGGATTTTCGTAACGGATTTTGGTGTCGTTTTTTTTCATTTTGGTCTCCGTAAAAGCATATACTATGCTAAAAACAATTTTCTCTCAGAGATTCACCATTAAAAATTCCTGATGAAGTGATGACAATTGAAATTACCTAGGTACATATTTTATTAAAAATACAAATATCCTCCAAAAACAACCTCACTAGGAATTTAAATGGTTCGGAAAAAAATTCGTAACAAAACTTTTTGCGTGGAATTATTAAAATTGATTTAAATGATTCCCTTTATCTTTATTTTTCTTGAGAGAAAATTGATTTTAAAATTTTTTTGAATCGTTAAAATGCTACTTGTGTGAAAAATTTCTCAAAAATCGTGTAAATTCGGAAAAATTGAGAGAAATTTCCTTTGATTATTAAAATTTTTTCAAAAAATTGTTGATAAAATCATTTTAACAAAATTTATTGAAAATTATTAATAGGAGCTGGTGTTTTCTTATTCGGAAAAATTGCATTCGTGATGAGTAGGTCACTCAGATTTTCTATTCTGTGAGTTTCCCTTCTAAAAGTTTCTTTCGAAAAGGTTCCTTTAAATCTTTTGAAAATTAAAATTTTGTAAAAAATAATATAGGTAACTATCAAGATTTTTTTAATTTATGTTCGTGAAAAATTCATTGAAAAAAATATTTTTTTCCCAGTGTATCCAAAAAATTCCTTCGAAAAAGTCATTCCTTACAAACTCTTCATTATAAGAATTTAGAAATTTTCACATCATTATTTTTTTGTTGTTTCTTTGTTTCGTATTTATTTTTTATTTTTTGAAGAAATCTTGTAAAATCTGTAAAGAATTTTTTTTTTAATCCTATCTCAAAGATCTGTCGAGATTAAATTTTTTAGAAAAAATTATTTTCGATAAAAATTTTCAAGTTTTTTTTTTTGAAGAAAAAATCTTTGTTGTGAAATTAAATCATTTTGGTAGAAATGACGAAAAATCATTTTCTTAAAATTATTTTTTTGTGTACTTACTTTGATGAATTTCCGGTTTTTCAATGTCTCAAAAATCTTAATTTTTAATTTTCAAAAAAAAAAAAAAAAAAAAAACATTTTGAAGAATGTTTTTAATGAAAGTCTTGAAAAAACTTCATTTTATGAGAAAAAAATTTCTGCTTAGAAAATTGTTGGTAGTTCTCTCAAAAAATTCCCCAAAAATCGTTTTGGAAACCTCTTTGTTTGAAAAATAATGAAAATTCATTACTTCCTAAAATATTTGGTTTTGCTAAAATTCTTCATTTTTTTCGAAAAAAATTTCTGTAGAACCATGTAGAACTTTGGGGTAAATTCTCAAAAAATCTCGTTGTTTTTCAGGAGAAAAAAATATGTACTTCTTTCTCTTCAAAAAATGTGGTGTAATCAAAATTTATCAATTTCATTGCGAATTCATTTAAATTCGAAATTGCATCGCTATCGTTTCTAGGTTATGTGTTTCTCTTGGGATTTTATTGTTTCTTTTTTTCTTTTTCTTTTCTTTTTTCATTATTCGAAACCCTTACTTTACTAATTTTTTGATTTTGATTTTCTTTTTGTTGCGCTCAGATTTTACAGTGGCTGTTGTCATTGACCACAAAAGTCCTTTACGAAGGTCCGATAGTTTTTCATAAGCGAGATTCGCAGAAAAAACGAGCCACCGCTACAGAATACCAGCTAATCGCTACGTTCCTTCAACGAGTGAAGCTGAAGATCGTCGTCGATGCACTGAGATGGATTCAAGACTGAGTTGCCTTTCGTATCGCGTCCTACAAACCAGGTTTAATATTTCCTATTTTTTAAATTTATTATTATAAAGTTCTTGCTCATCATTCGGTATCTGAGCAATTGAGCAATCGTATTTTTTTTTCTCAAATGTTTAGTATTATATTATTTTTAAGTTGAATATTTTAACCCCCTTTCGGTTTTTATCATTGCTCCCACCACATCCCCTGACATTACACATAATGATGGCATTATTAGAGTGGTATATTTTTTCCTTCGAATATCTATGCGAATTCGAGTTAATTTTACGTTGTACAAAAGTGTGACGTATCTTTATAAAATCATTGTCCATTTTACATAGTTTTCTATGTACCTATCGCGCGATGATTGGATAACTTTTGGGTTTCCTTTATAGTTAATGTAATTGAAAATTGAGAAGGAACATCGAAGTTTCCATGAAGTTGGCTATCGAAGGCGAGTTACTTTTGTAAAAATCATGCATGACCACCCTCTTAGTAGAGTGGTCATGCACGCCATGATCAAGAATCGGAATGGTAATAACAAAAATTACGTGCTTAATATGTGATGCCAATACATTGTGTGTTCAAAGTTTTGGACTACAAATCGGCAAAAATAAAATAAAATAGGTAGTTACTTTGTATTGTATATACTTTCAGAGTTTTAGACTGTAAATCTGAAAAAAAAGGCGAGATTTTAGAATAATACGAATAATATAAATAATCATTGTTTTTTTATAATTTGAATAGTGACCAAATTTTCAAAAAATATATTCGCGATTTTATGAAAATAAAATTGGAACTTGAATATTTAAGCGGTGAGTGAAATAATGAAAGGACAAACGCGATGGTCCTACCAAATACGCCAATTTTTTGTTGCCGTTTCAAAACTGATTTTAAAAATTGTTTTGCAGAACAAACTAGTTTGAAATTCATGAAGTTCTAAAAACTCAAGATCAGTTTGAATCTTCCCCATATACTTTATTTTTATACTGGAAATGATTAAATTAAAATGGTTAGTAGATTGAACATTGTCTTAAAAATGTGTTTTTCACACTAACTTCACTTCATAGTCCTTAAGAATGGACGTCGAATCGTTTTCTCACATATTGAAGATGTACAAATTTTCTTTTACATCTTTGGTTGTAGTTTTTGAAGCGGTGACTGATACACCTTTCTCTACATAATTTTTCTCTCTCTCCATCAATTTTCCAAACATACTATTGTTCATCAATTTGTAAAAATTTACATCAAAATCTGTGGTAGCTCCTCGTCTTAAAAGAGTATTAAGATCGATAAATAGTCTTAGATAATTTTCTTGAGTAAACTTTAGTACTGTGTAAACCCTTTTCAACTTCAACCCATGTTTGAGAGATAATTTTAAAATCTGATAATAGTGACATTGGGATATTAGATTTTTGTTATCAGGTAGGGACCTTTCTTCGCAGGTTTCAATTTATTCGCATTTTGGGAACTCATATCCCGGAGCAACGCGACCTGCCTGGGAATGAAAAGAAAATCCGTATGCGTTTTTTGAGAATCAAAAATTTCTTCACTCTTGAATAGATATAAAGTGAATCTTTGTCAAAACCTCAATTTTCAATGCTTCAATCTTCTCTTGATGTGTAATAATCAAGAATCGTGATTTTCTTCTTCGTTGTTATTTTTGATTTCTTCTATTTTTAGAGGTAATTGGTATCCTTTTATTTCTATAACTGAAAAAATATATCGTATATGTAATTACCAATATTATAAAAAAAAATTGATGAATAATTATAGAGAAGTTGATGAAAAATATAGAAAATAAAAAAAGTGTGAAAAATTAAATTAAAAACGAAAACAAAAACTTACATAAAAAATTGAATGTGGAATCGTTAATATGGATAGTTTTAGAAACCCAGGTACACATTGGTGTGCTTATTATTACGGAAAAAAAAATGTGACTGAATATTTTGATCCAATATTCTTTACACGTTGCGGGAACATTTTTCAAATAATTCATCAATAAAATAATATGAAAAAATATGTTCCCATACATCGTAATTCAACATCTCGATTGATAAATTTTAAAAAAATATATTAAAAAATAATTTTATTCCTAATTTGAATCTCATCATATGAAACAGGTGACATTTCTGAATTGATGAACAATACCACGTTATATTCAGTATCATTCTAAAATTCAAAAAAAAAAAATAATAAATTAAAAAAAAAAATCAGCGGAAATTTTGAAAACTAAATCCAAAATTCAAAAGCTATAATCTACTTACAAAGATTTAAAAAATTTTTAGTTGTGAAATTTCATAGATTATTATTTGCATTTCATTCAAGCTTCGTTGCTTGTGTTGGGAATTAATCGTAAAAATCGAATTATTCGAAATAATCGTACTCGACAAAATTAACTCTTACTTTACGAGACATTTATTCAGTAAAGGAAACAAAACGAATGATCATGTAACTGACGTAGTCGAAAAAATACAATTTGAAAACCACGAATACGACGTGGTCCAATTAGAACAAAGTACGAGTTTTAGTACGAGTTGGTGGCCGATAAATTTTAAAATCGTAACAGCTTGTATAAATGCCAAGAGACTTTCGAGCGCTTGGAAGTTTCACCACAATATTGTGTTATGAATTCATGACATGTTTCATAGGGATTTATCACCAGTACAACTGATAACTGATGATAAATCCCTGTGAAACATGTCATGAATTCATAACACAATATTGTGGTGAAACTTCCAAGCGCTACAACTAGTATTCGATCTATTTCTGGTAAACTCATTATAAGTTTGTTGAAGTCTGGTAGTAGCATTCGAAGTTCTTTGGAGGGCTGTTCGTATTTCTTTGCATCAGATGAAAATACTTCTTTAAGCTCATCTGCTTTCATGAAAATATTTGTATCAGGTGCTATTATCCTATATGAAAAAAAAAATTGATAAAAATTTTATAATATTAATGAAACCATTTTCAGCTAAAAAATAAAATATAATCATGTTAAAAATTTGAAATGTAAGAATCAAAATATTTTAAATGAACATTGAACACAAATTACGTACAATATCTTCAATCTTCGCGAATGACTGTCTGGGGTAGAGGACTGGTCGGAAGAACGATGTCCTCTAATGAGGTAGGCAGGCGGGATTCTAATTTAAATTTTGGATTGCTTTCTGCCTTTGTCAATACCTCGAGTTGATGTAGTCGATCCAGTCTTCGCAGCACCTCTAGACTTGCTTGTAGTACCTCCATTACTTTTGGGTGGAGGCTGTAATTTTTTGATTGTCTCTTGCCTAGCTTTTCGCCTTAGCCGGACGTATGGATAATACTTCTTCTGTACCATCATCTAAGGATGGAAATTTCGCAGGAGTTTTCAGAGGAGGTTGTTTTATGTTTGACTTGAATGGAGTTCTTGGAATTTTCTTGGATGAAGAGAAAGAGAACACTTAATGGGGGTTCTTGTTGAAATATTGCAGGCATTCATTTTCAGATCTTAGCCTGGTGATGCCAATACATTGTGTGTTTAAAGTTTTGGACCATGAATCTGCAAAAAATATATACCTAAATAAATTAATAAAATAGGTAGAAATTAAATTACTTTGCATTGTATGTACATTCAGAGTTTCAGACTGTAAATCTGAAAAAGGCGAGATTTTAGAATAATATGAATAATATAGATATTAGTCATTGTTTTTTTATGATTTGAATAGTGACCAAATTTTCAAAAAATATATTCGAGATTTTATGAAAATAAAATTGGAACTTTATTATTTTTAAATTGACATAAAAATATTGAGAGCTGCGAGCGAAATAATAAAAGGACAAATGCGATTGTCCTACCGAATGCGGCAATGTTTTGCCGCGGTTTTGCAACTGATTTTAAAAGTTAACTAGTTTAAAATTCATATAATTTCTCTCTCTCTCTCCATTAATTTTTCAAACATACTATTATTCATCAATTTGTAAAAATTTGTCCTGGATATCAGATGGAACTGTTTGACCTCTTGATACTGTCTTTGTTAGGTTGATGCTAGAAAGTATATAAATCTTCCATATTTTCTCTCTTTCTGTCACCATATCAGATCTCAGTAGACACGGTACAGCATTGCATGAGAGTGGTGCCAAATTACCCAAAAAATCTAAAGCTATTTGATTCATCTCTATCTGGCAGGCAATCTGGAAAGATATAGATGGAAGTGCCAGAGATATGCGAGCAAGGGTTAAGGCTGTCTTGTCGGCTTTGCTGTTGTTTTTAATTCCAGAAACTAGAGTGTTAAAATCATTCACATGCGAATTGTTTATGCTCTTTTTCATTTTGTAAACCATTGTCCCTCCAAGATGGAATAGACATAAGAGTTGTACCACTCGGGATGTATCAAATAAAGCTATTTTCTTTGCAATTGCATCAAGATTAAATCCCTCGAACTTGTACTTGTCTTCAACTGTAGATATGTCCTCCTTTAAATTGGTGTAGTCTTTGAATTTCTTTGCAAATTCATCGACAAATTTTAAATATTCAGACATCTTAATTATTGTTTTATAGAATAGCTAGAGAACAAAGTAGCGCCTTTCAACGAAATAAAATCTTCCATAGTAGAACGTTTTAATCGTACAATGAACGAAAAATTAAAATTATATTTCGAAGTTTATCAAAATCACCAATGGGTGAATATTTTACCCGAAATTTTGCGAGAATACAATGAAAAAGATGTCCATCGAACACTAGGAGTACCTCCAGTAAAAGTTAAAAAAACAAACGAAAGAATCATTCTTGGTCGAATGTATTCGTTAAAAAATTTCAAACTGCAAAACGGGGACATCAACTGGTTCTTTTTTCAATGCTCTGAAAAAATGAAAGAACTCAAAAAAAAAAAAGAAATCTGTAAAAAATGGTTTACCTTGGTTCCTTCTTTTTTCAATTATCTGTAAAAAATGAAAAGTCTTGAGAAAATAAAATTTTTAAAACCTTAACCATTTTTTACCTTTATTTCTTCCTTCATATAAGAATGCGCCCTCTGAAATAGAGGTAAAAATGTATCAAGTTCTAAAAAATTTCACAATATAAAATGAATAAATCTTTTTTACCCTATTTTCTTCTTTCCAGTTTTTATTAGTTGGATATTTTGACACAATTCCTTGTTTCTTGAACGTTCTATGGCTAACGCACAGGCCAGGTAGTCCTTCAATTTTCCTTTCTGTATAACTTGGCGTCGGAGAGCAGCTACTCATACTCGAGAACAATGAAATCATCGCACAAATCGAACCAATCAAATTGGGCTCCGCCGCCGGAGATGAGTTGAGCGACAATTTCGGTTTTAACGTACTAAAGGCCGTTGATCGTTACGAGAAGCGTAACGGTAAAATACCGAAACTCATAGTGATATTCAGAGACGGTGTCGGCGACGGAAACCTTCGTTACGTGAGAGAGCACGAAGTCCAGAATATCAAAGACAGCTTAGCGAACGTGTACGCTCGTCAGAAAGAACTGAAGGATCAAAAATTGCGATTAGCTTTCGTAGTCGTCAGCAAAAAGGTGAACACTCGGCTCTTCGCCGATAATCGTAATCCGGTTCCCGGAACCATAGTCGACGATGTGATCACAGATCCGTTGAAGTATGATTTTTACCTCGTCTCGCAAACCGTACGTCAGGGCACTGTCACGCCCACTTATTACAATGTGTTGGAAGACACGACCGGATTAGCCCCCGATCATCTGCAGCGTTTGGCGTACAAGTTCACTCATCTTTACTATAACTGGAGTGGAACAGTCCGCGTACCGGCGTGAGTTTTGTTTAAAAAATTTTGATTAAATTTTTGTATTTTTTAAAAATTATTTTTTATTTTATTTTAAGTAACATCCCTCACATGTGACATCAAACCTGATACATAAATCAGTCAGTTTTGGTAAGCTTATTTTTATTTATCCATCGAGCAAATTGTTAACATAGGGTAGACGTACCAGTTTGCAACGTGTTAAGCAAATTCTCAACTTCTAAGCACCATAAAATGTTCATTGATTTTTTTAATAACATCTGCAGTTTCTAAATGTAAATTGACCAATTACACATTTCCAAAATCCACACTAATTGCATTTATATGAAATGCAAAGCCATACCTTGATAAGAGAAAACAACTTAGCCGTGTTTCATAAATAAATTTCACATTTCTAAAATTCAAATCATTCGATTATCATTATTTAATACACGCTCCCAAATTTAAAAAAATACACTTTAATTATGTCATCCGTCTTCTGACGTTATGTACTGTACTAATTATTTTTTATAGCATTTCACAAATGCAAATCATTCGATGCGTTAGCGAATTTTTTCAAAGAAATCCTCACTAATTAAACTTGGAACTTGATAAATTACAAAATGCAAAATGCAAAACGACAATGTAAGTGTAGTAATTATTTTTTATAGCTGAATTTCTTAAATGCAGATCATTCGATGCGAATTCGCAAACCATCGTCATTAGAATAAAAAAATAATTATAGAAAAATGCAAATTGCCAAATATTCTCTCTCTAGCCACACGTAAAAATATATGCGTCCAGCTGTTTTATACCAAACCACAATCTAACCAGTGATTTCAGGCCTCAGACGTCTTGCATTATATTCGCAAACCTATTATGAATCACAGCACCTACATTGCTTTGCTACCGGATTTTTTCATTTTTTACTATTCGCGTCTTCGCGGTTTGAAATAAACCACAATGAAAAATTTTCTAATTATTTTTATAGCATGCAATTACCCACTTCGGACTTTGTCGTATTCAGGACTTAGAAAAATTTCGAGAGTGCGGTCTTTGGTGCTAGTGACAATGATTTTTCCTGTACTTCTAGGCTTTTTTAGCCTCATAAAAATTGAAAGTTCGGTCTTTGGTGCTAGTGACAACCTGTACCAAAGGTTGTACTAGGTTGACAGTGGACATGATGATGAACTTTCCTTTTTAAAGGTAAAAACATTCTAAAAAAATAACCACTTTGCATAATTCGAATTCAATCATTTGGAAATCATAAAATTGATTTTATGGTACCATGATGAGCAGATGAAAGAAAATTAATAAGGAATATTCACTTTATGAACGTACAATTTAAGGCTACGGCTGTGGCATTTTTCTTTGGCAATGACGGAAACTTTACCACTGATTAGGGTGTAGGAGTTATAGGGTTAATTCGATGCTCGCAGCATACACCAACTACGAAATTTTTAACCCTGCATTTATATGTTTCAAGTATCATCAATTTGCTCCCGTTTGCACAATTCTGGAAGTTAATTAAATACAATTATCGATACAAAAATTAATACCCGTATGGTAGAGTGTCGTAATCTTTACCTATCAACCTTTTATCAAAGTTGAAAGATAGGGTTCTTTTACCCTCTTCCGTATGGATATTTTTCGTATCTTTTTTGCACACAAATTGTGTGTTTTTCACCAAAATATTATTTTTTTCACCGTCCACCAATTTTTCCAAGGTTTGCCCGTTAATTTTTTTCGTGTTTTTATAGTGGAGTGTGAAACCCTTTACCGTTGTTACATTTTTCGTGTGGGGTTCATAACTCCGAGGTCCGTGGATCGAAACCACGCTCTGCTAAATTTTTTGATAATAGAAAGAAATTTACATACATTTTTTCAATATCCATATGGTAAGGTGTCAAAGTCTTTATTCATCAAACGCTTGTCAAAATTAAAAGACAAAGTTCGCTTTACATTTTCATTACGAATGTTTTTGGTTTTTTTTTGACAGACGAATTGAATGTTTTTAGTGGGGATATTTTTCAATTCACGATCTATTAATTTCTCCAAAGTCTTGCTGTTAATTTTTTTGGTGTTTTTATAGTGGAGTGTGAAACCCTTCACCTTTGTTACATTTTTGCCTTTCATGGTCCTGAAGTGATATTACATACATTTTTTCAATATCCATATGGTAAGGTGTCAAAGTCTTTATTCATCAAACGCTTGTCAAAATTAAAAGACAAAGTTCGCTTTACATTTTCATTACGAATGTTTTTGGTTTTTTTTGACAGACGAATTGAATGTTTTTAGTGGGGATATTTTTCAATTCACGATCTATTAATTTCTCCAAAGTCTTGCTGTTAATTTTTTTGGTGTTTTTATAGTGGAGTGTGAAACCCTTCACCTTTGTTACATTTTTGCCTTTCATGGTCCTGAAGTGATAAGACTTGGGTCCAATGGCTACCCATTTTTTAATATGGTCAGAATAGTCCTTCAATTCATCGGTCCATTCTCCTAGTAGGTCGCCAGTCTTAACCGTATTTGAACCGTTATCTTTGTATACAACCGAATCTGTATCACAGTAGATAACGGCTTCCCCAAGTTCACATAGTTTATTGTAAAGTCGCAGGCGGGCGTGTGCAGTAGTGTAAGAAGCGATAAAAATGTTTATATTGTATGAATTTTCCACAAATTGATCTCTGAACATTCCAGACTATGTATTTACGGCACCTGAAATAAATGTAGTCAATTTCCTTGTAGCATGCGGCGTTCTTTCGATTCCGCTTTAAGTTGTAGATATCTATTCAGTTTTCGTGATGGAATGAGATTGGTGGGGACAATCCAAATAGGTGCGTTCCACGGCGATTTTGAAGCGTCATTCTTTGAGTAATTAATATGTGTTAATCCACAAAAATTTAAAAATTTGGTAGATATTATGGACACTTCAGCTCCAGTGTACACTATTAATTTGTTAACTTCATTTAGTGTGAATGAGCTATTTAAATTTACGTGTATTGATTGATCAAAATTTTTTTCTTTTTCAAAATTGATAAATCATTACAGAGAAGTTTACATTGAAAGATAGAAAAATATATGGTTATCGTAGAAATTGATTATCGTGAATTACGTTTATAACTGGCTATAGATTTGGTAGAACTCTTAAAAATATGAACTTGTTTTTGTAAATAAATAATTCATTCATTAGCAGATTTTGCATAATAAAGAAGTTATCTTTGAATCAATCTTTTTTAATTTCATAAAGGTTTATGAAAAATATAGTTTAAAAAAATAAAAATAAAAATAGAAACAGAAACAAAAACTTACATAATATTTTCCAAATATTTTAAAAACATATCGTTTTCACTCGTAGTAACCACATTTTGCAACGTTCTCGAGTATTTGCATAAAAATAGAAACAGAAACAAAAACTTACATAATATTTTCCAAATATTTTAAAAACATATCGTTTTCACTCGTAGTAACCACATTTTGCAACGTTCTCGAGTATTTGCAATGGATAACGCGTATGAACGTTATTCTTTACACGTTGCTGAAACATTTTTTAAATCATTCATCGATAAAATGAATGAAAAAATATGTTCCTATATATCGTAATTCAACATCTCGATTGATGAATTTCAAAAAAATATATTGAAAAATGAAAAAATCAACAACACAATTTAATCTTGATTGATGTTTTTGGTGTTAAATGTGATTCTGAAATTTAAACGAACGATCGACTTTTACTGCTATTTTCTTAGAGAGAAAAACTGTAGCTTTCTCCAAAACTATGTAACGTGTCATATCAATACTAAAATTTCAAATCTGATGTAAAATGGAAAACTTACTGTTATAGTAGGTACTGACACTTTCTTGTCCTTGTTGCTGATCTCGTTGGTCGGATATATCTCCAACTTCACCGCAAAGTCTCCATTCATCGCTGGACACTTTGCGGTATAAAGTTGACCGTCCATTACCTTTGAAATACAACAACAAATTGCGCCAACGTTCAATTGAGAACTCGTACGAGGAAATAACTTGTCGCTTTCTGTGAGGGTAGTATTGTTGCCACTCTCTCGAACGTTGGCACCGACATTGGCTACTGGTGTATGTACAATCGTGGACGATATGGAGCTGGTCGCCGTGTCTGGCAATGATGTATACCGAGCCAAAAAACGCGATCTCCAGGACTCTCTCCAAGAGTCCCAGATCGAATATGGCAACGTCAATGAACAGTACGTCGTGGACAATCCTGCGCCACAGAGGTGTTTCGCGAAGCAAGAAACGGAGTCGATGGTCAATGGATCGGGTATCTCCTTCAAGTGCTGTAGTAAGACTTGCCATTGCCCGATTCCCATCTTCAATGAAGGTGTCGCTCCCTCCATCGCTATCAAAAGGGATTTCAGTGAACTGGCGTACATTACTTCCCAAAGAAATGTCACCGCTGTCAGATAGGTCACCAAATTGAAGGGAGTTAACTGATTCAAATAGGTTTGGTTTGGAGAGGAGCGACCATCCACTTCCAATGGTATCGTTCGTGGAGCTTCTACTCTGATTATCTTCGTCGTATGATCGTCTTGGAGAATTTGGCTAAAGAAAAAATGTTATTAATACTTTGAATCATAAAAAAAAAAAATTCAAAACATTATTCTTACTCGAAAATATTTTCGTATGGACGTTTGCGTGTCATTCGGTTACCCAGTCAAGGTACGTTTGTACATTTAAATATATTGAGATGGGATCAACAAATTTTATTAATATAAAATTATAATAAAATTTTTAATTAAAATTTTTAATTATAAAAAATACTAATTTAAAATTATAATATTAAATAAATTTATAATTATTATAAAATTATCTTTATAATGAATTAACATGTACATTTAAATATATTGAGATGGGATCAACACACACCCCCCCCCCCCCCCGCAACCTTTTGTACCCCAAGAGGGGATCTCAAGGATCACTCACATATCATTTACTTGTCTCTGAATCGGACCACCGGAGTCGCGTATTAACTCAAGTTAATACGCATTCCGGACTTAGAAAAATTTCGAAAGTTCGGTATAGGGGTTCCCATACTACTTATGTATTTACGGCACCTGAAATAAATGTAGTCAATTTCCTTGTAGCATGCGGCGTTCTTTCGATTCCGCTTCAAGTTGTAGATATCTATTCAGTTTTCATGATGGAATGAGTTGGTCGATTATCGCTTGTTGATTTTTGATATGCTCATTTATGAATTCCATTTGATTTTTATAAATATTTCGTTCTTCGTCTAATAATTTATAGAGATTTTTTGTAGATTCGTCGTCTTGCATATAAATTTTTGGTTGACTGTAATTTTTGTTCTAAAAGTTCTAGTTGTCTACTGTTCTCTGCGTGTAGGTTTTCAAATATTTGTTGACAAACATATGACATTATTTCGAATGTGTACACTTGAAGAGAAGAAATAATTTGTAAGACGCGAACAGTAAAAATAAAAAAAACGTGAAAAACGAAAAATTTTGAACCGTGAAAAAATAAACTAACGACACTCGATAAAGCGATGAAAAATTTTTGAAAAAGAAAAAAATTTCAAACCGCGAAAAAATCAATCAACGACACTTGGCAAAGCGATGTACTGTATTGCAAATCCAGACTTTGAAATTTTTTGAAATATGTAGACAGGTACTTAGATATTTGACCATCAGAGATTATTTTTTCTAAGACCCAAAACAACATGTGGAGGGCAGCAATCATTACCTTAGTCATGGAGTCATCACTAGACCTTAGGGTAACGATATCATAAAGTGTCTTGTTTACTCGATATTTAGTGCAAATTAGTCCCAATGTAGTCGATGCTGCGTTGAACATGCCCATTAGCATTCCTCCAGATGATCGAATGAATATTTTCTCTTCCAAGTAATGTAAGACTTCACCAAACAACTCTTGACAATATGGATTCATTCTGTAAATCAGATCATGTTCCCATTCTGGTCTGTTATAGGAGTCCTTTGATTTGAATATTGGACACTCTCCTAATTTTACTCTCTTGATACTAAGAACAAAGAATGCATATTTGCATATTAAGAGGAATAGAGTCTAAGAACGAAGAATGCATATTTGCATATTAAAAGAAATAGAGTCTCCAGTTTTGTAGGAGGTTGTATGCCCATTTCTTCTCTCTTGGTTTTGTCAAAGAAAATGTAATGCATATAAATGAATATTTGTGGGCTCAAGCATTCGTTAAATTTAGTTGCGTCTTCAGTCATTAAGAGTATGAAGTGATCAGAGGATGTCTTTGCTGCCCTCTTTTTTGACGAAGATGGATCACTCTCGAAGACTGGTCTTTCAGTAGCAAGCATGCTAGAGTTGATCGAGTCCAAGTTCTTGTTTATCTTGACTTTTTTCTCTTCACCTCCGATACTGATGGTTGACCCTTCGATTAACTTGCCAAGCTCTAAATGGAACTTCTCAATGATCCTGAAGGGCATTCTCAATAGGATACTATTGCTCTTGTTGTTAGTTTTCCTCTTTCTTTATTTTTTACATATGCACAAAACTCGCGGGACATGTCTATAACTTTGTCGAAGACATCTTGCCCTTCAAAGGTTTCCTTAATGTATCTAACTCTTCTGGATTTCACCTCAAAGTATTTTCTTTCCTTCTTATCAAATTTCCGTTTCGTGATGTAGTAAGATTCTGGGACTGTGACAACAATCTTGTCATTGCTCATTAAGTCGAAAGTACATTTGATCCATTCAATGCAGTTAGAAACTTCTACATTAAGATTTTCTTTGAAGCATTCGTACATTCGGATATATGCGTTTGCACTAAAGGTATTGCACTAAAGGTACTTTGTCTCTTTAGGCAGTCCCAAGTTTGTCTACCTTGAGTCAACACGTCTGAGTTGTTCGCCATTTCTTCTTCCATTACTTCGTTACAAGTTCGTATGATGTCGACGTGGTTCTTTATGAAGAATTCTGTGGCCATCATTTTGGTATCATAGGGGCTAAAATTCCCTGTTACTTTATCGAATGGAAAAGGTTTCTCATTGTTCCACATCAGGTTGTCGATCTCAAAATTTCCTATCATCATTGTTCGATCCTCATCTTTTCTGTTATATTCCAAAGTTCACTTAATGGTTTCGGCTACTTTTGTCGCAGTAGTTCCAGATGTAGTGGGGGGTGGATCAGTATAAATGTATAATCCACTTAAAGATGATAGGCTGTCGATTTCAGTTGTCTTGGGGATTCTGTATTCAACGCCAAGTTTTTGGAGTTGTGCGTCATTGTTTATGTCTGCGATAAGGGGGAGTAAGAGTGTGTTAAATCTGACTGGTGTTTTTGGAGCATTCATATTTACATTTTTTTATTACAATACCTAATATTGATAAATTTTAACTTGAGAAAAACTTTTTTTCCTATATGAAGAATATATTGATACAAATTTTATAATAATAATAAAACTATTTTTAACTAAAACTTGAGATAAAATTATGACAATTTTTTTAATAATTATTTGAATAGTGACCAAATTTTCAAAAAATATATTCGCGATTTTATGAAAATAAAATTGGTGGGGACAATCCAAATAGGTGCGTTCCACGGCGATTTTGAAGCGTCATCCTTTGAGTAATTAATATGTGTTAATCCACAAAAATTTAAAAATTTGGTAGATATTATGGACACTTCAGCTCCAGTGTACACTATTAATTTGTTAACTTCATTTAGTGTGAATGAGCTATTTAAATTTACGTGTATTGATTGATCAAAATTTTTTTCTTTTTCAAAATTGATAAATCAATATTGGTAAATTATTATAATTTTGAAAACTTGGGTATTCGCGCACTTGTCCCACACTTGTTAAGTAATAAGTATACTATTTACCGCTTAAAAATACTCCATTCTCTTCACGGGCTGCCTGCACATGGGGCATGTCTCCAATCCAGGCTCGTTCTCGTTTTGCCACCGAAGGCAGCAGGTCCGACAGAAGGAATGCGAGCATTGCAATTTTACTCGCGTTTTGTTTCGCAGGCACACCCCGCATCTGTCATCCTCTCCTTCGGCGTCATCGATTATTTCCTTCCATATTGAATTTTCCTCTGGCGTTGCTTCACCGTCTTCTTCCATCTCCTGGAATCCCCAATCGTCTACTAAAGGTTCTTGGGCCCTTTCTTCCATCGCCTGGTGGTATTCTACTTCAGCCTGCAGTCTCTCAGCCTGCTCATCTGCGGCTATTTCTTTTAATAAATTTTGCACTTCTTCCACGGTGGACTGCTTCTCTATTTCTTTTAGCATTCTCTCTACGTCTTCTTCAATCATTGCGATACATCGCCACTCCACCTCGTCTTTCCTTAGCATCTCCTTTGCTTTACGTACCATGTACTCTAAATGTACTAATTTTGCCGGTGGCCTGGCCCGAATGACATCTTTCAAAATTGGCCGATAAATTTTGAACATGAAATTTTGATAGTTCATTTTTTTGCGAATCACTTGAAAAGTTTTTAACTCGGAACAAAAATCAACTACGTACCAGACAGGCACAACTGCTTCCCCGGACATTGTCGGCCATGGCACTGGCATCGGGCGCGTCCACGGGTGGCGGATAGTGGGGTCCCCTAAAATTGAGGATTGTCGTGAATATGCGGAGCAGGTGCTCCAATAGCGACCGCGGACCAGGCTCGTCTTTGACGTAAATTCATGTTGTTCGGCGGTCGGTAAAACTGTTTTCTTACTGCTTTACCTAATTTACTTAATTATATTTCTTTTATAATTGGTTATTGGTTTCTACATAAATAAACCGGTTTACCTTAATTTTAAAAGTTTTGTTTTCGTTTACGTGGCGGTCTTGTTGTACAGTATAGTTTTAGAAGGAATCATAACCACTTGTAAGTACCTACTTCTGTTTCATTCATTTTCGTCGTCCTTGAATTAAACTTGACTGCGCATTCACTTTCAGGTACGATGTGTGAAGCCGATAATGATCGTTGATAATTAATTGATAAGACAGTAATAATCGTGAATATATCGTTATTCCGGAAAAATTAACAGTACTATTATTCGCGCTAATTTACTTAAAAAACGTTATTAAGACGATCAACGAGTTTTACTCGTACTGACTACTTTTCTTATCGGCTACTCAAAATGCAAAATATAACTAACTATATATATTAGCTTAAAACAATAGGAAGAACCGTAGCTGTACCGCTGTTGCAATTATGTTTGCTTGCACAAAACATAATTGTTTCAAAAGTAGGTTAGTTCCATGGAAATGGAAAAACCGTATTGGGTGCACGTAGGCACAATTTGTATAAGCGGTAAAGTTACGGTTTGACAATGGTATTTCCTAAAGTCGTAAAAAAGCATTCATTACTGTCCAGCAAAATTTGGAAAAAGTTTTGATCTTTAGGAATTTTAATATTTCAATAAATTTTCGAAATAAGATAATTTTATCGAGTTCAATTTATTAGGTATTCTGAATCTGAATAATTTTCATAAAATTTGTTAATTTTTTATTATTGATGAGTTTTAAAAATTCGTTCTATTCTCAAGGATTTAATTAATTTTTACAATTTCCAAAATATGGAAAAAATTCTGAAATACAGAAGAAATTTCTAAATTTCAATACATTCTTGAAATTTGACCGATTTTTGAAAATTTTATCGAATTCAATTTGGTAAGCATTCTGAATCTGATTAATTTTTATAAAATTTGTAATTTTTCATTTAGTTTTGATAAATTAAAGAAATTAAAGAAAGTTTTAAACTTTTTTTCAAATTAGTAATTCTGCGAAATTTGGTAAAAATTCAAAAGGTGAAAAAATTGACGAAAATTGAAGAAAATTGCAATTTCAGTATTTTTTTATATTTGAGTAATTTTAATGTTGATAAATTTTCGAAATTGAATCGGAACGTTGTTACATAGAGAAGTACTCTGTGATACTTAGTAGTAGAGCTTCTACCTCTGTACACGTATTCCCCAGTAGCATAATTGAAACATGACGAAATAGCATAATTCGCTATAAAACATACTATATTGAGACCAAATACTTGATACATACATATTAAGACCGAATCGCGGTATGTCGTGGTTAGTTCGCGACCTAACCACGCACACGTCCTCGTATTACGAGATGCATTGAAACCGAGTAAAGCCTAACCGAAGGACTCAACTCTACAGTACTTTACTTTAAGACTAAAACATCACGGCGGAGTTACGCCGAGCTAGCGAGCTACCTCGTCGTACCCCCCTGCCACATTACCCATCAGGAGACAGTGTTACCCCAGTATAGCGGGCCATATCTAACTGTATCAACGTTATTTTCAAAGTTTGACGAAGTTTTACAATTTTTACAATTTTTCAAATTTGGTAAAAATTAAAAAGTTTGAAAAAATTTAAAATACAACAAAAATAGCAATTTTGGTAGTTTTTAAATTTTAATAAATTATCAAAATCAATTAAATTTTTGTTGAAAATTCAAAATTTGATAAAAATCGAAATTTCAGTAATTTCTTAGTTTTGATAAATTGAAGAAATTAAAGAAATTTTTGAACTTTTTTAAAATTAGTAATTCTGCAAAATTTGGTAAAAATTCAAAAGGTGAAAAAATTGACGAAAATTGAAGAAAATTGCAATTTCAGTAATTTTTTATTTTTTGCAATTTTAATTTTGATAAATTTTCGAAATTGAATCGGTACATTATTTTCAAAGTTTGATGAAGTTTTTTACAATTTTTACAATAATTTTTCAAATTTGGTAAAAATTGAAAAGTTTGAAAAAATTAAAAATACAACAAAAATTGCAATTTTGGTAGTTTTTAAATTGTTAATAAATTTTTTTTGAAATTTGTTAAAAATTCAAAATTTGATAATATCTAAATTTTAATGAATTTTTGAAATTAGAATAATTGACATTTAGTTAAATCATGGAAAATTTGAAAAAGTTAATTTTCAATGTTGACCAATTTTTACAATATTTTTAATATTATCGGTAAAAATTATGAAATTTAATCATTTTAGCGTGTGGTGCTGCTTTGTAAATAATTTGTTAAATCATATTTTTTTTAATATATTTATTTAACGTCGCTCTACACAATGGTAAATTGCGACGCAATACAGTTTTTACAAGTATATAAGTAATTTACATAATAACCGCGGAACACTCTCTGATTAATCGCATTTAAGGTTTTGTAGTACTGGAGGGTGGAGTAAGGAGTTGCTTCAAATGTGCTGCAGAAAGTTGAAGATTCATGTTTGGTATTGGTGGAGTCCGAGTTCCTGTAGTAGTGCTGGGGTGAAGATTGAAGTAGCCTTGGTAGTGGTGGAGGGTGGAGTATGGAGTAGCTTCAGCTGTGTTGCAGAAGGTTGAAGAATTATGTTTGGTACTGGTGGAGAATGGAGTAGCTTTAGTAGTGCTGGGGTGAAGATTGAAGTAGCTTTGGTAGTAGCCGTGAACGATTTGTACAGTTGTATATCAACAAAATCTTCATCATCATCATCATCACCACTCATCATCACCAGCACCATCATCATCATCATCAAATTTCAATGCATCATTAGTATGATTGTTTTCATTTTCTTTATGTACAGATGAGTCTGTGGAATCAATATCTAATGTTATAATGTTTTAAAAGAATTTTGGATGAGAAGTTTAACTGAAATTCTGATTTTGGTAGAAAAGAAATTCTTTGATGTTTTGAGTACGGAAAAATCCACATTTTTTGTGGAGAAAGAAGTTTTTCTTTTACTTGCAGAAAAGAATCTTTCATTTCCTTTTTTTCAATTATAAAAGTTCTTTCTTGAAAAAATATATACCTACTTCTTTAAATTAAAAAATTACAAATTATTAAAGTTCCTTTTAAATTGAAAATTTTTTTAATTATCAATTTTTTCAATAGAAAAAATCGGTAATATTCTAAAAATGATTTTGATTGAAAAAAATTGTGCATTTGTCAATTCTACGCCGTTTATTCTATGTAAAAACCTGCCTTTGAATAATATTTGAGTATTGGGATCTTTGATGACATCTGCTATTCTAGCCATCTTCGAAAGTTCTCTGTCGAGGAGTTCTATGACGGGACGAGGGTTATTTCTGATGATCACATTGGTTGAGAGGAGCGCATCTACTCCTTGCACTATTTTTTGGAACTGCGACGAAATATTTACAACATTCTGCTTCAGTGTGGCAGTGCAACCACTCGTTATGTTTCGATACAAATCCGTATAGCGCTTAAATTTTGAAATTTTTTCATAAAATATTCCATGTTATAAGGAGCATATATACTAGGTATGTTTTAGAATGTATTTTACCTCTATAGCTGAGTTTGTCGAGTTTAATTCTCTGGCCTGTTCGATGAGGGAGTAAAATTTTTCGTTTTCCTCGTTGACATCTTCCATTTTAAATTGATTTAGCTTCAGCAAAGAAAATTTTTAATTCATCAATTAGATGGTACAAAACTTGAATTCATTTCTTTCCTAAAAATTTATTTAAAATAATTTTTCAATATTAATTTATATAAATTTTTAATTTTTATTAATTATAATAAAAATATTTAATTAATTTATTATTGATCTCGTTTACGTATTATAATGCAAAACTCAAGAAAATATTGGGGGGGGGGGCAAGTGTCCCCTTGCCCCCCCCCCCCCCCAAGTTACGCCTGCTCTATCTATACCTATGTTTTATGAAAAATACTTTTCCCAACAAAGGGCACAGGTACCGTATATGATATATGCACTTTTTGCATCTTGTTGAGAAAACTATTTTTTTTTTCAAGTTTCAAGTCTATTACGTGTGTTGTACGAGTTTCATTTTTAATCGAAGTTTCAAGTCTATTTTATTCATTTGTTTAAATAAAATAGACTTGAAACTTCGATTAAAAATAATTTTGGTATTGAGATTGGGAACCAAAAAAAAAAAAAAAAACTTACAGTTATCGTTTAGTCCGGCCATGCTCTTAATCCTTTTAAAATAATAAACGAAATTCTCGTATATGTCACACTTGAATTCTCTGCCTCTATGGCAAACAAATTTCAAACAAATTTATACTCCAAGGCTTTCAGTATGGCCGGGAAATATATTTTTGAGAAGAATCGAAGCGAGGCCTCAACGTCTCTTATTGAATTACGTTCGCAGCTCATATACAGCAATAGCGGTTAGACTAAAGATAAAAATTAATATAATAAATTTAATTATTAAATTATATTTTTTTAAAAATAAAAATTATTAAAAGTAAAATTTTAAATTAATTTTATTTAAAAAAGATTTTAATAATAATTAATTTTTAAATAAACTAGAATTAGATACTCTATTATTTTAAGTTAAATTTAAATTAAATTATTAAATAAATTTATTAAAATTATTAAATTTTGGCAGTATGCTTTCAGAAATTCAAATTCTGAAATAGAAAGTATATCAACTGCTTCCATAATGAACGTCGTACGGTTCCTAGGCGCTTTGCGGTTGTACTTAGATTCTGAAAATTTCATAAAGAAAATTATTATGTGAGAATCCATCTGTGTATAGGTATACGCATTTAAACATTTATCGTAAAAGAACAAACTGACCTTCCGCATTTTCTCTTCTAAATTCTTAATCTTTGATTTGGTTCCTTTTGGTGGTACCCTTTTAGGGGATTGATTTGAATTTATTTCGCTGGATGAGGTTGTAGCAGTGCGGGGGTTTCTATCTGGTTTACTTGATGAGCTTTTTTTAGTGGTGCGGGGGGTAGTTTTATCTGGTTTGCGGGATGTTGTTGTGTTCTTGCTCGTGGTTTGTTCAGTTGAATTTTTCTTTATACCGTCTTCACCTGCTGACATGAGGTCAAATTGACAGTAGCAATAAGATGGCGTTGAGAAAATATATATTGCACATGATTCAACTGATTCAACTGATTCAACTGATTCAACTGATCTTTTAAACTGTGATGAAGGTTTTGGACAGAACTGAAAGTGGATTGTTTTTGAATTGATAGTTGTAGTAATTGAGAATAAGAAACAATTTGAACTGCTTACGTCCTTCTTGCCAAGTTCCAGTGTATAAAAACTGTGATGTAAGTCGGATTGTCCTCCAATGCTCTCGAAGTAAGAATTATACACTCTATAGCGTGTACTAAAGTCGTCACTCATCAAGAAGTCTTTCATTTTTTGCAATTCGATTTCGTGACTCAATTTTCGCTTCATTGTTACTTTCCACAAATGGCCTAGAACATCTGCTCTTCCTTGTTTATACATGTATACAAGGACCTCGATCTGTAATAAGAATTAAATTAATAATTCCAATAAGATAAAAAAATTAAGCTTCTAACTTAAAATTTTTAATTTAAATTATATTATATTTTATTAATTAATTTTTATTTATATAGTTTATATTACAAAACATTATATTTTCAATATAAAAAATTTATTTAAAAATATAAATTAACTTTATTTTTTCAAAATAATATTATAATTATTTAACTATTTAAATTTACAAAATTAAAATTCATCAGTTAATTTCTTATTTTCAATTATGAGAATTTATCAAATTTTTGTAGAGCATATCTAAATTTGAATCAAAAGTTTCGAGGTTTTTGTTGAAAACCAAAATTTTTGAAGAGTCATCCAAAATTTTCCAAACATGATAGCAAAATATATATTGAAATTTTTTTAATTTTTAAAATTTTAAAAAGTATAGCTTTTTAAAAAAAATTATTTAACCCTTAAAACCCCAAGAAGATTCAGATGATTTACCGCAAATTTTTTCATATATTTGAAAGTAGGCAAGTATGAATAGCACAATTACCCATTGATTGCCTATCTGCCCCTTAAAACCATTTTGGAAACAACAGGAACCTTTTTTCGGTTTTCAAGGAAATCCAAAATGAAAAAACATTCAACTTTGTTCAATTTTACACAAGATGACATAAGACCAATAGTTAAAAGATAAAAAAATTAAAACGTCAATTTGACCAATATTTACAATTTTCAAAATTATTGGTAAATTAGATAAATTTTTTAAATGCAGCAAAAATGAATAATTTGGTAAAATTTCAACATTTAATAATTTCTAAATTTTAATAAATTTTTGAAATTAGATGAGTTTTCAAAATTTAGTTATCTAAATATCTTGAAAAATTTGAAAAGGGTAATTTTCAATGTTGACCCATTTCTACAATATTTTTAATATTATTGGTAAAAATTATGAAATTGGATAATTTTTGAATTTTAATAAAATTTTGAAACTATAGATCAGTTTTCAAAAGTTGGTCAATTTTCAAAATTATTGGTAAATTTGATAAATTTTTTAAATGCAGCAAAAATTAAAATTTAGGTAAAATTTCAACATTTAATAATTTCTTAATTTTAATAAATTTTTGAAATTACATGAATTTTCAAAATTTAGTTAAATCTTAAAAAATTTGAAAAGAGTAATTTTCAATGTAGACCAATTTTTACAAAATTTTCAATGTTATTGATAAAAATTATGAAATTGAATCATTTTTGAATTTTAATAAAATTTTGAAATTAGATCAGGTTTCAAAAGTTGGCCAATTTTCAAAATTCATGTAAAATTTTTTAATTAGTATAAAAAAAAATGTAAGGTCAATCTTTGCATTTTTCAAAATTATGGGTAAATTTTTTAAATGCAGTAAATATTTAAAATTAGATAAAAATTCAAAAATGCAATATTATGTAATTTTTAAATTTTTATAGGTCATTTTGACCAATTTTTACAATTTTCAAAATTATTGGTAAATTTGATAAATTTTTTAAATAGTAAAAACTAAAAATGTGGTTAAAATTCAACACGAAAAGGGAGAAATGTGTGATAAAAGCCGCGCCGACATGGCCAATTTGTAAATGAAAATTAAAATACATTGTTTTGATAAAATACCTTGGGAATGTCAGTATGTCATATTCCCCATTTTTGGAAAATCCATTTTGAAATAATGCGAAAGAAAAATGTAAATTCAATAAACAATTGAGATACCGAATGTCCCAAGCCTATATCATCATTCCAAAAGTAAAATTGATAGAGTTAGGTATAAGAACTGGGTGTCACACTGAGCTAATGGAACGTGTTCTACCTACTACCATAATTGAAACTTACGCGAAATAACTAAGCTCGTACTTAGAAACACTTTTATTGCATATTAAGACAACACATTGAAACCAAACTTGATATTTAACACTATTGTAAACCGAATCGCGGCAGAATCATACAATGCGCGCCTACTGTATGATCCGTCGTCCTGAGACAGGAACCTTGAAACTATATTGCTGGCTTATGCGATGTGAGGTACACGTTGCACCTCATCAACACGATACCAACCAACAACGACTACTACTAAACCAGAAGAGCGGAGCACCGGCTTGGCCTAAGCTTCGCCGGTACCCCCCCCCTCATTCACGTTACCTATCTTGGGAGGAGACATAACAGTGTTGCCCGAGACCGGTGGGCCATATCCATCTCTATCAAAATTTCTTGAGCTTTTGAACTTTTCATAGAAATGAAAAGTTGAGCTTTGGGCTTGATAGACTAATGGAAAATTTTTCAAAATCACCATTTTTCTGTTTGAAAAAAATTCCAATCATCTTCTAGGTCATCTAGGTCCTCTAGGAGAATAAAATTGGTTGAAATTTTTTTGATGAAAAGCGAAAAGTAAAATTTAATAAGCTTTGGAAATTTTTAGATAAATGAAAAGTAGAACTTTAAGCTTAATAGACTTATGGAAAATTTTTCAAAAATCGCCATTTTTTCGTTTTGCAAAAAATTCCAATAATACGAGTAAAATTGTTCATCAAAAAGTTTCAAACCATTTTATATAATAGACCGGATTATTCGTGACGTCATAATCAAAATAGAAATAATCGATGTTTCCAAGTTTTGAAAAAATTTCAATGTTTTTTCATTTTGGATTTCCGTGAAAACCGAAAAAAGGTTTCTGTTGTTTCCAAAATGGTTTTGAGGGACAGTTAGGCAATCAATGGGTCATTGTGATATTCATACTTGCCTACTATTGGAAAAATTTGCGGTAACTCATCTGAATCTTCTTGGTGTTTTAAGGGTTTTAACAATTTTTCTACTTATAATTTTTTAGAAAAGTAGGTATCATTAACGTCGGGGTATTCCATTAATTCCTAAGAAATGTTGAGGAAAAAAGGTTAAATTAATTGATAAAAATAAATTAATAAAATTAATTTTTAATCAGTTATTATTTAAGGAAATATTTAGTACTCTTCCCATTTTTGATTTCCAACGTAAATGCTTCATTATTTGAAACCAATCCAAGTTGATAATAACACATATCACATATATTACTTTTACAACGGTTGCCCAAGGTGGAAGTAATTCACGTTTGAATGCCGCCTTCACGTCGGCCATATTATCCATCATTGGATAATAAGTTTCTCCTGACATGGTTATTTTTGGCTCACTTGAAAACAAAACACAAAACATATTTAACTAAGTAGTTGAAGAAAAAAATTTTTTGTAAAGAGGGAGAATTGAACTTCAATTTCAAATAAAAATGAAGTGGCTAGATTAAATACTTGATTTTTAATTAATTTTTGAAGATTGCGAATTTCCCATAAGAATACATGTTAAAATTTCCTTCATCTTTTTCAGAGTTTTATTACAAAAAAATCAATAAATGTCGAGGAATAACCCATTTCTGTAAATTTTGAAGATTTAGAAATGGTTAATTTTGAGAACCCGAAATTTCTTTTATTCATGAGTTTTCATTCTTTTTTTCTTAGCTTTTTTTATTAGCCAAAACTTTTTCGAGAAACCTTAAAAAGTACATTTTTTTAAAAATGTTTTGTGACTTTGCCCCTTTTTCCAAATGGATAAGGGGTTTCACTTTGTCGAAAGACACGATAATCGAAACGATAAACAAAATAAAAACTCAGAATCAAATTGACCCTTTTTAATATTCTTGTGACAACTACCCCCCTCCTTTGAAAATGCTCGTCCCGAGCATTTATTTATAATTAGTACAATCTTATAAATATTGTTTATTTATTTTTTAAATTTATTTATTTATTTATTTTTTTTTTTTTTTTAGTATCTTATAAAAATATTTTTTCACATGAAATGTATAGGTACATTATTCATTACAAAACTTAAAATTATTTACAAGTTCGTCGAGCTTTGTAGATTAATTCTTGGGGGTGGGATAGGTTTACTTATTTTTATGAGGCCGTCATGTCGATTCCCAGCATTTGGCCCCTGCATATCGGGCATGTCGGCTCATTACCCCCTGCCATTACGTTTCCTGCACACCGGTGACAGAACATGGAGTGGTTGCAGGGGGTTATCCGTATGTTTGCGCGATTTTCGAAACATATAATACACAGCTCTTCTTCGGGTATTTCTGGTGCATTAGGGACGGCATTTGGGACTTCATTATCATCGGGGGCAGGTTCATCTTGGTCTTCGTTTTCCTGAATGTCCTCCCACGCTTATAAATACCTGGATTTCTGCATTTCTTTCGAGCTCGATCTGCTCCATATGGTGATTCACCTCGGAAATGAATTCTTCATAGTTTTCTTCGCCTACCAATATCTTCAATTTTTCTTCCATTGACGTTATCGATTGCTCTATGAATGGCAATTCGTCCCAGTAGACTTGATCCCTTACTATCAATGTTGAAAAAGCTCAAAGATGTAATATGACGTGAACGTATTATATATATAGCAAATTTGAAAAATGAAAATAATTACCTTACCTGGTTGGAATGTTCGTCTGCAGGTCGTGCCCAAATGAAACAAATGAGTGATAAAAACATCGCAATCATTTCTTGGCGGCGGCGTGCTGAACAAAAATTCATATTTCCGTCGAAGATAGTGCAATTTCCCGACGCAATTTACTGATAGATATAGTAGGACTGTGGCCGATATTAAGCCAAAATTTTTAATAGCAAATTTGAAAAATGAAAATAATTACCTTACCTGGTTGGAATGTTCGTTCCCGACGCAATTTACTGATAGATATAGTAGGACTGTGGCCGATATTAAGCCAAAATTTTTAATAGCAAATTTGAAAAATGAAAATACTTACCTTACCTGGTTGGAATGTTCGTCTGCAGGTCGTGCCCAAATGAAACAAATGAGTGATAAAAACATCGCAATCATTTCTTGGCGGCGGCGTGCTGAACAAAAATTCATATTTCCGTCGAAGATAGTGCAATTTCCCGACGCAATTTACTGATAGATATAGTAGGACTGTGGCCGATATTAAGCCAAAATTTTTAATAGCAAATTTGAAAAATGAAAATAATTACCTTACCTGGTTGGAATGTTCGTTCCCGACGCAATTTACTGATAGATATAGTAGGACTGTGGCCGATATTAAGCCAAAATTTTTAATAGCAAATTTGAAAAATGAAAATACTTACCTTACCTGGTTGGAATGTTCGTCTGCAGGTCGTGCCCAAATGAAACAAATGAGTGATAAAAACATCACAATCATTTCTTGGCGGCGGCGTGCTGAACAAAAATTCATATTTCCGTCGAAGATAGTGCAATTTCCGGACGCAATTTACTGATAGATATAGTAGGACTGTGGCCGATATTAAGCCAAAATTTTTAATAGCAAATTTGAAAAATGAAAATAATTACCTTACCTGGTTGGAATGTTCGTTCCCGACGCAATTTACTGATAGATATAGTAGGACTGTGGCCGATATTAAGCCAAAATTTTTAATAGCAAATTTGAAAAATGAAAATACTTACCTTACCTGGTTGGAATGTTCGTCTGCAGGTCGTGCCCAAATGAAACAAATGAGTGATAAAAACATCGCAATCATTTCTTGGCGGCGGCGTGCTGAACAAAAATTCATATTTCCGTCGAAGATAGTGCAATTTCCCGACGCAATTTACTGATAGATATAGTAGGACTGTGGCCGATATTAAGCCAAAATTTTTAATAGCAAATTTGAAAAATGAAAATAATTACCTTACCTGGTTGGAATGTTCGTTCCCGACGCAATTTACTGATAGATATAGTAGGACTGTGGCCGATATTAAGCCAAAATTTTTAATTGCAAATTTGAAAAATGAAAATACTTACCTTACCTGGTTGGAATGTTCGTCTGCAGGTCGTGCCCAAATGAAACAAATGAGTGATAAAAACATCGCAATCATTTCTTGGCGGCGGCGTGCTGAACAAAAATTCATATTTCCGTCGAAGATAGTGCAATTTCCCGACGCAATTTACTGATAGATATAGTAGGACTGTGGCCGATATTAAGCCAAAATTTTTAATAGCAAATTTGAAAAATGAAAATAATTACCTTACCTGGTTGGAATGTTTGTTCCCGACGCAATTTACTGATAGATATAGTAGGACTGTGGCCGATATTAAGCCAAAATTTTTAATAGCAAATTTGAAAAATGAAAATACTTACCTTACCTGGTTGGAATGTTCGTCTGCAGGTCGTGCCCAAATGAAACAAATGAGTGATAAAAACATCGCAATCATTTCTTGGCGGCGGCGTGCTGAACAAAAATTCATATTTCCGTCGAAGATAGTGCAATTTCCCGATGCAATTTACTGATAGATATAGTAGGACTGTGGCCGATATTAAGCCAAAATTTTTAATAGCAAATTTGAAAAATGAAAATAATTACCTTACCTGGTTGGAATGTTCGTTCCCGACGCAATTTACTGATAGATATAGTAGGACTGTGGCCGATATTAAGCCAAAATTTTTAATAGCAAATTTGAAAAATGAAAATAATTACCTTACCTAGTTGGAATGTTCGTCTGCAGGTCGTGCCCAAATGAAACAAATGAGTGATAAAAACATTGCAATCATTTCTTGGCGGCGGCGTGCTGAACAAAAATTCATATTTCCGTCAAAGATAGTGCAATTTCCCGACGCAATTTACTGATAGACATAGTAGGACTGTGGCCGATTACAAAACAGATAGTAATATGTAGAAGAACGTGTTAGTTAGGTTGTGTACCTTGGCAAGAATCCGAACGGTAATTCGCGCTGCGTGCTAGTAGTGAGCCGCTGGGAAGCTCCCTAAAAATAAAAAAAATAAAAAAAAAAAATTTAAAAAATAAAAATAAACAAAATAATAATAATTGAAAATTAATAATTAAAATAAAATTTAAGTTAAAAATAAATATAATTAAAAATGTAAATATACACCCCTGGCACCTGGCAACGAAGTTCACTTTGGTGCTGCAGGGGTGTCTCAGTGCTGGGTGCTCTCCCCCTGGACTTTGAAAACCTTCTTGGTAAAAAGAACAGGGGGATCACTCAGCGCTTTGAGATATAAAAATAATAAAAATATATATATTTGAAGGGTCGTTTTCCAAAACGCAATAAGTCAAAAAAAGTTGTTTTGAGAAAAACGATGTTTTTATCTCCCATTTGAAGCCTAGATGACTTACGACTATGCAACCTATCCAGCATGGTTGGTTTGGTCTACACTGACACGAGCATCTCGGTTTTGCAGTGTTACCAAAGTTAGGTTCGCTGTAAGCGCTGAAAATGTAAACTGAATTATTGCGTTTTAAACAAAATAATTTTTTTCTTTTCATCGAAAATCGAACAAAACCATGCTGAAAATTCATTTTTTATCTCACAACTAAGGAATGAAAGTATCTTGAGTAAAATAACGTTTTAATACTTCGGAATAAACGAATTTATTTGAGCAATTATTCGAAAATAAGTTCATATAGGCAAAATTTCTTTCCATAAACAGCTTAATCGAGAATGAAGTAGCGTTTTCGAACCTTGTAACAATCGAATGAGTAATAATGACTTGAAACATGATAAGAGTAACACTGAGTTATATTCGAAGAAAGAAAAATGTTTAAAATGCTCAACGGATTCGTCATTAGTTACTCGTCTTGGTCTTTTTTCTTCTTCTTAGCAACTGCGACTTTGGCCAACTCATTTGTATAAAACGTTTTTTCCAGCGGAGTTAGATCTATAAATTCCAGAAGCTTCAGAACATCTTTCTTCTTTTCCTCCGATACGTGGCTTCTTGAAGGCACAAGTTTTGGATTTCTTCCGGATACTTTAACTTTCGGTTTGAGAACGTCAATTTTTCCATCAATTTCTCCGCTGTACGATTGGCTTACTTGTATTATGTTAGGATGATTACGAGGTTTTATAAGGAAGGTTTTAGCTTTCTGCATTTTCAACTTATCCAGATTGCGTAACATTGACGTAGCCAAAATTTTGTAATCATATGTGAACCAATCGTCTTGGTATACAAAAACTGTCCCTTCTTCTTCTAAAAATTTTTGATATTGAGCTGGCGTTTTTATTACCGCCATCTTTCGGCTTTTTTGCTCGATTCTGCCAAACACCCTATCGGGTGGCATATAGCTGTGCCCTTTTATCGGATACGTTATAGCAAGTCGATTGATGTACTTACAGATAGTTGGATCATGAGCCATTCGGACTAAAAACGCAATCATTGCCGCATTTTTGTTTTGCCCAGGGCAAGAATCACAAAACATTTGAATCTTGTTATACCGCATCTTTTTTATTCTGCCCATGACTACATTTCTGAAGAAATGTTCGAGAGCTGATGTAATCTCGTTGCTGCCTTTTCCAGATTCACTTTCCAGCCATGTGTAGGTAAAAGCTTTGTCTTTCTGGTCATGTATGACGACGGTGAAATTATATAACCACAGTTGCCGAGCATAGTATGCCTCTGTGACGTTAGTTTTAGGTAAGGGCTGGTTCTGCTGCATGTCAAACGCCAACGTTAAGGTTCCATCTTCATATTTGGACTCGCGAAGCACTTCATAAAAACGATTGGCAGTGGCTTTATGTAACTCTAAAGCAGCTTTATTCACTTCAGCTTCGATATCGCCATTGATACGATTAGTCAAGAGTTCACACTGCGAGCATACGTCTACTCTCGGATTTCTGAACGATAGATTGAATTTTTCGTTGAAGATTTTTGTAAATTTTGCCAAAGAAGCGACTGGCAATTTTGCAGATGCTCGTTCTTCTTTCCACAAACGCCACAATTTCGAAATAGACAGCTCTGGCGACAAATATTGGCGACCTGAAGTACCTCTGCCATAGTGACTCTCTTGGACAGGAAGTTTTTTAATAAAGTTTACGATTGAATCTGCTGTTTCTACTTGTTTGTTCGTTAATCTGCTTCCACCTCGATTTCCTTTCTTTGCTTCACCGTTTTCATAGAAATGACGAGCAATACCATTGATACGTCTGTGACCTTATCAGTGAATAAAACAAAAATTATCATTACTTGAAAATGATACCAGTTTGTAATGAGAAATTAGCTGTTGGGATACTTACTCATTCCAATTAAACTGAGAAACGTTTTTAAACACACGACTATTAGTTTACCATCCAGTTTTCTCATGAGATACTGTACAGAAATTCTGTTTCTCGGATTTTTTGAATTTCTAGGCCTTTTTTGAACAGGAGTATAAGGATTTATGAACGGCAAAAGGAAACTGTTCTGGTCATCTACGGTCTCACGTTGAGACAGATTTTCCCAAAAATCTGAGGCAGACACCGAAATTCTCATTATTTATTTAAAGATAGTTTTACAAGCATTGATAAAAAGATCGCTAATTACCTTGGATATCATCTCGACTCAACTGTAATATACAGTGAGTGTCATCGTGTTCGCAAGCGATTCTTGATTTCAGCCTCGCCTCAGCACTGTTTCTTGCTTTTGTACGTTTTGTTTTATCCCATCCGGCAGAATTGCGTCTCTTCCTTTTTCCATTTTCGTTTTCTGTAGGAAAACTATCTCTACCGGCACTCTAAACAAGGTAGATCAAAATTAAGTTGAATGACTCTTGATCCATAAAATGAAATGAATGAGCAATACTTACCATTTTTCCAATTCTTTCGATTTAATTTCATTCAAAATAATATTCAAATTATTCAAAATTAATGTGAAAATCCACTTAATTCTTCCACAAAAGTAACAAAACGCGCACAAAAATTATAAACAATGATAACGTTGCGGAATTATAAACTTTTCTGGATTGATGTGACTTATTGCATTTTGGAAAAATACCTGCCAACAACGATCTGTAGAAAAAGCTGGATTGCGCGTAAATAAATAGGTATTTTGGGTAGGTACGTGTTCAGTCAGTGTATCCAGACCTATAGAACATAATGGCGCGAAACTCTCGTTGATTGACATATTCCACTCGCTGTGCTTCCGGTTCACTTTTACAATGTTTTTATTCATTTTCTGTCCGGTTTTTTTCTCGGTTATAAAATTTAATTGAAAAGTTAAACCAATTAGTTATAGCCTGCGTTTACTTGTGATTATCTAAAATAATACGCGTAGAATGTTGCATTAGATTACATCCTTACTATCGCTTAGGAACTTGAAAAACTTAAAATCTATCTTCTCTCCTAGGACGTTGGAAATCTGCGGGTCTATTTCAAAATATTTCTTCCTTTGTTCTGCGAATTTTGTGCAATTTATTATTATGTGATGGACCGTTAGTCTAACCCCACATTCGTCACAGAGTGGCGGGGGTGTGCTGTTCAGAAGGTAAGCATGAGTCAAAAGACAAGTGTCCTATTCGAAGCCTGGCGAGTACAGTTTCTTCCTTTCTCGAAGCTCTATATGACGACGTCCATTCTCCGAGATTGGGTTTTATTTCGTGCAATTTGTTATTAAAATGTACTACATTCCATTTGTTTTGCCATTGTTTTATGATTAATTCTCTGATTTTATTTACTTCGATTATTGTTAGTCGCTGTTGAGCTTTTAATGAGATGTCTTGTAATTGTTTTAAACGTTTTTGAGAATTTTTTAAAACTGTTTTTGTTATTTTTTTTTTCAATTATTCAACAAAAACATTTTTATACTGAAATTTTTTTTGAAGAAATTCTTCAAACATTTTTGCTGAAAATGTAAAAAAAATCAAAATAATTATACTTGAAAAAATAATTTTTAAAGTTTTTTGCAAAGATTTTTTTCTACAGTTTTAGCAAAAAAAAAACGGTAAGTAAAAAAAAACAAATGAAAACAAAATTTTCTAATTTTTCAGAATTTTTGTGCCGACAATTTTTTTTAAATTTGGAAAACAATAATTCTGAAAAATTTTATTGCCAGAGAATTTTGAGCTCTAACAGATACGCGCTGACTAATTACCCACCCACAGGGGCGGACGGGCGCTAAAATTATTACCCGGCATTTGGAATGAAGCAGCGCCGTGAAAGCAAAAAAAAAAAAGCGAATAAAAAAAATGAAAAAAAAAATGAAACAAAGCGTACACGACGTAAAGAGGTCCTAAACTCTAAAATAAAAGTAGCAGAGTTTTGGCTAAAAAATTTTTAATCTATAGGTAGAGTAGGTATGTACTTGGAAACATAAAACAAAAGTAAATTCATTCAGCTGTTGTGAGCACTTTGACGTAGTCTCCTCCTTTCCTTACACATGACCAGTAGATTGCTGTCGCTGTCACTGCAATTATTACTGTTACTATAATTACATCCCGAAAGCGAAATGACACAGCACTGTCTGTTTTCTCTATGATTAATCGCATTTGCTCTTGGTGTAATAGTAATCCTTTATTAGGATCTATTTCGTCCTCCCTACAACAATAAATATAATATTTATGCAAATCATTTATGCATGAAATCCCACTGCACTTATTGCATTTACGATTTTATTTAATTACCACCCCACCATACTTACAAGCTGAATATGGAAGGAATTGAGAGTACCTCATTGACGAACCCTACGTTCCCTTGCCGAGCTGATTGTTCTGATTTCGACCTACAATAAATAATGCAATCTTATGTATTAAATCCTACTGCACTTATTTCATTTACGATATTTAATTACCGTACTTACGCAGGATTTCCGTATTTTTCGATACGAGCAGGTGCAAAATCTCTTTTTCGATGATGTCGTTCCATGACATTTTGTTCCAGTCTGTCATCGACCTACAATAAATATAGTATTAATTTTTATTCTTATGTATTAAATCCCACTGCACTTATTGCATTTACGATTATTTAATTACCGTGCAGGATTTACTCTTAGTTTTAGTACGTCCTGCAAAATTGATCAGTAAAATAATTAGACATTTTACCACTTCTTACATAAGTGATAAAGTAAAAAAAGTACCAACCGTTGCCTTCATTACATTTTCCTCAAAGGTATCCAACGTCTCATTCAAGGCAATACAAGCAAGTCTTTCAGGGACCGCAGTTCGAATGGTGGTATAAATTCCTTTCAGTAAGAGCTAGTAGAATCGTTGAAATATTATTATTATTATTATAAATTCAAATAGTTCATGTTGAAGTCGAGAAAAAGGTTCTCAAATAAAAAAAGAGATAAAATGTCTCGGATTTTTATAATTTTTGATGGAATTTCATTACTTCCCGCGTATTCGCGTGGTTGGGTATCTAAGTATGTGGTGTAATATTATTTTTATAGAATTGAACCACCCACAGGGGCGGACGGGCGCTAAAATTATTACCCGGCATTTGGAATGAAGCAGCGCCGTGAAAGCAAAAAAAAAAAGCAAATAAAAAAAATGGGAAAAAAATGAAACAAAGAGTACACGACGTAAAGAGGTCCTAAACAGGAACTTTTTTCGAGCGAGATAATTCTCTAAGTTACCTAAGGAACTTTTTTTTTTCGATAAAATAAATTTCCATTTTCTAGTGGAATTGACAAATTTTGAAAGAAGGCAGGCATCAACTTTGGCGAGATATTTCTTTAGATAATTATATATTTGTACAAGTAATTTGGCAAAACTGTCATCAACTGTTGGTCAAAATTTTAACAAATTTTATGAAGAAAACACCTGGAAATCGAAATCAGGGAGTAGAGAATAAGGTTTGTTGGACCATTGACATAAACGTCTTTTCTGCTGTCCATGTCCTTTTAAAAGTTTGTCAATTAAAAAAAAAATAATAATAATAATTTCTTTTGCAACTTCTGAGAAGTTTCACCAAATTAGAAGAAAACGTCAGAAAATCAAAAAAAACTGCAGGTTAATTTTCAAAATTTTGTGAAATAAATTCACTAAAGTTCAGAAAAATTACAAAATTTGCAGAGAATTTCTTCCTTACAAAATTGGAGAAAATTATTCATAAAACTTTAGAGAGTCAAGAGGGTTTGAACAAAACCTCAAAAAATCTTTGAAATATGATTGAAATATTCGAGGGCTTCTTTTGTAAGGTAGTAGGGAAGGTATTCGATTTTAATCTCTGGTGTTTTCCATTCGTATAATTTTGCAGCCAACTCGAATTCCATAAAAAATGTAGCAATTTCTTCATTTTTCGTTCCCCCAAATTTTTGAAGGGTAATTTTTGGAGTTTTTTGTGCCATAATTTCGTTAAATTTTGCCTCTTTTTGTCTAAAAATTTCTAGTCGTAATTTCAAAATTTCATAAATTTCAGAAAATCTTTTTGCTCTTTCTTTTCTTTTTAGTTTTTCGTCTTCACTTTCACTTTGTGATTTTTCGCTATCCATACTCAAATTTATTTCTTCACTAGTGAAAGAGCTATCTTTTTCTACGTTTTCCCAAAATTTTGAATTTATAATTTCGATATTTTCTTCTTCTAAAAATTCCTCTTATTTCTTTTACTTCTAAGGGGTCTGTTCTTTTTTTGTCAAAATCCTCAAATTTATTTTGTAATTTTAATCCGATTTTATCAAAAGAGGTGACAAAATTTTTAAAAAATTTTCTGAGTTCATCCAAAGTACCTTCTATATTTAATTGGTATGCTTTTAGAACTTTTTCGATTTCGTGTTTTTTCAATAGATAGATCCAGCTAGTTTTTATTTCCATTAATCATAATTTTTTGTTTTTAATTTAATTTTTATTTTGTAATTTGGAACGCTCAACGATAGAGATTACTTTAAGTTCACTTATTTTACGTTACGTTACACACTTTGATATATGAGAAAAAATATAAAATTCTTAAAAACTACAATATAATAACGATACCTTTTTTTCACTTTATTTCTGGGACTTTGAAGCCAACTGTTGATTTTTTCTCTTCTTATGCAATCTTGGATTTCTGGTCTCGTTAATTTCTTCCTTCGCCTCTGAGTCGCCGCTGGATAGCCTGTTGTGATGGATGAATGATTTTTCTCAGTATTTCTGTTTTTTCCTCTGAGGTTGTATATTCTCGTCGTTTCGTCGCTTGACTTTTTCCTCGATAATTGTGGAGGTTTCTTCCTCTCTTTGGACAGTTTTTCAAAACTTCTCGCAGGACCGGATTTGCTCTTGGTTCGAGCGTTCGGGCGCCAATTGTGGAGAATTCCTCGCACTGATTTTTTTTTCGAATTATTTCTGATCACCAACAAATTTATTTTTTCCCTTTCGGAAAAACCGAGCGAGACAATTCTCTATGTTACCGAAGGAACTTTTTTCGAGCGAGATAATTCTCTAAGTTACCTAAGGAACTTTTTTTTTTCGATAAAATAAATTGAACACAAAAATTTTAAATAAAAATTTTATTATAATTTTATATTAATAAAATTTATTTAGATAATTAATAAATTTAATATAATATAAAATTTAATAATTAAATTTAATTAATAATATTTAAATTAGTAATTAAAATAAATTAATGATTTATTTTTCGACGAAAAATAAGAACGACGGAGAGCAACGAAAGAGGGCAATATTTTTCGATCAATAATTTCCTGAACAATCCGAAAAGACGATTAGCGAACGACTAGCTTTATGTTCGTGGCTTCGCATAATCGTAGGTGATGATATTTTTGATATGACCATATATGGTCATTAAATTTACTTCCCCGTGTATTTTTCCATACCTTGATTAACGGTGAATTTCGACGAGCTCGTGTCGAAGAAATTCACCTATTCTGCAAGTTATTGTAACGGGAATTGTTAAATTTCTGACGTACGTAATTTACGTACTTTTTACTCGTGACAGTATGTACTTGGAAACATAAAACAAAAGTAAATTCATTCAGCTGTTGTGAGCACTTTGACGTAGTCTCCTCCTTTCCTTACACATGACCAGTAGATTGCTGTCGCTGTCACTGCAATTATTACTGTTACTATAATTACATCCCGAAAGCGAAATGACACATCACTGTCTGTTTTCTCTCTGATTAATCGCATTTGCTCTTGGTGTAATAGTGCTATCGAGTTGTAATGCGTCAATTGGTTCAATGATATCGGAGGCGGTGAGCAACGACCATCCTGATCCAATGGAATTGACCGAGGTGCTTCCAGCTTCTTCACTTTGCTCTGTTCTCCCAATAGAATTTCGCTGTGAAATAAAAAATTGTTAATATAACGTTGCATCAATTTATTTCGTTAAATATAACTTACTCGAAAATATTTCCTGATGGACGTTTGAGTGTCCCCTGCTCTCTTGGAACTACTTCTTGAGGAACCGCTACCTCCTGGGGTGGCACTTCTGTAGAAATTCTCATCTCTTCGTTGATGTTCGTCATCGGACTCTGTGGACATTTCTCGGACATCGTAACACAATAACGCGTAGAAAAAGTAGACTGTATTGTAAAACAATTAAGACGGTTGTAATTTGATTGTCTTAACTGCAGCTCTATATATTCAATCACGACGGTAAACCTCTTATGATACAGCAATCACAACAGCTCGAGTAGGGAAAGGTAAACAAGTTTGCTGTATTTTTCTATTACAAGATGCCGGGCAGCACATATGTAACTCTGGAAACCAGTTAAACATTCTGGAGGAGCACATCCCACTGTGGACAGTTATAAGTAACTCTCTATGATTTTCAGGAAGCAGTAGCAACAGTTCTTGTACTGACACAGATGGTGTTGGATACGTCAGCAAGTTGTTGTCAATGAAATCAATGAAGTCGTCTTTGACCGATCTCTTCCCCTGAAAACATATCTTCAGACAACATTTGGGGGGATATGGACTATTACTCAGATGTGAATTTCTTATACATAGTCGTACGTATATTACGAAGGTTTTGGTTTTCAAAGTTCGAGCTCTCGTGTTTACGAGAGAAAGCAGATGGTAGGTTTAAGTGAAAAACGATCGACTGAAGCGGCTTTGGTATATGTGATAGGGGTAGCTTTTTTGCTGGCTTTTCAACATTCGCGTATCTACGTACGTAATTTTTAACTGAGCACGAATTTGAAAAAAAAAAAAATTTTATATTGAAATAAAAAGTTTGGAATTGGCGTGGTTCCGAAAAATCCTTAAACCTTCCTTCCTATTTGTTCCCAACTGCGCAGATCTATTCCACACCAAAATCAAGGACGATTGAGTGATTTCAACACACTATCAGCTTCCAGATAAACTAGCATTAGATTACTCGCTCTTTCTTATAAATTTTTCACAGTTTGATCGTCCCTGGTCACCAGCTTTCTCCTCTCCGCTTCTCTAAGATCCTTCTCTAAGATCGTTGTGTAAAAATCCATATTATAATTTTTGATGTGTAAACATCTATGCGCGTGGTCGGGGAAAAACTGTGTCCCCACAAGTACAAGATCATTATCACACTGCTGGAGAATGACATGAAATATAACACAACACTACTGAGAGTCCTATAAGCTGTTGTATCAATAAAAATTTCAATTCAACTAAAAACTATATTTTACTTATTAACCCACAAACACCTTGAAAAATATAAATCCCATACCTAATACTCTTACAAATAACAAACAAGTCCATTTAAAATTGTTATCAATGAAAATAATAAATCGCGTACTTGAAGAAAAATTTACAATTGTTTGTTTACTCAATTCATTCGAAACATATCGAGTAAAAAACGACTCGAGTTCGAAATTTCTTGGATGCATTGTTACCCACCACTGCAGCCCAACTTGTCTGTACTAGTACGGAACATTTTCTTTGTTTCCTAGTAGATTTTCTGTCATCATCATTTCCAAATTTATTATTTGGAAATTCTCCATTCGTTTTTTAAATTTTTGAACATTATTGACGTCGAGTTTTCTATAGCATTCACAACTGTGCCTGAAATAAATATTCATTAATGAAAAAATAATTTCACAAGATTATTACCTTACTTACTTTGGATTCAATCTGACTGCTGAACAAGAACAATCTGGGCAAAGGTAACAGTTGCAGATGCATCCATTCTGATGCGTTATTCTGGGAAATTTGACTTAATGCGATTGGGTATCCCTTTGGTGTTTTCTTCACTCCGTCGAATCGGAAGAAACATGTTTTTTGGAATACCTCGAAAGCTGTTTCGTTGTTTAGCAAAAATTTGTTCAGTCGTTCTGAAAAATCGTCTTTATGTGAGCGAAAACTTTTTTTTTTAAATGTGAGATTCAACTTACTAGGTAGTCCTGTTCTTAGTTCATCATCCAAATAAAGATGTATTCCAGAATACGGAGCTTCCTCCTCCCCTTCTATTCTTTTAACAATTTTTGTCACTGAAAATATTCTACCAGGTGGTAGTTTAGTTACAGCGACAAATTTTGGGAGTGTGAGAGCGCCTAAATTATCCAAATGTTCCATCACTGAGGTTGACTCTGTTGACGGAGTTACCAGTTCTTCATTCTTTTGTGATGTTGTTGGGGGGAGTGAGTGGCTCTACTTCTTGAGGTGGAGCCATTGTTATCTTTACACCAGTATGACCTCTGAAAATTGAAAAAAATTGAATTTTAAAAAATTCCTCATCGAGTAAATAAATTTATACATTTAATAGAAGCAACTGTCTTGAAAGAAGTTTTACTTGTTCTCTACACGTTATGAACTTTTCTCTTTCGTGCAAGTTCTCCGCTAATTTTATCCTTTCCTCTTCTGACTCCTATATTGAGATTCTACTATATACCTGATGCATTCTAATACTACTTACACTTTTTTTTTTTTTACCTTTATTACGTGCAATAGCCTTTCGATCTGCCTTCGGATCTCTGCTCTTTTATATATTTCCAGCAATATCTCCTCTTTCTCCGCTGCTTTCTTCTGCAAGCTCAAAAGTTCTTCTTGTCATTCTTTGATTTCTTCTCTTAGTTTATTAATTTTTTCTTCGAGATTTTGTGACATTCGATTCTCTGCAAAAATGGAATGTGTTATAAAAAACCAACACATTTTTCCAACAAATCCATTTTTTACCCTGACTCCTCTGCTTTATTCTTTTTTCCACTGGAAAATATTTTTTGACTTTCTTTATCTGTAAAAATATAGTAAAAACCAACACATCCATAAAAATATTATTTTTTAAAACTTAATCCATTTTTTACCTTCAGTTGCAGTAATTTGGATTTTTTTCATACAAGAATGCGCCCTCTGAAATAGATTGAAAAAAGTAAACTGAAAAATAATTTCACAATATAAAATAAAAAAAATCTTTTTTACCCTATTTACTTCTTTCCAGTTTTTGTTAGTTGGATATTTCGACACAATTTCTTGGTTTCTTGAACGGCCTTTTGTATAACTTGGTGTTGGAGAGCATTCAATTCTTCTTTCGCTTTTATGTAAAAAAAAGGGTACTAAAAAAAAAACATTTTTTTCAAGTCGCATTTTTTTCACCTTTATTTTTAGACGGGGACATCAACTGGTTCTTTTTTAAATACTCTGAAAAAATGGAAGAACTAAAAAAAAAAAAAAATGTTTTAAGATTATTTCTTTTTTCTTTTACCTTTGTTCCTTCTTTTTTCAATTATCTGTAAAAAATGGAAAGTCTTAAGAAAATGAAATTTTTAAAACAACCATTTTTTACCTTATTTCTTCCTTCATATAAGAATGCGCCCTCTGAAATAAAGGTAAAAATGTATCAAGTTCTAAAAAAATTCACAATATAAAATGAATAAATCTTTTTTACCCTATTTTCTTCTTTCCAGTTTTTATTAGTTGGATATTTTGACACAATTCCTTGTTTCTTGAATGTTCTATGGCTAACGCACAGGCCAGGTAGTCCTTCAATTCTCCTTTCTGTATAACTTGGCGTCGGAGAGCAGCATTCTGTTCTTGAAGTTCTCTGATTTGATTTTGCAAACTGAGGATCCTCTGATTACAACCACACATGAAGCACAACTGTCCGAGAAAGTACTCTGGCAACTTTGAATTCACAATGCACTCATCCACTCTTTTTAAACCCTGCTGTACGCGAGGAGTATGCAAAAATTATTATAATTTTTAATAAAATCTGCACTAATCCAGCTTTTGACGAGATGGAGACTGTATTAATTATTTTATAGCTGAATTATTTCATAAACTCAAGAAGGTGCCTAATCAGATGTTTCTAAAATGCATCTAATTGAACATCGCCTTGGAAAAAACGATTTACATTCATTCTAAATGCAAATTGGCCAATTACACATTCCCAAATTTGAATACTTTTTCAAAAAAAAAATCCGCACTAATTGCGTTTATATGAAATGCAAAGCCATACCTTGATAAGAGAAAAACAACTTAGCCGTGTTTCATAAATAAATTTCACGTTTCTAAAATTCAAATCATTCGATTATCATTATTTAATACGCGCTCCCAAATTTAAAAAAATACACTTTAATTATGTCATCCGGCTTCTGACGCATGTACATCGCGTGATGGATACGGTACTAATTATTTTTTATAGCTGAATTTCATAAATGCAAATCATTCGATGCGTTAAGTGAATTTTTTTTCAAAAAAATCCGCACTAATTGAAGTTGAAAAATTACAAAATGCAAAACGACAATGAAAGTGTACTAATTATTTTTTATAGCTGAATTTCATAAATGCAAATCATTGGATGCGAATTTTTTTGAAAAAAAAAATCCACACTAATTGTGTCCAGCTTTTTTTATGCAAAACCACAATGAAAAATTTTCTAATTATTTTTATAGCTGAATTCAAATGCAATTATTTAATACCCACTCCGGACTTTGTCGTTTAATACGTATTAACCTAAGTTAATACGCATTCCGGAGTTAGAAAATCGAAAGTGCGGTATACGGGCCCCCATACTACTTGAATCTCATTGGATTTTCATAATTTACTGGCTGAGGGTCATAAAAAACTCAAGTGTTTTATCATCAACGTTAGATTTACTTACTCTGTTTAAAGTGAAAACGCAATACGCCATTTCTTCAGCCCCGAATTTTTTGTCTAGTTTGTTCTCAATTAGAATAGTGCCTACAGCTTCGGATAAGGTTCTCATGTCACACCATTTTTATGCAAAAATTTGCTAATTTAAAATTTAATTAAAATTTAAAAAAAAAAATATATATAAAAATAATATATTTAAATTAATAATTTTATTAAATAAATTAATAAAATAAATAAATATACAAATAATATTTAAATTAATAATTTTATTAAATAATGATAAAAAATTACTGAAAATTAAATTTAAATAATTTAATTAAATTAATTTTCTTACTTTTATTTGAAAATCATTGTTATAAAACTTAGATCGAGTTCGTTAGGCGTACTCGAGCTATTTTTGCACTTTCACAAAATAATCCCAATTTTCAATTCCAGTTCTCATTACCTACTCCAATCATCGGGCTATTCTTTGAATTTGAAATAAAAACAGGCAGAGTTGTATGAATAAGCTGAAAGTTAGCCCAATTTGAGAGACATCGAGCTGGAGATCTGACATCAGATCGGAATTAGAAAAAAATATGTGACTCTTTAATGCCATCATTTAATACCCTTCATTCCAATTCAGTCCACATCTCTAGTACCTATCCTAAGTAGATGTTATTAAAATATTGAAAGGAAAAGATAAATCTGAAGCTGATATTACCTTTTTTTTTTTCAAATATTTTAATGCGAATTTTGTAAACTTATTTATTGAACTCATCTTGTACGTATATGAAATTTTTATTCATTTATCATTATTCCTTGTGTCAACCTTTTTCATGTATTTGTGTACCTACTTGTTTTGTGCTGAAACTGATGCAGAGTATTGAGTTTCGAGTATTAAGTTTGAACTAAGCTGTATGATTTTATCTTTCAATTATTTCCTGTTTTATTGTTCAAGTATATCTGCTCATTATTTTTCGAGTAAAATATTCATCGTCATTTCATTTTACTGTGTACTTATTTGCGTATCTATAACAAATAAAGAGTTCGGTGTGACTAAATTGACACCTTATGCGCACTAATCCAGACAATCGAGTCACGATTTTTCAGTTCTTTTCGGCTTGTTACTTTCATATTTCATATTTTAAATTATTAAAGGTTATTGTTTGTTCTTCAAAAAAATATTTTTTGAAAACAATTCCCAAGAAAAAAAATCTTGAAAAAAATTAGTTAAAATTATCATTAAAAAACTTCTTCAAAAAACTCATTTTTTCAGATGTTTTCTAATGAAAATTTTCCTTTAAAATCTCGAGAAAAAAAATGGAAAAAATTCTTTTATCTTTTGATGCTTTTTAGTGGGGAAAAAAATTAAATAAAAATACTTTTCAAGCGTGACTGTATGAAATTATAGTGAGGAAGTTCCATTCTGCGCAGTTGATCCAATTATGGTAAAGTATAAATAGATGCATTTCCTCCAGCATTCAACAAGGTGAGTGTAATTTTATTTTTTTTCCTCTCGATGCTGATAGGTCTAGGCAAGTACTTTTACAAATACCTACTTGTAGCGAAGAAAAAATTGTACAATGTTATTTTGTGGAAACCAAGTTTGAATATTTACTTCCTTAAGTGTCGTTCGAATGAATTGTCGAGATATTCGCATCAAAAGTTGGTAGAAAATTCCAAAAATTCCAAAAATGAGCGCAGAATAAAACCGGCGCGGCTGTAAATTCGAACAGAACGACCCAAAATTAGTCGAAATGCACAGCTGCATGTGTCTCGAGTGAAAATCAGTGCTGGAAAATCATAACCGTAACCGTTATAAAACCGTTTTTTCAGGGTTTTTAAAGGATATCCGATAACTGATAGCCATAAATATTGGATAACCATAACGGATAACCAAAATATTGAAAAACCATAACCATAACGGATAACCGATATCCATTGAAAAAATTAGGTTATTTCAATTTTTTTATTTTTTTTTATTTAAATGTCATTTTTGAAATTCAAAATCAATTTAGATTCAAAATTAATGTAAATTATGAACTTTATATACTTACAATACTTTCATTCATACAACATTTTATGTCTGATTTTTTTATCAAATTTTCAAAAATTATTACCCGAGCGGCACACTCGATCGATAATATCGGAAGATGTAACGTATCGATAAAAAATCGTTTGAAAATCTATAGATGTTCTCACGATATTATAAAGATTTATCGGTACAACTTCATAGGCAAAAAATCTAAAAACTATCGAATTCGATATTATTAAGATTTTATGACGATATTCGTCAACGATACTATCGACAAAGAATATTAAATTTATCGATTCCGATTTTCCACCGATTTTGTGCAGATATTTGAAACTACATTATCGACAAAGAATATTAAATTTATCGAATTCGATTTTTTAACGATTTTGTAAAGATATTTAAAACTATATCATCGACAGATTATATGAAATTTCTCGACTTCGATATTTTACTGATTTTTTGACGACATTTGAAACTATATTATCGACAGATTATATTAAATTTATCGAATCCGATTTTTTACCGATTTTGTAAAGATATTTGAAACTATATTATCGACACATAATATGCAATTTCTCGAATTCGATTTTCTAACGATTGCGTGAAGATATTTGAAACTATATTATCGACACGTAATATGAAATTTCTCGATTTCGATTTTTTAACGAGTTTGTGACGATATTTGAAACTATATTATCGACAAATAATCTGAAATTTCTCGAATTCGATTTTTTAACGATTTTGTGAAGATATTTAAAACTTTATTATCGACACGTAATCTGAAATTTCTCGAATTCGATTTTTCAACGATTTTATGGCGATATTTGAAACTACATTATCGACAAATAATCTGAAATTTGTCGAACGATTTTTCAACGATTTTGTGACGATATTTGAAATTATTTCCAAATTGGTGAAAATTTTTCTAAGTCCAACACGTCTGGAAGTACTAAACTGCCTATTATAAGCGTTTTATTGCTAGTTCCTCAACGATAAGGTATGGCATAGTGGTTAGGGAAGAGGATTACCATGCAGGATGTAGATGGTTCAAGCCCCACGGGTGGCAGATTTTTTATAATTTTTTTTGACTTTTTCTGAAATGATCCACTTACCGTAACATGAATAATGTGTTTAGGCATAGTTTAATGTATTAATTATGCTAATTAATGATTTTTAATTATAGAAAAAAGCTAGTAAAAGACGAAAAATCGGAATAAAAAAATCGACAGAATATCGAATTCGATAAAGTGTCGCAAAAGTTTCGCCTAAATCGCGACATTATCTTTCGATATTATAGATATATTATCGATAAAATATCTTACTATAATCTCGAAATTTTTGCTAACTATAATTCGTCGATAATTTATCTATATATCGAAAGATAATTTCACGATTTATGCGGAACTAACGCGACACTTTATCGAATTCGATATTCTGCCGATTTTTTATTTCGATAATTTGTCGATTGTGCTGCTCGGGCAATTCGTTTTATTTCTGAATTAGAAAAATTATCTTTTTGGGGAGGGCATGGTAGAGAAATACTCTACCAGAATTTGAGAAATCTTCATTTTGAGTACTATAAGAAAAATTATCAAGAAATTATCGACAAATTTTGTAAAAATTAGGACTACTGAGAATTTTGAAAAATCAAGGGTTGAAAAACTGATATTTACGTTTTAGAACATTATCTATCATAAATTGACAAATTTTTAGGAAAAGTAAAAAAAAAAAAAAAATTGAATTTTTTTGGAAATTTGCAGATAATTAAAAACAAAAATATAAAATGACGAAAATTGAAAAAAAAAAATAGAAAATTTTAATTTGAAAAAATTGATGTGGGTAGGTATTGCAAAAATTGTTAAAATTAGAAGACATAGAAAAATTTTAATTGGAAAAAACTGAAAAATCCGTCTAAAAAATAAAAAATTGAAGAAAAGGAGAAATTAAAAATTCGATGAAAATTAGGAACCTTTAAAGAACTAAAAAATTAGAGGAAATGAAAAATTTTAGGAAAAGTGTAAAAAAAAATTAAAAAATTAGGTAGGAAATTCCAACGAACTAAAATTTTTTTTTAATTAAAAAATAAATAGAAAGTTTGAAAAAAATTAGAAAAATGTACGAATTAAAAATAATTTTTCAACATGCTTGCTCTCATCACGGAAATAACGGAAATACTCGTCTAACGCCAATTCTTATCATTCGAACCGGAAATACATCACGTCGTACTTATACATTACGCAATGTTTAGCTAATATCTGGGCTTATCCAAATCTTTTCAATTAATTCAAACCGATAAAAATTTCATAATCACATTCCTTCATCAGGTATCATTTCACTTCTCTGTTCTCTCGCAACCATCTCCCAAGATGATCAACTTTTAAATCGATCACCGACTCCAAATGAATCAAAAGGATCAAATACCCGATGCTTGAACCATCCTATATCCCTCACGTGAGTATCCTTCATCAATAGCTTCCCTCACAAATCAACTTATTCGCCAAAAATGTACTTCTCGTGGACCCATCTCTACATCCTATCCACACTCCACCTCTGCCTCGGTAACCTATTCAACATGCAACGAAAATCCACCATATTCGTAGACAAATCCGAACTGATCGCTGCCTTCTTCAACACCTCCACTAGCCCCTATAACCTCATCACGTGCCCGTTCAAATTCGGCAAAAGCACCAACCTCGAAATGCTCGCCCTGTTTTGCGACCCGGAAGTGGATAAAAAAACACGTAAACCGAGACCTCAAAATAACACCTACGCTTTCAGCGTCTTCAGCCAGATGAAAATATCACGTCATCGTTCCGTAATGGAAAATCATCTCGGTCGACACCCAGTCTTGCATCTCTCGTTTCCAGAGAATCTGCTAGTAACTCCGAAAACCGCTTTGGGGGCAGAGTTGAAGAAATCCATGCAAAAGTACCGCTGGTTGACTAGTCTACCGGCCGATCAACTTGGTTCTGTCGATCCTGAAGACATCGAGTATTTGAAGCAGATACAATCCGAATATGTGACCAAGTTACGAATTACAGAGGCCATATTTAGACTCAGCAGACTCCTCTATATGTTCTTTGACAAATCCACTGTGGTCTTATTGATCGATAATTACGATAATACTTCTAGCAGAGCATTCGTCAACGAGGCAGATCCAAGTTATACGTTGGAGTATTACAAATATGTGAACAAAATCATCTCCAGAGCTTTGCTCAATGGTACAGAGTATATTAGTCGAGCTATGATCGTTGGTCTGACCAGTTTGCCGTTCAGTCTGCCTTATTGCGAGTTGGGCATGATTCATCATCGGAATTTCCTCGATAATCATCCATTCGCTCCATACTTCGGATACCTGGAACACGAGACAGATCAATTGATGGTGAATATGTCCATGTCCAAGGATATGCGAACCAGTGCCCTCGATTATTACAGAGGATATCGAATCAGGGGCACGAATTCGTACATTTATAACCCAAACACAATATTGCAGTTCCATTTGCACAGGCAGAAGGTCAAGACTGATTATACTAGGGAATCACTCAAACTATATACAGATCCAATCAGGGAATTCGATCTGTTCTCAAATTTCTACCAGATGGTCAGATTTCGCGAGAAAATGTTCTTGCTGAGCCTAAACGAGCAGCTCAACCTGCCTTACGATATAACTCGTTATGAAACCGGAGCATTGGAACAAGTGGGGACGTTGAAAGTACGTAAATATTTCGACGAATCTGATCAACACACCCGTGCCTTGCTGACGGTCTTCTTCGAGCTGGGATTTTTCAAGAAATCCACCGATCAACAGGATGACAATACGTTCACTTGGGCCAATATCGAGCCCAGAATTAGCACAATGTACCAAATAATCTATCGTTTCGAACGTATTCCATATTACGTAGCAGTAGGTAACGTGATATTGGACATTGTTGCAGCCGAACCTAATGCCAACTTGACCCGGCATCTTGAGTATCTCCGAGGGAATGTGACTGGACTTCATAATGGCATACAACGTGGATCAGACCAACAAGCAATCCGGCTTCAGTTCCAAGCCATGGTTTATGAATCCATCGGACGAAGGGTTAATAAACCCAATGTACGTAATGTTCATATTGTCGACAGAATACCACTGGGTAATCGAACCGAGGTGACTCCTTACGATATGTATGTGGTGTTACCAGAGAAAAAAGTCATCGGGGTGATTGCAGTTAGATTTGAAGGAACAGTGGATGAAGCCTTGGAGGTAGCTTCCAGTGTAAAGTTACCAGCTTGTTTTAATCAGACTGTAGAAAATGTCAAAAATATAGGGATAGGGATGAACGTGGTTGTCGTTGAAGAGAATCAGTCAGTGACGGTCGATGTGCTCATTCGAACGGAGAGATTTTGCAGTGGGTAGTTCCATGCACGGAGGAGATCTTGGCCAATGACATGAATCACCTACTAGATATCATGTATAAAGTATCAGAAATAAGTCGGTCAGAGGTGTCTCTGAATCTCAAATGGATATTATTGTTCAATAAAAATTATATTAGGCTATGAAAGGTGTACAGTAATGAGCACTTTCCCAAACTTGATAAATCCTATATAGATCCAATGCTAGATTCAATGCAAAATCATCACTCTGGCTGAACTTATAAAAATTTTAATTTTCAGAAAATTTCAAAAAAAGACAATTTGCATTTTTTGAATTAATAAGGCTACCATTTGATGCAATGCGAAATCCTACCCTTACTGAATTTCTGAAAATTTTTATTTTCAGTAAATTTCAAAAAATGGCAATTTGCATTTAATCAATGACAAAGGCTACCATTTGATCCAATGCAAAATCCTACCCTAAGCGAATTTGTGAAAATTTTCATTTTCAGTAAATTTCAAAAAATGAGGAATTGCATTTAATCAATGAAAAAAGCAACCCCAAGATCCAATGCAAAATCCTCCTCTGGCTGAGTTTGTAAAAATTTTTATTTTCAGAAAATTTAAAAAAATAACAATTTCCATTTTTCGAACTGATAAATATTTGTAATAATTGATTACCTACGTCGCGTACACCTGCTACTCAGGATAGTATCTTAGGGATAGGTTTTCTCACACGATTTAAACGCAGCCCAGTCTTCTTTGGTTTTGGGCGCATTTCACAGGTGTGTAGTTTTGACACCTAAATTTTGGCAATTTCGTGGATGAGAACGAGTCCGCGTAAGCGTCGGGAGATTTTGGATCGGATGCAGGTGCAAGGGGCTAATCTCGAGTTGGGGTTTAGAATTTCTACGAACAGCTCGAAATGGTTAGTTTTAGTTACCTACATTTGATATTCGTACTGGTGTGTAGTTTTGGTAGGAGAACGTCGCAGAGTAGAGATTTTTTAGCTCAGATCAGTAAAATATTCTGTTGCAAAAAATCAGCTTGAGCGTGTGTGCAAAGTGAGGAATGTCTTTATGGACTTGACGACGAGCCGGATGCTATTGAGTAACGTTTTTTTTTTTTTTTTTTCATGGCAACTCCTAACTTTTATTGTCTCAAAGAAAGTAGTTATAACATTTCACAGGATACCAAATTTTTTTGGAGCTCAAATATTTTGAGTTCTTGACTTTTTTTTTTTTTTGATTTTGATCAAAATTGATTCTTCTTTGTTCATTAACGTTGATTTTTTCTTAATGCTCGATATTATTTTTTGCAAGTATGATCATTAGATCTGGGCCAAATTTACAAGTACTAAAGTTGAACATGGTGTTTTTAGCTCCCTTGATTAGCTCAATATTTCGATTTTTTTCTCTCTAAATTTTGACTCGAATTAATTTTATAAGGTTTCATTTTGTCTTTTTTTCCCTGTCTGTGATTTGCAACAGTTTGATATATTTTTTTCCCATTATGATTCGAGTCAAGTTTACCAGTACCAGCAATGGGCATAGATATTCTTGGCAGCTACCTCGATTTTTTAATCGTGCTCGATTATTTTTCACCTTAATTTTTCAAGTTTTTTGAATTTTTTTGAAGCTCGATATTTCAAGTTCTCGATTTTTTTTTTTTTTTTTGATTTTGACCGGAATTGATTTTACACGTACCATTCACAGTATGAAGGTTTCATTTTTTTCACCATCTTTGTGATTTTTTTCGATTATAATCCAAGTCAAATTTAGAAGTACGAACGATGAAAATGAATTTTTGTAGCCTCCTTGATAAGTATATAATATATTTTTTTTTTTCAATTTTTCAGCTTCCTGGATTTTTTAAGTCTCGATTGCCTTGAGTTCTAGGTTATTATTATTTTTTTTGACCCGAATTGATTTTACATGTACCACCCACAGTACCATGATCTTATTTTAGCTCTCCCCCCACCCCCCGCATTAAGCTCGATATTTCAAGTACTAAATAATTTTTCAACTTTGCCCCAATTAATTTTATAAGACTACCAACGATAATACGTTGGTTTTTTGTGATTATGATGAGCTCGATTATTTTTTTAAAAATTTGACCAGCTTTCTTAATTTTTAAATTTAGGTATTCGCAGGTGTCAGCGATTTAAGCAGGTTTGTACTTCAATTTTATGTTTACTTTACATAATATGTTACGTTAATTTTATTTCTACACCTGCGTTATAAGACCACCAATGACAATACATTGGTTTTTGGCAATTATGATCTGCCCAATTTTTTTTTCATCTTTCTCGATGTTTTGGCTACTTGAACATTGAAAAAATTTTTCACTGCAGAAGATTAGAAATTTCCTTATTTTTTGAAAATTTGAATTTTTTACACGAAAAAGCCATAAAATTTTGTTGTTTGATTTGATACCTAGGCATGTTAGGTTTTTTTTCTCTCTAAATTATTAAAAAAAAAAAAAATTCACTGCTTACTTGTTCGTAGGTATTAAAGATCCCCATACGCCAATTATCTACGTAATAATTTTTTTCTATGCTTTATGGTATTTTTTATTGTTACTTCGGTGTTATTTAGATAACTTATTTTTTAGAACTCGATATCGTACTATACTCATGCCCCCTCCCTCTCGCCACTCCATTAACATGATGCTTTAAATTTGCAATAAAATTGTACTAGAAATATTTTATACCTCGCTCGTCCAATTATCTTTTTAATGAAACCTATGAATTTTTAGAGTTTTGGGCACTTCTCGTCAATTTTATTAATATTTTTTTTAGCAGAATTATTTATTTAAAAAATTGTTGATTTTGTAAAATTGTTGATTTGTTTCCGATTTTATTCATGTTTTGATAACGTAAAAAAATTACTTTTTGCTCCTTCAAAAAAATAAAAATTGATCAATTATTGACAATATTACTAAAGATCCCTTGGCCCATTTTTCATTTACTATTTTTTTTTATGTATTTCGATGCAATGTTTTATATTTTGTTGAAAAATATTCGTGCGAATTTCGATCCATTTACCCCCTCCCACCAATCACTCCCTCCTCATTATCCATTGTAATTTTGAATTACTTATGTTTTGTGTATAAGTGTTGTTGATCTCTTCCCCCTCCCCCCCCCCCCCACAAAAAACGATCGCTTTGTTGGATTTTAATTTGGTTTATATGAATATTTGTGGCGATGGAAATCCCTTCCTTTATTTCGATTTTACTTTCGATTCAAAATTTTCAATTTTTTTCCAATCCATACCTACGTAAATACCTAAACCTTCGTGTTCAATTATTTTGCTTCCAAAATTCTGTATGTATAGCAAAATTTAAAAACATTTGTTCGATACCTAATGTTTTAGTTAAAATTGTTTTAATATTTGTTAAAATTTTTGTTCAAAAACGATTTTTACAAAATTTTGTTTAGCAACATTTTTTTAATTGATTGGCACATTGTTTGATGATTATTTTTTCAAAATCGTTCAATAAGCTTCCTTACGAAAATTATATTTTTTCGCTTTTGAATGAAATCGATTTTTCAAAATTTTGTTTAGAATCAATTTTTCTGAACGCTGTTCAAAAACAACTTTTTCAACATTTTGTTCGAATACATATCACATTAGAACATGATGGAAATGGTAATTGAGAACTGTAGATGTAATTTTGTGAAAAATTGAAAAACAATCCCTTTTAACGCCGTCTGAAACTCGCCTAGAAAATTGAAGAAAAACAAATGTTACTTTAAAGAATGTGACTGGATAGTTTCAAATAGTCTAATTTAGTAATTTTGCAAAAATGCAGAACAACAAAATATCATCAATCTATCAAAGGAATTAGAAAAAAGCTCGAAATTATACGTAATCGGATTTTTCCTGCGAAATGGCTTTGTCAAGCTTTCGAAAAATTCGCAAAACACGACGAAAATACTAGCCAAATTATTCCTGCGAAATACGACGTTATGCAACCGTATTAACACACCGTTGATTCACCGCTTTTTTTTGTTGAAAAAACAAACATTTTAGTCTCAGATCGACGTGTGAGGTGTCTAGGATGATGTAGCTGGACCTGGAGAATCGATCCCAACCATCAGTTTCCCGATCGAAGACGAATTCGCGGAGATATGGACTATTTTCGGCAACTCAGAAACTACTCATCAGATTTGAAAACCGATCGCAGATTCGGGTTTAGCGACCTCAATTCAGCCCATAAACCGGATTTTAGTTTGATCGGGTCATAAATAACGTTTTTAAAAAATTCATTAAAATTGAAGCAAAGAAAATAGCCGATATAGATTTTTTTGCAAAATTTGAAAAAAATTGTCGAAATTTGGGCATCTAGGGGTCTAGACCGATAGAGTCGAACCCGACGATTGCAAATCTGATTTCATTTTCAAAATCGGACCATTATTCGCGGACATATAAGCGTTCAAAGTTTTTGGTCGGATATGACTCATAGGATCCGACCACACCTGGTAACTTGGTACTTCTTTACATTATTGCAGCTTCCAGGATAGCTAGAAAATTATTTTTGGTGTCTAATGATACTATTTCGAGGTCGTAGAATTCAAATTTGAAATTTGTTTCGAGCAGGGTTGCCAACCTTGCGAAATAAAATTTTTATCTCGTCAGGTTGGCAACCCTGCTCGAAACAAATTTCAAATTTGAATTCTACGACCTCGACATAGTACTATTACACACCAAAAACAATTTTCTACGTACTCTGGAAGCAGCAATAATCCCATAAAATACCAAGGCTGGTCGGATATCCGACAATTATGACTGAATTATCCGGTCAAAAACTTTGAACGCTTATATCTCCGCGAATAATGGTCCGATTTTGAAAATGAAAGCAGATTTGCAATCGTCGGGTTCGACTCTATCGGTTTAGACCTCTAGATGCCCAATTTTCGACAATTTTTTTGAAATTTTGCAAAAAATCGCAAATCCGCCATTTTCTTTGATTCAATTTTAATGAATTTTTAAAAAATGTTATTTATGGTCCGATCGAGCTAAAATTCGGTTTACAGGCTAATTGGAGGTCGCTGAATCCGAAGATGCCATCAGTTTCGAAATCTGATGTTTTTTTTCAAGAGTTACGAAAAACGGTCCATATCTCTGCGAATTCGCCTCCGACCGGGAAACTGATTGCGCCATTCGATTCGCCTGGTCCGATTACCCCCTCCTAGACACCTCACACGTCGATCTGGAACAAAAAGTTTTTTTTCGAAAAAAAAAGGAAGGTTAACCATCGTTGATTTTTTCGATTTTTCTGAAAATCAAAAAAATCGATATAAGAGTGCTTTTCAACTAAGTCGACCACGCTGATTACGAAAATGCTATCCATTTTGCTGTACGTCGATTTCTCGCCGAGTTAGAAGACTTTGAAATTTTCAAAATTTTCAAGAAAATTCAGATTAATATCGTTTTTGACTAATCTGATCTCGCTGACTACGATTCGGCCAATACATTTCAATTCTGACTCTTCCTTCTCCTTTAAACGAGTAATTTTTTTCGAAAAATCGACGTTGAGGGTACAATGAGAAAGTCAAATTGAAAATAAAGTTCATATTCGTGATCAGCGACCTCGAAATAGTAATAAACCGCATTAAAAATACAAAAATGCGATATTTTTTGAAAAAAGTGTAATATTTTGAAAATACACCAGGAATCTGCCTGCAAATGCATCGGGTATGCAACTCAATCAACACCAAATGCTAAAAATCTTTAAATGAGCTTTGAAACTTTCAGGAAGTCTAAGAAAAAGGTTGAAGAGTCATTTATTACAAATTCGAGGTCGCAGAATTCAAATTTGAGATTTATTTGGAGCAGTGATGCCAACCTCTCGAGATAAAAATTTTATTTCGCGAAGTTGGCAACCCTGATCCCTGAAAATCGTAAATTTGAATTTTACAACCTCAAAATAGTCTACAAACTAAATTTCAGCTGAATCGAAGCATAAACAAGAGCCTGGTGAATTTTTGAATTTCCACCCATTCAAATAGATTTTTTTTCAAAATTTGAAAGAAATTGTAGAAAAGTTGCGATTCAGGGGTCTAGGCCGATAGAGTCGAACCCGACGATTGCAAATCTGCTTTCATTTTCAAAATCGGACCATTATTCGCGGACATATAAGCGTTCAAAGTTTTTGGTCGGATATGACTCATAGGATCCGACCACACCTGGTAACTTGGTACTTCTTTACATTATTGCAGCTTCCAGGATAGCTAGAAAATTGTTTTTGGTGTCTAATGGTACTATTTCGAGGTCGTAGAATTCAAATTTGAAATTTGTTTCGAGCAGGGTTGCCAACTTCGCGAAATAAAATTTTTATTTCGAGTGGTTGGCATCACTGCTCCAAATAAATCTCAAATTTGAATTCTGCGACCTCGAATTTGTAATAAATGACTCTTCAACCTTTTTCTTAGACTTCCTGAAAGTTTCAAAGCTCATTTAAAGATTTTTAGCATTTGGTGTTGATTGAGTTGCATACCCGATGCATTTGCAGGCAGATTCCTGGTGTATTTTCAAAATATTACACTTTTTTCAAAAAATATCGCATTTTTGTATTTTTAATGCGGTTTATTACTATTTCGAGGTCGCTGATCACGAATATGAACTTTATTTTCAATTTGACTTTATCATTGTACCCTCAACGTCGATTTTTCGAAAAAAATTACTCGTTTATAGGCGAAGGAAGAGTCAGAATTGAAATGTATTGGCCGAATCGTAGTCAGCGAGATCAGATTAGTCAAAAACGATATTAATCTGAATTTTCTTGAAAATTTTGAAAATTTCAAAGTCTTCTAACTCGGCGAGAAATCGACGTACAGCGAAATGGATAGCATTTTCGTAATCAGCGTGGTCGACTTAGTTGAAAAGCACTCTTATCTCGATTTTTTTGATTTTCAGAAAAATCGAAAAAATCAACGATGGTTAACCTTCCTTTTTTTTTCGAAAAAAAACTTTTTGTTCCAGATCGACGTGTGAGGTGTCTAGGAGGGGGTAATCGGACCAGGCGAATCGAATGGCGCAATCAGTTTCCCGGTCGGAGGCGAATTCGCAGAGATATGGACCGTTTTTCGTAACTCTGAAAAAAAGCATCAGATTTCGAAACTGATGGCATCTTCGGATTCAGCGACCTCCATGAAAAGCGCCTCTCTCTAGACCCGTAGCTTCGGCGCTGGTCGCCCGGCTACACTGCTGTCAGCTCCTCCCTTTTTCGCGCTCCACCTCGGTGGCGCACACGGTGCGCCAGATGACAGTCTTTGCATGTCTCTTGTTGTGTCAACTTTAGCTTTCAATAAAGGTTAGTATCACGCTCTGTCTCGACTTCATGCTTGCCCTTTCGGGGGTATACTTTCATGGTAGCAGAAGCGTATGTGTTCATAACAACGGTAACCTCTGGTAATATTTAAATTATTTTATTTAATTTTTCGCACCTCTAGATTAATTTGAAAGTGTTTCTGGAGTCTAGATAGTTAAATTTTCAATTGAAAAATAATTCTAGAAGTGAATAAATATTTCTTGATTGATTTGAATAGATTTTCAATTTGAATAACTTTCTTGAGTGAAATAATTCTAGACTGAATTTTAATTAGAATAAATCTCTTGATTGGAATAATTCTAGATTGAATAATTTTTTTTCTAGATTGAATAAAATTTTTTGAATAATTTATTTCTAGATTGAATAAAGTTTTCTTGAATAATTTTTTTTCTAGAATGGTTTATAGATACTCTCGATTATAATCTTAAGCTGATGGTTGTGAACTTCTCTTGCTTGGTTTATTGCCCGGAGAAGTTTTACATACCTGAAACCTAGTTCTCAATCTGTGAATACGGTTGTAGAATTTCTCTTGCTTGGTTTGTTGCCCGGAGATAATTCTACATACCACAAAATTTTACTTATTCGTGAATTTTTCTTGCTTGGTTTATTGCCCGGAAAAATTTCACGTCTTATTCTTGATCAAAAGATTATTCACAGTTCTAGATGAATTTTCAATATTTTACTAAATATTTATTTATTCTAGAAGACCTATGTACAAGTGAATATTTTATTGAATTTTAATTTTTTTTCCTAGAAACCCTTTTGGGTCGATTTCAAACTTAAGTCTATTTTCTCCAGATCAAGTGAATACCCAAGAGATAATTTTACCCAATTTTTATTTTTTATGCGAATTTCATATGCGAATTTTTTTTCTCTGAAGTGAATTTTGTATTTTTCTAGAGCAAATCTTCAGAACATACTTTACAAGCGATGAATTTATTGGATAAATTTTTCAAGTGAAATTTCCAAATGAATTATTACCAAGCGAATTTATTCATACACGAGAATTTATAAAATGAATTTTATGTGAATTTTTTTTGTTTTTCTTTTCTAGAAGTGAATTGTGAATTTTTTTTCTAGAAGTGATTTGTGAATTTTTCTAGAAGTGTATTTCAAACTTTTCTAGAAGTAAAATTTTGAACTTTTCCAGAAGTGAATTTTTCCAAGTGATTTTACACCAGTGAATTTTTCAAGTAATTTTTATTATTGAAAGAATTTCATTTTCATGTGCGAATCAATAGATTATTAATTAATGAAGTCTAGATTGAATAATTCATTAAGTACCAGGACCAGTCAGTCAATAGGATGTTTAATTACTTATTAAAGTGCGATTTATTTGGGTTCAGTTTACCCGTGTAAGTACTATGTCTTATTAAGCCTTGATTATGTTTTTTTGCCCCTCCGTAGGTATTTTTGATATAAGTGTGGTATTTTTATACCTATCCATAGTGTTGATACGTACGTCCGATTTGTGCTCGTTGATTCATTGTACAACGTAAGTATCATCGAATCATTTTTCTAGATATGATACAATAAATATTACTCTAGTTAAAATCAGTTTAGTCGTAGGTTGTCGATCCGTATTTTCTCCTGCAAAACGTCTTTGTTTGCTTTACGTTTTGCATTAAAAAGCCTAAGTATACGGGTAGGTCTAAGAATGGCAGGTATATTTTGTCCATGTTGACTCTTGACTGATATGATTATAACATTAGACGATTATCGCTTATCTCTCGATGAAATTTTCAAGCGATTAATACAAATAATACGATATGAATATTCTTGAGCTATTTCTAGATTTTTGAATGTTTTGCCTTATCACTCAGGCATATGACGTGCTATTGATCTCTAGATAAAAACTTCGTCGTTGGTTACGAATTGAGGGTTATTTTTGGTTTGGATCTTGCAAGGCAAGCCTTACCATACATTTGATTTTTTTTCTAGAACATAACCAACTGGGAATTTTACACCCTGAGGTTATCGGGTACTTTCTTAATTTTTTTTTCTCTTGAAAAAATTCGTAACCTAGCCAGATGGGAATTGGATGCCCTAAGGCTACTCGCTGATACGGGTCTCCGATAGATCTTGAATATATATGTATTGGCCATAACTTTTTGAGACCGAGTTGATCGTATTCGCGTTAAAAACGTCCTAGGTTTTTTAGGGAAAAAGAAGCAAACTAATAATATTTGGACAAAAAATTACCTAGCTACTCGATATTACACAAGTACGGTGTATAACTGAGTAAAAACATTCTTAGTACCTCGAGCTGGTTGGTTTGGAAGTCTTGGTCGGTACTTCACAGCGATCAAGATGAACTTACTAATCAGGTAAGGGTCAGTCGATTGTTAGGTTGTACCCAATTGATTGATACCTGCTATAGGTTTTGGTGCCTTCCTCTACTGAAACCTATACTCGCAATTATAGGAGAAACTAAGAAAAATAATGAATGGCATTTTAAAATAAATGTACCCATATTACATGTTACTTGGTGCTGGCAATTTCTAGATTATTCACGTCAATTTTATTGTTTCTAATTTTGATGATTTATTCTATAGATGGACAACGATAATACTAATCAGAATGGTTCAAATACCTCTAATAATGAGGAAAATCCCACCGATCCTTCAAATAATCAGGCTGGTCAACCTGTGGCTCCTGACGCCGTAGATCCTCGAGACGAACAAATTCGGACTCGAGACGAACATATTCAGGATCTTGAAAGAACAATAGAACGAGAAAGAAAACTTCGTAACGATGCCATAGCCGAATTGAAACGTCAGCAGGTATTAATTATTAGGGACACAGTTCGCGAAATGGCCACTGACGTATGTATTAAATTACAAAATAATTTCAGCATAACTCTAGAGGCCGAAGAAATGTATCGCTTTCTTATTCGCCGCGCCAGCGTTGCTCGTTCGGTAGATACCGAATTGACAGAAGAAGCAACAGAGGAAGAGGATCGTGCAACTCAACTCGAAACCCTCTCAGTCAAGGCGTTAGTAACCATACAAATTACTCAAACGTTCAAGCTAGAAATGGATTTCTTGGGCAAAGCTCAGCGAATGATTTGCAAGTGCCATCAAGGCAAAATCTAGACGTATCTAATACAAATAGTAATAATTCAAGAGAAACCAATGATAATTTAAATATTTCTAGAAACGCAAATCTCATATCGAATCAAGTTCAAACTAACCCTTCTCTCTTGATCAATGTACAAGCTGAAGTACACAGACAAAATGATGGTACGTTTCCTTCAATCGAGCAAAATAATCTCTCGACTAATAATATCTCTCATAGCACGAATAATACAACACCAATGATTTATACGAATGCAATTTCAGCTCCATTAGTTACCTCTAGAATTAATCATTTAGATGCTATTTTGAGTGAAAAAGATATTCCAAAAACGAATCCGATACCAAATTATCTTCTTGTAGGTGGTGTTATGTCGAATACTAATAAATATTTTTCGTACGGAGGGAGCACTTCTAAAAATTCATTGAACGGAGGGAGCATGCCTAAAAGCTCTTTAAACGGAGGGAGCGATGGAAATTTAAATTCAGCAAATTTTCCACAGACAAGCGATAATAATTTGCAAGCTAATCTCTCGAATCTATTAGGCTCAGCTGATCGTATAATTCTTGACTACCGATCGCATCCGAGTGATGTAAAATATAAACTTTTCAAAAATACGAAATTTGATGTTTGGCTTAGCTTTTTATCTATTCAAGCGAAAAGTGATTATAACATAAATATTTCAAACACTAATTTTTCTGAAAAAGAGAACGAGATTCTTTGTAAGATGACGATTGAACGTTTAGATGGACATTATATCGAACAAGTGATTCACATTACCTCATTTACCGACATGATAAATCAAATTCTAGAAATTCGCAAGGTTGAAAATAATAGGACTAGAAATTCAGTCAAACAAGACTTCAACAAATTGTCACTCTCTAGAAATGAGCGATTATCATCATTTTTCACGAGAATGAATAACATCCTGGCTGAATATAAAATTATTACTGGATCAGAGATAAATAAAGATGAGATTTTTGATCAAATTATAAATGCTTGCTCGACTATTTATCCATTAATTAAGTTTTGGCTATCTTTAAAACCTAATTGTTGTGTAAAAGATTTAAAAAATGAACTTCTTCGACAGGAGGCTGAAAATAATGCAAACCCAGTAGAACCGGCTCAAGCGAACATTTTTCAAAATTATCCAGTCAATAGAGGTGGCAATAGATTCCAACGTAATAACTATGGCAATAGATTCCAGCGCGGAAATTTCAATTCTAGAAATGTCCAATTCCGTGGAACAGGTCGTGGTCGAGGCCAAGCTCCAGTTCAATCACCTCTAGAGATCAGAAAATATTGGCAACGTAACACCTGTCACCAATGTGGAAGTAAATTTCACAAAACTTTCGAGTGTAATCGTGGCTTTAGATGTTTTGCCTGCAAACGTTATGGGCATATAGCTACACAGTGTAATTCTAATCCGGGTAAGCAAAACTCTGTAAATAATTTTCGTGGTCAAGATAGATCTAGAGGTAGATATTCTAGAAACTTTAGTCGAAATAATAATTATCACAATAGAAATAATTCGTATCAAAATAACCAAAATACGAATCATAAAGGTGGTCAGAATAATAATCAAAATAATCGTAACTCTAGAAATATTAAAAATCTGAAAAATGATTCAAATAAAAATAACACTAACACCAAGTGAATTATGATTTGTTTTAGCCCGAAATAACTTAAGAGATGTGGTGATTAATAATCAAAATCAAAACGTACAAGAAAATGTAGCTGTAAATATTTCAAACGATACTAATAAAAAAGTGGTAAATTTTATTTAAATTTTTTTTCTAGACTTTTTGTTTAATTACGTATAACTAATTTTTTTATTTACTCTTGATTAGACTACTGAAAATAATAAAACCGATGGAACCCAAGAGAAACACCAAGGAGAGTCGAAAAATCTAAATCTAGAACAAGCATTTAACTTTGAATCGGTCATTGATCAAGTGCACGACGATGAAGCCAAGTTATTTACCATGGCAAAATCTGCATTAAGTACCCAACAGCTGTTAATCAACTCAGCTTCAATTTCAGAGGATATTCTAGAAAACTTCTACACAGATCGTATAGAGCTATATCAGAATATTAACGATACACTCAACGGTAAGGTTATAACATTTATTGGTGATTCTGGTGCAACGACACACATAGTTAATACAAGTGATTTACTATCGAATAAGATTCTTTGTTCCCATCTAATTCGCGGAGTAAATTCAGACCCTTCAAGTAATATATACGCTATCGCCTCAGGTTCTCTATATATAGAAAATTTTATAGATATTGAAAATAATTGTTCAATAGTTTTGAAAGATGTTCTAGAAGTACCTCAATCAAGACACAACTTGTTATCATTTAGAAAATTGACTGAAGATGGTTATAGAATATTACTCTTGAATGACCATGCAAAAATTTATGATACCAAGTTCAATTCAATAGTGCTAATTGGTGATTATATAGAACCCTATTGGTTTTTCAAAGTTCGTGTATACGATAGGTTTCCTGAAAGTGCTCTAGTTACCACTCGTAGTATGACTCGTAAACGCTCAGCTCCTCTGATTCCAAGTGATACGATAAAGTCAAAACGTTCTAGAATTAATTCAATTCCAAACTCACGAGATAATGTACCAAATTCACCTGATTCCGAAAATACTAATCTAGATGACATAGATGACTTTCTCTCGAAGTTAGCAATCAAGCAAAAATATGAAATTGATTTAATTACAAGTGACACACTTTCGATAGATGATCTTAAAGCAAGTGACAAAGAATGGAATATTGGTGACAAATCTTATCTTTGGCATTGTAGGTTAGGGCACATGACGTATAAAAATATGTTGAAATTAAAACAGTCTCTCTCACCAAAAATTCCTAATAAATGTAAACAGCGTTCAAAAAGAAAGAAAATTTCTAGAGACCCAAATTTATTTCAAAATTTAAAACTAAATAAAAATATGATTAGAAATTGCTCAATTTGTATTCAGGCTACAATGAAAAGATTATCTTTCAAAGAACAACGTACAATGTGTGAAATTCCATTTCAAGTAATTCACTCAGATGTTATGGGACCTATCTCACCAACTACTATAGGAAAAAGATACAAGTATATTGTAACATTTATAGATGACTACTCACGCTTTGCTCTAGCATACACGATGCAAAATAAATCAGATACTCTAGAATGTTTTAAACAGTTTGTTAAGAAAGTAGAAATTTACACAAATGGATCTAAAAAGGTTAGACGTCTACGATCAGATAATGGTGGAGAATATACAAGTCATGAATTCGAAAAATTTTGTGAAGAAGCTGGAATTGAACAAGAGTTTTCTGAACCTAATACCCCTCAGCACAACGGTTGTGCAGAACGTTTTAACCAAACTATTATTGGTAATACTAGAAAGTTGATTTTCGATTCAGGGATTCCAAAACATTTTTGGGACATAGCTCTCTCGACTGCGATACACAATTACAATAGATCTCCTCATTCCTCACTTAATTTTAAAAATCCGTTACAGTTAGCATTACCTAATCATGACCCAAAAATATTCCAATTACGCAGATTTGGTTCATTAACATATGTACATAGAAATATGACACCTAAGTCTAAATTTGATAACAGGGCAGTTATTGGTATTCTTGTTGGTTACACGAGAACAGGCTATTATGTATTATTACCTGACTCTAGAAAAATTATAAGAACATCCCATGTAAGAATTAATGAAAGGAAAAATTATAGAGATTTGAAAGGCGTACCTGACCCTGGTATATCGATCATTACAGAATCAGAGTGGCTGAAAGATTTTGCTGAAATTTATGACAAGGGCCCCTCAATAGAAATGAAAGACTCAAATCAGACGAACAACAATTTGCAAATTACTCGTTCCTCGTCTAACCCACGATCAAATATCCTACTAGATCAAAGTACTCAAACTCTTGACAGTGATCTTACTGACATTAAACCATCCCTTATTAATGGTTCTTCTCTAGATTCTGATTCTGATACTGATACTGAAATCATTCTAGACGCTGATAAAGACAAATTAAATATTGAGTCACACTTTCACGAAACTCTCGAACATCTCGCATTTAATAGAGCAAATGAAGAGAATGCCGATGATTTACAAAATTTCCATTACTTAACAAGTGTCTTATCAGACCCAATTTCTTATGATCAAGCGATCAAATCTGAAGAATGTGAACAGTGGAAACAAGCGATAAATAATGAGCTACAAGCGATGATTGACAATAAAGTATGGATTGAAGTCGACAGACCAGTAAATACAATTGATAAAAAATTCACGATTGTCGATTCTACTATGGTATTTAAACGGAAATTAGCCGTCAATAGTCAAGTGAAATACAAAGCTAGACTTGTAGCAAGAGGATATCTAGATACTCGTAAATTTGAAATTGCAAGAATTTATGCACCAGTCTCTAGAATTACAACTATTCGTACTGCTCTCCTATTAATAAATAAATTTGATCTAGATGCTTATCAACTGGATGTACCGTCAGCTTTCTTGAATGGAGATTTACAAGATGAAACTTATATGGAGATACCTAAAGGCATAGATGTATCACGAGAACATCGTAAAAATAAAGTCTATAAGTTACTCAAAGCGATTTACGGATTGAAACAAAGTCCGAATAGATGGAATAAGAAATTTGATGAGGAAATTAGGAAACTTGGTTTTGAGGCAGATGTTAATGACCCATGTTTATATTGGTACAGAAAAGGTGATATTCAAATATTTTTGATCTTGTATGTAGATGACATTATTATCGCGGGAAATAATAACAGTGAAATTTTACGAATTATAGAAAAACTTAGGATAATTTTTAGGATTCAGAATTTGGGCGAACCGAAAAAATTCGTTGGACTGAATATTTCTAGAAATAGAGACTCTCGAATACTTACTCTAGACCAAAAAGATTATTGTAAAGAAATGCTCAAGAGATTTGGTATGTTAAACAATATTAAGAAAAGTGATATACCCATGCAAACAAAAACTGCGTATAATAAAACTAAAGCTCTAGATGAACAAATTCTTGAGAAAACTCCCACTAATCGAAAAGAACGTAGACATTTGAAACGTGTACAAGAGAAAAATAGTGAAATTTCTGAATTTCCTTATAGAGAAGCAATAGGTAGTCTACTTTATCTTGCAAATGCTTCTAGACCAGACATTATGTTTGCTGTACACTCACTCTCGAGACGACAAGTGAACCCTTCTAGAGCAGATTGGGCTGAAGTGAATAGAATTTTTCGATATCTCAATGGTACACAAGACTTGGGAATTGTCTATAAAGGCTTAGGTGACAGAATGATTGCGTATGCTGATGCTAGCCTAGGAGACTGTGACAATACTAAAAAATCTACCGCGGGAATTATAATTAGAATTTTTGGAGATTTAGTTTACTGGTCAAGCAAGAGACAGAATACGGTAGCTAACTCTACATGTGAAGCTGAATATATTGCTTTGAATTCCGCTCTTCTAGAATGCATAAGTATCAATGCAACTCTTTACCGTGCAAATGAAATCAATCTAGAACCATTTAGAATCTATGGTGATAACACTGCGTCTATAAATTGTGCATCAAAACCAGGTTCTCCCAAACTTAGACATCTAACAAATGTAAAACTTCATAATATTCTAGATTTTGTATTACAAGGTCGTGTTGAAATTAAATGGGTCTCTAGCTCAGAACAAGATGCCGATATACTAACCAAAGCTTTAGCAAGAGAAAAATTCATTAAATTTAGAGATAGACTACTGTGTATAATCGACTAATTTGAATATTTCTAGAATAACCTAAACTATAGATTACTCTTGATTCTTTCAAAATAGTCTCTTGCATATCATCTATTGATTTATATTGTTTCAGCTCTTCCGGTACTCCAGAATTACATCGATATTGTCGAACAAATTCTAGATTTTTTAAATGTTTACGAGCTATATATCTCCGACGATTTAATAGAGGTTCTAGATTTACTCAAACAAGAGAAAAATAAATTTGAGGAAATAGAAAGAGATCTTCTAGAAATTGACTGAAACGAGTGAAATGTTGTATCTTTTGTGACTTATTGTAACTTATGTGATTCTCGAAAGTGATTTTATTTTCTAATCTTGATTCTCGAAAGTGATTTTATTTTGTAATCTTGAAGTATTATAAGATCATTTCTGCGTTAGCTTAAGACTTACTGCGTTTATTTAATAAGATTTTAATTTGTTTTATTGTTCCTGCAAAGAAGTGTTCCTGTTTTTAATTTGTTTTAAAAAAATGATTCTGCGTTATTCTTAAGTTTTTTTATATACTCGAAGATTGTTTATTATTTGTACTTGTTGCATATATTTGTACTTTCTTGTTCCCTTTGTTTGTAAAGGAGATGTGACTTGGCAATATTACTTAGAGGCTATAATATATTCTCATTTTCTCTAGAATACTCTTGACTTTTTCATTTCTCTGGAATTTCACTCCTCGCTTGCGAAAAAGCTCGTCGGGAGGGAGTGAAAAGCGCCTCTCTCTAGACCCGTAGCTTCGGCGCTGGTCGCCCGGCTACACTGCTGTCAGCTCCTCCCTTTTTCGCGCTCCACCTCGGTGGCGCACACGGTGCGCCAGATGACAGTCTTTGCATGTCTCTTGTTGTGTCAACTTTAGCTTTCAATAAAGGTTAGTATCACGCTCTGTCTCGACTTCATGCTTGCCCTTTCGGGGGTATACTTTCACTCCAATTAGCCCGTAAACCGAATTTTAGCTCGATCGGACCATAAATAACATTTTTTAAAAATTCATTAAAATTGAATCAAAGAAAATGGCGGATTTGCGATTTTTTGCAAAATTTGAAAAAAATTGTCGAAAATTGGGCATCTAGAGGTCTAAACCGATAGAGTCGAACCCGACGATTGCAAATCTGCTTTCATTTTCAAAATCGGACCATTATTCGCGGAGATATAAGCGTTCAAAGTTTTTGACCGGATAATTCAGTCATAATTGTCGGATATCCGACCAGCCTTGGTATTTTATGGGATTATTGCTGCTTCCAGAGTACGTAGAAAATTGTTTTTGGTGTGTAATAGTACTATTTCGAGGTCGTAGAATTCAAATTTGAAATTTGTTTCGAGCAGGGTTACCAACCTGACGAGATAAAAATTTTATTTCGCAAGGTTGGCAACCCTGCTCGAAACAAATTTCAAATTTGAATTCTACGACCTCGAAATAGTACCATTAGACACCAAAAATAATTTTCTAGCTATCCTGGAAGCTGCAATAATGTAAAGAAGTACCAAGTTACCAGGTGTGGTCGGATCCTATGAGTCATATCCTACCAAAAACTTTGAACGCTTATATGTCCGCGAATAATGGTCCGATTTTGAAAATGAAAGCAGATTTGCAATCGTCGGGTTCGACTCTATCGGTCTAGACCCCTAGATGCCCAATTTTCGACAATTTTTTTCAAATTTTGTAAAAAAATCTATATCGGCTATTTTCTTTGCTTCAATTTTAATGAATTTTTTAAAAACGTTATTTATGACCCGATCAAACTAAAATTCGGTTTATGGACTGAATTGAGGTCGCTAAACCCGAACCTGCGATCGGTTTTCAAATCTGATGAGTAGTTTCTGAGTTGCCGAAAATAGTCCATATCTCCGCGAATTCGTCTTCGATCGGGAAACTGATGGTTGGGATCGATTCTCCAGGTCCAGCTACATCATCCTAGACACCTCACACGTCGATCTGAGACTATAATTTTTGTTTTTTCAACAAAAAAAAGCGGCGAATCAACGGTGTGTTAATACGGTTGCATAACGTCGTATTTCGCAGGAATAATTTGGCTAGTATTTTCGTTGTGTTTTGCAAATTTTTCGAAAGCTTGACAAAGCCATTTCGGAGGAAAAATTCGATTACGTTTAAAGAATTCTGTAACTTATCCGTAATTTTTACAGAGAAATAATTTTATTTTTTATTTTTCTGTAAAAATTGAAGATTTTTATTTTAAGTTGTACCGCTGATTATAAACAAATTATTAGTGGTACTTAGAAGTAAAATGTAGGATTATTTGCAGAAAAATCAAATTTCTATTTCTCGTCGGTATGTATACGGACAGTATGAACTACGCCATTGTATTTTCAAGTTTTTATTTTTCTGTAAGAATTACGGACGTGTATAAACGCAGCTTAATTTCGAGCTTCTTTCTAATTCCTTTGAAAGAGCGATGATATTTTGTTATTGATTAGTCTTCAATGTTTAGGCGAGTTTCAGACGGCGTTAAAGGGATTTTTTTTCATAAAATTACACCTACAGTTTTCAATTGTCATTTCCATCATGTTCTAATCTGATATGTATTTGAACAAAATGTTGTTGTTGAACAGTACCTATTTAAAAAAATTGATCCTAATCAAAATTTTGAAAAGTACATACCTAATTGATTTTATTCACAAGTAAAAAAATAATTTTTGTAAGAAGGGGTTTTGAACAATTTTGAAAACGTGTCATCGAACAATCAAAGTAGTACCAATCAATTTTAAAAAAGTTTGCTAGTCAAAATTTTGAAAAAATCATTTTTGATCAAAAATAATATAAAAATATCAAACGAATGTTTTTAAAATTTTGCTACACAGAATTTTGAGAAACATCCGCCAAATGATCGCTCTTATATTATCAAATATTACATACCTCCGAGTATAGGCCTAATTATATGTACATATTACCTCGCAATAGTATTCTCAAATACTACCTCACTTTCGGAATTACATAGTTACTTACCTGGTCAGATTAGAGAGTTGATGAATCATCATCTACTTTGGTTCACTATCTATAATCTTTAATGCAGCATAAGTTGCCTGCCTTTCTGTCGAAGGATTTTATATTTTCACTTCGAAAAATAAATAATTATAGCAAATATTGGGTACATCGTTACTTACCTGGTCAGATTAGAGTTGTTGAATCATTACCTACCTTGGTTCCGTATCCATAACCATTAATACAGCATATGTTGCCTACCTTTTTGTCGAAGGATTATTATATTTGCACTTCGAAATGACGAATAATAATTATCACAAATTTGAAAGGCAAATGATATGATTTCGAAATGTCGTTAGTACTCACCAGGAATTTCCTTAGTGGTTATCAAATAAAAATAAGAAGCAAATTACAATCAAATAATTTTCCAAAGTAATGATTTTCAAAAATTATAATGAAAGAATTTTTCAACCTCCCACCAAAAACATGAGAAAAAATTTCTATTCCCCACTTTTTCGAAAACTGTTTTCCAATCCGGTATTATGCTCTGTACCAATTGAGCAATATCAATATTCCTTGGTAAAATTCCAGCATCAACATTTATAATATTCTTCCCTGAACTTCCATCAATTCTTCTTCGGGCACCTGTAAAGAGTTACAGAAAATAAAAATAAGGTTACAATCTTAGGTTACAATACTAAAAAAATCTACGTTACCGATCTGAAAAATGCACGATCGGTTTTACAAGCAAAAATAATTACTAAAAATGACAAAATTTCAAATTAAAAAAATAATTAAACTACAAACAACATCGAAAAAGTACTAATCATACACTTTATAAGATAAGAACAAAAGAGGTGAGAAAAAACAAACGAATTATTTAGGTAGGTAAAATGTAACAATATTGTATTTAAAATTTTCAAAAGTGTATTGTGGGGGATAAGGGTGTTGAATGGTTGAAAATTAACGAAGTAATAAAAATTAGAATAAAATAAACAAAAACAGGAATAGGTATTTTTTCATATTCTATAGTAATATTTTCAATTGATCAATTTTTATTTTTTTATAAGAGCAAAAAGTAATTTTTTCACGATACCAAAACATGAATAAAATTGGGAACACAGCTAGATTTTAAAAAACCAATAATTTTTTAAATAAATAATTTTGCTTAAAAAAAAGTAGTAAAATTGACGAGAATGATCTGAAACTAAAAAAATTCAATAGGTATGTATTTTTAAAAAGATAATTGGACGAGTGAGGTATAAAATACTTGTAAGACAATTGTATTGCAAATTTTAAGCATTATGGAATTGTGGTGGGAAGAGGGGGTTGAATCGGCAAAAGTTCACATCAGTATAATACGACATCGAGTTTTTTCGCACCTACTGAACAACCAACCAGAACCATTCTGTGATCTATGTGAAGAAAGAATAACAGTCAAACACACAGATCAAAGGACAAGAAAATTTGATACAAACTCACAATTACCCGACATACTAGGAGATTAAAACTCTGAGATATTTAATTTCTTAAAAGAATGTAATTTATATCATTTATTGTAATAATTTGTTATATCATTGTAAAAATGGTATCGCGTCGCAAATTACCGTCAGGTAGAGCGACGAAAAATAAATATATTTAAAAAAAAATTTAAAAAAAATAAAAACTTTCGATATTTGGAAAGAAATGGCAAATTGAAAAAAATTCGAAAAGTGAAAAAAATCATATTTTCAAATTTTAAAAATAATTGTCAAGTAATTATATTTTTTTAAAAAATGAACAAATTTTGAAAAGTTCAAAAAAGTCGACTAATTTTTAGATTAAAAAAAAATAGTTGATCATAAAAATTAAAATACCTATTCGAAAAATTTGCGAGGCTTAAAGTGTTGAAAAAGTTTGTCATTTCGAAAAAAAAACAATTAAGTACGTAAAAATTATAAATAGTATGTAAATTTTCAAAAAAGTGGAACATCATAATAATTATTAAAAAACTAGATAAACTTACAAATTTGGCAAAAAATTCTAAAAAAATTATTCTATTTTTAGAAATATGAAAATGACGAAAAATTGACAAATTTGGTGATTTCAAAAATCACAACTTTTAATATTTGAAAAAAATAGCAAATTGAAAAAAACCGGAAAATTAAAAAAAAAGTCAAAAATAATTACCAAGAAATTAATTTTTTTTTAAAAATCAAGGTACCTACTTATTCGAAAAATTAGCGAGTATTAAAAAATTTGTCAGTTTCGAATTCAATACGAAAAAACTGTATGAATTTATCGAAAATTTTAAAATTTATTGTTGGGTAAAAGTAAAAATGATGGAAATTCAAATTTTAATCATTATAGATTCAACCTAATTTTAAAAATTTTTCAAATTCCAAAAAGGGGTCAAAATTGAAAAAAATCGGAAAATTAAAAAAAAAAAAAAAAAAATAATTACCAAGAAATTAATTTTTTTTTAAAAATCAAGGTACCTACTTATTCGAAAAATTAGCGAGTATTAAAAAATTTGTCAGTTTCGAATTCAATACGAAAAAACTGTATGAATTTATCGAAAATTTTAAAATTTATTGTTGGGTAAAAGTAAAAATGATGGAAATTCAAATTTTAATCATTATAGATTCAACCTAATTTTTAAAATTTTTCAAATTCCAAAAAGGGGTCAAAATTGAAAAAAAAATTGCCCGATACAAAAAAGCGCAATTTTAATTTTTTTTCAAAATTTATAAATGAAAAAAATTGAAACTTGAATAAAATTTCTGACATTTTTGAATTTTAATCAAATTTCAAAAAATTTAAGAATCTATACCAAGGTAGATACCTACAACGTACTTAAAATTGCTTCAATTTCAAAAATTGAAGAAAATTAAAAAATAATAAAATTTTGAATCCTCCAAAAATTTTAAAAGTCTATTAAAATTTAATTACTCATGATAAAAATTCAAATTTTTCAACATAATTTTTAAAATTTCTCGAATTTCAAAAATTTATCAATTTATTGTAAAAATTTATTAGGTACATGTTAGAAATTGGTGCAATTTCGAACATTTATCAAAATTTAAAAAATGAACAAAATTTATACTTGAATCAAATTTTAGACATTTTAGGATTTTCATCATAGGTATTTCAAAATTATAAAAATAAGTTTCCTCATTTTTACAAATATCAAATATATGTAATAAACTGAAAAAAAAATTACCAAATTTTGAATTTAAAAAAAAAATTAAATAACAAAAAAAATGAAAACCCGGAATTATTAAACTTTTCAAATTTTATAAATTTTGAAAAATTTCAAATTCAAAAAAAAATTGAAATGAATCTGAATTAAGCATAATCAAAACAAAATTCAAATCACGTTTAAATTGAAAAAATCAAATTAGAATTTTAAATCAAAATTTAAAAAATGTAATTGGTTTTTTTTTGAAGTGTTATAGGTAAAATTCAAATGAAGAAAAATAGTTAGAATCGATTGAAAAATACAAGATTAAAGTGAATTAATTTCGAATAAAAAATAATTACCTAAGCACCAAAATTCAAAAAATTAAAATTTTGACAATGTTGAAATTGATTTTCAAATTTTTGAAGAAAAAAAAAATTGCAAAAAATTAGCCATGCAAGGTAAAAAAATCGAAATAAAACAGATTTACATTCGAAGTCAACCTATCCGGGGAGACTTCATTTTAGCGAATTCAACTCGATGGTTTATTTGTGCGTATCACTCTTACGTACGATGAGGATGAAGAAAGATATCACCAACTCTTGAAAGACCTCCAATGCGATTTACGATAAAGGTCACCGAATCTGGTAAACATTTTCAGCACAGCTCGTTCATCATCTGCTCACTGCTCGTTGAGTCTGAAGAATCCAAGTGACCAATATGCTGAAAAAAAAAATCACACATGTATCAAGATGTATTATAATTTAAATAGTCAATACCCTTCTGTCAGTCATGTTTGCGTTTTAATTGAACCTAAGTACTCGGTTGCATTCTGCGAATGAGCTTTTCTGGATAATACGTATTTCATAGGTACGAATTAAAACCACTGAAGAAAAGAGATCAAGCTCTCACCTTTTGTTTTTGAAGGATAACTGCAGCTGTTGAAGGATCTCCAGTGAGCTGTTGTAGAGACAATGAATCGATCAATGAAGTACTGGTAATACTGATATCAATCATTTTGGCAATTTGATTCGTCGTACGAGGATCGAGGTACGAATTATCTCCAAACTATTGGTGAACTTATTACGAACGATGCCCATTTCATGAACTGCTCCATCGATTTGCTAAATACAGAAAAAAACGAAACACATTAATTATGTCCTTCGTCTGTACATAATTTTACTGTTGATCATTAAACACATGTTACATACCAAATTTAGCAAAGGTACTCGTTGTAGCTTCTTTAATCAGAGTATTATCAAGGCAGATTCTTCATAAATACAGCTATCTGTTGCACCGTAGGTAACTACTTCCAATTTTAGGCGAACCTGTTCCGGTATTCTTTCGTTTCCACTTGATATCTACGTTAGTAGGCTCTGGCCATTCCAATTCCTGCACGAAAATTAAATTCACTAAATATTAGATATTTTCGGCGATATTGGCGTTAGCAAAACACTTCACTTACAAATAATTAATGAATGTGTAAATTAACGTACCAAGAATAAGTGTATCAATTTTGACCACAGCTTTGAGCTTCATCAGTGATGGTATTTCATACAAAAACGCAAACCAGCTTCTTATCACCGGTTCAGTAATTTCTTCTTCTGGAGCAACGGTCACATTCTACACTGAAAACCCATTTCGGTTACTATATTATGGTCAATGATCAATATGTACAATACACTGAAAAAAGTTCACAGCTTACTCACCATAATAATAGTATCACACACAAAAAGCTACATATTTTTCAAGTTTTTCGTTAAATGGTTGATAGATAATCTGCTCGAAAAGTATAAACATCGCCATATCAGCTGCTAGATTCTTGATAGTCCTAGCCAACACAACAAACACCACACACAGTTAAAATTTTGAAAACCGAACAAAATACGCTAATTGATAATACATTAACTAACACAAAACAAGAATCAATCAGGACTGAACTTATTACAGCCAGTTAAGTACATAATGGAAACGACCTCCCCACCAACTATTCCTATAATACCAAGTACATATGTACATACTGAAAAAATATTCAAAATTAGAAGGGTGGAAGGGTCCAATTGGAAAAATTTTCAAACAAAAGTTGTAGATTGAGATACCGTGAATAATTTTAGTTATTATGAAAATTTCGCTTGGACCTCTCCTCCCTCTTCAATTTCACATATAGTATGTAGAATACTTCCAATTTTAAGTTTGTAATCAAGGGTGATATTCTTAAGTAGCAAAATTAAGGTAGAAAAAGAGGTCCAAGCGAAATTTTCAAAATATCTAAAATTATTTACGGGATCTCAATCTACAACTTTTGTATGAAAATTTTTCCAATTGGACCCCCTCCCCCCCTCCACTCTTCTAATTTTGAATATTATGTATTTTCTGTAGTATTATAGGAATAGAAGGTGGGGAGCGAGGGGGGGGGCAAATCGAAATTTATTTATTTTCCAACTACACTCGTATGATAAATTTTTGAATTTATGAGTCAAAAAATTTGCTTTCAATCAATTTTTGTTTGATTTTAGCAGATTTCGCAATTTTTTCAAATCCAGTAGTTTTAGCAATTTTTTCGTTTTTTCAAACCCTAGGGTTTTTCGAGCACTTTTTTCTACCAATTTTGTGAAAATTTGAATTTATGGGCCGAAAAAAAAAAATTTAATCAATTTATATTCAATTCTATCGGATTTGGGCAATTTTTTTCAATGCCAGAAGTTTTGGCAATTTTTTCATAGTTTTTTTCAACCATACAACTGTAAGGTCTCTTTAAGTAATTATTTCGAAAAAAATTATCAATTTGTGAAGATTTGAAATATTATGGGTCGAAAAAAAATTTTTCCATCAATTTTCATTGACTTCGAGCTGATTTTACAATTTTTCTTCAATTCCAGCAGTTTTGTTTTTTTCATCGTTTTTTCAACTCTACAATAATTGTAGGGTTTCTCGAGTAATGATTTCGTAAAAAAATTATCAATTTTGTGAAACTTTGAAATTATGAGGCGAAAAAACGATTTTACAATATTTCTCCAATTCCAGCAGTTTTTTTTCTTCATTTTTTTCAACCCTACAACTGTAGGGTTGCTCGAGTATTTTTCCTACCAGTTTTGTGGAAATTTGAATTTATGGATCGAATTTTTTTTTTAAAACAATTTTCATTCAATTCTATCGCGATAAGGAAAATTTTTTCAATTCCAGTTTGGCAATGTCATCATTTTTTTTCAACCCTACAACGGTAGGGTTTCTCGAGTAATTTTTTCAAAAAAAATTACCAATTTTGTGAAAATTTGACCTTATGGGTCGAAATTTTTTTTTCAATCAATTCTTATTCAATTCTACCGGATTTGGGCAATTTTATTCAATGCGAGAAGTTTTGGCAATTTTTTCATTTTTTTTTCAACCCTACAACTGCAGGGTTTCTCGAGTATGTTTTCTACCAATTTTGTGAAAATTTGAATAGGAAAAATTCATTATGAATAAAACGTGAATGAATGGTTGTTCTGCACGAAATTTTGAAGAAAAACATCATCCTGCCAAAAATTCGTTTGAAAAAAAAAGGAAAAAATTAATTCGAACAAAATTTAAAAAAAACTCATTTCGAATAAAAAGTAAGAGGGTAGGTAATTCTCAAAAAATCGGCAAATTTCACTAATGTAAAAGTTCAGAAATTTGACAGGTTTTTAAAAAATTTTTCTTAAGGTAATTGAAAATATATATGCCCCCGAGTACTTTTATGGTGTTGGGGTAAATTCATTTCCCAAAAGGGAGGGGGGAGGACGATTCAAAAAGGGGTATAGCCGGGTAAAATAGGGTGATTTGGCCCCCAGAGCGAATTTTTAAACCAACTAGTGGAAGTTGGTCCTTATGGTCTAAAACCACCGTGACCAAATTTTTAGGTCTCTACCTCACCCCCACCCACTCCTAGAGCGAAAAATGTGATTTTTCGATTATAATTTTTGATTTTGACAGTTTTTAACCAAATTTTTTCAAACTCGGGTAGATGTTAGGTATACTTAAGGGTCATCCATGGATTTTTTTTTTTCAATTTTCAAACCTATCTTCATTGTGAAATGCGCGTTTTAAGTTTTCTAACGGCTATTTCGACAAGTTCTTTCAGAGGTGCAATAATGGAAAAAATATATATTATACACCTAGTCTGGATGTACAACATATATTTTTTTCAGAATTTTTTATATAGGTGGAAGGCCTTCAAAAATGCAAAAAAATGATTTTTTCATCATTTTTCGCGCAAAAAACAGTCATTTTTGGTCGAAAAAAATTGTCGTCGTAGTATATCACTAAATACGTAGTTATACACCATCAACCCGAGTTTGGATGAAATTCGTTGATTTTTTCTATTTTTTAAAATTTTTATTTAAACTGAGTGACGCCATTTTGGGAACACTCAGTGTCCCTCGAGGTGTCTGGAGAGCCTAAAATTCATGTTTGGACATGTTTCAAACCGATATTTGTCATAAACAGAAATTTTCATGAAATTGATAAAATTTGATTTTTTTGCTCACATCGTCGTGGCTTATCATTCCTCCGGTATAAAATGTCCCACCTTCCTGAAAACTGAGAAAATTTATTCTAATTAGTGAGTATCTTATTATAGCTTATTAATAATTAATAAAATATCAGTATTATAGCTTATAGAATAACTAATTGTCGAATTGTCCATCGTCGTGGCTGTAAAAATTCATCATTGCCACGACGAAAGACAAACACTTGTGATCCACGACGATGGACAATTCGACAATTAGTTATTCTATAAGCTATAATACTGATATTTTATTAATTATTAATAAGCTATAATAGGATACTTACTAATTAGAATAAATTTTCTCAGTTTTCAGGAAGATGTGACATTTTATACCGGAGGAATGATAAGCCACGACGATGGACACTATTTTTGTAAAAATTGAAATTTTTACAGATGATTACGTAAAAAAATCGCTCTGTGCATTGCCATTCGAAATTTCAAATGCGCATAGTATTATTATAAAGTAACAAATCAGTGTAGCCATTCAGAAGAAAAAAATATTCACTCAGCGAGCTGAGACAAATTTTTAAAAATTATCCACGACGATGGACATAAATCTTTGCTACAGTTTTCAATGATCAGACGGTGTAGTTGTACTAAACACTTTTTGTGATCATCATTCACACAAGCCTATACCCTGAACTTCCTAATGACGTGTACTTACTTCCCGAGCAGCACAATCGACAAATTATCGAAATAAAAAATCGACAGAATATCGAATTCGATAAAGTGTCGCGTTAGTTCCGCCTAAATCGTGAAATTATCTTTCGATATATAGATAGATTATCGACGAATTATAGTTAGCAAAAATTTCGAGATTATAGTAAGATATTTTATCGATAATATATCTATAATATCGAAAGATAATTTCACGATTTAGGCGGAACTTTTGCGACACTTTATCGAATTCGATATTCTGCCGATTTTTTATCGATTTTTTATTTCGATTTTTCGTTTTTTATTAGCTTTTTCCTATAATTAAAAATCATTAATTAGCATAATTAATACATTAAACTATGCCTAAACACATTATTCATGTTACGGTAAGAGGATCATTTCAGAAAAAGTCAAAAAAAATTATAAAAAATCTGCCACCCGTGGGGCTTGAACCATCTACCTCCTGCATAGTAATCCTCTTCCTTAACCACTATACCATACCTTATCGTTGAGGAATTGGCAATAAAACGCTTATAATAGGCAGTTAAGTACTTCCAGACGTGTTGGACTTAGAAAAATTTTCACCAATTTGGAAATAATTTCAAATATCGTCACAAAATCGTTGAAAAATCGTTCGACAAATTTCAGATTACGTGTCGATAATGTAGTTTCAAATATCGCCACAAAATCGTTGAAAAATTGAATTCGAGGAATTTCATATTACGTGTCGATAATATAGTTTCAAATATCGTCATAAAATCGTTGAAAAATCGAATTCGAGAAATTTCAGATTACGTGTCGATAATAAAGTTTTAAATATCTTCACAAAATCGTTAAAAAATCGAATTCGAGAAATTTCAGATTATTTGTCGATAATATAGTTTCAAATATCGTCACAAAATCGTTAAAAAATCGAAATCGAGAAATTTCATATTACGTGTCGATAATAAAGTTTTAAATATCTTCACAAAATCGTTAAAAAATCGAATTCGAGAAATTTCAGATTATTTGTCGATAATATAGTTTCAAATATCGTCACAAAATCGTTAAAAAATCGAAATCGAGAAATTTCATATTACGTGTCGATAATATAGTTTCAAATATCTTCACGCAATCGTTAGAAAATCGAATTCGAGAAATTGCATATTATGTGTCGATAATATAGTTTCAAATATCTTTACAAAATCGGTAAAAAATCGGATTCGATAAATTTAATATAATTTGTCGATAATATAGTTTCAAATGTCGTCAAAAAATCGGTAAAATATCGAAGTCGAGAAATTTCATATAATCTGTCGATAATATAGTTTTAAATATCTTTACAAAATCGTTAAAAAATCGAATTCGATAAATTTAATATTCTTTGTCGATAATGTAGTTTCAAATATCTGCACAAAATCGGTGGAAAATCGGAATCGATAAATTTAATATTCTTTGTCGATAGTATCGTTGACGAATATCGTCATAAAATCTTAATAATATCGAATTCGATAGTTTTTAGATTTTTTGCCTATGAAGTTGTACCGATAAATCTTTATAATATCGTGAGAACATCTATAGATTTTCAAACGATTTTTTATCGATACGTTACATCTTCCGATATTATCGATCGAGTGTGCCGCTCGGGGTTTTTTTTTTCAGAAAAACATGGTGATTTCCATAATTTTTGAAATCTGTTTTCAAAAACATGTTGGGCTACAGGCCACGACGAAGGACATTTTGAGGTTTAGACCAACTTGTACTCAAGGGGAGGGGGTGGTATTCATTAAATTGGGCATGGTGGATTAAGAACGTTATAATGTACAAATAACCAAAAAATGAAAGTTGTGCATAGTACAGGAGTTGAGAAATCAGCTGGTTACACAAATTTACCGATTTTCTGAGAATTACCCAAAAATAATTCAAACTGAACGATGAAAATCAATTTCAAACAAAATTTTTGAAAATGTTATTTCTACAATACTTACCTAATGTTGAAAAAAATAATTTCAAACTAATTTTGAAAAATTTTCATTCTGAACAAAATTTTAAAATCCTATTCTGAACAACTTTCGAAAGAATTTCTCTTCCAATAAAATACCAGGAAATTTCATTTGAAACAAAATTTTGAAAAAATTTAACTACCTACCTACTTACGAAAAAAAAATACATATAGGTAGTTTTCTCATTCTTACCATACTGTACACAAAATCTACGAGTATGCCATGCAGGGTACATCCGAGACGAAAACTGTACGAGCCAAGTCGTTCAAAAACACGCAAAACTGTCCATATTTACAGTGCAGTGCACCACCTCGTAAACGTACGTATCACTTCGTTCGTCCATACACCTCTTGGTCGTCATCGTCTCGCTTTTACGTAATTTCTTGGCAAACTAGCTACATACAATTTATCACCGTAGTTTCATTTTCACATAATATTACTCCTCGTACTTATCCACAGTACTGTATCATACTTGAATAACCTTCTCAGTCTTACGAAGCAACCTCACATCGCATCTGCTGTCGCTACTGATACTCGTACTTTTAATACTACACTCTCTCTGCCTCACAGCGAGTAATATCTATCGTTGACAACGTCACCGGGTCGTCGTCGGTGTCGTTGAAATAAACGTACGAGGAGCGTAAACTCGTACATCATACAAACAGCCAACTCGATTAATCCTCCTAGCAAGTTCAAGTTCGTTGGATTTGGATTCTCTCACAACGTATAAATTGTGCATATTGCAGAGAGATATACTTTTCAGATCAGACCCACGCCAGAACAAACCGAAAAAAAATTATCTAAAATGACGCAGTTCATTATAATAACACCGCATCTAACCTCTTTCAATTCGTCTGTTTGTCTTTCTCGTCTATGGGTCGGATTCGCCATAAATACGTCAATATCGTTCTCACAGTGACGACGAATCCACGTTTTTCTCCCTCATCCGCCTCTCGAACCTCTTTTATAAACAGATACTCGCGTATTTTTTTTTTCTAAAACGGTGACATTTTTTTCCCTGACGTTTATGACACACGTGTACTCGTATATAGTATCATAACCATCAACCATAAGCGTCATAATTTCTAGCTAGCAATATTCCCACATTATGATGGAAGTCATGGATAAGGGGTTCTATTTCGACATGCCAGTTACGCACAAATTGGGTAGCTTGGGAAAAATTGAAAAAATTTCAAAGCAGTTTAAAAAGTTTGGGAAATACCCTAATTGAATGGTCTTTATTTGTAAATTTAAATATTCCAAAAAGGTATCTGATACAACAGTGGCATTAAAACCCCTGGCGCAAAACCCCCCTGAAAATAATACGAGCACAGAGAAGAGCGAACTAAAAAACTGCAATGCTCCTTGAAGTGAGTTTTTCAAACGTCGTCGAAAAAAAACTTTTTTTTTTATCTCATTCTTTTCACGATTTTATATCAGTTTTTGTTTCAATTTTGTTTTAAAATTTTATTGATAGAATTAGGTAGGTAGGTAGGTATTTAAGAAATCTTTTGAACAAAATTTTGAAAAATTTAATTTGATGAGCAAATTTCGAAAAAAATTGAACAAGATTTCGAAAAATTGTTTTGAAAAATATTTTAATAAGACAAATTATTGATTCTGAAGAAAATTTTCAAATTCATTCTGAAATTGGAAGTTTTTGAACATAACTCTGAATTTTGTTCAAACTTTTTTTTTTTAAAATTTTGTTCGAAAGAATTTTCTCAAAACTTTTGTTCAAAAAAAATATTTTTAAAATTTTGTAAAAAAAAAAATCAGCTTTTCAAGACCTTCAAATTTTGGAGTAAATTTTGAAAAAATTGTTCAAAATAAATGATTTTTTCATTATTAGGTTTTTTTTTTAAAGAGTTATACGATTTCAAGCTCTGTTCAAACCAGAATTTTTCTAAATCATGAGTATGTTCAAAAACATTGAGTTTTTTCAAATTTTGTAGAAAGGTGAATTTTTCAATTTTTTTTCAATTTCCATTTTTGTAAACAATTTTGAAAATTTTGTTCAGAATCAATAAGTTAGGTACCTACTAAAATGTTTTATCAACCTTTTGTTTAATTCTTTTTTTTAGAAATTTCACATCAATCTAAATTTTTAAAAATTTTATTCAGAAGCTTTTAGTTTTTTTTTTTTTTTTTTTTTTTTTTTTGAAAAACACTTTTTTACTTCCAATTTTTTATAAGTTGAATTTGTTCATTTTTCTCGAGAGTAAATTTTTTCTATCTCATGGTAAAAAATGAATTTTTGAGACTATTATTTTTGGATAGGAATTTTCATTCAAGTTGAAACGTTTCAAAATCTCGTTCAATTTTTTAAAATAAATTTTGTAGAAAACATTTTTAAAAATTTAAAAAAAAAAGTTGAATTTTTTTTGTAATCATTATTTCCAAATTTTGCCAAGTTCATATAAGAAGTTTAATTATGAAGAACTTCAAATTTTGGAGGACGTGTGTAAATGTGGGATAACATTGCTTAGAAAAGATTAATTCTTAAAAGATTTTTTTCAAAAGTATTGTTAAATTCTTCTATTTTTTTTCTTCAAAAAACTAATTTCATTCAGCACTTCCAGTTTTGTAGAAAATACTCAATTCCTTTTTTTGAACGTAAACTTTTTAGAATCTTGTTCCAGTATGATTTTTGAAACTGTATTTTTCTAGGCTTGGTTCAAATAAATAAATTTAAAAAAAAAAATAAAAAAATAAAAAACTCTTCGAAGGAAGTAGGTATTTTTTAAATTTTGTTAACAATTTTTTTATTCGTTTTTTTTTTCAAGTGCTGTACAAACATTATGTTGAAAAACTTTTAGGTTTGGGTCAAATCCATTTTCTTTAAAAGTTTTACCCAAACGAAACTTTTTCAAATTTCTTCTAAAGATTTTGTTTGAGCTTGATTTTTTTTTTTTTTTTTAATTTTCATCTGAAAGCAGTTTTTAAGATTTTGTTTCAAACTATACTTTCATTCAAATCCATTTTCAATTTTTTGTAAAAAATTTCTTCACGTTATACTAATTATTCAATTTTTCTCTTTTTTCCAAGAGGAAATTTGGTCCGAAATTATTATTTTTTTAAAATTTCAAATTCTATTGAATATGAGAAAATAAAGCAAAAAAGAAATAATTTTTTTCTTCAAAAAATGAGAACTTTTTTACTTGAAAAAAAAGTAGAGATTTTACTTGCAAAAAATAATAAGATTCTATTCCAAAGAAATAATACAACAAATTTACACCCCCCCCCCCCCCACCTCTTGAAAAAAATAAGTTACCTCAAAATGTTGAAATTTTTCTCCAAAAATTTAAGGAATATGTAGGTAAGTAGGTAAGTATTTTTATTACAACACCAGAGGAAAATTTTTTCTCCAAGAAAATTGAAAGTTTTTTTCTTTTGTTTTTAATTGAGACAAAAAATTGAAATTTGTTTTTCTCTAAAAATGAGATTTCCTTCTAGAAAAGCTTATAGAGTTTTTCTCCAACAAAAAAAAATAAAAAATAAAAATTCATCTCTCAAAAAATGTAAGATTTTTTCAAAAAAAAAAAAAAAAAAATGAATGAATGAATGAATGACAAAAAAAGATTGAGCTTTTTTAACGTATTTTTCTCCAAAATATAAATTTCTTCTTTGAAAGAAAAATACTTACTTATTGCAGTTGTTGATTTTTTTTTAATGGTGAATTTTCGATTTTTTTTTTAATTTTTGGATTCACATTTTTTGAATGTTTCTCCGCATTTGGAGTTATTCCAATTTATTAATTTTTTCAGTTTCAGTTAATTTTTTTAATCGTAAATTTTTTCAATTTTTGGAATTTTTGAACTTATTCTCAAATATAATAAAATTTTCCGTTTTCATCTCATTTTGAAATTTTCTTACCTACTTTTAGTTTTATTCGATTTTTTTTTATTTTTAAAATATTACGGTTATGATAATCAAAATTTTTGAATATCTTCTCATTTTTGGTTGTAATTAATTTTTTGTTTATTTATACTTACCTATTCCAAAAAACTTTAAATATTTTCACTTCAATTTTTGTGCAGTTGTGAATTTTTCAAATTTTCAAACTTTTTGAATTCTCCTGGATTATAGGTAATATTTAATTTTTCTCTTTTTTATATTTTCAGTTTTTTTTTTCAATTTTTAAGTTTTGTCCCTTTTTTTGATTACTTGAAATTTAACATTTTTTTTATTCTTAAAAAATTTTAAAAAATCATTATTGTTCATTGATGTTTTTTTTTTGATTCATTTTAAAAAAATTGTTTTAATTTTTTTTTTGCAGATGGGAATTTTTTCAGATTTTTCAAAACTTTTTAATTCTGTTTTATTTCTTATCAGCCTAATTCACCTTTTTTTTAAAACAATTTTTTTAATGATATTGTTCAAATGATCAGAACCCAAATTACCATTCTGAGAATACCCTTCTGCTCGCTGGGGCCTCACAAACAGTCACCCCTCACCACACATATTATCTCATCTGCACCAAAACGTCACCACCATCGTCGTTCGTAAAAATAAACGTCGTTAATTAGGTCGTGAAATGACTATTTTCACATAATTACAAGTACATTTATATAATTTCAGTTCGCCATTCGCCTCTGTACCATATTCCAAAATAAGCTTTCGATGATTTTCTCACGATTTCACGCCTCGTCCTCTCCTCCCATTAGCCCACAGTTCTCATCTTTACGTTGACGTGTATCTAAGCCCATAAGCTCGTCACAATTTTTTCCCTCTCTTCCACACTTTCCCTGGCATCGTTGACAACCGCAGCACATGTCGAATTAATCCTCGCGTATTTTATATCATCGTCATCGTCATCACGTTTCGGTTAATTATGCTCACGATAGGATACGATACACGAAGGAAAAGGGACCGCCATCCACCACCTCGTATAATCCGTTCAAAAAAAAAAAAAAAAACCACAACACGACCAACTCGAAGTTCTTATACTGATACAAAGCTGACAAATATTTCACAACAGCTGTCGTTTGTCTCCGGGTGCATCTTTGCCTTTGCGTGACGATCACATCGTATGCAGAGTGAGCAGAACTCGGCATCTTTACACTACAATTCCCCTTTGAGCCATAACGTCTTCGTGAGAACGACGCCTAGGTCATCTTAGGTCATCACACAGCACAGGACGCGTGGAAATTCGCCTCACAGCTTCCAAAACCCCATCGTTATAAATCTCTATCCGCAGTATTGTTTTCTTTATTCGTTTTTCGTCTCGTTCGAGATTCGTTTTTACATAAAGCACGACGACGACGGACGTCGAGAATCTTACGAAATATTGGCATCGTTTGTTGGAATAATGGCGACCGAGCAGCGGCAGCGAAGACGGTCTCTTTGGCTCGTATAGCCAGCTCAGAGCTCATCACCATCATCGCAGCGACCGAGTTATTTTCGTAATTTTTTTCGTCTCTTTTTTCTTTTTCCAACAAGTTCGCCTTCTCTCTCTCTCTCTCTCTCTCCGGGTTCCGTTTCCTCTTCATCTCCCACACACACAAATTGAGCCAACCAAATAAAAAAGAAATCACTTTATTCGATTTGCCAATGTCAAATTACGTAACAAAAAAAGGTAAAGATAAAAGGGCTTAAATCATACAATTCATATAGTACAAAACATCTCACATAATAATAACTAAGTACAAAATAAAACGAAAGAAAAAGGCAACACTGTTGAAAAATACCAAAAAAATACAAATACGTAAAATTACGTTGAAAGAACATAGAAAAAAATTCGTAAAAATATACATGGAAACCGGTGATCGCTTCGTAACTTCCAGCACCAAATTTGTAAAAAAATTGCCATCAACAATAACAACGAAAAATATCTGCAAATAGGCAAAAATAGCAACCATGAAGCCATTATTTTTTTTATAGGGTGGAAGAGAAAGGTTTGGGGTGCGACACGACGCGTTTCACGACGCGATCGACGTCTTCCAACCCTATTTTTATTAACTCACCCTTTTCAAGCGTGACTACTGCTATTCGACGACCAATCTCCTTCGCCCATTCGCCAGACGCTGAACATGTAGCTGAGTCTTTCGTGGGCCATGTAACTGCACGAGGACATGCCCACTTTGGAGCTTTTCTCTTCGCTCGTATTGGAATGGTCGCCTCGTCCTGGAAAGGAAAATATCATAAGTTGAAAGTGAAAATTATTTACTTATAGTGTAGAAAGAGAAAGCTAAGAATTTTTATAATTATGATATCTCTGCTCTTTCCTCTTTTTTAAACATAGAAATGAGATATCACTTTTCTCGAGCCCTCAAATTTTATGCATTTTTGTGATAGGTGCAAACGAATGAAATTTCCTTTTAGATGAAATTATCAAAATTTTCGTTTAATTGATTGATTAGGAACAAGTTTTCAATTTTTCGATTGAATTAAGCACGTATTTAATTTTTTTTTGTTGTGAAAAATCAAAAAAAATGTATCATTCTACCTAATCAAATAAATTGAATTTCTAAAAAATAATTTGACTACCTTATTTGATTTTATGAATTATCGATTAATTAAAATCAACTATTTTTTGCAAAAAATGGAGAATATTCCTAGTCGAAGAAATTGTTGCTTTACAAAAAAAAAAAAAAAAAAAAATACTAAATAATTATTTTAAAAAAATATTTTTCCAATTTAAAATTTTCATTTATTTATTTTTTATTTACCTAAAATTTTTTCTTTTTTTTTCAATTGGTTTATGTTCAATTTTTTTTCACTACTTAATTAAATGAATTGAATTTCTAAAAAATAATTTGACTACCTTATTTGATTTTATGAATTATCGATTAATTAAAATCAACTATTTTTTTTTGCAAAAAATTGAGAATATTCCTAGTTGCTTTTTTACAAAAAAGAAAAAAAAATACTACCTAGGTAAGTAATTATTTAAAAAAATATTTTTCCCAATTTAAAATTTTCATTTTTTCTTATCTATTAAAAACAAGAAATATTAAAAATAGAAAAATTATAATCATTTTTTTTTATCAAATTAATCGATTCTTTAATTTTTTGATTCATTCACCTTTCAAGAAATATTTTACAGTTGAAAAATTAATCCAATCCTAGCAAATTATTCGATTATTGGATTTTTTGATGCACCGAATAGCATTTTTTTAAATGACGAAAACACCTACGGTCAGGTAATATATACCTACCTACTCAAAATAAAAAAATAAAAATGATCAAATTTTTAAAAACATCGATAATTCAATTTTTAGAGTTATCGCTAATTTCATTTATTTTTATTTAAAAAAAAAATAATAATTTTTTTTTACATCAATTTACTTTTTGCAGAATCAATTCATTAAAATTTTCCATTTATTAATTTTTAAATAATTTTGAATCTTTCCAAATTTTTATTTTGTTAAAAAAAATTTCACATTTTTATTTCTCAATTTCTTCATGTTGGATTTTTTCCAATTTCTAAATAATTTAAACAAACAAATTTTCTAAATTTTTCAAATCTGAAAAAACAGTCTCTTTAATTTTTGAAAAGCTATTTTTTTTTTGACTTCGTCCAATTTTCAAAAATTTTCAATATGAAACTTATTTTATGCTGCTTTTTTAAAAATTAAAAATTAAAATAATCAGAAAATTAATCAAATTTTTGCAAAATAAATCGATTATTCAATTTTTTGATTGGTTCATTTTTTTATTAGAGCAATTTTTTTTCGTGAAAAATAAGAAAATAAATAATTATTTATAGTTGAAAAATTTGTCGGATTCTCGTTATCAAATCGATATAATTATAGGTAGTTCGATTTTTCGATGCATAAATTATTACTTTTTTATTGTGAAAGAAGAAAAATTTAATCAAATTTTTGCGAAATAATTCGAATTAAGTACCTACCTAATTTTTTGATTCATTCATTATTTTATTGATTTTTTTTTTGTTTTTAAAAATGGTTTCATGATATTTATAATTATTGAAAAATTAATTGAATTCTCACCATTTTAATTTTCAATACATCGATCACATTACAATTTTTTTTTATACAAAAATGAAGAAAATTTTTAAAATAGAAAAATTAATTCATATTCGCAAAATAAATCATTTTTTCATAAAAAATATTTATAATTGAAAAATTATTCGAATTCTTGCAATGAAATGGATTAAATATTTAATTTTTTGATGAATCGATTATCATTTTTTCACGTAAAAGAAAAAAAAAATTTTAAATATAAAAAATGATCAATTTTTCAAAATAAATATAACACTGAAATCTATTAAGTACATATTTGAGCTATCGATTTAATTACAAAAATTCGATTTTGACGTTTCAAAAATTTCCTTCTTAATGTTTTTTTTTTTTTTTTTTTTTAGAAATAGTTAATCAATTAGGTAGGTGTGATTTTTGATTACTTCGAATGAGATAATTCGTCCCTCTTTTTTTGATAAATCGATCAAGTATTTTCCCATCTTAAAAATCGAATTCGAAAGTATTCATCTTCAATTAAAAAATCGGTTTTGAGGGATTTTGATCTAGATTTAATTTTATTTTTCAAATAAAATCTCCAATGTCAACTAGAATAATTCTTAGTTAAATCAGTTATCTTAAGTGTAAATCAAAATAATCGCTCAATTTTTCAACGGAATAATTTTCAAGGATCTATGTATGTAATTACTGTGTCTACAAAAAAAAAAAAAAAATGAAAAATACGTTTTTAATAAAAATGAATGACCAATTTTTCACCTCATTGACTTTATAATTTTTTTTTAGAAAAATTCCTAGGAATTGTTACTTTGTATAATCTTTTTTTAAGTGACAGAGGGCAGGGAGAGGGAGAAAAATTGAAACACATTTCAAATTGAATAATCATGAACCTAATCGAATTAAGTGATGAGTGACCATTTTTTAAATATAATTTTTGGTAATTGTTTTTCCCGAAAATTTAGAAGTAATTCCATTAAATACAGAAATCATTCGATTCAGGTGATTATTTCTCAAAAAAAAGTGCAGTAAATTTTTATTTGACTAAGCGATGAAATACCTATTCTCTTTTTAAAATAATTTTTTCCTCGCAATAAAAGCTCGAAAAAATTAAGCTTGCTGTTTGCTTTGATTAAAGGAGAGAAGATAAAGAAGAGGGGTGCTTCGAGATAGCCTAGCTACAGGACATACAATATACATTACAATATGTTGCCTATAAAGTTGAAAAAATCCGAACGTAAAATCAAATCTGGAATAAATTTTCAAACAAACTGAAAAATTACCCCGAGCTCGTAAATTTCAAAAATACATAAAATAAAAAAAGGGTTACTAAATTCTTATCACAATTCCAAACAAATCACACCCTGTCCCTTAATTATCAATTATAATCATTCATCCGCATGATATCGCAACAGATCAACACTGCACTGTACACACTGCACACCCTTTTTCATCCTTTTCACGCCACATAAAAATAGTAAAACCCAAAACCCAATAAAGAGAACACAGCGTCGAAGCCGAAGATAAGATAAAGAAAACAGACAAAAAAAAAGAGGACGAGTAGATATTTAATTATTCGATTCGGGATACAAAAGAATTTACAGACGATTCTATAGCTTTCCAGCCTGTTTCTAAACACAGGGACAGAACGGACGCACGTATTCGTATCTTTTCAATCCTTCGACGTGTTTTACTTCGGTGCTTTGAGAAATTCGCTATCTTTCACTTTTAGAAATTTTTGTTTCAACAAAAAACCAAAGTACGTACATCGTACATTAAATTATCTTCGATAGTCGAGTCGATAATCGCGAGAGCGAGATAAAATAAAGGAACTACGATACGATAATGGGATATTGAATGGTGAAAATTTTTTGTAAAAACGGCGAAAATCGTTTTTTAAAAGAGGAATTTAGTTATTTTGTTCTTTTTTTTTCTTCGTCGAGAAATTCGAGTACTATAAGAATTCAGATGAATGGGTTGATTGATATTGATACTGCGAGAGGAACGAGATTACGATTTTTAAAACAAACAATATCTACGAACTATAATCGACTTGTATGCTCTACATTTTTTTTAGGTCGTTTTTTAAAATATTTTTTGTTTATACGAAGATTGGGATTTTTTAAGCTGGAGTGGCTGTGGTGATGAGGGGAGGGGTATAAACCTTTGATGGTGAACAAACAAGATCATTTTTTTTTCAATTTTCAAACATTCCGGTATCATTTTGTACTATTCATAAGAGAAAAAACAAGCGTGGGTGATATCGAAAAAATCTGCGAAAACTCAAATTTACAAAAAAAGTAACGAATCGATAATTTTGAAATTTATAGAAAACTAACATAAATTCGTAATTTCTGACTCAAAAATCGCCAGAAAAACCTTGTTGCCTGGAAAAAAAATTCACGAATTTTTTCGCATTTAAAAATTTAAAAATTACTCATAAGTTCAGAATTTCATCAAATTTTTGAAACATGGATTTTTTTGAATTGTAAAAATTCATGAAATTAATAATTCAACTTTTAAATTTTTTAGAAAATTTTTCTGAATTTTAAAATTAACCAAACTTTGAAAATTTATCAAGTTAATAATTAAAAATTCATTATTCTTGAATTTTTATAAAAAATTTGAATTTCCTTCCCAAGAATATAGATACTTATATGCAACTTCTTAGGAAGGAACGTAACTATACGACGACGATGAAATAAATTTTAAGAATCTGTTAAATTTTAAAAAGGATTATTATAAAATTGGTAATGAAAATCAATTTTTTAGCCCGTTCCTGCTTCAGAGTTTTTATTTCTTCCTGAAACGTTTTGCTTTTTTAAATAAAAATTCAGTTTCATTATTATTGATTATTCCAAAATCATGCCAAAATCGGAACCATGATGAAAAAAAAGTTGAAACATTCCTTTAAACTCACCTCCTCACTTCTTGATGACAAAATCATTTTTCGCAGAAAACTTACAGGCATTTTTCAATAATTTCAAAAAAAAATTTTCATATTCAAAATTAACACGAGCTTGGAGAGAACTTTTTCTGAAGTTTCTTAAATCACAATAATATCAAAAATACGTTTAAAATCAAAATCAAAACAAAAATTTTTTTTGTTGAAAAAAAAATGATCAGAGGTAGGGAAATGGGGAGATGAGCCAAAGCAATTTAAAAAGTGTAAAATTTATGTAAGAAAAATAATCACAATTTTAACGATTTGAAAAATTGCAATAATTAAATGAAAAAATGAGTTTTCTCTTCTAAAAAAAATGATGAAAAAATTGTACTTTAAGAAATTGAGATAAGACTTGAGAATTGTTCTCCAAAAAAATTAAGGGTGTTTTTTTTTCTCAAAAATTCAAAAAAAAATTCAAAGATTGCATTGCTTTAAAAAATAATAAAGATTTCTTTTTACTACAAAACGAGAATGAAAAAAAATTTTATCACCGAAAAAATTGATGAAAAGATTTTTTTCTCAAAAAAATGAGAAATTTCTTTCACTTTGACTACAAAAAAATAGGAATTTTTTTCTCTCAAAATTTTGAAAAAATTCACTCCATAATAAAAACAAAATACCAAAAATTGGCAATTTTTCTTTCTTAAGAATAATACTTATTTGAATAATTTTGAATAATTTTTTATTTATTCCAAACAGATCGAAAAATTAAAAAAAAAAAGAGGGAGAGACAGAAAATTAATATTTATTCTCAATAAGAAATTAGAAATTTTTTCCAAAATAAAACCAGATTTTATTCTCTAAAAACCTGAAAAGCTTTTTTCTCCGAAAAATTGGAAAGAATTTTTTGCGTTTGAAAAATGAGACATTTTCTTACGCAGACTTCAAAGAAATTTTTATTTCAAGAAAATTCAGAAATTTCTTTTCTCCAAAAAATTGAAAGATTTTTAGCTAGAAAAATTCATATAAAAATTTGAAAATCACGTTTACATTAAAAAGTTGGATTTTTCTTCAAAAAAATCGAGACAAAAAATCAAGCGTTTTTCTCGAGATTTTTTTCTGAAAATATTAGGTATATTTTGTACTGCAAAAAAAAAAAAAAAAATGAGACTTTTTTAACGCAAAAAATTCTGATTTTTTTTTTTTCTGATAAAAATAGCTAGTGCCAAAACACGATTGGCACGTCTTGTAGTACGCTCGTGTATGTCACAAATTAAATTTTTTAAATTTTATTACAAAATTGACAAAATTAGTGATTCTGATTAGAGTGCCATTCTAATTTCTGACTTTCTATGAATCAAATAATTCTCTAATAATTTTGATGAAAATTGTGATATTGATTTTCATGACTGAGAACCCCTGCCTTCAGAAATCACTTGTGATCTGCCACATGAGAATTATTTTTTGAAAAAATTGTGATTTTTCGTAATAAAGATTTTAGTTGAAATTTAGAAAAAAATATTGATCGTAAAATTTCAGCACTCTCTCGGCCATCAAAATATCCAAACTGCAGCACTAAATCTTTTGGCTTTTAAATTACAATTATTATGATTTCTCGATTTTTTCCCTGACCCTGAAATTATATTTCCAATGAATCCTCCATCTACTTCAATCGAAATTCCATCAGTTCCTCACACAAAATAAATATCAAAATGTGATTAGAACCCTTCCTCTCTAATTTTGAATAAGTATCCACAGAGTGTTACGGGAAATCAGAGTGGGAGGGAGGGGTCCAATTGAAAATTTTTTCAAACAAAAGTTGTAGCCTAAAGTCCTACAAATAATTTCACTTATTACAAAAATTTCCATTGGACCCCTCCCTCCCCTCCAATTTCGAATTTTAAGTATCTATGTAGCACCTGACTTCTATCCAAATCTCAAAAACAGTTCATCACTCCTGGGACACCCTGAATTACTCTCTCATGGGGGGGTGGGTGGGTGGGGGGGGGGGGAAATCATCCAACAGAATTTCCCTGCTCCTCACCCCTAGTATATTTGAACCCTTCTACGTATAATAAATCAAATCAATTAAATTACTTACCCGCTGACGAATCTTCATTATCGCTATCGCCTCCATTCTCTCGGCTATCGCATTTCAGCAACTGGTTCAGGTAATAAATATACTGCGCTGCTAACTTGAGCGTCTGTATTTTGGACAACTTATCCGAAGGCAAGGTAGGAATGATTTTACGTAGCGAAGCAAAAGCTTCGTTCAAACTCTGGGTTCTCTGTCTTTCGCGTACATTCGCCAGTACTCTTTGATTCTGTATTTCTTCGTAAGATTGAGGTCCTTTTTTACGCATTTTACCCATCGAGCTCCTTCTCCCAGTCGAATCGATTCCCTCATCCCAGCTTAGCGGAGATTCCGGATTCGACGGTGGGCTGACGGCGATTTTCCGCTGAGATCTTTTACGTTTTTTGGGAATGGTAGTAACTGGAGTATCGGCAGCTGCCGAGGAACTACTCGAGAACTCGGCGTATTCCGGGGATTTACTACTGGTCGAAGATGTCGTCGGGATTGTGGTAATTTGCGAAGCTTCTGAGGTGGTGGTTGTGGCCATAGGAGCTTCGGTCGTCTGCGATTGCTGGTAATACTCGTCCAAAGTCATGGAATTGGGCACCATGGTGGATTGTATCGATGATGGATCATCTAAGTACTCGATGTGATCTGGTTCCATCTTAATTGACTTCATTCTGCCACCGTTGTCGATGTAGAATTGAGGAGAGTACTTGACCTGGCGGTAAACCGAGCTTGGAGGGAGGTCAGTCATAAATAGGTGATCTTGTTTGGAACTCAGGTCGACTAGATCGTCCATTTCGGACTGTTTACGATCGTCGATCGATGTCGAATTAACGTAGTCGAACTCGTGGCCCTGGGGACCGCCCAGGATGCCGAATTTGATATCTTGAAATTTCTCGTATTGGATTTTCTTCGGCGATAACGAACCGTAGTAATCTGCAGGCATCAGGATCTGCCCAGAGGATGGATCAGCTGCGGTGGCAAATTCGTAATACATCGACGTGGATAGTTTTTCGTCGTCTAGGGGGCAATTCGCGCCCGAAATCGGGGCCACGACGTAATTCATCGTTGATTCGAACCACGTACACAGAACCATACGCGAAAAAATGAACTCGAGGGCGAAAAAAAATGTAAAAAAATCATCGAACATGTAACTAAAACACAACCGAAGGTAATTTCGCCCAGTGAATCACTCGCACCGATCCACGAGAATGAAAAAAGGCGCGAGATAGTCGTAAATCGGTTATTTCGTAGTCGAGCCGCAGCGAACAAATGATAAATGCGCCGATGAGTTAGATCGCGAAACGTTCGAGGGGTCCCTGACACATCCTCCGGGTTCTACGAATAGCGCGCCATCTTCCACAACTCTCGCCACTTCTGTCTTCTGCTCTGCTCTTTCTTTCAGTACCCGAAGTCTATAGCTCAGCAGCCGCCTCGGACGATGTGACAGCTCTCTCTCTATCTCCGGTCACACCGCGTGATAAAAGGTGGGGTTTTGTACGTGCTCTCTGCTCCCTTTCTCCGCTGGTTTATTTTTCCTCCAGTTCTGCTCCTATTCTCACACATAGAGGGAAGAGTATGAGTAAGTCTGTATAGTATTTCCTTCGACTCGATGATAGATTATTCGTAGCGAAATCTTCTTCTTTAGATACCGCCCTCTGTCTCTTGGCCCACGACGTCGTGATGCTGTTTCTCGCATCTCGTACGTCGTCATAGTCGTCACTCATAGAGTCTTTCCACACAGTAGCGTAGGGTATAGCGTATCCAGCTCCCCCTCATCCAGCCATCCCAGCCATAGGGTTTTATGTAGTACTTTCTCAGTCTTCCTCTTGTGTTTTTACTCGAGCTAGATCTCGCATCGAGGCATCGTTTTGTTTTTTCTTTCATTATTTTTCATTTTTTTTTTTTTTTTTTTTTTTTTTAGAAAAAAGTTTGAAAATTTAAACACCTAATAATGATTAATACCTACACTTAATTTTCCGATTTTTTTTTCTTTCATTCAAAATCATATTTTTAAATTTAATCTGCAAACACATTAGGCCTGGAATTTTGATAAAATTGTAATAAATTGAGAATTTCAGATAAATTGCGTTTGATCAATGAAAAAACCTACTGTGCTTTAAAGGCCAAAGGCTACTCTGAAGAGAATTGATGATATTTCTTACATCTTGAATTCGATAAAAATTTAAAATTTTGATGGAATAAATAAAATTGAAAGTTTCTGATAAATCGCATTATTTAGATTAATGAAAAAAGCTACTGTCGTTTCAAAGGTACAAGGCTATCCTCAAATCTGAAATTTTACAGTGCATTAGGTAAAAGTTGAAATCTTGATAATATTATAGAAATTGAAAATTTCAGCAAAATTGCATTTGATTAATTAAAAAGATACTTTCAATTCAAGGGGAAAAGTTACTCTAATGGAATATTTAGAAGATTTTTTAAATCATAAATTTCGTCAAAATTTTAAATTTTAATAGGTAATTCTTGAAATATAAAAATTTTAGGCTAATTCCATTTGATTAAATAATGAAAAAAGTTACTGTACTTTCAAGGCAAAAATCCTACTCTGATGGAATTTTTAAAGATTATTCAAATCATGAATTTTGCAAAAATTAAGAATTCTGATAATTTTTTAAAAATGAAAAAATTACTCCAAATTCCATTTAAGTAATGAAAAAGCTACCTAATGCATTTTCAAGGCAAAATTCTACAAGGTATGATGGAATTTTCAAAGATTTTCCAAATCACAAATTTTTTGAAAATTAAAAATTTTGATAAGTTTTGAGAAATGAAATTTTTGGTAAGTATAATGGCATTACTTGATTAATAAAAAAATTTACTGTCAGTTCAAGGGGAAAAGTTACTCTAATGGAATATTTTGAAGATTTTTCAAATCACGAATTTTCAGGCATGATACCAACTATTTTTTTTTTTTTAGTGACTTTAGTGACCAAAAATTGGTCAAAAAGTGACCAAAATTTTCGAAAAAGTGACCAACATTTTCGATAAAGTGATGAAAAATTAAGCCTATTAGGGCAGACCAGAACAATTTTTCCAATTTTTTCCCCAAGAAATGAGCAAATTTTGGTTGGATACTGCGCTCTGGTCTTTATTTTCAATAAAATGAGAGAAATTTTTGGTTTTTTAATTTTTTAGGTACGTAGGGAAAAAACAACACGCAACACTACTTTTTATTACAAGTTGTCATGTTAAAACGTTAAACAGGCAATTTTTTTTTTTTTTTTTGATAATTTTCTAGTTATTTGGAAAATTTTCAATTTTTCTTCTTTTTCGAGGAAGGTATGGCCAAAAAAACTGAAAAAAGTGACTTTAGTGACCATTTTGCGAAAAAAGTGACAAAAAGTGACCAAAGTGAAAAAAAGTGACAAATCAACTAAAAAAGTAACTCTGTATCATGCCTGCGAATTTTATAAAAAGTAAAAATTCTGATAATTTTTAAAAAATAATGAAAAATTTAGTATACTTAATTGCATTTGATTAATGAAAAAAACTAATGTACCTTCAAAGAAAAATCCAACTCTGATGGAATTTTCGAAGATTTTTCAAATCATTAATTTTGTAGGTAAAAATTAAAAATTTTGATAATTTTTGAAAAATGAAAATTCTTCTTAAATTCTAAAACTTTTGAATTTTTTTAGAATAGGTACCTACTACTAATCTCTTTTTTTTTAAAGTGAAAAAAATACTCACGCATGTGAAAAAATTCTCATTTTTCTGGAAAAAAAAATCATATTTTTTTCTATATTTTTTTAATACGAGTATTTCAAATATTTTCATTGAAAAAAATGCTAAATTTCTCAGTTTTTCGAAAAAAAACCTCATATTTCTTGGAATAAAAATTAAGTAAGAAATCTCAATAATTCTAAATTATTTAAAAATAAAAAAATTTTAATCTAAAAAAAAGTGTTTTTTTTTGTTGGAGGAACCTCTGTCTTCCAGAAAAAGAATCTCAATTTTTTCTCATTAAAAAAAAACAATAACATTTTCAATTCTTTGAAGAAACCAATCTTTCAATTTTTTTGGAGAAGAAATTGTTCTTTTACAAGAAAAAAAAACTTGATTTTTTAAAAAAGAATTAAGGTTCATTTTCTGTGAAAATAATCTTTCGAAATTTGTAAAAGAAAAATACCTCAATTTTTTTACGAGAATTTTTTTTCTTCAAATTCTCTAGATAATCTTCTAATTTTTTTTTCGAAGAAAATTAGTCAAGATTTTAAATTTATGACGAAGAATCTTCATTAAAAAATCTTTCAATTTTTTAGAGAAAAAAATGATATCTTATTTTCTGCACAAAAATAAGATATTATTTTTTTCTCTAAAAAATTGAAAGATTAGAGATTTCTTTCTATAGAAAGAAATCTCTTATTCTTAAAGCAAACAAATTATTTCATGAGAAAAAAAAAGACTACTCAAACTTATTTTTAGAACTGCCAATTGCTACTTTGGAACTACTCAAATAAACCAAAACTGCGTTTCAAAATAACCTATATAGATGATCATTGATCAAGATCGAAAATTCTTCAAGTTCAGAATAATAATTGTTTAAATTTTGTTTGAAATTATATTTTTTTAAATTTTATTCTAGAACTTTTTATTTATTTTTTATTTTTTATTTTGTTCAAAAACAGTTTTAAAATATTTTTCGAAATAATCAAAAAAATTTTACAAATCTTAATTCGAAAACAATTTTTGTTTTAGCATTGTTCTCAAACAAAAGCGTCAATTTTAAAAAAGAAAGTATTTTTTAATTTCCTTAAATACAGCATTTTACAGCAAATTTTCATTCATTTAAAACACAATTTTGGTGAAATTTCATGCAACTGAAAGTATAGAAATTTTCAAAGTTAAAAAAGAACGAAAAATCCATAAATTGATAGACTGCACGTGAGTCTCGAGTTTTCCTATTTATATGAATTTTAGAAAAGTAACTTGGAAAAAAAGAAGAAGAAAAAACATCATAATGCACTCTATCAGGCACAGCAATCACAGCATTGGCGAGTGGCGCCGTCTTAATTATTAAAACACCCGCCAATAAGGATAATTTTTCGAAAACGAGTGGTTTTTATCATTTTCGGTATCATGAACGAAGCCAGAACCTACAATGTCCAAAGCACTCTCTACTTCTTCAGTGAAGCAGTCGCCAATTCGAATTCGTGTTACCTGCTTCGCTTCATTTTTTTTTCTCACGAATTCATCACCAGGAGCCAATAAACAAACAAGTCAGCCAGTGAGGACTGAGGAGGGAAACTACATATATGTACTAGGTAGAGGTACGGATGTTTAATATCTGCGTAATGTAAATGCCATGCAACAGAATCGCTGGCCGATGCCATGTATACCTTATGGGTGATGGATTTCGGTTTAAGTGATTGAAAAAATGAAAAACCAAACGACCTGCCTTGCACGCGGCACAGCGGTTGATCGTACTCGTATGTATTTGTACGTCATGTCGATCTGCTGTCTCGTTTCCATTAATTAAAAAAAATAAACCATTTGTATTTACGAAGAAATTCAACATGGTTTTTATCTTACTAGATAGGTATTTATTTATTTATTACTTCATTTTTTTTACATTCAATTTCCTCGAAAACATACCTATAAGTTGAATTTTCAAAGCGATGGAATAGTTTTCAGAAGACAGACAAATGCAGGAGAAGGAGATTCGGTTCATAATTTTCTTCAATTTCAATTGAAATTCCGAACACAATTTTTCAAGCAAGACATCGAGTAAAATTGTCAAAGTTTTTGCAGAGATATTCTCTTGGTTAAATGATTGAAAACGATGTCAAAATTAATTTCAAAAAATTATCAAACTTAATTTTTGTTTTTAAATTAAGCGTACCTAAATTGTTAAAATTAACCTTTGGAAAATGATCAAAGTTTATTGATATGTAGAGTACCTAGCTAAGCTATAATTTTTGAAAACATATAGGTACCTAACAATTTTTCAATAAATACCTACATTGAATTGTCTCGTTAAAAAAAAAAAAAAAAAAAAAAAAATGCCAATCTTTATAAGAGTTATAATTAGGTACCTACAATATATTCTCAAAATCGTTACAATCAAAATTTTCATATAAATCCATAAAAATGATTTTTTTTTTTTTAAATTGTTAATTATTTATTTTTGAAGAAAAAAACACAACGGTTTCATTGCAAATAAATTATTTAGTTTCAAAAAAATTGGAAAAATTATTCTAAAAATTTTAGAAATGAATTAAAATTCATTTTTTTTATAAAATATTGAAAGTATGATGATCATATATTTGAGAAAATTGTCAATAAGTAGGTATTGATTTTTCAAAATTTCGTTCATTTTTGAAAATACCTAAATCATTCGATAAAAAAAAGATTAAAAATTAAAATAAAAAAAAAATTAAAAATTGTTAAAATTGAATTTCTAAAATCTACTAATCAGCATCATTTTTTTAAATGTTACCTACAAAAATTGATGGTCTAATTTTGAAAAATTGTTAACATTGAGCTTTGAAAGAATATTATTTTTTACCACGCATTTATTTACTTAATTCTTCAAACTGATCATTTGGCTAACAAAATTGCAATGTTTTAAGAAAAATGATTTTTTAAAGATTTTCAAAAATTAATTTTCACAATTTTTTGAATTGTTTTGACAACTTTTTGAAACTGGATGATTATTTTTTTTAATGATACCTACCTATTTTAAAATAAATTAAAATTGAAAAGTTTTCAAAAATTAATCATCAATTTCAAATCGTAAAAATTAATTTTCAAAAATCTACTTTTCTTCAAAACATTGAATTGATTTTGAAAATTTAAAAAAATAATAATTCATTTGGTTTCAAAAAATTATACCTACCTAAAAATTAATTTTTCCTAAAATTGTGAAATAATTAATAACTATGAAAATACATTTGGAAAACTATAAAAATTTACTCTTCTTTAAAATAATGAATAATTTTCGAAAAATTGCAAATTATAATTTTTGAAAAATTATTAATTGAAAAAATGAAACATTCGATTTCAAACAATTGTTATACCCAAGTACTTTTTGTAAATCTATAGTATCTAATTCTCTTTTCTTCAAAACATTGAATTTGATGATTTTTTTTAACCTAGATACCTATTTTTAAAAAACTGCCAATATGGATTTTCGGAAAAAACATTATTTTATTTTCAAAAATTTTTCGAAAATTATCAAAATTGAGTAGATAGATGATACATATTCCAAAAATCTTCATATTTTCTGTTTCAAAAAATTGTAGAAATCATCTAATCTTTACAAAAATTGTGAAAATTATCCAAGTGTTGTCAAAATTAATTTTTGAAAATCCGCCCATCGAAATTTACTTAACTAGGTATCTGATTAATTTTTGAAATATGTATTGTCAATATCTAAGTATTGATTTTCGAAAAAATACCATTTTAAAAAAGTAAGTAAATTTTTCAGTTTTAAAAAACTTTTGAAATTATTTTTCAAAAAATACAAAATTAATTTTCTAAAATCTATCAAAATCTACTTTTCTTTCAAAAATTGAAATTGATGATTTTATTTTAAATTTATATATAAGTAGGTATGCAAGTATCTTGAATTATTCAGTAAAAAAAAAATCTAATGTTCTAAACATTGTCAATTTTTTTTAAATCTGTATTTTTTTATTTTTTTGAAAAATTAATGATGATCTTTCAAAAAATAAAATTATAGGTAATTTGCAAAAATTCATCAAAATTCTTTTTTTTTTTTTTCTTCAAAATAATAATAATATTGTTAATCTACCTAAATTTTTGAAAAATTATACCTACAATTTAATTTTTTTCAAATTATAACTTTCTGGTTGGAAGGGAGGGGGAGGGAGGATAATCGGGTACATGAATAAATATGAGAGAATCGAAAAACCGACCACAAAAAAAATCAGAATTTCTCACACTTGCACAAATCTACATAAGAGTAATAAATTTCAAACTAATATACTATCTACGTATTAACGACAGGATATGCATCTTGCAGCAGTCAGTACCATAGGGAATTTCTACATTGCTGTTGTTCGCATCGTAAAACTGCGCGGATATACGACTTTACTCATCTATATTTCATAGAAGTAATTTTTTTTTATTCATTTCATATTTTCTTTCCTCTCTGTGGAGTTTTAGTCTTTTTCTCAACAAAAAAAAAAAAAAAAAAAATGTACCCTTGTATGAGTATTTATTACGTATATAGACGCACATAACTCTATAATACAACCAATACCTCGTAGTTGGAATAGTAATTAATAAAGCTTACACGACCTCCTTTTTTTTTTTGACGGATTATTCTTCTAATACCACAATACCACATGTTATATTATACGATTCAAGTAGAATAATATTTTAATATCCTTCAAACCAATGTTCATGTACATAATCTAAAGACATCCACCATATTTATGTCCATCTCATTAAAAAAAAAAAAAAGGTACCTAAGAAACGAATCATTTAATCTCTACATACCTTACCTACCTAAATTTCCCACACCACACCACAGCTCCATTCCTATGATATTTCCTACCCCCGCCATTTCATCTCTGTCTCTGTCTCTCTCTCAAAAAATAAATGCCCTACATTCTCAAATTCGTACAACGAAGATCCTCCTTCATCACCTTTTCAAATACTATAACAGCACATAAAACAGATGCCACAGTCGCCATTATAGGTATAAGATTTATCACACCTGTCCTTCCAACTGAACCACCTCATCATCTCTTTCAATCTGCAGCTTCTTCATTTTGTAATCTCACCTGGCACCACTTCTTTTCCCCTTTTTATCCAATCACGAGCAGTTACCTGAGCCTCATTGCTTCTCTCTTATTGGCCCACAGGTAATCTACCTGTGCTAGGTAACCGGTTCTGTCTCTCACCTGGTTCATGGTTTCACTTTTAATCGCCAGCCAAGCAACATTCGAGTTCGAGCCTACCACAAAGACGTACAGTCGTACATGAGTCTCAAACAATGCATTCCATTGAAATATAAGACACCTCTGAGTTTTCAATTCTACGTACGATACGATCCTGGTTTCAAATTCCAGGCCCCACTGTAGGACTGCCCGCCGTGACTTGGTATTTTTCTTTCGCTTGGCGGGAGATTCTGGTTTGCTTTTCTGCCTTCGATGAAATTGGTAACAAAAACACGTCTAATGGTGTTACTTTAGGCTAAAGCCCCAGAATACCAGGATAAGTAGGTAGATACGTATAGAAAAAATGGCGCAGCTGAAAAATCCTTTTCTAACGATCGTTTAACCCCCTCACACGTATTTGTACGTATATAATAATAGTCGCTCTGTTGAGAGTCAAAGGCGATAATCCTTTCTTCGAATATACTCTCGTAAAGTGTAGATAATTTATAAACGTACGTATATAAGAAATAAATGATCGACAAGTAGCATAACGTGAAGACAGAGAGTGAGGGAGAGGAAGAAGAGGGCCAGATATACTTACCAAAGAACCGATACCGCACCTTTTTTTTACCATCGTTTCCAGACTCAGACTCTAATAAAAAAATTTATATCCACGAGGACGAAACGAAGATGAGAGTCTTCGTAATGTATTCGTAAGTTATAAATTTTTACGACTTGTTCGAATCCTTTACTAATTAGAGCGCGCGTACAGCGTCTCATTATCGCAGTCTTTTTGTTAATTTTTTACGACTCTTAGGTTTTCGACAATTTATTATTGTATCGCCTGCTCGAATGAGCTGCACTATATAAAACATTATAAAGTCTCTACCGTCGACGTTGTCGTAGAAGGTGCGTATACCAAGATAGTGTGTTCGGAAAGTTCCCGTAATTGGAGATGATTTAGGTATAGGCATTAAAATTTTATAGATTTTATCACTTTTTTTTTGCAGAATACATTTCTTTTTAAATCAGGTAAAACTGCATTTCAATAATTAAAGAAAAGAAAAATTCTATTAGTCTTGAAAAGAATAATTTGAAAATTTTAGGTATACGAAAATAATAAGTATAAAATGAAATAATAATACCTGATAAAAAATATAATTAAAAAAAAAAAAAAAAAAAATGAATAAACCCGATTTTTTTTCTCTTTTTTTTGAACAAAAATATTTTAATGTTAATTTGTATAATTTAAAAAAAAAATGCTTTTTGACAAGATTGAAAAAAGACAAAATTAAAGAAAAAGTTTAACAAAAATTAAAAAAAAAATCGTATTCAACAAAAAGTTGCAATTTCTTGAAACCAAATTTTATAATGATGTTTTCAAAATAAAAAATTGTTTTTTAACAAGAATTTCTGTTTTTTTTTTGTTTTTTTAATTTGGCTTTTAACAAAATTTTTTTTTTTTTTAATTTTATTGAATATTAGCACAATTTTATACCTATATTCACGTTTTTTTTCAAACAATGAAAAAAAAGAATTTTCAACAATATTGGGCATGACTTCACTTATTGTTAAAAGTTCAATCTAATATTTTTTTACAGGCTATAAAAAAAAATTTAAAAAAATGAAAAAAATTTAAAAAAATCAATTCAAGCCAAATACATAAGTATATAAAAAAAATATCCATTAAAAAATTTTAAAATCAAAATAATTGATTTGAAGAAAAATTGAGAAAATTGATTTTCAACCTAATATTTTAAATCTTTTCTAACAATTCTTTTTTTAAACAAAATTTTACAAAATTGGTATAATAATGAAATCTAAATGAAGATTCGAAAATTGATTTCCAATAAAATTGAAGAAAATCAGATTTTCAACGAAACTAAAATATTTGGTTGAGAATAAGTTTTTTTTTTGTAAAAATCGAATTAGAAAAAAATTTTGAGCATGAAATTTAAAAAAGAAAAATGATTTTCGCAATTCATGTTTCGATAAAATTAGATTTAAAAAAAAAAAAACTTATTATTCAAATTTTTGTACTTCAATGAAATCGATAAAGAACAGTGAACTTGAAAAAGTGAATTAAAACAAAATGTGAGGGAATTGAGAAATATGGTTTTCAACAAATTGAAAAAAACAACGTGATATATGGAAAATTTGAATTTCAACAAAAAAATTTTTTAAACTTTTGACTTCGTGCAATTACTTTTTGTTTTTTTAAGAATTGAAAATGAAAAAGGTCCAAATAAGAAAATCAAAAATTTTTAATTTGAACAAAATTTTACATGATTCGCACAAACAATTTGAAAAAAATTACACTATTTTCGAGAAATAATTTTCATAAGTACGCAGTAAATACATGATTTTTTGTAAAATTTAATTTGGACATGGTTTGAAGTCTCCGATAAAATTAAGTGAACTTTGAAAAAAATGTCAGATTAATTGATAAGAAATGAATGAAAAAAATTCAATTTTGAAAATAATATTTAATTTTTGAAAAAAAATGATGAAAATTTTCATTTTTTTTAAACTGACAAAATTTTTAAAAATTGATTTTTCAAAAACTTAAAAGTTCATAACTCTTCTTTTCAGCATTTTTTATGAAAAATTAAAATTTAAGAAAATTTTTACAAAATAACAAAATTGAAAAAGTTACTTTTTAAAAAAATGTCACTCCAACGAAATTTGTAAAATTTGTTTTTGGCCAACATGAAAAAAATCAACATACCTACCTAATTAATAATAAAAAAAAAATGAAAAAAAAAAAAAAAATGAAAATGACTTGTAAAAAATAATATTAATTTGAAAAAATTATTTTGAACAAAATCATAGAATGAAGTTTTTTTATCAACAAGATTTTAAATGAATTTAATTTCAAAAAAATTAATTAAATTATTTTTCAAAAAAATTGAAATAAAAAGTTGGTAATAAGATCAAAAAATTTATTCATGTTCTTAACAAAAATTTTAAAAACGTTGTTTAAAAATTGAAAAAAATTGAACAACATTTTTGATTAATTATTTTTCTAGGTAATCCAACTAGGTGAATAATCTTACAAAAACAATTGAATTTTATCGAAATTTGAAGTTTTGAAATTCAGCAAAAGTAAAAAAAAATTGTCAACACAATAATTGATAATGAATATAAAAATTTTTTAAGTGAGTAATTTTTTAAAACAAAATTGTAAAAAATTATTCTCATCAGGTTTTGAACAAAAAAAATTAAAAGATATTAGCCCGAGTATTTTAAAAAAATTTCTGACAAAATTGCAAAAAACTGTTTTTACCAAGATTTTTAAAAAAAGAATCTGAACATTAAAAAAAAAATTCAACATGATTTCAGAAAAAAATGAATTTTATTGTTAAAATTAAACCCCGTTTCTTTTTTTTTATAACAAATTATTTCAACAAGATTTTTAAAATTTTGAATTTTAATCAAATTTGAAAAATGGATATCCAATGAAATCAATTTTTTTTTTACATAAACAACTTATACAAAAATGTTTAATGAATTACAGAAATATGTACCCAACGAAAAATTCTTTCAACAAATCAATTGCAAAAATTTTATTTTCACCTAGATTCTAAAAAAAAAAAAAAAAAAAAAAAAAAATTGAAAATTATAATTTTTTTTAAATGGAGGTATCCATGTATTTTTAAACAAAATTTAAAGAAATTTAACATGATTTCGAATAAAAATTGATGAAATTTAAAAAAAAAATTATTTATGGACGACATTGATTTTTTTTTGATTTTCTATCAAATATGAACACTTGAAAAAAAAGCAAAAAGGTGATTATTTTCCCAATGTGAATTTTAAGGAAATTTGAAACACTGTTTTAGAGTTTGAAACAAAAATATCGAATTTGATTTTTAACAAATTTAAAAAAAAATATTTTTAACCTAAATGTAAAAAACATTTATTTGATTTTTGAACCAGTGCAAAAAATCGACTATACTTTTCAAATTCGCCAATCAATGCATTCACAATAAATAGCCATCAATTTCTTTAACCGCGAGGTTACCAAGCTCCGATGCTTTTTGACACACCCTGTAGTCAAATCCTAAACCAGAAAAACTTTCCCATCAATATCGGAAACGTGGAAACGCCCATCACTCGCCTCGGATGATGATTTATACAATCAGGACTGCAGCAGTCATATAACTAGCCATCATTCATTATCATCTCATCGATGAATTTTGGGGACACCCTGTATACCCACACGGAGCATAGAAAGGACCGCGGGCGCGGCTTGCGACGCGGCGCAGCGCATCTTTCTCGAGTGTAATTCTCAGATTATTTATGCCCGCTATTTCAAAGTCGTAAAAAATATAAAGAAGTCTAGTACTATTTGCTCTACCGCCGCGTGTCTCCTCTCACCCCTTTGCTTATGACTTTTATAATGATGATGAAAATGAAGGGCTGATTGTTACTCGTAGATGCGTTTTTTCCCCTTCATATTTCGTCCATCTCCATTTCTTTATTTTTTATTGCCGGATGTGCAGAGTATCTTGCAACGAATAAGCGCGATTTTTTTTTACAGTACCTCCTTCTGCAGTCTGCACCTCCCCACCCCTGGTTCACAACCTCGGCTCATAATCTGCATGCATTTTGAGAGGAAAAAAAAATTCCAATCTTCATCTCACAAACAGGTCTTCTTCGCACGAAACAAAAAACTTCTCCCAGGTCACCCTAACATTTGGAATTAATTAATTAATCGCTCAGCTACGTAGCTAGGTATACTCTGGCTCCGGCTACTAATTGCTTCCCCCGTCCCTCCTGCCATGTCCTGCCCGGTGTACTTTTTCGACCAACCGGAAACATAATATCCTTGTCGTACGAATACCATCGGCATCAGCATCGCCACCGAAATCTACCTAACCTTTTCTGTTTCTTTTTCCAGATCTTTAGGTTTACACCACGAAAGAGGCTACCGATTCGATGACGCGGGTCTATGTACTGTACTATGTCTAATTGTCTATGCGTGGATGCGTGTGTGGTGCGCACTTTGGTTTTAGAAAAAAAAATAACCGAACAGTGAACCTTTTATTTCGGTTCGTGTATTTAAAAAGGCAAACACACATAGGAATACTTCTGTGAGCCTTGCAACTGAATGAAAAAAAAAAAACAACACAGGCGAGTGTGGTGGTCTTTGTCAGATTTCGAAACGAGATGAAATACAGACCGAGCCAAATTCCGCATTAAACCCAATCCAATATAAGGAACAAAACGTGAAAAGGACTACTTGAATTTTATTCCAACGAAATTTCATACGAAAATACTTATCATCATCGACTCGTATTTTAGGAGAATTTTCTAATTTCTATACAGGAAATTTGTATAAAAATTTCTTTTACATATAAACGAAGACCTACTCTAAATATTTCTGTCAAAAAAACAAAAAAATAAATAATACAAGATAATTTTCATCCAACGATACGAGCCAAATATTATCGCAGAGTCGAGGGAAAAGATAACGTTAAGTTGACTCGTTACTCTCATATTGACGTAGGCCTAAGTGCCTTTTTTTATCGCGGGTTTATCGTGAATTAATTGTAAAACAATGTCAAATTCGAGTTTGATAAAATTACGAGAAATCTTATTATTCTCACTGCCATTTCGAAAGTATTTTATCGTGGAATATGAAACTACGAAACATACAGATCATGGAGTGTTTGATTAGCTACACGCAGTACACAGTCAAAGCTGAGGACTAATTTTTGATCAGAAAAGTGAGCTTATTATTTTTTTAAATGACTAGTCATGAGTCATATTACATAAAAATGAGATTGCTCAAATATCGTAAATTTTTCAAGAATTTTAAACCTTTGAAAAACTTTGAACGATTCAAAAATGTAAATCTTTCAAAAATTGTAAATTTTGCAAATTTTGTAATTATTTTAAAAATTGTAGATTTTATTTTGTGAACTTTTCAAAAATTGTAAATTTTGTAAATTTTACAATTAGTTATTTCAAAAATTGTAAATTTGTAAATTCTGTAATTTTTTCAAAAATTTGTAGTTAAATTTTGTAAATTTTTCAAAAATTTGTAGATTTTTAAAATTTTTTGAATTTGTAAATTTTCTTTTGTAGGTAAACTTTTTAAAAATTGTAAATTTTGTAAATTTTCAAAAAATTCAAAATTCTCTACAAATTGCAAACATTTTCAGAATTCGTAAATTATTTTGTAAATTATTTAAAGAGTAAAAATTCCCCAAAAAAATTGAACTAGAGATTTTTTAAAAATTGCAAAAATTGAAATCAAGAAAAGGTAATAAATTGTCTAAAAATTTATAAATTTTGGAAAAAAACGTAAACTGCTCAAGAATTTTTTTTTTTGAAAACTGTACCTAAAACTTAAAAAAATATAAAACAAATACCTAATTTAATTTTTCGTGAACATTTTGAAAAATATACCTGAATTTGTCTGTAAGTTAGTTATACTTGTCAAAAAAGTAAATTGTTCAGGTCGTAAATTTTCTTAGATTTGAAAACATTTTAAAAAAAATAATTTTTCAAATCTTGTAAAATCTTTCAAAATTGCAAATTATCCAAATTTTTTTCCAAAAAATTTCATACATCAAATATGTAAATTCTTCAAAAATAGTACTTCTTTAAATATATTTACTACCTATCTATATCTAAATTTCGCAAATATTCCATAAAATTAAAATTGAAGATTTTCCAAAAAAATTTAAATTCTCCAAACAATTTTTAAAGATTAAACATTTCAAAGAAATGAAAATAATTTTTAAACAAAATGTACTCCAAGAATTGCAAATTTTGCATAAACTGTAAATTTTACAAAAATTATTTTTGGTACATTTTCTAAAAATTGTGAATATTCTAAAAATTGCTAATATTCCAAACATCAAAATTGAGAATTTTCCCAAAAATGAAAAAAATCGAAAAATTGTTAACATTCTGAAGATTTAAATTGAAGATGTTCCAAATATTGTAAATTTTTCAAAATGCATAATTTTCCAAAATTGTATCATTTTCAATAGAGAAATAAAATTGTTGAAAAACCATAAATTTTTTGAAAATTGTAAATTCTCATAATTTTTGAATTTTTAAAAGTTTTCAGTTTTTTCATGAATTCTAAATTATTTATCAAATGGGATTGCTTGAGAAATTATAAAATAAATCTTCCAAAAATTTATTATGAATTTTTCAAGTTGCACATTTTTCAAAAGTTATAGATTTTTCAGAAATTATAAATTTTCCAAGAATTTTAAGCTTTGAGAAAGTTGCCAATTAAAAAAAAAAAAAAAAAAAAAAAAAAAATCAATTTTACTGAAAATTGTAAATTTTTCAAAAATTGAACTGAAAATTTTTTTTTCTTCGGAATATTTTCTGAAATTTTCAACTTTTACAATGTTGAAATTTTTTTTAAATTTCTGTTTTCCATTTTTTTTTTAAATTCTGAAGAGCGCTGCAAACTGTTGCAATTTTTAAAACCGTTGAAAATTTGATTGTTTTCCAAAATTTTTCACATCGTTAGATATTTAAATTGAAATTTTTCACATTCAATGCGTCAACATAGTAATCCATTTTTTCAGCGATTCATGTTTTGCCTGTTCGTTCAATTACACCAATTATTTTACAACCACTGCATGCATAATACACCATAAATCTTACCTTTAAATAATTTCAATGTGCATCATGGAAAAGTATGTTGCCATAAGCGTATTCCCAATTACGTCATGCTGCGAAAGGAAAAAAAAATCACTCAATTGCGCTCCGTGACAATCTAACCTGTCAACAAATCCAAATACCAAGCCACGATTACATGTAGTCGAAGTCGTCGTTGAAAAACATCATTCAATCTAATACCATATGTTAATGTATGGGTAGCTAGGTAATGTACTCGTAGGATTTGACTATGGAATGAAAAAAATTAGGTAACTGCATTAAAACGCAAATAAAGCGACTCCGATATAGGTAGTAGGACATGGCAATGGCGTTGGGAATTTTTTGCTCATTCGCGTACGTTCGGCCCGATCCGAGCCATTCATATTTACACAGTGGTTGATGCGATTACGCTGTGATATGTATCGCTATTACTAATACGCTTTGGAAAATACATAATTCAAAAAATTCCATCTGAATTTTTACGCTGAAAATTTGATAGTGCGGTGAAATTTCGTTACGTTTGGTGCTAATTTAGCTGCATCGCGTTGGCATCTTCCTCAAATTGTGAAAATTTATTCTCTTGCATAAAGTAAAATCAAACGAAACACCATTTTAAAAAATTACAAGTACGAATTTTCAAATGATTTTCTCGCGAGTATAGGAATGCGCGAAAAATGTCTTCAATTATTGCTTCTCATCGCAACAGCCGGAGTGCTCATTACAGCACAGAGCTTCAACTCTACTGAAGATGGTGAGTACCTCTTGTTCTCTAACAATCATTTATCTATCGATATGCTTCCATTTTACCAATGCGCTTCTTTCTATAGGCCTAAAACCGAGCTTAAGTTGCATTTTATGGGGCGACGCTGGCTGCCAGAAAAAATGCTCGTTACTCTGCAAAAAATTCCACTGCCTATCGTTCAATCCCCAATGCAACACCGTCTTCTGCGACTGTAAAGAAAAGATACCCATCAAGTTTGTCGTCAAAAACCCAAATGCCGCTGTATCTGACGACCTACCACCTGACGTCACGTTCGAGCAACTTATGCTAATAAAATTCATGCGAACTCCAGTATTTCGCGATCTAGCCAAAGTAATGCCTACCATGCCAGATCAGGAGCTCGAAGTGAAGAAATACCTCTACTCGGTAGATTTATCAGGAAAAGATTTGAAACACGAATTAAAACACAGATTTCCAAACTTGCGATATCTTTTTAGACGATTGAGACCTCGACCTTTATCCCAACTCGATCCCGATGTCAGCGCTGAAGTGCTCAAAGAAAGCCTAAAAGCCAATCGAGTCCAAGAACCACCTCCAACTCGTTCGTCTTTCTTCTCGTGGCTCAAACCCAAACCCAAACCCGAACCTAAAAAATTTGACGTCAATTCGCCTGAGAATCAGAAACGTATCATCGGACTTATAAAACAATTACCTTACAAGCAAGATATCTTGGAGACGTTCCAAGCACTCAGAGATTGCCCAGAGAAACCGCTCTACCAAAGTATCTGCCGATATTTTCTTAGAGAAGGAATGAAATCTCCAGATGGCAATTATATCGTCAAACCAACCACCGATCCTAATGAGCTAGAAAAAAAAGTACAATCCGATGATGTCATCAGACAATTGCAAGATAAAATCGACGAATCCAACGAGCAGAAAAAAAATTCCAAACGAAAACGCCCCGAATCGAGTGCAGAAAACAGTTCCGAAGAGGATGTCAAACAACCCAACCAGAATCAGCCCGCATCCGGCAATGGCTGGTGGAGTCCTTCACTTTGGAGAAATGGGCAAACTCCTGGAAATGCCAATGCACCTGTTCAGACCCCTCCTGATACTTCAAAAGGCACAGCTAAACCATCAGGAGGCTCGTGGTGGAGCTGGGGTAATGGAAAAAGTTTACCAAAAGATAAACAGAGTGAACAAGCAGGCAGTGACGCCAACAATATGCCTAATGGACCTCCGATGCAGTCATATGGACAACCGCCAAATCAGGATCCAAATTCAGGTAAACCTTGGGGATGGCCCTCTTGGAATTGGTCACGTGGATCCGGTTCGCAAAGCCCTAATAAACCAATTCTTAACCAACCGCCTTCTCAACCAAATCCTGTAATTGGAACACCTTCTGGAACTGAACCCAAAGCAACCAGAACACAAATTCCAAATACTACTGAGGGAAGATCAGTAGATTTCGGCGAAGTGATAAATCCATCACTTGAAACTCTACCAAAGAAAAATTTCAGAAAAATGAAACGCAAAAAATTACGAAAAATTGATAACTACGAAGATATCTTGGATGATCTCTTCCCAGGCAGGGAATCAATTGACAAAGCACTGGGTAAACCAAAGAAAAAACATCATAAACGCAAAAAAGATGAATTTAAAGAAGATCCTCCAAATGTTAAATACAAAATGTCCAACAAACGAAAACATTCTCCTTATAGTGATGAAAGTGACAGCGATGAGAGTTCATCAGAAGAGATCATTCCTCTGAGAAGTGCAACCAAGTACAAGAAGAAAAAGAAACACCATGCTAATCCTTTAGACAGCGATGAAATCACTCCATATGTACTTCAACCAAGGAAACATAAAAAGAAGAAAAGATATTATAAGAAGCCCGAGAATGATAGCGACAGTGATGAAAGCTCCAGTGAAGAAATTGAACTACCAGAGGCACAGCCAAAATATAAGAAAAGGAAACACCACAAGAAACCAAAATATATTGAAGAAACTGCATTGGCTCCTGAAAAATATGGTCCTAAGCGTAAAAAGAAAAAGAAATATGTTGACAGTGATAGAAGTGAAGAAGATAAAGATGAATATTCAACTGGAAAAGTTCCATTCAGCAGAGTTCCTTCAAAAATGCACAAGAAAAAAAAAAATAACCCAGGCCAGTCTGAATCATACAGCGATGAAAGTTCATCAGAAGAAATTTCACCTGTTAGAACTATCACGAAACAGAGAAAGAAGAAGAAAGATAAACCTCAACTTCCAAATCAACCCAAGCCTTTGTCAATCGACGATATAGATAGCGACAAAAGTTCATCTGAAGAAGGCAACTATTATAAAATTCCACCCAAAAAGAAGCCTAAAAAGAGAAAAGATGGTGCATCTAACACTTCAATTGATTATCCAATTTCTCTTGACAATTTCCCTGGATCTGAACTATCTAGCACTGCTGATGACTTTCCAATTACACCAGAATCTGATATATTGAATTATCCATCTGTCATTGATTCATCCCAAATTCCAGTATCAAAATTACCAAATAATGTTGCTGACAGTTCTACAATGCAAGAAATATTGATGCCAGGAAATGATGTACCAATAAAACTAAAAGATTCTAGTCCAAATGAAATGAGTAATTTTGAAACACCAAAGCATACAGATTTTACAAATCTCTCAGAAACTTTGAATCCAAAAGATCTAGAACCAAGTAAATCCATGTCCATGACACCACCCACATCGATGCCTTCAGGTGCAAATACTCCACCCACAAGTCAACTAATAATGACTTCTTCACCATCAACAATAAATACCCCTCCATCTGATAGCATTCTTGGAACAAATGATTCTCCAGGAAGTATACCAGAAGATACATCCAACCCCAAAGGTGTGAATGGGCATGACGATCTGATTCCAGAAACTCTCAAAAATATGCAAAATTTGATTTCTCCTCCAATGACTCCCGAAGATTTAATCAATTTGAAAGTTATTGACGAATATGGAAATTCAATTCCCAAAGAATCAATGCAAGAATTACTTGAAAATATTCCTGATAATTCAATGCCCACTTTGGTTTCTTCACTTCCCTCAGAAATCCCCACTAAAGACTCACTCTCGAGCAATCCTTCAGAAGACAATATCAAAAATGTGGACACAAATGATAATCCAATTCCACAAGTACCATTACAAGCATTACTCGATAATATGCTTGATAATTCTCAACCTTCATTGGTGAAATCCCCAGATAGTTCACCACATGTGAGCCCAGAAGAAGGAAATCCTCTACAAAATAATGATGTACTGACAAGTCATCATGACACATTACCCAATTCTTCTATCTTAGACTCAAATAATCTTCCTGCTGATCTACTTACTCCACCAACAATTGAATCATCGCCATCTCAAAATCTGGGCTCAGAAAGACCAAGCGAACCATCTAGTACCTCATCAGATAATTTATCATCTCAAAAGTCAAACAGTGGAATACCAATAAGTTCCAGTTCATCTGAAGTTATACCATCTATAATTGAAAACCAGCTAAACCCAGCAAGTTTTATACCAAATGAATTATCAGGATTGCTTTCACCAAACCAATTTGAACCTTCTCCAACTACATCACTCAACCAGCTGAGCACTCCTGGTGAGCTTACAAAAGATTCAGTACCAATATCTGAGTCAGCTATGAATCCATCTACACCAATGGATGCTCTAACTCAAATACTCAACAAGCCATTTGGCACACCTTTTAATGCTAATTTTCTTATGCAAGAAATACCATCATCAGATTTGAAACCATCTTCTTCAAGTAATACCTCAGGTCAACTACCAAGTGAGTCAAATTCATCTGCTACTGGTCCAGATGACCTTTCAGACTCTTTTTCAGCAGATAGCAACCAATTCATTGACACACAAAATCCGTCAAATATACTAGACAATTCTCATGAAGATATCAATCACAAAATGGAAATTTCACAAGAAGTACCTGAACTGAAATCACCTCAAGATCCTCGACCTGTAGCTCTTGGTGATGACTCGAGTTCTCCAATATTATCAAAAGATAATATACCTGGAAATCTACTTTCTCAACCTGGAGTCATTTCACTGGACAAATCTGGCACTGTGGAACCAAGTTCACCTCAGCAACTAGATCATGATTCTACTTCAGATGATTCATCACCCATAATGCATAAAGGTGGCAAAGATTTATCTGATCACATTCCAGAATCTAGTAATCCTTTGTATAATGGAGCAATGGCAGGTTTACCAGGTTTCATTAATTCACAAATACCCACCAATCTCTCAATTACTGGAGATCCTAATGATACAATTCTGAGCGAGTCTCCAAAAGATATTTCATCAGACTCAAAGCAACCAAATGGATCTATCACTACTGCTTCTTCTCAAACTGATGTATTGAATCCTTCACCTAATGTGTCGCATCCTGGTGACTCTCCAGCTTCACAAAAATCAAATAGTGATCCTTCTGCTCCAAGTGTTTCATCATCGCCCAGTATTTCTGAGGTAAAAAAACTTTTGAGCAATGCCTCAACACCTGGCAGCATGCCTAGTGATGAAAAGCTCAAAGCATTAGTGGATGAATTGAAATCTGAAACGCAAAGCATTGATCCTTTTACTCCTAATATTTTATCTTCACCAAATATTCCAGAAATAGAACAATTACAGAATAATGATTTGCCACCAGTTAGCATGCCAAGTGATGAAAATGTCAAAGAATTGGTGGATCAATTAAAATCTGGAATTCCAACCAGTGATCTTTCTACTCCAAATACTGTGTCTTCACCAAGTATTGGAGAAAAAGAACAATTTTTGAGTGATGATTTGCCACCAGATGGCATGCCAAGTGATGAAAATGTCAAAGAATTGGTGGATCAATTAAAATCTGGAATTCCAAACAGTGATCTTTCTACTCCAAATATTGTTTCTTCACCAAGTATTGGAGAAAAAGAACAATTTTTAAGTGATGATTTGCCACCAGATAGCATGCCCAGTGATGAAAAGCTCAGAGAATTGGTGGATCAATTGAAATCTGGAATACCAAGCAGTGATCTTTCTACTCCTAATATTTTGTCTTTGCCAAGTACTGCAGAAAAAGAACAATTTTTGAGTAATGATTTGCCACCAGATAGCATGCCAAGTGATGAAAATGTCAAAGAATTGGTGGATCAATTAAAATCTGGAATTCCAAACAGTGATCTTTCTTCTCCAAATATTGTGTCTTCACCAAGTATTGAAGAAAAAGAACAATTTTTGAGTGATGATTTGCCACCAGATGGCATCCCAAGTGATGAAAATGTCAAAGAATTGGTGGATCAATTAAAATCTGGAATTCCAAACAGTAATCTTACTACTCCAAATATTGTGTCTTCACCAAGTATTGGAGAAAAAGAACAATTTTTGAGTGATGATTTGACACCAGATAGCATGCCAAGTGATGAAAATGTCAAAGAATTGATGGATCAATTAAAATCTGGAATTCCAAACAGTGATCTTTCTACTCCAAATATTGTGTCTTCACCAAGTATTGAAGAAAAAGAACAATTTTTGAGTGATGATTTGCCACCAGATAGCATGCCAAGTGATGAAAATGTCAAAGAATTGGTGGATCAATTAAAATCTGGAATTCCAAACAGTAATCTTTCTACTCCAAATATTGTGTCTTCACCAAGTATTGGAGAAAAAGAACAAATTTTGAGTGATGATTTGACACCAGATAGCATGCTAAGTGATGAAAATGTCAAAGAATTGATGGATCAATTAAAATCTGGAATTCCAAACAGTGATCTTTCTACTCCTAATATTTCATCTTCACCAAGTATTACAGAAAAAGAACAATTTCTGACTAATGATTTGCCACCTGACAGTATGCCAAGTGATGAAAAGCTCAGAGAATTGGTGGATCAATTGAAATCTGGAATACCAAGCAGTGATCTTTCTACTCCTAATATTTTGTCTTTGCCAAGTACTGCAGAAAAAGAACAATTTTTGAGTAATGATTTGCCACCAGATAGCATGCCAAGTGATGAAAATGTCAAAGAATTGGTGGATCAATTAAAATCTGGAATTCCAAACAGTGATCTTTCTACTCCTAATATTTCATCTTCACCAAGCATTACAGAAAAAGAACAATTTCTGACTAATGATTTGCCACCTGACAGTATGCCAAGTGATGAAAAGCTCAGAGAATTGGTGGATCAATTGAATTCTGGAATACCAAGCAGTGATCTTTCTACTCCTAATATTTTGTCTTTGCCAAGTATTGCAGAAAAAGAACAATTTTTGAGTAATGATTTGCCACCAGATAGCATGCCAAGTGATGAAAATGTCAAAGAATTGGTGGATCAATTAAAATCTGGAATTCCAAACAGTGATCTTTCTACTCCAAATATTGTGCCTTCACCAAGTATTGGAGAAAAAGAACAATTTTTGAGTGATGATTTGCCACCAGATAGCATGCCAAGTGATGAAAATGTCAAAGAATTGGTGGATCCATTAAACTCTCGAATTCCAAACAGTGATCTTTCTATTCCTAATATTTCATCTTTGCCAAGTATTACAGAAAATGAACAATTTCTGAGTAATGATTTGCCACCTGACAGCATGCCAAGTGATGAAAATGTCAAAGAATTGGTGGATCAATTAAAATCTGGAATTCCAAACAGTGATCTTTCTTCTCCAAATATTGTGTCTTCACCAAGTATTGAAGAAAAAGAACAATTTTTGAGTGATGATTTGCCACCAGATGGCATGCCAAGTGATGAAAATGTCAAAGAATTGGTGGATCAATTAAAATCTGGAATTCCAAACAGTAATCTTACTACTCCAAATATTGTGTCTTCACCAAGTATTGGAGAAAAAGAACAATTTTTGAGTGATGATTTGACACCAGATAGCATGCCAAGTGATGAAAATGTCAAAGAATTGATGGATCAATTAAAATCTGGAATTCCAAACAGTGATCTTTCTACTCCTAATATTTCATCTTCACCAAGTATTACAGAAAAAGAACAATTTCTGACTAATGATTTGCCACCTGACAGTATGCCAAGTGATGAAAAGCTCAGAGAATTGGTGGATCAATTGAAATCTGGAATACCAAGCAGTGATCTTTCTACTCCTAATATTTTGTCTTTGCCAAGTACTGCAGAAAAAGAACAATTTTTGAGTAATGATTTGCCACCAGATAGCATGCCAAGTGATGAAAATGTCAAAGAATTGGTGGATCAATTAAAATCTGGAATTCCAAACAGTGATCTTTCTACTCCTAATATTTCATCTTCACCAAGTATTACAGAAAAAAAACAATTTCTGACTAATGATTTGCCACCTGACAGTATGCCAAGTGATGAAAAGCTCAGAGAATTGGTGGATCAATTGAATTCTGGAATACCAAGCAGTGATCTTTCTACTCCTAATATTTTGTCTTTGCCAAGTATTGCAGAAAAAGAACAATTTTTGAGTAATGATTTGCCACCAGATAGCATGCCAAGTGATGAAAATGTCAAAAAATTGGTGGATCAATTAAAATCTGGAATTCCAAACAGTGATCTTTCTACTCCAAATATTGTGCCTTCACCAAGTATTGGAGAAAAAGAACAATTTTTGAGTGATGATTTGCCACCAGATAGCATGCCAAGTGATGAAAATGTCAAAGAATTGGTGGATCCATTAAACTCTGGAATTCCAAACAGTGATCTTTCTATTCCTAATATTTCATCTTTGCCAAGTATTACAGAAAATGAACAATTTCTGAGTAATGATTTGCCACCTGACAGCATGCCAAGTGATGAAAATGTCAAAGAATTGGTGGATCAATTAAAATCTGGAATTCCAAACAGTGATCTTTCTTCTCCAAATATTGTGTCTTCACCAAGTATTGAAGAAAAAGAACAATTTTTGAGTGATGATTTGCCACCAGATGGCATCCCAAGTGATGAAAATGTCAAAGAATTGGTGGATCAATTAAAATCTGGAATTCCAAACAGTAATCTTACTACTCCAAATATTGTGTCTTCACCAAGTATTGGAGAAAAAGAACAATTTTTGAGTGATGATTTGACACCAGATAGCATGCCAAGTGATGAAAATGTCAAAGAATTGATGGATCAATTAAAATCTGGAATTCCAAACAGTGATCTTTCTACTCCAAATATTGTGTCTTCACCAAGTATTGAAGAAAAAGAACAATTTTTGAGTGATGATTTGCCACCAGATAGCATGCCAAGTGATGAAAATGTCAAAGAATTGGTGGATCAATTAAAATCTGGAATTCCAAACAGTAATCTTTCTACTCCAAATATTGTGTCTTCACCAAGTATTGGAGAAAAAGAACAAATTTTGAGTGATGATTTGACACCAGATAGCATGCTAAGTGATGAAAATGTCAAAGAATTGATGGATCAATTAAAATCTGGAATTCCAAACAGTGATCTTTCTACTCCTAATATTTCATCTTCACCAAGTATTACAGAAAAAGAACAATTTCTGACTAATGATTTGCCACCTGACAGTATGCCAAGTGATGAAAAGCTCAGAGAATTGGTGGATCAATTGAAATCTGGAATACCAAGCAGTGATCTTTCTACTCCTAATATTTTGTCTTTGCCAAGTACTGCAGAAAAAGAACAATTTTTGAGTAATGATTTGCCACCAGATAGCATGCCAAGTGATGAAAATGTCAAAGAATTGGTGGATCAATTAAAATCTGGAATTCCAAACAGTGATCTTTCTACTCCTAATATTTCATCTTCACCAAGCATTACAGAAAAAGAACAATTTCTGACTAATGATTTGCCACCTGACAGTATGCCAAGTGATGAAAAGCTCAGAGAATTGGTGGATCAATTGAATTCTGGAATACCAAGCAGTGATCTTTCTACTCCTAATATTTTGTCTTTGCCAAGTATTGCAGAAAAAGAACAATTTTTGAGTAATGATTTGCCACCAGATAGCATGCCAAGTGATGAAAATGTCAAAGAATTGGTGGATCAATTAAAATCTGGAATTCCAAACAGTGATCTTTCTACTCCAAATATTGTGCCTTCACCAAGTATTGGAGAAAAAGAACAATTTTTGAGTGATGATTTGCCACCAGATAGCATGCCAAGTGATGAAAATGTCAAAGAATTGGTGGATCCATTAAACTCTCGAATTCCAAACAGTGATCTTTCTATTCCTAATATTTCATCTTTGCCAAGTATTACAGAAAATGAACAATTTCTGAGTAATGATTTGCCACCTGACAGCATGCCAAGTGATGAAAATGTCAAAGAATTGGTGGATCAATTAAAATCTGGAATTCCAAACAGTGATCTTTCTTCTCCAAATATTGTGTCTTCACCAAGTATTGAAGAAAAAGAACAATTTTTGAGTGATGATTTGCCACCAGATAGCATGCCAAGTGATGAAAATGTCAAAGAATTGGTGGATCAATTAAAATCTGGAATTCCAAACAGTAATCTTTCTACTCCAAATATTGTGTCTTCACCAAGTATTGGAGAAAAAGAACAAATTTTGAGTGATGATTTGACACCAGATAGCATGCTAAGTGATGAAAATGTCAAAGAATTGATGGATCAATTAAAATCTGGAATTCCAAACAGTGATCTTTCTACTCCTAATATTTCATCTTCACCAAGTATTACAGAAAAAGAACAATTTCTGACTAATGATTTGCCACCTGACAGTATGCCAAGTGATGAAAAGCTCAGAGAATTGGTGGATCAATTGAAATCTGGAATACCAAGCAGTGATCTTTCTACTCCTAATATTTTGTCTTTGCCAAGTACTGCAGAAAAAGAACAATTTTTGAGTAATGATTTGCCACCAGATAGCATGCCAAGTGATGAAAATGTCAAAGAATTGGTGGATCAATTAAAATCTGGAATTCCAAACAGTGATCTTTCTACTCCTAATATTTCATCTTCACCAAGCATTACAGAAAAAGAACAATTTCTGACTAATGATTTGCCACCTGACAGTATGCCAAGTGATGAAAAGCTCAGAGAATTGGTGGATCAATTGAATTCTGGAATACCAAGCAGTGATCTTTCTACTCCTAATATTTCATCTTTGCCAAGTATTACAGAAAATGAACAATTTCTGAGTAATGATTTGCCACCTGACAGCATGCCAAGTGATGAAAATGTCAAAGAATTGGTGGATCAATTAAAATCTGGAATTCCAAACAGTGATCTTTCTTCTCCAAATATTGTGTCTTCACCAAGTATTGAAGAAAAAGAACAATTTTTGAGTGATGATTTGCCACCAGATGGCATGCCAAGTGATGAAAATGTCAAAGAATTGGTGGATCAATTAAAATCTGGAATTCCAAACAGTAATCTTACTACTCCAAATATTGTGTCTTCACCAAGTATTGGAGAAAAAGAACAATTTTTGAGTGATGATTTGACACCAGATAGCATGCCAAGTGATGAAAATGTCAAAGAATTGATGGATCAATTAAAATCTGGAATTCCAAACAGTGATCTTTCTACTCCTAATATTTCATCTTCACCAAGTATTACAGAAAAAGAACAATTTCTGACTAATGATTTGCCACCTGACAGTATGCCAAGTGATGAAAAGCTCAGAGAATTGGTGGATCAATTGAAATCTGGAATACCAAGCAGTGATCTTTCTACTCCTAATATTTTGTCTTTGCCAAGTACTGCAGAAAAAGAACAATTTTTGAGTAATGATTTGCCACCAGATAGCATGCCAAGTGATGAAAATGTCAAAGAATTGGTGGATCAATTAAAATCTGGAATTCCAAACAGTGATCTTTCTACTCCTAATATTTCATCTTCACCAAGTATTACAGAAAAAAAACAATTTCTGACTAATGATTTGCCACCTGACAGTATGCCAAGTGATGAAAAGCTCAGAGAATTGGTGGATCAATTGAATTCTGGAATACCAAGCAGTGATCTTTCTACTCCTAATATTTTGTCTTTGCCAAGTATTGCAGAAAAAGAACAATTTTTGAGTAATGATTTGCCACCAGATAGCATGCCAAGTGATGAAAATGTCAAAAAATTGGTGGATCAATTAAAATCTGGAATTCCAAACAGTGATCTTTCTACTCCAAATATTGTGCCTTCACCAAGTATTGGAGAAAAAGAACAATTTTTGAGTGATGATTTGCCACCAGATAGCATGCCAAGTGATGAAAATGTCAAAGAATTGGTGGATCCATTAAACTCTGGAATTCCAAACAGTGATCTTTCTATTCCTAATATTTCATCTTTGCCAAGTATTACAGAAAATGAACAATTTCTGAGTAATGATTTGCCACCTGACAGCATGCCAAGTGATGAAAATGTCAAAGAATTGGTGGATCAATTAAAATCTGGAATTCCAAACAGTGATCTTTCTTCTCCAAATATTGTGTCTTCACCAAGTATTGAAGAAAAAGAACAATTTTTGAGTGATGATTTGCCACCAGATGGCATGCCAAGTAATGAAAATGTCAAAGAATTGGTGGATCAATTAAAATCTGGAATTCCAAACAGTAATCTTACTACTCCAAATATTGTGTCTTCACCAAGTATTGGAGAAAAAGAACAATTTTTGAGTGATGATTTGACACCAGATAGCATGCCAAGTGATGAAAATGTCAAAGAATTGATGGATCAATTAAAATCTGGAATTCCAAACAGTGATCTTTCTACTCCTAATATTTCATCTTCACCAAGTATTACAGGAAAAGAACAATTTTTGAGTGATGATTTGCCAACAGATAGCATGCCAAGTTATGAAAATGTCAAAGAATTGATGGATCAATTAAAATCTGGAATTCCAAACAGTGATCTTTCTACTCCTAATATTTCATCTTCACCAAGTATTGCAGAAAAAGAACAATTTCTGAGTAATGATTTGCCACCTGACAGTATGCCAAGTGATGAAAATATCAAAGAATTGGTGGATCAATTGAAATCTGGAATTCCAAACAGTGATCTTTCTACTCCTAATATTTCATCTTCACCAAGTATTACAGAAAAAGAACAATTTCTGACTAATGATTTGCCACCTGACAGTATCTCAAGTGATGAAAAGCTCAGAGAATTGGTGGATCAATTAAAATCTGGAATTCCAAACAGTGATCTTTCTACTCCTAATATTTTGTCTTTGCCAAGTACTGCAGAAAAAGAACAATTTTTGAGTAATGATTTGCCACCAGATAGCATGCCAAGTGATGAAAATATCAAAGAATTGGTGGATCAATTAAAATCTGGAATTCCAAACAGTGATCTTTCTACTCCAAATATTGTGTCTTCACCAAGTATTGAAGAAAAAGAACAATTTCTGAGTAATGATTTGCCACCAGATAGCATGCCAAGTGATGAAAATGTTAAAGAATTGGTGGATCAATTAAAATCTGGAATTCCAAACAGTGATCTTTCTACTCCTAATATTTCATCTTCACCAAGTATTACAGAAAAAGAACAATTTCTGACTAATGATTTGCCACCTGACAGTATGCCAAGTGATGAAAAGCTCAGAGAATTGGTGGATCAATTAAAATCTGGAATTCCAAACAGTGATCTTTCTACTCCAAATATTTTGTCTTCGCCAAGTATTGAAGAAAAAGAACAATTTTTGAGTGATGATTTGCCAACAGATAGCATGCCAAGTTATGAAAATGTCAAAGAATTAATGGATCAATTAAAATCTGGAATTCCAAACAGTGATCTTTCTACTCCTAATATTTCATCTTCACCAAGTATTGCAGAAAAAGAACAATTTCTGAGTAATGATTTGCCACCTGACAGTATGCCAAGTGATGAAAATATCAAAGAATTGGTGGATCAATTGAAATCTGGAATACCAAGCAGTGATCTTTCTACTCCTAATATTTTGTCTTTGCCAAGTACTGCAGAAAAAGAACAATTTTTGAGTAATGATTTGCCACCAGATAGCATGCCAAGTGATGAAAATATCAAAGAATTGGTGGATCAATTAAAATCTGGAATTCCAAACAGTGATCTTTCTACTCCAAATATTGTGTCTTCACCAAGTATTGAAGAAAAAGAACAATTTTTGAGTGATGATTTGCCACCAGATAGCATGCCAAGTGATGAAAATGTCAAAGAATTGATGGATCAATTAAAATCTGGAATTCCAAACAGTGATCTTTCTACCCCTAATATTTCATCTTTGCCCAGTATTGCAGAAAAAGAACAATTTCTGAGTAATGATTTGCCACCAGATAGCATGCCAAGTGATGAAAATGTTAAAGAATTGGTGGATCAATTAAAATCTGGAATTCCAAACAGTGATCTTTCTACTCCTAATATTTCATCTTCACCAAGTATTACAGAAAAAGAACAATTTCTGACTAATGATTTGCCACCTGACAGTATGCCAAGTGATGAAAAGCTCAGAGAATTGGTGGATCAATTAAAATCTGGAATTCCAAACAGTGATCTTTCTACTCCAAATATTTTGTCTTCGCCAAGTATTGAAGAAAAAGAACAATTTTTGAGTGATGATTTGCCAACAGATAGCATGCCAAGTTATGAAAATGTCAAAGAATTAATGGATCAATTAAAATCTGGAATTCCAAACAGTGATCTTTCTACTCCTAATATTTCATCTTCACCAAGTATTGCAGAAAAAGAACAATTTCTGAGTAATGATTTGCCACCTGACAGTATGCCAAGTGATGAAAAGCTCAGAGAATTGCTGAATCAATTAAAATCTGGAATCCTAAACAGTGATCTTTCTACTCCTAATATTTCATTTTTGCCAAATATTGGAGAAAAAGAAAAATTTTTGAGTAATGATTTGCCACCAGATAGCATGCCAAGTGATGAAAAGCTCAAAGAATTGGTGGATCAGTTAAAATCTGGAATCCCAAGCAGTGATTTTCCAACTCCTAATATTTCATCTTTGTCAAGTATTGGAGATGTAAAAAAATTTTTGGGTGATGATCTTTCATCAGGCATGATACCAAGTGATTTTCATCCACATTTGTCATCAGATGGCTCCCCTTCTGACAATATTTTTTCATCCACAATGCCTTCTGATGGACTACCACAACCTATTCCATCATTAATATCATCTGAAATACCAAATGACTTATTGATGGCCCCTGAACCATCAAGTGGATTATCCAAAAGTCCAACAGTTTCAAACAGATCAGTCCCTAGTGAAACTCAAACATTCAATTCCATTGGTGAAACACCATCTACCATTCCACCTCAAAATACAATAAACAATGGGTTGGGCAACATATCTCAAAGCATTTTACCAAATATTTCATCACCACTAACAAGCTCATCATCACCAACTACATTGCCAGGAGTTGATTCTTCGAACCCAACAAGTAACTTACCAAATTCAACAGGTTTGCCAACAGTAGTGAGTTCATCATCATCTCATCCCAATACATTGCTTAACGCAACACCATATATCAGTGGAGCACCACCACCATCTACTATAGAATCCAATCAAGTGTCACAATCACAAACGCCCCTTGGAGATATTTCCACCATTGGTGATCATTCCATAGTGAATTCATCACCAGAAGTACATGGAAATGAGGTATCATCAAACATTAAACCTGATGAATCCAACATGGGAAGTTATAACAGTTCACAATCAAAACCAAATCAACAAAATATGCCATTATCTTCAGTATCTCCAATACTCATGCCCACAGATGGTAATCCATTTGAAGCCTTCTTATCAGACTCATCGAAACAACCATGCAGCACTGAACATCCAAATGAAAATAATTCAGCCTTATCTTCTGTTGGGGCATCGTCACCTCTGAATAATACTGAAGACATTCTGCCTTTAAAATCACTTGATGGAACAAAAATTTCACCTGGAATATCACTTTCAACAACTGATTCTTTGATACCATCTCCCTCAAGTGCAATAAGATCAATTGATAGTGACAATCAAATTCCTTCATTGGATGATTTGGTCAATACAAATTATATTACAGAAACATTACCAGGTATAGAATCTTCAACAAATATGCCTAAGAATGTCAATGGGTCACCAATATCATCATTGCCATCACTGAATCATTTGATAGACCATAGTAACGATGATTTTGATAGTCAAAGAGAAATTCAAAAGTCATCTCCTCTATCATCAAATCCAAAATTTGCCTCACTATTGGATAAACTGAAAAATGCACACTCAAATCCATGGAAAAATAACTCTAATCCATTATCAGAAACACTAAATACAGATGTATCATCCTCAAATCCTTTGAATGACAATCTAACAACCAAAATTGTGAATCCACCTTTGTTGTTCAATGATGCAAGCACACCTTCAAATACTGCTCCATCTATTAGAGATTCACTTCCTTCAGATGAAATTCTAAATAATATTTCATTGATTGGAGCACCTCATGAAGATAGTATAAACAATAATCAAAATCCAAACCCTATGAGTGATCCGCTCAATCTTCCAAGAGGTATTGATGATGCATTCAAATCGTCATTGAGTACACTACCTGAGAAACTATTGGATAATCCAACCAATTCTCCCATGAATGGAATGAATGGTCCAACACCACTTTCAACTCTAAATTACAGCCCAATCTCTTCGCAAATACCAATAAGTACATTAAATTCTGATTTGATACCACAAAATGGTCCATCAAATCAACTGATACTTGCAAAACCTGATGGAAGTCCTTCTACATTGCCAACTAGTAACCCAGACACTGGATCTTTGTCCGCAAACCCCACAAGTATTGCTCAAGGAACACCTCAATTGCCTATAAGTAGCAATCTGTTGCCTTCTCAGTTATCACCAGCAGGATCAAATCCATCAAAAAATCCAAATAGAATAATACCTCCAGATTCAAAAATGAATGCTGAAGAGAATAGCATTCTTGAAAATAGTTCACCAATGAGTCAACCAATAACTGACACTCTCCAAAATCAGCTAAATGAGAGTGCTGATTTGTCACGAAATGCGCCAAATTCAATCGCATCAGATAATCCATCATTACCACACACAGCTATCAATACAAAAACACCATCGGCTAATTTAATAAGTTCGCCACTTGAAAACAATTCTTCAACTGGACAACCAAATAGTGAAGTCTCAATATCATCAAAGTCTATACTACAGAGTCCAGTTTTACCATCCAGTATTCCAAATTCAATAACTGTTACACCAGTTCACCCCAATCCAGTGTTCAAATCTTCTGCAACATCCAATCCGACATTATCGCCTAATAATCCATCTCCTATTCCTTCAATATCAAGTTCTATACCATCATTACCTTATCAATCGCCACCTTCAATACCCATTTTTACTTCTTCTACAAATGAAGAAGAGGATTCACTTCCTTGGGTAGATGACGAAATAGATATTTCAGACGACTCGATGGAATTTTTGCATAACCGTCCAATACCTGCATTTAAATCACTCTTAAAGCCACCATTGATCCCATTGGACAAGCTGCAACCATCTGGTTTGAAGAATAGTGAATCTTCAACTTTTGTGCCTCCTCTGCCGTTACAAGTATCCAATTCTCCACAACCATCACTTTTGTCTCCTAAAGATTTAGGCTCTGCTGACAAAACACAAACGCCATCTTTGTTGGGAAGTGGATTTGGACACCCTGGAAGCTTGCAAGACTCAGCATCATCGCTTTCACCAAACTTACCAATGGCAAATCCATCTCTACAGGTTGCAAGTGCAGCTCCATCTCCCCCATTAAACGACTTGCTAAATGAATCTCAAGTTAATCCTCCTGCAGGTATCAATAAACCACCATTCGGTCCTCTCAAATTATTCACTTCTGAGGAATTACCTGATGATTTACATTCTGAAGAACATATTTTTGAGCACGACTCAGAATTCCCTCCACATTCGCCAATTATCCCCTCTATACCACTTCCTCCTTCTCCCGTTACCACCTTGCCTACTCCAAACATCAAAAAACCTTTAAATCTCTTCACTTCCGAAGAATTACCTTCAGACATATTATCCGAAGAGGACAGTAGCTCTAATATATTTCCACAACAAATCACCCCGCCGTCTCCTCTCTTCTCTAAACCATTTAGAAATTTTGATAACAATCCTCTCTCGAGTCCACCATCAAATGTACCTTCACAATTTAACAATTCTGATAAACCATCAATATTTGCCAGTTTCGATGATCTGCCAGCTACTCCACCTTCGTTGAACGAGTTCAAACCACCTATGCTACATTTACCTCCTGAGGTCAACTTTGACATGCCAATAAATTTACCTAAATCGGATGACGCATCGAAACGTAAAAATAGCGGACAAAATTGGAGACAGAAGTTATTCCAGAAGACGCCTTCCCAACCAATAAGCTGAACGGACATTAAACAGCATCCGTAGCTGGTTACTATACGCGTAGATATATTTTAAAAGACATACCGCCAATGTAATTTTAGATTCTAAATTATAGTTTCTTTTAATCTTTTACTAAATAAAACATTTCAAAATCAATCACAATTTTTCATTTTCTTGTTTTTTATCAAATCTCTGGACCGGTCTCGCGTCCAGCCAACGTAAGCCAATTGTACGTTTGCCAATTTCGCGTATGTAACGTACACGTCCGAGATCATCGCGCGAGCGTGCGAGATACAACGACATTGAAATCGAGCAGCGAAATTTGTAAGTACACGAGCGACTCGGCTTATCATCATTTTGACGCATTTATTTAATGAACGTTGCTTCGCCTGCCGCCGTCGCCAGACAACTCACACGTATAAACGGCCATCGTATAATATTTTGGTGTAATGCCATTATAATTATATTTATTACCGTGCGACTTCTACTCCTGCTCGTTTTACGTACTAACGACTTTGTACTTAATTAAATTACCGTACCAAGCTATCGGGATCGTAGAAGTGAGAATTAACTTATTGGACAAAAAATATTGCCCACCCTGGTATAGACCACCTGACCAGTCTGCGTAATGATACGGTTAATTCTTTTAAAAGTCTCACTCAATACAGATACCTTAAGCTTCAAATGACTGTGAAGATATACCTAGATTAAAATTGACATTTTTTTTAAAAGTAAATTTTGTGAAACTCGTATTTTTCTCCAAATTTTCCACTACTACTTAAATCTAGTAGTAAAACTTGGCTTATTTTCTCTTATTTTGAAAAATTTATGGTTGGGATTAAAGAAATTCTTGAATAACTGTTTTTTTAAACAACTCTTTTCGATCTTTTCTTGATTTAAAAAAACAAAATCAAAAAAATAACCTATTTAAATTTTTCACAAAAATATTAACACCACCCCCTATACATTTTTCCAATTAATTCAGTAAGAAATCTCCAGAAAATCTGTGTTGTTTTTTTTTGTGAAAATTCGTTGAAAATTTTTCAGACACTTCCAAAATGTTGTGAAATATTCGTGGAAGTTTTTTTTTCAAATTCTCTGAAAATTTTGTGTGAAATTTCTCCTTATTTTTGAAGAACTTCTGTCAAGTTTTCTGTACATTTTCAAAAAATTTTGTCAACTTATGTACCTAATTTTTTTAAAATGACTGGTTTTTGAAAAAAAAAAAAAAAAAACGTTCAAGTTTTCAGAAACTTTTCTAAACAATTTGCAAATTATTTTCGGAAAATTTTGAAGAAAAAAAAACATTCCGTAAGATGTGTGAAAATTTTGTGAAAAAACTTTAGAAATTTCTAATTTTTTTTTCTGCACATTTTGTAAAAAATCCACCAAGTAATTTGTGAATTTCTGGAAATCGTATGAAATTTATTCTTAATTTTGAAAATTCATAATTTGAAAAATAATTTATATAAACTTTTTAGAAATTTTCTGATAATTTCATGGAAAATTTGTTGAAAATTTCACGAAATATTCACTGGAAATTCTATTAAAAAATTCCCTCAACTTTACTCACATAGGCAACTTTTTAGAAAATGTTGAACATCATTTTACATATAATTATGATTTTGTGTGGAATGAGGAAATCGCTGGATTTTTGGAAAGATTTTTTCAAGTTTTTTTTTGAAAAGAAAATTAAAAATATTCAGGAAAATTTTCTTTCAGTTTCGAGAAAAATCCGCTGAAAATTTTATGAAAATCCTCACGAAAATCATGTAAAACTTTTCTCAAAATTTTGTGAAAAATCCGTCTAAAATTTCTGGGATTTTTTTAGCATGAAAAATTTTATACCTGATAACAAGTAAACTTTTTGGAAATTTCTTCAAAATCTTCTGAAATTCAGAAAAAAGTTTCTGGTGTTTTGAAATAGGTAAGTTATTCTAAATTTTTTTGAAAATTTCCTCTATATGAAAATTTTGAAAAAAATGTTTCATTTTTTAAAATTTTTTTAGAGATTTTGAAAGATGTTTACTGGAAATTTCATGAGAATATTTTGAAATTCTGTAAAAAAATCCACTTCATGACATTTTTCTCACGATTTTGTGAAAAAAAATTTCTCATAATTTTATAAAAAATGAAAATTTTACCAAATTATGACAAAAATTTTCAAGAAATTTTTTGAAAATACTGTTGATTTGAAATAATTATTTTTCAAATGGATTTTGCGAAGATTTTCTTGAAAACTTCGAGAAAAATTCCCCAGGTTCTTTTCTCAAATTTTTTGGAAACATGTTGAAATTCTTTTGAAATTTTTTTCAATATTTCATGGAACAAACTTCTGTAAAAAAATTTCCCATTTTTTTTAAATTTGAAAAATATCCGTATTAACGAGAAAAACTTACTTATTTTTTTTAAATGTTCTGAAAATTTGTAAAAAATTCTGATTGGTATTTTAGAAAAAAAATTTCTGTTTTTTTTTGCGAATTTTTCCTCCGTTAATTTTGTGATAAATTCTATAAAAACTTTGAAAAAACATTTCTATTCAATTTTTTTTGAAAAATTTCTTCTTAAGATTTCGAAAGATTTTTACCTACTGGAAATTTCATGAGAATATTTTGAAATTCTGTTGAAAGTTTCCACAATTTCTTGAAATTTTTTCCACGATTTTGAAAAGTGCATGAAAAATTAGGTATCTATAATTCTGTGGCAAATTTCTTATAATTTTATGAATAATTTTTCGATTTCTTACTGAAATATCTCCAAGATTTTGAGGAATTTTAAAATACTTATGTATTCTGAAATCCTACAGAAAATTCTCTGGTGCTTGGGAATAATGATTCTTTCTAAAATTATGATTTTTTTTTTTTTTTTTTTTTTTGTGAAAAATATCTTGAAAACTTCGTGAAAAATTTTCGATTTTTTCCCTTCATGTTTCTTGAAAATTCTCTATGATTTTGAAAAATGTTTGAAAATATTCTGAAATTCTTTTAATTTTTTTTTTCAAAATTTCACGAAACGTTTTTTTTTACTTAGGTACGAAACTTTGTGATAAATTGTTTGAAAAATTTCCAATGATTTTATGAGAAATTTTCACAGATTTTTCGAAAAGTATTATGTGATCTTGAGAAAAACACTAAGAAAAATAGAAGTGAAAATATGGAAATCCAAGAATAATCTGAAAAGACCAACAAAAAAGAAGAAAATACCAATCAATTATCTCTCGACTCGACACCTCTGAACGTCTTTTTCTCGTGCCTTTCCAATCTTACCCAAGTAAGTATTTATGCAGCTACAACGCCAAAAATAGGACAATTTTTCATCCGACAGATTCTAGTCAATTGTCACTTCGGGTAGCAGAAACAAAAGCATAGCCATCGCCACCCCCTGCAGACCAATATACTTCACACTTTTTCATTCGGTCTCTCTGCACGAAACCTTGGCTCCTTGGCGTCTTCTCGCTCCTCTATCCCTTGTAAAACTCACACACACCAAAAGCCTCCATCTACCATACAAATAACGTACGATTATTTGTATTTGTACTTTCTCATCATCGCTGCTCCATCCAAAAGCGTACGGAGAAAATTACACGCAAAAATAATCCGTACCATTAGTCATACCAAAAACCATCAAAGCGTGTTACAAAGTTAAACATTTCAACACCTCGTGGGCTGCTGCCATCGTCGTCGCCGTCGCAACATTATATTTATCGATGAAAACACTCGTTTGCTTTAATCTGTCTGTCAGAAATGAAAAAACATCGTCGACGTTGACATTTGATTAAACACTATTTCTTCGGTTCCTTTTGCCAAGCCCGTTTACTTTAGAACGCATAGCACGCAACCGAGAAGCAATTGTAACCCATCTCATTACTCGCACGACCTATGATCTTGGTGAAAAATTTCATTATACGAGTCAAGAACCTACCGCAATCGTCGAACCAGTCGTAAATCCGTTCGGAGTCGTTTTTAAAACCTTGAATTCTGAAAATTATTCTCGTTTCAGTATTTATAATTATTGTTAGCCGCAAATTGGTAAAACTGTCACTTTCGATAGTGTAAATGGCCATCAACCGAGAGAAACGCTACGAAAGGCGGTGAGAGGAGGGAGCTGTTATTAGAGCAGGTACTTTTTAAAAACCAAACCCAATTAACCGAAATATTACGCTCTTTTTCTCCTTTTTCGAAAACCCACTGCAGTCGTATTTTGGAAGATCGTTGGGTCGTGTTGTCATGGCTGATGATGGGCTTCGTATTACGCGCTTGAAATTCTCTCCGCTGTGCTGCTCTGTCTTAATTGCATCCTCTTTTATTTTATTTTCCGACTTCCTTCTTTTGAAATGTCGTCGTCGTCGAACGGTGTCTATTAAATAGACGAGCTAGGTGTATCTTTCTTTTACGTCGATGTGACAATGTAACGTAAATACGAATCGGTGTACGCGAGTAGGTACATAATACCTACCATATTATACGACGTGTCTACGACAATGAATGTTCATCTACATTTTACAACTTAGCTTAGTAGTAAACAACCTAGGCACGTACCTAAATACGTAAATATGGGCATTATTTCTGGTACTTGACTGAATGGGAGTTGGGAGGGTGTTGAAATACGAATCGCGACATAAAGATTTTTCTGGGATGCAGATTTACCTGCTCAAACGCAGTTTTCTATTTCATGTCAAATGGAAATTTTAAAATGGAAAATTCGACTCTTACCTGATTTCAAAATGCAAAATTCCTTCGTTTCAAAATCATTCTTGAATTTTTGGAAAATTGATCGCAATCACCACTCGACTTGAATTTCCATATTTCCATAGATCCAGCAAACCAAAAAAAAAAACAACGATTTTTTCGAAACTCAATTTCATAATTTTATAGATATTTAGTGATCTGATGAACGATGAACTTGAGCTCATGAGCTCATGAATTTTCATTCTTCGAAGCAACTACGATGCCACCAAAAAATGTTTAAAAATAAAAACTGAAAAATTTAGATTTCGGAAATATTTGAAATGATTTTTTTTTTTTAGAATATATTTTGATCTGTTTTTGAAAGTCATTTTAAAAAATCCAAAAAGTTTTCAAACAAAATTCTAAAAAATCCAATAATAAAAAAAATAGAAAATAAAAAACAGTGAACAGAAAACAATGCTTGAAAAAAAAATTGTACACTTGAAAAAAATCGAAGAGTTCGGTTTTAAACGAAATTGATATTTCAAACGAAATTTAAAAAAATGATATCACAAAAAAAATTAAATGAAAAAAAAAACAGGTAAGTTTTTAGAAAAAGTTGATAACAAGTGTTTTTAAACATATCGAATGGTAATTTGTATACTTTTAATTTTCAAAGAATTTCGAAAACAAAAATACAAAAAAAAATGAAATAAATAAAAACAGATTTTTAAAAAATCAACATTATAAAAATTTAGTTTAAAAAAAAATTATAAGGAGAAAGTCTTGAAAAAATTTAAAAACAACACATTTTTAATGAAAATAAATGACAGCGTGTTTTTGAATAAAATTTTCAAGAAAATCAAAAGTCCTAAGTTTCAAAAAAAAAAAAAAAAAAATTAAATGGGTAGATTCCTAAAAAATAAGAAAAATTTTTGAAATAACATTTCAATTTTTTTTTATTGAACTGAAGAAAATGTTTACCTACTAAAAATGTAAAATCGTGGGAAAAAAAACTCAAAATACAATCATTTGAAAAAATCAATCTTTTGAAAAAAAAAGGAGAAAAAATTCAATTTGAAAAAAATTTCAAATTCGATACAATCTCAAAAAAAAATTCAAGATGAAATTTTCAAAAAAAAAAAAAAAAAATCAACATACAACCTGATAATAAAAAATAAGTAGATAAATGTACCAAGTAAAAAAATCTCAAGAAAATATGAAAAATTCACTTTAAAAAACAAAATTCAATACTTCAGTAAGTAGGTAACCTATTTTTTTTAAATAAAAAAATGAACAGATTGAAGAAATAAAAATATGTTGAAATGAAAACTCGAAAAAAATCAAAATAATAATGTTTCAAATGGTATACAATTTTGAAAAACTAAAAAAAACAACAAAAAGAAATCGGGATTTTATTTTTAAATGAAATTGGTTTAAGAAATTTTCTTCATTAGAACTGAAATTAAATTATTACCTAAATTAAATGAACTATTTAGAAAATTTCACAACAATTTTTTTTTTTTAATTTTTCAAATAAAATTAAAAACAGGCTGTATTTGAACTCAAATAATTTGACATTATTATTGTAGGTACTTCACACGAAAATTTGTAAAATAAAGCATCAAAAAAATTCTCAATTCAATTTCCAAAATAAAAAAAAAGCAAAACAAGAAAAAAAATGAAAATCACTTTGTAACTCCGTAAGGTTTGATTATTGTCGCAGTTTTAAATTTTTTTTAAAATTTTCAAACATGATTTTTAAAAAACTTCAAAACAAATCAAAAAAATTCCAAAACAAAATTTTCAAAAGTTTTGCTCAAAAAATTCAACAAAAAAAGTGAAAATCGAATTTTAAAATATCGACGTTTTGAAAAAGTTTGAAATAAATTTTTAAAAAAATCATTAAAAAACATTAGAAAAAATTTGAAATTGAATAGATAGGTAAAATCTCAAAAAAAAAAAAAAAAAAAAAAATCGTGGCGAAATTTAAAAAAAAAAATCAAAATCAGTATCAACTGATCTTGAGAAAATTTCAAATAATTTGTGCTACAAGAAAACTCGAAAATTTCAGTTTCAAATAAAAAAAATGACCAATATTTTGTTGTTTAGTCATCAAAAAAAACTCTTACGAATGAACACGTATGAATTTTATTTCTAGGTTTGTACATTTTGAACGTTAAATTTTGGAGAATATATGTAATTCAGATTACAACACTGACGTATTTGTAGTTCGTAGGTTTCGAAAAGAATGCTGAGTAGGTAACGCCTGTCACATCAACATATGCAACACATTTACTACTGCATCGAATGAGGCAACATTAGTGTACAATTTAGGAGTTACTCACACCAAGTATGTATAGCATTTTAAAATAAATCAAATTTATTTTCGCGTCGCCCATAATTCCAGAGAATTGATGTAGTCAAAAATTTTTTAAATTATAAATTTTCTAAAATTTTTGGGAAAAAGTGTTCAAAATAATGCAAAAAATTCTTTTTGATTGTTTAAGTAAACAAACACTACCTGCAAATTCTCTGAGTATTTCATATGAAATTTCTCGAGATTTTGAAAAAAATGTCATCAAGTTTCTTGAGAATAGTCTGAATTTGTTTAGAAAAATTTACCAAAGATATTGTATCATCATCTCTGAATGTCTCGTCAATATTTTTCAGAAAATTCTGCATAATGTCTAAAAAAAAATCTTAAAACATAAAATTATTACGGAATTTTTTCATAATACATTGAATATCTAAGCATAAGTAGGCAATAGGAATAGGCAATAAGCATAATTTGTACGAAGAAAAATGTATTAACCAGAAGGCCCACTATATTAAAGAATGAAGAAATTTTTTCACAAATTACTCCAGTGCTCCTAGACCCAGCTTCTCAAGGGGTTTTGTATAAAAGTTTAACATCAAGGTTAAAATTAATTGTAAACTATACCATTAAACCTGTTTCAGTGAACAGCTGTGTCCTTGAAAAATTTCATTTGATGAATGAACGAGTGAGTATAAGAAAAAAAAGGTACAAAAGTTCATTGTTAATTTGACGTAAAAGCTTTCAAAAAAATAATCTATCGCTCGTGTAGTGAAAATTTTCTCTAAAATTTTTCATTGAGATTTAAATAGGTACGTTTACCTAATTAAACGAATATTGCAGGCACCATTAATCGATCTTCAATGATTAAGACATTGTTTATCACACTACTAGTTAAGTTAGCGTGTTTTTAGGTAAATTAGACCAAATTCACGAACAATTCGAAAAATACGTAAGAGACCGGAATTTAATTGAAGATGTTTCCAATTTGGTTTCATGCAATTTTTTGATACCTACTTGCTTTTTAGTTTTTTGAGAAGACATTTTTCCAGTAAAATTTATTTTTTATTTTTTTTAAATTTCTTCAAGTAGGTACGTGATGCTCAAAATTTTTTGAAAATTTGTTTAAAAAATATAAATACCTAATAAGTTGAAATTCTTGAGATTTTTTTAACGGCATAAAAAAATATAAAAATCGAACAATTCCAAAAAAAGTTTAAACTTTTGAGAAGAAACTAATTATTATAATTATAAATACCACATCAAGTGATTTGGAAAGAAATCGAGTTGAAAAAAAAAATTAAAAACTGTCAAACTGGATTTTTTGAAAAAGAAACTAAATTAAAAAAAGAAAAACAATTGAAGAAATCATACACTTGAGGCGGTAAAAAATTCCAAAAAATTAGAAAATGGAAAAATTTCATAACTTGAAAAAATACACCTACATAGGTACATTTAAAAAAAATTTACAAATTTAAAAAAAAACCATATACACTGGACATTGGAAAAAAAATATTAAAATAAATTGAAAATTTAATAATTTTTTTTTAAATTGGGAATTTGAAAAATTGAAGGAAAAAAATGAAATTTCTCGCAGTTACATTTTGAAAAAATTAAGAAATTGAAAAAAAAAACAGAAAATGACAACTGCATACAACAGAATCAAAAATTTGAAAATTAAAAAAAATTACCTGCACTGAATTTTTAAAAAATTGTCAAGTAAATTTAAAGAAAAATTATCAAACATAGCAAAAAATAAAATAAAATCTAAAACTGAAAAATTGGAAAAATCTCACAGAAAATTGAAGGGATTTTTTAATAAAATCAAAAATCGAAGAAATTGGAAAAATCAAAAATTGGGCATCGTAAAAGAATTAAATGAAATCGAAAATTTCAAAAATTAAAATTTCACATCGTATTTGAAAAATTTTAAAAGTGAAAAAAATTAAAAATTTTGAAGAATGAAAATAAAAAAGAAAAAATGAATAAAAATTCATTAAAAAACTGGAAATAAAAAAAAATCAAATGAAAAAATCAAATAAAAATACACTAAATTTTGAGAAAAACAAATGGACGTCAAAAGAATCGGAAACCATACAAATAAGTACATGATATATTTTTTTTAAATCAAAAATTGATAAAAAAAATGACCCGAATAATTCAAAATTTTTAAATAAAATAAAAAATTGAAAAATATAATGAACTTTTCCTAATAGCATTTAAAAAAAAAAAAAAAAAAAAAAAAAGATGGACACCATAAAAATTTAAAAATTTAATCAACAAACACTCAAAAAAATGATGAAAAAAATCAACAATTAAATCTTTGCAAAATATTAAAAATATAACCGAAAATATCAAAGGAGAAAGGAAGACATGGAAATCAAAAGAAGTCATTATCAGAACATCGTATGATTTTTTGCAAAAAATTGAAAATACGTGTAGGTAAAATCAAAAATATGAAGAAAAAAATGGAAATTAAAAGAAGCCATAATCAGAACATTGCATTTTTTTTTAATGAAATCGAAATTCATGACAAATTGAATTTTATAACCAAAAAAAATCATGAATCTGGCATAATGAAAAATGTTTACTGAAAACGAAAATTTGAACAAAAAAAACCTCCCAACTCTGAACCCATCAGTAACGAATTTTAAACAATTCTAAAATAGTCTGCAAAAATTGTAAAAAAAAAATCAAATTAAAATCAAAAATAGAAAACTTAAACAAGTTCGCTAGAAATTGTAAATCAGAAAATACTTCCATCATTTTTGTTTTTTTCTATTTTCTAACAAATTTCACAACTCGAATTCGATTAATTCCTAGAACGACGTCACTTCCATGATTACTATCGTCGCAGGTCGACCCAGGTCACCTGAAAAAACTACTTACACTCTCTTCCAAGTATAAAAATTTCCAAAGCACAATCAATCGAAGACGAAAGAATCAAAACAATTAAAAATTAAAAATGGTCTCAAGGTCTTAAATCCTATCTCCGCAGTCCACACACGTATAAGCCATAGCCATACCTAAGGCATATTAATATTTCTTACGTATTTCGTCATTAATAAAATATATTCTCAATTAATTATACTAATAGGTAGGTATAAAACAAAGCCTCTTATCACTCATCATCGCATCCGTGTACAACTACTCGTAGATAATATTTTATATTCTTACAAATTCCTCACGTATTGTTTCATCATTTCCACATTTCCATGAAATGAACCATTAACAAAGAGTCGAACGATACGTAGAACGCCGAAACTATACTACGAATTTTAATATTTATTTGGCGCCATTTTTAGCGATAACAGAGGTTCACACGTTACGTACGATGATTACAAATAAATTATAACAATTATCAGCTAGATTAGTAAGAATCAAAGAACATCTTTGGAATAGCCTACCGACGCTAGATAATCGTGTAAAAGTAAACGATCAATTAAATGCGTGTCTGTCTAAGCGACTGGTTATGATTGTCTGTTAGATATCGTGAAATTAGTACATGTTTATGTGAATAAGTATAATATTTCGTTATATTTTCGATAGGCTACATCGTGTCTCAAGTGCTGGAAAAATAGTGTGAATTTTAGGACCTTTAAGGCCATAAAATGAACCTTTTTGGTAAGTCAAGTTTTCAAAATTTTGACTAAAATTAGAGCTTATTCGAAGTAGACTGATTTTATCTAATTTCAAATTGTTTACGTGTTTTTTTTTTTTTTTTTTTTTTTTTTTTTTTTAATATAGTGCTGATTAGTCTGGTAATAACATTTTCATGTTATGACGCAGCTCCTACCAACATATCAGGTAAACATATTTTCAATTCGTCTACAATTTTTATCTAAACAAACATGAAAAATTTTCCTAAGGTATTTTATCGTGCTTCAAATTGAGTATTAAATGGATTTTGAATTTTTTTAGATACCCCCACGATTAGTTTACAACTGGGCCCATTCATGCATTTGAATGATATCAGAGAATGGCAAGATTTATATTTTCTTTGCGACGTAAACCCAAAAGCAACCGTAGTTCATAACCGAAGCTGGTTCCTCAACGTAAGTGAACCAACTCGAAATCAAAATTAGCTCAAAAATTATAATCTTTAGCAGTAAAATTCTCAACTTAAGTATAAGGGAAAATCTCTTTATCACACGAATAATCATCATAACCTTTGAGCTCAGCAAACATTTCTAGATCTTTTAATACGAATATATTTTAATATTTTAATTTTCATTTCAGAATAAAACAATAACTCAAGATGTGAAATCAGGCATCCTTATCATCAACAACGTTCTGATACTTCAAAATGTCAACAAAACAATGTCTGGAAATTACTCTTGCCAGGCTGAAACTGAGAAAGGAACTTTGACAAGTAACCCGTTGCTTTTGGAAATCAGAGATGTACGTATCTAAAAGACATTTTTATTCGCAATATGAAAATCACCCCCTCCCCACGCTGATTCCGATTCTCAAAATTTTTGTATTTAATTTCACAGAACTCGACGACTGGTAAACTTGATCCTGATTCCTTTCCTGGTAAGAATGTGCATCGTAATTGTAATGCATGAGTGATAGTTTCGAATCCCCTTTGAATTTAATAGAAATTTATAGGGTTCAAATTTTGATTTGGCAATTTTTTCGTGAAATTTTTAAAGGTGTTTTAATGGATAAATTTTTGAAAAAAAATTTCAACTGAAATTCTCCACGTACAATTTATTTAGATGTGATGATTTTTTTTCTATTTTTCACAAACTTTGAAGTACGTACCATTACGTGTTATTTTTTTTACAAATATTTTTATTTTTTCATTGAACGAATTATTAATAACTTATTCTTTACAAAATTTGAGCAATTTTTCACAAACAAATTTTGGAATTTTATTTGCAAAAAATTTTTTAAATATTTTTGCGAAACGAATTTCTTGAAATGTTTAAAAAAAAATTGAACTCGAGCATTTATCTTTATTTTCATACACTTTTCCATTTCATTTTTTATAATCTAAGATTTTCTTAAAAAATTTTCATGATCGACATTTTTTTAAATTTTACTTACAAGTAGCTACAAATTTTTTGACAATTTTCCATGCTCATTTTTTGGAATTTTTTTATAAAACAAAATAAAATAATTTCTTATAGGTGTAAACAAATATTACTTGATAGATTTTTTCATACAAATTTTCAAAGCAAATGAAAACGCTTTTGAAAATTTAAAAAAATTAAATTTTTTCGTGGACAAAATTTTCCAAGTTTCTTACAAACATTTTGAGAAGTTAAAGCATTTCTCTCTTAAAAAGTAATTTTTCAAAAAAGAATCAGTTCATGGTTTTATTTATGACAAAAAAAAATTGTGATAATTTTTTTTCCAACTTTTACACGTTATTTTTTTTACATATGTTTCTTCATTTTTTTTTTAAAAACTTAGCAAACTTTTCAACTACCTAATTTATTGTGAAAAAATTCTTTCAGTTTTTCCGCAAACATTTTTTCGTAAACTAAAATTTACAAATTTTGTGATTTATTTTTCTTAAGACAAAGAATTTTTCGTGAACATTTCTTTTTCATCTTAATTTAATTTCAAACAATTGTTTCCAAATTTTCTCATGAGCTTCCCCTAAATTTTTCAAAGAATTTTTAATCAATTGTTTGCGGAGAAAAAGGTTTTAAACAATAATAAAATTCAAGATTTTTTCATTTGAATTTTTTCACAAACAACTTTCTTCAAATTTTCAAAATAAATATTTTTTTAAATTACAAAATAATTTTTTTTCTCGTTTTTTCTGAAAAAAAAAGACAAAAGAAAAAACAATTACATTCATTTTTGTGATTTTTTTTATTTTTCATTTTTTTGGTGAACTTCTTCATTCCAATCGTTTCACAAATCATTTTCTATAATTTTCCCAACAAACACTGCTCCAATTTTTTATGAACAAATTGCTTTGCAAAAAATTTATAAAATAATTTTTCAAAAAAAAGTGTTCAAACAAAAAAATTCTTTAAAATTAAAAATAAAAAATTCCAGTTTTTTATCGAATCTTTGAATTTTTTGAAATTTATATTCTTTCTAAATTTTAATAAATTAGATATAAAAACTTTGACTTTTAAAAAATTCAATTCAATTTTAAAAGCCAATGTAATTTCAAAAATTTACTAGAATTTTGAGGATATTATTATCATCTACCCATAAATACTAAATCAATTTTTATTAATTTTCAAAATTTTAAAAGCTTATCAAATTCCGATTATACTTAAATTATAAAATTACACAATTTATGATATTTTTGTATCCTTACAAAATATTAAGTACAAATGTACAATATCATCAAATTTCAAAGATATAATAAATTTTGAAAATTGCCTGAATTTAACAAAATAAATGTTTAACATTTTTTTAAATTATATAAAAATTCATTGAAATGTAAGACCAAAATAATCAAGTACAAATTTCTGAACTTTTCCCTCAAAAAAATCCAAAACAAAAAATTATTACCTATTTTATTGTTCATTTTCATTTTATTTTCATAAACTTTTTCACTTTAATTATATCATATTTTTTTTCAATTTCGTGAAAGACTTTTCACTAATTTTTTGAGAATAAATTTTTTTACAGACAATTTCTAAAATATATTTTTTATAAAGGAATATTCTCAAGTTTTTCGAACTTATTATAATTTTTCATGAATAACGAATGTTCTCAGATGCTTTTAAAAAAAATTACCAAAACCAAACAATTTTTGTATTTTATAAAAAAAAATTATGAAAGTTTTTATTTCAATTCTTTCACAAACAAGTTTTTTCTTAAATCGAATTCCATCACAAACAAATTTCCCCAAACTCCAACGAAATTTCTACTCATTTTTAAAATTTTTTGCAAACCAACTTTTAATAGAGAAAAATAAACTCAGTTTTTTTCATTTTTTCACCAACAATTTTTTTTGAAATTTTATTTTCAAACAATTTTTCATAAAGAAACGTTCTCAGATTTTTTTTTTAAATGTAAAAAAAATAATACGATATAATTATGTCTGCTTTTTAAATTTTCACGAACCATTTCATTTTTTTTCAAAAATGATTTTCTTCAATTTTCTGTTTTTTTTGTTGCAAATTTTGAAATAATTTATCATGTACAAATTTTTTTAGATTTTTTTGAGAAAAAAAATTGAAAATACCTACAATTTGTGCTTTATTTGAAATTTCATTTTTGTTTACAAAAAGGTTTCTCATTTTTTTTCGCGAATCTAGTGTGTGGTCAATTATGATCAAATTTTCAATTTATTGAAAATATAATTTTTTTTTTTTTCAAATTTCTCATCAGCTTATTCAAGCTTTTTTGTAGATAAATGAGTTTTTTCAAACTTTCAACAAGAAATTTTTCAACATTTTCCCCCCTAATTTTTTTGATGGGTTTTCGCAAATTTTTCCATGAAAACAGTTTTTTTTTGTCAGAGAATTTTAAAAAAAATCTCATTTTGTGTTTATTTTAGACGCATATTTATATCTGAGATCAACTCCATCGTCGCCGAGAAGTGATTATTTTGACGAAGGCGTCGACGTGTATTTTGAATGCCTCGTCACACCAGATCCCAAAAAACCATATAAAATATTTTGGTACCACGACGTAAGTAAAATATCTTCTTTATCCCCCCAAACATAATTTTAGATAGATGAGTTGATGATTATAATTGATTATCTAAAAATGTCATTTTTTTTTATCTATTAAAGGGTTACGAAGTTCTTTACAACGCCGAAGCTGGAATTTTACTGAGTAAAGGAATTTTAGTGATACAACGCATTACCAGAGATACGAGAGGCAATTACACTTGTGAAGTGCAGATCGAAGGACAGTCGCAAAATTTAATCAGTAATGCTGTCCTTATGCGTGTTAAATACGAAAGGTGGCCACCGTATCCAGGCTACTACTAGTTAAATGATCTTGATTCTTCTGAAACGATTTTTCTTCCTGAATTCTACTTTATCATTTATACCAAATATATGCTAATGTACTTGCATTTTTATATTTAAGTACTATAAGCACTGCAGAGCTCAATGTTAGGAGTAGAATCGATCAAAATAGAATTCTAGGCCAATCTTACCTCTGTTCGAATTTTCTCGACCTCGCGTGACTCATTTGTGACATCAATGAGCATCATTCTAAATAACCTGTAATCAAAAATACACAAATACATCAGCGTTAGTTTTCAATCGGTTATGTACTTCACTAATTATAACCTGAGTAGAGGAAATGAAAAATTTAACTAGACGAAATAATGTTTACAATATTATCGAAAATGGATAAAAGTTGCTAACAATAGATTTCATTTGGAAAATTTGTTGAGATGAGAGTTTTTCTAATCATTCTTGCGATTTCAATTGCTATACTCATCTTGCAGTATTTTGTTAAAATTGAATTTATTTTTAATTGACATACCTAGGAATTATAATATTTTTTTAAATTTTTGTATCGAGATTTTATAAGAAATTATTTTTAAATTTTTTCTTTTACTATTTTCTAAATTAATTTTCTGATTAGGTTTATTCATAAAAAATTTTGTACCTAGCTAATCGTGAAATTTTTATTAAAAACTTTTTAAAATGCTTTTTTTTCAATTTTTTTTACAATTTTTTAGAACAATAATTTTCTTTCAATTTTTTAGAATGGAAATTTTTTACAATTTTTCAAAATGATTTTTTTTCAAGTTTTTAGAATAAAAATTTTCCAATTTTTTTAGAAGGATTTTTTTCAATTTTTTAAGAATGATTTTTTTTACAATTTTTTAAAATGATTTTTTTTTTTCAATTTTTTAGAAAGAAAAATGTTTACAATTTTTTTTAGAACGATTTTTTTCTTCAATTCTTTAGAAAGATTTTTTTACAATTTTTTTCAAAATGAAATTTTTTTACAATTTTTTAGAATGATTTTTTAAAAATTTTTAGGATAAATTTTTTTTACAATTTTTTTAGGACAATTTTTTTCTTCAATTTTTCAAAATGAAAATTTTTTACAATTTTTAAAAATGATTTTTTTAAATTTTTTACAATTTTTCAGAAATAAAATTTTTACAATTTTATAGAATGAAATAGATTTTCCACTGTTTCAGGATGAAAAAAGTTTTAATTTTTTGGAATAATATTTTTCAAGTTCCTAATTTTTTTTTTAAATAAATAATTTCTCATTTAAAAAATAATAATTTCTCAAATTTTTCCAGAAAAGTTGACACATTGATATGAGGTCTGTCATAGAGCAAAATTGAAGAGAAATCATGTAATAAAAAATTAACCGATTTTTGGGCATGAGATAATCGAGGTTCTACTTTATGTATTTATGAAGTCTTTTTTGTTTGTGAAAAAATTTAAATTTTCACCGCCGCCCCCACAATGTGAGCATCACTTGAGAAAATAATGATTCGCCGGCTATGTGGACACCTCGAGGTATTATTTCATTATTTTATAAAATGAGGGGTTATTGACACCACAAATCCAGTTAGGGAAAAAATATAAAATTTGGAATTATTTTCTGATAAAAAGGAACAAAATGTTGATCTTTTTTTTTTGGGTTTTTGCTTTTTTCAAAAAATTAGAAGCGCCCCAGCCTACCACTTGAAAGTAAATTGTGGAAGGAATAAAAAATAGGGAAATAATTCACTCGAGAAGGAATAACTTCGATGGGTTATTAACAAAAGGAGGTAAGATTTTGGAATTCGAACAATTTTTTCATTTTTCTAAAAAAAATGAGGTGACCAGGGGTCACCTAAAATTCAGTTGAGGGAAAATAAAAAATAAGGAATTTTTTCTCATAAAAAAAAAGTGTTAAGAGGGTAAGATGAAAAAATCCAAAGTCCAAAATAAGGGATATAATGATGTACGACCTTTGTGAATATAAAACAGATTTTTTCCTCCAATTTTTTTTACAGAGGCACATTAAATTATTTCGTGATAAATATTTTTTTACTCGGGTTACATTAAAATTTATTCCAAACTTTCCTCCTCAAGAATTATTGTTATAGGTATACCATACCTACCTACCTAGGAATTATTTTCCTTAAATTTTGATAAAAAATGTTGGTGTAAATTTCCATCAAGTTCATTTTTTCAATTTTGTTTATGAATGTTTTACCTACCTACATAAAAATTTACTTCATGAATAAATAAAAAAAAATTTTAAAAAAACGCAGCAAAAGTGATTTATGAGCAATTTGAAAAAAAAAAGGAATTTCCTCGTTCATATGATATGTACTTGAAAAAAAAAATCATTCAGCTGTGAAATTTCTCACAAAAATGATATTCCACTTCAATTAGTTAATTCCCTAACGAACTTGAACTTCAAAATGACATTGAAGAAGAGTATTATACATCTGCAGCAATCAGCAAACACATGTGATGGAAAAGCACTCGACGAACACATGCGACAGGTGCATAAAGCGTGAAAAAATGCCTTCATTTTGGCAAATAAATATGTCAGGTTTTAAGGTATAACTTCACTCTTTTCGTTTGCTTCGAATCTACTAGCACGAAAGTTCAGTTCATAAAATCAACATACATTTTTCATTCATATTCTACATATAAGAAAGTGAGTAGAAAAAATTCGTAGCTATTAAGTAATTAATTTGTTCGATTTGAAACATTGTCGATTGTAAATTTTTTTAATCGATTAAAATTTTTAAAAGGTTGGAAAATTATCGCCATGGTCAAATCGTATCTCTTTCTTGCCCTCGTTTTGGGCCTCGTTTTAGGTAAAAATTTTCGATTTTTTTTCTCTCGTAAAGTTTCAACATTTTTTTCTAATATCTTGATAAAATTTACAGTAAAGACTTGTTCAGCTAAAGCCCTTCCAAATGAAGATTCGGATGATGAGTACACATCAGGTAATCAATTTAAAATCATTGCAATTAATTTAAAGCCAAATTCGCTAGAAAATGTATTTTTAAATACGTACGAGTAATTCTTTCGATAATTAAATTCTTAACCCCAATTTAGATGACGAGGAGGAATCCGAAGACCTTTACCAAAGTGAGTCAACATACACCTAATAATCTGACTTATTCACAACTCCTTACACATCTTAACCTCTCCTCTTCTCCTTCTCCAGTCGAACACAATCCAGCCCCGATTTGTCTGCTATTCGGCGACAAAGGCTGCAACGTCGAATGCAAAGTCGTTGGCCAAACCTACGACGTCACAACCGAAGGCCGCTGCCTCGATAACCAAAGATGCTATTGCCACATCTCCAGCGATGTTTCTTTCCACGAGCGCTGGGCCAAAATCTTCGACGTCGAATACATCTATCGTAAAATCAACGAAAATCCGATGATAGAAAACCTAGCTCAGGGGATGCTCAGTTCCGCATTCAGATCGGGCCCAGAATTAAAACCGCTCTTTAAAGCTATCCTAAGTCCGTATCAATTTTCCAAACTCAAAATTCACGACGACAGTAAGGCCGCCGAGCTTACTGAAAAAGGCGAAGACAACATTAACGTAGAAGCCGTTCAAGAATACGTATCCGAGAAAGTTGGCAAGTTGTTGAAATCGGGGAATAATAAATCGTTGCTAAAAACAAACTACAAACAGAAATTCAGGAAGTTTTTGGCCAAATCTAAAGCTAAAGAAGGTACCGTGTACAATCTCACATCTAGGGTAAAACAGTTGAAAAATGAAGCTCTGGAAGAGATTTTGAAGGAATATTTGAAGAAGAAAAATCTCGATGAACCCAAAGTCGACGAGACTGGCTACAAAGATTTAGTTTCAACTCTTTTCAATGCTGTTGACAAGGAGATTATGAAACTGAACGACGAACATAATAAGGATCTGGATGCGAAGAAGAAGAAAGCTCCAGCTAAGAAATCCATCAAGAAAGCTCCTACAAAATCTAAACCTGCTGAAAAAAAGAAACCTTCTGCAAAGACAGAGTAATCGTTCTAATTAAATTATCTATTTAGTGTATTCTTGATTCGAATGCATGTTTCTCAATAGAAAAAAATATAATATACCGATTCCAATCTTGATTTCATGTAATTTTAATTTATAATTCTATCACGCCCACATACGCCCTACTTCGCAGAAAAAAGGCAAAAAGTTCAAAATAGTGTCAATAAAAATAATTTTTAATATCCGTCATACACGACCTTTGCCCTCCCCTCTAATCCTTTTACTAATCTGACTCACAAAGTGCTAGAGAGGTTGTACCAAAAACAAAAAAACAAAGTGGAAAACTCGAAAATAGAGCAATCGCCTGTAATTTTCAACTTTAAAAATTTGAGAACAAAATTCTAATGAAATAATTTCTTTATTAAGACTAAAAAAAAGGTGAAAAAAGTGTAGAAATTTCTTAAAAATAATTTCGATGAATAATTTTTTAAAATTTTTTCCGGAAATAATTGTACCAAATTATACTTAATTTAATTTTCTTTTTCAAGAACTCACATTTCTTCAAGCATGGGTTTCTAGATTTTTTAGATTATTTTATTCATTTATTTATTACCTATTTTTTTTTTTTTTTTTTTTTTTGGATTTTTAAGCAAAGAGATACCTACTTGAAGACTTGATTTGATCTAATTCTCTTTTTTCCTCGAAAAAGGGGAAATATAGTGGATCATATTACTCACATATTGTATCACAAACATTTCAAATGTTCATTACCTAATATTCTTTTTTTCGCTCAAACAAAGAGAAAAAATGGTACAAATAAATTTTTTTGTAATTGGTTATCATAATAAAAATTACAAAACTTTTAATTGAACTTTGTGTCAAATTTCTCAAAAAAAAAAAAAAAAAAAAAAAAAAAGAGAATAATTAAGTTGATTTACGTTGGTTTTTTCATTTATAAAATTGTTACGAAATTCTCTATCTTATTTCTTTAAAATCCCCCCCCCCCCCCCCCCCCCCAAAAAAAAAAATACAATTCATTTCGAATTAGGTAGATAAGTTTAAGAATATTTTTAACAATTTTAGTAAGAAATGGATTTTTTTTTTAATTTATCAAATTTTAAAAATAACATTGATTTTTTCCAAATTCTGCCTAGAATGAATTTTTGCTTCACACTTTTTTCAAGAGAAAATTTTCAAAAATTTGTAAAACCATGTTAAAAATTTTTTTGAACACAATTCTTCGAAATTTTATAGAGAACAATTCTGTAAAATTCGTTAGAAACGATTTTTTATAATTTTGCTGAAATCCGAGTTAATAAAATTCTGATTTTTTTTTTTCCAATTTATTCGAAAAGTAAACAAAACCTTTATAATTTTACTGGAAAACTTTTTTTCCAATTTTGTTCAATGGCAAATTTTTTCAAAATTCGATGGAAATAATTTTGGAAGAGTGTAGTCAACTCAAATTTTGAACAAAAAAAATGTTCAGAATTAAATTTTTATAATTTTTGCACAAAAACAATTTTTTTTTTTTTTTTTCAAATTTTGTATTCTAGTTATTAGGTATATGTGTATGAATATTAATTTGAAAATAATGCATCATTTTTCCCTTTTAAAGTAGGACGGGGAATGGTGCATCTTCTCTTGGAACATCGAAGACATCACCCTTCATTTTTTCAAAAACAGAATTTTAGTCTTGAAATTTAAAAAAATAAAATAAATAAACTGTCTTAAAATTACTCTTTGGGAAAAGGAACACTTTCATTATTTAAATACGATAACTCGTATATTATAGAATCAAATAAAAGCAAAAGTTCTGAAATCTTGTCATTTGTCAAAATTTTTCCAAGTGGAGGCACCATCTAAAATTCAGTTGGGGGAAAAATAAAAAATTATAGGGATTTCCAGAAGTGACGTCACATTTTTTGTTTACATCTCGATGGTAGGAAATTGGAATGAAATTGGTTATCAAAATTTCGACGATATTATACTAAAGCTTCTAATGAAACATCGATGTTTTGGGAACATTGATGAAAATTCCTACCAGCGAGAGTGTAAACAAACTAAAAAAATCACGTGACTGGAAGTCTCTATAAATCCGAGGTTAAAAAAATTTGCAATTGTTTTTTTCTGTTTGAAAAATTGAGGGCATTTCAAGGTACCACATGAAATTAAAATAGTGAATTTATTCTAATGGAAAAGAACGACTTAGATGGGTTAGTAAAAAAAAAAAAGAAAAATATTGATTTTGGGGCAATTTTTTCACTTTTCTGGTAAAGAAAAAGGTTACCAGGGCTCACATTGAGAAAAGTGAAAAATAAAAAATAGTTTCTCACGAAAAAGAACAATTTTGATAAGTTAATAAAATGAAAAAAAAAATTAAAATGAAAAAGTTCAAAAATTGTAATTTTTTGTTATTTTTTCAGAGGGGGCTAGTGGCACCACCTACAATTCAGTGAGGGGAAAATAAAAAATATGTGATACATACATGATAATTTTTTTAATTTCTTTTTTTGAAAAATTTCGAACATCTTGAGGTATTATTTCATTATTTTATAAAATGAGGGGTTATTGACACCACAAATCCAGTTAGGGAAAAAATATAAAATTTGGAATTATTTTCTGATAAAAAGGAACAAAATGTTGATCTTTTTTTTTTTGCTTTTTGCTTTTTTCAAAAAATTAGAAGCGGCCCAGCCTACCACTTGAAAGTAAATTGGGAAAGGAATAAAAAATGGGGAAATAATTCACTCGAGAAGGAACAACTTCGATGGGTTATTAACAAAATGAGGTAAGATTTTGGAATTCGGACAATTTTTCATTTTTCTAAAAAAAATGAGGTGACCAGGGGTCACCTAAAATTCAGTTGAGAGAAAATAAAAAATAAGGAATTTTTTCTCATAAAAAAAAAAGTGTTAAGAGGGTAAGATGAAAAAATCCAAAGTCCAAAATAAGGGATATCATGATGTACGACCTTTGTGAATATAAAACAGATTTTTTCCTCCAATTTTTTTTACAGAGGCACATTAAATTATTTCGTGATAAATATTTTTTTACTCGGGTTACATTAAAATTTATTCCAAACTTTCCTCCTCAAGAATTATTGTTATAGGTATACCACATCTACCTACCTAGGAATTATTTTCCTTAAATTTTGATAAAAAATGTTGGTGTAAATTTCCATCAAGTACATTTTTTTAATTTTGTTGAGAAAAAAAAAGGAATTTCATCGATCGTTCATATGATATGTATTTGAAAAAAAAAATCATTCAGCTGTGAAATTTCTCACAAAAATGGTATTCCACTTCAATTAGTTAATTCCCTAACGAACATGAACTTCAAAATGACATTGAAGAAGAGTATTATACATCTGCAGCAATCAGCAAACACATGTGATGGAAAAGCACTCGATGAACACATGCGACAGGTGCATAAAGCGTGAAAAAATGCCTTCATTTTGGCAAATAAATATGTCAGGTTTTAAGGTATAACTTCACTCTTTTCGTTTGCTTCGAATCTACTAGCACGAAAGTTCAGTTCATAAAACCAACATACATTTTTCATTCATATTCTACATATAAGAAAGTGAGTAGAAAAAATTCGTAGCTATTAAGTAATTAATTTGTTCGATTTGAAACATTGTCGATTGTAAATTTTTTTAATCGATTAAAATTTTTAAAAGGTTGGAAAATTATCGCCATGGTCAAATCGTATCTCTTTCTTGCCCTCGTTTTGGGCCTCGTTTTAGGTAAAAATTTTCGATTTTTTTTTCTCTCGTAAAGTTTCAACATTTTTTTCTAATATCTTGATAAAATTTACAGTAAAGACTTGTTCAGCTAAAGCCCTTCCAAATGGAGATTCGAATGATGAGTACACATCAGGTAATCAATTTAAAATCATTGCAATTAATTTAAAGCCAAATTCGCTAGAAAATGTATTTTTAAATACTTACGAGTAATTCTTTCGATAATTAAATTCTTAACCCCAATTTAGATGACGAGGAGGATTTGGAAGACCTTTTCCAAAGTGAGTCAACATACCTAATAATTTGATTTATTCGCAACTTCTTACACATCTTAACCTCTCCTCTTCTCCTTCTCCAGTCGAACACAATCCATCCCCGATTTGTCTGCTGTTCGGCAACAAAGGTTGCAACGTCGGATGCAAAGTCGTTGGCCAAACCTACGACGTCACAACCGAAGGCCGCTGCCTCGATAACCAAAGCTGCTATTGCCACATCTCCAGCCATGTTTCTTTCCACGAGCGCTGGGCCAAAATCTTCGACGCCGAATACGTCTATCGTAAAATCAACGAAGATCCGATGATAAAAAACCTAGCTCAGGGTATGCTCAGTTCCGCATTCAGATCAGGCCCAGAATTAAAACCGCTCTTCAAAGCTATCCTAAGTCCGTATCAATTTTCCAAACTCAAAATTCACGACGACAGTAAGGCCGCCGAGCTTACTGAAAAAGGCGAAGACAACATTAACGTAGAAACCGTTCAAGAATACGTATCCGAGAAAGTTGGCAAGTTGTTGAAATCGAGGAATAATAAATCGTTGCTAAAAACAAACTACAAACAGAAATTCAGGAAGTTTTTGGCCAAATCCGAAGCTGAAGAAGGTACCGTGTACAATCTCACATCTAGGGTAAAACAGTTGAAAAATGAAGCTCTGGAGAAGATTTTGAAGGAATATTTGAAGAAGAAAAATCTCGATGAGCCCAAAGTCGACGAGACTGGCTACAAAGATTTAGTTTCAACTCTTTTCAATGCTGTTGACAAGGAGATTATGAAACTGATCGACGAACATAATAAGGATCTGGATGCGAAGAAGAAGAAAGCTCCAGCTAAGAAATCCATCAAGAAAGCTCCTACAAAATCTAAACCTGCTGAAAAAAAGAAACCTGCTGCAAAGACAGAGTAATCGTTTTAATTTAATTATCTATTTAGTGTATTTTTGATTCGAATGCATGTTTCAAAATTGAATAAAAATAATGATTTACTGATTATCCTTATTAAGCATATGAATGTGATTTTAATTCCAATTTCTATCACGCCCAGTGTTCAGCAAGCTCTTTGTTTTTTGGAGCTTAGCTCCGAGGAGCTAGCTCTTTTCAAGCTCTTTACAAAAAAAGAGCTTAGCTCAAGAGCTTGAGCTATTTATAAATAGCTCAAAGCTCTTTCAAAAAGCTCTTCTTCAATAAAGCTCTTCAAAATGTAAAATTTACGAGTACTTACAAAAATAATGAAATTTAAAATGGTTTTGTTGGCACTGAACATCATTCAACACGATTACATTTTTTCAGCAAAAAAAAAAGTACCAAACTTATAAAATACTTTTGTAATTGATGTAATTACAGGTAATAGCAGTTTAGGAAATCGAATTTTTTAAAAACCTTCATAAAAACCTAAAAGCAGAAAAGAGAGCTTAATCAAAAATTTTCATTTTAGAGCTTAGCTCCAAAGAGCTAGCTCTTTTTAAGCTCATCACAAAAAAGAGCTATATAAGCTCAGAGCTAAGCTCAAGCTCCGAGCTAAGAGCTTAGGAGCTGCTCAACACTGAATTCACGCCTACATAATTATATTAAAAAATAAAAAAAAACTTACAAAAAAAATGAACAAAAATATGGCTATTGCTGAAAATAGTGAACATTTTCACAGCAGAAATTTTACATTATCTTCTGAAAGATCGGTATAAAAAACAAACAATAATTGAGTAAAATTCCCACACAAGAAAATCTATTGAATTTTGCGTTTCAAAAAATAAAATCGACAGTGGTCCCGAAATTTGCATTAAAAAATAGGAAATTTTAGATTTATTTGAGAAATTCCTTTATTTATCTTTTTTCCATGATTTTCTCATGAAGAATTCAAACAAACTGTAGGTTTGGTGTCCTGAGGGTAGGTAAGAAGATGGGTTAGTCGACGGGTGCGACTATAAGCCTACCTATACACTCTGGGAGCAAGGCGACACCACCGAGCTGCACCAGAGGAAGACTTTAGACCAACTAAAACACGATTTAGAGTTGTACAAAAAGATGTGTTTATTTACGAGTCGGTTAGTCTACAATTACATAAGGATCTGGCCCGAGGTTATATAGTGTTTTCCTCGGCTGTTTATATGCGAGTAGCAAAGTACTACGTATATAGACGCGATTGGAAACCGAGCACTACAAAACCTTTAAAGATTCTTTTTTTAGATGTTTTATTCTAAAAAAAATTTTAACACTTAATTTTGATGAAAAAATAATTCTTGCGATAATTTTTCCTGAACAATTTTTTTGGCGAGAGAATTCCTTTCCAAAAGATGTTTTTTAACACTTAATTTTGATGAAAAATAATTTTTGCGATAATTTTTCCTGAACAATTTTTTTATCGAGAGAATTCCTTTCCAAAAGATGTACAACTTTGATTCTTATAGTTTTTTTTGTAGAACCCTTAGTTTGGCCATAAAACTACTCTAAACTAAATAAGAAACAGTATTGATTTTTTTCAAATTTGTAAAATTATTGCCTTCACCATGTATTTGTATGTACATAAAGCGAACCTGAAGGTGCAAAGGCAGATGAAGGCAAAACATATCAATAGCATAGTATGTACCACTTCTAAATGTAGCTTTGTAGCCTGAGAAACGCGCACAACCTAGCACCGCTCATCACATTCATTCAAAAATATCTGCATACTTCGTGTAAAAATTAATTCAATTTCAAATATTAATCATGAAACAAATATTCGAAATCGACAAAAACTAACTAAACGACGTGAAAGTACTCATTTTCATGTACCAAATTCATTTTTTGAAAGTTTAAAAACAACAATTTGAACATTAGCTACACGTATTTGAAAGTGGCGATTATCTATTATGGATTTTGCACACTAGTGCGTCGCCAATTTTTTCGTCTAGCAGCCACGGCGGCCAAATTTTGCAGGATCTGAACTTTTTAAAGTATATACTTACTATCATATCCCATTTTCGTTGAATCCATCAAAGAACATTCAAGGCGTTTTAGGGAGGGGGGAGAGGTCTGTGGCCCACTGTGTGCCCCTTGAACCCCCTAAGTTATGCATATGCCCTCCAAGACCCATTTTTTTTTGTAACAAAAAAAATCTATACAATTTAAAATTTAAAAAAATAGAAATGAATACTTAGAATTTTCAAGGGTGTAATTCGATTTCTTCCCTAAAAGTTGGATGCAATTGTTCTAATGTTGTAATGTAAGAATGATTTTTTTTCCTGGAAAGAAACGAGAAATTTTCACACAAAAAATTCTTCTAAAAAAATTGTAAACAACCCCGAGCAGCACACTCGATCGATAATATCGAAAGTTGAAACGTATCGATAAAAAATCGTTTAAAAATCTAAAGATGTTCTCACGATATGATACAGATTTAGCTGTACGATTTTATAGGCAAAAAATCTAAAAACTATCGAATTCGATAGTATTACGATTTTAGGACGATATTCGTCAACGATACTATCGACAAAGAATATTAAATTTATCGAATCCGATTTTCCACCGATTTTGTGCAGATATTTGAAACTATATTATCGACAAATAATCTGAAATTTCTCGAATTCGATTTTTTAACGATTTTGTGAAGATATTTGAAACTATATTATCGACACGTAATCTGAAATTTCTCGAATTCGATTTTTCAACGATTTTGTGCAGATATTTGAAACTATATTATCGACACGTAATCTGAAATTTCTCGAATTCGATTTTTCAACGATTTTGTGACGATATTTAGAACTATATTATCGACAAATAATCTGAAATTTCTCGAATCCGATTTTCCACCGATTTTGTGCAGATATTTACAACTATATTATCGACAAATAATCTGAAATTTCTCGAATTCGATTTGTTAACGATTTTGTGAAGATATTTGAAACTATACTATCGAAAAAGAATATTAAATTTATCGAATTCGATTTTTCAACGATTTTGTGACGATATTTAAAACTATATTATCGACACATTATATGAAATTTATCGACTTCGATATTTCAACGATTTTGTAACGATAGTTGTTGAAACTATATTGATTTTTTTCTAGTCAAAAAATACCTACTTTATATTCAAAATTGGATGGGAAGAAAGGGCCAAATCGAAATTTTTATAATAACCAAAATTAAATCCAGAATATTATTCTACAACTTTTGTTTGAAATGTTTTTTCAATTGGACCTCATCTCTAGCCTCTATTATTTTGCATTTACCTACTTACGTGTAACAGTAATATGCGAAATCAAAATTGAAAAAATTTTCAAACAAGTTATCTAGTTTTTTTGGTTTACTAGGTATTTTACTTGAAACCAGATCGTTGTTCTTAAATAAAATTTTACCAAGTTCAATACTACGATTACTATGTGAATACTTAGTATTTAAAATTGAACGGGAGGGAGGCGCCCAATCGAAAATTTTGTAATGACCAAAATTATTCTTAGAACTTTAAGCTACAACTTTTGTTTGAAAATTTTTTCAATTGGACCTCTCCTTCTCCTCCAATTTTGCATAATACTCCGTTGATACTTATTCAAAATTGGAGGAGCGGAGGAAAAAGGGGCCAATTTGAAAAAATTTTCAAACAAAAGTTGTAAATTAAGGTCCTAGAAATAATTTTAGTTATTATAAAAATTTCAATTGGACCCCTCCCTCTTCTCCAATTTTGCATAAGATGTTTGAATATTATAATCCAATTCGTATTATGCGAACGAACTCCGATGTTCGCAACAGACGCTTGTTTTGGTAGAAACTGCTGTATTTGGAACGAAATTCGCCAGCCTTAAGCGTAACTACGACTTCAAACTCGCCAGCCGGTCTTGAAAATGTGCGCGCGCATATACCCATATATGCTAAATTATCTACAAAAAATCGATAGAATATCGAAACTAGATAATCTACAAAAAATCGTAATACAAAATCGATAGAATATCGAAATTAAATCGAAATAAAAAATCGATAGAATATCGAAACTAAATCGAAATAAAAAATCGACAGAATATCGAATTCGATAAAGTGTCGCGTTAGTTCCGCATAAATCGTGTAATTATCTTTCGATTTATAGATAGGTTATCGATGAAGTATCTAACTATAATCTTGAGATTTTTAAAAGAAAAATCGTTCGATTTTATCGAAAGTTTATCTGTTGATGGATTTTGCCAACTATAATTCATCGATAATCTGTCGATATATCGAAAGATAATTTCACGATTTATGCGGAACTAACGCGACACTTTATCGAATTCGATATTCTGTCGATTTTTTATTTCGATAATTTGTCGAGTGTGCTGCTCGGGACTTTTTCATTTTTTTTTTTGTCCCAAAGTTTAAAAAATATTTTATTTATATTTTAGTTTACTATCAAAGAAAAAAAATATATCCCCAAAAAATTGAGATTTTTTTTATTTCAGAAGAATTTTTAAAATTATTGTTCGAAAAATCTCAGTTTTTTTTTTGAAGATGAAACGAATTGTTTTCTTGACAAAGAAAAAATTAAGAAACTTTTCCGCAGAAATTTAAAAAAATATCTTCACATAAGAAAATTTTACAACATTTTTTCATCAAAAAAAGAAGATTTTTGGATATTTTTTGTTCCAAAAAATCCTGAAATTTCTTCTTTCAAAAAAATTTCTACTCCAGAAGATTTGAGATTTCTCTATTTCAAAAAAAAAAAAAAAAAAAAAAAAAAAAAAAATGAGTGGGTAATATTTTTTATTCCAAAACAATTTTAAAATTTTTTGTACCAAAAAATTTTTTTTTTTTTCATTCCGCAATTTTTTTATTTTTATTTCATTCCAAGAAGTAGGAATTTTTCCAAAAAATTGTGATTTCCCTCCCCCTCCTCAAAAAAAAAAAAAAAAAAAAAAACAAGAAAAGAAACCACAATAGGGTACCTATTGTTTCTATAAAAACACACCATTTTATTAATATTTTTGATATCTACTTTATTCGAAAACCCAAATTTAGATGACGAAGATGAAAACGACAAAAAACGTAAGTCAAAATAACACCTAACTTATTCACAATCACCTTACTAACCACCTTCTAATTCCAACTTTCAGCTCTAACAGACGCAAACCCAGATCTAGGTTGTCTCCTATTTGGCGGAGATGCAGTCTGCGATATGGAATGCTCTCCTGTGACGTTGAAAAAACCTGCAAATGCGACATTACCGGCTTAGTCTACATCGACTATCGCTGGAATGAAATATTCAAAGCTAAGTCAGTCTTTGATAGAATCAAAAAAGATGAAATGTTATTCCGAGAAGCTTCCAACATAATTAACGAATCTCCGCTCAACACAGCCCAGCAATTCAAACAACTCCTCAAATCGATCCTCACTCCTTATCAATTTTCTAAACTCAAAATCCGCGATGACAGTGCAGCCGCCAAGTTCACCCAAAATGGTGAAGACGATATCGATGAAGAAGCTGTTCAAGAATACGTATCCAAAAAGGTTGGAAAATTGATCAAATCTGCGGATCAATCGTTGCTGACCACGGATTACAAGAAGAAATTCACCGATGCTTTGAATAAGTCCGAACAAGGTACCGTGTACAATCTCACCTTTACTGTTCGCAAGCTGAAGAATCAAGCTTTGGAGAACATGTTGGAAGAGTATTTGAAGAATAAGAATCTCGAAGAGCCCAAAGTCGACTCGAATGATAAAGATCGACAACGCTGTTATTAATGAGATCATTAAATTTAATGATAGAAAGGCGTCTCAGGCTGCGAAGAAGAAGTCTGCCCCGGTTAAGAAACCAAATAGGGGACCTAGGAAACCCGCTGCAAAGCAGGCTTTATCGTTTTAATGTATTTGTAATTACCTCGTGTAATTTAATTTCAATTGCTTATATTTTCTTCAACAAATAAAATGTGATTTACCGACTCAAGCACATCTTGATTATGCGTTACTTGAATAATGACGATTTTAATAACCTGGATAAGTATAAATGTTCTTTACAAAAAAGTAAATAAATTTTAAAAATGGTCAAAGTGACAAAAAAAAACTTAAAAGTGAACTTTGTTCACTCGTCACCTTCGATTCAGCTGAACTTCGGCTCATTGAAAGAGTATGTGACCCAGATCTCAGAACCAAATTTTCAGTTACCGATGTTACGTAATTTTTCGATTTAGGGCGAATTTTTGAAAATGGCAATAATAGCCCAATTGATGGGTGAATCAACTTTTTACAAAAATTGTCAACTTTGAGATAAAATTCTGAAAATTGTTTTTATTTTATACTAAAATCGGCTCCGAATTGATTTCGATCATTTTCGAAGCGTTCTGACGTCTCCAGCAAAGCTTGACTTTTCTCCAGAGCGCTGGAATCACTCCAGGCGATGCCGATATCAACTTCGACCACAGGAAAAATCGAATCATATCATCAATCGATTAGCACAGTTCAAAATTGCGCATTCTCTCAAAAAATAGAGATTTTTTCTCTATTTCAAAAAATTGAAAAACTAAATTACCTTCTGTAAAAAATAGATATATACAAGTTTATTTCCTTCTCCCACTCCCAAAAAACACAGATTTTTCTATTGAAATAAAAAAACACATTTGAAGAAAAAAATTTTCGAAAAAATTGTGGAATTTCTTTTCACTCAAAGAAGCGAAATTTTTTGTTTGAAAAATTTATCACAAAAATCTGAAGAAAAGTTCTATCTAAAACAAGTGAGAACTTTTTACATCACTTCAAAATATTTTTTAATCGCTTAACAATGTAGAATTTTGTATTCCAAAAATTTTTAAAATTTTCTTATTCCAAAAAATTGATGAATTTACCCCCTCTCCCCTTCCCTCCACGCATAGAGAAGATTTCATTGTAAATAAATTTCGAAATATTTTAATCAAAAAAGTGAGAAAATTTTTGCACCTAAAGAATGAAAAAATTTCTATTTGATAAAAATTGAAAATTTAATTAGAAAAAAAAAATGTTTGTATGAGAAATTCTACAATCCCCTCCCCCTCAAATTTTTTTTATCACAATAACGAATAAATTTCCAACATTTTTTGAAATTAAAAAATTATCAATTCTTTTGGAATTGAAAAATTCTCAACTTTCTCAAAGTGCAAATTACTTTTTCAAATTTTTGAAGAGAATAAGAATTAAATTTTTGGAACAAACAAATCTCAATTTTTTGGAATAAAAAAAATTCTCACCTTTTAGAAGTAAAAGAATTCTCAAGTAGGTACATTGCGTAAGTAGTATATACCATTATACCTTTATAAAAAATTAAAATAATGTTAACAATAATGAAAATGACTAGTAAACTGCAAAACAAGTTTTTTTTAACGTGCTACATCGTTAATTTGCTATAGGAAAAAGAGTTAAAAAAAGAGTTACCTAACTACATACAAACTACGTATGAGTTGAACTTTTTTGCAGTACGAGTCTGAAGAGTTTTAAGAGTTAGAGTTCAACTCATTTATTTTTCTTCAAAAGAGGTAGAGTTGTAATTCTGAAAAAGTTTTTTAAAGAGCAAATTTTAATGTTTTGAAGAAGAAAAAAAAAAGGGTTATTTGTAAAGAAAATCATCTCTAAATATGTATCTAAATTTTTTCGAATTTTTTTTTTCAAGTGAAATCCTTAAAAATTAAAAAAAAATCTTTACATTTACTTTGAATAGTGATGGCTCGCGCAATTGCGCGCCCGCAAATGCGCGCTCGCCAAAAAATGAGCATTTTCGCGCTTTTAAAAAATCGTGTGACATATCAAAACACTCGTCTGGTAACACTGAATTATAAGGTAGTTTTATTACACTCATTTCTCATGAAAAATAAAAATCAACTTTTCTGGGTTTTATTTTTCATTATTTCCTCTAGAAATCAGAGATTTCTATTAAAGATTGGACTCGTATTCTTTTTTTTTTTTTTAATTCTTGCGCGCAACCAAAAATCCAGATGCGCGCATTGAGCCATCACTAACTTTGAACTTTGAAGTAATTTTGTCGCCGATAATATTTTTTTTGAAAATTGGTTTTTTACGTTTGAAGTTTAAATCTTATATTTTAAAAAAGAAAATCTTTTATTTTTTGGAGTCAAAATCACTTATTTTTAATGTAGATTTTTTGTATAGATTTCAGAAATAGGTAAACCTTTTATTTTAGAGAAAAAAATACACGATTTTTTAAAATTATATTTTGTAGAAAAAATGGAATAAAAAATCGATAAAAAATCGACAGAATATCGAATTCGATAAAGTGTCGCAAAAGTTCCGCCTAAATCTTGAAATTATCTTTCGATATTATAGATATATTATCGATAAAATATCTTACTATAATCTCGAAATTTTTGCTAACTATAATTCGTCGATAATCTATCTATATATCGAAAGATAATTTCACGATTTAGGCGGAACTAACGTGACACTTTATCGAATTCGATATTCTGTCGATTTTTTATTTCGATAATTTGTCGATTGTGCTGCTCGGGAACTTGACATTTCAAAAAAAAAAAAAAAAAAAAAAAAAAAAAAAAGGTAGGTATACCAAATAGGTCTTATATATGTATTTTATACCTACAAAGGAAATGAACAATTTGGTGACACTTGTTGAAAATTAACAGCATAAGTTTCAAGGTCGTTTTTACCGAGCATTGAAAGATGATTAAGGTGACCTTCATTAGTAGTACAGCTAAAATTAATTTTCAATAAGAGGGAATAGCAACTCGAAGCCATCCAGATGTTACAAAGTACGAGCATTTAAAATTGAAAATTTTCCAATGAACCGTCAGATACTTTAGAACAAATTTCCATTCGAAAATCAAAAATTTTCCCTCGAAAACTGTTTAAATGCATGAGAAATAACTATCTATATAGACTGAAATTTCAATACACGTTTCTTCAACAACCATTTTTTGCTAAGAGGGAGTGAAATAAAAAATGACAAATTATTGTCATATCACTCATTATATTAATCATTATTCATTACATCATTAGGTATGTTCTGTATGATTCGAAGAAAAAAATTTTTATACGAAATTAGATAGGAGTGAAAGGTTCAATCGTAATTTTCATAATAACCAAAATTACCTATTATTAGGATCGTAATCTGCAACTTCTGTTTAAAAATTTTTGTACTTGGCAAAATTCAGCGAGATCTCGATTTTGGCAGTGCAAACTAGGAGCTAGTAGCAAAATACGATAATGCCTATTTTTGTTCCATGAAAATGGTTGAAGTGCTTGGGTTGATCTAAGGAGCCAAATATTGATCACTGCTCCACTTTGACTCTTTAGGAAAAATTAATGCTTAAAAATTAAAAAAAAATTAAAAAAATTAAAAAAAACAACAAAAGAAAAAAGACGTGTATAAAAATTACAACCCCAATATTATAGATTATCACATAAAATCGAGTTGAGTCGATATAAATTGGCGTGCAATGGGCACTTTCTTTTATGTACAGTCCTTTCGAGCCAATGTCTCCTATTTCAAAGGAAAAAAATGTATATAAAAATTCGCACTTACAAAAAAGTGTACCTATATCAAGCGATTTTTGTTCAGCCAGAAAGATACGAGCGAAAGTTTCAAAAAAATCATTGTGTACTTACGTAATGGATCCGAGAAAAGCTCGAGTATGGTCATTCTCAAATTTGATCTTTTCTTTACAACGCAAATCATGGCATATTACCGAATCCGAGGTCATTTATGGGATATCCATCGTATGTATTTCCCATAAGGTTTTCAAAAGCTTCCACACCGTTCGCTTCAGGAAAACTAAAAACAAACATAACAAAAAAATTAGAAATCACAATACCTAAATTAAATTTAAGTAATAAAATAACGTTGTAATTAATGTCAAGATCAAAATTACAGAAAAAAAAACGCTATCAGCTAAAAAAAGAAAATACGAGCTTTGTACTTCAGACTTTATATGGTTTTAAAATAATATGTACATAGAATTCAAATCACAAGCAATAATGTTAAGCTTTGGAACGCTTCAATACCAAATATTTTGGTCGTCAATGTTAACAGCTGCGTCGTTGAGCAAATTCAGATCATTTTGTAAGTTATTCGTATTTTCTACCTTAGGGGTTACCGAAAATCCGGGAAGATGAGTTATCAACATCGGTAGAACGTAACCATTGTTCCACTGACAAGCCAACTCTGAAAAAATATATATATATCACCAATTTAATAATCGTCAAAAACAACAAACAGAAAAAGTAGATTATTTATTTTAAACTTTGAAAAAACAGAGGGGTCTCGTCCTCTGACTCCAAAAAACCACGAGAATTTTTACTCCAAACAAATTGAGATTTTTATCTACAAAAATGAAGAGACGTTAAAAAATAAGAAACCTTTTTAGGCTAAAAAAAAAAAAAAAAAAAAAAAAAAAAAAAAAAAAAAAATTGAAATTGAAAATAAAAAAAAAATATCTAATTATGAATTTTTTAAGGCTAATAAAAATTTCCGAAAACTTGAATTACAAAAAATATTTTGTTCCATCCAGAGAAATTCAGAAATTTTTTCACTAGAAAAAAAAAAAAAAAATTTTTTCCATCAAACAAACTGAGATTTATTCCCCTAAAAATAAAGATGTCCAAAACGAAAGTTTTTTATAACATAAAATCAACAAAAAAAAAAATTTCAATTCCAAAAACGAGTTTTTCATTCCAAAAAATTGAGATTCCTTTCATTCAGAAAAATTAACCCCCTCACACGATGGGAAATTTTTTCACCGTAATAAAAAAACAAGAAATTTTTTACTGTGAGAGAATTGAGATTTTTTTTTCTCTAAAAATTGAGAAATTAAAAAAAAAATAAGAACTAGGAAGTTTTTTCATGAACCATAGATTAACATATAAATAGACAACCAGCCCATGCAGAAAAAAGGTCTCGCTTATTTTGTTAAAAAGGATCCTGTTTTTCGTCTAGTTATGGAGCTCTTTCCCAGATGGCGGTTACGTAGCAACGATTTTAGAATGGAAAGGGGAAAGACGCAGACTTATTGTGCCACATCGTGCACTCGCGCATGTTCACTTTAAGACGCCCTCTTTCACAAAACTATGGAACTTGATTTTTTTTTAAAAGGTTGACTAAAAGCAGAGCGAGACATTCTCTAAGTAAGAGCTGGCTATCTATTTATAGGTTAATCTATACATGAACAAAAAAAAATAGTTGAATGAAATTAATATTTCATTAAAATTGCAACTTTTCAATTTTAATAAAATTAAGAAGTTTAATAATTCCAAAATTAAAAAAAAAATTACCCCCCCCCCCTCCAATTTTCACCGTAATAAAAAAACAAGAATTTTTTATTGTGAGCGAATTGAGACTTTTTTCTTTAAAAATTAAGAAGTTAAAAAAAAATAAGAACTAGGAAGTTTTTTCATGAACAAAAGAAATAGTTAAATGAACTTAATATTTAATTAAAATTGCAATTTTTCAATTTTGATAAAATTAAGAATTTTAATAATTCCATAAAAATAGGAAATTCTAAAAAAAATCGGGCACTTTTTTCATTGTAAAAATTTAAGAATTCTTCCCTTTCAGAAAATCGAGATTTATTTAAGGGCCGATTCCGTTTACTTTTTTGCCTATCCTGCCCTGTCTTAACTCCCATAAGGGCAATGTTAATCTTAAATCGTTCAGATCTAAAAATCTACCGAACGAAAATTCATGAAATTTGAAATGTAGAAACTAGAAACCATTTAGAAAAAAATATCGTATTGCATTTTCAATTAGTTGTATAGTTTTGGAAAAAATAAGAATTGAAAAATCGTCCAAATTTCAACATTTTTCAACTTCAATTTATTTGAAAACTATTGCATTAATCTAAAATCCGATCCGACATTTTTTTTATAAATGCTTCATAGAATCTACATTCAAAATTTCATGAATTTTCGTTCGGTAGAACTCTAGATCTGAACGATCTAAGATTAACATTGATCTTATGGAAGTTAAGACGGTGCAGAATAGGCAAACGTGTAAACGGAATCGGCCCTTGATGTTCCAAAAATTTGAAAAATATTTTTGCTTCACTAACAAAATACCCACAAGAAAATTTTTGAGATTTTTGGAAGGGAGTTGGAAAATTTTTTAAGCCAAAAAAAAACTAGAAAAAAAATATATATCTGAAGAAAATTGAGTATTCTTCAATCAAAAGAAAAAAAAAAATTCTTAAACAAAAATCGAATTCAGCGACCTCGAAAACCTACATTTTGATACCAATGTTGTGAATTTCGAAATTTTCAAAATTGAACCCCTCACAGGGGCCCAATTTGGGGTCGGGGTAAATTTAAGTTCGAAAATCGATTCAGCGACCTCGAAAACTTCTAATGCGAGCACTTTGGTCTTTCAATTCTTGTAAAATATTAAATGAGAGAGGATTGGGCGAAAACATACACTTGGTTCCATGAGACATACAAAAAAATTACAAATAAACATACATACCAAGCTAATAAAAGCGTGGTAAAAATGGAACAAGTGTGAAACCTACTGAATATACAAACGAATCTATCTTATTATCCTTGAATTTGATGATTCAATATAGGAAAAAACTATTTGTGAAGGTAATCAAAATATACAGTATTTATAAACATGGTAGGAATCTGAGAAGAACATCTTCAGTCATAGATGGAGCAGGAGAAGACTGGGTGAGGTGTAGAACCTACTAAAGGGCCTTTCCGGGTAAGATGATGAAATCCGCCCTTGAGCCGATCGGGACCAAAGTCACCTAAAATGTTGGTAATGGTGTAAAACTACCCCAATATTTTTTTTGACCTACTACCCCCACCCCTTCCTGAGATATTGCCCCCTATGTATCGGAAATTCAATATTTTCTATTTCTGGAGGGGGTAATCAAAAAATTTTGAAATTTTCACAGAAAATGGACATTATATAGGGGTATGTGTGAAAATTTTTTCAATTTTTTTTTTCTGTATTTTCCAGGTTTTTTGAGGGGTTGAAAATTTCAAAAATTCGTCAAAAATTGAGGGGGAGAGGCACACGGTCAATTTTTTTCCTAAAGTTTTGTTATACCCTTAGGTACAACGCACATAAGTTTTTGGACCCCCTTAGGGAGTTGCAACATTATCAAAAAACGTAAAAACTAACAAAAAACGTTTTTTTCCGTTAATTTTCATCATTTTAAGAGTTTCAATGTCGACTTTCTGTAACAAAATCGAAATCTTATACGAATTACGTCAACAGACACTCGAATAACCTTTTCATTGCAGGAATGCCAACTTCTGTTTTTTTTAAAGCATCGATTTTTTCCATTAAAAATTTGAGATATTTCGATTTTTATTAGGGAATCCAAAGTTGACATCTCTATGAAAAATTTTCAACTTTTTCTATCGAATTATTTTTCTTGCATCAATAGGAGTCGTTTGACCCCAGTTTTGGCTCCAAGAAAGGGATATTTTCTTTTAAAATTCGGACTTATGTATTCGATTTGGGATTTTAGAAAACATTATTTTGAATGTTCTCTGTAACCGTAGAACGTAGAATAATGAAATTTTCGGTGTGGGCTTGATTTTTTATGTAGCAGGGGACGTCAGTTTTATTTTTTGTAAAAACGCAATAATTACGGAGTAATTAATAATTGAGATTAGGGGAAGCGGGGAAAAAAGTATAGTGGATGCGAAGTTGGTAATGGCGATGGAGAGAAGAAAGTAGGGCTGATTTTTTTTCATCAGAGTGCGGTTAATTTTTTTTCTTGTTTTTTTTCAATGATTGTTTCTCGTGGTGTTTTTTGTTTAGAGTTTTTGATTTTCAATTACATTTATCGCGTTAGTGCTTTTTGGTGTTTTTTTATTTTTTCTCGTTCCCATTTTTTTCATAGTTTTTTTTGTTTAAAGTTTCACATTTCTGATTTTTTTTATTTTTTGTTTTTGGAGGTTTGGGGGGGAGGGGTGTTTCGAGTTTTTTTTATTCATTCTAATCCGAAAAAAATGAGTAATTTATTTCTTAAAATTCGAACAAATGGGAAATAGTTTTTTTTTATTCATTCCAATCCGAAAAAAATGAGTAATTTATTTCTTGAAATTCGAACAAGTGGGAAATTTTGACCTGTAAAATTTTAAGTAAGAATTTTAAAAAATCACGAATAAAAACAAATACGTAGATCGGTACTCAAGTTTTCCACAATTGAAAAAATTGAAACATTTGTAATTTTTTTGAAATCAATAACTTTTTTAGTTCGTACGAATTTTCAAAAAATTGATAAATTTAAAAAATATACCTATTAATTAAAAAATTTTCAACAAAAAAATGATACACTTTCAAAAAGTTGAAGAATTTTCAAAAAATTCACTAATGTTAAAAAAAATCATATTTTCTAAAAATTGACAAATTTTTAAAAAATTGATAAGTTTTTAAATAAACGAAAAATGTTCAAAAAAAATGTTGAATTCTCACAAAATTGATGAATTTGTAAAAATAGTTAATTTTTGTAAGAAATATCAAACTTTTTTTGGATTATTTTTCAAAAAATCATAAATTTGTCTTTTTGACAATTTACAATGGATTTTTAAAAATTTAACAATTTTTAAAATTTTCAAAAATTAATAATTTTTAGGAAACGGTGGATTAAAATAAATAGGTGAATTTTCATGAAAATTTCTGATTTTTCAAAAAATTGATACCCAAATTTTCAAAAAAAAATTTCAAAAATTTTTAGGTAGGTAGGTAGGTATATTTTCAAAAAATGATAACTTTTTTAAAAAATAGTAAATTTTCACAAAAAATGATAAATTTTCAAAAAATTGAGTTAAAAATTTTTTTAGTCTCCCATCTCAAAGAAGGGCCCTCAAAGCAAGGTCAATTTTAAAGAAACGAAGTTTTTTTTTGCTATTTTAGGGTATTTCCAATTTCCTGGTATCTCACGTATCTCACGAACGCCCATAAAAAAGTGCAATTTCAGTTTCTAATACACCTCCACAGACTATTGACCATGAAATATGATATCGATTTTATCGCCCTACCAGGGGGTTGAAAAATTACAGGTCGTTGAAAAATCGAAAATTTCGAATTACAAAAAAAGGAAATCCCATCTGCTTGGTACCAAAAGTTCAAAACTAAGCTTAAAGAGTCTCTATTGATGCAAAAAAACTATGTCGATAGAATAAGTTGAAAAATTTTCATAGCAGGCTTGCCAACTTTCAATTTACATGAAACATCAAAATATCTCAATTTTTTGGTAAAAATTCAACTACTTATTACCTATAGCAAAATACAGCGTTTTTTTTTTTTTTTTTTCAAAAGTGACTCAACTTTGAGAGCCTTTAGCTCCCCTCCCCTTTGAGGTAGAAAGCAAAAAAAAAAAAATTTGGGTGATATTCAACTCAAAATGAACCACCTTCTTGATCCGAGATATGTTTTTTTTTCACTCCACCCTACTGTCTATAATATAGTGTCTGGATGCGCTTTTATTATTCAAGCCTTTTTGCCTGTGTTTTTCGATTTTGTTACAGAAAGTCGACATTAAAGCTCTTAAAATGATAGAAAATTGACGGAAAAAAGCGTTTTTTGTTAGTTTTTACGTTTTTTAATAATGTTGCACCCCTCTAAGGGGGTCCAAAAACTTATGTGCGTTGTACCTAAGGGTAAAAATTACTTGACATTTTTAAAAATTTCTGAATATTTTTGGAAAATATTACATCAAGTATACTTATCATATTTTTAGAATAAATAAGTGATACATTTTCTTCATTTTTATGCAGAAAACTTATCTTTTTTCACAAAGAAGTCATTCATCTTTCTTTTTAGAGAAAACAATACCTGCCTTTTGTGTGTTTTTTTTTTTTTTTTTTTTTTTGGTGCAAAAAAAAGTAAAAATCTTAATTTATAGTTCCTACCTATAGAAAAATCTCATTCTCACGTTCAACGTTGGAAAATTTTTCAACTCGTCAGTCGCCACCCATTTGGGAAAAAATCGAGCTGGGTATACACTCATACAAAATTATAATTTACTACCGACTCTGCGTCTTATTCATATCTCTTATCGATTATGTATTCTTCGTTGAATTCATGTACAGAACAAGTAGATAACTCCAAATTATGCATGATTAAAATCTGCAGAATTATCTAGCGGTAGTAAAATATGTAGTTGGCTTATTAAAAGATAATATGTGAGTGATAAATCTAAAACCTTCTCTGAAAAAGGTTGCGATTTAATATAGAAATTATTGTAGTTTGGTGAATATTGAATTGTCAGAAATGTTTCGTTTCAGTTTTTTCATGTTGTTTTGCTTTCTCTTTTTGAGAGAAAGAATTGCTGATAGAACCGAAGAAGTGGACGAGTTGAAACAACAAGTAGCCAGGCTCAAACTTCAAATCACCGGAAAAGACACTGAAATCGCCGGAAAAGACACTGCAATCGCCGCAAAAGACACTGCAATCGCCGCAAAAGACACTGAAATCGCCGGAAAAGATACACAACTGATGGCAGTGAATCAAGAAAATTACGTGATAAATTGTGGACGTGATTACAGAGCGATCCTAAGTATGTTGGAAAGCAAATTTATGACCGTTAAATTCATAAACGATAATCCGAAAGTCAATGAAACCCTTACCAAACTCATAAACGATGAATTCAAAATATATTACGAAGAACCAGCTCCTGCCCCTTTCAAAAATCTACCCCAAAAATATAACGAAATGAATTCGGCCGAAAAATCAAAATGTCAACAAAAATTCTACAACCAGATGCGGAACTTGTTCCTCAATGACACAAAATATAAATGGAAACTGTTTTTGGCTTGGGTATTGAACAAATCAATATGGGAAAATGATCAGGAATTGGAACCATATCTTCGAGAATTCCACTTCCATCTCAACGAGTGGGTAAAGAAAGGCATTGAAACGGACGTCTTTATTCGATGCATTACATCATACTGGGGAACTGCTTCTATTTACAGTAAATGACCTCTTTACGTGAAACCAGATTTCAACCTCAAACTGGAGTATGAAAAAATCTTGGAAATCGAATCGGTATACACCTCTTTGATGAGAATGGATCGACAAAAATTTGAAGATGCTGAAACGAAGATGATTCGCGCATACTTTTGTGCTGAATTACTGAAACGCACCATCAATCATGAAATGTTTACTGTGACAGAGTGGCGAGATGTGGGCTTTTTCGCATACAAAGCAGATGAATCCACTAAACCCCCTCAAGATTTCCCAAACTTCATGAACGCGCACACGGCCACACACTAAACATAAATGTAATGCATGCATCGGAGCGAAATTTGAAAAAATAAAAGTAACTTTAGTAACCTGAAATTTCAAAAAAAGTAACCAAAATTATGGAAAAAAGTAACCAAAAATTTTCCATTTCCACTTGAATATAATGACTCATAACCCCCTTCCCTCCCCTCGTCACCGTTTTTCTCATATTTTCGCTAAATTTGACGTTTCACAACTCTTGAAATCAATGGTAAAAATTTTGAAAAAATCAAAATTTTCAATTCAAAAATAATAATTTATGCACTTTTTCATTTTCTATAATTATGACGAATTTTAATAGAATAGTTGGCTTAATAGGTGCTCAATTTTTATATCATAGGAAATTTCAATTCTTGAGAAGCTCACAATAAATAATTTTTGAGTTCCTATCAAATCTTAATTTTTTTTGAACTCAATATTGAAAATTCAAAAAAAAAATTTTTTTTTTCTTGAAAATACTTATCAACTTTTTTAAGTTTTTGAACTCTTACTTGTTTTGAAATAGTTTTCAGTTTTCAAATAATTGTTGATTTCAAAAAACGTGAATTTTAGAAAAATTTTAAATTACAAACAATACTGTCCTTTTTTTAATTTTTAATTTTTTTTTTTTCGATTTTTTTTTATTTTTCAAACAATTTTTAATTTCTATAAATTTAAATTTATTAACAATTTGTAATTTCTAAAAAGTTCTGGATTTTAAAAAATTAAATTTAAAATTCTCAATTTTTTGATTTTTAAACAATTTATATTTAATTTTTTAAAAATAGCCGTTCCTAAAATTCATGTTTATTCAAATAAAAAATTTCCAATTTATAAAAATTGTAATGCCTAAGAATTTAAAGTCTAAAAAAATCAATTTTTTGATTGGCTTATTGCAAAATGAGTAGATACAAAAAAATTTTAATTTTTGAAAAGTCTTTATTCTCCACAAAAAAACAATTTTTCAACATGTGAAATTCACAACTTTTCAAAATTTTTAAAAGGAAAGTTTTGCTCATTTGAGAAATATCAAATTTTTGAAGCATTTTAAGTTCACGAGTTGAAACGATTTTATGTTTCATTTTTGAGGAGTTCTCTATTTTTCAAACATAATTTTCAAATACTTCGAACACATTTTTTTTTAATTGAAAAAATTACTAGGTATTCTCATTAAAAAAAAAAGTTTTTAATGAGGAGAAATCGGGTTTATTCTTCGACGGCCTCTACTTTTTTTGAAAAGAAATTTTGAGAAAAAATCGTTTATTTGTCGAGAAAAGAATTTCTCAATTTTTTCAAAAAAATACGGCTTATCTACTTACATTTTTTTTTTCAAGAAATGTGGCTCATTTTTAGACAAGAATAAATCTTAATTCTTCAAGAAAAAAAATCACAATTTTTCATACTGACTTGAAAAATGCCTATAAAAGAACTTTCAATTTTTTTAGGAGCAAACATTTTTCTACCTTGAATTTCAATACATAAGTACAAAATAAATATTCCTGAAGTTCGAGCAGAAAAAATCTCAATTTTAAAAGAAGATTCAATAAATTGTTCAATTAAGGTCAGTTGGGGTACTGGGCCACCAATTTTTTTTTTTATTAAGGAAGATTCAAGATGTGTAATTCACTTACCCCCACTCAAATCTGACTTTTGGGGTAACTGGGCCACAGTTGTTGGGGGTAACTGGGCCATGTCATGTTACTCAAATTACTGAGGCCTCCTCAAGGGGAGCTAGGAACCGAATGATAATTGTTATGGTGGGCTTACGATGTCAGTGTTACCATACAACCAACCATTTACGTCAAGACGATTTTGGAGGGGATTAGGAAGAGAATGGCCTAGATACCCCGGTGGCCCAGTTACCCCAACTGACCTTACTTAATTCATTTTTAAATAAAATATTTCAAATTTTTTGGAAGCAAAATCTCTGAAAAAAACTTTCAAAACGTTTTTAAAGAAATTTTAAATTTTAATGGCAGCTGTTCGTCAGATTTTTGACGAAATAGTAACCAAAATGAGTCCAAAAGTAACCATAGTAACCAAAATGAGCCCAAAAGTAACTAAAGTAACCTTGCCTTTAAAAAAATAACCAAGTTACTAAAAAGTAACCGTGTTCCGATGCATGATGTAATGTGATCCAAATTCGTATTTTTAAATTTTTAAATTTTTTTTTTTAAATTCGTATGTTCTTCTTTTTAGGTTTTTTAAATAATTATACAGATTTTTTTTGTTTGTTTTTTGCAAGTCCTGATTTTTGTAGGTAAATGCCGTGGAGGTTTTAGTTTGAGTTGTACATATTTTTGAACAATAAACGAATATGTTAAGAGACAAAGGTCGAGCTTTCAATTTTTGAGTAGTGTTCCGCGACATGGTTCTTGGGAGTCTTACGATTGCATAAGCTCCCTCGTGTATATTGAAGGCACATTTTCATTGCTATTCTAATCAATTCCAAATTTAACCCAATTGCGATTTTTCTATTTCATCTATCGAATTCATAGTAATTTTCGTAATGAATTAATTAAATTATTGGTATTGGGACAAGAGCGATAATTTGAAATAACGAAAAAAAAAAAAAATCACAAAAGTGAAATAAAGACCACTTCTGCAGATAGGTAGTTTTGGTTACCATAACTATAGTACCTATGTGACATTTTTTGGCCGTGTAGCATAAGAACACAAAGAAATGCTCATTGATATTTTTTCAAATTCAATTTTTTTCAATACCCAAGTGTAGAAAATGGAAACATCTCTAACAGATTACGATCGAATCAGTGAAGTGAAGTGAAGTTCAAGAATTTAAATTTAATCAAGTATATTACATATCTACTTCAGTAGCAGTTAGAATTTATCAAAAGTACCACATTGGGTTTTTATCTTTTTGAATCATTAGAATCATTACATTTATGACAAAAAATTAATCGAGTATAATACAAATTGAATACTTACATAGAAAATCTCAGAAATTAAAGGGAAAATTATAGATTGTATATATACACTTATGCCTAAATCGTGAAATTGCCTAATTCACGAAATAGGCAAAAAAATTGCCTAATCCGTGAAATTTGCCTAATTTGTAATTTTTAACTTGAAACGCTTCTACGTATCATTTTGCTCAGTCGACAACGAAAAATTTCCAATATTTCAGCTCAAAGTACAAGCTTTATGCTTTGACTTGAAAGAAAATTTAGTACCTGTTGAAAGAAATTCAGAGTTTTTTTTTTTTTTTTTTTTTTACATTTACGTATTTGTTTACTTTGAAAAATTAAGATATTTTTTTATTTCAAGAGAATTCAGATTTATTTAGAAAAAGTAAGTTGCGTCAAAACACATTTGGCACAGCGTGCAGTTACACTCGTAGTCCTGTTAGATAGAATCTCTAAAAAAATTGATATTCTTACAAAAAATTATTCCGACCAGTAAAAACTCCAAAAAATTGAATCAATTTCAACAAAAAAATGATTTTGATTCATGAAAAATATTCCAAATTTCAAAGATAAACTCAATTTTATTCAGAAAAATTGAAATCAATTTTAGAAATTTACTCAAATCAGAAAATCACCAAATTTCAAATTTTTATCAATGTTTAAAATTATTTTAATTCACAAAATCCATTAAACGTTAAAAATTCGCATTTGAAACTTTTTGAAAAATTTTCTCGATTTAAAAAATTGATCAAATTTCAGTCATTTATCAAAATGTAAATATTAACCGCAAGTTTGAAAATAAACCTAAAAACTTGAATCCATCGAAGTTAAAAAATTTGTTAAATTACCATAATTCCAATTTGTTCGAATTTTGAATTTTAACCAAATCTTTAAAAAATTTAAATTTAAACAAGCCCGAGCGGCACGCTCGATCGATAATATCGGAAGATGTAACGTATCGATAAAAATCGTTTGAATATCTATAGATGTTCTCACGATATTATAAAGATTTATCGGTTCAATTTCATAGGCAAAAAATCTAAAAACTATCGAATTCGATATTATTAAGATTTTATGACGGTATTCGTCAACGATACTATCGACAAAGAATATTAAATTTATCGATTCCGATTTTCTACCGATTTTGTGCAGATATTTGAAACTACATTATCGACAAAGAATATTAAATTTATCGAATTCGATTTTTTAACGATTTTGTAAAGATATTTAGAACTATATTATCGACAGATTATATGAAATTTCTCGACTTCGATATTTTATCGATTTTTTGACGATATTTGAAACTATATTATCGACAGATTATATTAAATTTATCGAATCCGATTTTTTACCGATTTTGTAAAGATATTTGAAACTATATTATCGATACATAATATGAAATTTCTCGATTTCGATTTTTTAACGATTTTGTGACGATATTTAAAACTATATTATCGACAAATAATCTGAAATTTATCGAATTCGATTTTTCAACGATTTTGTGGCGATATTTGAAACTATATTATCGACAAATAATCTGAAATTTGTCGAACGATTTTTCAACGATTTTGTGACGATATTTGAAATTATTTCCAAATTTCAAAAATTGGTGAAAATTTTTCCAAGTCCAACACGTCTGGAAGTACTAAATTACCTATTATACGCGTTTTATTGCTAATTCCTCAACGATAAGGTAGAAGAATACCATGCAGGAGGTAGATGGTTCAAGCCCAAAGGGTGGCAGGTTTTTTATATTTTTTTTTGACTTTTTCTGAAATGATCTCTTACCGTAACATGAATAATGTGTTTAGGCATAGTTTAATGTATTAATTATGCTAATTAATGATTTTTAATTATATAAAAAAGCTAATAAAAGACGAAAAATCGAAATAAAAAATCGATAAAAAATCGACAGAATATCGAATTTGATAAAGTGTCGCGAAAGTTCCGCCTAAATCGTGAAATTATCTTTCGATATTATAGATAGATTATCGATAAAATATCTTACTACAATCTCGAAATTTTTGCTAACTATAATTCGTCGATAATCTATCTATATATCGAAAGATAATTTCACGATTTAGGCGGAACTAACGCGACACTTTATCGAATTCGATATTCTGTCGATTTTTTATTTCGATAATTTATCGATTGTGCTGCTCGGGAGTGTTTAAAATTTTCAAAATTGATCAAAGTTGAAAAAATACCTATTTTGAATTTTTACAAAATTTTCAAGATTCCTAAAAAAATCTTGAAAACTTTCAACATTGTAAAAATTAATGAACTTAAAAATTGAACTAATTTCAAAAATTTATTAAAGTTTTTAAAAAAGTACTGGCAAACAGGGCAAATTACCAAAACCACCAAAACTGATGAAAAAAAAATTATTCAAGCCAAAATGAACAACATTTCAGACGAAAAATGATATTTTAAAGTAACGATAACGCTCTTTTCGAACATCTTGACATGGATTTCTAACACAAAGTAAATTTCTACGACCTATCTAATAAGTTGTCGTTAAAATGATACAAGGCGGAAGGGCGTCCGTCCTCTTTAGCCTTGAACTTTCATCAAAATCGCCACGATTAATTATCCTAACGACACAGATTTTTTTCGAAATCGCAACACAACTCTGGCGCGGGGCTGAGATCCGAAAAATTTTCATCGATGACCCATGGCCTCCCTAAATTCTCACTTGTCTGTCTGCGCATTTAGCGTTTACGAGCCCGCTGTCATTTTACAAAAGAACATAATGATATGGCCAGCACTTTTCGAACAATAAATCATTTATAAAAATGGGTACACTTATAGGTACATTTTAACATTAGATTTCTTAATAGGTATTAAACGTGAGATATAATTTAATATTTCATTGTTTTGTTTCCCTTTTCGAGTCGGTCGTTTCGAATCGTACTTGTCGAAATCATTAAATGCGCATTTGCGCGGGTTTTTGCTTTTCGCCGAGCAGCAGAAAGTGTACGACGAGTAAGGTACATAACGAGATATCCGGGTTTAATTTGGAGAAATTTTTCAAAAGATTTCTCAGATTAAGATGACGAACGACGAGCAGCGTTTTATTAGTTATCGTCCTATCCGTTTTGATAGCATCTAAATGCGACCAAAATGCAAAACCATGATATACGAGAGATGTTTAACGTCGAATAAATCATTTCTCCTAAACGCATCCTTACACACGCGTTAAATTAGAACATTACATAGATTTTTATTGCGATATAAGCTCTTTACGACGATAGGTCCAAAATGAAGTTTTATACTCGTACGTTGCGCCGTTGCGAGAAAGTTGACGAGGGTTTACGTAAATTAACCTAAATTAATTACATGTACAGCGAATATTTTACTCGAATTTTATCGATTCGGTCGACAAATTTCAATTTACAAGTTCACCTATAAAATTCATTTCAAAAAACTCTACCGCAGCATTTGCGGTAGACAAGCTGATTTTTTTCGTTTCGCAAATGACCGATTCATTCGAACGAATCATTCGCGAACAACCAATTCATTTCAAACGAATCGTTCGCGAACGACTGATTCATTTCAATAAATCGTTCGCGAACGACTGATTCATTTCAAACGAATCGCTCGCGAACTACTTATTCATTCTAACGAATCATTCGAAAACGACTGATTCATTTCAACAAATCGTTCGCAAACGACTGATTCATCTCAACAAATCGTTCGCGAACGACTGATTCATTTCAATGAATCGTTCGCAAACGACTGATTCATTTCAAACGAATCGTTCGCGAACGACTGATTCATTCTAACGAATCATTCGAAAACGACTGATTCATTTCAACGAATCGTTCGCGAACGACTGATTCATTTCAACAAATCGTTCGCGAACGACTGATTCAATTGAACAAATCATCCTCGAACGTCGATTTATTTGATTTGCAACGTTAAAATACCGTTATCGTAACGTTCCATAAAACAGGTGATGTGCAAAAATCGCATATCTACCTTATTCGTGGAGTTACAGAGTTTTGAAAATTTCGATCGCGGATATCTCGCGAACCCGCGAACCGATTTCGCTCAAATTTGGTACCCTGATAGATCTTGAAGAGTACTATAAAAAAATTATGTGCAAAAATCACGTATCTAGCTTATTTGCGGAGTTATCGAGTTTCGAAAATTTCAATCGCGGATATCTCGCGAACCCGCAAACTGATTTCGCTCAAATTCAATAGGCTTCTATTCCCAATGACCCTCTACCACAGATATAAATTTCAACTAATTCCATCAATCATAACTCGAGTTATCGCAGTGACAAATTTGGTCTATACATACATACATAAATACATATAATAATTATAGTTAGGTATATATAAAGAAATACCAAATCGCGAAATTGGTGTCAATCGTCAGATTTTGTCATAAAACGTCGAGAAAAATCACTCCCCCCCCCCCACTCTTACCAACGGGTCAAATTTAATAGCTGATTTTTCATTTATGAAAAAATCAGCTAAAATAGGAATATTTTTAATCTGGAAAAAATTTATAATTTATTTTTTTCCCAATTCTAAAAAAATTCAGAATTTTTTCCAAGTACCTATTCCCAAAAACTGATATTTCTTCCGTCAAAAAAACAGGAATAAAGAGTTGAGAACTTTTATTATTCATATGAGAAATGGGTTTTCTTCCTATAACTTGAGGAACATTTTCACTTAAAAAAAAATTATTGATTTTTTGTCCAACAAAACAAGGATTTTGTTTCTCAGAAAAAAAAATACCTACCTAATAAAAAAAATACTTAATTGGATGATCGTGATCTTTAATTTTGATTTACATTTTTTTTTGAAGAACCAAAAATTCAAAAAAATTGTAATTTTATCAGACTGAGTTTTTAAAAAAAAAATCAATAATTTTTGCCAAAAAAATCACTCTCTCTATTCGATTCAAAAGAAAAATATTTCAAATAATGCATATTGGGAAAAACGAGTATTACCAGTAGAAGGCGAGTAATATTTCTCGAATGCTTTCTTCTTGGGTATTTGAGGATATAAATACTGCAAATGCATTAAATCATCTAATCTATCAGCCAGACCTCGAATGTGGAAATCCTTGGCAGTAAAAGGAGCAACCATGTTGACTGATCGATCTATAAAATCAAGTGAACACATAGCACTAGAAAAATCGAAATCAATGAAGAAGAAAACAAAAATATGAAACAGTGGTAACCACCTGCAGCGACCCAAGCGACGGTAATACCTCCCAGTTCTGAATCGGAAAATCTGAGTAAAAATGTGCCACTTACGCACCTGCTCAGTATCTCTTCAGCTTGTTTTTTACGTACAAATCCACTTATCGTACTAAAACGAAGCATTAAAAAAGAAAACAAAATGAACATCTTCAAAGTACCACATCTTAAGAAGATATACATACAACAATCAATCCAATAGGATCAAAAATATCATCGGTATATACGTACTCATCGACCCATAACTGTCTCAAATGCTCTTTGGTTAATTTCATGATGGAGTAAAACCAATCCCAAAACGTGAAATTCCTCTCTGGTAAATTTTCTTTGCAAAATTGCGACCACGAAAGCTGCATGTTATTATAATCTGTACTATGAACCCTACAAAAAATAAAAAATAGAATCTCAAATAAGTATACTTACACCTGTACAATGTAGGTAATTATACCACTTACTTGAAGACTTTCTCAGCCAAGTAATTCATATTATCTTCAGATAAGCCTTTACCAGTCATCGAAAGAAATTTCATTTTCAATGCATTCGCCACCAAGTCCCAGTTCACTTTATCCGGTACAATGAAAGGTGTACGGGCTGGTTCGGCGAAAGCGTTATCCCAGGTGATAGCGGCCCAAGCATGTGACTCTTGATTACCATGCACAATTACAGCAACAGGTAACGATAGGCAATACACGTAGGCGTCTATTTCTCCATTCACTTTGAACTTCGAAGAAAAGCACAAGGCAAATTTCTCATCCACTACTGACTCGGATCCTTTCTTTTCAGCTCTCCTGATTTTTTTCAGTTGCAAATTTCTGAAACAAACAATTGCAAATACAATGGTGGAATTGACTGAAATATCATATTTTCTACCCACTATTAGACCACACACCACACGACACGTGTCTGATTAAAGAATAAAAAACTTTATTACCGGAACACAATTGATAACTGCTGGGTTGCTTGGTCGTATTCCATTGTACCAGTGTTGTTCAATATTTCACCGCTTACTTCGCCTTTGAACGTATTTGCGGTCATTAATAAATCAGCTTGCTGTTCGCTGATTATGGATACGTGGACCTGTAAAAATGGATTAGTAGGAATTTTTAATATTTTTCATCGAATACGCGAATTGGGGCTGGGGCACTCTTTCATACCAAGACTTATCTATAATTTTGAAAGACAATTTTGACATTTAAAAATAAGAGAATCGAACTTGAGAGGGAAAAGTAAAAACATTCTTTGGAAGATTTTCTACTCAAAAATTGAGGGTATTTCATCGCAGACACTGGACTAACTACTATACTAGCTCCTAGTTTTCACTGCGGCGTTAGTGATTGAGCTGAATTTTTCCATGCCCAAAACTATATAAACGCCTAATATACGAAATTAGAGAGAAGAGAGGGGTCCAATCGAAATTTTTATAATAACCAAACTTATTTCAAAGATCCTAATCTAAAACTTTTGTTTGAAAATTTTTTCAATTTGAACCCTCCCTCCTCCCCAATTTTTTATATTAATACATACATACTCATTATTAAAATTTGGGGTCATTTGTAAAGAGGAAAAATTTCTGTTTTTTTTTGTTTTTTTTTTTACAAAAAATCTCGATTTAAAAAAAAATTAAAATATTAGATTTTTTGAAAATTCTTTGGGAGAAATCTTCTTTCGCAGAAAAAATTCTAAATATTTTGGAGAAACATTCTAATTCTTTGTCTCAATTTTTTAACAGCAAGAAAACACTAAAAATTCCTTATCATTTTTTTCAATTAAAAATTCCTTCATTTTATACTGAAAAAAATCTCCAAATTTTTTTGAAGAAGAAAAATAATTATCCTCACAAAGTTCTAATTTTTTCAAAAAATCTCGACTTTTTTTTGAAATAAAAAATTAGATTCTTTGGGAACTTTCCTTAGAGAAAAAAAATCTTTTTAATGTTTTGGCAGAATTTTTTTTCCATGTTTTGGAGAAACATTCTAATGCTTTGTTTCATTTTTTTTAAGAGCAAGAAAATATCGAATAAAATTCCATATTATTTTTTCAATTAAAAAATACCCTATTTTATACTAAAAAAAATCTCCAAATTTTTTTGGAGAAGAAAAATTATTCTCAAATAGAATTCTAAATTTAAAAAAAAAAAAATCTACTTTTTTTAAAACAAAAAATAAATGTTCAATTCTTTGGGAAATTTCTTGGAAGAATTTCTCAGAAAAAAATTGTCCATAACATTTTGGAGATTTATGAGCAAGAAAATATCAAAAATTCCCTATATCTACCTATTATTTTTTTCAATTTAAAAAAACTTCTTATTTTATACTGAAAAAATCTCTAATTTTTTTGTTGGAGAAAAAAAATTATTCTCACATAGAATTCTAAATTTTTTAAAAATCTAATTTTTTCAACAAAAAATAAGTACCTACCTATTCAATCTTTTGGAAATTTTCTGGGAATTTTTTTTAAAAAAATTTTCTCAGAAAGGAATTCTCCATAATTATTTTGGAGATTTAAGAGCAAAAAAATATTTAAAATTCCTTACCTATTATTTTTTTTTCAAATTTAAAAGAACACCTTATTTTATAAGTAGATACCTACTAAAAAAAAATTTCTCAACTTTTTCGGAGAGAAAAAAATTATTCTCACATAGAATGATATAAAAAAAAATTCAACTTGACATTAGCGTACTTTGAAAAACCCGACCTACAAAGTTAAAAACTCCCAGTCTCTCCCCTCCTTCCAAAAAAAAAAATAAAGTCCTTCTTTTAAGAGGATTTTCATTCTTATTATTTGTTTGTAGATGTTTTTATGAGACTTCTGTCACAAAACTTCTTTCAGGAGATTTTTGAATGTTTTACTTTGAAGTTTTTTATATTTTTCTTAAAATTTTACTTGGAATTTTTTCAGAAGATTATTTTTTTATTGGAAATGTTTTCACAAAAACAATACCTAGTTTCTCAAAGTCTTATGTTATTCAGAAGCTTTCAAAATAGTTTTCTCAACTTGTTTTTTGGTTAGAAATTGGAAACTTTTTTTATGAAAATATCGACTTGTTCAAGAAAAAAAATGAATATTTTCAACAAAAAAAATTCTCGAGATTTTTTTGGAAGATTCCTAGTTTTACAATTTTTTCTCATCAAAACTTTTAAAGAAATTATTTCTTCAATTTTTTCATCAAGATTTTTCTCCTTACAAGTTTTGAGATTTTTTTTGAAAATAATTTTGCCAGGATTTATTTAAAATTTTCTTTCCTAATATATATTTTTTTAAATGTTATTAATATGTTGTGGATATATTTTCTAAAATACGTACAAAAGGTCGAAAGATTTTTTTTTAAATTAAAAAAAATGAAATGTGATTTTTTTCATTCTTAGGTTAATAAAATGAATAGTTTAAATTTTTTTTGGGGGGGGGGGATATCAAAAAGACGTATGGGATTGTTTGATGACAAACCCTCTCATTACAATTAAATTCAAAGTGCTTTTGATTATTTTAAATTCGATTCAATATTACTAGTACAAAAAATCCTCCCTCCTCATGACACGTACCTGAGGTGGACTCATATACAAGTTCAATTTTCCTCCGACCAATAACCGAACCTTTGCTGAGAATTTCGTATTAGTCTTCATAACTTGAGGAGGTTGTTTCTCGATTACGAAAGTGCTGTGGAAAAGAAACTTGCGATTAGAAAATTGTGCGAAGGAATAATTAACTACGAAAATGGATCTAAAAAATTATTGAAAAACTCGTCGTGTAACTTACTTGGTAAGCAAGAAAGACAGCAATTCAGTGAATTTGCCATTCAGTTCGTTCAAAGCTTCCGTGATAAGGGGCCTGTCACCCACGTACTGGGCTATCACGCCGATCAATCTTTTCATTTCTTTATTTTGATTGAAATTAGCCCACGCTATTTCGGCCAAGTCGTCACACCTACGAATAATTAAAAGGTCGTAAACCGCATATAAAAGGGTATTCCAAGAATTAGATGTCTTAGTATCTCTGATCTCTGGATAGGCATGCTTACCACGATTGTATCAGATCTAAACGTTTAGCATCGAAATTGTACCCGTTTCCGGCCAGTTGCTGGTTTCTTTTCCAAGCCGTTAGTTCGGTATTATGGATTTGGTGTATTAGATGATGCAATCGTAAATATATGGCTCTCAATTTCTCCACTATGTGTACTTGGAACTGTCTCAGGACACCATCCTGGAAAAAAATATAGATATGATTTACGATATTTTGACGAACTTCGAAAATAATATATTTTGAAGTATGCGATCAAACTCCACTAGCTTACCTTATCTTGCAGTTGTTGTTCCAATGTGTGTAGATATTGTCTTAACTTATCATGATCATTGACTGAATTGTTTGTTGATACATGAGCTAAAACAATTAAGTTTCAATCGAGTACAGGAAGTAATGCATAACTTGAATATAAGTATACACTTGGGATAACTCACCTTTGACGTTTTGATATTCGTTGTATTTCAATAAAAATGCTTCTTGTTGTGATTCCAACGCTTTGATTAAAACCTTAATCTCTTCGCTGTTGAACCTTATCGTTTCGAGAGTGGAATCCATTGTTTTATAGAGAAACTGTAACTATGGATCAATTTAATGTCAGTATAATACTGCAAATGCCAGCACACAAGTCATTGAAAAAAAAAGTTAACGTACAGATTTAGATTAGAAAACAGATCAGCAAAAAAATAAAATAAAATAATATACCTAATATTACAAAAATTGAAAAATACACATTTTTTAACAAGAGTTGGAGAGATGCTTTCATAAAATTTTGAAAAAATTTCATTTGAAATTAGAATTTTAAAAAAAGTTAGAAACTTTTAGAGAAATTTACCATCAGCATAGATAAACCATAGGTATAAAAAAATTTTTAATTTGTATTCGAACAAAATTATGTGATTCTTTAACCAGGCTAAAAAAATAAATAAATTGTAAGTATTAACAACATTTAAAAAAAATTGTTCTCTAACCAAATTGAAAAAAAAAATTACTTTTGAACAAAATTTCTGAAAATTAATCTGTTTGATAAATATTTTACATCATTTGTTGATGAAACATGAAATAAATTGTTATCAAACCAAATTTTTGAAATGAAAAATATTTCTTACAGAAATTAGAAAAATTTCCGTTGAAAAATCTTTCAACTAAAATTTGAAAAAATTGCTTTGAACAAAATTTTGAAAAAAAAATAATGTCTCACAATTCAATAAGACGTGCGTACAATTATAGAATACTGAACAAAATTTGGAAAAATTTGTTTTTGTTTTGCTTTCTAACGAAAAATTTAACATAATCACATAAGTAAAAAAATTGCTTGCTAAAAATATATATTTTTAAGCCAAATTGAAAAAAAAAACTTTTGGATAAAATGTTGAAGAATTTGTACTCCAGCTAAAATCATTTCTTCACTAAAAGTTGAAAAAATTGTTACCTATTAAATAAAATTTTGAAGAATTTTTTTTATAAAAGTTGTTTTACAAGAAATTGTAATTCTTTTTTAAAAAATTTATCAGAAAGTTTATTGAGAAAAATTAAAAGAGTGGCTTGCTGACCAAATTGTTTGTCGATTGTTTTTGAACAAAACATTGAAGAAATAAAATAGGAACCTTGACAAAAATTTACAAAACTCATTTTGACAAACGAGTCAATTACAGAACTGAACAGAATTTTGAAGAAAAAAATTGATTGCATTTTTTTTTAAAAATGTCTTTTGAATAAAATATCGTTATCAAATAAAATATTCAAAAAATTACTTTGAATCAATAAAATCAAAGAAATTGTACCAAACAAAATTTTGAAGAATGCTCACAAAATTGTTTCACAACAAATTTTTATAAAAAAATGTTTTCAACAAAATAATTAAAAATTTGTCTTTGAAGAAACTTAATTTGAAAAAAAAAATCAAAAAATTACCTCGCGACAATTGTTTTGCAAGAAAAATGTTTAAAAATAATGGAGTCTCAGAAAAAAAAATACGTATCTCTAGACAAAACTTTACAAAATTACTTTTTGGTAAAATTGAAAAATAGAACAAAACTTCGAGAGAAAAAAAAACGCTGCTTAGAATTTTAGGAAATGTCTTTAAAAAAAAATTTTCTTGTCCAAAAGAAAAATTAAAAAAAAAAATTGTACATAAAACAAATTGTTTTGAATTTGAATAAAATTAATAGGTTGTTATTGTGCAAAAATCTGGCTTTTAAGCAAACTCTTTAAAAATTTATTTTTAAAAGAACATTTTTTCAACAAATTTTTTAAAATTGTGAGCGAACAATAGGTCTACAGAATCAGATTTTAACATTTTCACTCAAAAGTCAAAATTGATACTATCCGGCAATCAAGGATTTAAAATATTATTTTTAAAATTTATTATTTGACAAAATATTAAAAAGATGGCCTGGCCCTTTTACAAAATTTACTTACGTCCAAAATTTGAAAAAAATCATTGAATTATTTTCAGACACGTGTCAATCATTTCTTCATAAGAACTGACCATTTCGATGTCAAAAGAGAGGATGAATTTCTGATGAAAAGTAGGTAAAATTTGAACTGGGGCCCTTTACCTAAAAATTTCAAATAGTACTCTATTCGTATTCTTAACTTTCAATGATAAATGGCAATACTTACTTAGAATATAAAATCTAAGTACTTATAATAATTCGATGAACTACCCTTTTGAACTAATTACTTACTTGCAAATTCAAGATCGTTGAAGAAAAACGTACGAATTACAACCACAATCACAACCACTAATACAGTCGACTATTTCGAAAATCAAAAATTTGTAAAAAAGAAACAACACTGAACTGCTTTAGCAAAAAATACAACGTAGATGCACGGTAGGATACAGGCTCCGACTGAACAATATCACAACACATTAGGTTAGATCAGTCTAAAGTAGGTCCAGCGAGAAGGGTTGCAAGGGAAGAGGGGGTGACGACTGGTTTCCATCGACGTTATGGTATGGTGGAGAGAACACAAAGAGAGGTTGTAAACTAAATACTGTCTTCTATCATTAGGGTAGCTGGCAAGGAAGAATTCTGGGAAATGCTCATTCAGAATTCCTTACGGAAACTGCGTATTTTGTTTGAACACATCCTCTAATAATTGTGTTTTTTAACAAGTGAGAAAAAAATCCAAAATAATAGCAAAACCAACGGCTCTAAATTCTTCATTGGCGACGAAGTGTCGGCTGTAGGATAGGAATATTTTTTACATATGATCGTGTAGAACTACTACATACTTAGATCTATTCGAATGTTGGCTCTGTTTACAAGTGTGCAGAAGAAAAACAATTTCTTCGAGGTGATGCCCAAATATTTGTCTTTAAAAAAAATCAACAAACACAGGTAAAAAAGAAACCTTCTTCCTCCTCAATTAATTCATTTTTCACGAATTTGGTTTTTTCTGCAAGTTGAACGTGATTAAAATTTCAGTTATCGCGCACGAAATGATCGAATAAAAAAAAATATCACCGATCTTAGTTTCGTAGGTCAAATTACCCCGATTTAGACCCTTCCAGTGATCATTTTGCCCAAAATTGAAAAACTGATATTTTTATTAAAAACCCAACTCGAGAAAATTAAAAAAAAAAACTTGTACATAAAAATGTGACGTTTTTAAATTTTGGGCTGAATTATCGCTGAAAGAGTTTAAATTGGGCATCGCCTGGTCTAGCTATGGGGCGCCAGGCAACAACTTCGAAATTTTTAAAAATAATGCACTTTTTTAAGTCAGACAATTTCTATTAGTAGATTTTGAGAGAAATTTTCCAAAATGACTCTATATCCCTTGTTCAAAAATTTTCAGAAGGGACAAAACACGTGGTACACTCGAATGTACCTACAGGTGATTTGGGAATTTTATCAGACAATTCAGCCCTACAACTGTAGGACATCTGGAGTAATACGAATAATTTCGAGAAAAAATTCAATGATTTTGTAGGAATTTTGATTAATGAATTGAAAATTTAAATAATTTATTTAGACCAATTTTTTCAACTGTTATCAAATCAGGCAATTTTGTCCTATTATTGAACTCTACAACTGTAGGACATCCAAAGTAATCATTTCGAGTAAAAATTCCTTAATTTCGAGGAAATTTGAATTTATGAGTTGGAAAATTTTTTGAAATCGATTTTTTTTCAATTCGAGAAGACTTGACCATTTTTAAAAAATAATTCAGCCCTACAACTGAAAGACTTCTGAAGTAATGATTTCGAGAAAAAATTCAATAATGTTGTGTGAATTTGAATTCACGACTTGAACAATTTTTTTTCAATTTTCATCAGGTTTGGAAAATTTTTGTATTATTGAACCCTACAAGTGTATTTCATCGAAAGCAGCAATTTAAAAAATAATCCGTTATTGGATTTATGAGTTGACAATTTTCTTGGACCAATATTTTCAATTACTGTTGATTTGGCAATTTTTTTAAAGAATTCAGCCCAACAATTAATTGGACCTCTGATTCGAATTTCGAGAATTTTTTCCAATGATTTTGTGAAAATTTGAATTTATGGGTTGAACAATTCTTTTTCACTCGTTGACGTTATAAAACAACTTTTGAAAAAAATAGACAGAGGCTGTTTTGAAAAATCAACAATTACTTAATTGGACCTCTGAATCGAATTTCGAGAATTTTTTCCAATGATTTTGTGAAAATTTGAATTTAAAAGTAATTTCATATAGATACTTGTGTGGGTACAAATCTTTTTACTTCGAAAAAAAATTAAAACCAATTTGAATGTCTTATTCGAGAAAAATTTTCACGTTTTTTTCGCTTAGCACAATAATTTTTCTTATTTTGACGAGTTAAGATAAGTATAGAAAGTATAGCTCCTCCGCAGTCAGTCCGTATGAAAAATCTGCGTGCTTGAGTGTTGTGGTGATTTGGATATAGTAAAATCGTAATGGAAGCCCAGATAATGCAAGTCTTTTCACAAGAGAGAAAACAATTTTTTGGCCGTTTTGTGGAAGATTTGGGTGCTCTTTATAAGTTCTGCAATAGTACCTAATTCTCAAATCTACTGCGAGGCATACAAACTTGTTAAACTGTTAACCTTAATCATATTTCATCCAAAATTTAAAAAACACTTCGTTAACGTACTCATTACATACGCATTGTTCCCCATCACACGTGTGGCAGTTGTTCACAAAATGTCTTTTTTTTCGAATTTCGAAACAGCAGCTTTTCATTAAAACTACAAAACCTTGTCATTTTGTACAAATTTTCGAAAATAGTATAAATACAGCATACACACGAATGCCGATATTTGTATTACAACTTCATTTTATCGCCAAGTCAACCTAACTTTGTTCGTGTAATCGCATTCGCGATGAAATTCTTTTTGCTAATTGTGCTTGGTTTCGCTATTTTTGCGGTAAGTGAATAGTTCTAAAAAAAAATTCAATATCAATTTTTTTAAAACATAATGAATTTTTGGAGAAATAAGTAGATAAATAGAAAAACTAATATCTAAAAAAATTGAATTGGTAATTTTTTTCACTTCCAAAAAAAAAAAAACATTTTAAAATATAACTTATTTAATCATATTTTGAGGATTTCCCAAAAACAATACATATACTTTTTGATTGTTTCCTATCTTGGAGGTTTTTCAAAAATCAGATTTTTTAAAAACCTTGAAAAGGTCCGAGAAAGAAAATATTGCTAACAGTTTTCGGAGTCTAATTTTTGTTGAAATATTTTCATAAAAAGTCACAATTTTTCAACGAAATCAAAAAATTCAAAATTTTTACCAAAGTAATTTTGAAAGATTTTAGCAAATTTCAGAATTTCACTAAAATTTTTACAATGACAAATTATTTATCAAACTTGAACATTTGTTAAAATCAGAGAAATTTGACACTTTCAACAAAACTAGGAAAAATGTTGCCAAATTCTAATAATCTTATTTTTTTTTAAATGTCAATCACTGTAAAACCCTTCACTAACTTATGATTCGAACTTCGCAAATTAAAAATCAATTTCTATCTAATTCTAGGCAACATTAGCTGCTACCTCGAAAAATAAAACCCGAAACGTAGATAACCGTAAAGAAAAAACCAAATCAGACTTTGGAATACAAGAAGACATAGAAGACATACTACAAGACGACGATGACGACGACATCGACGATCAAGTTAAAATTCCCACTCCCGGTAAAATTGCCAGCATTGACCCGATCACCCTGGCTCGAAAAATAAAGAAAGTCGGCGATCCTAAAACAAGAAAGGAACTGATAAGGGAATTGAAAAAAGCCTCAAATCGGAATAAAAATTCACCAGCTGGTACGTTCTATCGAGCGGCTTACGCTGCACTTCTAAATGAAAATCGAACTAGGCAGTTTCGGAACAAGCAAATAGGCGAGAATGCCTCAAAAATACTGGCATCCATCTCCAACCCCATCGGTAATGATCTTCTCCGCAAAACTGGATCCGGATTTGGCATCAGTGATGTGTTTGGAAACGTCCAAAAGCTCGCTGAAGCTGATCCGGTGGGTAAACTTTTGCAACGAGGTGAATCCGGGGTATTGAGGGGGCTTTCCAATGGCGTCAAAACTTTCGGATCAGTAAGCGATTCATTTCACGATGGTGTGGGTAATATGTCCAAAATAGTTAGAGCGTTGACATTACCGGTCGATGCAATTCCTGTAGCCAAAGACGTTAAAAATGGCGTCCACAATTTAATCGAAGGTCAAGCCGAAAGGAATAAATATTTGGCCGGAACTTTCGCTGATAACACAGTATCAGCTCTACAAAATGCGGCCGATGATGCTAACCAACAGGCTGATGAAAAAGAGAAAAAACTGAGACGATTAACTGCCTAGAATAATATTATTGTAGATAGATAAACCAGACAATAAAGGAATGAAAAAGTGAATTTATGAATTTTTTTCGCCAAATGAATCGGAAAATCTAATTTTTTGAATTTTAAGAACCCCTGAGAAGCACAAACATGAAATCCACAATTTTGATTTTTTTAGGGACTTTGATAACCAATTTTTTTTTAAAAGTGATCAAAAATCAAACACCAAGAGATAATATGAGATCTCAGTAAAATAAGAATAATTTTTCAATTTTTTTTAACGAGCAAATTTTTTGTTGGGGACGGACACGCTGAATTTCTCAGTCATTAAAAAAAATTATTTAATAAAATGACAACGGAAATTTTTGATTTTTTAATTTTTGAAAAAACTACAGTGAAAAATCTCTTGATTTTTACTTAGAATTTTGTTTTGATGATTTTAAAATAGAAAACAACAACTTTTAGTAAAAAATATTCTCAATTTCTTGGTCTTAATATTTTTTCTCAGGAAAAAAAATCGGAGCAAAAAATACTATAAATTTTTTTGAAGATAAATCTCTCAATTTTTTTAGAATAAAATTTTTTCCAATCTTTTACAGTAATTTCTTACTTTTTGAAAAAAAAACAAAATTTGGGGGGGCGGGGTCTCTAAATTTGGTGACGTAGCAGAAAAACATCTCTGTTGTTTTATTTTTTTTAGTATTTTTTCCCCCTTATTAAAGAAAAAAATTCGATTTCTGGTCTTATTTTTTTTTAAAAAGAAAACAACAACTTGTTTGGAGTTGAAGAAATTTTCATTATGAGAGAAAAAAAATGTAATTTTTTGGTCTTCATTACTTTTGAAAAAAAAAATTGCTGTAAAAAATATTTTCATTTTTTGAAGACAATTAGGGTAGGTATCTCAATTTTTTAAAGTAAAATTTTTTTCAACCTTATAGAGTAAGAAATTTTATCATTCTAAAAAAAAAAATCAAAAAAAATAAAATCTTGACAATTTTTTTAATAAAAAAAATCCTACAATTTTTTGAAGAAGAAAAACTCAAAATGTTGTTGGAGTCAAAAATTTTCTAAATTATTCTGAGTAAAATCATAAAAAAATTCATTAGTTTATTTTTTTGAGAAAGGAATCTTTCACTCAAAAAAAAAAAAATAGTTGTCCAAAGGTATCTGCTCAAAATAATTTAATCGATTCGAAACTTTTTTCAACTCTTCCATCATCATCGATTATTATTTATTTTTTAGAAAATTTTTGTCCTCGATTTTTCTACATTTGGATTTTTCTTTCAATGAAAATTTTTTAGATTTATCATTTGAAGAATTTTTTTGAATTTTTGTTTTCCATTCGTTTTTGATTTTGTTTTTTCTAAATTATAAATCTTAGAAAGTTTTTTTTTGTTTTTGAAATTTTTTTGAAAATGCCAATTTTTTGGGTTGTTTTACAAAATACAAATTTGTATTTTTTTATTTGTGATAATAATTTGATATGAGATGAAATAAATAATTAATTAATAAATTTTAGATCTTTGTAAATTCGAAATAATTTGATCGATCATCGATTTGATGAGTACAATGTTTTTTTTTTTTTACATTTCGTCATATCTACACAGTACACAAATTTGTGATTTACGTCCCATTTCTTCAATTTTTTTGGGGGTTTTTTTGTTTGTTTAAAAACTGTAGGTAGGTATTCAATTTTGTGAAATTATCATTTTTTCATTGAGAAAATTCTCAGATTTTTTTTTACGAAATAATGTATTTAAAAATTGTTTTAATTTTCCTGACTTTTTTCATGGCATGATTAAAATAATTGCGCAAAATTATGAAACATAAAAAATGTTGAATTTAGCTGACCTATTTCCATAACTGTTCACTCTTCACCTATAAATCTACGTAAGTACTTGTTTTCATTGTCAAGTTCATAAAGCCAAACGTAAATACACATCGAATTAGATGTCGCCCATCATTCGACTTACGTATTTATTTAATAAACCGATGATCGAGACTTGTCACTACCACACGTCACATTTACTGCAAATAAATCGCTGCGAATTGCCCAAGTTCGTACTAAACTGTTTTACAGTTTTAGTAACGATCATGAAATCATCGCCGTTGGTATTTTCGATCGTCATTTGTGTTCTCGTCTTAGGTAAGTTTACTTACACTTCTTTTCTTACATTTACGGTTCATTATTCAAGTCTATAATTTCTATCTCCAGTCGACGTAGAGGGACGATCTCGCAAACGTATAGTCAAATACATTCAGCCAACACCTATATCGGTCCCTCCGCCATACTCGGATTTCCAGTCACCGCTCGAAGACAACAGAGTCACCAGAAATGCAGGCAAGTACTTGATAAAAAAAAAATCACCAAATCTAAGCTGAATCTCTTAGTAAATCCAATCTTTTCACAGGTTCTTCACATACGTCTCTAGACACCACCCAACGCCCAAGCTTAAGCTGTCTGCTCTTCTCCGATGACGGCTGTAAGGCCTCCTGCGGCCTCATATGCGACATAAATGGCTGCCGTCAAAGCGACGGATTCTGTAGTCAAAAAGTGTACTGCATATGTAACGAAATATACGTCGTTAAAAAGCAACCAGTCACCGCTGATGAATTCAAAAGGCTCACATTTGACGATTTATGGAACTACAAATTCAAACCTACCAAAAATTCGGCTAATTCGAAAAATCATATACTCCAAAGTGACGATCTCTATAGGTTCGTAATGCCTTTATTGCAGAATCCGCATAAAAGTGGTCGAGATGTTAAAGAAGCACTACAGAAACAGTATCCAAAATTATCTTCAGTGCAAAATTGGCAACCTCGAGAGCGAGGTGTTAAGGCCGAGTTGTTCAGCGAGGGTGCTAATGCACGTGATGAGAATCTGCATCGGTATATTCAGAACATGATGAACTCGGTGCGACAGAATCCGGTTTACAATCGATTGAATCATACGAGGTATATACGTAGGATAATCAATCTGATCAAGGATATCTATAATGAAGAAGACCTTTCTTATATTTTGCGTCAAATCAAGCAAACTGGTAACGATAGGTTATTTGAAAGACTCAGAAGGTACTTGATGAAACGAGGCTATTATTTCGATAATGATCTCAGACCAGTTTCCAAAAAAGCAGCATCTCGTATGAAGAAAAAGGGTAGATGTGGATGCAAAAATAAATTCAAATCAAAACCGAAAAGATTCTTTTATGATAACGGCGCTACATCTTTCAACTATGACGATGATGATTCTGATTGGATGGAAGGTGAAGACGAAGAAGAACAAATCGAAAGGGCGCTTATTGAACAACTCTTTGACAGCAACGACTCTGAAGTCAAATATCCGAGTAATACCATTCTTGACGAACAGCCAATGCCAAATCCCAATTATCCGATAACTCTAGATGATGAACCAGTTCCTTCGAGTCAAGATATGAAAGTCGTCATCCCTCCTAAGTTAGAGGAAGCTGTTGAAGCAACACCCAAAAATACGATCGAATTCAGCAAAAACCAAATGATCCCACCAAACGATACCCAATATGTAATTACTTCCAACTCTGGTGGCCCTGAATATCCTACCATGTCATCGCAGCAGCCAACAGTACTCTTGCAGAAATCAAATTATCCTGAATACAGCACATTAGTTAGTAATCCTAATAAAAATCAAGTTTTCAACAAACAAACGCCTGAATTCTCCTCCAACGCATTCACAAATTACGGAAATCAACAGATTCCAAGCTCGTCCATGGTCCCACAAACAATTTACCCTGAAGAATTTGTCCAGCCAAATAATGGACTTCTTCAAAATATCCCTTATCTTCCCAAATCATTTACAAATTCTCAATACTTTGGTACACCTGGATCCAAAATTTTCACCATGTCTCAAAATCCATTGAAGCCTGATATATCGACAATGATTTACCAATATCCTGAACTTTTCAATCAACAAATAATCACACCAGCTCGGAAACTCGATGAATACCCCAAACCGACAATCGTTCCGCAAAATCCTGAAAAAACTTCTGAAACCATCATCATACCTCCAACACCAACGTCGAAAAATCTCGACCTATCGGGTCAAAGTGTCATTACACAACCTGAAATATTTGAAAGTCCCTCTAAGTTACCCATAGAATCACAAATCATCGATCAAAGCACTCAAACAATTATTCCTCTTACAGAAGATCTGGGAACACCTTCTATGCCACTGGTCACTCCCCAAACCACCCAGAAAATTCTTGAATCAACTACTCCGCCCATTCAAAATCTTGAAAATCTTTCAAAACCATCAACGCTGTCTCAAAATCTTGATAATCTTACACCCACAATCACCCAAAATGTCATAAGTCCTCCTGAATTAATTCCCAGTCCTCAAATTATTGAAAATTCATCTCAAAGAATAACCTCTCCTCCTCAAAATCTTCTCCAACAATTTGTGACTGAGAAGCCATTGCCAAATATCCCTAATTCGAGTCCATACCTTAACAAATTACCGGCTTTTCCAGATATGAATACTCCTCAAAATCTTCTCCAACAATTTGTGACTGAGAAGTCATTGCCAAACATCCCTGATTCGAGTCCATACCTTAACAAATTACCAGCTTCTCCAGATATGAATACTTTTGACATTCCAGATGCTGTCCCTTCAGTAGAATCTTTATTTGTGAAACATAATCAAACTCCTGACAAAATAAGTACCACAACTATGTCTTCTCCTGGCATCTCCTCATCCTCCTCATCATTTTCATCTCCACTAAAATCTCCCGTAATCGCCAATAACTTTGAGTCTCCGATAACCTTACAATCCTATGAAATCCATTCACCTCCAATAATGCAAACACCCTTAGATAAAGTCTACTATCAAGTGCTCATGGATGAAAACGGAAACATAATCAAATCAGCCAACTACAAATATCCGGGTCAGCCTCAATATTCCCAAAATATGCAACAATTCGCATCAGCATCTCCACCTCAATACTCTTCAACAACCTATCAGGATGATCAGCCATTGTTTGATAAATTTAATAGGCAAATGATACTCGATGCTGTTAAATTGAAACCCGGGCAAAGCACCGTACTCGATAATGATTTGAATACTACCCATGATATACCAGTATTTGATATTCCTTCGGATATTGATATGTTATCTGGAACATTCGGTGTTTCTCCTGAAGGTGTCGTGGTTGAACGTGATGAAACTGGCGGAAATACTTTGGAAACCATGCCCATAAGCTATGATACCGATGATGAAGCTTACGACCATGCAATTCCAAATAATATGGAGATGTTGATCCAACAAGGCCCTACCCCAGTTGGTCAACAATACACTTTTGAAATTAATGGAGACAACAGTTACAATATTCCAATCAATCCTGAAGTGATGAGTTCCACCAATGAATGGCAAGGTCCTACACCAGCTGGCTCACAATACACATATGAAATTGTCAGAGACAACAATCACAATATTCCAATAAATCCTGGAATGATCAGTTCCAACAATGAATGGCAAGGCCCTGCCTCCCCTGGGTCACAATATGCATATGAAATTGATAGAACCAACAAATACGACATTCCAATAAATTCCGAAGTAACCATTCCCTCAAAAGAACATCCACAAGCTTCACACTACTCCTTTGAAATTGATAGAGATAATCGACACAGTCCAGGGGGAGGCAATAACTGGTCTGCTTATTCCATTAACGATTCTGATAATGTCACAAAATTCCCTATCAATAGCATGGATGATACATTCACTTCCAATAACAATCCAAACACTTTTCCAAGTAGCAATCAAATAATACACAATAACTCGAATTTGAATGAGGGAGGATTCAACATCCACATTTTTGACGCTTCTGACGAACCAAATGGAATAGTCAAGCCGTCAAAGGCTAGTTCCAGCACAGTTGTTAAAACAAGCTCCCAGTCAAGCACAAAAATGGACAATAACAATTCTATACCAATACAATTAACGAGCCATGTTGATAATAACACTTCAGAGGATACGGAGATTGATTATGAAAATTATGACTTTCTGGTCGATCCTGAAGACGATTTTTTAAATTACTAAATAATTTTCAGTTTTATGGTACTCACAAATAGGGATTTTTACATTCTCATTTTCTATCAACTCATTTTATTCAATAAAGAATTTTTTTAAAGTGATTTCGTTTAAAATTGTACGTAGTTTTTTTTTATTATACAAGCATTTCAACAATTTCATTCACATGTACTTATTGAGTAAGAATGACATACGAGTAGAAACTTTTTTTGTTGCTCAAAATAAATAAACCTTTCAGAGTCTAGAATACTTTCTCTCATCTCGTAAATATTTGACAAATATTGCGTTTTTTGAAAGGAAATGTAAATAATGAAAATTAATGGGGATGCTACTAGACGTAGATAATTTATTGGAACATCTACAGTCTACACCCACTTAAATGGATCAAGTTTTTCTGTAGAAGTGTCTACTATTGTTGCAGCTGCAGCAATATAAAATATAGCAACTTATTTCATTATCATTCTACCAATTCGAAAAAAAGAATGAGTCAGTAGGTAGCTAGGTAGTTAGGTACATATGTATTTGATAGCATAAATATTCATTCAACGCCGTTCTTTGATAAGCTTATTTTAAGCCACCAGACATGTGTGTTTACTTTCCCTTTGATGAAACATGAATACCAATTTCTCTGGCTAGGCAAAAATCAATTTACAAGCATCATTATTGTTTAGTTGACAAATAATCAAACAAATTTTTAGAAACATAATTATATGTCACTACCACTAGAACCACCGATACCGTCAATGCAACCAATGCAAAAATCTCCTCCGATGACGTAATCGTAATCATCACCACTTTCTTTCAAATCTCATCAAGACCAGCAGACAAAGTTATGTGTAGCATTTTATTCTGATAACGACCTTCGATCAACGAAAGCACTGAGCTTTGCTAATGATCTTTCTACCGACGATATTTTCACAACTTACAACGAAAACCCATCTCCAAAAGTGAAATCGACAATGAGCCCATACAAAAATCGATAAATCAAAAAGCTGAATTTTTGAAATATTTCAAAACGGAAAAAAATTCAAATTGACGATGTAAGTTTTTACCATACCTAACTACACGTCAAGGTGACTTATACGTCAAGGTGACTTTAATCAAGTAACACCTCTTTGTTTCATAAAGAAAATTCAAGCTTTCATAATTATAAGCAATAATAGGTAAGTATTTCATTACATTGCACGACGATGACGATTGAAATACACCTGCGAACGATTTATGAAAAAAGCAGGCATACGCATTAGCAGGTGTGAAAATTCGTAAAAAAATTTCATGATCAATTGATCAATATTCTTTACGTTGGCTTTTTCAGAACCAAGAGCGATCTCCAATTTTTTTTTAAATCGGTCATACAGCTCACATTGAACAAAAAAAGAGAAAACTACTTTCCAGGAAAATTTGAAAGAACTACTTAGTACTTACATAACTATTTAAAAAAAAAAAAAAAAAAAAACGAATAAAATTTAATAATTTTTAAAACTTGAAAAAACATTCAAAATTTGACAACTTTTCAACATTGTATAAAAATTCAGAATCAGTACTTACTATTCCAGTTTTATTAAATTTTCGAAGTACGTGCGACCAATTTTCAAAAAAGACAGAGGTATATTTTCAAAAAAAAAAAAAAAAAAAAATTGAAAACTGGAAATTTGACAAAACCTTTGAAATATTATGGTGATTTTCAAATTTCAATTGTACCTCAGAAGTTGATCTAATTTCAAAATTTAGCACAGTTTCTTCAAGAAAACATTTTCTAAAATGATCAACCTTCAATTTTTAAACCGTGATGAATAGCTAATAAAATTTCCTGATGATGGAATTCTTTCATTTTTTTTCCATCATATTTTGCGAATTTACCTAGAAAAAAAATAAGAAAGCTTAAAAACATTATCAGGTATATAAAAAATCATAATCTAAATTTTTCCAATGAAAAAAATTGAACTTTCAAAAAAAAATCGAGTAGAGTTTACGAGACAAACAAAAAGAATCGACTAAAAAGACGAATTAATATTCAAAATTGAAATGGAGGGAGGGGTCCTATCGAAATTTTTGTGATAACCAAAATTATTTCTAAGACTTCAAGCTACAACAGTTTTCTTTGATTTTTTTTATTGCATCCCTACCTCTACCAAATTTTAATAATATTATAAGTCTTTAGGTCAATTATGCAAAATTTGAGGGGAGGGAAGGGTATAATCGAAAATTTTATAATAACAAAAATTATTTGTAAGACTTTAATCTACAACTTTTGTTCGAAAATTTTTTCAATAGGACCCCTCCCCCCAATTTGAAAAATTATCTACCTGATAATAAGTATAATTATGTGAAATCGGAGGAGAGGAGGTATTCAATCGAAATTTTTATAATAATCAAAATTATTTTTAGGATCTTAATCTACAACTTGTATTTGAAAATTTTTTCAATTGGTCACTTCCTTTCTCCCATCTCTAATTTTTAATTATCATCATCGGAGTGTTATTTTCAAACAAAAATTGTAAGTAGATTGAAATCCAAGGAATAATTCTGGTTATTACAAAAATTTCAATAGGACCCCTCCCTCCCTTTCTTTCTAATTTTGAATATCAAGTATCTATTCTATGTAGTAATTGAACTTCGTAAAAAACGATCCGTCACCAGCCACCATGTAAATAAATTTAGTAAAATAGACACTAGTGAGTAATTGATGATGAATAAAATTATAGAATTATTTCGATTTCACAAGACTTTAAATTATTTTTATTCTTCAAACAAAAAATTTTCATGCTCAACAGAAAAAATTTTAAAATGAGAGAAAACTGCGTTTTAAAAGCAATAGAAAAATTCAAAATACCTATTTCTTCGTTGAACTGGTACAAAACAAAAATCGATATTCAATAAACTCCCTTCACCACAAAATTACAAGGTACGTTTCGAGGTATTTATTGCCTTTTGCCTAACCGTTTTCTCACATATCAGTGTACTTTTTTAAAACGTAATTGAAACGAATTTGAATTTTGAGAAAGATTGAAACAGCAGAGAACACTTCGCATTACCTTTTAATTGGCTCGAAATATTCGATTTATCATTCAACGACTGGTTAAGATTTTTTTTGATTTTTTATGTACACATCCCCGCTACCCTGGCGTCATCCGTCTCACACATTTACCTGATGCGTGTTTAATGTGAAACAACACCTATAGCTGAACAAAAATAATCAAGCTCACACGTGACGATAGGTACGATTCGCTTTCAACAGCAATCTTCCTGCAAAAGTACCCAAACCTTTCTCATGGTATAGAGATTTCAAACAAATGATTCTCCTTATTTTCAATATTTTTTGAGATTTAGAAATCACCAAGGTAAATAAGTACAAATCGGTTTTAGTCACCGTCTCTGTCACTGATGCTTATATGTCTGCGTCTACTGTTATGTCGCCTTTTACACCTAGTCTTTCCAGTATAACATCATTAGTTTTCGACAGTCGCGACTTTTTTGCTCTAACTCTTTTGATAACATGCACGTGAACAATTAACAATGCAGGGTATGTTTTGGTTCATCTTCACCTCGGAGGGGTGGAGGAGTTAGGAAGACGAAAGATCGAGGAATCGAGACAATCTGAAATGAGATGCGAGAAGCGAATTCAGTTATATTCTTACTATCGGTTCAAATAACATCTTTGGAGATACTAGCAAGAAACAGTTGGCATGTGTTGTTTTTTTAGCTGTTGAAAGCGTGGATAGATTTACTCATTGGTACGTCCTATACTTATTTTTCAATCATATATTTTAGCAGTGTATGTCTCGTGTTTTTCTGATATTAAATTTACGTTCGATTTGCTTCCACTAGCAAATTTTCTGGCAGTTCAATTTTCAATCAGGGGACCCGCGTTGACAAAACTTTAGCACGCGTACAATAGTTACAGTTCAAATTGATTAGTGAGAAATAATTAGTTTATAGAAACACTTCTCAACTCGGAAATAAAATCCCACCTTTTTAGTATTATATTACTATCACAAGGATATGAAATCTCGACGTCCTCCACTTATTTTAATTAGGTATACTAAACGTGAAAAAATTCGAAGTCATACTTCTAATTTTTTGGTGAATACAAGCTCGATCTTTTTTTTGTCGTTCTTTCATTTGTTAATTATTTATGGTCCTACTTTTTTTTTTTTTAAATTATTTGGTGCCTGAGATAAACGTATTCCTTTGGTAATAAAGTTTTGATGAACAAACAAAAAATATACTTAAATAGATAATTTTCATATAAATTTTCAAAAAATTATCCTAAAAATTCCAAATATTGATAAGATATCATATTTCTTATTTATTTGATAAAAATTAATTTCCCAAAAAATCCTGGGATTTTTTTACAAAGCGGAGATTTTCTACGAAATCGTAAAAATTTCACAAAATTCTACGTACATTATTATTTACGAAATAAAAAATCAAGGAAATAATTCATTTTCGGAGATTTCGTTTCTAAAGTGAAATTCCTAAAAAAAAAATCACAGGCCCTTGGAGTTTTTTTGAAAAATAATTTTGAATTAATTTTCAAAAAATTCTAGAAAGTAACTATTCAATAAAATTTAACCGAATTGTTAACGAAAAAAAAACTACGCGTTTCGAATAATTATTTGTAAATTTTAAATATAAAAAAAAAATCACAAAATTTCATACGATTACTACTCGTATATTATCGAAATACTGTAAAAATATTTCTTCTTAGCATATTTACAAAAAAATATCGAAATTTTTCAAAAACTCGCAGAACTGGTAATTTACAAAATCAGCACAAAAATTCACAAAATTTCACTACCACATAAACAAGTCATGGTTTTGGTGTTTACTTGGAACAAATTTTATGTATTATTACAAAATCTCAGAAAATTTTTCACAAAACATCACAAAATTTTTAAAAATAAAGTGAGGAATAAGTACAGATACTTTTATAACGTTTTAAACAATATCAGGAATTTATTTTCAGAGAATTCACTTCTTATAAAATCCCCCAACATTTCTCATAAACCAACAAATTACCAAAAAAAAAAAAAGAAAAAAGAAGGTGAACAATATTTCATCATATCTCAGAAAATTTTCAAGGAATTGAGTTATATTTTATTAATCGATGTATTTACACATCAATGATTTATTTTAGGTGATCATCCAACAAAATGGGCAGGACTTCACTTACATTTATCACGCTTTTATTATGGATCATTTTAGGTAAACCAGCAATAGTTTCATTATTTCATTATTAAAGAGTATTGAGCTATATAAGAATAGCGATTCGGTTCCGGAGTCCAAAAAACCAACATATTTTCATTTTTTTTATTCATCAAAATTTTGAAAAATGTTGAAAAAAATCTGTACCTAAAAAAACTGATTTTTTAAAATGAGTTTCTAAAAAAATAACGTTCTTACTTTTTCCAAAGCTTGAAAAAAATTGCAGTTCAATATTGATTTCAAAAACAAATCAGATAACTTGAAAAAAAGTTCAAACAAAATATGAAAACAGTGATTTGGGAAAAAATGAAAATTAAATTTCAGTAAAATTATTTATACCTACTCGTATATTCCTGTTTATAAAAATTTCAAATAAAATTTAGATGTCTATAAATTTGATTTCATTAAATTGAATTAAGTATTTTTAATAGAATTCTACGAGTAATGATTTTATATACCTAAACAAAATTTGAAAAATTATATTCGAAATTTTTTATGAAAAAACGATTTTAAACAGAATTTGACAAGACAGATTTTTCAAAAACAACAATTAAAAATGATCCATAAAAATTAAAAATGTTTAAAAGTAATTTCCAAAAAATAAATAAATAATATAATAATAAATGTTGGTATAAAATTATACGTAGGTACCTATTTATAATGATTCTTAAAAAAATTATTCACTCAAACAAAACTAGTTGAACAAAAATAATCAAAATTTTTCAAAATGCAGTAATTTTAAAAATTGTTCAAAAACATTGATTTAAAAAAAGATAAATTTTTAATATTTCAATTATATTTTTATTCAAAATGATTGTGAATAAAACTTGATGGGGGTTTTTCAAAATGAATTTGAAAAAAAAAATTGTTCTCAAGGGAAAAAATAATGATAAGCAATGACCTATTCATTTTACCCCCCCCCTCCCCAGTTTACTCTTCGATATTTTACAGTAGATCTCCAAATCTAGAGAGTAATGCAGCGGAAAAAAAGTTGAAAAGCGTATTAAAATCAGCTCAATTTTCTCGATTCAAAAAAAAATATTTATAAAAAAATTGTTTAAAAAATTCCTTTGAGTGAATAATTCAAAAGGTAGGTAGGTATAATTTTTAAAAGTACTAAAAAATTGTTTTTCAAAAATATATTTTTTGAAAAAAAAAATCGTTTATTTAAATACGTACCTACCTACTCGTCAAAAAACAAAAAAATTAAAATGAAAACAAACCAAACCAAACTTATGTCTTGTAGTAAAATTATATCGTTCAAACACTTCATAATTTGTATCATTTTTTTCTATAATTTTGCTTTTTCAAATTTTCAACAATTTTTATTCAGAATATTAGAAATTTTTTTTCAATGATTTCAGTTCACTTTTCCCCAACTAGGATTATCCAACATATCAAATTTTCCATAAAATCTGTTTATATCTTATCTATTTCCATTTACAAATTCATTTCCTAAAAAATGTTGGGACGGGGGGGGGGGGGGCGCTCTGAAACTTTGGTCATGTTGGTGTTTCTCAAGGGCACATACATTACATATACCTATCTATTGTAGACCGGAGCCAATTCACCATTCTTATTCAAAAATGCAATTTGGAGGAGAAAAATTACATACGTATTTAATTAACTAATTATTATTTTTCCCAAGCAGCTGAAACCGCCATAGCAGAAAAAGAAACTCCATCGATAAACAAAGAAGTAAACTATGAAGACGAAATGGTCAAATGTGCAGAAGACGAAGGTACCTACAGATAGGTTTTTCCCCCCTCAGGGAAATTTTCCGCATATTTCATTTTCAAACAATTAATCGTCGATTAAAATAAACTTCCAGGTTCTGGCGGTTACGAAGTTGACACATCAGGCGACGGAGAAGAATTACTCAAACGTGAAAAATTAGGTATATCCCTCAAACATCTTAATTCCACTAACCGAAGTCCACAAACACTTGAAATAAATCTAACTTCAACTTTTCGAATTTCATTTTCAGAACTGGTTAATCCTTCTTTGAGCTGTATGATTTTCAAGCACACCGGCTGCAGCAAAGAATGCCTCGTAATCGGCCAAGCTTTCAGTCTGCCAACTCGCGGCAGCTGTGACGAAGACGATATGTGCAAATGTGTCGTCATCCGAAGCATTTCATCCGTGGACACCCTATGGAATGATAAATTCGGCTCGTTGGGTATTTTACACGCGATCAAAGGAAATAAAAAACTCTTGGTAAGAGTTCGCGTTATTCTCGCCAGGGCATCTTTTATGACAGCTCAAGAGACCAAAGAAAAACTGAAATCCATTCTGCCTGAAGACATGTACAACAAAATAATCTTGGAGGATTACACCGATGCGGCCAAAATGATCAAGAGGAACGGTCAACTCAATCCGAGCGCCGTTAAAAAGCACGTCTCTGGCATATTATCGAAATCTTTGACGTCTGAGGATATTATAAATTTATACAACTCCAGATACAAGTTCGCGTTTTTCAAAGCTATCGAAAAATCCAAAGCAGAATCAGAAGACAATTTCTTGAACCTGTATATTTACGTACGTCGCACCAAAAACAAATCCTTGAACTCTATTCTCAACCAATACATGAAGATAACTGGTACCAAAGAACCTCCTCGAGATAAAGAACCCATCAAATATCCAAAACCCACCACTGTGGCTGAAACGATCGCCGATTCAGTTATCGATAAACTAATCAATCTAGTCGACAACCAGAATTACACCAAGTCCAGAAAATCTCCAGGAAGGAGACAAACTACCAAGGAAAGGAGCGAAGAATGCACTAATGAAGACGACGAAGACACCAGCGATGCCTCGACAGACGACACATCCTTCGATGAAAATCGTTTCAAGCTGAGCAACTTCAATAAACACATATTCCGTAAATCTGGGCCAATAAATAAAAAATGGAGAGGAAATGGGTACGTAGTACGTTACATTCGAGACTGGGCAACCAATGTATACCTAAATTGGATCAAAGGTACAGACAAAGTAATAATAGAGAAACTAGCAAGCACACAAGTTAGACAAAGTTGGACTTTCGGAAATGTTCGAATCACCTTATCCAAAGCACCGAGTGGTGACATTAAACAAGACTGGAATTTCGGTACGTCTAGGTATAAATATTCCAGGGATCCATCTGGTTACGTGGATTTCGACTGGAGTGAAGGCAAAGCCGATAAGAAAATGCTGGTCAAGTATCAGAAATTCATCGATGCTTGGTGCAGAGATAATTATTTCTTAATCGATAAGATGTATTGTGTTATTTACGAGGTAGGTTCGGGTATTCACGACATTCTCGCTGTTGACCATCTTCTGCCCGTACGAGTATTTGAGCTCTAGAATAAGTATATATTACAAGCGAAAACATTTGCCAATTTTTTATCCAATTGTTCCTCTCCTGATTTGTAATTTTCACGTGAAAATGTGCAAAGCTTCTAAAAAAAAAATACAAGAAAATTCAAAATTTTTGAAAAAATTTTAGATACATTTTTCAATTATGGATATTACCTTAGCTCGCGTGTTTAGATCATAGAATAATTTGTAAATATGTAATAATATGATTTTGTAAGTCACAATGTAAATACAAGAAAAAAAAATTGGATGTTATTTTTGTCATTCATTAAAACTAAACGAATTTGAGCGTGATTAAAAAAAAAAAAAAAAAAAAAATGGGTTTTATGAATTTTTTTTTGAATTTAATGTTCAAGTAGGTGTCCGCGAATTATTTAAAATATTTTGCTCCCAACTTGGGAGAACAAGTTGATTCAAAATGAAAAAATTTTAAAATCTGATTCAAAATGAAAAAATCAGAATTTTTAAAATTTTATCAAAAATGAAGATTTTTGAAATAATATTAAGTATTCAAAATGAAAATATTTCAAAAATTTTAAAATGATATCAGGTATTTTTATTATGTATCTATCTACAAATGAAAATTTTAAAAAATAAAATTTTTGAAAATTTATTAAAAATAAAATATTAAAACGGAAATTTTTGAAAGTTGATTTAAAAATGATAAATTGCCATATATTATTCAAAATTTTTTTTTTTTTGAAATTTCATTCAAAATAATTTTTTTTGAAATATCATTCGAAATAAAAAAATTGAAATTTGATCAAAAATGGAAATTTTTGAAAATAGATAAGTACTATTATTCAAAATGAAAATTCCTATTTCGAAATAAAAATGTTTTAACGTTCGCTAAAATTTTTTTTTTTTTTTTTGGAAATTCTATTCCAAAAAAAAAAATGAACTTTGATCAAAAATGAAGATTTTTGAAATAAGTACCTATTATTCAAAATGAAATTATTTCGAAATTTTATTACTTGAAACTAAAAAATAAAAATACCTACTTGAAATTTTGTTGAAAATACTTACAGTGTTTTATTCGAGATGATAAATTTTAACGTTTTGCTAAAAATTATTATTATCCATGAATGTTAGAATTATTTTAAAAGCACAATAATTCCAATATTCCTCTAATATTCCACATAATTCTCATAATAAGTTTTTCAAATTTGTGCATTTTTGGCACATTCAGTGACGCCAGCGCTGCACTTGACTAAAATATGACACAAGATAAAATTGTCATCCAAAATTATTAGTGCAGTTCAGTAAAAATTGCTTAAAATATGCTCTGGAGAAAAAATAGTAAAAACAGGAACGATGCATGTCTCAAATAAACACAAAAAAATCGAGTACTTTTCTTTATTTCACAAAATTGATTTGAAGTTTTTTTGAAAACTCCAAAAAAAATTATAAGATTTTTTTATTGATTCACAGAATTATTCAAAATTTTTATTTACCTACCTATAAATGTTTTTGTTTCGAAAAAAATTTTTGACTGAAAAATTTAGTGACTTTTTGGGAAAAAATCAGATCGAGAAATTTGACAAAAAATCTTTTCAAAATGATTCACTCATTTCACGAAATAATTTTCAATTGAGAGAATTTTTTCTAGGATTTTTTCCCTTTGAAAAATGAGAAAAATTTTAAGCTTTTAATTTTTCCAAAATTTATTTTTTTAGATTTTTTTTGGCGACAAATTTTGTTATATTATAATGATTCATTTACGATATGAGATAACTTTTTCGACATTCCAAAAAAAATATTTCTAATCAAGAGAGAATTTTTTAAATTTCTAATACGAGTCATTTGAAACAACAAATACCGTTTACCCCCCCCCCCCCCCCCCCCCCTCATTAGCAAGATTTATAAGCCAAAACAGATCAAGTCATATGTTAGGTACTCATATTTTTAAAACTTTGGAATCCTCTAAATCGGTTTAGAAATTCAGTCTCAAAAATGTGATATTGGTTTCAAAGTCAGGAAGAAGGTCTCTTTTGATGGTATATCGCGAAAATGTTGATTTCAATTTCCAGTGCTACTCTTTTGCGATTTTGAAACTTTGAGCAGATTTGATGCTCGTACTAATGGAAGAATTGAAAAAAAATCAAGACAGTTATTATATGATTTGAGAATTGTAAACCTGATCCCGATAAATCAGCTAAAATTTTTAAACAAATTTTCTAGCCTCCACACAGTTGCTCCCAGCTGCTACCAAATGAATACGCAGAAAGAAAATTTTGCAGTTGTTTTCGAGCAAAAAAAAAAGAAAAAGAAGTGCTGCGTACCATATGGACTGAACGAATTCTCATAAACATAATTTATTTGATTTTTAAAAGCAAATATCAATCATCATTAACTCATACTGCTTCGCTAATCACTCGAAAATTCGTCAAATATTTTTCAGTATATTCAGTGAAATTGTTGGCAACAGCTGTCGAAAATTCACGCTCTACAAATTCAACTTGAGGGTTGACATTCAGCGAAGAAAATTTTGAATATTACACGTAGGTATTTTTTTCTAAAGATGCTAAAATACGAGCAGATTTCATTAATTTGTTTTGTCTTCATCTAATTTGTGAACTTTCTAGGTGACTATTTTATTATAGCTGGACACAATGAAGACCTCTATCCTCATCACAATCTCGATTTCCATACTTTTACGTAAGTATACTCACTCCACTGTTATAATTTTAACCAAAAAAACATTCGTGATCAGAAAATCGAACCAATCGATTCAAAAAAATAATTCACCGAACCAAAAATACAATAATTCCAGGTATCAATTTCATCTCAGCCGAAGGGGCCTCTTCGGCTGAGGAGCTGGCGGAACAAGGTCTGGACCTTGTCCCACCAGCTCTGGCCTGCGTCGTCTTAGGAGACGCTGCATGCAACCGTATGTGCACGATGCTAGGCCGCATCTACGCAGCACCCTCCAATCCGGCTGAATGCGACGCTGATAACTGCGAATGCTCCATGGTCCAGCACAAATACATAGACGACCTTTGGAGAGATAAATTCACATCTACTGAACCTCTGAAAACCATCGAAACCGACGAGCTACGCTATCGAGATATCGTCAAAGTCATGAAAATACCATACCAGACGCGAGAGCAAACCAAACAAATGCTCCAATGGTACTTGGCTGCATCCGACTTCGCCAAAATACAAGTCAATGATAACGTAACCGAAAACATGATCAAGACGACCGAGATTAATAAACAAGTCCTCGATCGCGATACCATCCGTTCGTTCGTCTCTCAAAATCTGCGATCGGATCCGCTCGAAATGCCTTCGGATTTCGATTACAAAGCCAAGTTTCGTACATCTCTGGAGAATATTCAGAATGAAGAGATCTTACAATATATAATTCACGACGTACGTCGATCCAAGAATCCAGTTCTGAATGAACTCGTCGATGAATTTTTGAAAGAGAGACAAATCAAAGAAGAGTCGTTCGTCGATGACGAAGACGATGAAAGCTTCGCCGATATCTTGGATTTGGATATAGTCAACGAGTACATTAATCCAACTTCATCGACGAACGATACCATCGGTGATGCAGCTTCTGGACCATGGGATCTCCCAGATCTGGACGTAGCTTCGGTTAAAGAATTCGACAAAGGATACAAATGCTGGACCAACGATAAAGACTACAATGTTTGTTTACTCAAGGCATATTGGGGCGATATTATTAATCTAAAGTGGACCAAAGGAGAAAACAACATTTACATACATGTCGACCTCGAAACTAAATTGGTAACCCAGAAATGGAATTTCGGCAATGGTGTCCAGATCTCACTGTACAAGAAATCCAAAATAGACCTCGAACAGACTTGGAAATTCGCTCCTGATAGTCAATTCGAGTACAAAAAAACTGCAGAAGAACAGGTAACTGCAAAGTGGTTGCATGATAAAAATAACGATCAGGCTTTGTACGAGTATATATCGATTATCGATTCGTGGTGCGAAAAAAATGTCATATTCATGGAGAAGAAATACTGTATTATTTATTAATATAATAGGTCTCATGGAGATTCGAGTAGTTTTCATTTTAGTATTCAGATAATTATCATTAAATAAAATTTATATAAGAGAATTTTGTTATATTTTTTTCCCAAATCAGTGTAAAGCTTTAATTTTGAATTCAGAATAAATTATGCAAAAAATGAGATTTTTTTATTTGTTTACGTAATTCTTTTTCCACCAATTTTTAACATCTCTTTAAAAGGTAAGACAGGAGAAAAATTCACGGTGATCAATTTCGTGAAAAATAATACCTAATTACCTACATATAAATTTTTTCTTAATTTAAGAATTTTTCCAGCCAAAATTTTTCTTGTTTACTGAGTATATTTTCTCAAAATTTTCATAGTTTTTTCAATCTTACTTTCTTTTTAAGAAGGTAAATATCCTAGAGCTCTATCACTGAAAAATTTCGTTGAAAAATATTTTCTGAGAGTAAGCTCAAATAAAGAATTTTTTTATACAAAATGTTTCTTAAAATTTCAAAGGATTTTTGGCAGAAAATATTTTTCCAAGATTTTTTTCAGAGAATGAGGTTTTTTTTTTGCTTCATGGAATTATTTCTTATCAAGATTTTTCAAAATACCTAATACTCTAATGTTTTTTCAATTATTATTCATTTTGGGGGGGGGGGGGGGGTCATTTCAAATGGACTTCTTTTCAAAGTTAATTTTTTTGCCAAGAAGATTTTTTTTATGAAAACCTATTTTTAAGATTTTTTTATCATGTGATATACTTAATTGTTCTGAAAACTTTTCAAAGGCAGAAAATGTTTTTTCAAAAAATTAACAACTAAGGATCTTTTCCAAAATAGGTATATATTATTTTACCAAAAAATACGTTTACGAAATTTTTCAAACGCTTTTGTTTGTTATAAAATGACTTCTGATCAAAATTAAAAATTCATGAAAAAAGACAAAAAGGAACTTTTGTGGAATTTCTTTCTGTTGATTAGTTTTCTTCGTGTTCTTAGTTATTATATTTTTATTTTTTGTTGGTGATCAGGTTAATTTCAGTTTAGTGAAAATTCAAAAAAATTGAGACTATAAACCACGTTTTTAGGATCAGAATTTTGAATTTTCACAAAAATTAAAAGTTTGTTGATATGTAAAAATAGTGCTAATTGTAAAAATTTATCATACACCTAAAATTGATTTAATTTCAAAAATTAACAAAAAATCAATTAGGTATTACTTCCTTAAATTTTGGAAATTTTCCAATTATGGATTTTTACAAAATTTTCAATTTGAAAGATTTTCTAAATTTGAAAAAATGCAGGTACAGTAGAACCTCCATTATCCGAGTTAATTGGGGCAAAAGAACGTCTGATATTGTGAAAAGTCCAATAATCCATTTTTTTTTCTTTTTTGAAAAAATGCAACAAGGAACTTCATATTGCAAAAATTTTATAGAAATTATTGAACGAGCAGAAAACAACGAAAAAGTACAGAATGAATCAGTTCGAATTAATCTAAAACTAATAAAAAATAACTGAGTGAAAAAAAATCTCATTTTTTTTGAGACCTTGAGATGCGCTTCATTTTTTTCTAAAGTGGAAAAAATTAATTTTTGGAATAAAAAGATTTCTTATTTTTGAAATTACTTAATGTTTTCAATTTTTTGAAATAAAAAAATTCTTAATTTTTTTGGAATTGAATTTTTTGTGATTTGGCACTTTCTAAAGAAAAATTGAAACAGGGCATATTTTGTTTTGATTCTTTTTTAAAGTAAAAAAAAAACATCTCTTTAGGATAAAAAAATTTCCAATTTTTTGTATTAAACCAAAATTTCTAAAACTGAAAATATTTTATTTAAATATACCTATACCTAAGTATATTTTGTTTAATAAATAATTTTTCTGATATTTTTTTCGACATTTTTAAATTATAATAACTAATTATTTCTCAAATAACTAGGAAAAAAATTTATGAATTTTTTCGAAGTATTAATAATAAGGTCATAGATGCAAAAATAAAGGGAAATCAGATAATAAAAAATCAACTGAATTTTAGATAATTATTTACCAATCGGATAATTGGAAATCGAGGTTCTACAGTATCAGTCTTTACCTTATATAACTCAAATTGTGAATTTTAGAATCACCAAATTTCATATAAATACATATTTTTTTGAATCTAGGTACTTTAAAATGTTTTCAGAATGAAAAATGTTCCAAATATTATTTCAGTGATTACTACTACTAGCTTGGATAAGTACTAAAATGAAAAAAATAAAAATAAAATCGTAAAAATTTATTGAACTTTTAAAATTTTAATTTTTAAAATTCACCAAATTCAAAATTTCAATCAAAATTTTGGAAATTTTTATCAAACGTTGCAAATTAATGTTTTTTTTTATTTTTAATTTAGCTGAATTTCAAAAATTAATCTAATTTTGAAATCCAATTAAAATTTTAAATTTGAACAATTCCAATTCTCATTAAATTTTTTGCAAATTAGATAATCATAAAAAGTTGGAAATTTTCATATTTCAAAAAATTTCTGAATTTTAGAAATTTATTAGCTAACTAGTAGGTATTTAAAAATAATTATCCAATTTTGAATTTTTACCGAATTTCAAGGATCACTACATTTTTATAATTTTAGAAGCTCGTGAAAATTAAAAAATTACTTACCATACATTATAATTTTAATTTGGTGGGTAATACTTAAAATTTTGAGATTTTTAAAATTAAAAAAAATTCAAACTTCACAACTCGTCCCAAATCGCAATAATTTAAATTTCAGAAAATATCGTATTAAATTCTGAAAATATTCTAAACTCATTTTTTGAAAATTTACTAAATTTGAAAACTTGAAAAGAATTTGAAAATGGTAAAAATAGGTAACCACTGACGATTTTTCAAGAATCCATAAAATTAATTCTCAATCAAGATAGGTACACACATCACCAACCTACATTCTTCTTATCGCAGAATTTGACCACATTAACGTCTTCATCCATCTCAGTTCTAATCTCGCTGTTCAATAAAATGATCCGCGTCTAGAAACCGGAATGTGTTCGCATATCAGTCCACCTAAAATTTACCCATATTTTTAATTTTGCCAAAAAAACACCACTCGATTTAAAATGAAAACCTATGTTTTGGTTTGCCTCGTTAGTTTATTTTTATTCGCGATGTGCGACAGATGGCAGCTGATCGTGAAAAGAAGTCACAACCCGTTTCATAAGAGAATCTACGTTGACGATTTCGACAAATGCGATTCAGTTTGCGAGCCAGGCTGCACCGGAAGACTTTTCAATGCAACTGATGCTCACCGATTGACTTTCATGACTGGTAAATGCGAAGTGGCTATATTTCTCATGGAGCTCGGAGTGAATTGCACGTATTGGGCTTGCATATGTTATGGGATTCCTTTATTCAATAATACCCTTATACCAAATCCTTAGTAGTTTGTGTAGATCCCTGAGTAGAAAAATAATAAATTTCATTCGTTTTGTTTTACCTATTTGAAAAAAATATCTAAAAAATAAATAAAAATATACGTGTAGTATTGTTAGATAGCCCAATTCGAAAAGCCACTTCGTGTACCTAATCGAGATGATGACTGATGACGTGTTGTCATCAATTCAGATTTTTTTTATTACAAATTCTATCCAAGTATATGAACGAAGAAGTGAGAGAAAATTTAGCGAAGAAAAAATTGAACAACGAAATAAAATGTTCGTACTTTTTGCCTAAATCCAAAATTGTAGGAGAAGTACCAAAAACATATTGGGCAGAAATTCTCGCCAGATTAATTTACCTACTTATTCAAATAATCACTCTCGTGAGGAAAAAAATTTCCCTACCAAAGAAGTCACAAATTCTTTCCATTTTCATTATTCAAAATGGGTGACAGGATCAGTAAGTAAAAAATTCGAAATTTCTTTCAAAAATTACCCCACATGGTCCTTCACGCGAATCACTTCACTGATTAAAATTTCAATTTTAAATCGATAATCAAAAATTCATTTACAAAACCTTGATTAAATCAGCTCAAAATTTCCATCCTCGTATTAACCACTTTCTTGAGAAAAAATAATCAATCAAAAAATTAATCTCAATTCTTTGGAAATCTACTTTAATCATCCATTTTACACAACCGACCACTTGATCGACTCTCCCATCCATCTAAATTAATCTGTGCCAATCTGCACATAATAAATTGAATTGATCTCTTATGAAATTTAATTCGCTTTATTATCTATTTCTTCGTGTATTCAATAATCCCTATTACGTGTTGTCGCGATACATTCGAGTAAATTAACCAAACTTCATTCATGTACTTTCGACGACACACCATGCACAACTTGTTGCTGTGTTTTTTACTATTTTCGTGTTCGTTTATTGAAATATTCAGCCAGATTCAAAATCCATACCACTGCAAAATGTACGTTAACGAGCATACCAAATGCTTGGAAGAATGCGGACCCGGATGCAAAGGTAAACTGGGATTACCGGAAGGAGCGCCAGTTTATTTATACGGTGATTGTATGCTGAATCATGTGAATGCTGCTCCAGTACCGACGATACGCTTTCGCAAGTGTTTATGCTTCAATTTGAGCATAACTAATTTCGATGTTCGCAGGTTGAAGCTCAAAAGAAAAATGCTTCCTTTCTGAAACTCCTGCACTGCTTTTGACCACAGTGTCCAAATAATGGGAGTACTCTTTTCACGTATTTTCAATTATTTATTTATTTTTAAAAAGTAAAATAAGATTATTTCGATAATTTTAAGTATCCCTTTCTTTCCAATTCCACTCTCAATCAACAGAGAGATTTTAAACCATTCGTTATTATTTTTTTCTCTTCTATATCTATAAATATATTACCCATATTTTCAATTTTATTTTTCAATTTTTGGATTTTGGACCACGTCTTCTCTCGCTCGAAACACCTCTTAATTTTTTTCTCTTGATCGCAGTGTTGCCATTCACTTAATAAAAAATCCATCCTCATTTCTTTTTTTAAAATCCAACATTCAATTCCAATTTATTCTTATCAAAATCTTTATTTCGATACAAATTCATCGATCGAGATATCAAAACTTTCGTCTCGTGATTTTCAACTTTTCTAAAAAAAAAAGAAAAGTATAATTTTTCTGAACCAATTATGAACCACCAATGGTACGTATGCTTCCTAGTTGTCTTTCTCGCTCGAATCTTGGTGGTGATCGCGTACATCCGTAATTTATACGACTTGACGAACTACCCAACGATGAAAGCATGCCTGGAAAAATGCGGACCAGGCTGTCGAGGAGAATTGGAACCGGAAGAGGCGATGACTGTTTACGAAATAGGCAGATGCACGTATTCGCACAGTATCTTCAGTAACGAGACCATTGCTTGTACTTTTTACGAGTGTCGATGTGAGAAAATGATCAAAGATCGAACCTTCAAGCCGTTTATCGTTCAGAATAATTTCACGTTCGGATGGTGGAGACGTAAAAATACCACTTATAAGTTCAATAATAGAGTAGGAGGTAAATTAGGACCGATTAATCCGCATAGAGCTGGTATTTGAGTGAAGCGAATTTTTTATGGTGAATTGAAATTTTATTGGCTATTTTATTCATCGTTTTGATTTTGGAAGAGGGGAAAAATTAGTGAAGATTTTTTTTGGATGCGGGATAATCTACACTTTTATCAATTGGCACGGTTTTGTTATCAAAAGTCAAAAATACCACTTCGACTTCCTGTTATTATAACCTCATTTGAATTTTGATTCCCTCCTTCCCATATTTGGATTTTTTTCAAGTATATTATTTTTTAATCGGCGGGTAATTTTCATTATTTCGTTTTGACAGTGTACGTATAAATTCACTATTATTGTATTTTATTAAAGTATTTTGTAAAAATAAATTTCAAATAAAAATTTATTTATAGTTATTCAACTTTGAAAATGAATTATTATCAAAGGTAAACAGAAACATCCACCACATCACCAAAAATGTGCGTTAAAAAGTTTTTTTCCTTCGAAAAAATCTTTGAAAGAATAATTTTTTTCAAATTTCATTCACAATTTTAAACAAATTAAAATTTTTTGAAATTTTAAATTCTTTTCTATTTTAGATACTTAATTTAAATAGTTTCATTTTAATTTTTTGAAAAATTCTAAACAAAATTTTTTACATTTTTTTTTTGCAAAAATCTATTTTTTCAAACTGAGTAAAAATTTTCCTTAAATTATTTTGTAACTTTGCACTTTTTTTTTTTTTTTTTTTTTTAATTTAGTACCTACGTGAATGATTTTTAAATCTTTAATTAAAAATATTTTTCTCAATTTTTCTGAAAAATTTTCAAAAATTTTCTTAGGAAAAGTTTTTATTAAAATTTTTTCAAGAAGTTTCTTTTCTTATTTTAGTAATTTTCATTCCAAACAACTTTTTATTTTTTATTTTTGTTAAAATTTGATTTCAAATTTTCAGAAAATTTCTGGGGGTTGTCCGATTGCGTCCCATGAGGGGGGTTGACTGTGCGTACGTGCGGAAGGGACTAGTTCGATTGCGTCCCAAAGAAATGCGTACGTGCAAAATGGGCTAGTCCGATTGCGTCCCAGTTCATGTGGAGGCGAACTGGTTCATACCCCAAAAATATTGTTTAGTTAAACTTGAGTGGGGAAGTCATGGTCTCGTGAGAAAATATTTTTGGAAAAAATTACTTTCAAGAAATTTTTAATATAAAAAGCTCGAAATTCATTCATACTTCCCTCCCGCCCCCACAAAATCCTAAAAAAGTATTTTCAAACGAAAAATTTGAATGCAATGACCGAAGAATTCGATTTTTTTTTAATGTTGTATTTATAATGTGAATAAAATAATTTTAAAAAATCGTGTTACTGAGTCAAAATTCAGAAAAAAATTCTAAAAGAAGTTTTACATTAGAAATTAAAGCCACAAAAGAAGAAAAGTTATCATTGAAAAAAAAATGTTCCAAATACCTAAATAATCCGAAAAAGTCGAAATTTCAAATTCAAAAAAATCACTTGAAAAATGAATAGGTATACCTACCATGGAAAGAGTTTTGAAATAATTTCAAAAAAATTTGTGTTCAACAAAATTTGTAAAAAGTTTATTTTCCTTGAATTGTTTTTAAACTTAAATTTTTTTAACGGGGCGCAATTGGACTATTCATATTTGCACGTACACATTTTCGGCGGGGACGCAATCAGACTACCACCTGATTCACGTGCGCATTTTTTCGGGACGCAATCCGACTACTCTTTTCGTCACGTATACACATTTGGGACGCAATCGGGCGATCCCCAAATTTCTATAAGTATTAAAATATATTTATATCTTTTAAAATTCGATTTTAAATAGTATCAAAAAATCTTCTACAGTACACATTCTAATTTTCGTTGAAAAATTCTTTCAAATGAATAACAACTTCGTTTAAAATTTTTCTCAAAGTTTTGTACCAAACTTTTTTTTCAAATTTCATTCAGAATATTTAATTTTTTGAAATTTCAAATTCAGAATAATTTTTATTTAATTTTCTAAAGAAAAAATTAGGATTTTATTTATTTATTTTTTTGTATTTCTTAGAAACATTTCGTACAAAAACTATAATAGGTACATATTAATTGAAATTTAGGTACCTACAGTTTTTTTTCCTTAAATTTCAATTCATTATTTTTAATTTTAATCTTTTTTCAATTTTTCTGAAAGTTTCTCCTGTGACCACTTCTCTTTTTCAATTTTGTTGAAAACGTTTTCTAAATAAATTTCACTCAATTTAGTAGGAACTAATTTTCAAGATTTTTATCCAAAACATTTCTCAAAATATTAATTTTACGTTCCTACTTACTTATTTCATAGAAAGGATTGAAATTCCATTTTAATTTCCCCCCAGATTTTTGTAAACCTAAAACATGTCATTTTTAAAAAATTTTAATTCAAATTTTTTTCTTCAAACTTTTGAAAAAATTTCTGAAAATATTCTACATAAAATTTTTTGTAAAATTTATGCCAAACTGCTTATCATGTATATAATTTAGTTGAAAATGTTTCCTAAATTGTTCCAAATTTTACTTCAATTTTTTAGAAAAATTCTGTACTCACACAAATTTTTAAAATTAAAAACATTTCTTCAAATAATTTTGTAAATCAGTATTTTTTTTTAAACTCGAGATTTTTTTCAAATTTTTTATTATTTCATTTTGTACAAGATCGACATATTTTTAGAAATTTTATACAACCACCTTTCTTACAATTTTTAAAAACTTATCAAGAAACATTTTTCAAAATGTGAATAGGTACGAATTTTGTTTAGTACCTAGATGATTTTTTTCCAAATATCAAATCAATTCTTGAAAAATTCACTTGCCAAGACATTTTTAAAAATGTTGCAAAATTTTATTCAATTTTTAAAAAAAAATCATGTTTTGGAAAATTTGTTGAAAAAAGTTTTTAAAAGTGTGATTAGATTTTTTTTTTCGCATGAATTTTTGTTGAGCAAGAAGAGAAGGAAAATTCCACAAAACAGTTCCCTGACATTGGTCTCTGAATCAAGCCATAGATTTTCCAATATATTAAGCCCTGTTTACACAGAAATCGACATAGGTCATTTCACATTTCCAACTAATCGAAATGGTATCATTATCGTTTTTCTCAATCGCTAATTTCAGATAAATTCATCGATCTGAAAATCGATTGTATGTATTGCCACATACACGACGATAATCGGAAATATTTATCAAACAAACTTAATAACACATAAATGTTGTTACGAACCCAATTTCAATCAAATATTATTGTATTTGTGCAAATTAACATCTCCATTTAGGACCATAATGGTAAGTAAAAATCAACGTCATTACTTCCTAAAGATATCAGTAGAGCCACACTTCACTTATTAGAATCGAACTGCAAAGTTATTGTTCAATCAGAGGCCACTACCAACTTTTTATCTCTTCTGAATCACTACACAAATTTTCTGTATAAAATTTCGACGAATCACGGAGTCTACAAATCAATCTTTGAATTCCACAACCAACAACATTGTCAATTCACCTATATCAATATTTTTACAGATTCCGATAATGTACGCTGAAAAACGTGATCTCTTGGGCTTCATCTGCGTTCAGCTGTTCTCAGTTGTCCTGGCAGTGCCGCAGCAAAATTCTAGCAGTCCTTCAATCAACATGCCCACAACCACATCCGGTAAGTAAACTTTCCTCCTTCGTATTTCTTTTCCATATACTCGCGAGAGAGCCCTGGTAAATTCTTTAAATCTCCCTTTAAAACACCACCATATCCACCTCAGGTTTATTTTAAACCTTCTTCTTTATAGCCTGGAACGGTCCTTACATCGGTCGACACGATATCCTAAACTTGGTCACATCGCAAAACCCTATATTGATCCGTTACTCGAATCTAACACCTCCGATGACCGCCCAGCAATCTAAATTTTATCGCGATTACGTCCAAATAAACGCCACCTTGGCCAGACTCACATTCTACCAAACCCTATTCCAAGACAACGCTCGATGGAAAATGGAACGACAAGTTGGTTGATCACACAAAAAAAATTACTCCACGCGCATCTCTCTCTTTAATCGCACACCGCTGCTGTCCTGTTCACAGATCAGAATCACAGCATCGACAGCTTACCACCTGTTCACCTACGATGAAGAATCGACCACCAAGGGTCGTACCGTTTACGACTGGCAGAATAAAATAGGCTCGATGGCGATCCGAGATAGACCTCAGACCGTCTACATGCAGTATGGCAGCGATCACGAAGACGTCGCTTTGGCTCTGCTTGAAAAGAAAATCAAATCCCAAGGAGGGTGCTACCTGCGCAAGAAATGTGGCATTTTGGTCAACACCAATTTACCCTGGATTGGATACAGTCCGGATGCCATTGTGAAGACTCCGAACCAGACATTTCTCATCGAAGTGAAATGCCCTTTCATTGGCCAAGAAAAAGAAGGAATCGAATTTCTCAAAAGTGTCAGCTTCTTCAGCGTGAATTCGACCACTGGCGAGGTACAGATGCGAAAGAAACATGCCAATTATGCTCAGGTACAAGTCGGCATGCTTATTACCAACTTACCCATGGCTAAGATGATCATCTATTGCAAGAAAGCTAATGGGATTTTCGAACTCGATATACCCTTCGATTACGAATACACTGAGAATTTAATGGCTCGATTGAATCAAGTCTATTTCAAAAGGTATTTACCATTTTTAGTCGATAACCAAGATAAATTGTGGAAAACTAGTAATTTCACCTTGGAGCCAGTCAGATACTATCCTGGTAACATCAGCACCACCAATCATTGGTATAAAGAGTGGTACCAACAGCTTAGTATGGGATGAATCATTCTCCTCCCATCGAGATATATTCGACTGGTTCGATTGATATTTATACAAGCACTGCCAAGAAGTTGGAAGAAATATGGTTCACTGATTTTCATCTCGTGTAAATAGTATTATTTGTAATATAGAATACCTATAAAGAAACTTGTCTAATAATATCTTTAACTAAATTCGAGTTATTTACTTACAAACTGTCATGAAAGCCGGAATTTTTCCAACATTCAGACATTATTGTAGAACCTTGAGCTTGACCTTTATGGCAAACTCTTGGAACCAAAAAGCAAGACACTTAAAAATCATGAAAATTCCACTTTGAGAATGAACAACATTCTAAAAATTCATTTTTAAATACAAAATTTCAAATTTTTAGAAAATCTTGAAAAATTGAATAAAATGTTGAAAATTAAAAAAATTTGGCTTTTTTAATTTCAAAATTTGGTTTAATCAAAAAAAAGTCTAATTTTGAAACCTATAATTAAAATTCAAAATTTGACAAAATTCCAATTCTCATAAAATTTTTTTTATCATACCTACCTAACAAAATTCAAAAACTTTCTGAATTTTAAAAATTAATTAGGTAAGGTACAGTAAGTATTTAAAAATTACCAAATTTTGAATTTTCACCAAATTTCAAGGTATTTAAGTGCCTACCTACAAAATTTTTATAATTTTAGAAGATTATCAAACTTTAAAAATGGACGTTGTTTCGAAACATGAATATTAAAAAATTAGTTACCATAATTTTAATTACCTACTATTCAAAAATTTAAAATTCAAAGATTTTTTTAATTTTATAAAAAAAAATCAAACTTTACAACTCGACCAAAATTAAAATAATTTAAATTTAGGAATTATCAAATCTCAAAATATTATCGCTGGGTATTAAATTTTAAAATTATTTCAAACTTTTTTTTTTTTGAAAGCATAGGTAGATTAGAAAGCTGAACAGTTAAATTTAATTTTTTTAATTCAACTGAATTTTAAAAATTGACAAAATTCAAAAAATCGTCAAAATTTCAATTTTAATAAATTTTGAAAGCATTACTAGCTAATTTTTTCAAATTTCGAAAATTGATTCAAATTTAAAAATGACTGAAATTCAATTAGTTACAATGGCATTTATGGTATAAATTTTGTCAAGCTGAAATAAATTAATCACATTTCAAGGATTTAAGAAATTTTAAAATTCAACATAAAAAACTTTTTAAACAAAATTTTAAAAAAAAATTACGAATTTTAATTATTTGAAAATATACAAGAAAATTTTTAAAATTCTCAAAACTGTACCAAAACATTCATTAGGTACTCACATTTCAAAAACTCATTCAATTTCGAAAATTTATTTGAATTTAAACATGTCCGAAATTACTTACAATTTTTATTGAATTCTGACATTCTTTAAAATTTTGAATTTCTATCAAATTTAAAACAAAAAAAAAATATCCAAATTTTAAAATCTATCTTCAAAAATTTATTTGGTAGGTATAATTACATATAAAATTAATAAATTAACCAAATTTGAATTTTCATTCAAAGTTCCAAATACTTCAATAGGTACATAATTTTCAAAACTTTTGATAAAACTGTAAAAAGTTCTCAAATTTAAAAAATGATCCAATTTTGCAAATTTAAATTTAATAAATTTCAAAATACTTAATAAGTACAATACAGAATTTTTAAAATTTTTAATAAAACTGTAAAAATTTCTTAAATTTGAAAAAATGATTCAATTTTGAAAATTTTAATTTATTGAAGTTTATTAAAAATTATCAAAATTCCAATTTTCATCAAATTTTAATGCTTTGCTATTTTTTTCTCACAATTTCACATATTTCATAAATTTAAAATTTTTCAAAAATTGTAAAAATAAGCTGTCATACCTTTCAAAATTTCTAAAATATCATCTAGGTACATCTTCATCAAAAAAAATATATATTTCTTGGCAAAAAAATGAACTTTGATGTAGTTCTAATACATAAATACTTTATTTGTAGATCTTATCCCTGACATACGAGTAAATTAAAAATCTCTCAAAGAAGAAGATGAACATTTAATGCCTATCAAAAGTTTGATATCATTGATAAAAGCATTAGTTTCGAAAATAAAAATAGGCGAGTTATAAAACGAATAATTAGGTACATTCAAAAATATAAATAGTTGAACAATAATGTACTTTTCATAAATTCCACCTTGTTCTTTGGTGAGGTGCAACTCATCAGTGGTAGGTAAAGGTAAGTGTTGAAATTTCCATTCTTGAAGTTCGGAACTGTCTACAATACTAATTAAACCGTCGAAAATCATTAAAAATTTGTTTCGATCGCTTCATATTTTTAAATTTGGAATATTTGATCAAATTAAGTAACGTTTTCGAAATTATTTCAACTTTGAAAGTCTTCTCATTCCATTTAAAAAAAAAAATTGGGCACCATCGAATCGTTGCAAAATATTCTATTATGATTTTTTGTTCAATTTTTCCAGCTTAAAATTTGGCACCAATTACTTTTGGCAGTCAGCTCACAATGACTCGGAATATGGTGATATTTAGCATCATAATACAACTCTTAGGTAAGTTTTCCAATCATCCAAAAACATATGTACAAAATTGTCCCATTTGAAAATTTCAATGTTAACTTTTTCAGATGGAGTCAGTACTTCACACTCATTTTCGTCTGCCCTCGAAGAATTGAATCTTTTCATGCATAGTAAGTCATCTCGTACACAATTCCTCATCTTCTCGACACCCTTTTAAATCACCCAAAAAGTCCCCAGGCGATCGTAAATCTCACTTGAGCTGCATCCTATTCGGCGACACAGCCTGTCAAATAACTTGCGACGTCCTATGTGACCTGTACGGCTGCCAAAGCCAAGCCAAATGCAAAGATTTCATATCCTGCGACTGCGGTGAGATCTACACAGTGAATTCAAAGCAGCTGACCATCGACCAGTACAAAAAACTGAACTTGACCGACCTTTGGTACCACTATTTCGCCAAATCGCTCGTATCGAGACGACTTCTTTCGAAAATCAGTCGTCTCGATGCCAATTTCATCTCCAACTTGACAAGCTTACTCCGCCAACCTCACATGACTGGTATCGTCGTACGAAACGAATTATTGAAAGTATATCCCAAATGGTTGTTGGTGCATTACGTACGTCCCTTGGAAAGAGGCCACATTAGGGAAATCTTCGACGACGATATTACGAAAGGTATCAATGCAGAACGATTCAAATCGTACATTGATAAAACCATCGATTCGATAGTAAATCGACAGTGGTCTCAGATCAAGATGATGACCAACGGTATCTTTGCTTTGCCCAGTTTATTCAAATGTCTCACCGACGAAAAGAACGGTCGATACATTATCAGTCAACTACTCTGGTTCCCCAATAATACTTTGCTCGATCTGATCAGCGAATATTCACAAAGAGTCGAGTTCTACGACTTTTTTCGTACCCCGAATTCTACCCTAACAGCCAGCGATACTGAAAATATTGCGTATAATTCTCTTAAATCACACATATTCCAAGCCATCGAAAACCTTACCGATCAATTATTCGATAAAATACATGACATGAAAAGGAACCACGAATTGCTCCGATTGACCAACTATATTCGCAATAAAAACGACGTCAAAAATTTACTATCTCTAATACTCATGTTTCCCAATGATTCCATGTTCGAGTTGATGCGTAATCTTATAATGCAACAGCATAACGACACTTATACGATTCGACAATCGTCTTCAACTCGGTTACATATTTTGCCCCACCAAATAGACGAACTAGTCGCAGCCAGTGTGCTGGAAAGACTCCTAAGAATGAAAATACATTTTGAAGATTTGGCCAAACTGAGGACCAGATTCAGATTGACCACACTAACCCCAACAACGACAAAGCAGAAACCAACAACCATTGAAAGAGAACCTATTTCGATTTCTTTTTACAATCGAATCAAGCGTTTATTGAGCTTTAACGTTTGAAATGAGGAAACCAGAAGATCAACAGAAAGTCGTCCAACAAGAAGCGAAATATAATTTTTATGCTTCACTAATGCCATATGATGAGTTATTTTATTTGTAAATAATTTACATGATTTTTTCGAATAGATTGGTAGAGTCTTGATTCAATAATTTTTAATTAAAATTTAGTCAAGCGTAACTAGAATTTTTAAAAATTATCAGAGATGATATTCGATACACTTTTAATGAAAGTATTAAATTTTTGCAAAATAAACGGATCGAAAATTTTTCTTCTACCGAAAAAAATCCCTCCTTCATAGAAGTTTCTTCTATTTATGTTGATTTATAATTTGTTTTTAGTGTGCGTAAGCACACTATTGGTTTCAGTCTTGAAGTATGAAATTTTGAAATAGGTTTATCGAGGTTAACTCACTATGATGGGATGGATTTGGTTCAAATTTTCAAGGAATGTAGAGTTCATGAGGGCGGAGGGCCAATGAGATTTATGTGTGAATCTAATGAGTAATTATCGAGATAATTGCAATTTTCACTTGTAAAAAAAAAGGGAAAAGGGAACATTTCTATTATTCATATCTTATCTTATCTTGGGGCAATAAATTTAAAGTGTTCAAAATCGAACAATGGTCACGTCGCAGCGTCCTCTTTGTGCTCTGCCGTTTTATCTTTTTTGGGGCAATAAATTTAAAATGTTCAAAATCAAACAACAGTCCGTGTCTAGTTCTTATCTTATCTTTGCTTAGGGCAATAAATTTAAAATGTTCAAAATCGAACAATGGGTCAGACTTGTGGTCTGCAGTCTTATCTTTTTTCGGGGCAATAAATTTAAAATGTTCAAAATCGAACAATGGGTCGATCTAGTTTTCAGTTTGAATGAATGGGAAGGTGGTGTGCCTATGCGATGTTGGTGGGGGTCATTTTTTCATCCAGTATGGTTTTTGATGACGAAGAGTGCACATCGAATTTGTTCTCTTTGTCATCCTTCAGGTCGATTTAGGACCTCAAATTATTCAATTAAATTTGTTTCGTGTTTGTGCTGTTGTCTTTTATTATTATTTTGTTTGGTTTTGTTTAAATAAAATAAATTTTGTTTGTGGTTGCAGTATTAATTAATCAGGTAAGAATTTTGATTTATTTTTAGTTTTCATTTTGATAATTTTTTTATTTGCAGATCCTTTTAATGTGTTCAAAGTTTGCTCTCGCGATTTTTTATTTCGATTTTTGCTTTCAATTTTTGCTTCTTTTTTTGAATTTTATTTATTAGTGAGCTTTTTTGCTTCTCTATTTTATTCACTGTGCTTTTTTAAATTTACAATTTTTTTAATACTTCCAAATTCTTTCAGTGTGTTCAAATTTTGTTTATTTTAAAACAAGCGTACAATTCAATGAAGCAGGCTTGTCATAATTTCGTAACGAAGTACGATAAAAATTACAGCCGACGAAGTAGGCTTGTTATAATTTCGTAACAAAGTACGATAAATTGCAGCCAATGAAGCAGGCTTGCTACAGTTTGTGAACCATTTGATTCGAGATGAAGGTAAAAATGAAAAAAAGGAAAAAGTAAATCAGCCAAAAGCCAGCGAAAAAAGTATAAAATGAAGATATGTAAATGAATCAAAAGATGAAATTGAGACGAATCATTCATCAACAACAAACCAAGTTCCATTAACAACAGAAGTTGAAACAAAAACATCAAATTTAACACCAAAACGAAGCAAAATGCAAACAAAGAAAAGGAAAAATGAATCTGGTGGTGAAATTGAAATCATGTGAAAATTCCACAGACCTTAGAATTTAAAATTAATGAACAGAACGTCATCCAAAATAAATCTACAAAATAAAAGAAACCGCGCTTGTTTGATAACTACAAAAGAGACACCTAAGTATAATAAAAAAGGAACCCACAAATATTTGCACCAGTTGTGGTAGATTGTTTTTTGAAAAAGGTGTGAAAAAAGTAGTTTTAGAAAATGAGTTACTAGAGAAATATTACTTAATAAAAGAAAGTGATGAAATATGTATAAATTGTCACACATAATTATGTTAAAAAAAGTAAAATTCCTCCATTGTATGAGAAAAATTCTGAAGTATAATTATATATTCAAGAAAAATAATAATTTTTTTTTTCATTCATTGCATAAATTCTCCAATAGAATCGTGAGACAAATAGTAGGTATCTATCTATTTAAAAGCTACGCACACTGTTAGAGCTGCGCTAGCGCAGGTGTCTAGTTTTTTATGTTGCTATTTTTACACTGAAATATAAATGTGTCTGAAAATCTCAATTTTACTTTTCTAACGTTATTTTAATACCTAGTTACTCAATTGAAATTTTAAAGTTTACAAGTTTACAAAATAAATTAAAAATTGATTTTTCAAAATTTGAAATTTTTAATTTTTATAAATTTCTAAATTGGGTACATAAAATACTTTCTTTCTTTGTTTTTTTTTCTTTTTATCAAAACTAAAAAAATTTGAAATTGGGAAATTTTTGGTGAATTTTGAAAAATGACTGAACTATAATTTCTATAAAACTCTTATTTTCATAAGAAGTTCATTTTTTAATTTGAAGTTTATAAAAAAAAAAAAAAAAAAAAAACAAGATTGTTTTCAGAATAAGTATACTTAGGTAGGTATTATTTTATTTTCGCATTTTTTTGACAAATTTTTCAAAAACATCAATTCTTCATTTTCAAATACAAATTGTAATTGTAAATCCAAAAACAAAAACAAAAAAAAAAACATAAAATTTTTAATTCTTGTACCTAAAAGATTTTTCTTTTCAATTTGGAAAAAGGTAAATCAATTTTTAGAATAATTTAAAATTTTGAAGATTTTTAGAAATTATGAAAAAAGCGAAATCTTTGATTTTTCATAAAATATGTAGGCATAGGTATTCCATTTTGCTATTTAAAAATTAATTGATTGTTTGTATTGCACATTTTAAAAATTGTTTCCAAAATAGTTCTTTTTGTAGGTAGTGTAGTGTGAGAATTTTTTAAAATTGTAATGGCAAAATCAAAAATTTTGAAAATATTGAGAATGAAAAAATACTTGAATTTGTACATTTTCAAATTTATTCGGAAATGTAATATTCTTTTTCAATTCAAAGTGATAATTTATTTGAAAATATTCGACCTTACTTCGCTTGAACAGCAATTATTTCTTAGTTTTTGATTACCTAATTCAATTTTTTTTTCTTTGGAGGAAACATCTTCATTATTTTTTCATGTATTATTATCTTTTCGAATAAAAAATATTTAAATTTGCTCGAAGAGAAAATTGAAATATACATGGTGTCTAACAAAATCTCAAAACAAAATTGCAGGACTTTTGCAGGAATTCAGTTTGAATTTTGCAGGTGTTTTTTTTCAACAGTGTCTTTTTAAAATGTGACCCCCCCCCCCCAAAAAAAAATTGAATAAAACATAAAAAATCGGGGAAATTAAAAAAAAAATTAATAGTTTTTTATATGAAGTTTGAAAATTTGGGGGAAAAGTAATTTTGAATAAAAAATTAAATAAGTAATTCAATAATTATTTCAAAATAAAACAAAATTGATTTTTGATTGGATTAAAAACCAGGAGAATATTAAAGTTGCCTGAGCGAAGCGAGGGCGAATTTTTTTGAAAAAATTGCACTTTTAAAAGAAAAAACGTACATTTTTTTGTAAAAATTCTGAAAACAAAACATAATTTTTGGTTAAGAAGAGACAATAAAGTAACATGTTGCCTGAGCGACGCGAGGGCGAAAATTTTGAGAAAATTTGAATTTTTAATTTAAAAACAATGCATATTTTCACTTGAATTGAAATGAATGACCGTTTTTTTAAATCAAAAAAGCAGGACGTTTAACCTAATTTTGCCAAAAAGCAGGACTTTTGCAGGACGTTTGAGAAAAAAGCAGGACTTTTGCAGGTTGTTAGACACCATGATATAGGCACATATTTTTTGGAGAAAAAAATTGGAGTAAAAACTCGAAATGGTAATTTTGATTTATTAAAAAATTTCTTTTTTTAAAAATAAAAAGTATTTAAATTAAGAGAAATTTTTCATTTTTTAAATTTTTTTTGGAGGAAAAAATTTTCAAATTTTTTTGAAATAAGAAATTCTTTCAACTTTTCAGATTCCAAAATATTTTTCATTTTTCGAAATATTTTTTTTTTTTTTTTTTAAATTAAAAAATTGAATCTCTTTCTAAATTGAAATTACATATTTTTTTCTAAATCTAAGAAATCTTCCAATTTTTTGGATTTTTTAAATTCTTTTTTTCTTGAAAGAAATTTTCTTGTTTTTTGGAAGTAAAGGTTTTTTTTTTTTCATTTCTCGTTTTTTTTTTTTTTTTTTTTTTTTGGATAAAAAGTTTCATTTTTCTGAAGGAAAAATTGTATGTTTGTATTTCTCTTATACAATATGATTTTCAAGTTCTTTTTTGGATTTTAAAAAGAATTCCATACAAAAAATGTGATTTTTTATCCAAAATAATTTTACTACGGGAGATTTTTTCATAAAATAAGTATAGTGATTTTCAATGAAATAGAAATTTTTATGCAAAATATTTCAAGATTTCCAACCTAAACTGAGATTTTTGGAATGTTTCTAAATTTTCTTTACAACCAAACAGATACACAAGAGATTTATTTGTGCATAATTTTCATTACAATTTTTTTCTATTGGGTCTTCAAGTACAGAGATAGGAATTTCTTTTTTGAACAGACGGTGTTCTTTGGGAAAAGGAGGCTTTGGAAAAATGTAACCCCGCAGATTTTTTCAAATTATAAAATCCCTTTCAGCTTCACAACTGCGACGAATTTTCATTTAAGATTACACCACCCGAAATTTTATAAATTTTTAATTTTGAAAAAGGATTTATTTTATGATTTGATCAGATTTTTTTTCTCTAATTCAAAATTTTAAATCATTTTTCACGATATTTTATTTATTTTGATAATAAATTTCTTCAACTTTTCAAATTTTATAAATTTCAAGAATTTACCGAATGAAAAAGTATCTGCCAATTTATTTTTCATCTAAAATTTTACTTTAAGAAAACAATTGGAATTTTAATGAAATGAAATGAAATTCGACAAAATACTATTTACCTATTTATTTTTTTATATTCCGTGAAAATATTCACGGAATAATTACATACGAATACGAGTATCTTGAGAGTAAAAATAATTTTGCAATCATAAGTGAATAAATTAGAAATCTAATACTCGTTTATCGCGATTATCTATCAATTTCCTAAATGGAAATATCAAAATGAAGAGATAACTATCACTTCGAACGAACGAAGAGCAAACAGCATAATTCAAAATAGGTAAATGGTATAAAATAAAGTCATCCATTTTTCGTGTAATTTGTAATTGTTTTCCATTCAATTTTTTCGTGAAAAAGATTCGTTATGATATCGTTGCAAAAGCTTCTATATTTTATAGGAGGTATCTATCTATACTTCAATCTTCATAAATAATTGTTGAACTTGACAAGCCACAAAACACTTACGTATGATATTTTTTCATTATCATTATCTTAGGTTTATCCATTTTACAACCTTCAATATGTCAAAAATGGAAAGAAATGGAAATCGCCCAACAACAGTCTTCTGTATACTCGAATTCCACCAAATCACCACTAGACGAGCTCGTATCCGAACTGTCCCCAAGTAGGTACGTCCTTTTTTGCATTTCTTCCTCGTATACTCGAACCTAAGCCCTGACTTTTCTTTCTCTCGTAGACCGATCACTCTCACTCGAATGCATGGTATTCGGTCATCAAGGCTGCAATTTCGTCTGCGATCTAAGGTGCCTAATGTATGGATGCGTTTGCGCCGGAATCTGCGTACCCAATAGCACCCAAGATACCTGTGACTGTCGCGAAGCGTACCTTATCGGAGACGCATACATAAGCGCGGAATTCTTTCGATTTCTACCCCTGGCTGACCTATGGAATTACCGTTTCGAGCGCAATATTGCCTCCATCGTCGTAACAAATTACATCAAACTGGATCTAAAAACAACGCAAGCGGTCGGATCGCTACTCCAGGATCCTCATATCAGCGGCACTCAAATCAAACTCAAATTAATGCGAATGTTCCCTGATGCAGATTGGCTTTTGAGACACTTGAAGCCTATTATTCGCGGTAAAATTGATCGATTCTTGAGCCCACAAAGGCATTTCGATTATCATAATTTTACTTATTATTTGGACGAGTACGCTAGAGCCAAGTACGCCGATATCGAACATATCGCAATTAAAAGCATTACCAATTTTGAAAATTACCTCAAGGATGAGGAAAATATTAAGTTCACGGCTAGGCAATTGTTGCTGTTTCCTTTCAAGCAAATGACGGAGGTTATGGAGACGTTTACCGCTACTACTGGAATCTCGTACGAAGAACTTGTCAATAAAACTGATATCCATTCGTTTACTAGTCAGGACCCTAATCATCAACTCACTTCGAAGCAAATTGACGAAATTATTCGAGCTGGAGCTTTCAGCCAGTTGTTGGAGCTCAAATCTAAACCGATACCGAATAAGAATAATAAGGAAGAGAAAAATTAATCCGAAATTGTAAAATTGATATAAAAATGATTGAAATGATTGATGAAATATGGAGCGATGCCCAAAATCAATTATATACCACGAAAAATATCGATTATACAGATGAAAATTTTTTTAGTATCAATATTACAATTTTTTAAATTACAGAATATTGGAAAAATCGATCCTAATTGACAAGACATTTCTACTGTCAATTTTCGAATAGAGGATGACTTCGACTACAACCAATAATTTTATATAGGTCATAATAAATTCTCGTTTACAATTTAAAAAAAAAATTTTTTTTTAAATGTAAGTATATTTAAGATAATTTAAATCTCATCTAACTCGTCAAACGTCATTAATCCAAAAATAACACATAATATTGTCCAACAAACTCTTGAAATATACCTACCTAATTGTAAACAGCAGATTTAAAAAAAAAAAAAATTTCGATAATTTTCAAAAAAAAGGAAAAACTTAAATATAGGTACCTACGAAAATTTATCAAATTTTGAAAATGAATCCAATTTTTGAAATTATATATTAGGAATTTTGACTAAATTCAAGAAGGTTATCAAAGTAAATTTGAAAAACTTCATAATTTTTGAGGATTAATAAATTCTTGAAACTACGTGCTAATCTTCAAATTTTTATCAACACATACATTTTACAAATTTGGAATATTTACCACATTTTAAAGTTTTTTGAAAATTTAACCAAATTTTAAATTTTCATTTGTTTTACAAATTAAAAAAAAAATCCATCAAAATTTATGAATTATTGACTTTTTCAATTTTTTTTTCTTCTACTTTTAACAGTTGTTATAAAGATTGAAAAAATGAAAAAACAAATTAATACATATTTGGGGTTTTTACCAAACTTTATAAATAATTTTTCAAATCTCAAGGATTTGCTGAATTTCAAAAGTTTTCAACATAAATCAAACTTTGAGATTTGATCGGATTTTTAAAATTTACTAGTGTTTCAAAATGCCCATGATTTTTTTTTTTTTTTTTTTTATAATTTAAGTAGGTATGTATACAAATTTTCAATTTTCATTCCAAGTTTACAAATGTTCCAAATCTTCAAAAATAAAACTTGACAATTTGATCAAATTTCTATAAAGTTTTAACCTAAAAATTACAAAAAATACAATTTTTATCAAATTTTGAAAAATTTAAACATTGAATAATTTTCAAATTTGGAAGATTTAGGTAAGTACTCACTTCATTCTAAAAAATAATCTAACATTAAAAAATTGATCCAATTTTTATTATGTACTAATAGAAGTTCGAATTTCATTATTTTAAATTTTTTCCAAATTTTAAACATCTTTCAAATCTCAAAGATTTACTAAATTTTCCCAAATTCGAAAAGTTACGAAACTTAAAAAAATTAAATCTATCAAAATTTTAAAAAAAAAATTCAAATTTGAATTTTCATGAAATTTTAAAATTTTTTATGAATTATTAATAATTGGTAAATTTCAAAAAAAACTTTCTAATTTTTGAAATTCATAAAACTTGAAAATTGATCAAACAACAGTATTTTACTAAAATTGAAAAATTTCAATTTTTACAAAATTTTTGAAAATTATCAAACTTGGAAAATTGATCTAATTTCAAAATGCTTTTGAAATCACCAAAATGTTTATTTTTTCGTATTTCGAAATTTTAGATTCTTATCTGGATTAGGTAATAATATGTATTTTCAATATTATCCAAGTATTTTTCAAGTGTCCATAATTTTTAAAATTTTATGAAACTTTAAAAATTAATCAAATTTTAAAAACTATCCCAGAATTTAGAAAACATAATAAAATACAAATTTTATCAAATATTTAGTTTTTAATCAAATTTACAAAAAATAATAATAAAATAAATAAATAAAAATGTTTATAGGTATACTAAAAAGTGATTTAACTTTCAAAATTAAGTAATTACTTAATCAATATTAACAAAAAATTATATTTTCCTAATATTTTGAAATTTTTTCAGAATTTTCAAATTCCTCAACAAAGTAGTATAAAAATGATTTTCAAATTTTCAAATTTATCAAACTTGAAAAATTGATGAAATCGGAAAATTTTCCAATTCTCAGCTAATTTTGAAATGATTCCAAATTTTGAATTTTTACCTTTTTTTAAATTAAAAAAATTTCTGAATTTAAAAAATGTACCAAAATTTTAAGATTATAGAAAATTATTAAACTTTAAAAACTGGCCTACTTTTTAAAACTTCAATTAGATAAGTTTGAAAAATGTTTGGGTAGTGTTAGGCAGGTATTAGACGTTCAAAAGATTTTCTATTTTGTTTTCCTTCTTTGTTTCACTTGAATGATCTAGGACTTCAAATTTGAAAAATCAACTCTTTTCAGGCAAAATCGTACAAGTAATGAGCAGAAACTTTGGAAAATCTACAACAAAAAATCTAGATACTTCCATCGAAATGTTCACCATTTACGTCGATACCCAGCATCACACAGTGAATCTTATCGACGAGATAAACTCTCGCACATAACTCGACTAATCACAAGTAATCAGTATCAAACCTTAATTCAGCAGATAAACTCAAACTCGAAGCCAAAAATATTTCTCATTCGAAAAACAGAAAATAATAAACGTGTTCGTTTCTCGTATTATGATCTAGTGTCATTTTTCCATTATTTTTTTGGTGTTTCATTTCAATTTGAAAATACAATATGCTCGAGTTAGCCTCATGTTCCAAGCTGTGGTCGTCATCGCCCTCAAAATACCAACGTATCGCCATCTTCGTACTTATGTCTTTCTGTCTGAGTATCTGTCTAATGTAGAAAAAGAAACAGCATTCACATGCAAAATAAGATCAAATGTGAGTGGGCCTACTAACGTAAATTTTATTCGCAACTGAAAGAAATTTTAGACATTTTTTTTTTGCAGGTCACCATGAAACATCTGCCCTGGTTCGTCTTCGGCGTTATCTATTTCATATCTAGTACGTAAATTGTAATTCTCAAATTTAATTGTTTACTATAAATTCCAACTATTTTCAAATACACGATTCATTCATAACTAAAATCTCTCTCTTTTTTTTAAGCATACAACATAATAGAAACGAAGAAAAAAGTACAACAGACAGAAATACACGTCAAACCAAAGGTAGCTCAAAGTGAGTAAACGTTCCAGATTATTCGATAGCTAACACTACACAGCACACACCTCTTCCTAATCACCTCATACCATCCACAGTGGGCCAAGAAGGCCAATTAACCTGTCCTACTTTCGGCGACAAAGGATGCCACCTAATCTGTGAAATATTTTGCGATTTCTACGGCTGCAGACCAAATCGAGGCCAATGCTCAAATCACACCTGCCACTGCTCCGAAACATACGAAATATTTTCCAAACAGCTGGCGCCGGAGCAGCTCCAATATCTATCAGCTGCGACTCTATGGCAATACAAATTCGGCTTTTCGCCCAACGCTACGTCACTATTCTACATTTTACAGAAATCCGGCGACATATGGGAGAACGTCGAACCAGTTTTACGTAACCCTGCACAAACAGCAATCAGTATAAAATCACACATTCTATCTCTACATCCCGATTGGTCGTTCGTTCACAATTTGAAGCCGGTCAGACAAGGATACGTTGACGATTTCATCCGCGAGAATAGTAATAAATACGACGACGAGCATGTCGAACAGTACAACGACCTGGTGATGGATTATATCGCTGATAAGTACTATTATAGTCTTCGAGGGTATAAAAATAATCCTTATCTGGCCATGGGTAAACCGAACTCGCACCAGCAGACGAAGTATTTCTACAAGTTGATCAACTTATGCCAAAATCCTTGGCTAATGGATTACGTCAAAGATTTCGTCAATCGAAAAGGGTACTCTGATTCGTACCTGATGTCGTTACTGGATCCCAAAGGTAAGAAGCGAATCGCCAAAAGTGGTTTACTCAGTCTGCTTATTATATCGACGATCGATTATCTGATGACCTACGAGAAAAAATACAACAAGAGTAGTATATTTGGAAGTCAAAAACATACGGTTTATTATATTCTAAGCAAAAGACAGATCGACGAGTTGAATGATTTCGATTTCGACGATTTCGAAGAAGAAATGGCTAAAATGCAACAACAAGGTGCTTGGACATAGGCAATCACATAACGAAAACCAATGTCGATGTCGAATTTCGAAGAAACTAATCAAACAACTCGCAAAGATTATCAAGATTATATTTTCGGAAGCCGGACACGTTCGTTGTCTTTGTGAAATAAACAATTCATGTTCAAAACAACACCAAGGATTGTTATCTATTGTAACATGATATTTTCTTCTAAGTACTTACTTACCTCGGTTTCGGAAATGGAAATGCCAATTGAATGATTTATTTCGTAAACTCGAACCACAACACCACCGATTGTTAATTTTATACGACAATTTGTAGCTCGCAAGTGTTTTGTTGTAAAGACATATCTACGCGCTAAAGTTCTATAAAAATGAATACCGAACAAATTACTACGAATATCAAAGAATATCAAATACTAATTTATAAAAGAAACCGACGAATTCTTAATTAATTTTCAATTATTCACTTTCTAACAAGAAATAAGATGAAATAAAAATCAGAGACTTTTTAAACAACAACAAACTCAAGGAACTGACAAATGGCGGGGAAACAATGAAAAAGCAATGTTGCCAAATTTATAATTGGTCTAGTTTGATAAAAATAGACACTAGAGTCGCTATCAATAATTACATACTTTACTTTTTTTAGTTTTATTTTTTATTTTATTTTTTTATAATTTTTTTTTTTCAATTCTCATAATTTTCTATTTCATTTCATTTTATTTTAATATTAATTTGATTTTTTTTTTCAAGTGAAATGAGATATTAAAATTAAATTATTAAGATACATGAAAAATCCGAGTAAATTATTTTTTAATAAAATAAAAGTCTGCTAATTCAAAATTTACCAACTCCGGACCTCGAATAATTATAATTTACGACTCAAACTCTTGAAAGAATAAAATCTCGTTCGTAAAAAAACATTCCAAATTTATATGAAATAAATATATTTTCGAACATTTCTCTATCTAGAACAAAAACAAAGATAAATAAATTGGTAATGTAAATGTATTAAGATATGGTGATTGTGAACAAAGACCTCTGAAAAGAAGTAACTCCCTAGATAACCAAAGACAAAGGGTAAACCAAAAAAAAATAGTTTGTTCAATCTCTGCAAGAGGTAAAAAGAGAACATAATACGTATAATCTAGGTAATCATTTTAGAAATGATTTAAACGTAAAGCAAAAAATACATTCACATGAAAATACAGACAGGGAAGCAGACAAGTAGGTATTTACATTAAAAATTGGCCCAATAGGTATGTGATAAACCTATATGTAAGTATATTGAAGTCACTACGTACCTAGGTATACTTAATTGACAAAAAATGCCGATAGTAATTTGGAAGGCTAGAACTTGTACGGAAATTGGGTACTGTTGGGAAGTAAAAATATGTAATAAATAATGTAGCTGGTTTTAATTACGTAGGTAGATAGTAAACTTAGTAATCGAGAATGCTATTCTTTCGTCAGATTCTTTTGTATCTGAAGTCCTCCTGGGTCTACAGGACGGCGCTGTACGAACAAAAATTTAAAAATGGGAGATTAGTTCTGTTTACAACTAGATAAGTGGTAATTTGACGAGATTCTTTGGTTATACCTGTGCTGCGAGTTGCTCTTGAGGATTAATCGTTGGTGTCACAGTAGTTGTGGTAAGAATAGGTATTTCTTGACTCGATACAGATGAATCTGTACAGCTTGATGATTCTGGAATGGATTCATTTATCGATCTATCTGCAATTTAAAATTATTATAACGTTAAAACAATTCGCAAACCCAGACATAGATATCTTTTTGGGGTACGTACTTTCACTAGTACCTCCTCCGGTACCGAAATCGCAACTACTCGAGCTAGAATTTCGACTAACTGTTTCATTACGTTCGCCACTGCCGAACGAAGAAGCACTAGTACTGGTGCTATTTTTCAAATTCGGCGTCTGCTGTTTGGATCTTTTGCCACAATTCCACGATAATCGTTTATATATTCTGTTATCTTTAATATCTTGCTTCTGAAAATAAGACTATTCGCATAACTTGGTACACAAGTAGCTAACTGTGGTGAACAAAGCTAAGTGCAAAGATGCGATAAATAATTACTTTGATATCGTCGACTACGCCGGCAGTATGATATCTTTTATCACTCCTCGTCAATCGTTTCATTAACGTAGGACGTTGTTGGCTTTGGTTTTCTTGACTAGCAGCTGAAAAATTAAATAGGTAAGTCGAAATTGAAAGATTCTAACAGGAGGATATCTCGATTTTTTCGTTTTTCTCACCTGTATTGGTAGAATAATCTATATCACAACTGATTGCCACACTAGAGGCTTGCGAACAGGATGATATGTGTCTGGTTTTCAACAACGGAGGATTCCGGTTGAACGTCAACGCTGTCGATCGTCGAAGTGGAGGACTAGGAGGTGGATACGATGTACCACGAGGAGGAACACCTTTCGGTGGTGCTAGCAGCATGTTTGATGGCGGGTTTGTAATAGTGGTGTTCATTTGGTTGAGATTTGGTAACGATTGGCCCAGATTCGAGAAAACGGGCACTTGAATACTTAAGGTATTCGGACTGGCGCATTTTCTTCTGTAAGAATTCATTACGAGGTCAGAGTCACCGAGGTGTAAAGAAAAGTCATTGTAGTAAGTAAGAGATAAGCTGATGCTAACTTTGGGTTCAGAGTCGGCAACCAAAAAAATTGCAACATTTATTTTCCTACCAAAAAATTGAGATTTTTTTTTATTCCATAAGTACGAATAAGATACTTAATTATTTCCCTTCAAAAACCGTTTCTTTTTTCAAAATTTGAGAATTTTTTAACTCTTTTAAAATGAGAGAATTTATTTCAAAGAGATTGTGAAAAAAAATGAAATTTTTCTCAAAAAAGCAACAGATTTTTATTCCAAAAAATTCAGACATTTTTCTCGCGTTGATTTTTTCACTAAATATTTTTATTCAGAAAAATTAAATTATTTTCCAAAAAAAAATGAGACAAAAATTACCATTTACTGCTTTCTCCAAGAAAAAATTACATACATTTCTTCCACCAAAAATTTGAGAAATAATTATTTTCAACTTCAATTAAAAATAGAGATTTTTTTCGTTGAAAAACATTTTTTGAACTGTTGATTTTGAGAAGATTGAAAAAATCTAAAATTTTAAATTAAAAAAATTTGGGAATCTCTCTTTCCAAAAAATAAAAAGATTTTTTAGCTATTTTTTTGCTTTAAAAAAATTGAGAAAACGTTTTCACATACTACTCAAAAAAAAAAAAAAAAAAAAAAAAAATGAAAACTCGGCGCTTTGCGCCTCGCCAGGGGGACCCTACTGGTTGACTCTATTTCCACACTACGTTTGAAAGTATGAAACATAGTATATGCTTTTACTCTGTAATAAAATGTCTAAAAGTCACGAATTATTAATTTCCATAGAAATTTAAAAATCTAAAAAGTGTAATAAAAAAATGTCCAAAAGTCATAAAATTTATTTTAAAAATTTATTTAAAAAGAATGCCTGACAAAATGTCCAAAAGTCATAAAAAAGTTTCAAAATGTCAAAAAGTCATCCTTCTAAAAAAATTTCTAAGTTTCAAAATGTCTGACAAAATGTCTGAAAGTCATCTTTCTGAAAAAATTTCCAAGTTTCAGAATGTCTGACAAAATGTCTAAAAAATCGAATTTATTAAAAATTTTCTAAGTTTTTTTATGACAAAATGTCTAGAAAATGTCTAAAAGTCATAAAATTTCAAAAAATTTACAAGTTTCAAAATGTCTGACATAATGTCTAAAAAGTCGAATTTATTGAAAATTTTCTGTTTTTTTATGTCATCCAAACCTAACCTAAAACCTAACCTAACCCAATGGGGTCGGATTTTGGTCTCGGATTTTGGTCTCGGATTTTCCTGTCCTTTTTTTCCATTTTGGTCTCCGTAAAAGCATATACTATGCTAAAAAATGAAAAACTTGACAGATCCTAGAAAGTTGAGATATTTTATTCAAGGAAAAGTGAAATAAGTACCTACCTATACCTATTTTTTTTCTTCAAAAAAATTAAGTGGTTTTTCCCAAAAATATTTGTAAAATGATTTTACCCCAAAAAAATAAAACAGAATAAAATATTTTAAAAGTACTTTTTTTTGATAATATGAAAAATATATACCAACTCCAAAAATTGTAAAATTAATGTATTCTCAAAAAAAAAAAAAGTAGGTACTTTTTTCCCGATTAGATTTCATTTTTAAAGTTGAAAAATTGATTCATTGTTAAAGGGGGGGGGGGGGGGGGGTCGTCAGAAAAATACAAATTTCTTATTCAAAAATTAGATTAAGATTTGGATTTTTAAAAAAAAAAATTTTCACACCAAAAAATTGAAAAAAATTTCAAATAATTGATATTTTTCTCCTAAAAAATTGATAATTTTGTCACTTCCAGAAAATTAAAAAATTTCTTACTTATTCCAAAAAATTTTTTTAAATATTTCTTCAAAAAAATTGAGAATTTCTTTTTTTCTAAAAAATTAAGAATTTTTCTCCTAAAAACTGAAACCTCTTATCCTAAAAAAATTAGATTTTATTTTTCAATCCCATAAAAGTAGAAAAAATATTTCGGTAAAGAAAAATTGAGAATTATAAATTAAAATTTTTTCGAAAAAATTGAAAAAATTGTTCCAATGAAATCAATTTTTTTAGATTTTTTCATTTCGAAAAAATAAAAAATGAAATATTTAGCGTCGGGAGAATTGAGAATTTTTTTACTTATTTTTTTTCCGAAATATTGTTACCTATAAATCTCGTATATTATGTATGCTTCTTGAAAAAGTTAAGTTTACGTTCATTCGAAAAAATTAGGATTTTTTTCTTCCAAAAAATTGAAATTTTTTCACTCTCAAAAAATAAAAATAAAATTGATCCGAAAAAGTAAGAAATTTATATTTTGTACCAAAAAAAAAAAAAAAAAAAAAAACTGAGAATTACCCAAAAGATTTTTTTAAAATTTTTCTTTAGAACAATTTGAATTAAAAAAAAAAAAAATGGAGTTTTTCACTCTCAAAAAATAGAAAATTATTTTTAATCCGAGAGAAACGAAACAAAATTTTGTTCTAGAAAACAGAATTTTTTCATAGAAAATTGTGAATTTCTTTACTTCTATTCCAAAAAATTCTTTAAAATATTTTGCTCACTAAAAAAAATTGAAAATTTGTTTTTCTACAAAAAACAAAAAAAAAAAAACAATTGAATATTTCTTTCCTAAAAAAATAAATCCCCCCTTTAAGAAATTGAGAATTTTTCACTCAAAATGATTGAAATTTTTCACTTCAAAAAATTAAAATGATATTTAAATTGTTCCAAAATTTTTTATTTTATTTAGAAAAAATAAAAATAAAATATTTTGCCTAGAAAATTTTTTGCCTCCCAATAAAATAGAGATTTTATAATTCCAAAACGTTGTCATCTTTTATATAGGTACCTACTACCTACCTATCTCTTGAAAAAACAAATTTTATTTTTATTCAAAATAAATCTCTTTTCTTTCCTGAAAATTGAGATTCCTTTTCTTCCAAAAATAGAGAATTTCTTTTATTGCGAAAAAATTAATTTTACGTTCATTCAAAATAAATTAAGGATTTTTTCATTTCAAGAAACTGAAAAATTTTTTATTCAATAAAAAAGAAAAAAAGAAAGGAAATTATTTTATTGCAGAAGAATTGGGAATGGTTTTTATTTCGAAAAATTTTTGTTTTTTTTGTAATTAAGCGTTCACTGAAATAACTTGATTTTTTTCATACGTCTTTTTGAAAAAATTAATTTTACGTTCATTCGAAAAAAATGCAGATTTTTTTCATTCCAAAAAATTGAGATTGAGAATTTGTTCGTATTTTTAAAAAAACTGAGCAATGTTTGTAAAATGGGATTTTTTACAGACAGGTAAGTAAGTATATTCATCGAAATGATTTTGATTTTTTATACCTACTTCTCGATGAAATCAAATTTCATTTTTATTCGAAGAATTATTATTTTCAATTCAAAAATATCTGAGTAGGAAATTGATAAAATTGGATGTTTTTTCTCTGTAAATTTTTATCAATTTTTCAATTTTTTTTTATTTACAAAAAAAAAGATATTTTAGTAGATAGTTGATTTAATTTTAGTTGGGTTTAGCTTGAGCACTCGAGCTAGCTAAGTTGCCGACCACGATTGGGTTATACTAACCGATGAGCTAGAGGCTGTGCATTCTTTTCAGGAAAACTAACGGACGATATTCCTTCGTCAGAACTTTGACTAGAACCTCTAAGACAAGATAATTCGTTCTCAACGCTGATTCCTCTTGACTGGCTGATACTACTGACCGAAGATCCGACCTCGTTCAATTCGACAGATCCGCTGAAAACACGAAATCCCCATCTTTAGTATTTATAGTTTATCTCCATTTGAGAAAAATTCGCGCTCAAGTAACTACGCTACGCGGCGAAAGTACAAATGGTACTTTCGTAAGTCTGTTCATCCTTCTGACGTTTCTCGAGTATCCACTCGAAGGTTTAAAATTACCTACTGGCTTTTCACTTTAGCTTTACTATACCGTCGGTAGGTACCTACTCGAGATAGCATAAAAAGAGCCAGACATTAAGCCGATTACACAAACCCAGAGTGCTATTCACCTGTGAGAATGGTTCAGACTGCTTCCTTTACTCGATCCTCGAGGACTCTTCAAAGTATACAAATTCATAGAAGCGAGACTGTGCGATTCGCATTCGTGCTCTGTGTCCGCCTCGACCCAGCACTCTTCGTCGTATACGCTGGACGGTTGTTGGCTCAAAGCTAACAACGATGGATTGGTCATTGTCGCCGTCGTAGCTTGCTTAGCCGTTAAATACAACTCTTGCGCTTTTTTTATACTCGACGTCCACGTCTTCGGGGAGAATAAAATCATCGTAAATTCGTTATTAAAATTCCAACGCACTCGAGGTACCTAGGCGTGAAAAATACCTCTCTCTCCGAGTACCTACTTTTAGTAATTTATTGTCCGAGCACGTAAGTAAAAAAGCGGTAGCCGGAACTTTGTATTCTGTTAAATATATCACAGCCAGAAATGGAGGGTCCCTCGGTAATTCGTGGATAACCAAGCGGTCGATAATGAACGGTTGTTTTAATACTTTAAAACGCGAATCCGACTTCTTCGAAGCTGCTTTACAAACCAGCAACATATCCGTGAACAGGAAACAATGTACGTCCGCCTGCAAAAACAAAGCAAAAACATTGCCGAGCTGAGTTATAGTAGGTAGGTATATTACGTTCGAGCAGATAGGTATTTTTTCATCAGTTAAATGAAAACTCATTTTCGTAATTCGTTTGCCCTTTTTCACGCGCCAACGCTACCGGAGCTTCCTTTTCACGTATTCATTAAATAGTAAATTAATTTAGACGAATACACGAGTAGCCAAGTACGATTGTACGAAACAGTATAAATGCTTTTTTCTTCCACATACCTACTATATAAAATTAACGTAAAAAAACATCTGCTCAGTATGGGCTCATCTTTTTTTCTTACAAGGCCATGTCAGAAGTGCCAGAAACCGATTGAAATGAAATTGAAAACATGTTCAAATTGTTGTATCACTCGAGTAAGTCACAAAACCAAAATTATAGGTGCTCGGTTCGGTTAGAAAAATTTTCATGAATTTTTGAAATTTGGAATTTTGAGGAAATCAAAAAATAAAAATAAAAATAAATTCAAAAAATTATTAATTTTTTTTTTGCACACTTCCTGATAGAACTTGAAAACACAGACAAAGTTTATTATTACCTATTTTTGTCTATCTATGAAATTGAAGGGGCTAAGCGAAAATTTTTATTTCAATTTATTAAAAAAAAATTTTAAAAATAAAAAATAAAAAAAATTATTTAAAAAATTTCTTTACCCACCACCTGATAAAACTTGTAAAAACAGACAAAATTTAATTACATATTTTTGCCTATCTCTGAAATTGAAGGTGCTAAGCGACAAAATTTCATTTCAATTCATTATTTTTTTTTAAATTAAAAAATAATTTCTTTGAATTTAAATATGGGAATGTTCTCTTTCTGTTGGCAGGAGTTTTGTTATGTGTTTGAAAAATTGCCTACCACCTTTTCGTAGGCACTGTATATGTAACATACAGAAAGAATACACATTAACATAAATTCAAAAAAATAATTTGGTTTTAATAAATATTTTTTTTGATTTTTTTGAATGGATTAAAATAAAATTTTTCCCCTTATCCCCTTCAATTTTAAAGATAGGCAAAGATATGTCATAATAAATTTTGTTTGTTTTTTCAAGTTCCATCAGGTGGTGTGCAAAGAAAATTTTTTAAATGATTTTTTGAATTTTTAAAATTTTTTGATTTCTTAAAATTTTAAATTTAAAAAATTCATTAAAAAATTTCTAATAGAAACGACCACTTATAATTTTGGTTTTGTAATTTGCTCGAGTAGTACAACTTATTTCCAAGACGTCATGTCAAGCTACAACTTTTGTTTGAAATTTTTTTCAATTGGACCCCCACCTCTACCAGTTTTTAATAATAAGTATCTAAGTCATATTATTATGCAGAATTGGAGGAGAGGAAAGGGGATAATCAAAAAATGTATAATAACAAAAATTATTTCTAGGACCTCGATCTACAACTTCTGTTTGAAAATTTTCTCAATTGGACTTCTCCCTCAATTAAAAAAATATTTACCTGATATTATGTGAAATCGGAGTAGAGGATGAGCAAAAATTAATTCTTTCATTTTAATTAATAGAAAAAAAAACACAGGCGTATTTAAGGGGAGGGGGTTTGGGGTCCAATCCCCTACCATTATAAAAAAAAAACCTTTAAAATACCTCAAAAACCTTGCATAACAAAGATGCTCATTTTACATTATTTTTAAAAAATTTCTTAAAATTGTAAAAAGTTTTCGAAATGCATCCCTAATTTTTCATAAATTTTTAAAAATGAGATTTTTCAAAATTTTTCCAATTTTTAGTCACGATGAATTTTCATAAAATAAGATTGGCCAAATTTTTCAGTTTTTGGAATAATTTTTCATAAATTTTCAAAAATTAAAATTGGATAATTTTTTTTGAATTTTATTTTTCAAGATTGAATTTTTTTAATTTTTTATACACGATTTTTCTTAAATTTATAAAGATTATGATTTTTCAATTTTTTCAAGAATGATATTTTTTGTTTTCAATTTTTAGGTTTCATATTCGTTTGAATTTTCAAAAAAATTATATTTTTGTTACCTATTAAAAAAAAAATCAAATAATGTTTTTCTCCAATTTTTTTTATAAGTGATTTTTTTATAGGTACTTTCCAACACTAGATTTTTTAAATTTTACAATTTCGAAATTTTACTTACTTACTAATTTTTAATTATGATAAATTTTCAAAAAAATTAGATCAGTCAAATTCTTCAACATACGCATCGAATTTTTTTTCAATTTTTGGGAAGATTTTCTTTGAATTTTTACAAATAGAAACTGTGTAAATTTTTTTGACTATTTTATTTGAATTTTTCCTTTGCTTGGAATTTTTTTTTGATTTTCAAAAATTAAATTCTAAAAAATTTTCAAAATTGAATTTTTTTACAATAATTTTTGATGATAACTTTTCTTAATTTTCAATTACAAAATTTTCGAAATTTTTCAATTTATTTTTTGGAATAATTTTTCATAAATTTTCAAAAATAAAAATTGGGTAATTTTTTTAATATTTTATTTTTCAATGAATTTTCTTCAATTTTTAGTTATAATTTTCTCTTGAATTATCAAAAATGATATTTGTTACTCTAAAAAAATTTCGAGATGGATTTTTTCGAATTTTTTTTAAATGAGATTTTTTCCAATTTTCGAAACTAGATAGTTTTTAATTTTACAATTCCGAAATTTTACTTATCTATTAATTTTCAAAAAAATCAGTTTAGGCAAATTCTTCAACATACACATCGATTTTTTTTTTAAATTTTTAGGAAGATTTTCTTTGAATTTCCACAAAATAGAAACAATAATGTAATTTTTTTTGACTATTTCCGCAATCATGTAAACAAATTGAGTAAATTAGATAATAGTCAAAAAGATAGGTATTAGCTTGTTATAGAGAAGACAGGATGACATACAATTTCACAAAATGTACTTAAAAACTAAAAGGATTTCATTTCAACACAAATATCTTATACAACTTATCTGTTTCAATTACAATACACAAATATACAAATCAACATCACCCAAACTGTTTGAAAAAGGGTTACAAAGTTCATGTTTTAATTAAGCGTAAGTTTAATTCGTCAATTTCGTAATACTCAAAGCTTGCCTTTCTACGAGTTACGTTACGTCGCCATCCCAATAATTTTATTTCCCGGTTCACTCGAATTTCCCTACCAAAGAGACGTTTTCAATTGAAAGATAACCCTCGTTAATAAATCATCTTATTGCGCAATATTTATTCAAAGGGTAAATATGGTTATGAAAATATCGACGTATTTTCCTCATTTTTTACTCTAAGCAATGTAATTACCTGTATTATGCATGCTCTGCTTCGTTATACGAGTAGGATAGGCAGCTACTCTATACTATTTATGCATTTCCAAATATACGTACGATTATATTATCAAAGTTCTCGTCGACGAGACGAGCGAGCATACCTAGCTTTTGATAATTCTACATTCGAGCATGTTTTATTCATTTATACTTGTGTAAAGTATCCTTACAAGACCAGATTACCGAAAAATTCCACCTTAAAGGGATTGTTTAGGAGTTTAGGATATGTACCGGGTAAGAAGATAAGTAACAAGGCGGAGAATACCTCGGGTCGTCTTTACAAAGTCATTAAAGCGAACGTGATAAGTAGTAAAGTAAGGAGAAAATACGGATTTGCAGAATTTAAAAACATTACTGCTTCTTTTTTTTAGAGACAGACAGAAAGCAGGGTACAAAGCCTACATCATGAGTAATTGAAAAATGGATTTTCAATCATCATTACTTCATTTTTTTGGAATTCTGATGCCGAAATTCGATTTTTACTAATTCTAGACAATAGATACCTGCTTATTTTTCAAAATTTTCAAAAAATAAAATATTTTTCAAAATTTATGAATTTTTGAAAAACTAGGTAGATTTGTTGAAAATTTGAAAATTTCTAGGCTAGAAATTTTTTGGAAAAATTGATACTTAATTTGTTTAGAAATTAAATTCTTATAACAAATTAAGAATTTAAAAGAAATTATTCGGGTTTTCAAAAGTAACAAAATATGAAAATTGGTCATTTTTTTGGAAATAGTGCATTTTTTCAAAAATAATAAAATTTTAAAATAGTGTATTTTCAAAAATTCTGAAAAAATAATTAATTAAAATTTGGAATTTTTTTTCAAATTCTGAAAAAAATAAAATATGAATTTTTTTAAAACAATAAATAAAATTTCAATAAATTGGCAAATTTTTTGAGAAAAATAAAAATTTAAAAGAAATTGGAAACATTCAAATGACAATTTATAAAAATGTATTTTCTAAACAAAAAAAAAAAAAATCAAGATTTCTACTAAAAAAAAAATTTTTAAAATAAAAAAAATTGAAAAAATACCAGATTTTTTTAGAAAAAAATGATTAATTTTTGAAAATCGTATATTTTTTACCTACGTAGAAATATTAAATTTTGAAAAAACAACATCTATAAAAAAGTTACAAATATGGAAGGAAATAAATGACGAATTTAATCACATTAATAAATTACAATGGATAGATTAATTTCAAAAATAAAAAAATAAAAATTTCTAGAAAAGATGAGCCTAAAAAAATATGGTGGATTTATTGAAAATTTATGTAATTATTAAATTTTTGGAAATAAATTTTTTTGGGAAAATGTTAAATTTAAAAAAATTGATAATGTACCTAACTACCTACTCATTGAAAAAATATTACTTAAATTCTGAAAAAATAAAATAAAAAACTGCAAAAAAAAAGAATTTTATCAAATCAAATAAATTTTAAAAGTGAATAAATTCTTAAAAATGTGTTTCCTGAAAAAAGTAATTTTTTGAATAATAAATTTTGAAAAATCATTAGGTAAATCTTTTTAAAGTTGGTATTGATTTTTGAAAAAAATAACAAATTCTAAAGAAATAACAAAATTTTGACATTAAAAAATGATGTTGGAAAAATTGGTAAATTTTTCAAAAAATATTACAAATTTTGAACAATTGGCAGATTTTAAGAAATATATCATAGAATTTACAAAATTTATAACCAAACTAATAGGTAAAGTTTTGAAAAATATAAACTTTGGGACAAAATTTAGTTTCAAAGAAATAATGATAAATAAATTAAGAAAACTGGTAGTTTTTGAAAATATTAAATTTAAAAAAAATAACGATTTTCCAAAAAACGAAAAAATTTGGAAAAATGAAAAATGGGTAAATTCTTTTGATAATATCAGTATTTGGGAAAATAATAAATTTTAAAAAATAGAAAATTTAAAGATAATAATAAACTTCAAAAAATAGGTAAAATTTTTGAAAATATCAAATTTTTGAAAAATTAAAGGTTCTGAAAAGTGAGAAATTATGAAAAACGTGTGCATTTCCTCAAACTAATAAATTTCAAAAAACAGACAAATTTTGAAAAAATCTAAATTCTGAAAATTTTTTAAAAAGTTGGTAATTTAAAAATTGATATCTAGATTTTTGAAAAACATTGAGTTTTCTAAAAAAAAAAAAAAATGAGAATTTATTTCAACTGACTTTGGACCACCTATGACGCGCAATGCTTAAAACCCGATCTTATAAATGTTATCAGTGAACTTCAAAAATTTATTTATCACACCCCCCCCCCCCCCCCTGGTAATACTGAATTTGGTCAAATTTCCCTTACGCCATAATGGAAAATTTTCGCCCATTATTAAAAAAAAATATTTTCACTTATGCCCAGTAAAAATTTTATTCTTCAAAATTTTAGACAAATCGGTCCATTCATTTCGAGTATATTCATATTCGCAAATTTTCTTTTTGCACTTCGGAAAAATTTGTAATTTACTTAATACCTGCTAGGTCTCTTTTGCCACGCCGGGTCACAAATAATGAATTCTTAAAAAATTGAGTTTCGAAAAAAATGAATACATGTAGAAAATCAATTAGCTCCAAAGAAATTACGGATTTCAACAAAATAATGAATTTTCAGAAAGTAAAGTGATCAATTTTCCAAGAACGTGAATTCGTAATCAATTTCTCCACTACTACATTTTCATAAATTTCGAATAAAATACCTATCAATTCGTCAATCTTCACGACTTCTTCAACGTTTCCTAATTTTCAAGAAAATTTCCAGCGTCTATTTGCTTCGATAAAAGTATTTTTTCAATTAAAATTTGTCGGTAATTTTTCTCCTGGTTCCCATAATTTTCATAATATTGATTGGAATTTAACCTAAAATGCAGTGTTCCGTTGCCAATCTGCTTAATGAAAACAGTAATCAGAATAGAGGTCGAAACAAACAACGCTTCGATGAGAAATTCTCATCTTATGAAGCACTACTAATTCTCGAATTGGTTTTCCTTTAAGACCCTCCGGCTCTGTCTCTCTCTCTATAACCTAATAATGACAAAACAATCGTATACCTTGGCTCCGTTACACTCTTTTAATTTCAAATCACCCTCCAGCAGGAGGAATCGTCTCTGCGAGTTGCAACATCCGGGCATAGGGCACGTTAAATCGAAATCGTTATAACTTTTCAATATTCTATCGAGATCTTCGTCTTTGGAATCCTGCAAATAGAAACGATAAAAAAATAAAAAATAAAAAAAAAATACGTAATAAAAAATCGAAATCGTACCAACACATTAGATACTCGTACGACGTCCATCGTCTCTTACATACGAGTACAATTCATCTTATTATCTAATATGTGAACGAGTTCATAAAAATGGTTCGTATCGAAATTAAATTATAGCATAAAGGATGTGACTCCTTCGACCATACTTACAACAACGTCGTACGTTTCAATTTTCGATATAACCACCCACAACCTTTCGAATTCTTGTTTATATCTCAAAGTTGTATTTACGCTATTCACGAACACGTCCACTTGATTTATCTGTCAAACGAAATGAAATAAGTTAGCAATGACGGTATTGCGGTAATATTGCGGGGGTGGTGTCTTCCTCCCCTTGATATTTCGCTCACAATCAGTGTACGGTGAAAGACGCCGATATCGTCGCGCCCATAAATATTTACCATTTGATCCAATTTATTTTTATGTTCCTCCGTATCGGTATGTTTTTGAATGGCTTTCAATAACAGCGAGTATTTCGTTATCCTCTGCATAGGTTTAACCAATATATCCATAAGTCGCAAACGATTACAGTCTTTTTGGGTTTCGCACCACTGTAACAATGTAAAAGTCGTAAATTATCGTAAATGTAACAAAAAAAAATTATCCTACGGGGTGTTCGGATTGCCAATTGCGTCTTTCAGTCGATTATGCGGCAACTTGAACTGCTCGAGTGTAAAAAGATTTGCAGAAGTTGAAATTACAAGGGGCAAGGTTACTCGATATCTCGTTTGAATTCTTCCAAGAGCTGGAATTCCTTCAATTTGGCAGAATAGGCCAAGTTCACACAGAATCTATTTTATAGATCTTGAAAAATCCACTAGTGTCTAGTTTGCTCACTTTGTTTACGTGGAAGTGGATCGTTGTTAAATTTTACCCAGTCGAATACTACATAGACGCTTAATATTCAAAATTGGAGGAAAGAAAGGGCTCCAATCGAAATTTTTGTAATGACCAAAATTATTCCTAGGATCTTAAGCTACAACTTTTGTTTGAAAAATTTTTCAATTGGACCCCTCTCTCCACTCCTATTTTGCACGACTCTTCGTAGATATTTATTTAAAATTAGACGAGTGAGGGAGGAGGGGGCCAATTGAAAAATTTTACAAATATAAGGTCCTAGATACACTTTTGGCCATTATAAAAATTTTGATTGGACCCCTCCCTCCCCTCCAATTTCACGTACCATTGGGTAGATTTTTTTTCAAAATTGAGGGAGGGGTCCAATTGAAAAAATTTTCAAACAAAAGTTACAGATTGAAGTGCTAGGAATAATTTTGATGATGATAAAATTTTATATTAGACCCTCCCCTCTCTTCCAATTTTGCATAATACGACTTAGACACGTATATTAATAAATACTGAGAGAGATAGAGGTCTAATTGAAAAAATTTTCCAACAAAAGTTGTAGCTTGAAAGTCTTGGAAAAAATCTTGGTTATTACTAAAATTTCGATTGGATTCTTCGCTCCCTTACAATTAGAATATAGTGTATTAGACTTCGTGAAAATGAAAAAAAAAAACGACCCATTTTCTATGTTAACAAACTGGGCGAACCGACACTGGTAAAAAATCCCAAAAAATTAGTTATGTTGAAATCTTGCCTAAAATCAAAATTGAAGGAACTATACTTATGTAATTCCTTAAATATTCCAGATAGGCAAATTTGACACAGAACACATTTCTGAGATGGTAAAAAATCCAATAAAATTATTTATGTGAAAATTTTGCCTAAAATCAAAATTGAAGGAAATACACAGCTTTAAAAATTCAAACACTCAAATAAAATCTAAAAAAAAAAAAATCTAAAAATAAATATTTTGATTTTTGATCTTGGAAAAAACCGTAATTCTAAATTTTAAAAAAACTTACCACGAGATAAGCGGTGAATAATTCATTCTCGGTATGCTTCTCTCGGCAATATTGCTGACACTTGCTTTGCTCGGCACAATACTTGGTGTAAGGTCGAAACAACTCGTCGAACTGAACCAAAAAGCGAAAAAAAAAAAGTTTTAGACTATTACATTTTATACATTATATCCTACATACGATAACCAGCGATTGACGCGACACACCCACACGGTCTTACAAGCTAGGTTAAAATCAGCCACCGTATAATGCGATTATTACCTTGAAAAAGCCCTCGGCTAGTAAGGCTGGATTCAACGGTTTACCCGTTTCCCTCGATAACGCTAACATAGGCAGTAAATGTTGACACCAGAAGTACCGATTCGCCGAATATATTTCTAAAATATTGCTGAACAAGCGATCTTTATCTATTTCCGTTAGTAAATTGTTTGATTGCAGGTTGCAAAGGCAGGCTAGAAATAGCTGCGAAATTGAAATCAAAAATTTATTAAATCGGGTTAAAATACGTTCTATGTTGGTAATTTACAATCGAGTTGATAAAATCTGTACAGAAAATTCAATCTATGTAATTTTAAAACAAGGGATTGGGAAAACTTGCTGAATTAAGATTTTGAAAAATTATTGTAATAAATCGTAGACTCTGCGGTCTGCAAGGATGATTCAGTTACTACTTATCTTCAAAAATATACTCAGACAATCGAAAACAAATTCGGGATGTTTTTTATGATTCAACAAAATTTTTGAATTACTTTCGAAGAGGATATATTTTCAGAAAAAATTTTTATCTCATAAAATTAAAAAGTCGAAAAATTCCAAATAATTTTTACTTATTTTAACAAAAAAATCTTACTGAAAAAAAAAATAATTTCATCAGAACAAAAATTGAAATAATTTTAAAAAATTCTAGATATAGGTAAAATTTAAAATTTAAGAGAACAAATTTTCAAAGAAGAATCGTCTTATAAATGTAAAAATCGTATTGAGAAAAAATGTCTCAATACAATAGTTTTTTTTTTTAATTATTTTTTTTTTTTATATATAAACTCTTTTAAATTACAATATCTTTAATATTTTTCTTTTTGCAAAAATATAGTTCCACATTTCTGCAAGATAAAAAAAATTTCAATGAAATTTGTTTATAAAATTTTTTTCAAACAAATCGCATTGTAAAAAAATTCTTCCAATTTCTCATTTTCGATTTTTTTCGTACCAAAAAATAATTAAAAATTTGTCTAGAAAATGTTTTTTTTTTCTAATTTTCTAATTTTCTTGGAAAAATTTTTCAATTCAAAAAAATACTGTCGAAAAAATATTAGTAGGTACGTAGGTAGGTATAAAATCCTTTCAAAAAGTAAAATTTAAAAAAAAAATAAAAAATAAAAATCACTTTAAAAATTTGAAAACAGATCATTATAGGTACTTATCATTTTTGAAATAATGTTTCCGAAAAATTCAATTTCAATTGAAAAAAAATCGTCTAAAAAAGTACTGGAATTACAGAAAAATAATAATTTAACAGAAAAACTCGTTTAAAAATTAAAAACTTAAATAGGTACCTACATATTTTGAAAATTGGGAAAAATCTGATTGAAAAATTCTCTTATTTCGTTTTTGGAGAAATTCGTATCAAATAATAATAATAATAATAATAATAATAAAAAAAACAAGAAAAAAATATGTCATATCTATTAAAATTATAATTTTTGGAGTTATTGTTTCAAAATCTCTCATCTTCAACTAAAAATGATTTCAAAAATTAGGAAAAAAATTGAATTACCTATGGAATTTTTTTTTCTAAGAATTAAGGTAATGTACGTAAGTCATTAGTTTTTTTTTTAATATCTTAAAATTTTGTTTCTTGGAAAATTTTTCGATTTAAAAACTTAGGAAAAAATTCTTATACTGTAATTTTTCTAGAAAAATTATCCCAAGAAAAAGATTTTAATTACCTAGAAAAAAAAATTAACAAAACATTTTTTCTTAAAAAAGACGTTTTAATTTTTTTTTTTTTTTTTAGAAAATAGATAAAACATTACAAACGTTTAGTTTTGAAAAAAACATTTCAAAACAGTTTTTGAAAAAATTAAAATTTTCAATATTTCCTAAAAAAGACTGTTTAAATTACGCTAGTACTTTACAAAAAAAATTCAAATGAAAAAATTATTTTTATTATTATTACCTATTATTTTTTTTTTTGAAAATTGAAAACAAATCTCATTGCAAAAAATTGTTTCAATTTGTTCCTATTTTTTTTCGAGTAATAATAATTCAAAAATTGAGAACAAATCATTTGTTTTACGGTAAGTCATTCTAAATTTAAAAAAAAATTGTTTTCAAAAAATCCTAAAAATTTTATTTTTATTTTTTTTAAACTTTATTTTGAAAATTGAAACAAATATTGGAAAAGTGTACTCTTTTTTAGAAAAATTCGTTTTCAAGTTTTCAAATTGTTTTGAAAAAAAAAATCCAATTGAAAAAAATACTTGAAAAAAATTTAAAGAAACTTCTATCAACACATCAAATCAAACCATAAAAAATTATTATTATTCTTTTTAAAAAATTTCTGATTATTAAAAAAAAAAGTGAAGCTTTCTCTGAAGAGAAGGAAAAAACCTCTGGCATAGTTTCGAAAAAAAAAAATTAAAATAAGAAAAAATGACATAAAATTCTTTGATAATTGGATAATAAGTAGGTAAATATCTACAAATTTCATTGTAACATACTTTTTACTTCACATTTTTTCTTTAAGGTATGATTTATTTTGAAAATTAAAAAATGATTCAAAATGTTTTATTTTAAACTAAAAAGTATTTCAAAAATTAAAAACAAATCATTAATGTGAAAAAATTAAAAATTGTTTTAAAATCAGGTAGATAAGTATTCATTAATTTTGTTCTCGCAATTTTTTTTTCATACCTATATATTTTTAGATTTAAAAAAAAAATATTTTGGAAAAAAATTAGCTCGAGAAAAATTCCAGGAATTTTTTCAAATGAATGAAAATAAATCTTACTATGATAAAAAAATGTTTTCATTTCGTTTTGTAAAATTTTTCATCAAATTGAAAAAATCTCTTTATGTTGTTAAAAAATGAAATAAAATTTTTTCAAATCGAAATAATTCCAAATTTTTTCTTTAAAAAAATCCTTCAGAGTATTTTTGAAAAATTTATCAATACTTTCAAAGAAATAAGTAGGTTAGTAACAAACAATTCTTTTGAAAATCAAAAACAAAATTTTATGAAGTAGGTAAAAAAAATAACTGCAAAAATTTTCACTTTGAAATATTTCCTAAAAATCAAAACCTCATAAATACGTTCAAAAAAAAATCACCCTCAGATACTTACATCGGTTAAAACTCTAAGCGTGTGAATATAGGTAACTTCAGTCTCAACTAGCTCCCAAATGGCGGTTTGTTGCTGCTGGTGTCGTTCAGTCAACGTATTACTATCCCTCACAATATCTCTCCAGTTATCCTCCAAATTATATAAAGCTGTAAAAAAAAAAACACAAAAAAAAATCAAAATTCACACTATTATCAATAGAATCCGGACGACGTCTCCGTTCAGCGACGATGACGATGACGATGAAAACAATAACAACACCAGCAACAGTAACTTTTATACTCGTATTAATTTAAATCCGCATCTGCAAAGGCGTCGAGTTATTTTTACCATTGTTTTTTTTTGTCATCGTCGCGTCGTCGTATCTCGTGTACAATACAAATAAAAATATAATTTAACGCGTGAATAGGTTTTAAAAAAAAGTGTCGAAAATGTGGATAAAAAAGGCAGGATGGGAGGGATGTCGACGACATCGAAACCAATTACCCTTTCAGCTTTTTTCGCTGAGAATAAATTTCCATTCGAGAGAGTACAATTTATACATCTTCGAAAGTTAATAGGTAGGTAGATCTTTTTGTTTTTATTCGCAAAGGTACGTCGACGAAGTTAAGCTAAAATATAGGTAGAAAAGTATTAAGTAGGTAGTGAAGTTATTTTTAATCTGTTATACCAATTTACTTCGACGATGTTGGAAAAAATTGGTACTTTATTTCGGAAATATAAAGCGCAGCTCGCGGATAGAGTCTTTTTCCATATCTGGGGCAGACGAGCGAAGGGGAAACAATCAAAAACGATATCGTCTTCGGTGAAAAAACCCCTCTCTTCGGGGGAAACCTACGCTCTCGTAGTACACGTAAGAATTAAATCGGGTGAAATAACAAGACGTGCCATTCGTGATGTTAATACTTATTAAGCGTCGTCGTGCCTTAAAACTCTCTCAGTATCGGTACATCAGACACGAGCAGAGGGGTCTGGGGAGGTTATACTTCCACAGCATTCTTAATACATAGACGCTATATACAGCTGTATAATATAAAATACTCGTATCTGCCTTATTTCGTCTTCGTTGGTTTTTTCAACAACTACGAACTGTTTTTAAGAAGCTTTCGCGTAAAATATACGAGCATACGAAGACTATGAGCTCGTGCACAGTACACGAAACAATGAATTAAAAAAATTCTTCGTCCTCCCTGGCACCCTCGAGCTCTCGAGCCATCTCTACGATTCGATGGGACGACTTCAATAATCTGCCAAATATTTTTCCACAACAAGGTAAACATTTCATCTCGTATCTTGGAGCAGGTAAAGTACGAATAGGTACCTGTTATGCTAATATAATTCGCGTGTATTTGTATACATCGTATACCTTTCCACAAGCCTTTTATACGAGTAAACGCCAATCCATAAAAACGCCAACAAATTTTCCATTATCTTCGAGCAGCACGCAATTTGTTTTCGTGGCATCTTTTCGCTGCTGCTGATTATATATTCTGCAGCCTCCTAGTGGGTACAAGGTATGAGTATTTTGCTCACACTTACCTTCTTCTAAATCCTCGTCGACGCTGTGCAACTGCGGTATACCGTGTTTACTGTACGAATTCAAGTGATCGATTAGCTGCTCCATTTTAGAGTCTTGGAACTGAAACAATAAAACGAAGATATTTACAATGCTTGATGTATTCATTAAAATTTCGACGATTTTACCACTGTCGAAGAATGGAAAATGTTTCACGCAGAATTATTTTTCCAAAGGGTATTTCGTGGGTAGAGAGGGGGGATGAAAAGTTACTTCGTAGAATATATTTTTAATATTTTTTTTTGCGAAAATATTTAGTCAATTAAAAATGATATTAAAAAAAAAAAAATCCTCGATAATTTTTTCATGAGATAATTTTATTACGGATCTCGTTTGAAATTTTTTTTCAAGAGAATTTTTCAGAGATTTTTTAAAGAAAAACTTTGAAGAAATTTCTTTGCGAAAATTCGTCAATATTTTTTTTTGAAAATTTTAAAAATGTATTTTTCTTTTAAATTTTTTAAAAAAATTTGAAAGAAAATTTTTGAAATATTATATTTGTTTACCTATTGGTTAATATAAGTAATATTTGCAGATTTTCAACAAAAAAAAAAATAATAATAATAATAATAATAATAATTTTTTCCAATAAATTGTAGCTACTTTTGAGAAAATTTTTCTTGAGCATTAAAAAAAATTACTATGTATTTCTTGTTTTTTTTTTGTTGTTTTTTTTTTTTTACACAATTTAAGAGAAAGAAAACATGCTGAACATTTTTTTGAGAAAAATATTCCTTTCAAAAAGATTTGAAACAACTTCTTCAGAAATTTTTTTAAAAAGAATTCATTGTCATAACTTTCTGATTATGTCATATCGTTCTAATTATTCTGAGAAAAAAAATTTCAATGCACTAGCTTCTTTTGTATTTTTTTGTAGAACCAATTTTTCGTTTGTAGTTTTTAGGAAGGAATTTGGTAGAATATTTTTTGAATTTTTTTTCAGAAAATTTTACGTAAATTTCGTTTTAAAAGCTTAAAAAAAATCAAAAAACCTAAAAAAATTGTTCAATGAATTTTTTTTCCTAAAAATTTCTTGTAAAACTCTTTTCAAAACACATTTTTGCACTTGGTTTTTTTCAAGTTTTAGAAGAAATATTAGTTTTTTTTTTTTTTTTAAATATATATATTTTTTTAAAAGTTGAAATGACGTTTTATTAGGTAGAATATTTTTTCCCCGAAATCATGATCAAAATTCCTATTCAGTTTTTTAAAAGAAAAAAATAAGAATTTTTGATTGAAATAGGTATTTTTGTAGAGAATTTTCTGAAAAAAAAGGCTTTATTATCGACTAGAACAACTTTTCTCCAATTTTCATTCTGAAATGAATTTTTCAAGCATGGTATTATTTCAGGTATTTTCAAAATATTTTTAATGATTTTTTTTGAGGTACCTATACCTCATCTATCTATAACTGTTTTTTAATGAAATTTTTCAAAAGGATTGAATGAAAAAAGATGTAGAATTTTTTACAGGAAATTTTTAAGAAATCTTTAACACTTTGACCGCCATAGTGAATTTACTAAATTTCTTTAATTCTTTCACTTACGCCGCATAAGTTCACTGATAAATATGATAACAATTTCAAAATAGCGTGTTTCGTCCCAATGTTGCCAGATCTTTCGGCAAAGTGGCTTTTTCTGTGGAAAAACATCATCTGTAGAATCGATTAATTTCATCAAAATAATCGTAGAGTGCGTGACTGAACGACTAAACATCCACGTCTAATATTATGGCAACGTTGTCTGTGTGCACATATGCACACATGGCGTGAAGAAAGATGAAAAAAAAAATTGTTTTGTGTGCATATATGCACACATGGCGGTCAAAGTGTTAAAAAAATGTGAATTTTTCGTAAAAATTTTATACTTACGATTAGATCGGACTTGAGTGTTTTTTTAAAAGATGTATTGGGTTGCGTTCATTTTGGAAATTTTTCCTTCCCTCATACGTCATTTTGACGTCACATCAAACATTTGATCATGAATTTTTCAATTTGATTGGCTAACAATTTGTTTGGAACTTGATAGTGACGTATGAGGGAAGGAAAAATTTCCAAACTGAACGCAACCTTGATACCTAACCATTTTCTGAAGATTTTTTTTTTTTTTTCAGAATTGGGCATAATGTAATAAATTTTTTGAAAAATTACCTATACTTAATTATAGGATTTATTTTTGAAAATGCCCTGAATACTTTTTTTCAAAAATGATTAAGAGACTTAACGATTTTTTTTTAAAGGGGAAAAACGAATTACGTAGGTACTTGTACTTATTCATATTGAAACGAGTAGGTACATATTATTGGTAACATCCCTTTTTTTCAAAAAAAAAAAATTATCATAAATGTATTTTTCGTTTTTTTTTTGTTTTTTTTTTTGTAGAATTTTTCTAAAGAAATTTCTTAATTTTTTCAAGTATAGGTACTTAGTGAATTTTTCGAAACGACTTACGGAGTTCATTTTAGGAAATGCTTCTTTTTTTTCAATGTATGAGGAAGTGTAGCTTTTTTTTTTAATTTTGGAAGGAAAATATTTTGAAAAAGTTATATTGTTTTGCTGACGAAATTAAAAAAAAAAGAATTCATCATACTTAAGAGAATTTTTCTAGGATTTTTAAAAGAAATTTTTAGAATAAATTTTTAGAATTTATTTTTAATGCAGTGATTTTTTTTAAATTTAAAGGATTTATTTTTTAAAAAAAAACGTTTTTGACAATTTGAAAACAAAATTTAAAAAAATGTTTTGTTTCTTTATAATATACATATATTTTTTTTTTTGAAAACTAAAAATTGAATCTCTTTAGAAAATTATTTTAAAACAATTTTTTTGTTCAATAAGTTTTTTTATACCTTATGTAAATTTATTAGCTACTATAAGTAAAAAAATTAATTTAAAAATTTTTTTTGAAAAAATTTCTTGGAAAATTTTCAAAAAATCAAGTCAATTTTTAGAAGATGTTTTGCAGAAATTAGCTTAAAACACGTGTTTTGATTTTGAATCAGAAAATTTTTAAAACTTGAAAAAAAACTAAAATAATTTTTTTGGGGGGAAATTTTGAAAAAATTTTGAGGAAAAAAAATTATGCTGCATTAGGTACTAAAGCAATTTTTCTCCATAATTCTTTATTTTATTTGTTCTTTTTAAACAACTTTTTCTTTTTCTGAAAATGTAAGAAGTTTTTTTTCAGATAATTTTTCCAGTTTTTTTTTTTTTTTTAATTGGAAACTTTTTTGCAATTTTTTCCAAAAATAATTGTTTGAGATTAGTTTTTTATACTTTGCCGACTTCATGAAAAAAATTCCTTGGAATTTTGGAAAGAAATTTATTAGAAAATTTTTCCAAAATGTATCTAAATTATCTATAAATTTTTCAAAAAAAAAAAAAAAAAAAAAAAATGAGATTGAAAAAAAAACATTTTGAACAATTTTTGTAATAAATTTTTTTGTTTGAATATTAGGTATGGGTTCAGAATTTTTCAGAATATTTAAAAAATTAACTTTCAAAAATTGGAGGATTTTCAGATTTTTTCTGAGAAAATTTTCGCAACGGGTTTTTCTCTGAATCTTTTATTTTTCTTAGAAAACATTTATTTTTTATTATTTTTATTTTTGTATCTCCGAGAAATGCCCAAATTCGCAGAAACGTTCTAATATAAATTCATCTTTGTACACAGATATCGAATAGACTAACTCGAGGTTGCGTATTCTCCCTTCGAGTATATCACGGACGAGGCGAATATTTCATTTACGATAAGCTTTTAGAGCTTTGTATAAGCTAGATGGGTTGCATCTTGAAGTGTGTTAATGAATAGCCAAACAAATTGGTTTTGTTGCGAGAACGAAAGCCAAGGCGAAGGGCGATTCAATTTTCTCAGTAATTGACATCCGGTCACGTATAACTAATCGTACCTATTTGCAATTTCGCCAGCGTTCGGGTATAATACAAAATACAGTTTCCCGCTATCCTTTACCATCGCGTTGAAAATTGCTTCACGCGATAAAAATATACACGCTCGTAGCTCGAGGGGACCGCTGAGATTTGGCAAAAAATTTCACGTAAACGTTCTCGTGTCTTTGAGTTAATTTTCAAGGCAAAAGCTGCATCGTGTACTTGGTATGGAATATTATCACTGGTAGATCTCTCTCGAGATATTCTTTCCCGTTTCCAAGGTCTTCTTATTGTTTGAGTACCTATCTTTTTTTTCTCGCACGTATGATAATTTTTCAAGATGGCAAAAAATCTTTTAATCGAGTACTTTCATCTGTACGCCCGATGGCGATGAGTTTTTCCTTTTATTTCAAGGTTTAGATTTTTCTATTTTATTGACCCTGGAAAAATTTTATTTATTATTTATTTTTTAAAATTCATTTTATGGAATAAGATTTAATTTGGAAATTGCAGTTTTGAATTTAATAACAATTTCTTTGAAAAAATAGAGTACTATAGCTTTTTTTAAAATACCTATATGAAAATCCTACGAGAAATATTTTTGTTCGCGAATATTTCCCAAGAAAATATTTTTATGACAAAACTCTCTCAAACGAGTGAAAATTTCCACCAAAATAATTCTTCATTCGTTTCTAACAATAATCACCCATCAAGCTTTCTCCTCCTGGCGCAGAACTCCACACAACCCGTCGCTTAAAGAACAGGTTGCAGAACCATCCCCAAGAACTAATAAACCCTTGGTAAGCCTACCTCGTGTACGTACGCACAAAAATGCTAGAAAATTTCAAGGTGCGCTTTATTTTACTAAATATATTTAGGACCTTGGACGTCAAAACAGCGCCGAGTTATTTAATGAAGTACGCCTGGCTAATTTCAAAGAAAACGCGAATTTCGGCCGGAGTTGTTTTCAGTATTGCGCAGAGACCGAAAAAGACTTTCGGATTAATTAATAAGTTAATGAAATAACTGGCCTGTGTAATTATAATAATACATTTCCAACGACCGAGCCGAGCGAAATTTACGCGCCGAAAAGCGGATCCTCCGTTCGCCATTTTGGGTGCTTTTATAATTAGGTACGTAAAAATTTCACTCGAGGATTAAAAGCCCGATTCGAGGAAAAAAAGAGGTTTTTTTACGCGAACGACGGAGACGTGCAAAATAACGGTAATTTTTTTAATTCTTTAATTTATATTCGATGATGATGGTGCAAGTGTGTGGGTCGAGAACTCAATCCAGATATGGTCCGACGTTCTTCGTATTTTCGCGAGAGAAAGATGAGACGATGTTGAGTGAAGAGAACGTTCATACGTAAATATGTAAATTTCACTGGGTGACAATTTGGAACTTTTTTTTGTACTTGAGTTGAAAACATGATTAATAAAACCAATTTCTCATTACAAAAAAAAAAAAATAGTGGTCACAGGAAATGTTTAGGTACCTATACCTAATGTTTCAAAAATCGAATTTTTGTACTATTTCAAGCACACGAAATTTTCTACCAAAATTGAACACAAAATTCTGAAAATTCTTTCAAAAATGGAATACTTTTTTTTAGACTAGTTAATGGGGGGGGGGGGGTTTAAAAACAACCGTAGATTCCAAGTGATTAGACCCCAGGTACAAATTCTTGGTCCTCCAGTATTTTCAACGTAATTACATACCTTGTTATTACCGAAAAGGTTCGACCAGCGTTGTTTCGATGGTTTGTGCGAAGACGTAGATTTTTCCGATCCATCGACATTGCACGACTCGTCCGAGCTAACGCTGAAAAATCTACTACTGCGACTATGGTAACTCTGCAAACAAGCGAAAAAATATTTTTTCGGTTAATTAACGTTTTAGAAAATTAATAGATACGATCTCGAACCCAAAATTGACTTAGGAAATGGTTCACAAAAAGGACAAAGTCATAATGACATAATTACCTACGTATTCCAGAGCACATTTTGTTTCCGAAAAAAAAATTGAAAGTTCTCTAGTAAAAAATATTTAAAAAAAAAACAATATTAAAAATAAAAGTCCACGAAAAAATTCAAAAAAATCTCCAAGAAGTCTCCTCATGAATATCATAAATTACGTATTTCAAAAAAAAATTCTCTTGAAATATGTACCTTTATGAGAACAAAACTTGGGGAAATGCTATAACAGAAGTATTCAAAAAAAATATTAAAACTAGGTATCTCTTTCGAAAAAACCCTCAAAACATTGGTAAGAATTGAATTTCTTTGAATTATGTTGGTAAGTTTTTCAAAAAAAAAAAAAAAAAAAAACTATAAAAAATACCCCCCCCCCCCCCCCCCTCCCCAGAAAAAAAAATGATAAAGTTGCCAAAAATTGTTGTAAAAATTTTTAAAAGATCTTCTTAATTATTTTTTGAAAAAATTCTCTTGAAAAAAACAACTGGTAAAAATTCGAACAAAACGCACTAAAAATAACAAAAAAAAAAATTTTTTTTAAATACCTCAACCCCTCAAAAATTCTTCCTAAATTTTTTGGAGATTTTCTCAATTGATTTCATTTAAAATTCTAACAAATGTTTTTTGTATTTTTTTTCTTAAAGTAGAAAAAAAATTGAAAAAATGAAAAAAGTTTCGAAAAAAAAACGAAAAGTTTCCCGAGAAGAAACCATAAAAATATCCTCTTCTTCTCAAAAAAAAACTTCAAAATTTTTCTGAATAAGTACTTAATTCCTTCTAATTTTTGTAATTTATTTTTTTCACGAAAATCTGAAAAAAGGTGTAAAAAAATCTCAAAATTAAAAAAAATTCAAAATTGAAAAAAAATTAAACCACTTATAAGAAATTCTAAAAAGTTCTTTCAAGAATATTTTGAAATATTAATTTACTTATTGGAGAAATTCTTCTGAGAAAAAAAAATTGATACTTAGATTTTTTTTTTTCATAAAAATTGAGACCAAAAAATGGATTTCTGAAAATACAACAGCGACTTTTATTCTTCAAAAAATTTGAAAATTACTTATTCACTCCGAATAAAGAGAAATTTCTAATTGTTGGGGTTAAAACAAATTTGGATTCTTCTCCCAAAATTGAAATAAAATTTTTTTATCACATCAGAAATTGAGAATTTTTTCGGTTCAGAAAGTTGAGATTTTCTCTCTCCTCCCCCCTCCCAACCAAAAAAAGAAGTTGAGCGATTTTTTCATCAAAAAATTAAAAAACTAAAAAAGTTCATTTCTCCAAACAGTTCTGAAATCTTTACCAATTTTTTTGGATCAAAAGTTATCTTTCTAAAAAATTTCTAAGTTTCAGAATGTCTGAAAAATGTCTAGAAAATGTCTAAAAGTCATAAAATTTCAAAAAATTTACAAGTTTCAAAATGTCTGACATAATGTCTAAAAAGTCGAATTTATTGAAAATTTTCTGTTTTTTTATGGCATCCAAACCTAACCCAATGTAATCTAACCTAACCCAACTGTCGCATTTTTGGGTCGGATTTTGGGGTCGGATTTTCCTGTCGTTTTTTTCCATTTTGGTCTCCGTAAAAAGCATATACCTCTATGCTAAAAAAAGGTCATAAAATTTCTAAAAAAAATCTAAGTTTTAAAATTTTTGACAAAATGTCTGAAAGTCATATTTCTAAAAAAATTTCTAAGTTTAAAAATATCTGACAAAATGTCTCAAAGTCATCTTTCTAAAAAAATTTCCAAGTTTAAAAATATCTGACAAAATGTCTCAAAGTCATCTTTCTAAAAAAATTTCAAAGTTTCTGAATGTCTGACAAAAGTCTGAAAGTCATCTTTCTAAAAAAATTTCCAAGTTTCAAAATGTCAGAAAGTCATACTTATTTCTAAAAAAAAATTATAAGCTTCAATTTAAATTTAAGAATGTCTGACAAAAAGCCTAAAAGTCATAAAATTTTTTTAAAATTTTCAAGCTTCGGAATGTCTGACAAAAGTCTAAAAGTCATTTTCAAAATGTCTGACAAAATGTCTGAATGTAATCTTTCTAAAAAATTTCTAAGTTTCAAAATGTCTGACATAATGTCTAAAAAGTCGAATTTATTTAAAGTTCAATTTTCTACGTAAAAATGCAGGGAGAAATTTTCCTCGAAACTCTTACTCATCTGTCCTTGAACTTTCTGCTTCAATTCATTCTTTTCCAAACCCATTCAATCCAAAAGATGTAAATTCGTTTAAATTACCAACTTTTATTTCGAATATTTTAGTAATTCTACCTCATGAAAAAAATTGTAAACAAAAAGCATGGCTCGTTTTTGCTTATGCACAAGTATTTCAATGTAAAGCAAGCCCCTCACTTAATCAGCGTCACATTTCGTGGAATTTATTTCGAATGAATACTCGCAGGTTGCACCATATTAGCATGAAATTCTTTGAAATAAAAATATTCTCGGTTAAATAGCGAAAACACCACTTACGCGATTATCCTATCACTCTCGCCAGTTTTTTACTACTCTTATGCTGCGGTTAAATCGAGCGACATGAAAAGAGAAATGTTTTTAAATTGAAGATGCCTTTCGTATGCTATACTCTGTTTGCATTTTTTTCTCCAGTTTAAACCCTTTTTTGCTTTCTTTGAGTGAAAGAATACCTTTCGGTTAGTGTGACGTTAAATTACAAATTTTCTTCGTCGTTTTTTTTCACCATAGTTGGTAAGTGGGTATACTTACGTATCCGAAAACCGAGTGAAAGAAAAACAACGCATGCATATTTTGTTCGTATAAAATACCCTTACATTCTAGATGGTGTTTTTCTTTCATGCGAGCTGTTTTTTTTTTGGAACTTGTCACGGCATGTACCTACATATGCCACGAAGCCACGACTGCTGGACAAAGTACCTCTACCTAAACCGTATATCCTCGAGACGTAGAAAAACTGAACAGCCAATGAACATGAATGGCGTAAAATTTCGCCATTAAGCGAGAACTCAGTAAACAAAAAAATTATAAATGAGAGAAAAAAGTTTCGCTAATGGTGAGGTAAATTTTGCAGCAGGCCTTTTCATATACTGGAGAGAGGAGGAGGAAACAAATTAGACGAATAGTGCGAATTTTTAATCTCCAGCTAACCTTTTAAAGATTTTGAATTTTTTAATTTATTTGTAGGTACTTTACGTACAAATAAAAAATTTTTGATCTTCGATTCGCTTTCGAAAAATTCAATTATTTCTCATTCACATTTCAAAATTTTTGAATTTAGTTTTCCTTCCAAACCCTTCTAAACTTCAATTGTTTCCTAAAAAAAGTTCTCAACTTTGCAAAAATTACAACAAAAGTATACTATTCTATTTCAAAAAACTTGACCTCTCAAAAAACTTCTACAAACTCTTCTTGATTTTTTTTCAAAAATTTCTTAAAAATTGTTTTCAAGAAAAAAAAATAAAAACAAGTTCCCAGAAAAAAATCATTGAAATTAAGTAGATTTTTAGTAAAAAATTAAAAATTCAAAAGATTCCTTAAAATTATTTTTTGAAAATTTTTTCATACTTGTGAAAATTTCAACAGAAGTTCCCAGAAAAAAACCCAATTTTCCCTCGAAAAAATGCTTCAAAAATTTTCTCATTTTTTTTAAATCAATAAAAAAAATTCCAAAAAAAGGAAAAATTTAGAAACAAGTAGGTAATCAAGAAAAAAAATTACAAAAATGAAATTCTTTGAAAAAATGGTAAAAAATTATTTTCAACTTGAATCGTTATCCCTTATATCAAGAATCTCTAGAAATCTTTTTTGAAAAATATTATCAACAGAACATCTAGGAAAAACCTCAACTCTCCACCCATCAATCAAAAAAGCTCCAAAATTTCTTTAGTTTTCTTTATTTGAATTCTCTCAAACGAGATTTCACCAAAAAATCTATAAAAAATTATTTTTTAAAAACGAAAATTTTAAAACAAGTTTTTATGAAAAAACTCAGTAATAAAATTATTATTCTTCGAGAAACTTTTTAAAATTCGGTAAATTTTTTTTGGAATTCGGTAAAACTATTTTTTTTTTAAATTTTATTGAAAAAGATTCCATTGAAAAAAACTTCTTCAAAAGTTTTCTCAATTATTTTTTTTGAAAAAAAAAAAAAAAAAAAAAATTCAAAACAAGTTCTCAAAAATAAGTCACAAAAATTAAATTCTTTAAAAAAAATTCTAAAAATTCATTAAAACGTTTTTCTCGAGAATGCCTAGAAATATATTTTGAAAAAATTTCTCTGTAAAAAACTTGCGATAATTTCAACAAAAGTTCTCAGAAAAAACAACACAAAAATAACCTCTTTTCCTCCGAAAAAGTGCCAAAATTCTTCCATTTTTTTTTCAAATTTTCTCAATTTATCATTTTTTTTGTACCTACGAAAAAAATCTATAATTAAAAAAAACAATTTTACAATAAGTTGACCGGAAAAAATTTCAAAAATAATATTGAAAATTCTCCAAAACTTTTTCTTAAGAATCTTTAAAATATTTTTTTTTAAAAATTTCTTAAAAAAAAAACTTGCGAAATCTTTTTTATTTTTTTTTGACTCATTGGCAAATTATCGGAGAAAAATTTTTCAATGAAATTTTTTTTTAGGAATTTTTTTCATGAAACTTTTTTAGGCATCTCAAAAATTCATGACGAATTGACTTATTTACAAAAAAAATTAAAACCTCTTTTTTGCTTGAGGTCTGAAATTTTTCATCTAGGTACAAATTTCCTTTCAGAAATTTTTTGGCCATCAATTGATTTTCTAAAAAAAAAGTCGAACCTTCGATTCGCCTTCTAGAAATTTTGATCATTCAATTTATTTTCGAAAAAATTTTCATCCATCGAATCATTTTTGCACAAAATTTTCAATTTTGATATATTTTGTAGTAAAAATCACGAGCATACCATTTAAATGACTATTTTCGAATTTTCGTCCAAATTTTGACCTTCAATTCATTTTTTGGAAAATTTGCATCCTTCAAATTACATAAACATAAAAATTAAAAAATGATAATAGGTTTCTCGTTTACTCGACTTTTAATGACCTTCGATATTTTTTTCAAGAAATTTTCTGACTTTCGATTGATTTCATAAAAAAAAATCGAACCTTAATGGATTTTTTTCGAGAAATTTTTGATCTGATTAATAATTTGATTCTGTTTCAAGAAGTTATTAAACCAAATCTTGAATTCATCTTCTTCAACATTTTAGAACCTTCGAATTATATACCTACAAGAAAACTGGATATCCCCAATTTATTTTTTGAGAAAATTAAAATCTACTCATGATTTGAAAAAATTTTCACCTTGAATTATTCTCCACAATTTTTTTAAAAACTTGAATTGTTTCTATAAAAAATTTATAACCTTGATTTCTAGAAATTTTCAACCTGATACCTTCTAAAAAAATTTTAATCGTCGTAATCGTAATTATTCATTTTCTAAACAATTTTGATCTTTCGAAATATGTTTAAAAATTTTGATACATTAAATTTATTTTTTCAATAATTTTGAGCTTTGGATTTGATTGACGGTTAAAAACTTTTCCAAGTTTAAATTTTTTTAATAAAAATTTGTAGAATTTCTCAAATATTAATTTATTTTCTGAAAAATAATGAACCTTCAAACCGCAACTAAAAAAATTAAAACCTCGAGTTTACTCAGCTCCTAAAATATATTTCAATTTAGATTTTTATTATTTTTTTCTAGAAATTTTTAATCTTCAATTAGGTATTCATTTTATAAAAAAATTTTATCCTTCGAATCATGTTGAATTTTTTTAGCTGATTTTTTAATCTTTAATCTATTTTTCAGTAAATTATCGACGTTTGAATTATTTGATTTCTAAAAATTTTCCATCTTCTAATAATACTTAATTTTGAAAATGTTCATCCTTCAATTTTAGTTCTTATACCTTACCCACAATTTTGAACCTTCAAGCCCATTTTTGACCTTCGATTCACCTTCCAAGAAATTTTCAATTTTTTCGAAGTAAAAATTCAAATTTTTTTTCTCAAAGCTTTGGCTTGAACAGTACAAAGGCGTTTTAAAAACGTACGACAGAAATTTAACGACGCTATCCCCCTCTTTTTCGTAAGCTTATAAAACTCAAAGGTATAATTAATCATATTGATGTTCCAACTTACTCCAGATTTACGCCTCAACGGACACGGATTGGTAGACTTGAACGAAGAAGCAGTCTTACTGGTCCCGTCTTTTCCTGAAAAAAAAAGAAGAAAAAGAAAAAAAATCAGCCAAACCATAAACAGACGACAATAAGACAAAGCGAAGGAACCGAGTAGATAATATATTATTCAAGATACGTATATTAATTTACGTTATCATCTTGAAAAATCGAACCCCTTCAAAACATCGAATCCATTTCATATACAAGCACGACTACACAAGACATAATGGCCATATCGAAATCCGACGTGACGCGACGACACATTACAAAGTAAATACGCATAAAAACCCAAGATCAAGAGCGCTGTGAAAAAAAAGAAAAAGAAAAAGAAAAAAGTAAAGGAAGAAAAATATACGAGACGAATACACAACGACGACATTGCATAAGATTAAAGACTTCTGTATACTCGAAATCGAATCTCCATTTCCTTTGAATGATTGCGAATAATGGCTTCGAATGCAATCGGTTGAACGGTTTATCGTTTTTTGTTATTTTTTACTCGCGCAAAAGGCTTTTCCTACGTGTTTGCAATTTTTTTTCCTTTCGCAATACTCTCGTACCTAGAAACCGATCCGACCGACGTTTTTCAATGTGTCTGCGAGTACTCGTCGAACGAGCAAAAAATTAACCATATCTACGAGACCCGACACATACTCGATGGATTTATTTAACGCCAATAATGTCAATTGTTTGAACGTCGAAAACCGTCATATGTTCGAAGAAACCACCAAATTCGATGGCAAAGTGTACGTTAAAGAAAGGTACCGAAAAATCGATTCCTACGTACAACGTGGTTTATTTTCTCGTCGAAAAAAAAATAATCTACTATATTCATAAAGCATTCTTCCAATTTTAACACATCATCGTCGTCATCGTCGCCGAATAAATATTTCAAATGCGACAACCGAAGGGCGAGGGGGAGATTGCGAAGAGGAAAACATACGCTTTTGCTTTCTCTCCAACACAAGACTCGAGATATTTTTTTCTCCCGTAAATATTTGTTCGAATATTAAATTTTATATACGAGTTTTGAATTATCATTCGCGCCAGTAACGGTACCTTGCAGTCGACAGAGTACCCCGAAATTGTGTTTGGGTCCTACCTTGCCATAAGTGAGACTGTCGAACTGAGGCTGGGGGTGATCCACCAGCGCGCAAATCGTTTTACCAAATTGTTACAACAACGTACAAAATACATATTTTATCGAGTGTCGTGTTTTGTTTTTTTCTTTTCGTTGGCATTTTTTTCGCCGATGAATTTTTCTCTTGTTTCAGACTCTCTCGCCCTTTGTAGCTTGTTCCTCGATTGTGGAATTCGTTCGTTTGGACCGCAATAATGTTTTTATAAGAGGTAAAAGAATATCCGAGGGTGTATAGTTTACCAACAAAAAGAATAAATGGGTCACATAAAAAATTGAACCTGAGTGTAAGGTGAGTTAGAGAAGGAGATTCTGCTTCATTTTGCGTTGGAAGATTATATAATTTATTGGAAATTCATTTCAAGGTTCGCGAGTTTGTTTAAAAGGTTTAGCAATATGTATGAAATTTTTGAAATTTCTTCAAAAATGGAATTTTTTTAAATTGGAAGCAAAGCAAAGGTTATTTTCAGATAGGTATAGATTTTTCTTTTCAACGATTTAAAAATGCAGAAAATTTTTCAAAATCAAAAGCCAAAAATTGATTATTTTTTGAACAAGAAATGTAATTTTGTGGTGCAGACTTTTATTTTTTGATAGTTTTGAAATACCTGTAGAAAATTTTCAAAAAAAAAAAAAAATGATGTCTAAAGAGAAAACTTGGAAAATTGAGAAAGCTTTTAAAATTTAGGATTCCAGAAATTGTAAATTCGGTGAGTAGAAAATTTAGTTTTGAGCGTTTGTACTTTTATTCATATTCAATAATCTATTGGAAAAAAATTGGAAAATTTTTAAAAACTAAATTAAGAAAATTGTGATTTTTTTTCCTGCATAAACCATTATTTGAGATCTGGGCATTCATTTCTAATAATTTAAAAATCAAAAAAAAAAAAAAAAAAAAAAAAATTGGAATTTTTTTTTGAAATTTGTAAATTCAGGTATAGTTTATTTGTTCAGAAGAGGTTCAGGTTTTTATATCTAATAAAATCGAAATGAAAAAAATTCTCAAAAAACAAAATCTGAAAATCGAAATTATTCGACCAGGAAATAGGATCAAGAGCCTTCAACTTTTTATTCCTAATAATTAAAAAAAACATAAAAGATTATTTTCTAAAATCAAATTTTTGATTTTTTTTTGGTGCAGAAAATGCGATTTCACGGATCAGATTATTTGTAGATAAATAAAAAATAATGAGATAAAAAATTTCTAATCATTTTAGAAATTAAGAAAAATTTTGAAGAATCCAAAAATGTGTATTTTTGAGCGACAAAAAAATATTATAAGAGCCTACGTGTTTCAAGTCTTCACATTTTAATAAATTTTAAAAAGTAGAAAATTTTTTAATATATTTTTTAAAACATCAAATTTCAAAAACTCTGAATTATTGAGTAGAAATAATTCTTTCAGAAGTTCATTTTTAATGATTTGGAAACCCCTAACTTTTTTTGAAAGTAAAACTTCAAAAATTGTCATTTTTATGTAAAAAAAAATAAAGTACTTTTGAGGATTAGAAGCTTCCATTTCTGATTACTTGTAAATGCATAAAGAATTTCGAAATATTTTCGTATTAAAAGCAACAAAGGTCGTTTTTTCTATTTTCCTCCATTTACTTACACATTACTCAAATTGGGAAAATCGTTAAATTTTAGAAAATTAAATTCTAAAAATTTCAACTTTTTTTAGGAGAAACCCCAATTTTAGAGTTTCTAACAAAATTTGAAAATCAAAAAAAAAAAACAGGACTCTAAACAACCTTCAACGAGACTTTTTCGAGATAAAAATATGTATAATATTTTTAAAATTCAATAGGTAGGTAAAGTAAATATAAAAATGACTAAATTTCGAATATTCACCAGATTTTTAAGATTCAATCAATTTAAAATTCAAATACCAAATTTTAATCATTTGAAATTGTTTAAAAATTATAAATGAGAATTTTTTTTAAAATTATCGAAACATTGGAAAGCACCAAAATTCCGATATTCATCGAATATTGAATCTTCTAGGAACAATTTTTGTTCAAATTTTCCAAAATTTTGGATACCAAAAAATGCTAGAAATTTTCAAACTGGACTTATTATTTTAAAAATTGATTAAAAACGACAAAAATTACCAATTCGCCAATTTTTGATAATGCCTATTACCTATTTGAAAAATTGGAAAATTTTAATAATCGATCAAATTTCGAAAATTTATACCTACCTAAAAATTGATGAATGAAAATTTTTATAAATTTTCCACATTTTAAAGGTTTCTTTACCCAAAGTACTAGAAATTTTCAAAACTGATCATGTTTATAAAAATTCATATAATTTTGAATTCGAATTTCCCAAATTGGAAAAATTTATTAAATTGAAAAAACTAATTCAATTCGGAAAATTTATTAGAATTTATAGAATTTCCGAAATTTCAGTTTTTGCCAAATTTTGTTATTTTTAATAAATTATTATTGAGGTAAATTTTTCAAATTTTAATTATTAAAAAACTTTAATACTAAAATGTTCAAAATTATTAAAATTTATAAAACTTCAATAAAACCACTAAAAAAATGTTAATTTTGATCAAATCTTGATAATTTTGAAATTTTCATCAAATTTTGAAGATATGGTATATATTTTAAACATTCATCAAACTTCAAAAAAATATCCAATTTCAAAGAATTAATTTCGAACATTTTTTTTTTTTCATGTTTTAAAAAGATGTTCCATATTATTACCTTAGGTACAATTTTTTAAAATTCACTAAATTTTAAAAAAGGCAAAATTTTCAATATTTTTTTTATCAAATTTTGAGAATTTTAAAATTTTAATCATATTATTTTCCAAATTTCAAAAATTTTGTGTCGAGATTCAATTTTCAAAGTTTTTTAAAAGTTGAGAATTACCAATTCACCAAATTATGTAGTTAAGAATAAAAATATTGTTTTCAAAATTTAGTGAATTGGTAATTTGGTAATTCTCAACTTAAACTTTAAAAATTTAATCTCAATACAAAATTTTTGAACTTTGGAAAATAATTAAAATTTTGGCAATAATTTAAAATTCCTAATTGTTGGTAAAATTTTAAATTTTTGTCACTTTTAAATTTTAGTATTTTTTAAAAAATTGGAACAATAATCTTTAAAATTAGTTCAATCGAAAAGAATCATCTGCTAAAATTCTAATTCCTACCAAATATTGAAATTTTATGTATTTTAAAAATTTTAAAGATTTATCAAAAAATTTTGAAAGTTTAAAAAAGTGATGATTCGAAAAAAATTTTAAATGACCGATTTTTGAATTTACGCCAAATTTTTGAAAATTTATCAAACTTAAAAAAAACTGATCCAATTTTAAAAATTTATTAAAATGTAGAAGTTACCAAAATTCCAATTTTTATAAAATTTTGGTATTTATTTGAATTTACATTTTTTATAAATGTTCCAAATTTCAATGATTTACCTAGGTAGGTAATAAATTAATTTTTTTTGTTGGAAATTTCCTAAAATTAAAAAACAGGTTTTGAAAATTGTGAAAAGTTATTAAATTTTCAAAAGCGCCAAAAATCGCAAGTTCCAAATTTTGAATTCTAAATTGATAGATTTTGAAAATTGTAAAAATGAATTGTTAAATATTGGTCAAGTATCTAGCTTTTGAAAAATTTACATTTAAAAATAAATAGGTAACTTGGAAAAGAAGAAAATTTTCCAAAATCGAATTCCAAAATAGTCAATTTTTACGCAGAAAATATAATTTTGAGATACTATTTTTCTTAAAAATGCAGAAATTTTATCAATAAAATTCTTTCGAAAATTGCAATTTTCTGTGTAAAAGATGTGATACAGGTTCAAGCTTTTATTTCTGATAAATTGATTTTTTTTTCAAATCCCAAAAATTAAAATTTTAAAATCGTTCAATTTAAAAAAAAAATGCAATTTTTCAGTTCAGAATACACTTTTGATATTCAGACATTCAATTCAACAGATTTTAAAATCAATTTTCCATTCGCTATACAAAATAATATCAACTTCAATTTCAATTTTCCTTTTTCAACGATTTGAACCAAATGTCAGATTTCATTTCGTTATAAGTATATAGAACAACGATTCCAAAAAGAAATCTCGACAGAGAATGTATTCTCCCAAGTTACCCTCTTTTCATTATTTTGATATGAAGTGAGTAGATTTACGTATATAAAATTCCATCTACCTACCACCCCCTGAAATCTCCTTACCTCCCACAACATTTCAGAGATAGCAAGTAAATAATAATCGAAAAACCACGTAGAAGTATATGCATAATATGAAACCATCAAATCAAACCTGTCAATACAGCCATTTCGATCACCATACCGGCATTTTGCCTTCAAAACGTTACGTAAATGTATCGGTTAAATGGGTGAAAATCCAATCTTCGCTCCTTTCATCGTCGATATATCCGTTCTATACGCATATTTCCACACGCGAAACCTAAATTTTTAAGCTTGAATTTTGTCTACGCCACCAACACTATTATAGCACGACACCATTCGAGGGAAAATTTCGCACACGCACGCAGACGATCAAATTCGCGGTACGAGACACGTCGAAAAAAAAACAATACACCTAGCGATGAGGTGCATCACTATCGTGTGTTAAATAAAACGTGAATTTACTCGTGATACGAATTCGAATACAACAGTCGTGTACTGTTTTGTAGAACGTACTCGTATGTAATTTTATTTACATGATAGCAGAGCACAGCGATCATTATCAACTGTTTAACAGCTGAATATCGCACACCATCACCTGCAAATGCAAATACATACTCTAAAAGCTGAGCCCGACGCCCCCCCCCCACCCAGTCCTAGATCACTTTATCAATATTGTAGCGTGTACCAAGTACCGTAGGTATGTATTTGTATGAATATTTCTATTCTGTACGTACAAGTTACGATTACCTATACCTACCTTTCTCGATTGTACTAATGTACCTGTAGACTAATTTTTTGTTGTTATCATTTATTATTGCTTGATCAATCCTTTTAATTTTTTCATCGAAATGTTATCATTTGACAAAGTTCAGCATGGATCGTGCTGAATGCGGATGGCTTCAGCAGCATGACGTCATCTTATTGCATGAAGGACTTGGAATAATTTTCTACAAAAATGAAAACGATGTGATTTAAACGAAAGGGAAGGGCCCAATTGAAAAATATTTGAAACAAAAGTTGTAGATTGAGATCTGAAGAATAATTTTGGTCATTATAAAAATTTTGATTGGACCCCTCCCTCTTGTCTAATTTTGTAAATACTACGTAAATACTTATATAATTCGAAATTGGAGGAGAGGGAGAGGGTAAATTGAAACATTTTTCAAACAAAAGTTGTAGAATGAGATCTTAAGAAATAATTTTGCTCATTTTAAAAATTTCGATTGGACTCCTCTCTCTTCTAATTTTTATTTTTCACTATCACAATACTAAATAAATACTTATTATTCAAAATTGAAGGGGTGTGAGGGGTGAAATCAAAATTTTTGTGATGATCAAAATTATTTCTAGAATATTAATCTACAACTTTGGTTTGAAAAAATTTACAATTGATCCTCTCCGTCTCTTCCAATTTCGAATAATATAACAAGGGAACCCCGCCTACCCGTCACCTCCGATTGAGCTGTAATTTGCCTCGCTGAAAGAACATGCCACCCAGACCTCACAATCAAATTTTTAGCTGCCGAAGTTGATTTTTCGATTTTTGGTGAATTTTTGAAAATTGCTAAAACCGCCTCCAAAAACCATTTTTTGAAAAAAAAAATTGTAGATTTCAAGATAAAATCCTGAAAATTGGTTTGTACACTAAAGTCGACCTCCCAAGTCGATTGGCACTATTTTCAAAGCGATTTGGAGCCTCCAGAAAAATTTGACTTTTCTCCAGCGCACTGGAATAGTTCCAGACGGCGCTGTAATCAACTTCGGCAGCTGAAAATTCAATCCTAGCGTTAGTATGATGTCATCTATCGATTGACGTAGTTGAATCCAAAATCCGAGGTGACGAGTTCGCACGTGTTTTTTTTGACATCTTGAAAATTCTGCATTTTTAAAAAATGTCCAAGAAATCAATTTCTCCAGCATATCATCCGAAACTTTGTCTATCCCCTAAAGTCAACCCCCCGAGTCGATTGGCACAATTTTCAAAACGATCTGGAGCCTCCAGAAAATGTTGATTTTTGCTGTCTGGAGAGATTCCAGTGTGCTGGAGAAATGTCAACTTTTCCTGGAGGCTCCAGATCGCTTCGAAAATGATGCCAATCGACTCGGGTGGTCGACTTTAGTGTATAAACTAATTTTCAGGATTCTATCTTGAAATCTACAATTTTTTTTCTAAAAAGGTTTTTTTGGATGCGGTATTAGCCATTTTTAAAAATTCGCCAAAAATCGAAAAAACAACTTCAGCAGGTAAAAATTTGGTTGTGAAGTTTTGGTGGCATGCTCTTTCAGTGAGCCAAATTTCAGCTCAATCGGAGATGACGAGTTGGCGAGGTTCCCTTGTAAGTATTTATGTATGTATTGTACAAAATTAGACTATAGGGAGGGCTCCAATCAAAATTTTTATAATAATCAAAATTATTCTTCAAATCTCAGTCTACAACTTTTGTTTCAAACATTTTTCAATTAGGCCCCTCTCTTTCCTTTAAATCACATCACTTTAATTTTTGTAGAAAATTATTTCAAGTCCTTCATGCAGTAAGATTACGTCATGTTGCTGAAGCCATCAGCAATTAGCACGATCCTTGTTGGACATCACAACTACGTCGTACCGGGTGTTTCGAAATTATTCACAATGAATATGAATTCGCGAGGATAATTTTCAAAGATATGAGATATGCGAATGACACGATAATCGACTAAAAAATAAATTCTCTGCATCCCTTAGGACCTTCCTAAAGGCAATTTTATATCGTGGGATTTAATTTAATCTCGACGTCGAGTAATTCTGCATGAAAAAAAAAATTGAAAAAATAAAAAAAACTCTACACGCCAATAAACTTATTTATCCCCATCGGTATCAATCCTCCTTCACTACCCCTTTCGTCCATATCACTTTCACTCTATCTACATCGCAAAAACAATAAGGATTTTTACAATTTGACGAGAAAATTATCACAACAGCGACCGTTTTATTGGCACGAGAATAAAACGTGAAAAAAAACACGTAATAATCGTAAAAATTGTAAAAACCTATCTACCATTTTTGCATAATCTTCCTACAGTGAATTTAATTACGTCTGAGAATTTTTTTTGCCCTGTAAAGGGGGAAAATCGGTTATGTGATTTTTTACGAGTATAGTGGCCATTTGAGTCGCCCATGAGACGTGGACTTGATGGTCAAATGTGATAAACTTCGCATACTTAAATGTACTTGGTATATGGGTGTACTCGTGATGTCGTAAAACATGACGCGAAATGGTTTGCAGTAGCTTTTTTTTGTAAGGATGATAATCCTCAGAGAGGTGGATTGTCATATACTCGTAGCACGTGTGAGACATGGACGCGATGTCGCTGAGGAGGACTATTTGAAGTGGGGAGGGGATGTCGAGGCTGGCTGTGGTGGTATTTTTTTTATTGTGAACTGGAGGTATTTGAAAAATGTCAAAGGTTATAGCACCATTGAAAATTGTTTTCAAAAGTATTTTATGGTATTAAAAATTTATTTGGAAAGTTGAATAGACTTCACCGAAAATCAACTTCAAAAATTAATAATAGAATTCAGCTTGAAAAACGATTTCAAAATCGATGTGAAAAATTGATATCACAAAATAATTCGAAATTTTTTTTTCATTAGCCTATAAAAAACGTACCTACCTACTTAATTGAACGATTTTTTTCTTCGAAAATTTGAAAAATACTTCTTAATATATACTCCAAAAAAATGAGAAATTGCTTTCAAAAAAATTGTTTTCCTCCAAAAAATTGAGAAATATAGACTACAAAATAATTAGGAAATTTTTTCTCCCAAAAACTGAAGAAAAATTTTTCTTAAAAAAATCCAATCTGAGTGATTTTTTCCCCTCAAAAAACAGAGATTTTTCAAAAAAAAAAAAAAATAATTGATTTTTTTCAAAAAAAAAACAAAAAAAAGAACAGAGGTAACTACATTTTTTCCGAAAAAGTAGATAAGTTTTTTCTTCCAAATTCTATTAATTAAAACATTTTTTCAATTTTAAAAAATTTCCAAATTTCAATAAAATTCAAATTTTTCTCCAAAAATTCAAGAATTTTTTTTTTTTTAAATTATACCTGCCTACTTTGAATGATTTGTTTTTCTCTAAAAAACAGAGATTTTTCAACAAAAAAAATTTAAAAAGTGATTTTTTCAATAGGTAAGAATGAGACAAGCTATGACTATAAATCAATTCCAAGAGAATTTAGAATTTTAGGTATAGGTACCTATTTCAAGAAAACTTTAAAAAAATTTTCCCCAAAAATTAAATGAGAAATATTTTTATTCTGAAAAATAGATAAGATTTTTTTCCCCAAAAATACTAACGTAAGTAGGTGATTGGAAATTTTTTCAAAAAAAAAAGAAAAAAAAAAGATTTTAGTTAATAATTAATTTTGGAATTTTTGGATTTGAAATTTTCCAGGGCCTGGCACATAACAAATTCTTTCAGAATATCACTCACTTTCTTTTCCCTTCGTTTTCATCGTTTCATTTTCGAAACAAACTTATCGTTAAAATTCATCAAGAAATTTCACATCTCGAATTCGTATTCGAAAGTCATTACCCGAAATAACCTTTTCTACACTTTTTCCTTCAGCCAAGACACATCTCGATTTCGGCAAAAACCTCTCGAGCAATTTAAATGGAAACTCCGTCAAGCGAGTCGCATTTAGTACCCTTACATACGGCGCTGAACTGCCTTTCGTAAACTTTTGGGGGCGCAGCAGAAGCAAAAAAAATATCGAAAAAACTTGGATGATTATTAGAAATTGCAAATATTGCCGGCGCGTTATGAGAAAAAATCCTACAGATTTATTTCCTTCCTGTTGAGTAGTTTTTTCGTCGACAGAAAAGAAAACGAAATATTCCATTTTTCAATAACTTATGCGCGATATCCGCAGTGAAACTTAACGACTGCGACGGTACGATTTTCCATAACATTAAAAATTTCGTACTGTGTTCCATAGGTACTCGTAAGTACTCGTATATAAGCAAAATAAAACGATGCTTTTTGGTTTTTTATTTTATTGGAAAAGTTGAATCTGGTCCCCAGCTCATCCATTAAAAGGGTATAAGGGTCCTATCGTTAATTTCAATATATATGTATAATGTACGTAATGTAAAAATTATTAGTTATCTATATCATTAAATCATTAATTAATTATACGTTACGTAGAATTTTTATTTTTCCGTTATCTTACCTTTTATTAAAATATGTTTCCCGCCTAGCCATGACGTATCCGTAGTTAGGACTGGTAACGGTGTTTTATAAGCGTCCAAATACACATTAACCGACGACAGATTAATCCCTCGACGAGCGCATACTGGTGTTAAAGCGTCACTGCATAACAAAAAAATAAAAAATAAATAAATAAATTATTAGAAATGTAAATAACATCTAATGAATAAATTATCCGGGATGCGATGACGATGTTGCCGCCGTCTATGCCATAAAAGCGTCATACACGTTCGAATTTTTTTTTTTCAACTCACGAATACATTATTTCTGGTGAAATTTTTTAATCGATGCGTATGCAGGTATAGGTGTTAAATTATTCTCATTCCTCGAAAACGAATAATTTCGAAAACTGTTTTGAAAAAAAAAACAAGAGAATTTTTCCAGCAGAATTTTTTGGAATTATTTTCTTTTAGAATGATGTCTGCGTCGTAAAATGTTTTTGTAAAGTGAGAAATCATAATATTTAAAAAAATTTTTCCAAAATTGTAGCTATTTTTTTCGAGTTTTAAGAAAAAAAAATTAATGATTTTTGAAGGGAAATTTAAAAAAAAATCTCTAGTGAAAATATTTTGTTAGGACAATATTTTAATGAAATAAAACACATGTGTGTTGCTTATATTATAATTTTTTATTTTTTTCAAATAAACATTCAAGTGAGCCTACCCAGGGAACTTCTTTCTTAAAAAAAAAAAAAACAATCTGATTTTTCAATTTTTTCAGAAAAGTTTTAAAAAATTCCCTAAATTCAAATTTTTACAAAATTAATGAATTTTTCCTCGAAATTATTTACTTGAAAAATCCTACAGTTGTAGGATCGAATTGTACTAAAAAATTGACAATTTTTCTGGAATTGTAAAAAATCGATTCCAAAAAAAATTGAACTTATGAATTTAAATTTCCTCAAAATTAATGATTTTTTTTTTCGAAATTATTACTTCAGAAGTGCTACAGTGATACTGTTGAATTATATGAAAAAATTGTCAAACCTCAGGAAAGCCATGATTTTCAATGCATTAAAAAAATAAAAGCTTTTTTGAGAGACTCTCTCTAGAATTTTTTTGATGTTTTTTAATGGATTATTTTTTTTTTAACTTTAGGCACCTATGAAGAAAAATTTTCAATGATATTTTTCGATGAATTTCAAAAAAAATAAAAGTTCCTTAAAAAAAATTGAAAATATTTCCAGTGAAAAAATTCCCTTGATAAAAAAGTCTCATCTCAAAAAAAAAATTCTATCAGAATTTTTTTTTTGTTAGGTACTGAAAATAAGAAAATCCGAAAAATTGTGGCTCTTACGAAAAAAATATAGGTACACTTTTATCTTTAGATAAAAAATTCTTCAGACATAAAACTTTCCTTGGTAAAATTTTTTTGCAAAAAAACTATTAACGACAAAACACGAAAAAATTCCATTCAAAAAAAAAATAATCTAGAGGCCAAAAGAAACAAAGTAGATGAAAATTCTCTCAGAACTTCCAGAAAAAATGACAAAATTTTACCAGCAGAAAATTCTTCTGAAGGAAATATGTTTTCGGCGTAGACGAGAAGAAAAATAAAAAAATAGAAAATCGTATCTATAGGAAAAATTGGCATTTTGAAAAAATTCTCGTAAAGAAAACACTGTAAGGAAAAACTGTAAGAAAGAAAAAATATTGATTTTTTTTTTTCTTCAAAAAATAAAATTATAAAGAAATCTTAAAGACGATCAAATATTCTTGTGACAAAAGAGTCCTTGAAAATCTCTTACTTTTGATTTTATTTTTAAAGTTACCTGCAGTCTTCCCATAGACTTCGAAACTTCTGGATCCAATTTCCTTTAATTTCGAATTGAAATCCAGTAGATAATTTTTATTTTTTATTTCTCACCTAATTTTCAGTCGTTTCTAGTTGAATTTTTTAACCACGTCGAACAAATTCGAATTTTTTAAATATTTAAGTATATTATGTATTTCTTTTCATTCTTTTAAAAATATTTTTTCAATAATTTTTATGGTAAAAGCAAATGAAATTTTCCAATTGGAGGATTTTTTAAATATAATGAGATTTTTTGTAGTAGTTCTAAACGAGCATTTTTTCCTGATTTTTAGAGAATTGAAAAAAATAATTGGGTTTGATTGAGAATTTTTTTCCAAGAGAAAATTATTTAGAGGATTATTTTTTGGTAGATTTTTAGGCAAAAAATTAAAAATAAAATAATAGGTAAGTAGGTAATATTAAAAAATTCAAATATGTAATTGAAAAAAAAATCTGAATAAGTTTCACATTTTTTTCAAGTAAAGGTTTTTGGAGAATTAGAAAAAATTTGAACTTTTTTGAGTGAATTTTCAAACGTTTCAATATTATTTTTCTGGGTTTGGTATAAATTTTTTTTAATTGTTCCCATAAAAATTTTCTAATTCAAATCTTCTCGCATTTTAAAAAAATTTGTATTCAAAAAAACTTAAAAATTTATTTCCAATTTCGAATTTTTTTTGAAAAAAAAAAAAAAAAAATAGAAACACAAATACATGGCTATTAAGACTGAAAAAATGCAACTTTCAACATCATCAACTCAAATGATAATATGCAATAATGATAATTATGTTCAAATTATGCATAATGTTTTTTAAAAAATCGAATACTTTGATATAAAATTTTCAACCGTGTAACATATTGTTGAGTATATCCCATTCGAGATAAAATTTATTAATTTTTCTCGACATGGGTCAAGCGTTTCAAGTTATATGTGTTCTTTGCGCAATAGCACTCATAGTGGCAATAGGAGGTCTGTAATTTATGTATTTTCATAGAAATAATTCTTTAATAATCGAGACGAATTCTGGTTTATTGTAATTTTTCCTTTTTTTAGTTGCTATTTATTTCGCCCAGGATTACTTATCAAGACGCGCCAAAAAGTTTGACAAGGCTATAAAAAGTGATATTTTTCTATACTTCGTCTTTTGAAACTATTTCGAGTTTTAATTACGCTATTGGTGTACCTATTTATTACAGAATGCGACGAATATGTAAAGTTTGCCTGCAACGTGGGAAACACAGCTGAAGGTGAAAAAATAGCAGGAAATCTACTTGGTGGACAGGACGCTGCGGAAGGAGAGTTCCCTCATATGGTAAATATTTGCCTCGTGATACTCTAATATATATTGAACTAAAAAAAAATTTAAAAAAATGTACAGTACCTACCTAATTAATAACTATTTAACTTATTTCATCTCGTCAAGGCATATTTATCAATAAAATCCAATGATAATAAGAATATTTCATGCGGAGGTACATTAATCAGCGATCAATACATACTGACGTCTGCTCGATGTGTACAAAACGCAAAGTAGGTGAACGATCGATGGAAAAACTCTAAGAATTGAAATTTAAAAAATATATATTTTAATCATTTTATTTTATAGCAACGAAGGAATAACGGTCAAATTGGGAACTGTGTTTCGAACCTCTCCAGAAAAAGGAATGTTGTTCAAAGTTGATCACATTAAAATACACGATTCATTTAAGCAAAATCCTTCTGGGACCTATCTTAACGATATCGCGCTTTTGAAACTCACCAAAACGGTTAAATTTAATCTAATAATGAGACCAATATGTTTAGCTACGTACGTCGGTTTCAAAAGCCTGGATTCTGCCAGTATATCAGGATGGGGTCTCGATAGCAGTAATTGATCATACATTTTTAACCACGAAAAAAAAGATTGGACATTTTTCCGAAAGCCCGCTTGATGCATCATTTGCTCAAATGAATTTTATTAAGTCCAGTACCTACTAAGGAAATAAATACTTGATATTCAAAATTGGAGAGTAGGGAGGGGTCCAATCGAAATTTTCGTTATTACTAAAATTATTCCTAAAACTTCAAGCTAAAACTTTTGTTTGAAATTTTTTTCAATTGGACCCTTTCTCTCCACTGATTTCGCATGACACTCTGAAGATACTAAATAAAAATTAGAAGAGTAAGGGGGAAGGGGGCCAATTGAAAAATTTTCTCAACAAAAGTTGCAGAATAAGGTTCTAGAAATAAGTTTGGTTATTATAAAAATTTCGATTGGACCCCTCCTTCTCCTCCAATTACACATGAGTCATAAGTTCGTAATATTATAGGTCTAGGTACTTATTCAAAATTGGGGGAAGGGTTCAATTGAAAAATTTTTCTAATAAAAGTTGTAGCTTGAAGTTCCAGAAATAATTTTGGTCATAAGAAAAATTTCGATTGGACTCCTCCCTCCACGCCAATCTCGGATAATACAACTTATTCAATATACTTACCAAAAATAGTGGGAAGGTAAGGATCCAATTGAAAAAAATTTCAAACAAAAGTTGTAGGTTGAAGTTCTAGGAATAATTTTAGTTATTACAAAAATTTCGATTGTACCCCTCCCTCCCCTCCAATTTTGGATAATACAACTTATTCGAGATACATTATTAAAAGCAAGGGGGAAGTAAGGGGCCAATTGAAAAAATTTTCAAACAAAAGTTGTAGCTTCAAGTTCCAGAAATAATTTTGGTTATGAAAAAAATTTCGATTGGACCCCTCCCTCCCCTTCAATTTTCAATATCAACTGTTTATGTAGTACTGGACTTGATAAAATTCGAGGTGAGCAAATGATGCAGCACGTGGGTTTTCGGAAAAATATCCGATCTTGAAAAAAAAAAAAAAAAAAAAAAACGAGATTATGAATCTTTTTATCTAACATGAAATATTTTTTTCGGAAGGTGGAAAACTGTCTGATCGTTTGAAAAAACTAAAAGCGTTCATAGGCACAGGGGTACAGTCAGAATGTGAAGAAAAATGGGGTAATCACTTCGGCTACTACCAAGAAATGATTTGTGCTGGTCATCCGAGATTTGATAAAGGCCTGTGCCAGGTATAATTTCTCGTAAATCAGGCTCGATTCCAAAAGAATGATTTCAGTCTGGAACCTGATTATGATTTTTTTCAACCTTTTACAGGGTGATTTAGGAGGACCTCTTCAGTTGTTATACGAATCCCTCTCCCAGGATTGCCCTTTTGTCTACGAGCAACTTGGTATTGCTTCTATGACTAATCATGAATGTTCGTATAATACTACTACTAATGAAACGTACGTCACAGCATATACCAGAATACAGGAATTCATTCCTTGGATTGTCGATATCGTTTGGCGAGATTAGTTTATTCAACCGATTCAACCGATTGTGTTTATTTTATTAAAAATTCGAGTCATTACTATTTTCTCGTTATAATAAAAAATTATTGTTATGTAATATTTAGCTCGTTAAGCATTTAGTTTGGTGAACTTTTTTTTCTGAAGTTGTTGCCACGTCCAACTTTTATTTTTAATTGTATTTTTGTTTGGAAAATTTTACATAGATAATAAAATAGAATGTGAAAGTTTTTACAGCATTCATTTTTTATCAAATCGTTTTTTTTTTCATTTCACAATTTTTAGTACTAATAACCCCTTCTCCTCTTTAACCCTTAAAGCCCCAAGAAGATTCAGATGAGATACCGCAAATTTTTTCATATATCTGAATGAAGGCAAGTATGAATATCACAATGATCCATTGATTGCCTACCTGCCCCTTAAAACCTTTTTGGAAACAACAGAACCCTGTTTTCCGTTTTCACGGAAATCCAAAAGGAAAAAAGATTCAACTTCGTTCAATTTTACATAAGATGACATAAGGCCATTAGATATACACTACAATCCGAAAAAAAAATTTCTATTGCCATTCTTCTGTATTGAAGGAGACAAAAAGGGAGAAATGTGTGAAAAAGCGGGCGCCCAAATGACCCTATTTGTCTATGAGAAATAAAATACATTCTTTCCATAAAATACCTTGGGAAAGTATACAGCCAGAACAGTACGACGTCATATTCCCCATTTTTGGAAAATTCATTTTGGAAAATGGGAAAGACAAATGAAATTTTAGCAAACAATTTTTATATCATCATTCCAAAAGTAAAATTTAATGAGCTTTTGAACTTTTCATATAAGTGAAAAGTTGAACTTTGGGTTTGATAGACTGGTGGAAAACTATTCAAAAAATCGCCATTTTTCTTTTTTGAAAAAAATTCCAATTGCTCGAAATTTTTGATGATATTCCAAAAGGAAAATTTAATGAGCTTTGGAACTTTTCATATGAATGAAAAGTTGAACTTTAGGCTTGATAGACTGCTGGAAAATTTTTCAAAAATCGCCATTTTTCAGATTGAAAAAATTCCAATTACCTTTGTTGAAGAATAAAATTGGTTGAAATTTTTAAATGAAAACCCAAAAGTAAAATCTAATGAGCTTTTGAACTTTTCATATAAATGAAAAGTTGAACTTTGAGGTTGATAGAATGGTGGAAAATTTTTCAAAAATCGCCATTTTTCGTTTTGGAAAAAAATATAAAATTGTTTGAAACTTTTTGATGAAATTCCAAAAGGAAAATTTAATGAGCTTTGGAACTTTTCCTATAAATGAAAAGATGGACTTTGAGGTTGATAGACTGGCGGAAAATTTTTCAAAAATCACAATTTTTCGGATTAAAAAAAAGTTTTAAAAATGTTATTGAAGTATAAAATTGGTTGAAATTTTTTGATGAAAAGCCAAAAGCAAAATTTAATGAGCTTATGAACTTTTCACATAAATGAAAAGTTGAACTTTTAGTTTGATAGACTGGTGGAAATTTTTTTAAAAATTACCATTTTTCTTTTTGGAAAAAAATATAAAATTGTTTGAAACATTTTGATGAAATTCCAAAAGGAAAATTCAATGGGCTTTGGAACTTTTCATATAAATGAAAAGTTGGGCATTGGACTTGGTAGACTGGTGGAAATTTTTTCAAAAATCACCATTTTTCAGATTGAAAAAAAGTTCTAATGATCTTGTTGAAAGATAAAATTGGTTGATATTTTTTGGTGAAAAGCCAAAAGAAAAATCTAATGAACTTATGAACTTTTCAAATAAATGAAAAGTTGAACTTTAGGCTTGATAGACTGGTGGAAAAACTTTCAAAAATCGCCATTTTTTAATTTGGAAAAAAATATACAATTGTTTAAAACTTTTTGATGAAATTCCAAAAGGAAAATTTAATGAGCTTTGAAACTTTTCATATAAATGAAAAGTTGGACATTGGACTTGGTAGACTGGTGGAAAATTTTTCAAAAATCACCATTTTTCAGATTGCAAAAAAGTTTTAATGATCTTGTTGAAAGATAAAATTGGTTGATAATTTTTGATGAAAAACCAAAAGTAAAATCTAATTAGCTTATGAACTTTTGAAATAAATGAAAAGTTGAACTTTAGGCTTGATAGACTGCTGGAAAATATTTTAAAAATTGCCATTTTTAAATTTGGAAAAAATTTCTGAAAATATAAAATTGTTATGAAAATATTTGATAAAATTCCAAAAGGAAAATTTAATGAGCTTTGGTACTTTTCATATGAATGAAAAGTTGAACTTTGGGGTTGATGAAGCGGTGGAAATTTGTTCAAAATTCGCCATTTTTCAGATTGGAAAAAAATTCCAATAATCTTGTTAAGGTATAAAATTGGTTGAAATTTTTTGATGAAAAGCCAAAAGTAAAATCTAATGAGCTTATGAACTTTTCAAATAAATGAATAGTTGAACTTTGGTCTTGATAGACTAGCGGAAAATATTTCAAAAATTGCCATTTTTTAATTTGGAAAAAAATTTCAAAAATATAAAATTGTTTGAAAATTTTTGATGATATTCCAAAAGAAAAATTTAATGAGCTTTGGAATTTTCATATAAATGAAAAGTTGAACTTCGAGCTTGATAGACTGGCGGAAAATATTTCAAAAATTGCCATTTTTCAATTTGGAAAAAAATTCTAAAAATATAAAAATGTTTGAAAATTTTTGATGAAATTCCAAAAGGAAAATTTAATGAGTATTAGAACTTTTCAAATAAATGAAAAGTTGAACTTTGGTCTTGATAGACTGGCGGAAAATTTTTCAAAAATTGCCATTTTCCAATTTGGAAAAAAATTCTAAAAATATAAAAATGTTTGAAAATTTTTGATGAAATTCCAAAAAGAAAATTTGATGAGCTTTAGAACTTTTCATATAAACGAAAAGTTGAACTTTGGTCTCGATAGACTGCTGGAAAATATTTTAAAAATTGCCATTTTTAAATTTGGAAAAAATTTCTGAAAATATAAAATTGTTTTAAAATTTTTGATAAAATTCCAAAAGGAAAATTTTTGGAGCTTTGGAACTTTTCATATAAATGAAAAGTTCAACTTTAAGGTTGATGGACTGATGGAAAATTTTTCAAAAATCGCCATTCTTCGGATTGGAAAATAATTCCTTTAATCTTGTTGAAGTTTAAAATTGATTGAAATTTTTTGATGAAAAGCCAAAAGTAAAATCTAATGTTCTTATGAACTTTTCATATAAAGCAAAAGTTGAACTTAAGGCTTGATAGAGTATTGGAAAAATTTTCAAAAATCACCAGTTATCTGTTTGGAAATAAATACCAAAAATATAAAATTGTTTGAAAATTTTTGATAAAATTCCAAAAGGAAAATTCAATGAGCTTTGGTACTTTTCATATGAATGAAAAGTTGAACTTTGGGGTTGATGAAGCGGAGGAAATTTTTTCAAAATTCGCCATTTTTCGGATTGGAAAAAAGGTCCAATAATCTTGTTAAGGTATAAAATTGGTTGAAATTTTTTGATGAAAAGCCAAAAGTAAAATCTAATGAGCTTATGAACTTTTCAAATAAATGAATAGTTGAACTTTGGTCTTGATAGACTAGCGGAAAATATTTCAAAAATTGCCATTTTTTAATTTGGAAAAAAATTTCAAAAATATAAAATTGTTTGAAAATTTTTGATGATATTCCAAAAGAAAAATTTAATGAGCTTTGGAATTTTCATATAAATGAAAAGTTGAACTTCGAGCTTGATAGACTGGCGGAAAATATTTCAAAAATTGCCATTTTTCAATTTGGAAAAAAATTCTAAAAATATAAAAATGTTTGAAAATTTTTGATGAAATTCCAAAAGGAAAATTTAATGAGTATTAGAACTTTTCAAATAAATGAAAAGTTGAACTTTGGTCTTGATAGACTGGCGGAAAATTTTTCAAAAATTGCCATTTTCCAATTTGGAAAAAAATTCTAAAAATATAAAAATGTTTGAAAATTTTTGATGAAATTCCAAAAAGAAAATTTGATGAGCTTTAGAACTTTTCATATAAACGAAAAGTTGAACTTTGGTCTCGATAGACTGCTGGAAAATATTTTAAAAATTGCCATTTTTAAATTTGGAAAAAATTTCTGAAAATATAAAATTGTTTTAAAATTTTTGATAAAATTCCAAAAGGAAAATTTTTGGAGCTTTGGAACTTTTCATATAAATGAAAAGTTCAACTTTAAGGTTGATGGACTGATGGAAAATTTTTCAAAAATCGCCATTCTTCGGATTGGAAAATAATTCCTTTAATCTTGTTGAAGTTTAAAATTGATTGAAATTTTTTGATGAAAAGCCAAAAGTAAAATCTAATGTTCTTATGAACTTTTCATATAAAGCAAAAGTTGAACTTAAGGCTTGATAGAGTATTGGAAAAATTTTCAAAAATCACCAGTTATCTGTTTGGAAATAAATACCAAAAATATAAAATTGTTTGAAAATTTTTGATAAAATTCCAAAAGGAAAATTCAATGAGCTTTGGTACTTTTCATATGAATGAAAAGTTGAACTTTGGGGTTGATGAAGCGGAGGAAATTTTTTCAAAATTCGCCATTTTTCGGATTGGAAAAAAGGTCCAATAATCTTGTTAAGGTATAAAATTGGTTGAAATTTTTTGATGAAAAGCCAAAAGTAAAATCTAATGAGCTTATGAACTTTTCAAATAAATGAAAAGTTGAACTTTGGTATTGATAGACTAGCGGAAAATATTTCAAAAATTGCCATTTTTCAATTTGGAAAAAAATTTCAAAAATATAAAATTGTTTGATATTTTTGATGATATTCCAAAAGAAAAATTTAATGAGCTTTGGAACTTTTCATGTAAATGAAAAGTTGAACTTCAAGCTTGATAGACTGGCGGAAAATATTTCAAAAATTGCCATTTTTCAATTTGGAAAAAAATTTCAAAAATATAAAATTGTTTGAAAATTTTTGATGATATTCCAAAAGAAAAATTTAATGAGCTTTGGAACTTTTCATATAAATGAAAAGTTGAACTTTGAGTTTGATAGACTGGCGGAAAATATTTCAAAATTCGCCATTTTTCGAATTGGAAAAAAATTCCAATATTCTTGTTGAAGTTTAAAATTGATTGAAATTTTTTGATGAAAAGCCAAAAGTAAAATCAAATGAGCTTATGAACTTTTCAAATAAATGAAAAGTTGAACTTTGGTCTTGATAGACTAGCTGAAAATATTTCAAAAATTGCCATTTTCGAATTGGAAAAAAATTCCAATATTCTTGTTGAAGTTTAAAATTGATTGAAATTTTTTGATGAAAAGCCAAAAGTAAAATCAAATGAGCTTATGAACTTTTCAAATAAATGAAAAGTTGAACTTTGGTCTTGATAGACTAGCTGAAAATATTTCAAAAATTGCCATTTTCCAATTTGGAAAAAAATTCTAAAAATATAAAAATGTTTGAAAATTTTTGATGAAATTTCAAAAGGAATCTTTATGAGCTTTGGTACTTTTCATATGAATGAAAAGTTGAATTTTGGGGTTGATGAAGCGGTGGAAATTTTTTCAAAATTCGCCATTTTTCAGATTGGAAAAAAATTCCAATAATCTTGTTAAGGTATAAAATTGGTTGAAATTTTTTGTTGAAAAGCCAAAAGTAAAATCTAATGAGCTTATGAACTTTTCAAATAAATGAAAAGTTGAACTTCGAGCTTGATAGACTGGTGGAAAATATTTCAAAAATTGCCATTTTCCAGTTTGGAAAAAAATTCTAAAAATATAAAAATGTTTGAAAATTAAAGCAGGAGAGAAATGGGCGTAGTTGTCAGTAATATTAATTAAGCAAATTTGTACTTTTTTGAAAGTGAAAAATCATTTTGAGTTTTGTAGCCGACAAAGCAGGAGTAAATTGCTGGATATTTTTCCTTTTGGAATTTTATCAAAAATTTACAAACACATTTATATTTTTAGAAATTTTTTCCAAATTTAAAAATGGCAATTTTTAAAATATTTTCCAGCAGTCTATCAAGACCAAAGTTCAACTTTTCGTTTATATGAAAAGTTCTGAAGCTCATTAAATTTTCCTTTTGGAATTTCGTCAAAAATTTTCAAACAATTTTATATTTTTGGGATTTTTTTCCAATCCGAAAAATGGCGAATTTTGAAAAAATTTCGATCAGTCTATCAAGCTTTAAGTTTTACTTTCCATCCATATGATAAGTTCATTAGCTCATTAAATTTTCCTTTTGGAATTTCATCAAAAATTTTCAAACAATTTTATATTATTGGAATTTTTTTACCAAATTGAAAAATGGCAATTTTTGAAATATTTTCCGCCAGTCTATCAAGACCAAAGTTCAACTTTTCATTTATTTGAAAAGTTCATAAGCTCATTAGATTTTACTTTTGGTTTTTCTTCAAAAAATTTCAACCAATTTTATACCTCAACAGGTTTATTCGAATTTTTTTCCAATCTCAAAAATGTCAACTTTTGAAACATTTTCCGCCAGTCTATCAAGCCTAAAGTTCAACTTTTCATTTATATGAAAAGTTCCAAAGCTCATTAAATTTTACTTTTGGCTTTTCATCAAAAAACTTCAACCAATTTTATTCTTCAACAGGATTATTGGAATTTTTTTCCATTCTGAAAAAATAAAATTTTTGAAATATTTTCCGCCAGCCTATCAAGACTAAAGTTCAACTTTTCATTTATATGAAAAGTTCCAAAGAGCATTAAATTTTCCTTTTGGAATTTCATCAAAAATTTTCAAACAATTTTATATTTTTGGGATTTTTTTCCAAATTGAAAAATGGCAATTTTTGAAATATTTTCCGCCAGCCTATCAAGACTAAAGTTCAACTTTTCATTTATATGAAAAGTTCCAAAGAGCATTAAATTTTCCTTTTGGAATTTCATCAAAAATTTTCAAACAATTTTATATTTTTGGGATTTTTTTCCAAATTGAAAAATGGCAATTTTTGAAATATTTTCCGACAGTCTATCAAGACCAAAGTTCAACATTCCATCTATATGAAAAGTTTATAAGCTCATTAGATTTTACTTTTGGCTTTTCATCAAAAAATTTCAACCAATTTTATTCTTCAACAAGATTATTAAAATTTTTTCCAATCCGAAAAATGGCGAATTTTGAAAAAATTTCCACTGGTCTATCAACCCCAAAGTTCAACTTTTCATTCATATGAAAAGTTTCAAACCACATTGAATTTTCCTTTTGGAATTTCTTCAAGAAATTTAAAAAACATCTATATTTTTGGAATTTTTTTCCAATCTGAAAAATGTTGATTTTTGAAAAATTTTTGATCAGTCTATCAAGCTTTAAGTTCAACTTTCCATCCATATGAAAAGTTCATTAGCTCATTAGATTTTACTTTTGGTTTTTCTTCAAAAAATTTCAACCAATTTTATACTTCAACAGGTTTATTCGAATTTTTTTCCAATCTGAAAAATGTCAATTTTTGAAACATTTTCCGCCAGTCTATCAAGCCTAAAGTTCAACTTTTCATTTATATGAAAAGTTCTAAAGCTCATTAAATTTTCCTTTTGGAATTTCATCAAAAATTTTCAAAAATTTTTATATTTTTAGAATTTTTTTCCAAATTGATAAATTGCAAATTTTGAAATATTTTCCGCCAGCCTATCAAGACTAAAGTTCAACTTTTCATTTATATGAAAAGTTCCAAAGAGCATTAAATTTTCCTTTTGGAATTTCATCAAAAATTTTCAAACAATTTTATATTTTTGGGATTTTTTTCCAAATTGAAAAATGGCAATTTTTGAAATATTTTCCGACAGTCTATCAAGACCAAAGTTCAACATTCCATCTATATGAAAAGTTCCAAAGCTTTAAATTTTTCTTTTGGAATATCATCAAAAATTTTCAAACAATTTTATATTTTTGAAATTTTTTTCCAAATTGAAAAATGGCATTTTTTGAAATATTTTCCGCTAGTCTATCAAGACCAAAGTTCAACTTTTCATTTATTTGAAAAGTTCATAAGCTCATTAGATTTTACTTTTGGCTTTTTATCAAAAAATTTCAACCAATTTTATACCTTAACAAGATTATTGGAATTTTTTTCCAAATTGGAAAATGGCAATTTTTGAAACATTTTCCGCCAGTCTATCAAGCCTAAAGTTCAACTTTTCAATTATATGAAAAGTTCCAAAGCTCATTAAATTTTCCTTTTGGAATTTCATCAAAAATTTTCAAACAATTTTATATTATTGGAATTTTTTTACCAAATTGAAAAATGGCAATTTTTGAAATATTTTCCGCCAGTCTATCAAGACCAAAGTTCAACTTTTCATTTATTTGAAAAGTTCATAAGCTCATTAGATTTTACTTTTGGCTTTTCATCAAAAAACTTCAACCAATTTTATTCTTCAACAGGTTTATTGGAATTTTTTTCCATTCTGAAAAAAGGCAATTTTTGAAATATTTTCCGCCAGCCTATCAAGACTAAAGTTCAACTTTTCATTTATATGAAAAGTTCCAAAGAGCATTAAATTTTCCTTTTGGAATTTCATCAAAAATTTTCAAACAATTTTATATTTTTGGAATTTTTTTCCAAATTGAAAAATGGCAATTTTTGAAATATTTTCCGCCAGCCTATCAAGACTAAAGTTCAACTTTTCATTTATATGAAAAGTTCCAAAGAGCATTAAATTTTCCTTTTGGAATTTCATCAAAAATTTTCAAACAATTTTATATTTTTGGGATTTTTTTCCAAATTGAAAAATGGCAATTTTTGAAATATTTTCCGACAGTCTATCAAGACCAAAGTTCAACATTCCATCTATATGAAAAGTTTATAAGCTCATTAGATTTTACTTTTGGCTTTTCATCAAAAAATTTCAACCAATTTTATTCTTCAACAAGATTATTAAAATTTTTTCCAATCCGAAAAATGGCGAATTTTGAAAAAATTTCCACTGGTCTATCAACCCCAAAGTTCAACTTTTCATTCATATGAAAAGTTTCAAACCACATTGAATTTTCCTTTTGGAATTTCTTCAAGAAATTTAAAAAACATCTATATTTTTGGAATTTTTTTCCAATCTGAAAAATGTTGATTTTTGAAAAATTTTTGATCAGTCTATCAAGCTTTAAGTTCAACTTTCCATCCATATGAAAAGTTCATTAGCTCATTAGATTTTACTTTTGGGTTTTCTTCATAAAATTTCAACCAATTTTATACTTCAACAGGTTTATTCAAATTTTTTTCCAATCTGAAAAATGTCAATTTTTGAAACATTTTCCGCCAGTCTATCAAGCCTAAAGTTCAACTTTTCATTTATATGAAAAGTTCCAAAGCTCATTAAATTTTCCTTTTGGAATTTCATCAAAAATTTTCAAACATTTTTATATTTTTAGAATTTTTTTCCAAATTGATAAATTGCAAATTTTGAAATATTTTCCGCCAGTTTATCAAGACCAAAGTTCAACTTTTCATTTATATGAAAAGTTCCAAAGCTCATAAAATTTTTCTTTTGGAATATCATCAAAAATTTTCAAACAATTTTATATTTTTGAAATTTTTTTCCAAATTGAAAAATGTCAATTTTAGAAATATTTCCCGCCAGTTTATCAAGACCATAGTTTAACTTTTCATTTATTTGAAAAGTTCAAAAGCTTATTAAATTTTCCTTTTGGAATTTCATCAAAAATTTTCAAACATTTTTATAATTTTATAATTTTTTTCCAAATTGAAAAATGGCAATTTTCAAAATATTTTCCGCTAGTCTATCAAGACCAAAGTTCAACTTTTCATTTATTTGAAAAGTTCATAAGCTCATTAGATTTTACTTTTGGCTTTTCATCAAAAAATTTCAACCAATTTTATACCTTAACAAGATTATTGGAATTTTTTTCCAATCCGAAAAATGGCGAATTTTGAAAAAATTTCCACCGCTTCATCAACCCCAAAGTTCAACTTTTCATTCATATGAAAAGTACCAAAGCTCATTAAATTTTCCTTTTGGAATTTTATCAAATATTTTCATAACAATTTTATATTTTTGGTATTTCTTTCCAAACAGATAACTGGTGATTTTTTGAAAAATTTTCCAATAGTCTATCAAGCCTAAAGTTCAACTTTTGCTTTATATGAAAGTTCATAAGAACATTAGATTTTACTTTTGGCTTTTCATCAAAAAATTTCAATCAATTTTAAACTTCAACAAGATCAATGGAATTATTTTCAAATCCGAAGAATGGCGATTTTTGAAAAATTTTCCATCAGTCCATCAACCTCAAAGTTGAACTTTTTATTTATATGAAAAGTTCCAAAGCTCCAAAAATTTTCCTTTTGGAATTTTATCAAAAATTTTCAAACAATTTTATATTTTCAGAAATTTTTTCCAAATTTAAAAATGGCAATTTTTAAAATATTTTCCAGCAGTCTATCGAGACCAAAGTTCAACTTTTTGTTTATATGAAAAGTTCTAAAGATCATCAAATTTTCTTTTTGGAATTTCATCAAATATTTTCAAACATTTTTATATTTTTAGAATTTTTTTCCAAATTGGAAAATGTCAATTTTTGAAACATTTTCCGCCAGTCTATCAAGCCTAAAGTTCAACTTTTCATTTATATGAAAAGTTCCAAAGCTCATTAAATTTTCCTTTTGGAATTTCATCAAAAATTTTCAAACATTTTTATATTTTTAGAATTTTTTTCCAAATTGATAAATTGCAAATTTTGAAATATTTTCCGCCAGTTTATCAAGACCAAAGTTCAACTTTTCATTTATTCGATAAGTTAATATGCTCATTAAATTTTACTTTTGGTTTTTTTTTTCAAAAAATTTCAACCAATTTCATACCTCAACAGGTTTATTGGAATTTTTTTCCAAATTGGAAAATGACAATTTTTGAAACATTTTCCGCCAGTCTATCAAGCCTAAAGTTCAACTTTTCATTTATATGAAAAGTCCCAAAGCTCCAAAAATTTTCCTTTTGGAATTTTATCAAAAATTTACAAACACATTTATATTTTTAGAAATTTTTTCCAAATTTAAAAATGGCAATTTTTAAAATATTTTCCAGCAGTCTATCAAGACCAAAGTTCAACTTTTCGTTTATATAAAAAGTTCTGAAGCTCATTAAATTTTCCTTTTGGAATTTCATCAAAAATTTTCAAACATTTTTATATTTTTAGAATTTTTTTCCAAATTGGAAAATAGCAATTTTTGAAATATTTTCCACCAGTCTATCAAGCTCAAAGTTCAACTTTTCATTTATATGAAAAGTTCCAAAGCTCATAAAATATTTCTTTTGGAATATCATCAAAAATTTTCAAACAATTTTATATTTTTGAAATTTTTTTCCAAATTGAAAAATGTCAATTTTAGAAATATTTCCCGCCAGTTTATCAAGACCATAGTTTAACTTTTCATTTATTTGAAAAGTTCAAAAGCTTATTAAATTTTCCTTTTGGAATTTCATCAAAAATTTTCAAACATTTTTATAATTTTATAATTTTTTTCCAAATTGAAAAATGGCAATTTTCAAAATATTTTCCGCTAGTCTATCAAGACCAAAGTTCAACTTTTCATTTATTTGAAAAGTTCATAAGCTCATTAGATTTTACTTTTGGCTTTTCATCAAAAAATTTCAACCAATTTTATACCTTAACAAGATTATTGGAATTTTTTTCCAATCCGAAAAATGGCGAATTTTGAAAAAATTTCCACCGCTTCATCAACCCCAAAGTTCAACTTTTCATTCATATGAAAAGTACCAAAGCTCATTAAATTTTCCTTTTGGAATTTTATCAAATATTTTCATAACAATTTTATATTTTTGGTATTTCTTTCCAAACAGATAACTGGTGATTTTTTGAAAAATTTTCCAATAGTCTATCAAGCCTAAAGTTCAACTTTTGCTTTATATGAAAGTTCATAAGAACATTAGATTTTACTTTTGGCTTTTCATCAAAAAATTTCAATCAATTTTAAACTTCAACAAGATCAATGGAATTATTTTCCAATCCGAAGAATGGCGATTTTTGAAAAATTTTCCATCAGTCCATCAACCTCAAAGTTGAACTTTTCATTTATATGAAAAGTTCCAAAGCTCCAAAAATTTTCCTTTTGGAATTTTATCAAAAATTTACAAACACATTTATATTTTTAGAAATTTTTTCCAAATTTAAAAATGGCAATTTTTAAAATATTTTCCAGCAGTCTATCAAGACCAAAGTTCAACTTTTCGTTTATATGAAAAGTTCTGAAGCTCATTAAATTTTCCTTTTGGAATTTCATCAAAAATTTTCAAACATTTTTATATTTTTAGAATTTTTTTCCAAATAGGAAAATGGCAATTTTTGAAATATTTTCCACCAGTCTATCAAGCTCGAAGTTCAACTTTTCATTTATATGAAAAGTTCCAAAGCTCATTAAATTTTTCTTTTGGAATATCATCAAAAATTTTCAAACAATTTTATATTTTTGAAATTTTTTTCCAAATTGAAAAATGGCATTTTTTGAAATATTTTCCGCTAGTCTATCAAGACCAAAGTTCAACTTTTCATTTATTTGAAAAGTTCATAAGCTCATTAGATTTTACTTTTGGCTTTTTATCAAAAAATTTCAACCAATTTTATACCTTAACAAGATTATTGGAATTTTTTTCCAAATTGGAAAATGGCAATTTTTGAAATATTTTCCAGCAGTCTATCAAGACCAAAGTTCAACTTTTCGTTTATATGAAAAGTTCTGAAGCTCATTAAATTTTCCTTTTGGAATTTCGTCAAAAATTTTCAAACAATTTTATATTTTTGGGATTTTTTTCCAATCTGAAAAATGGCGAATTTTGAAAAAATTTCCACTGGTCTATCAACCTCAAAGTTCAACTTTTCATTCATATGAAAAGTTTCAAACCTCATTGAATTTTCCTTTTGGAATTTCTTCAAGAAATTTAAAAAACATCTATATTTTTGGAATTTTTTTCCAATCTGAAAAATGTTGATTTTTGAAAAATTTTTGATCAGTCTATCAAGCTTTAAGTTTAACTTTCCATCCATATGAAAAGTTCATTAGCTCATTAGATTTTACTTTTGGTTTTTCTTTAAAAAATTTCAACCAATTTTATACTTCAACAGGTTTATTCGAATTTTTTTCCAATCTGAAAAATGTCAATTTTTGAAACATTTTCCGCCAGTCTATCAAGCCTAAAGTTCAACTTTTCATTTATATGAAAAGTTCCAAAGCTCATTAAATTTTCCTTTTGGAATTTCATCAAAAATTTTCAAACATTTTTATATTTTTAGAATTTTTTTCCAAATTGATAAATTGCAAATTTTGAAATATTTTCCGCCAGTTTATCAAGACCAAAGTTCAACTTTTCATTTATTCGATAAGTTAATATGCTCATTAAATTTTACTTTTGGTTTTTTTTTTCAAAAAATTTCAACCAATTTCATACCTCAACAGGTTTATTGGAATTTTTTTCCAAGTTGGAAAATGACAATTTTTGAAATATTTTCCACCAGTCTATCAAGCTCAAAGTTCAACTTTTCATTTATATGAAAAGTCCCAAAGCTCCAAAAATTTTCCTTTTGGAATTTTATCAAAAATTTACAAACACATTTATATTTTTAGAAATTTTTTCCAAATTTAAAAATGGCAATTTTTAAAATATTTTCCAGCAGTCTATCAAGACCAAAGTTCAACTTTTCGTTTATATGAAAAGTTCTGAAGCTCATTAAATTTTCCTTTTGGAATTTCATCAAAAATTTTCAAACATTTTTATATTTTTAGAATTTTTTTCCATATAGGAAAATGGCAATTTTTGAAATATTTTCCACCAGTCTATCAAGCTCGAAGTTCAACTTTTCTATTTATATGAAAAGTTCCAAAGCTCATTAAATTTTTCTTTTGGAATATCATCAAAAATTTTCAAACAATTTTATATTTTTGAAATTTTTTTCCAAATTGAAAAATGGCATTTTTTGAAATATTTTCCGCTAGTCTATCAAGACCAAAGTTCAACTTTTCATTTATTTGAAAAGTTCATAAGCTCATTAGATTTTACTTTTGGCTTTTCTTCAAAAAATTTCAACCAATTTTATACCTTAACAAGATTATTGGAATTTTTTTCCAAATTGGAAAATGGCAATTTTTGAAACATTTTCCGCCAGTCTATCAAGCCTAAAGTTCAACTTTTCAATTATATGAAAAGTTCCAAAGCTCATTAAATTTTCCTTTTGGAATTTCATCAAAAATTTTCAAACAATTTTATATTATTGGAATTTTTTTACCAAATTGAAAAATGGCAATTTTTGAAATATTTTCCGCCAGTCTATCAAGACCAAAGTTCAACTTTTCATTTATTTGAAAAGTTCATAAGCTCATTAGATTTTACTTTTGGCTTTTCATCAAAAAACTTCAACCAATTTTATTCTTCAACAGGTTTATTGGAATTTTTTTCCATTCTGAAAAAAGGCAATTTTTGAAATATTTTCCGCCAGCCTATCAAGACTAAAGTTCAACTTTTCATTTATATGAAAAGTTCCAAAGAGCATTAAATTTTCCTTTTGGAATTTCATCAAAAATTTTCAAACAATTTTATATTTTTGGGATTTTTTTCCAAATTGAAAAATGGCAATTTTTGAAATATTTTCCGCCAGCCTATCAAGACTAAAGTTCAACTTTTCATTTATATGAAAAGTTCCAAAGAGCATTAAATTTTCCTTTTGGAATTTCATCAAAAATTTTCAAACAATTTTATATTTTTGGGATTTTTTTCCAAATTGAAAAATGGCAATTTTTGAAATATTTTCCGACAGTCTATCAAGACCAAAGTTCAACATTCCATCTATATGAAAAGTTTATAAGCTCATTAGATTTTACTTTTGGCTTTTCATCAAAAAATTTCAACCAATTTTATTCTTCAACAAGATTATTAAAATTTTTTCCAATCCGAAAAATGGCGAATTTTGAAAAAATTTCCACTGGTCTATCAACCCCAAAGTTCAACTTTTCATTCATATGAAAAGTTTCAAACCACATTGAATTTTCCTTTTGGAATTTCTTCAAGAAATTTAAAAAACATCTATATTTTTGGAATTTTTTTCCAATCTGAAAAATGTTGATTTTTGAAAAATTTTTGATCAGTCTATCAAGCTTTAAGTTCAACTTTCCATCCATATGAAAAGTTCATTAGCTCATTAGATTTTACTTTTGGGTTTTCTTCATAAAATTTCAACCAATTTTATACTTCAACAGGTTTATTCAAATTTTTTTCCAATCTGAAAAATGTCAATTTTTGAAACATTTTCCGCCAGTCTATCAAGCCTAAAGTTCAACTTTTCATTTATATGAAAAGTTCCAAAGCTCATTAAATTTTCCTTTTGGAATTTCATCAAAAATTTTCAAACATTTTTATATTTTTAGAATTTTTTTCCAAATTGATAAATTGCAAATTTTGAAATATTTTCCGCCAGTTTATCAAGACCAAAGTTCAACTTTTCATTTATATGAAAAGTTCCAAAGCTCATAAAATTTTTCTTTTGGAATATCATCAAAAATTTTCAAACAATTTTATATTTTTGAAATTTTTTTCCAAATTGAAAAATGTCAATTTTAGAAATATTTCCCGCCAGTTTATCAAGACCATAGTTTAACTTTTCATTTATTTGAAAAGTTCAAAAGCTTATTAAATTTTCCTTTTGGAATTTCATCAAAAATTTTCAAACATTTTTATAATTTTATAATTTTTTTCCAAATTGAAAAATGGCAATTTTCAAAATATTTTCCGCTAGTCTATCAAGACCAAAGTTCAACTTTTCATTTATTTGAAAAGTTCATAAGCTCATTAGATTTTACTTTTGGCTTTTCATCAAAAAATTTCAACCAATTTTATACCTTAACAAGATTATTGGAATTTTTTTCCAATCCGAAAAATGGCGAATTTTGAAAAAATTTCCACCGCTTCATCAACCCCAAAGTTCAACTTTTCATTCATATGAAAAGTACCAAAGCTCATTAAATTTTCCTTTTGGAATTTTATCAAATATTTTCATAACAATTTTATATTTTTGGTATTTCTTTCCAAACAGATAACTGGTGATTTTTTGAAAAATTTTCCAATAGTCTATCAAGCCTAAAGTTCAACTTTTGCTTTATATGAAAGTTCATAAGAACATTAGATTTTACTTTTGGCTTTTCATCAAAAAATTTCAATCAATTTTAAACTTCAACAAGATCAATGGAATTATTTTCAAATCCGAAGAATGGCGATTTTTGAAAAATTTTCCATCAGTCCATCAACCTCAAAGTTGAACTTTTTATTTATATGAAAAGTTCCAAAGCTCCAAAAATTTTCCTTTTGGAATTTTATCAAAAATTTTCAAACAATTTTATATTTTCAGAAATTTTTTCCAAATTTAAAAATGGCAATTTTTAAAATATTTTCCAGCAGTCTATCGAGACCAAAGTTCAACTTTTTGTTTATATGAAAAGTTCTAAAGATCATCAAATTTTCTTTTTGGAATTTCATCAAATATTTTCAAACATTTTTATATTTTTAGAATTTTTTTCCAAATTGGAAAATGTCAATTTTTGAAACATTTTCCGCCAGTCTATCAAGCCTAAAGTTCAACTTTTCATTTATATGAAAAGTTCCAAAGCTCATTAAATTTTCCTTTTGGAATTTCATCAAAAATTTTCAAACATTTTTATATTTTTAGAATTTTTTTCCAAATTGATAAATTGCAAATTTTGAAATATTTTCCGCCAGTTTATCAAGACCAAAGTTCAACTTTTCATTTATTCGATAAGTTAATATGCTCATTAAATTTTACTTTTGGTTTTTTTTTTCAAAAAATTTCAACCAATTTCATACCTCAACAGGTTTATTGGAATTTTTTTCCAAATTGGAAAATGACAATTTTTGAAACATTTTCCGCCAGTCTATCAAGCCTAAAGTTCAACTTTTCATTTATATGAAAAGTCCCAAAGCTCCAAAAATTTTCCTTTTGGAATTTTATCAAAAATTTACAAACACATTTATATTTTTAGAAATTTTTTCCAAATTTAAAAATGGCAATTTTTAAAATATTTTCCAGCAGTCTATCAAGACCAAAGTTCAACTTTTCGTTTATATAAAAAGTTCTGAAGCTCATTAAATTTTCCTTTTGGAATTTCATCAAAAATTTTCAAACATTTTTATATTTTTAGAATTTTTTTCCAAATTGGAAAATAGCAATTTTTGAAATATTTTCCACCAGTCTATCAAGCTCAAAGTTCAACTTTTCATTTATATGAAAAGTTCCAAAGCTCATAAAATATTTCTTTTGGAATATCATCAAAAATTTTCAAACAATTTTATATTTTTGAAATTTTTTTCCAAATTGAAAAATGTCAATTTTAGAAATATTTCCCGCCAGTTTATCAAGACCATAGTTTAACTTTTCATTTATTTGAAAAGTTCAAAAGCTTATTAAATTTTCCTTTTGGAATTTCATCAAAAATTTTCAAACATTTTTATAATTTTATAATTTTTTTCCAAATTGAAAAATGGCAATTTTCAAAATATTTTCCGCTAGTCTATCAAGACCAAAGTTCAACTTTTCATTTATTTGAAAAGTTCATAAGCTCATTAGATTTTACTTTTGGCTTTTCATCAAAAAATTTCAACCAATTTTATACCTTAACAAGATTATTGGAATTTTTTTCCAATCCGAAAAATGGCGAATTTTGAAAAAATTTCCACCGCTTCATCAACCCCAAAGTTCAACTTTTCATTCATATGAAAAGTACCAAAGCTCATTAAATTTTCCTTTTGGAATTTTATCAAATATTTTCATAACAATTTTATATTTTTGGTATTTCTTTCCAAACAGATAACTGGTGATTTTTTGAAAAATTTTCCAATAGTCTATCAAGCCTAAAGTTCAACTTTTGCTTTATATGAAAGTTCATAAGAACATTAGATTTTACTTTTGGCTTTTCATCAAAAAATTTCAATCAATTTTAAACTTCAACAAGATTAATGGAATTATTTTCCAATCCGAAGAATGGCGATTTTTGAAAAATTTTCCATCAGTCCATCAACCTCAAAGTTGAACTTTTCATTTATATGAAAAGTTCCAAAGCTCCAAAAATTTTCCTTTTGGAATTTTATCAAAAATTTACAAACACATTTATATTTTTAGAAATTTTTTCCAAATTTAAAAATGGCAATTTTTAAAATATTTTCCAGCAGTCTATCAAGACCAAAGTTCAACTTTTCGTTTATATGAAAAGTTCTGAAGCTCATTAAATTTTCCTTTTGGAATTTCATCAAAAATTTTCAAACATTTTTATATTTTTAGAATTTTTTTCCAAATAGGAAAATGGCAATTTTTGAAATATTTTCCACCAGTCTATCAAGCTCGAAGTTCAACTTTTCATTTATATGAAAAGTTCCAAAGCTCATTAAATTTTTCTTTTGGAATATCATCAAAAATTTTCAAACAATTTTATATTTTTGAAATTTTTTTCCAAATTGAAAAATGGCATTTTTTGAAATATTTTCCGCTAGTCTATCAAGACCAAAGTTCAACTTTTCATTTATTTGAAAAGTTCATAAGCTCATTAGATTTTACTTTTGGCTTTTTATCAAAAAATTTCAACCAATTTTATACCTTAACAAGATTATTGGAATTTTTTTCCAAATTGGAAAATGGCAATTTTTGAAATATTTTCCAGCAGTCTATCAAGACCAAAGTTCAACTTTTCGTTTATATGAAAAGTTCTGAAGCTCATTAAATTTTCCTTTTGGAATTTCGTCAAAAATTTTCAAACAATTTTATATTTTTGGGATTTTTTTCCAATCTGAAAAATGGCGAATTTTGAAAAAATTTCCACTGGTCTATCAACCTCAAAGTTCAACTTTTCATTCATATGAAAAGTTTCAAACCTCATTGAATTTTCCTTTTGGAATTTCTTCAAGAAATTTAAAAAACATCTATATTTTTGGAATTTTTTTCCAATCTGAAAAATGTTGATTTTTGAAAAATTTTTGATCAGTCTATCAAGCTTTAAGTTTAACTTTCCATCCATATGAAAAGTTCATTAGCTCATTAGATTTTACTTTTGGTTTTTCTTTAAAAAATTTCAACCAATTTTATACTTCAACAGGTTTATTCGAATTTTTTTCCAATCTGAAAAATGTCAATTTTTGAAACATTTTCCGCCAGTCTATCAAGCCTAAAGTTCAACTTTTCATTTATATGAAAAGTTCCAAAGCTCATTAAATTTTCCTTTTGGAATTTCATCAAAAATTTTCAAACATTTTTATATTTTTAGAATTTTTTTCCAAATTGATAAATTGCAAATTTTGAAATATTTTCCGCCAGTTTATCAAGACCAAAGTTCAACTTTTCATTTATTCGATAAGTTAATATGCTCATTAAATTTTACTTTTGGTTTTTTTTTTCAAAAAATTTCAACCAATTTCATACCTCAACAGGTTTATTGGAATTTTTTTCCAAGTTGGAAAATGACAATTTTTGAAATATTTTCCACCAGTCTATCAAGCTCAAAGTTCAACTTTTCATTTATATGAAAAGTCCCAAAGCTCCAAAAATTTTCCTTTTGGAATTTTATCAAAAATTTACAAACACATTTATATTTTTAGAAATTTTTTCCAAATTTAAAAATGGCAATTTTTAAAATATTTTCCAGCAGTCTATCAAGACCAAAGTTCAACTTTTCGTTTATATGAAAAGTTCTGAAGCTCATTAAATTTTCCTTTTGGAATTTCATCAAAAATTTTCAAACATTTTTATATTTTTAGAATTTTTTTCCATATAGGAAAATGGCAATTTTTGAAATATTTTCCACCAGTCTATCAAGATCGAAGTTCAACTTTTCTATTTATATGAAAAGTTCCAAAGCTCATTAAATTTTTCTTTTGGAATATCATCAAAAATTTTCAAACAATTTTATATTTTTGAAATTTTTTTCCAAATTGAAAAATGGCATTTTTTGAAATATTTTCCGCTAGTCTATCAAGACCAAAGTTCAACTTTTCATTTATTTGAAAAGTTCATAAGCTCATTAGATTTTACTTTTGGCTTTTTATCAAAAAATTTCAACCAATTTTATACCTTAACAAGATTATTGGAATTTTTTTCCAAATTGGAAAATGGCAATTTTTGAAACATTTTCCGCCAGTCTATCAAGCCTAAAGTTCAACTTTTCAATTATATGAAAAGTTCCAAAGCTCATTAAATTTTCCTTTTGGAATTTCATCAAAAATTTTCAAACAATTTTATATTATTGGAATTTTTTTACCAAATTGAAAAATGGCAATTTTTGAAATATTTTCCGCCAGTCTATCAAGACCAAAGTTCAACTTTTCATTTATTTGAAAAGTTCATAAGCTCATTAGATTTTACTTTTGGCTTTTCATCAAAAAACTTCAACCAATTTTATTCTTCAACAGGTTTATTGGAATTTTTTTCCATTCTGAAAAAAGGCAATTTTTGAAATATTTTCCGCCAGCCTATCAAGACTAAAGTTCAACTTTTCATTTATATGAAAAGTTCCAAAGAGCATTAAATTTTCCTTTTGGAATTTCATCAAAAATTTTCAAACAATTTTATATTTTTGGGATTTTTTTCCAAATTGAAAAATGGCAATTTTTGAAATATTTTCCGCCAGCCTATCAAGACTAAAGTTCAACTTTTCATTTATATGAAAAGTTCCAAAGAGCATTAAATTTTCCTTTTGGAATTTCATCAAAAATTTTCAAACAATTTTATATTTTTGGGATTTTTTTCCAAATTGAAAAATGGCAATTTTTGAAATATTTTCCGACAGTCTATCAAGACCAAAGTTCAACATTCCATCTATATGAAAAGTTTATAAGCTCATTAGATTTTACTTTTGGCTTTTCATCAAAAAATTTCAACCAATTTTATTCTTCAACAAGATTATTAAAATTTTTTCCAATCCGAAAAATGGCGAATTTTGAAAAAATTTCCACTGGTCTATCAACCCCAAAGTTCAACTTTTCATTCATATGAAAAGTTTCAAACCACATTGAATTTTCCTTTTGGAATTTCTTCAAGAAATTTAAAAAACATCTATATTTTTGGAATTTTTTTCCAATCTGAAAAATGTTGATTTTTGAAAAATTTTTGATCAGTCTATCAAGCTTTAAGTTCAACTTTCCATCCATATGAAAAGTTCATTAGCTCATTAGATTTTACTTTTGGGTTTTCTTCATAAAATTTCAACCAATTTTATACTTCAACAGGTTTATTCAAATTTTTTTCCAATCTGAAAAATGTCAATTTTTGAAACATTTTCCGCCAGTCTATCAAGCCTAAAGTTCAACTTTTCATTTATATGAAAAGTTCCAAAGCTCATTAAATTTTCCTTTTGGAATTTCATCAAAAATTTTCAAACATTTTTATATTTTTAGAATTTTTTTCCAAATTGATAAATTGCAAATTTTGAAATATTTTCCGCCAGTTTATCAAGACCAAAGTTCAACTTTTCATTTATATGAAAAGTTCCAAAGCTCATAAAATTTTTCTTTTGGAATATCATCAAAAATTTTCAAACAATTTTATATTTTTGAAATTTTTTTCCAAATTGAAAAATGTCAATTTTAGAAATATTTCCCGCCAGTTTATCAAGACCATAGTTTAACTTTTCATTTATTTGAAAAGTTCAAAAGCTTATTAAATTTTCCTTTTGGAATTTCATCAAAAATTTTCAAACATTTTTATAATTTTATAATTTTTTTCCAAATTGAAAAATGGCAATTTTCAAAATATTTTCCGCTAGTCTATCAAGACCAAAGTTCAACTTTTCATTTATTTGAAAAGTTCATAAGCTCATTAGATTTTACTTTTGGCTTTTCATCAAAAAATTTCAACCAATTTTATACCTTAACAAGATTATTGGAATTTTTTTCCAATCCGAAAAATGGCGAATTTTGAAAAAATTTCCACCGCTTCATCAACCCCAAAGTTCAACTTTTCATTCATATGAAAAGTACCAAAGCTCATTAAATTTTCCTTTTGGAATTTTATCAAATATTTTCATAACAATTTTATATTTTTGGTATTTCTTTCCAAACAGATAACTGGTGATTTTTTGAAAAATTTTCCAATAGTCTATCAAGCCTAAAGTTCAACTTTTGCTTTATATGAAAGTTCATAAGAACATTAGATTTTACTTTTGGCTTTTCATCAAAAAATTTCAATCAATTTTAAACTTCAACAAGATCAATGGAATTATTTTCCAATCCGAAGAATGGCGATTTTTGAAAAATTTTCCATCAGTCCATCAACCTCAAAGTTGAACTTTTTATTTATATGAAAAGTTCCAAAGCTCCAAAAATTTTCCTTTTGGAATTTTATCAAAAATTTTCAAACAATTTTATATTTTCAGAAATTTTTTCGAAATTTAAAAATGGCAATTTTTAAAATATTTTCCAGCAGTCTATCAAGACCAAAGTTCAACTTTTCGTTTATATGAAAAGTTCTGAAGCTCATTAAATTTTCCTTTTGGAATTTCATCAAAAATTTTCAAACATTTTTATATTTTTAGAATTTTTTTCCAAATAGGAAAATGGCAATTTTTGAAATATTTTCCACCAGTCTATCAAGCTCGAAGTTCAACTTTTCATTTATATGAAAAGTTCCAAAGCTCATTAAATTTTTCTTTTGGAATATCATCAAAAATTTTCAAACAATTTTATATTTTTGAAATTTTTTTCCAAATTGAAAAATGGCATTTTTTGAAATATTTTCCGCTAGTCTATCAAGACCAAAGTTCAACTTTTCATTTATTTGAAAAGTTCATAAGCTCATTAGATTTTACTTTTGGCTTTTTATCAAAAAATTTCAACCAATTTTATACCTTAACAAGATTATTGGAATTTTTTTCCAAATTGGAAAATGGCAATTTTTGAAATATTTTCCAGCAGTCTATCAAGACCAAAGTTCAACTTTTCGTTTATATGAAAAGTTCTGAAGCTCATTCAATTTTCCTTTTGGAATTTCGTCAAAAATTTTCAAACAATTTTATATTTTTGGGATTTTTTTCCAATCTGAAAAATGGCGAATTTTGAAAAAATTTCCACTGGTCTATCAACCTCAAAGTTCAACTTTTCATTCATATGAAAAGTTTCAAACCTCATTGAATTTTCCTTTTGGAATTTCTTCAAGAAATTTAAAAAACATCTATATTTTTGGAATTTTTTTCCAATCTGAAAAATGTTGATTTTTGAAAAATTTTTGATCAGTCTATCAAGCTTTAAGTTTAACTTTCCATCCATATGAAAAGTTCATTAGCTCATTAGATTTTACTTTTGGTTTTTCTTTAAAAAATTTCAACCAATTTTATACTTCAACAGGTTTATTCGAATTTTTTTCCAATCTGAAAAATGTCAATTTTTGAAACATTTTCCGCCAGTCTATCAAGCCTAAAGTTCAACTTTTCAATTATATGAAAAGTTCCAAAGCTCATTAAATTTTCCTTTTGGAATTTCATCAAAAATTTTCAAACAATTTTATATTATTGGAATTTTTTTACCAAATTGAAAAATGGCAATTTTTGAAATATTTTCCGCCAGTCTATCAAGACCAAAGTTCAACTTTTCATTTATTTGAAAAGTTCATAAGCTCATTAGATTTTACTTTTGGTTTTTCTTCAAAAAATTTCAACCAATTTTATACCTCAACAGGTTTATTCGAATTTTTTTCCAATCTCAAAAATGTCAACTTTTGAAACATTTTCCGCCAGTCTATCAAGCCTAAAGTTCAACTTTTCATTTATATGAAAAGTTCCAAAGCTCATTAAATTTTCCTTTTGGAATTTCATCAAAAATTTTTTAACAATTTTATATTTTTGAAATTTTTTTCCAAATTGAAAAATGCCAATTTTAGAAATATTTTCGGCCAGTCTATCAAGACCAAAGTTCAACTTTTCATTTATTTGAAAAGTTCATAAGCTCATTAGATTTTACTTTTGGCTTTTCATCAAAAAACTTCAACCAATTTTATTCTTCAACAGGTTTATTGGAATTTTTTTCCATTCTGAAAAAAAGCAATTTTTGAAATATTTTCCGCCAGCCTATCAAGACTAAAGTTCAACTTTTCATTTATATGAAAAGTTCCAAAGAGCATTAAATTTTCCTTTTGGAATTTCATCAAAAATTTTCAAACAATTTTATATTTTTGGGATTTTTTTCCAAATTGAAAAATGGCAATTTTTGAAATATTTTCCGACAGTCTATCAAGACCAAAGTTCAACATTCCATCTATATGAAAAGTTTATAAGCTCATTAGATTTTACTTTTGGCTTTTCATCAAAAAATTTCAACCAATTTTATTCTTCAACAAGATTATTAAAATTTTTTCCAATCCGAAAAATGGCGAATTTTGAAAAAATTTCCACTGGTCTATCAACCCCAAAGTTCAACTTTTCATTCATATGAAAAGTTTCAAACCACATTGAATTTTCCTTTTGGAATTTCTTCAAGAAATTTAAAAAACATCTATATTTTTGGAATTTTTTTCCAATCTGAAAAATGTTGATTTTTGAAAAATTTTTGATCAGTCTATCAAGCTTTAAGTTCAACTTTCCATCCATATGAAAAGTTCATTAGCTCATTAGATTTTACTTTTGGTTTTTCTTCAAAAAATTTCAACCAATTTTATACTTCAACAGGTTTATTCGAATTTTTTTCCAATCTGAAAAATGTCAATTTTTGAAACATTTTCCGCCAGTCTATCAAGCCTAAAGTTCAACTTTTCATTTATATGAAAAGTTCCAAAGCTCATTAAATTTTCCTTTTGGAATTTCATCAAAAATTTTCAAACATTTTTATATTTTTAGAATTTTTTTCCAAATAGGAAAATGGCAATTTTTGAAATATTTTCCACCAGTCTATCAAGCTCGAAGTTCAACTTTTCATTTATATGAAAAGTTCCAAAGCTCATTAAATTTTACTTTTGGCTTTTTATCAAAAAATTTCAACCAATTTTATACCTTAACAAGATTATTGGAATTTTTTTCCAAATTGGAAAATGGCAATTTTTGAAATATTTTCCAGCAGTCTATCAAGACCAAAGTTCAACTTTTCGTTTATATGAAAAGTTCTGAAGCTCATTAAATTTTCCTTTTGGAATTTCGTCAAAAATTTTCAAACAATTTTATATTTTTGGGATTTTTTTCTAATCTGAAAAATGGCGAATTTTGAAAAAATTTCCACTGGTCTATCAACCTCAAAGTTCAACTTTTCATTCATATGAAAAGTTTCAAACCTCATTGAATTTTCCTTTTGGAATTTCTTCAAGAAATTTAAAAAACATCTATATTTTTGGAATGTTTTTCCAATCTGAAAAATGTTGATTTTTGAAAAATTTTTGATCAGTCTATCAAGCTTTAAGTTTAACTTTCCATCCATATGAAAAGTTCATTAGCTCATTAGATTTTACTTTTGGTTTTTCTTTAAAAAATTTCAACCAATTTTATACTTCAACAGGTTTATTCGAATTTTTTTCCAATCTGAAAAATGTCAATTTTTGAAACATTTTCCGCCAGTCTATCAAGCCTAAAGTTCCATTTTTCAATTATATGAAAAGTTCCAAAGCTCATTAAATTTTCCTTTTGGAATTTCATCAAAAATTTTCAAACAATTTTATATTATTGGAATTTTTTTACCAAATTGAAAAATGGCAATTTTTGAAATATTTTCCGCCAGTCTATCAAGACCAAAGTTCAACTTTTCATTTATTTGAAAAGTTCATAAGCTCATTAGATTTTACTTTTGGTTTTTCTTCAAAAAATTTCAACCAATTTTATACCTCAACAGGTTTATTCGAATTTTTTTCCAATCTCAAAAATGTCAACTTTTGAAACATTTTCCGCCAGTCTATCAAGCCTAAAGTTCAACATTTCATTTATATGAAAAGTTCCAAAGCTCATTAAATTTTCCTTTTGGAATTTCATCAAAAATTTTTTAACAATTTTATATTTTTGAAATTTTTTTCCAAATTGAAAAATGCCAATTTTAGAAATATTTTCCGCCAGTCTATCAAGACCAAAGTTCAACTTTTCATTTATTTGAAAAGTTCATAAGCTCATTAGATTTTACTTTTGGTTTTTCTTCAAAAAATTTCAACCAATTTTATACCTCAACAGGTTTATTCGAATTTTTTTCCAATCTCAAAAATGTCAACTTTTGAAACATTTTCCGCCAGTCTATCAAGCCTAAAGTTCAACTTTTCATTTATATGAAAAGTTCCAAAGCTCATTAAATTTTCCTTTTGGAATTTCATCAAAAATTTTTTAACAATTTTATATTTTTGAAAATTTTTTCCAAATTGAAAAATGCCAATTTTAGAAATATTTTCGGCCAGTCTATCAAGACCAAAGTTCAACTTTTCATTTATTTGAAAAGTTCATAAGCTCATTAGATTTTCCTTTTGGAATTTCATCAAAAATTTTCAAACATTTTTATATTTTTAGAATTTTTTTCCAAATTGATAAATTGCAAATTTTGAAATATTTTCCGCCAGTTTATCAAGACCAAAGTTCAACTTTTCATTTATTCGATAAGTTAATATGCTCATTAAATTTTACTTTTGGTTTTTTTTTTCAAAAAATTTCAACCAATTTCATACCTCAACAGGTTTATTGGAATTTTTTTCCAAATTGGAAAATGACAATTTTTGAAATATTTTCCACCAGTCTATCAAGCTCAAAGTTCAACTTTTCATTTTCCTTTTGGAATTTTATCAAAAATTTACAAACACATTTATATTTTTAGAAATTTTTTCCAAATTTAAAAATGGCAATTTTTAAAATATTTTCCAGCAGTCTATCAAGACCAAAGTTCAACTTTTCGTTTATATAAAAAGTTCTGAAGCTCATTAAATTTTCCTTTTGGAATTTCATCAAAAATTTTCAAACATTTTTATATTTTTAGAATTTTTTTCCAAATTGGAAAATAGCAATTTTTGAAATATTTTCCACCAGTCTATCAAGCTCGAAGTTCAACTTTTCATTTATATGAAAAGTTCCAAAGCTCATAAAATATTTCTTTTGGAATATCATCAAAAATTTTCAAACAATTTTATATTTTTGAAATTTTTTTCCAAATTGAAAAATGTCAATTTTAGAAATATTTCCCGCCAGTTTATCAAGACCATAGTTTAACTTTTCATTTATTTGAAAAGTTCAAAAGCTTATTAAATTTTCCTTTTGGAATTTCATCAAAAATTTTCAAACATTTTTATAATTTTATAATTTTTTTCCAAATTGAAAAATGGCAATTTTCAAAATATTTTCCGCTAGTCTATCAAGACCAAAGTTCAACTTTTCATTTATTTGAAAAGTTCATAAGCTCATTAGATTTTACTTTTGGCTTTTCATCAAAAAATTTCAACCAATTTTATACCTTAACAAGATTATTGGAATTTTTTTCCAATCCGAAAAATGGCGAATTTTGAAAAAATTTCCACCGCTTCATCAACCCCAAAGTTCAACTTTTCATTCATATGAAAAGTACCAAAGCTCATTAAATTTTCCTTTTGGAATTTTATGAAATATTTTCATAACAATTTTATATTTTTGGTATTTCTTTCCAAACAGATAACTGGTGATTTTTTGAAAAATTTTCCAATAGTCTATCAAGCCTAAAGTTCAACTTTTGCTTTATATGAAAGTTCATAAGAACATTAGATTTTACTTTTGGCTTTTCATCAAAAAATTTCAATCAATTTTAAACTTCAACAAGATTAATGGAATTATTTTCCAATCCGAAGAATGGCGATTTTTGAAAAATTTTCCATCAGTCCATCAACCTCAAAGTTGAACTTTTCATTTATATGAAAAGTTCCAAAGCTCCAAAAATTTTCCTTTTGGATTTTTATCAAAAATTTACAAACACATTTATATTTTTAGAAATTTTTTCCAAATTTAAAAATGGCAATTTTTAAAATATTTTCCAGCAGTCTATCAAGACCAAAGTTCAACTTTTCGTTTATATGAAAAGTTCTGAAGCTCATTAAATTTTCCTTTTGGAATTTCATCAAAAAGTTTCAAACAATTGTATATTTTTTTCCAAATCGAAAAATGACAATTTTTGAAAAATTTTCCACCAGTCTATTAAGCCTAAAGTTCAACTTTTCAATTATTTGAAAAGTTCATAAGCACATTAGATTTTACTTTTGGCTTTTCATCAAAAAATTTCAAACAATTTTTTGCATCAATATGATTTCTAAATCTTTTTTCAATCTGAAAAATTGTGATTTTTGATAAATTTTCCAACAGTCTATCAACTTCAAAGTCTAACTTTTCATTTATATGAATAGTTCCAAAGCTCATTAAATTTTCCTTTTGGAATTTCATCAAAAATTTTCAAACAATTTTATATTTTCGGATTTTTTTTCCAAAATGAAAAATGGTGATTTTTGAAAAATTTTCCACCCAGTCTATCAAGCCTAAAGTTCAACTTTTCATTTATTTGAAAAGTTCATAAGCTCATTAGATTTTACTTTTGGTTTTTCATCAAAAATTATCAACCAATTTTATCTTTTTTTTTTTTTTTTTTAATATATTTATTTCAACAAGATCATTAGAACTTTTTTGCAATCTGAAAAATGGTGATTTTTGAAAAAATTTCCACCAGTCTACGAAGTCCAATGTCCAACTCTTCATTTATATGAAAAGTTCCAAAGCTCATTAAATTTTCTTTTTGGTATTTCATCAAAAAGTTTCAAACAATTGTATATTTTTTTCCAAATCGAAAAATGGCAATTTTTGAAAAATTTTCCACCAGTCTATCAAGCCTAAAGTTCAACTTTTCATTTATTTGAAAAGTTCATAAGCTCATTAGATTTTACTTTTGGCTTTTTATCAAAAAATTTCAAACAATTTTATACATCAACATGATTTCTGAAACTTTTTTTCAATCCGAAAAATTGTGATTTTTGAAAAAATTTTCACCAGTCTATCAAGCCCAAAGTTCAACTTTTCATTTATATGAAAAGTTCCAAAGCTCATTAAATTTTCCTTTTGGAATTTCATCAAAAATTTTCAAACAATTTTATATTTTTGGAATTTTTTTCCAAAATGAAAAATGGCGATTTTTGAAAATTTTTCCACCAGTCTATCAAGCCTAAAGTTCAACTTTTCATTTATGTGAAAAGTTCATAAGCTCATTAAATTTTGCTTTTGGCTTTTCATCAAAAAATTTCAACCAATTTTATACTTCAATAAGATTTTTAAAACTTTTTTTTAATCCGAAAAATTGTGATTTTTGAAAAATTTTCCGCCAGTCTATCAACCTCAAAGTCCATCTTTTCATTTATAGGAAAAGTTCCAAAGCTCATTAAATTTTCGTTTTGGAATTTCATCAAAAAGTTTCAAACAATTTTATATTTTTTTCCAAAACGAAAAATGGCGATTTTTGAAAAATTTTCCACCATTCTATCAACCTCAAAGTTCAACTTTTCATTTATATGAAAAGTTCAAAAGCTCATTAGATTTTACTTTTGGGTTTTCATTTAAAAATTTCAACCAATTTTATTCTTCAACAAAGGTAATTGGAATTTTTTCAATCTGAAAAATGGCGATTTTTGAAAAATTTTCCAGCAGTCTATCAAGCCTAAAGTTCAACTTTTCATTCATATGAAAAGTTCCAAAGCTCATTAAATTTTCCTTTTGGAATATCATCAAAAATTTCGAGCAATTGGAATTTTTTTCAAAAAAGAAAAATGGCGATTTTTTGAATAGTTTTCCACCAGTCTATCAAACCCAAAGTTCAACTTTTCACTTATATGAAAAGTTCAAAAGCTCATTAAATTTTACTTTTGGAATGATGATATAAAAATTGTTTGCTAAAATTTCATTTGTCTTTCCCATTTTCCAAAATGAATTTTCCAAAAATGGGGAATATGACGTCGTACTGTTCTGGCTGTATACTTTCCCAAGGTATTTTATGGAAAGAATGTATTTTATTTCTCATAGACAAATAGGGTCATTTGGGCGCCCGCTTTTTCACACATTTCTCCCTTTTTGTCTCCTTCAATACAGAAGAATGGCAATAGAAATTTTTTTTTCGGATTGTAGTGTATATCTAATGGCCTTATGTCATCTTATGTAAAATTGAACGAAGTTGAATCTTTTTTGCTTTTGGATTTCCGTGAAAACGGAAAACAGGGTTCTGTTGTTTCCAAAAAGGTTTTAAGGGGCAGGTAGGCAATCAATGGATCTTTGTGATATTCATACTTGCCTACATTCAGATATATGAAAAAATTTGCGGTATCTCATCTGAATCTTCTTGGGGCTTTAAGGGTTAATGATCCTTACCTTCTCTAAAACGGTCACCCGGGTCATCTAAATTTTGACTAGAGGTTATTTTTACAAACAATCATTATTTCTATTTCTAAAAATAACCTGAATTTTAAATTTTAGTTCAATTGGGCAATATCGTTTTGAGGCAGGAGGCTGGTTGGGGGTCGAGTAGGTAGATGTATGATGCTTAAAAATGGTCAAATTTAAATTTGGACTTCTTGGGACATGAAAATTTTTTTGGAATCACTGATCCATCCACTCCTTAACGATTTACACGACGTAAGGACAAAAACATATTGCAGCTCAAAAAATAATTCAGTGAAAATTTCTGAAAAAATTTCAACTGTGAATTTTAACTTTTGATCGATAAAATTATTGAAATTTTAGAGATAATTACCAAAGGCAACCAAAGGAAATATCAAGAAATGATAACACTTTAAAAAGAAAAATTAATAGTTTACTTTAAATTACACTTCGAAAAAAAAAATTGGAAAACATACGAGAAATTACTGAAAAAAAAATTTCTACGAAAAAATGACCTAAAATTCAATAATTTATTACCGAACGAATAAATTTGAAATAATATCGATGAAAAGAGATGAAAATTCAAATGAAATTGCAATAAGTTGGATAGATTTAAATTTTGAAAAAAGTAATAATAAAAATGAAGTACGACTGAAAATTGCGGAAAATGGAAATAAATTCAACTTTCAAAATGATTAAAAAGTGGAAAAAATGAAAATATTTAAAATTAAAATAGAAAGTATACTTAGTGAGAAAAATTGAAAACTAAAGAAACTGTGAAAAATCGAGAAAAACAAAAATTCAAATAAAATGGAAAGTCGACGAAAGTTGACAAATTGAATAATAGGTATAAATGAAGAAATAATTGAAAATGCGACTAAAAATTGTAAATTCATATAAAATAGAAAGAATTTCCATTAAAAAGGATCAAAAACTGACGAAGTTATAAATTCCTAATTGGAAAAATTCAAAATACTTACTTAGATATATATAAGATTGGGAAAATCGAAAATTCAAAAAGAAAGTGTGAAAAAAATAAATCGAATAAAAATACTTACCTAATGAAAAAAATTATTCACTGAAAAAAATATAATTTCATAAATTATATTATGACAAAAAAATCATTAAAACTTGAGGAAGCTGTTTTTTTTTAGAAACATTCAATAGAAAAATTCAAAATTTTAAAAATCTGAAGTAAAAAAACGGGAATAAAATGAAATTGAATTAAAAATATGTAATGACTTGAAGGTCGAAGAAAACGAAAGTTCAAAAAATAAGAAGTTGGCAACAATATCTTAAAATAGAAGTAAAACTCAGAAAAAAAAATAAAATCAAAAAATCGAAAAAAATATAGAGCCATATTTTTGAGAAAAATTATTGAAATTGCAAGAAATTATAAATTATAATGGAGTTGAGCAAGGAAGTGGGAAAAAATTCAGACTTTTTGAACATTTTTTTCTAAAGCCTTGAATCAAAATTCAGGAAAAACGAAACAATTTCAACATAAATGGGAAAAAATTTAAATGAGACTTTAAAAAGCTTCATAGTCCCCTCCAACCCTGTATTTTTTTATAGATAAAAAAAATGGAATAATTATTTTTAAAATTTTTTAAAATTCGAAGTAGTTAATACATGGCTAATAAATGAGGCGAAATCAAAAAACCAACCTTTGTGCCCATATCATAATCATAAATATCCAACAGTGATAACATTCTCTGCATTCTATGCAACTCTTGCAACTTATTTTTTCTCAATCACTTTCGAAGGAACTCACGTAATTATTCGATGAATTCAAACCTACTATAACTTTTGTCACTTTTACCGAAGATGGATAGTATAGTGGTCTTATGCCTAGTTTTATGTACTGTACTAGTCATAGTAATGATAGGAATAAGTGGTATGTCCAAATTTCTAATTTACTCACATTTCCGATTTTAATTTCTTCATCTATTCTTCAAAGCGATTATCAATTTTTAAAATGCTTGTTTGATTTTCAGTTTTCATTTACGTCAGAGTTAACAAGTTAATGATGTGGGAGAAACAGCAAATAGAAATAAGCAACAAATGTAATTTCCTTCTAATCCTTGGCTCATTTTTCAAAATTTTTTAATATTACAAGTTTTTAATTCAATATTTACCTATTCGCAGACTGCGAAGAATACACAAGGTACGCCTGCGACCATTCGAATGAAACATATTCCAATAGTGCAGAAAGAAATTACGCTGTAGAAGGGATGCTTCCTCATATGGTATCAGCATTTATACTACGTATATTTGTACATTATTGAGCAAACCGTACCAATACATAATTTTTTCCCATCCTTTCAAGGTGTTTATAAAACTAAAATATAGATCTGGAAACACTGGCGAATGTAGCGGTACATTAATCAGCGAATATTTCATAATGACGGCAGCTCGTTGCGTGCAACATCTCAAGTATGGCCTTTGATAAGACGATAAATTCTCTAGGTTCGATTTAACGCCTCCATCTAGGTAAATTTCATTCCACAGAGAAGATCAAATAATGGTTAAATTAGGCAGTGTGTTCAACACCAACGACACAACTGGAAAATGGTTCAACGTTGAGGAAATTCACGTGCATAGTGATTACACAGATCTAACTGTATTTAACGATATTGCACTTCTAAGACTCGATAAAAAAGTCGAGTTTAATTGGAAAATAAGACCTATATGTTTAGACACCAATCTGGACCTAGACGATGCATCTACCATCAAGAATGTCACTTTATCAGGATGGGATCTCGACCAAAGTAATTCACCACAGTGACAATAAAAATAAATAAATTAGTTGTATACCTAATTACCTATTTTAACAAAATAATACATATATTTGTCCAAGGTGGGACGACCCCCGAACGTCTCCAGATATTGGACACATACTTTGGTAAAACAATAATCACGAAATGTAGACAAGATTGGGATGTCTATTTCAATAGAGAATTAATTTGCGCTGGACATAGAATATTACGAACGTACAAATGTCGAGTAAGAGTACAGTGCCATTAAATGAGGTCTCGTGTATTTGAAGGATAACATTTTTTTTTTTATCTCGTTCAGATTGATTTAGGAGGACCTTTGCAGATGCCTTTGGCGAAGACATGTCCAAATACTTACACACAACTCGGCATCGCTATTTCTAGCGATCCCGAATGTACGAAGAATATGAAAAATATATTGATGGTTACATATACCAAAGTAGAACGATACATTCCTTGGATTATTAGCATAGTTTGGCCACGAGAACTGACAAGAATAATCTAAAAAAACGGTCATTTTTCAATCAGAAGAACGATTTAAAAAATTCACCTTTGGAGCATTCTGATCTATGTACATTTTAAAACCTACTTTTTCCAAGTAAAAAAAAAAAAAAAAAACAAACAATAAAAAGTTAACGCTGAGATACAATGTCCTGATATAAATTCCAGATCCTCAGAACCTCTGGGACAGGTTTTGAGTTTTCAAAGTGGTGCCATTAAAGTATTTTCAGATAATTTTTTTAAACTTGTTTTTTCTGGTTTTGAATCTGAAAGATTGTTGTCTTTGCCACAAAATTTGTAATATAGGGACAGGGAGTGATAAAACGGAATGCATTTCAAAGTCAGTAAAATCTACATACTAAAGGAAGACCACCTATGTCAAATTAGGTGGCTTGTAGTCGTGGCACAGAATTGAATGCAGCAAAAAATGGCCCCAACTCGTGTTTTTTGGTGGTGGAAGGGGGTGGGAAAGGTTCCAAAAGGCACATCTAAAGCTCCTACCATACCTACATGCCAGGGAACGGTCTCCTAGGTCCATTTAGGTGGCCTGTAGCTGTGACACAAAATTAAAAAAAGCAAAAAGTGGCCCTAAAATTGTGTTTTTTTTTAGGGTGGAAGGGGTGAGAAAGGTTGGAAAGTCGAAACCCCCAAAAAACACATCTATGACCTCTACCAAACCTACATACCAAAAAGCGACCTCCTAAGAATAAGTTTTCTATTTGAATGGGCTATTTTGTTGACAGTGGGGTTTTTTGCGGCATGCAGGGTGATTCTGGATCACCTTTGCAAATTCCTTTGAAGAACGTCTCAAGACTTTTGCCAATCGTGAGTAGTTACGATGAGGAACGGGAAACCGCAATGTAGGTGTATACAAAAGTGCAACAACGTCTTCTTTGGATTGTTGACATTGTTTGGCCAGATTAACTTAATATCAGTCTTTGAAATTATTCAAAAATTTTCGAATATTCTGAAATTTTATAAATCAATTCGAGTCAACCCAGCTTATCAAACTTGTGAAACAAATTTATTAAATTCTTTGGAACATTTGGAAACATTTTGAAAGTTGTTGAATACTTATCTTATAATCCTCTGAAAATCAGTGAAACTTTCTGTAACTTTTTTTATACCTATCCTAAAACATTTTGAGATTTTTTTTTAGTGAAATTTCCTAGGATTCTATAAACTTAGCAGAAGAGCACCCATCAATTCACAGTCTTATTTTTTCACTTGAAAAGATAAAGATCAAATTTGATTTTGATCACAGAAGAGAACTTCCACAAAAATTGTATACATCTTCACACTACCATGTCGTGTTTTTGATGTTTTGAACCATGCGTATGTCACATTTTTTATTTTCGATTCTTCAAAATTACTGGAAGTCACATTCTTCTCAACTTTGAGGTTTTTACATTTTTTGAATTTTTGACACTTTTGTAGGTTCATAAACTATAAAAATCTCGACGTTGAAAAAAATTGGGACTTCCATGTTCGGTGCTTTAGTGTACAGAATTATGAGCTTATTAATGTGAAATCGTGTTTCTATGTAGAAGTATGTACTATTTTTGGGGAAAAATCAGTCAACTTTCTCTTTTTAGATCTCTGAAAAGTACTCTGAAGATATTTTTGATTTTCGATCTTGGAAAATGTGTAATATTAGCTTTGTTCGTTGTAGCGTGATTTTGATTTTGATCTTGGTTTTGATTTTGTTGATTTTAATCTGATTGGCTGTTTATACCTACCAACATTTTTCGGTAGGTATAAACAGCCAATCAGATTAAAATCAACAAATTCACCAAAATCAAAATCACGCTACAACGAACAAAGCTATTTAGAGCTTTTATAACCTGTCACGATTGTAATTTTCAGTTGAATCATAATTTTTTCAAGTTCTTGGGAATTTGTTTTGTACATAATTTATTTATATTCAAATAAATTAAATAATTTAAAATTGCTTGTGTGATGTAAATCAAATTTTTAAAATTAAAAAAAAAATGTTCAAGATTATTTTAATTAATTTTCCTTTTGATTTTCAATCCACTTGAGCACAACTTGTTCCCATATCCCACTTTTTACAAATAGATGGCAATTATCATAGCAACTTGAACTGATCAAAAACAGAATATACGTTATAGATAACATGATAAAAATCAGTTGAAATTTTTTTGAAAATATAAAGAACGAGAAATTAGCAAAGAGTCATTTTTTTTAGTATAAAAATCAAATGTAGTTCTTACATGATGTGATGAAACTCCTAGAAATTTTGTGTGTGATTTGCACTGTGATAGTTCTACTTGTAATACTTTGTACGTAAATTCGCGTGTTTTGATGCCTTTTATTTTATATTTTTTTGTTATTAAATACATCTTATATAGTATTAGTAACTGAAAATTTTCAACAAAAATTTTGTTTTCAGTTATTCTTCTGGTAATAGTGCTGAAGGTTCATTACGGAAATCAGGCAGCTGCAATAGTTCGACAAAGTAATTCTCTTGTTGTTCATTGCTGATTTCAACTTTTTAATCATTCGAGGGTGTAATACTATACCTAATTGAATATTACTATTCGCAGAATGCGACGAATACTCCAAACTAAGCTGTGACCAGTCTACTTCGAAAAAATTATCAACTTCGAATGATGAATCTTCTCGTGTAATAGGAGGATGGAATGTCTCTGATGGGATACTTCCTCATATGGTATTCATAAATTAGTTATTCTTAGAATACTTGATAATATTCAAATAATAAACTAGTACTACAGTATATTCATTTCTCATTTGAAGGTCGCTATAGTAATAGTAAATAAGGGTCGCTGTAGTGGTTCAATAATCAGCGAATATTTCGTGATGACCGCCGCTCATTGCGTACACAATACCAAGTAGGTAAACATGCCTAAATATATTTTTTAATTATCTTCAATTCATTAAAATCGCAATAAATATCACGTGCAGAAAAAATGAAGTATATTCAACATTGGGATCTGTGAATCGCTCCAATGGTGCTGTATTTAAAACTGATGAAATCCACGTACATCCACAATATGAAGATGGAACAATAAAAACAGGCCCATTTGATATTGCCCTCTTAAAACTCGCCAAAAAAGTTGAATTTAACTGGAAAACGAGACCAATATGTTTGAACACTGATTTTGAATCCATATCAACTGCAAATATCACAGTATCAGGATGGGGTATCGATCAAAGTAAGTTTTTCATCAGTTGTTTATTGATTAAGAGCAGATTTTCTCAATGAATGAAGTAGGTAGGTAAGTATTTATTTACATGCTTACTGCTTATTCATCCCTTTATTTCATAAAGATCGAGACGTTATACCAGAAATTCTTCGACAAGTTGATACATATATAGATGGACCGATGCTGACGAGATGTATTCTACGATTCGGAGCATATATCAGCTCAGTGATGATTTGTGCTGGACATCCGACGGAACATAAGAGCTCGTGTGAAGTAAGAATATCTAAAATGTTCAACTTCAATACCAAATAAAATTCATTTATTTGTCCAAGAATATCTTTTGCTCATAGGGTGACTCTGGAGGATCTTTGCAAATTCCTTTGAACAACGGATGTCCCAACACTTATGAAGAAGTTGGCGTTACTTCTGGTGGCACTGACCATTGTTCATTGGAGGATGGAGAACCTCTGTTATCCATATATACAAAAGTGGAATTCCATATTACTTGGATTGTTTCCATTGTTTGGCCAGATTAACTTATTACCAAATACTTTTGAAAATGATTGGAAATTTGTTCAACCTCTTACAACTAATCTTCTAAAAACAACTCAATATGACATTATTATATGAAATATTACCAAGTTTATTGAAATTGTTTTAAACGTTTTTTTAAAATTAAATTTTGTTGGATTATATTTTTTCAATGTATACTTAGTTTGATCACTACAACTCCTTCAATTTCAGAGATAGGCAACCTAACGCATGGGGTGTTATCTTATAGGATAAAATTTTGAACTGCGCTTTCAGTACTCGGAGAAGTCACAAGAAGCGCTGTACTTCAAAACAAAAAATTTTTCGTTCAATTATTGTTGGCTATCTACTTTTGTCATGTTTTGAGTTGCTTGGATCAAGACTTACAATAATCACAATTATTTTAAGTTTCCAAAGGGAAAGAACACAACACGAAGCAGCGCTTTCGAAGCAGTGACTTCTCCCGGAATTAAAAATGTCATTTAGAAATTTTACCCAGAGTTGGCTATCTATTATAAACGTAGTTTATATTTACATTATCTTTGACCTAACGTACTCGAAACCTTTTTTTGGCTCAAAGCACAGTGAATCCGGCACTGGATACCGTACGGCATCCAGGGCAGTTTTATCACATTTTTTGAAAAAAATTTCTTCATTTACCAAATAGCCATTAATATCTGAATGCATGTACGAGCGGAAAAAGCTCGTACATGCATTCAGATATTAATGAATATTTGGTAAATGAAGAAATTTTTTTCAAAAAATGTGATAAAACTGTCCAGGATGCCGTACGGTATCCAGTGCCGGATTCACTGTGCTTTGAGCCTTTGTCGTTTCAAAGTTTCAAAGTGCTAATAGTTATACCTAAAAACCTAAAAAAAAGTTCACCCAAGGAAAAGTAAAGGCTCGTTCACAATGGAGCTTTACTTTTTGCTTTTTCTTAACCAGTACACTTACAAACGTGTAAATACACAAATTTCTGGCCACCAGATTGGTGCAGACAGTAGTGAGTGTTAAGCAAAAAGCAAAAGCAAAAAGTAAAGGTGCATTGTGAACGATCCTTTAGAATTCGATCATCAGAACAAGGCCCTTCCACCAATGAACTTCTCAACTACAAATACCCATGGCAGCTAAAAGCAACCCAAAACAAAATGGGATCACACAATTTGAGAAGATAACAATTGATAACAAATTTCGCTCATGTAAAATCATCCCATCTTTCATTTTAATTTGAATTCTTGGGAAAGATGAAAAATGGAGAAATCTTAAAATGAGTGATTTGGAATAAAATTCACAATTGTTGCAGGTGATGAAACCACTAGAAATTATATGTCTGATTTGTGCTGCATTGCTTGCTATTGGAATACTTCGTAAGTAAAGTAATACATACATATATTCTGAGAGCTCTCATATTTTGCATTTATTACGATTTATAACATTTATTTATTCAAAAGTATAACGAGTTACATCATTTCGTAATATCAGAATAAACATAAACGATAATAAGTATTGCGCAAATTCAAAACGGGGCGCGTAAATCTAATATCTAACAAATCAGTCTGGTAGCGTATATTTGAATCATGACAACTCTTCCCCTCTATGGAGAAAAACGAGAGGGAGGTCTTCGGTTTCGCACCGGACGTGGAGAACGCTGTGGTGGCACTGGAGCCACTGGAGAGCCCACTGCTGGAGACGGAGGTGGAGGAGGCGCATTTTCAGGAACGATGGGTTCCGCAGCAGGCGGCGGGTTTGTAGGTAAAGGCACTTCTGAAACAGCGGGCGAAGGGACTGGACCACGATCCACGATTTGATTCACATGGCGTCGATGAAGAACTCCAGATTCATCTTGAATTTCATACATAACCGCAGCAAGGCGTTTCGTGATCTTGCCTGAACGCCACAGCTGAGGTCCTCGGTAGAGTCGAAAATTAACTTGTTGTCCGACGCTAAATGAACGTTTTGCCTCTCTCAAAAGAGATTCTTGCTCGGCAGTGGGTGTCACAAGATTTAATGTAGTTCTAATTTTCCGCGACAGGAACAATTCGGCGGGGGATTTTCCAGTGCTCGAGTGAGGGGTGCGTCGGTATGCGAGCAGAAAATCGTCTAAATTTTGATCTTGCTTCAGGGCTCTTTTAATAGTCTGTACAGTCCGCTCTGCTTGGCCATTACTGGCGGGATGGTACTCTGGAGACGTCATATGTCGAACTCCCTTGATCCTAAGGTACTCCTCTGTCTCTGCGCTCACGAATTGCGGTCCGTTGTCTGAAACCAATACTTCCGGGTACCCGAAACGGCCGAAACAATTTTTGAAGAACGCGATGATCGCTGAGGAGTCAGTTCTGTTTGAGCGGTAGACCTCTACCCACTTTGAGTAAGCGTCAACGATGATCAGGTAGTAATTATTGCCGAGTTGGCCAATATCGACATGAATTCGCTGCCAAGGGTGATCTGGGGGAATCCACGGATGATTTAGAGACTTAGGCGGATTTCTAGCTGTCATCGCACATTTTGGGCAATCTTTGACCAATTTAGAAATATCGTTGTCCATACCTGACCAGAACACGTATCCTCGAGCTAGGGCTTTAAGCTTCTCTATTCCGAAATGTCCTTCGTGCAGTTGGTTCAAAATTCTCTTCTGCAAAACTGACGGTATTAACACCCTTTCCCCGCGGAAGATGCAACCATCATGCAAGGAATACTCTAGTAATTCCTTGGGTTTTAAGCGATTCGGGGCATCGCCTTTTAATTGGCGGAGCAGTGGTCGTAATATTTCATCCTTTTCCGTTTCTGTGGCGATTTCTTGGGCGGTAACAGGTAAGTGCTTCATCTGAATTTGGCAAATATGAGTTGGCGTATCAATCTGAGTTGGATTGCCAATTGACGTTGGGAAACGCGAGCAGAAGTCTGCATTAGCGTGATTCTCAGATTTACGGTACTGGATAGTATACTGAAAATCTTGCAGGAAAATCGCATAATGAAGTAAACGGTTGGCGCTTAAAGATGGTTTTGCAGCGTTGGCCGCAAAAATCGATTTCAACGGTTGACAGTCTGTTTGTAATATGAATGGTCGTCCGTACAAGTAATCGAAAAACTTTTTGACGCCCCAGTAAATCCCCAACGCCTCTTTATCGATCTGCGAGTATCGTTCTTCTGTTTGCGTTAGGGTTCTGGAGGCAAAGGCGATTGGACGTTCTGTTCCAGACGTATCGATGTGGCTGAGGACGGCTCCGATGGCGTAAGGTGAGGCGTCTGTTGCCAAGACTAATTTTTTGGTGGTGTCAAATGGTAACAAAACTCGATCAGAGACGATTTCGGCTTTGATGCTCTCAAAAGCTCGCTCGCAGTCTTGGTTCCAAATAAACTTTGCTCTTTTTCGTTGTAGGAGGTTAAAAGGGCGACACACAGCAGACAGGTTTGGAAAAAAACGACCGTAGTATCCGACGAGCCCCATAAAGGACTTAAGTTCGGTAAGATTTTTAGGTCTCGGCGCTTTTACAATTGCATCGATTTTCTCGGAGGTCTTGTGTATACCTCTGGCATCAATTTTGTATCCGAGGTACAAAAGTTCATCGGTGAGTGGCTGACACTTGGCTAAATTCAACCTGATGCCATTTTGCCTGCAAATTTCGAAAAATTGTCTCGTCCTTTCCAAATGTTCGGCAGCAGTGGGTGAAGAAAGTTTTATGTCATCGAAGAAAGCTCTGCAACCTTTAATTGCACGAAGTAGTTGATCGAAGAAACGCTGCCACTTTGCTGGAGCCTGCTGAGGCCCAAAAAATAGGCGTAAGACTCGAAATAGGCCTTTTGGTGTGTTCAGTGTGAGGAGTAAAGATGTCGCATACGAAACGAGTAGGTGGAGGTATGCCTCCCGAACGTCATATTTGCCGAAGTACAAGCAGTTTACGAAATCGTTCAGAATGTCTTCCACATTTGGAATAGGGTAGTCCTCTGGTGACGTTTGAGGGTTTAACGTGACACTGTAATCCCCTGTGATTCGAATTTTTCCATTCGCCTTCCTGACCGGTACGATTGGAGTCGCCCAGTCGGAGGATGAGACTGGAGCGAGGACATTTTCAGATACTAAGCGATCAATTTCTTTGTCAACATCATCTCTCAACGCGTAAGGTACTTTGCGAGGGTAGCAATATTTTGGTATAGCATCCGGTTTTAGTGTGATATTGACTTCGTAATTCGGAACTGAACCAATACCATCGGCAAAAATATCGGCGTACTCGTCAATCAGTTTCTTCAAATCAGCTGCTAATTGCGATTTTTCCGAAGTTGATGTTTTATGACAAGGTACGTTTGCAGCAGGTGCGTGAGAGTGAAGGTTGATGTTCATTGAAAATATCCAGTCTCGTCCAATTAATGAATCAAAATTTCCATCGACGACACGTAATTTTCTTTCATAGGTACGACCTTGATGTATGACAGTCACAGGAACGATCCCAATTAGCTCAAATTGGCTGTGGTTATACGATCGAAAAACTCTGGATGCCTCTTTCATCTTCTTAAGAAGGCCAAAAGCTTTGCACGTCGCTCGAGAGATGAGCGTGAATGGCGAGCCAGTGTCCGCTTCAAAACGAATTTTTTTACCTTCGACCTGAACATCGATGAAGATTTTCGGCGGCGGCACTTCGGAGTCGGATGATGATGTTGAAATTTCATTCACCTGACCAATATCTACGACGTCGTACACGGAATTGACTGCCTTAACGTTCGAATTTGGACTTCGTTTCTTGGCTAGGACCATCCTACGAATTTCATCTGGTTGTTTGCCACAGACGTTGGCGAGGTGCCCTACCTTGTTGCATTTATTGCACGTTGCGTCCTTGAACTGGCAATCTGGGGCCTTATGATTTTTTCGAGCACAACGAATGCAAATAATAATTTCAGAATTTGATTTCGATTCGCTGGGGGTTCCACTTTTCGATGAGTTAGACGGCCCACTTTTTCCTTCACGGCGTTTTTGGCGAGTGCGATCATTAATAATTTTATTCACAATTGGTTCCTTAAAACCGGTGGAATTTTGGGTATTAAAGCCTTGGTTGGATAGTTCAACTGCCAGCGCGCGATCGCAAATTTGCTTCAAAGTTAGATCCGGTGTAGATAAATAATAATTTTGCACTGCTTTATCCCTGATGCCTTGGATAATTTGATCGCGTAATTCTTCATTTAAGCGTTTTTCAGGATCATAGGCAGGTTGAGCTGCGGCGTCTTCGACCGGCGCGGGTGGCGGTGGTGTGTCAAAATTACACGTAGACGCCAATTCACGAAGAGAGGCCAAGAATGAATTAAAATTTTCGTTCTCACCTTGCATTCTCCGGCGAAAATTGAATCGTTGTACCACCACTAAAGGTTTTGGGCTGAAATGGTTCTGAAGGTGCTCCTTGACTTTATCAAACGGCAATTCGTGGGGTAATTTGGGAACTGATAGTCGTTTGAGAACGCCGTAGGTCTCCGCGCCGATACAAGATATTAAACAATTTACCTTGTCTTTGTTGGCGACATATTCGGATCCCAAGTACGCAGTGAACCGTTCAAACCAATTCATAAAATCTTCTTTAGCGGGGTCGTAATGCTCGAAACGGTATGACGTAGCCATCTTAATGTATCGGATGTTTCAATAACAATTTCCGATAATCGCGGGCGGAAAATACGGCGGCACGCATTACATACATAACAATAACGCGGGTAACTCTTTTTTCTATCACTCGTCGCCAGTTATTACGATTTATAACATTTATTTATTCAAAAGTATAACGAGTTACATCATTTCGTAATATCAGAATAAACATAAACGATAATAAGTATTGCGCAAATTCAAAACGGGGCGCGTAAATCTAATATCTAACAAATCAGTCTGGTAGCGTATATTTGAATCATGACAGCATTCCCTTATTGTGACTCGATAGATATCTACATTTTAGTGATCAAACATCATTACCACTCATTTTTGTTTCTAGTTGGTCTTTATATTTTACTGCTGCGCTTGGCTTTGAACGAGGGGGCTGCTGTGGTAGCTCGAAAAAGTAATACTTTGCCATTCTCTACTAGTTACAACTTTTCAATTACTCGATTTCGTAATTTAAGTCTAGTGTTATTATTCGCAGAATGCGACGAATACATCAAACAAATCTGCAACCAGTCAGTTTTAAAAAGTAAGACTCCTTCCAGAAAGGTATCTTCTTTAACCGGAGGAACAGATGCTCTTGAAGGTATGCTACCACATATGGTGAGTGCTTGTGATTAATATTGTGACTGTAGTTGAACACTTCACGTATTAGTGCTAATATAAATTTTCCAAGGCCTTCATAGGAATACTATTTGGAACCAAAAATCTGTCCATTTGTGGTGGTACAATAATCAGCGAATACTTTGTGATGACTGCCGCCCATTGCGTCCACAACGCTCAGTAGGTAAATATTTCCTTTCATCAGATTCTCAGCTCTAAATCACATTAAATTTGGTTTGCAGGAATGATCAAGTATTAGTAATATTGGGAAGTTCAAATCTCGAAGATGGCACTGCATTTAAAATTGTCAGAATTTACATACATCCTCACTATATTTTTGGTAATCCTCGCACATACGCGAACGATATTGCCCTTTTGAAACTCTACAAGAAACTCGAATTTGGCTGGAAAATCAGGCCTATATGTTTGAACACTGATTTTAATTCCATATCAACTGCCAACATGACTGTATCAGGGTGGGGAATTGATGAAAGTAACTTCCTCTCAGTTTATCCGTTAATGGAAAAAGAGATTTTCTCAGTGAAGTAAACCATAACTTTCTTATTTGATATGATGAAGCTGGAAGACAGTCGGAACGTCTTCAAGTGGTGGAGACATATATATATGGGCAGGTGCGGATAAAATGTATATTAAAATACGGTGTACAACCCGTCTCAGTGATGATTTGTGCTGGACATCCGACAGAGCATAAGAGCACGTGCGAAGTAAGAAAAAGAATATCTTCAAAATTATTGATAGGTACCTACAGAATGAGTGTTTTGTTTGGGTGGAATATTTATCGAGATATTATTTCACTGTATGCAGGGTGACTCTGGAGGACCTTTGCAAATTCCTTTGAAGAATGGATGTCCCAATACTTATGAACAAATTGGCATTACTTCTTTTAGTGATACTAATTGTACGTCAAATAAAGGAGAACCTCAGCTAGTCATGTATACAAAAGTGCAACTCGTGCTTCCTTGGATTGTTGAAATTGTTTGGCCTGCTCTACTTTAAGTATAAGTATCTGATGTCGATTATAATTTCAATCAAAGAATTTTTTTTATGAATCTGTTTGAAATTTCATTAAATTTTCTGATTTGCTGAAACTGCCGAAATCTTTTGAAACTATGGTGAGAATTTCAAAACGCAGATAAGCCTCTTTGAAATTTTTTTGAGACATTATGTAATTTTTGGATCAAAAACATTTTTAGCGATCATTTATGAAGATTGGACTCATATTGGACTGCACCCAAACTGCACCTAAACATTTTGGCTAATCAATATGGAAAAATGTGCCCAAAATTGAATTTTTTCAGCTCCCCCCTCAAAGAATGGTCACTTATAGACTTTTCATTTAAAAATACACGGCAGCTCAAAGCAGCCTACACAAAACACGGTTCCACTGCACAATTATCAAGTACCTAATATGATAAATTTATCTCATGTAGAATTTTCCATTTTTTAGTGATTTTAATTAGATTCTAATTAGTTGAAAAAGATGAACACACTATCGAAAATTTTGCTGTGTGTTGCTATTATATTAATTATAGTTGGGATAATTGGTACGTAAAATTCACCTACTATTTTGCATTTATTTTCTAAAATCTTTACCGCGTCTTATTTTTGTTTTCAGCCATTGTATATCTATGGATTTTGGATTCAACGGTCAAAAAGAACGCAATTTGGATTGCTAAAAACAGTAATTATTTGTCATCCTTTCCTAAAACTTTTTCATTTTTGTAAATTACTACAATATTCCTATCCGCAGAATGCGCTACGTACCTCAATGAAGCCTGCGACTCGAATAATCCAAAATTTAAGCCACATTCGGATAATGTACCTTCTCGTACAATGGGAGGAGTGGAAGTTTCTGATGGGGTACTTCCTCATATGGTACCTAACTACCTATTCGTAATGTATTATCGCACGTAGAGAATCCATTTTCTAACAATAGGCTACCAATATAGGTACCTACCTAATTTATTTCTTCTTTTTTTTCAAGGCTTACATAACAACAAACAAATATAACTGTAGCGGTACATTAATCAGCGAATATTTCATATTGACTTCCGCTGAATGCTTACGCGACGTCAAGTACACAACTGCCTCTTTTTAAAGTTATCCCCATCCGAATTAACATTGAATTTCATTTTTCATTCGTAGAAAAGATGAAATAAATGTAATTTTGGGATCTGCGAATATCAATAATGGTACCACATTCAAAATTGAGGAAACCTACATAAATCCTGATTTTGATTATAAAAATCCAAAAAAGATCCCATACGATACCGCTCTTTTAAAACTCGTCAAAAAAGTCGAATTTGACTGGAAAACAAGACCGATTTGTTTGAACACTGATTTCAAATCCATATCAACTACAAATATGACTATAGCGGGATGGGGTGAAGACGAAAGTAATTTTTTTTTCCTCCTGGCAAAATGTTCAATAGAATTTCCCAATGATTTATACCATACTTATCCATAATATTCTTAAATTGATAAAGATAGAACAGAGAGCGTTAATCTTCGCATGGTAGAAACACAGATGGATGAAGAAGTGGCAACGAAATGTGTGGAAAAATTCGGTGCAACCGATCTTAGCCAGCTGCTTTGTACAGGACATCCGACAAAGCCAAAGGGCGTGTGTAGTGTAAGAATTACCTATCCACATTATGAATGAAGAATAAGATTTATTCGAATGAAATATTTGTCAAACGATTTTTTTTCACTGTATGTAGGATGATTTTGGAGGACCTTTGCAGATACCTTTGAAGTACGGATGTGTCAACACTTACGAACAAATTGGCATTACTCGTGAAGCCACTCCAAAGTGCGGAGAAGCAAAAGGACAACCGCAGCTAGTCATACATGCAAGAGTGCATCTCTCTGTTGTCTGGATTGTTAAAACTGTTTGGAAAGATTTACTATCAATTTCCTGATATTTTGTTGAATATCTTGAAATTATTTCAAATTTGTTATACACCTCCAGAAATTTTAAAACCTTGTACAATCAACTACCTATAGATATTTGATTGCCAACCTATGCAATATTGTAAGATGTTATAAAAATATTTGCCAAGTTTGAGAGATCTTGAAATTTTCTCAATTATGGTGTGGATTTTAAAATTTCGCGAAAAACATTTTTGGTGTTTTAATTTTTTTTTTTTAAATCTTGAAAACTTATTTTAACTATTATTTTAAATAGTCTGGAATTCCATAATATTTTTATTAAGTATTATTAATATTTTGTAAATTTTCATATATCTCCTAAAATTTGTTTTAAAGTTTCTTGAATTCTTCGATATTTATTCGTAATTTTTTGAAACATTCGAGGATTTTTGAAATCTCCAAATTCTACGAAATTATTTGAAATCTTTCAAAACTTTATGGACGGTCTCGAAAACTCCTGAAAATGATCATGAATTCATTAAATATTTTCAAATCAAATAATAGAAAAGGGGCATCGAGAAAAACAGTATGTACATGCTTCAAAATTCTACAAAATTCAAAAATTCACTTTTGAGAACAAATTCAAGTCTTTTTATATTTAAAAGAAATATCTTGAATTAGCAATAAATTTCCCAAATTTGGAACAAATTTTGTTAAATTAAAAAACAAATTTTGCGAAAATAACATAAATTTTAAAAAATATGCGCTAAAAAGCTACTATACATTCAATGCGCAATCGTTCTCTGATGGAATTATTGAAGATTTTTAAAATCATAAATTTCTTGGAAACTTTTAATTTCAGTAATTTTTGTAAAATGAGAGTTTTTTTTTCCAAAATGCATTTTAAGTATAATTCAGGGAAAAAAGCTACTGCACCTTCAATGCGAAACGTTCTTCTGATGGAATTTTTGAAGATTTTTAAGATCAACAATTTTGTAAAAAATTTTAATTTATGTAAGTACCTACTTTTTGAAAAATGAGATTTTTTGCCAAGCATACAATCAATGTAAAATGCAAGTACTTTCAATGAAAAATCCTCCTCTGATTGAATTTTTAAGATTTTAAATAGTCAGCAATTCTGTGAAAATTTTAAATTTGAATTTCAGTAATTTTTGAAAAATGAGATTGTGTGTCAAGTATACAATCAATGAAAAAAGCTAGTACTTTCAATGAAAAATCCTCTTTTGATGAAATTATGAAAGATTTTTAAATTGTGTATAAGTATATAGATTGATTGTTGGAATTTGAGATCAAGCTTACATCACGTTTCATTGATATGGGGTCGATTCACCCCCCCCCCCCCATGCCCTGCTATGTTCCTTGTTGGTAGACCCGGTGAAAGGGAGAACCAGGACATAACTCGATTTTAAAAATTTTCTGCAAGTTTTTTTTTTTTCAAATTTTGTTAAAAAAATTTTTTGAAGATTTATTTTTTGCAACATCTTTTTATTCAGATAAGTTCCAAATTTCTTTGAGTAGGTACATGTAGGTATAATTTTTTTTTTTTTTTTTTTTTTTTGAAGTTCAGCAAAGAATTTTTTGAAGAGATCAAATTTTCCTTCAATTTTTTAAAATTTCTTTCATTAAAAAAATTTTCAATTTTTTTTGAAAAGCAGTTTTTTTTGAAATCCAAGGAATTCCTTTGCATTCAAAATTTTTTTAAATTTCTTTGAGAACCATTTTTTTGAAATTCAGTGAAAAAAGCGTTGTTTTTTTTTTTAATTTTGAACGAAAGAATTTTTTCTCTTTTTTTAAATTGAAAATTTTTCAAATTTCTTTTAATTTGTTCGCGTTTTGTCCAAAAACAAATTTTATTGCATTTTTTTTTTTTTAATTTATTTATTTCCTTTGTATTAAAAAATTTTCTAATTCCTTATTGAGAACTTCGTGAGAACGATTCATTTTAAATTTAGTAAAAAATTCATTTTTCAAATTTTGGTATTTTTTCCCACTTTTCTTTTGATTTGGAAATTTTGTCCAGGATATAATTTTTTGGAATTTTTGTTGATTTTTTTAAAAATTTAATCAATCCCTTACATTTAAAAAATTTTTAAATTCCTTTGATGAACATTTTTTTTTTTTTTTTGGAAATTATTCAAGTGAAGAAACATTTTTTTTGTTTAATTCGAACCAAGAGTAGGTGTGGCGCGCTAGTAGGAAAAGGTGCACCTTTATTTATTTTCTTAAAAACAGATGGCTGTGTTGTGATGATTTCGCTAATTTCAACTAATAAAGGTGCATTTTGTCATGATCGGTCGTGATAACATTTGAAAAATTTCAGTGATAAGCAAAGTTTTGTTTATGGTGCACCTTTTCAAACCTTTTCAGTTTTGCCGATAGAAGCCACTCCGTGCTCGTGGTTCAGGGAAGCCAAATTTTTTTTTTCTGGGGACAGATCTCTCGCCGGCTCCGCTTGTTGGCTACGAGAGCTGTCATTTAAGAGTCAAAATACGAATTAAAAGGCTTGGTTTATTTTTTTATAAGAGTAGCTTACTCGCGTAGCTGAATTTGCTGAAATGCTGCAATCATTCAAGATGTTGGAAAATATGGATTAATATGGATAATATAATATTTGTACGGCTGATTTTGGCCGCGATTATAGCAAGTTTATTATTTGGTACGTAAATTCGCGAATTTCGACGTCCATCATTTCACATTGTAAAATCTCCACGGTTTGCTTTTGTTTTCAGCCTATGTTATTCTTAGGTTGGTGGATTTATACTACTTGAATAAGGCAATTGCAATAGTTCAAAAAAGTAATTCTCCATCGTTCTTTGCTATTTGTAATTTTAAAATTTTACATTGAAAAATTATAGCTTGGTTCGGGCGACCATACACAAGCTGCACAAAGTTACTCAAGTTGCACAAACTTGAATCTGATTCGTCCATTAACTGATTAAGTTGAAAAAGTGCAGCTTGTGTAACTTTGTGTAGCTTTGTGTAGGGTCGCCCGAACCAAGCTTATATCAATTTGTATATAATTTCGATATTATACTCGTACTGCGTGCAGAATGTAATGAATACGTCGAAAAAATTTGTGACCAGTCCAATCCAAAAACTAAGCCACCTTCGACCGAGTTTTCTCCTATAAGGGGAGGAAAACAAGCCCCTGAAGGAAAACTTCCTCACATGGTATTTTTAATTAATTACACCCCACACATATTGGAAATCTTACATTCTAAATCTAATACTTAACAGGCTATAACCAACCGTTTTGTATTTATTATATTTTCAAGGCCTTCGTAGGAATCTATAAAGAACCAGGCCGAATATTATCTGCTGTTTGCAGCGGTTCTTTAATCAGTGAATACTTCGTAATGACTGCCGCCCATTGCTTGATCAACATGAAGTAGGTAAACATATTTTTTTCCTTCGAAATTTCCCTACATGAAATGTACTCGTATATTTCATTTATAGAAAAGATCAAATATCTGTGATATTGGGAGCTGTAAACATCACAAATGGTATCGAATTTAATATTGATGTAATATACGTGCATCCTGAGTACGATAATTATATTTATGAAAGGAAAATGTACGATATTGGCCTTTTAAAACTCGACAAAAAAGTTGAATTCAATTGGAAAATAAAGCCGATATGTTTAAACACCGATATCAACTCCATACTAAAAGCTGATATTACTGCATCAGGATGGGGTACCGATGAAAGTAATTTTTTCCCAGATTTTTGTTTTATTATAGGTAGGGTATATGTAGATGGGGATTTCCTCATTTCAATGATTTATACCATGTTTAACTACCAATAGAAAACGAAAAAGTTGTGAGGTTGCTTCAAGTGGTGGATTTATACATAAATAACACGATACGGGATAAATGTTTAAAAGCTTATGGAGAAACCCTTTACTTCAATATGGTTTGTGCTGGACACCTGACTGAATATAAGAGCACTTGTCCAGTAAGAATATCTATCTATACGCTCGTTTATTATTATCAATATAATACGAAATATAAGATTTATTTCAAACTGATTTTGTTTGCTTCTGGTAGGGCGACTCCGGAGGACCTTTGCAGATCTTTTTGAAGAACGGATGTCCCAACACTTACGAACAAATTGGCATTACTTCTGCCTCGCGTGATAATTGTTCGATGGTGGGTGGAGATTATCCTCTTCTTATGTTTACAAAAGTGCAACTCGTGCTTCCTTGGATTGTTGGCATTGTTTGGCCAGATTAACTCGAGTATTTATGGTATTTGTTTTGAAAGTTAAACATTTTAGTAATCTTCTGTTATCAGCTGAATTTGATAGTAATACCTACTGTGAAATATTTTTAAATTTTATAAAATTATTGGAAACTTGAACAACTAGAACTTTTTGAATTGGTTCACTGAAATTTTTCGAATCTTTTTTCAATTCATTTTTTTTTCAAACTTCTTATGGAAGTGATGGTATTTAGAGACAGTGCTGTGCAGTGCTCGAATTAAGCCGCAACGAGCTGGAACGCAGCTACGATTCGTGAAAAATAAAAATTCTGCATTCCAGCTTGTAAAAAATAAAATAAAATTGCTTCTGGTTTGCAAAAAATCTAAGCATGTTCCAGTTTATCAAAATTTGATTAAACTTGTTTCATTTTTTTAAAAAAGTTTTTCCGAAGTACGTTCTCTAATTTTTAAAGAGAAATTTTTCCTTTTTTATTTCAAAATTTTTCAATTTTTATTAAAATCTTTTTATTGAGAAAATAAGTCTCTGTTTTATGCAGAAAGAAAGTCAGGTATTTTTCAAAGAAAAAAATTTCAATTATTCGTAATTTATATAGAAAATTAAAAAAGCTCAAATTTTTGAATAAAAAAAGTGATTTTTTTTTCAATTTTCTGATAGAATTTTTTTTTGACGTTGAAATCTCTCATCTTTGAAGAAGAAAATTGTCATTTCTCAGTTTTTTTTTCTTTCTTTTGATAAGAAAATCTTACTAAACCTTAATGTTTTGAGGAGAAAATATTTTTAAAATTTTCGGAAAGAAAAAAACTCTCGACTTTTTTGTGGAAAAAAATTTTGCATATCCATAGAAAACGAAAACAATCGAAAAAAATCTTCTCATGCCTTATCGTCAAAAAAGGGGTTAAATTGGATTAAATTAGGTAAATTGATTTTTTTTTTGTTTTCTACCCATAAGTTTGAAATACCTAATACACGAAAATGTGCAAAAAAATGAAAAATTCTTTCCACTATAAGCCTAAGCTTCAAAGTTGCTTTGAAAAAATCGATTTTTTTTTGAGAAGTTAGTTACTTTTTCACTTTTAAAATGTAGAATTCATCTGTAATCAAAGAAAAAAGTTCTGGCAGAATTGGAAATATTATCTCAACCATTTCTTTTTGTAATTTCATTTCATTTTCAAAACTTTCTAAATCGTTTAAAATTTTAATTTCATTGACCCCCCCTTTCCCAGTTTTTAGTGGACGAATTTTTGGGGCATGAAAACTCTAAAAGAAATTTTTATTTTTTGGTAAATACCACAATGAGATTTTTTTGAAATTATTTTTTGAATTATGGAAAAAATCTAAAAAAAAAAAAATTAATAAAATCAAATGAAAAATTCAAAGATTTCATTATTTTTGAAGAAAAATTGGGAAAAAATACCAAAATTGAAATTGAAATAAATTTTCTCAAATAACCTTCATTTTGAATAAGGAAATGTTCTGGGCGTAAGTATTAAAATAATCCTCCGAAAAAATTTCAGGTAAGAATGTTTACAGCAAAAAATCCTTCCGACAAAAATTCCTTCGTAAAAATCTCTCTCAAGTCTAAAAATAACTCTTTAGAAATTATTTTTCAAAAAATTTCTTTAAAAATTTTTTAAACAAAAAATTCGTTAAAAAGAAAAAAAATTAAAAGATTTTCCAAAAAGAAAATTCTTTTCAAAAAAAAAATCACTTGAAAAAATAATAGCCAAAATCTGTAAAAAGGTTCGTTCGAGCGCTTTTTGCTTATCTTGTTTTTGTTTAAAATTTTAAGAAATTCTTAAATTTTTACTTTTAGGAATAGTTGGCTAGGTTTTAATGACTCTACTTTTAGTAAAATACGGTAAAATATCTTGATTTTTCCCAATTTTCACCTTTGAAAAAAAAATCAACAATTTTGCTCATAATAGAGTCATAACAACATAGCCATCTATTTCTTAGAAGTGAAAATTTAAGAATTTTTTAAATTTTTAAACAAAAACAAGAAAAGCAAAAGCGCTCGAACGAACCTAAAATAAATTTGTTGGCTGTCAGGGCTGCCTTGTATATGAACCAAAATACCAATAAAATGTTTTTTGAAAACTTTACTATTAATACATGGCAACTCAAAACAGCCCAAAATTTCAAAATGACAATAAACTTTACCAAACTCAATCGTGTAGCTGAAATTCTGCAATTATTCAAGGTGCTGGAAAATATGGATCATAATTATGGATAATGGGAAAATTTTAGGACTGATTATAGCTGCGATTATTGCACTTTTATTACTTGGTACGTAAACTCACGAATTTTGATGCTTAGATATTGTTTCACATAGTAAAATCTTCATGGCTTGTTTTTGTTTCCAGCCTTCGTATATGCTGGATTTATGTATGTATACAAATTGAATAAGACAATTGAAACAGCTCGAAAAAGTAATTCTACATCATTCTTTGCTATTTATAATTTATTTTAATTTTTTTCATTGAGAAAGTAGATGTATGAATTCGTATATTATTTTTATATCTATTACTCGTATGTACTGTGCGCAGAATGTGATGAATACGTCGAACAAATTTGTGACAAGTCCATTCCAAAAAATATTGCATCTTCGAACGAGTCTTCTCCTATAAAGGGAGGAAAGCCAGTTTCTATAGGAAAGCTTCCTCACATGGTATTTTCAATCAATTACACCCCACACATGTTGAAAATCTCAAATTCTAATAACAAGCTACAACCAACCGTTTTGTATTCATTAACTTTTCAAGGCCTTTGTAGGAGTGTACTTAACACCAGACAAGGATAAAGCACATGTTTGCGGTGGTTCGTTAATTAGTGAATACTTCGTGATGACTGCCGCTCATTGCTTGGCCAACAAGACGTAGGTAAATATATATATATGTATTTTTTCAAACTTCTCTTTTTGAACAGTAGCTATATTTCATTCTTAGGGAAAATAAAAAAGATATATTTGTGATATTGGGAGCTGTGAATACCTATTATGGTATCGAACTCAATATTGAGGAAAAGTACGTGCATCCTAATTACAGTTTAAGTAATGTTGCCACGTACGTCTACGATATTGCCCTTATAAAACTCGAAAAAAAAGTTGAATTCAATTGGAAAATAAAGCCGATATGTTTAAACACAGATTTCGACTCCATATCAAAAGTAGATATTACTGCATCAGGATGGGGCAAAAATGAAAGTAATTGTGTCCCAATTTTTTGTTACCTATACATATTATGTAGAATTGTAGATGGAGATTTTCTCAATGAATTATATTATACTTTAACGTCCATAGAAAATGAAATACTGCAGGATAGCCTTCAAATAGTCGATTTACGCATAGATGAACGAATACAGACGATATGTAAGCAAATTTTTGGAGCAAAATTGGTCTCAGAGATGATTTGTGCTGGACATCTGACTGAACCAAAAGACACGTGTGAGGTAAGAATACCTATCCTATATGTTCGTATAGTAGGTTAGGTACATATAACATATGAATAGGTACGGAATTGAAGATTTATTCAAAATGGATTTTTTTTTTTTTGCATCTGATAGGGTGACTCCGGAGGACCTTTGCAGATCCCTTTGAAGAACGGATGTCCCAACACTTACGAACAAATCGGCATTACTTCTTTTGGCAAAACTAATTGTACGCATGATGCAGAGCCTTTCCTGGGCATGTATACAAAAGTGCGAAGCGTGCTTCCTTGGATTGTTCCCATTGTTTGGCCAGATTAACTTAGAAAAATTCGTTGAATATTTTAGAAGTTTTCTGGAATCAGCTAAACTTGATTGTAATACTATTTATTATAATTATGTACCTAGTATTTTGAAATTTTATAAAATTAATCAAAACTTGAACAACTAGAAATTTTTGGAGTCGACAATCAAAAATCGATGAAATTTTTCAAATCTTTTTTTTAATTTATTAATTCATAGTCAGACATGGCATAAATAGTATTGATAAGGGAGTAGCACTCCTTTAGAGGTTCTTTCGGGACATGTTTTTTTTTTTTTTTTTTTTTTTAGTGTGCGTAAGCACACTATTGGTTTCAGTCTTGAAATATAAAATTTTGAAATAGGTTTATCGAGGTTAACTCATTAACGAGGGGATGGATTTGGTTCAAATTTTCAAGGAATGCGGAGTTCATGAAGGCGGAGGGCCAATGAGATTTGTGTGTGAATCTAATGAGTAATTATCGAGATAATTGCAATTTTCACTTGTATAAACAAAAGGAAAAGGGGACTTTTCTATTATTCATATCTTATCTTATCTTAGGGCAATAAATTTAAAGTGTTCAAAATCGAACAATGGTCACGTCACAACGTTATCTTTGTGCTCTGCCGTTTTATCTTTTTTGAGGCAATAAAAATGTAAACTGTTCAAAATCAAATAATGGTCGGTGTCTAGTTCTTATCTTATCTTTGCTTAGGGCAATAAATTTTAAAGTTTTGTTTAAATTGATTAAATTTTGTTTGTGGTTGCAATATTAAATTAATGAGGCAAGAATTTTTGATTTATTTTTAGTTTTCATTTTGATAATTTTTTTATATGCAGATTCTTTTAATGTGTTCAAAGTTTGGTCTCGCGATTTTTTATTTCGATTTTTGCTTTCAATTTTTGCTTCTTTTTTTTAGTTATATTTATTAGTGAGCTTTTTTCGTTTCTGTATTTTATTCAGTGTGCTTTTTTAAATTTCCGATTTTTTTAATACTTTCGAATTCTTCCAGTGAGTTCAATTTTTTGTTTTGATTCAGTCTATTCAAATTTTGGCCCTCGATTTTTGCTTTCATTTTTTGAATTCTCCAAGTATCTATTGGCGTGCTTTTTTCCTTTTTCAAATTTTCCTATTTTTTCTGTTTTGATTTTTGGTTTGGTTTTTTGAATTTTTTAAATGTTTTTTCCCTCATTGTTTTCATTTTTATTGCAGCCAACGAAGCAGGCTTGCCACAATTTCGTAACAAAGTACGAATAATATTGCAGTCAATGAAGCAGGCTTGCCATAATTTTGTAACGAAGATGATGAATATTGCAGCCAAGGAAGCAAGCTCATTACAATTTATGGATCATTTCAGATGATTGTAAAAAAAATGAATAAAAATATAAAAAGTAATTCTGCTATTAAATTGCAGCCAAAGCCAAGAAGCAGGCTCTCCATAATTTTCTAATGGAGTATGATGATTTGCACCAAAAAAGGATGATGTGTCTAAATTGTAGATATTGCAATTGATAAAACATTTTAAAAACTGAAAAATGTTTGAAAACTCAAAGTACATGAAACGGTGTAGGCAAGCTATGAATTTTGTAATATATTTCATAAAATTGTCAAAATTCAAGAACTTGACAAATCCTAAAAACTAGAAAATTCCTGCCGAACTTGGAATCTTTTATATGAATGCAATTAAATTTTAATTTTATGAAACAGTATTCCTACCTCAGAAAAACTAGAAAATTTGATAAATTTGGTTATTGTAGGGACAGGCCCAGATTTAGGGGGGGCAGCAGGGCCATGGCCCTGGGGCCCATCATCAAAAGGGGCCCTTCACTGAAAAGGGGCTACCGGCAGATCACTTAAAAATTGAAAATTACAGTTATTACGCGGGTATGCAAAGTACGAACGCTCAGATGGTGAAAAGATATTTCATACTGATTTTCATAACTCTCGTTCAAATTAAACGACACGCATCAAACGCAGTCAGCTGTTTTCGCCGGTTTTATCGGAGTGGCGCCAGACGTGTATACGAATATCTACCCATGCGCACTTTTCGTCGCATAAGTTAGGTGATTTTTAACACAACTCAAAATTATCACTCAAGAAACCCTAAAGTTGTACAGGTAAAAAAAACAAAAAAATGCAAATTCCGCAAAAATTAAAAAAAAGTGCAAAATTAGCTCGAATTGGACGAAAATTGATAAAATAAAATGTTTTCACTCATAAATTCAAATTTCCACAAAATTGCTATTTTTCACAAAATTAATACTCGAGAAACCTTAGAGTTGCAGGGTTTAAAAAAAAATGCAAAGTCAGCAAGAATTGAAAAAAATTGCAAAATTAGCTTGAAATGAACAAAAATTAATTGAATAAAATTTTTCCACTGATAAAATTTTGATTTCAACAAATTGACGACATTTTTCTCAAAATTATGACTCTAGAAACCTTATATCGGGTTGAAAAAACGAAAAAAATTCAAAATCAGTATGAATCCGTATTTTCAATTTTTTCACACTTGTATAAAAAGTTTTCCATGTAAATTGTGAAATTCTACCTAATTGAATTAATTTTCAGATTTTTCATCGAAATTGTTCTGATTTTTTTTTCAATTTTTTATTTAAACTTTCCTAATAATTTTCATCGATTTCATTTCTATGCCTAGATTTTCCAAGTGAATCGCGGATTAGATTTTTTTCAAATCGTTCATCTTGATTTTCTCCCAAATTTTTTCAAAACTTTTCATTGAAATTTTTTCTAAAAAAATGGTTGATGAACACTTTCCCAAATAGAATGACACTTAACGTAAGTAAAACAAATATGATGTGTTTTGGATCAGGGGTGCAAAATTTAGATATACAAGTACCAGTCAAAAAAGTAAATTGCTTGAAATTTTTAGGGGTTCACATAGAGTCTCAATTAGGCTAGAACACTCATGTGGACCAACTTTCTGGAAAACTTTCTTCAATAAATTTCCTCTTATGGCAACTAAAAAATTTGGTAAATTTACAAACACTGAAGCTAGCATATTACGGATTATTCCAGTCCAACATGGCGTATGGATTAATATTCTGCGGTGGGAATACAAAATTTGGTGATGTTGAGTTCCGAAAACGACATACTTCGCGAATTAAACTTTGACGATCTAATTGAAAGTTTCGCTATTAAAAAATCTCGACGCGTGTCTTTAATTTAGAATTAATTATTAAGTTTGATTTTATTAGTATTTACCTAAGAAATAAAATGAAAACGTGTACTTCAATTACTGCGATGGGGGGAGGGGATTAAAGAGGCAAGAGGGCCTTCAGTAATTATATGGTCCTGGGGCATTTTTTTCCTAAATCCGGCCCTGTGTAGGGAACTTGAAAATTTGAAAAAAATGTCAAATTTAAGTGAAAGAAAAATGTTGGAAACTAACCAGTTATGAAAAGGAAAAACATCTAAATGTGAAAACGTTAAAAAGCCTGGAAAAAAAATGAAAAAGTAGTTGACTATTTAAAAATATGAAGATTTTGAAGAACAAAGAAATTTAATGAAATGGAATTTCATAAAATCGTCAAAATTAAAAAAATTGAGGTTAGGATTTCTTTATCACAAAAAATTATGTTTTTTTATTCTTGAAAGTTAAACTCATTAAGATCCGGAAATTTCCTTATTTGTATTTTTTAAAAATAATTTTCTTACGCTAAAAAATCATAAAATTGGTTTCAAACTTTTTTAAAAAAAAATCTCCTAAATCCTGAGAAAATGAAAAAAACTGTTCCATAAAATTTAAAAAATTTTTATTCTTGAAAAATTTCCAATTTTTTTATTTAAAACAAAAATTAGAAAATTTGTTCATTCCAAAAAAAAATATATATATATAATATATAAATACCTATATAAAAATTTTTCAACTAAAAAAATTGTAAAATTTATTCATTTCAAAAATAAATACCTAAATAAATAAATAAATAAAATACCTCAAAATTTTTAAAATTTATTTCCTGAAAAAATCGAAAATTTCAATGTTTTACTTAATTCTTGAAAAATAAGAAATTTAAAAAAAAAAAAAAAAAAAATGAAAAAAAAAATTATTCTAAAAAGTGATTTTTTATTCATAGAAGTTTGAATAATTTTCATCTTTGAAAAATATAAAATTTTCTGATCTTGAAAGATTGTGAAATTTCCTTATTCCTAAAAAAAATATATTCATACTCTACATCAAAAAAATTAAAATTAAATTCATTTTAACTTTTTTTTTTAAATGCGGCTAAATCCTAAAAAATCACAAATTTGTTTATACTTACCAAAAAAATAGGTAAAATATTATTTTTCCATTTTTAAAAAATAAAAATAAAAAGTCATTCATAAAAAATAGAATAAATTTATTTTCATCTAAAAAAATTGTGAATTTTTTTTTTACTTCAAAAAGTTGAAATTAAATTTATTAAAAAAAAGATCTCAAGTTCCAAAAAAATAATAAATAGAAAATAAATGAAATTTTTTCGTTAGAATTTTTAAAGTATTTTTCGATCTCCAAAATAAGTAGGTATTGTGAAATTTCCTTATTCAAAAAAAAAAAGATTTTTATGCTCCAGGAAATTTCAATTCAAAAAATTTTCAAAAGATGATTGAGAAATTTCTCTATAATTTCTTTTTTATTGGTTTTGAATTACCTAATCCGAAGTGATTTTCGTTATTTTCTGTCTAATCAGTAGTCATTTCTATAAAATTTTTGCAATGGTGTTTATTTGTTTAATTTTTTCACTGTAGGTATACCATCAAAAACACCTATAATAAGACGTACAACATCAATATGATTTTAGGCTTGATTCGTTCATATTTTCCAATTTTTTTTCTTTCTAATTTTCTATTTGGAAAATACGGTAATGACGCCATTTTGGGAACTCAAAACCTCCACTACAATTCACATACAGTTTCAACTCGATATTAATTTTGTCACATTATTGTGATTTCAACAAAATTAAGAATTCTTATTTTTTTCCATACTTACCATAAGTAAGTAGGTAAGTTGTTATAATGATCACAAGTCAAAAAAAAAAAAAAAAAAATGAAAATGAGCAAAAAATTAAGAATTCCTTAACAATTCTGCTAATAGATTTTCTGCATAATGTAGGGAGGGGGGAGGAGGTTAAATTACAAGATTTCACAATTTTGAAAAATTGAAAAAACCACCAAACATTTTGAAACATTTTTGTTTTTATTTTTTTTTTCAATGTTTTTTTAAAAGAAGATGTTGCAAAAAGTTTAAAAATAGTTGGTTTTCAGGTGTTTTTTTTTTTTTTTTTTTTTTTTTTTTTTCTAAATATATGACAACCTGAAAAGACCCAAAACAAAATAAAGTTGAACCACAAATTGCGTAATCAAGATGGTAAAAATTTCACTCATGTGAGATCGTGAGATCTTAATTTTAATTCAAGTGGTGGAAAAAAATGAACAATGTAAAAGTGATACTGACGATTTTTACTGCATTAGTTTTAATTGGAATACTTTGTGCGTAAATTCGAGTATTTTTCGATACCTATTAAGTATTTCACCTTTTTTCAGTACAACTAGTTACATGTTTTTGTTTTCCAGTTGTCGTTGTTGTTATATTGAAAGATTTATATTACATAAATAAGGCAGCCACGATAGCTCGAAAAAGTAATTCATTGTCATTCTTCATTAATTTTGAACTTTATTCAATATAAAAATTTTCAGAATGCGACGAATACGTCAAACAAGCCTGCCATCAGTCCATTGTTGAAAAAGCATCTTCAAATGATGTACCTTCTCCCATAATGGGTGGATGGGAAGTCCCTGATGGGATGCTTCCTCATATGGTATTCCTATTATTAATCTCACGTGAAATATTTCATATTCCAGCAGGCAATAATCAACCATTTTTTTATTCATTATTTTTTTCAAGGCTTTTGTAGGTTCGTACAATGAAGTAAAAAAACACGGTTGTAGCGGTACATTAATTAGTGAATATTTCGTAATGACCGCCGCTCATTGCGTACAAGACGTTACGTAGGTAAATATATATAATTTTTTCAAATTACCCCTTTTGATATTTAAATCACACTTAATTTCATTCGCAGTGTAGACCAACTATACGTAAAATTGGGTAGTTCTAATCTAGAAAATGGCACTTCATTCAAAATTGATAAAATATTTGCACAACCTTTTGGTTATGATGATTTCCACAAGTGGCCCAACGATATTGCTCTTTTAAAACTCGACAAAAAAGTTGAATTTGACTGGAAAACAAGACCGATATGTTTGAATACTCATTTAAAATCCATTTCAACTACAAACATGACAACATCAGGATGGGGCACCGATGAAAGTAATTATTATCTCAGAGATTTTCTCAACGTAGTACATCACACTTATATCTCTTCTGTATCTTATATTTGATAAAGCTGGAAAACAATCTGGAATTCTTCAAGTAGTGGATACATACATGGATGTCCCTGTGCTGACGAAATGCTTACAGAGATTTGGTGAACATTACGTCTCTCAGATGGTTTGTACGGGATACCGAATAGAACGTAAGGGCGTGTGTCCAGTAAGAATTATCTACAAAGTCCCGAGTAGGGAGAAATACGAGTAATTATTAAATGGGATATTTGTCAGAGGATTTTTTTTCGCTTTGTTCAGGGTGACTCCGGAGGACCTTTGCAGATTCCTTTGAAGAATGGATGTGCCAACATTTACGAACAAATTGGCATTCTTTCTGCTGGTGATGGTGAATGTTCGGTGGAGAATGAAGAGCCGCAGATTGACTTATACATAAAAGTGGAATACAAGCTTCCTTGGATTGTTGGCATTGTTTGGCCAGAATTACAATGATACGTTAAAAAGTTGAGCCTAAAATATAAAAATTTGAAGAATTTTTCATTTTCTTCTTCAATTGAATGTTTCCAAACTTGCGTAAGAACAACTGATGACTGACCCCATCAAGAGCCATTTCTGAAATTTTTTCCAAATTTTTTCTAGAATGTTTCTTGGTATAGAAATGCGAATTTGAAGATTTCAAAATGACGATAAGATTCTTTAGATCTGCCACAATTATTGAAAAAAAAAAATTATCAGGGTGGAATTAAAAAAAAACTATATAGCTAGGATTTTGATCATTCATACAAAAAGATGATTCATTTCTAGTTGAAAACCACTCAAAAATAATTTTAGCCTTCTCCCTCAAAATGGAGAGGATCTAGGGGCTCTCAAGTGTCTCTTTCTCACTATGAAAATTTTTCATTGCGGGGTTGCCAAATTTTGATTTTTATAAAAAGTCGATGCATATTATTTATAAAATGCATTGAGTTCAGTAAATCGTAAAATGACTTACTCGTCTGTCACTGTTTTAAATGCTTCAATTCTTATACTAGGTAGGTAACTAAGTATAGCAAACATTTGTTACTCACCTAAAACAAACAAAAACAAAAATTAATTACACATTGGTTCACTTCTAAGAACTTTAAATAAGATCAATTAATCAATAAGTATTAAGAATCTATTTAAATAAATGAGTAAGTAAGTAGGTATAAACTTTGCGTCAAAAATATAATTTTTTTTCCTGGTGCTTCTTTCAAAGACTTTTTTTTCTTCAATAAGAGCGGAATTTTATTCTTCAATTCCTTCGATTTTTTATGGTTTCCCAAGAAAAAAAAACGTAAAAAGAAATTGAAAAAATCTCCCTAGAATAAAACTCGACAACATATTGATATTTTAATGAACCCAAAATCTATGAAGAGGAATAATAGGTACACTCTTTCCCTGAAAAACAATGAGAGATTTTTTGAACATTTTTCCAAGACTTTGAAAAAAAACTTTCAACAGAAAAATCTATCGTAAACACACTATTTTTTTAAAAATGACGTTTTTTTCATCGATACATTTTTTTTTTGATACAGTTGAATTTTCGTCAAAAAGTGCTCCAAAATGGACAAAATAATTTTCTAATAAAATTCAACAACTTCAATATTCGATGAAAATTTTCTGTTCATTAAAAAAAAAATGAAAAATTGGGGGCATCTATAGTAACACTTGAAATAAAATTAAGTCAAGGAGAAAATAAAAAATTGGAAATTAATTCTCAAGGAAAAGGGATAACGGAACTTTCAAACCGTGAAAAATAAGAATCCTGCGTTCCAGTTCGTGGAAAAATGAAAAAATTCGTGGTTCGTGAAAAATCTAATAATGTTTTTGACCAAAATTTGAAAAAAAATCCCAAGTTTTTAAAGAATATTTTTTCAATTTTCATTTTTTTCAGTCTTATTTTTTGAGAAAAAGTCTTTTTCAAGCAGACAGAAAGCACTTATTTAAAAAAAATGAAATTTTGAAGAAAAAAACATTGAATTTTTGAAAAAAAAATTCTTAGTTTTTTAAAATAATAATTCATTATTTCTGGGGGAATTTTTTCAATAATTATTCTAAAATTTTCGAGACAAAAAAAATAAATTTTCTGGAGAAGAAAATTTCTCAATGTATCTGAAGTAGAAGGTAAATTAATAATTACCTAATTAAATATATGAATATTTCTCATGAAAAAAAGTTGTTCTTTGTTAGGGATGAAATCTTTCATTTTTAAAGAAAATAATTCTCAGTTTTTTTTGAGAAAAAATTCTTACGTAATCTCAATGTTTTGAGGTAAACATATTTTTCAATTTTTTTGGAATAAAATATACCTACCTCTATTTTTTAGATCCAAAATTTTCACTTCTAATTGCCGAAAAATGGTTTAAATTGAATAAATTGAATACCTATTTGAATTGATTTTTTGTTTTGTTTTCTACTCAAAGTCTGAAATAATATTTAAATACCTATTAATGCGATCAATTTTTTTAAATGCATTTTTTCAAAAGCCTTTAAAATTAATCTCATAGGAGGTATATTCTCCAAAGAAATCTAAAATTTAAAAAAAAAAAAAAAAAAAAAAAAAAAAGGAATGACCAGGGTTCACTTAAACTTCAGTCAGGGGAAAATAAAAAAGTAGGGATTATTTTCTCGTTAAGAAAAAAATAGCTTTAGGAAGAGGGAAGAGGAAAATCTGACGTTCGAAAATTTGGTGATTTTTTAAATTATTTTTCAAAAGAGGGACCATTAGAGGCACCAGATGGAGAAAAATGAAAAAAAAAATTGAAACTATTTTCTAGGAAAATGCAACAACTTCAGATGCGGAGGAAAAAAATTTGGCTCATTTTGTTGAATTTTTTTTTCAAGATGGGTAATTTTATCCTACAATGAAACTTTTTCTAGGAAAATTTATTGATAAGATTTTAATTCTCATCAGGAATTTCCATGCAGAAGTTTTTGGAATTTTTTTTTTGAACTTCTAACATAATTTTTTTCAAGAAAATATTTCAAGAAATTTTTTATGAAAGAATTTTTTGAAATATGCAGCCTATTTTTCCCCAAGATTTCAAAGGGAAATTTTGAAAAAAATCTGAAGGGGAATGCGAGATTCACAGAAAAAAAATTATGATCATTTTCAAAATTTCTAAAAAAATTTCTTATTTTTCTGTAATGATTTCTGAAAAAAAATAAAAAAAATTATCAAGAGATTAGGAATTTATTGAAGAAAATTTTCAAAATAATTTTTTAAAGAAAAATGCCTTTTTATAGAAAAAAATTCATATCTACCTATAATACACCTCATTTTTTTTTTTTTTTTTTTTTTTTTTTGTTAAAAAAATGAATAAAAAATAAATACGCGGCAGGCAACAGTGAAAAATCTAAACTGAGCACTTTTTAACATAATGGACTTTTTGTGATAATACGATTGACTTTTTTTGAGATAAGATTTATCTTATGAGTGTCTACAAGTACCACACGAGTACTTTACAAGCGATGAATAAGGGTGAAGTATTTACATATGTGATTTGTTTTGTGTTACTTGTAATATTACTCACAGGAGTAGGTGGTATGTAGATGTACATATTGTCGTATCCATTTTTTTTTTCGACAAAGAATTGTAGAAATGTAATAATCTTCCCTTTATAAAATGATACCAATTTTTTTTATCACTTCATTATAAATAGAGAATAATAATCTGCTTCACATTAATTCTTATCGATTTTAATATTCATTACCTACCACGACCAAAAATCTTCTCAAGTGTTTTCTGTTTCAGTTGGAATTTATGAATGGAGATCATACTTGGCGTGGCTAGATAGTCGAGTATTGACAGTTCAAAAAAGTACTTCCTTACTGTTCATCGATTAATATTTTTCAACTTTCGATTTCAAATAAAGCCACGAACCTATAAGTATAATTTTGGTAAAAATTTACAGAATGCGAGGAGTACATGAAATACGCTTGCAAAGACTTGATCCTAAATTCTCATATCCTACTTCCCATTACGTCACGAAATGAAGCACTCGAAGGCATGCATCCTCACATGGTAAGTAATACTTGTACTCGACTCTGGACAGCTATCCCTTTCTGGATATTGACGATATTTCCCTCGATGTTTTTCAAGGCTTATGTAAAAATATTCAGCGAGCTGGCAGCATTTACTGCATGCAGTGGTACATTAATCAGCGAATATTTCATAATGACTTCTGCTCATTGCGTACATAACGTCAAGTAAACCATTGATTATGACCTCCGTTCGATAGTATCCTCTGAGTGTATGAATTCCATTCCACAGAACCCATCAGATATTGGTCAAGTTGGGAAGTGTGTCCAGCAGAAACGACAGTACAGGAGCTTGGTTTCAAATTGATAGAATTCACATACACGAGAAATACCAACAGGTTTCAATTTTACACGATATTGCTCTTTTGAGGTTGGCCACGAAGGTAGAACTCGATAAAAGAATCAGACCGATATGTTTGAACTGGGAAGATATCGATGAAGATTATAAGAATGTAATCTTGGCCGCAGGATGGGGTCTGGATGAAAGTAATATTCTATCTTTGGAGTATTGCATATTGCATAATTAAATAATACGTAGGTAAGTACTAAGTAGACGTTGTAAAGATGGTAATATTTTTCAAAGGTGATGGAATCGCACCTGAAAATCTTCAGATATTGATCACGTATCAAGACCCAACGACAATGTTGGAATGTCATCGCGAGGAATGGGACAGAAATTACTATAAGTTCATGTTCTGTGCTGGACACCCAGCAACACGTAGAAGCACGTGCCAAGTATACAAAAATACAATATTCTAACAAGGGAACCTCTCACCTCGCCAACTCGTCACCTCCGATTAAACTGAAATTTGGCTCACTGAAAGAGCATGCCACCCAGACCTCGCAACCAAATTTTTAGCTGCCGAAGTTGATTTTTCGATTTTTGCGAATTTTTGAAAATGGCTAAAGCGCCTCCAAAAAAACATTTTTTGAAAAAAAAAACGTAAATTTCAAGATAGAATCCTGAAAATCGGTTTGTACACAAAAGTCGACCCTCCGAGTCGATTGGCACCATTTTCGAAGCGATCTGGAGCCTCCAGGAAAAGTTGACTTTTCTCCAGCGCACTGGAATCTCTCCAGACGACAGAATTCAATATTTTCTGGAGGCTCCAGATCACTTCGAAAATGGTGTCAATCGACTCGGGGGTCGACTTTAGGGGGTAGACGAAGTTTCGGGTGATATTCTGGAGAAATTGATATTTTGGAAATTTTTTAAAAATGCAGAATTTTCAAGTTGTCAAAAAAAAACACGTGCGAACACGTCACCTCGGATTTTAGATTCAACTACGTCAATCGATAGAAGGAATCATACTAACGCTAGGATTCAATTTTCAGCTGCCGCAGTTAATTACCGCACCGTCTGGAGCTATTCCAGTGCGCTGGAGAAAAGTCAACTTTTTCTGGAGGCTCCAGATCGCTTTGAAAATGGTGCCAATCGACTCGGGAGGTTGACTTTAGTGTACAAACCGATTTTCAGTATTCTATCTTGAAATTTACAATTTTTTTCTTCAAAAAATGGTGTTTTGAAGGCGGTTTTAGCCATTTTCAAAAATTCGCCAAAAATCGAAAAATCAACATCGATAGCTAAAAATTTGATTGTGAGGTCTGGACGGCATGCTCTTTCAGTGAGCCAAATTTCGTTGACAAAGTTTCCTTGTAAGTACAAAATGAAACTTGTGTGTACTTAAATTACGCATTATTTATTCGCAGATTGATCCCGGAGGATCTTTGCAGCTTCTTCAGAGGAGCGAATGTGCAAACACGTACGAACAAATCGGTATAGCTTCTTCTAACTTGGAGTTGAATTGTACGAATTCGCCCGACACTTTAATCGTCGTGTATACCAAAGTTCGACCATACATTCCTTGGATTGTCGGAATCGTTTGGCCAGAAGAATAATTCAAATAATTTAAAGACAATTTTTTCAAAGAAAGAATTACCCAAACAAAGAATCAGAACAACTGGAAGTCAATGGTCGATTCAGAATTTGAGACTACTTAAACACAAAGAAGTAGGTATGCACCTACATGAAGAGACATTGGAAATTCCAAAACATCAGCATGCAGAATACCTTTCTACTGCGGAGATGAAAAAACGTTTAATATTTTTTAGCGCCTGTAATAACATTTTTTGATGAAATCTTTTCCCATTTTCTTAATATACCTACCTATTATTTTAGTGCTCTAAATAAATTTTATAATTTTTTCTTTTTTTTGTAGTCTTAATGGAGAATTTTTTATTTTTTTTAAAAGACAAGTGTCATGTCAAGAACATTTTATTAAGTAAATTTTATAATTTACTTAATCAGAATTCAGATTTCTTTTTTGGACAATTTTTTTCCAATTTTCTAAAAATTTTATTTCAGTGATTTTTTAAAAATCACAACAAAACTTTTCAGTTTGATGAGAATTGTCACTTTTATACCAATTTTACTTAAAAACATTCAACTAAAATGAACAAAAAAAAAAAAAAAATCGATAAGCATAACAGCTTATCCCTCGTCATAGTCCTCAGTCCAGAGGTCGAATCAGGTCGAATAAACATATTCACATGCATCGAGTCACAATAATGTTGCTATATTCAAAATTGGAGGGGAGGGAGGAGTCCAATCGAAATTTTTGTTGTAACCAAAACTATTCCCAAAACTTCAAGCTAAAACTTTGGTTTGAAAATTTTTTCAATAAAGTCCCTCTTTCTCCACTGATTTCGCATAACACTCCGAAGATAACTAATTAAAAATTAAAGAGGAAGGGTGGAAGGGTCCAATTGAAAAAGTTTTGCAACAAAAGTTCTAGCTTGAAGTTCCAGAAATGATTTTGGTTATAATGAAAATGTCAATTGGACTCCTCCTCCCTCCCACCAATTTTGGATAATACAATTTATTCAAAATGCATTATTAAAAACAGAAAGGAAGTAAGGGGCCCCATTGAAATAATTTTCTAACCAAAGTTGTAGTTTGAAGTTCTAGGAATAATTATTTTGGTTATGTGAAAAATTTCGACAATTTTGAATAATATAACTTATTCAAAACACATTATTAAAAACAGGGGTGAGATAAGGAGCCAAATTGAAAAAAAATTCGAACAAAAGTTCTAGCATGAAGTTTCAGGAATAATTTTGGCCATAGCAAAAATTGCTATTGGACTTCTGCCTCCTCTCCAACTTTGAGTATGAAGTATACCGCGGAAAAGTTTTTCTTGGGGATACATGAAAAACAAAAACAAAAAAGAAATTCAAATCGAGTAATATCTTCCGATCGCGCAAAAGCCCTCAAATATTTTTGAAAATTTGCAAAAAATCAAAATTTGAAAAAATTCTAAAAATGTTACAGAATGGGTTTATGCCTTTGATTGGCAAGCATTATCATCGTTATTAATAGTTTTTGAAAAAAATCCAGAATTCATCAGATAATCGCATTTATGAGAATTAAAAAAATGTAATATTTTACGTTTTTTTTTGTTTTTTTTTAAATTGAAAAAATAGATTAAAAACTGGGAAAAAAATTTGTAATTAAAATGGGTTTATCATATCTACACAGTTTCGCCAAAAAAGACAATTTACGACGATTTTCCATCTTTACCTTAATTTTCAAGAACCATCATTTTCCTCATTTTTTTCAATTTCTCGTAGTTTTTGAAAAATTCTCAATGGTACAAAAAAGATAAAAAATCGCTGTAAATTGTCTTTTTAGGCAAAACTGTGTATGTTAAACCCATTTTAATTCCATTTTTTTTTCAAATTTATTTTTTAATTAATTTTTTTCAATTACAAAAACGTAAAATACCTATGGCATATTTTAAATGTCTCATATAAATGTGATGATGTGATGAATTCTGAATTATTTTCAAAAACTATTAATAACAATGATATTACTTGCCAACCAAAGGAATAAAACCCTTTCTGTAACATTTTGGAATTTTTTCAAATTTTGATTTTTTGCAAATTTTCAAAAATTTTGGGGGCTTTTGCGCGATCGGAAGATATTCGATTTGAATTTTGTTTTTTTCATGTATCCCCAAGACGCAACTTTTCCGCGGTATTACATTTTGAAAATCGAAAATTTTTTATTTTCGCTCCACCCTACTTCGAATATCCGAGATGAGCAAATGAGCAGCACCGAATTCTTGTAAAAATAGCCCGATCGTTAAAAATTCTGATAAATTCAATTCATTCATAATTTATCTATTTATCAATTTTGTGCATTACTTTTTTTGTTACGCGGGATCATTTGGCCGGAGGTGGTGTAATTTAGGAGCTAGAAGGTAAATTGGACCCAGCCTGTAGTCTAATTACGAATAAAAGACAAAAAGTCGTGAGTATTCTTTAATAAATAAAAAATATTAAAATTTTATTCAATTTTTTTAAAATTTTACTGCATAAATACTTGGCTAACAATGGAGTAAAAATCAAATCTTGTACAGACTGACAAAAATTAACAATCTATCGATAAATGGATAAATTGCACGATAAATGTGGATGGATTACAAATACGATACACTTTTCATTAAACTTTTCTACAAACTAGACAATTTTTTTTATTTTAACAAAAATTTTTGAGACATTGAAAGATCGTAAGAGGTCAATTTCACAAACGATGGATCCTAGTCAGCCGACAGAGCATACCATCTTCGCATATCCAGGAAATGTGGCGATCCCATTATTACTTATTGAATTGTATTGTACGTATTCAAAGTTGAGAAACTTAATCCTTTTTTTCTAAAAAAAATTAACGTCCAACCAAATAGGCTACGTAGATAACTTTTAAATTTATTTTCTAGTTCATTTCTACTTTGGAGCAATCCTCACTGCGATATATATGTAAGTTACAAAATTGAGAAAAAAATACCTAAAGAAAAACATTTCATCGAGTAAGCTTAATATTCGAATTTTTGACCAAGGGTCTACAGAATTGTAATCATTTTACGTAAACGTGAGAAGAAGTTTTCAGATGGAGTAGGAGTGATGCTTCATGCGATGTTCCTCGTTTTATCCGCAGTACTACGTACGTAAATTACGAATTAATTAGAAAATTAGACTACATTAAAATTTCTTCCCAATCGGTTACCTGCTCATTTTATCAATTCCACAGCGGTTATTTATTAGCAGAATTTAATTAAAAATTCTCCGATGAATGTTCTTTTTTTTTACAGTTATTCATAGTATGTATATTCGTATATTTTGGATGAAATACGTGTCAAGTATGTATATTTAACAAAGGACACGTAAAAAAAATAACACGTCAATTAAAATTTTCAGATTTCTTTTTCAGGGCCAGATTTTCGGGAATTCTTTTCGTGGTTGTTACGTGCATTGTGGCCCAACCTAATAGTTTCAATGTAAGTGACAAATTTACAAAATAACATTTAATCGAATAAACCTGACATTTGAATTTTTCCCAAGGATTTACGACATTGTAAGACTTTCAAGTAAACCTCAAGTTGAAGATGGGGACGCAGCAAAACTGAAAGCTCATGTAACCTGGATAAATTTTTCCATATATGCGATTAGTATGTATAACGCAGATTATAGGTTTTCGAAAAAATTCACGTTCGATCAGATAACTTGAACGTTCGAGTTTTCTTTCCAAACGTTGACCTTATTTTAACAAATTTTAGGTGTACAAAAGTCAACTGAAATTCTCACAATGACTGTTTTCTTATTTTTCAGTTTTGGCGTTCTATGTAGACATGAGTAAATACTTGGATTGATAGCGTTTGTTGTTTGGGATGGATAATTTAAATAATTCAAGAACTGCGGAATTTCATACAGGTTCAGAAAATTCCAAGATCGAAGAAATATTTTCACTTTTAAACTTTGAAAATGACCCTTTACAATTTTTTTTTGTTTTGTAGGTAGGTAAGCTGCTCCTAAATGTAGAGACTTTTGGCAATTCCAAAATATCAACATGCAGAATACCTTTTTACTTTCGCTTGGCAACTCGAATTGCGGCGAATTTGTTGAAATTAAGATGTACTTATAAAACGCATAGAGATGAAAAAACTATTAATATTTTTTAGTACCCGTAAAAACATTTTTTGCCGAAATCTATTTCCACTTTCTTGAAATATTATTTTACAGCTTGAAATACATTTTATTAATTTTTCTTTCTTCCTGTAATTCTAATGCAGTATTTTTTAAACTTTTAAAAATGTCATGTCAACAATTTTTCATTAAATTCAAACAGAATTCAGCTTTCTTTTTTGGACAACTTTCTCAAATTTTCTAAAAATTTCATTTCAATGATTTAAAAAAAAAAAATCACATTAAAAATCTTTTGAAAACACTCAGCCAAAGTCGGAAAAAAAATCGGCGAGTCTAACACAGCCTCTGCAGTCCGGAGGTTAGACAAACATATTCACGTATAGATTCACCACAAGTTGCACAGTTCTGGTTAGAAGACTTCACTCCCATGCCAGTATAAACTGTATAAAAAAATTTGTACAAAAAGAACCCTCCTTCCCATAAAAATTCTGATAAATTCAATTTTCTCCCTAGATCTCAGTTTTCCAACAGGTTTTCATTATTTCGATTTTTCCAAATTTGAAAGAGACTAATTTGAATTTTTCTGATGTTTTTTTTGGAATAATTCCATTACTTAAAATTTTTTTTTGTTTAAAAATTGTAATGTTCCTCTTCAAATGAAAATGTTTAAATATTACGTAATCTAATTATTACCTGATAAACATCATTTTAGACTTGTGAAAGAAACAGCCCATTTTATGACAATAATTAGACATATCCATGTACCATAGGCCGTTTAAACAGTACCTAGATCTATTCTAGATTATTTTGAGAAAAATTACTCCGAAAAATCAATTTTTTTTTATTCTGTTGGAGTGGAGAAAAAATGGAAAAATTCCTCAAATTTTTAAATTACCTATTATTATTTCTTATTTTTTATATGTGCATTAAAAAAATTACTCACATTTAAAAAATAAAATAAAATCACATCATTTTTAGGAGAAGAAAACTCAAAAAGCATTAAATTTTCTCTAAGAATTTTTTTTCAATTTTTCAAAATCTTTTTTTTTGCATAAAAAATTTCTCAATTTCTTTGGAAAGAAAAATTTTAAAAATTTTTCTAGATAAAAAATTCTGATTTTTTGAAAATAATTTTTTGAAGAAGAAAAATCAAAAATCTTTCAATTTTCTTTGGTTAAAAAAATTTCTCAACCCTTTAGAATATATTTTTTTAAATCAAGTAGTTTTTTTTTTTTTTTTTTTTGGGGTGTTTATAATTACAGGATTATTACACCCATCAGAAGAATTTTTTAAATTTTATTTGTGAGGTTGAGTTTCTTAATTAAGTTTATGAATTTTTGAATTTCGGAAGGAATATCTGGTATAAGTGGGGGGATTTCATTTATTTGTAGGGTTAGTCTCTCTTGTTTTAACTTGGGGCATTCGAACAGGATATGTTGGATAGATATAAGTTGAATAGTACAGAAAGGGCATAGAGGTTTTGGAGTTTTTTGGTAAAGATAATTGTGAGTAATTTTTGTGTGTCCAATTCTTAGTCTGGTTATAATGATTTCATCTTGTCTATTTAATTGTGAGAGGTTTTTCCAAGGATGCACTCTTTTTTTATGTTGGTATAATTTATTGTTTACTTGTTGGGACCATAAGTTTTGCCAGCTTGAGTAAATTTGTTTGGTTAACAAAGATTTGATGTCATCTGTGGAAAGGGTAGAGAGTGGGGAGGGATTTATGGCAGATTTTGCTAGTGTATCGACAATTTCGTTTCCTTGAATTCCTATATGACTGGGAACGTATGCAAATTGAATAATGAAATTTGAATTTTGTAAATCAAAAAGAATTTTGTGAATGTTTTGTACAATGGGATGATCTGTAAAAATGTTTTGAATTGAAATTAAGGAGCTTAAAGAGTCGCTTTGGATTAGGAAATTTTTGTTGGTTATTTTGGAAGTGAGTATATCTTGAAGGCAGTGGTGTATAGCAGAAAGTTCAGCATTGTAAATAGAAGAGATGTTATGTATCTTATAGTTAGCAACTTGGTCGTTTATTGAAAAAGCATAGCCTGTATGAAGTAAGGGAATTTTTGAACCATCAGTGAAACATAAGTTGTAATTATTATATTTTGATGCCATTTCTAAGTAGTGGGTTTTTATTATTGTATTGGAATTTTCTTTTTTTGAATAATTTCTTAGATGTAAATCCATTTGTGGAATTTTTAGTAACCAGGGAGGATATGTAATTGGGTTTTGAATAAGATTTTTGATATCAATTTGGATTTCGTTCATAATTAAAATGAAATTTGAAACTGGGTTTTCTATTTGATGATGTTGAAGGTTGTAAAAGGAGAAGGATTTTTGGAGGGGATGAGATGGATTTCTTAGAGCTGATGTAAGAAATTTATTTGTTTATTGAGTAGAAAATCGTTTTCGTATTTTCGTAATAAAACAAATCTCTGAATTTATTTGGAGGAAGGAAATCGAGAATTTTTCATTTTTCTCAGAGAAAAAAAATCTCAAATGCTAAATTCGACCCACGAAAGAATTGTGGACATTTTCGAAGCGATCTAGAGCATCCAACAAAAGCTGACTTTTCCCCAAGTCGCTATCTAAGTTGTATTATTAAAAATTTATGGGGAGGAAGGAGTCTAATCGAAAATTTTATAATAATGAAAAACATTTCTAGGACTTCAATCTACAACTCTTGTTTGAGATTTTTTTCAATTAAACCCTTCCTCCAATTTTGAATGAGTAGGTATAGCTGCCGAATATTATGTTATGTGTAATTGGAGGTGAAGGAGATAGAGGTCCAATCAAAATTTTTATAATGACAAAAATTATTTCTAAAACTTTATCTGCAACTTTTGTTTGGAAAATTTTTCGATTGGCCCATGGCCACTTCCTCCTCCAATTTTGAATAAGTATCTACAGAGTGTTATGCAAAATCGGAGGGGAAGGAGGGGTCCAATTTAAAAAAATTTCGAACAAAAATTGTAGCTTGAAGTTCTAGAAATAATTTTGGTTATAACAAAAATGTCGCTTGGACCTCCCCTTCCCCTCCAATTGAATATTTATCCATATGTATATTCGTTGGTTTATCATATCTACACAGTTTCGCCAAAAAAGACAACTTACGACGATTTTCCATCTTTACCTTAATTTTCAAGAACCATCATTTTCCTCATTTTTTTCAATTTCTCGTAGTTTTTGAAAAATTCTCAATGGTACAAAAAAGATTAAAAAAATCGCTGTAAATTGTCTTTTTAGGCAAAACTGTGTATGTTAAACCCATTTTAATTCCATTTTTTTTTCAAATTTATTTTTTAATTAATTTTTTTCAATTACAAAAACGTAAAATACCTATGGCATATTTTAAATGTCTCATATAAATGTGATGATGTGATGAATTCTGAATTATTTTCAAAAACTATTAATAACAATGATATTACTTGCCAACCAAAGGAATAAAACCCTTTCTGTAACATTTTGGAATTTTTTCAAATTTTGATTTTTTGCAAATTTTCAAAAATTTTGGGGGCTTTTGCGCGATCGGAAGATATTCGATTTGAATTTTGTTTTTTTCATGTATCCCCAAGACGCAACTTTTCCGCGGTATTACATTTTGAAAATCGAAAATTTTTTATTTTCGCTCCACCCTACTTCGAATATCCGAGATGAGCAAATGAGCAACACCGAATTCTTGTAAAAATAGCCCGATCGTTAAAAATTCTGATAAATTCAATTCATTCATAATTTATCTATTTATCAATTTTGTGCATTACTTTTTTTGTTACGCGGGATCATTTGGCCGGAGGTGGTGTAATTTAGGAGCTAGAAGGTAAATTGGACCCAGCCTGTAGTCTAATTACGAATAAAAGACAAAAAGTCGTGAGTATTCTTTAATAAATAAAAAATATTAAAATTTTATTCAATTTTTTTTTAAATTTTACTGCATAAATACTTGGTTAACAATGGAGTAAAAATCAAATCTTGTACAGACTGACAAAAATTAACAATCTATCGATAAATGGATAAATTGCACGATAAATGTGGATGGATTACAAATACGATACACTTTTCATTAAACTTTTCTACAAACTAGACAATTTTTTTTATTTTAACAAAAATTTTTGAGACATTGAAAGATCGTAAGAGGTCAATTTCACAAACGATGGATCCTAGTCAGCCGACAGAGCTTAGCTTCTTCGCATATCCAGGAAATGTGGCGATCCCATTATTACTTATTGAATTGTATTGTACGTATTCAAAGTTGAGAAACTTAATCCTTTTTTTCTAAAAAAAATTAACGTCCAACCAAATAGGCTACGTAGATAACTTTTAAATTTCTTTTCTAGTTCATTTCTACTTTGGAGCAATCCTCACTGCGATATATATGTAAGTTACAAAATTGAGAAAAAAATACCTAAAGAAAAACATTTCATCGAGTAAGCTTAATATTCGAATTTTTGACCAAGGGTCTACAGAATTGTAATCATTTTACGTAAACGTGAGAAGAAGTTTTCAGATGGAGTAGGAGTGATGCTTCATGCGATGTTCCTCGTTTTATCCGCAGTACTACGTACGTAAATTACGAATTAATTAGAAAATTAGACTACATTCAAATTTCTTCCCAATCGGTTACCTGCTCATTTTATCAATTCCACAGCGGTTATTTATTGGGTAATTCTCCGAAAATCGGTAAATTTGAGTAACAGGCTGATTTCTCAACTCCTGTACTATGCTCAACTTTCATTTTTTGGTTATTTGTACATTATAACGTCCTTAATCCATCATGACCAATTTAATGAATACCACCCCCCCCCCTCCCCTTGAGTACAAGTTAGTCTAAACCTCAAAATGTCCTTCGTCGTGGCCTGTAGCACAACATGTTTTTGAAAACATATTTCAAAAATTATGGAAATCACCATGTTTTTCTGAAAAAAAAAGTAAGTACACGTCATTAGGAAGTTCAGGGTATAGGCTAGTGTGAATGATGATCACAAAAAGTGTTTAGTACAACTACACCTGATCATTGAAAACTGTAGCAAAGATTTATGTCCATCGTCGTGGCTAATTTTTAAAAATTTGTCTCAGCTCGCTGAGTGAATATTTTTTTCTGCTGAATGGCTACACTGATTTGTTACTTTTATAATAATACTATGCGCATTTGAAATTTCGAATGGCAATGCACAGAGCGATTTTTTACCTAATCATCTGTAAAAATTTCAATTTTTACAAAAATAGTGTCCTTCGTCGTGGTTTATCATTCCTCCGGTATAAAATGTCCCATCTTCCTGAAAACTGAGAAAATTTATTCTAATTAGTAAGTATCCTATTATAGCTTATTAATAATTAATAAAATATCAGTATTATAGCTTATAGAATAACTAATTGTCGAATTGTCCATCGTCGTGGATCATAAGTGTTTGTCTTTCGTCATGGCAATGATGAATTTTCACAGCCACGACGATGGACAATTCGACAATTAGTTATTCTATAAGCTATAATACTGTTATTTTATTAATTATTAATAAGCTATAATAAGATACTCACTAATTAGAATACATTTTCTCAGTTTTCAGGAAGGTGGGACATTTTATACCGAAGGAATGATAAGCTACGACGATGTGAGCAAAAAAATCAAATTTTCTCAATTTCATGAAAATTTCTGTTTATGACAAATATCAGTTTGAAACATGTCCAAACATGAATTTTAGGCTCTCCAGACACCTCGAGGGACACTGAGTGTTCCCAAAGGGATATACTACGACGACAATTTTTTTCGACCAAAAATGACTGTTTGTTGCGCGAAAAATGATGAAAAAATCAGTTTTTTGCATTTTTGAAGGCCTTCCACCCATATAAAAAATTCTGAAAAAAATATATGTTGTACATCCAGACTAGGTGTATAATATATATTTTTTCCATTACTGCACCTCTGAAAGAACTTGTCGAAATAGCCGTTAGAAAACTTAAAACGCGCATTTCACAATGAAGATAGGTTTGAAATTTTTTTTTTAAATTTCCATGGATGACCCTTGAGTATAACTAACATCTATCCGAGTTTGAAAAAGTTTGGTTGAAAACTGTCAAAATCAAAAATTATAATCGAAAAATCGCATTTTTCGCTCTAGGAGGGGGTGGGGGGTGAGGTAGCGACCTAAAAATTTGGTCACGGGGGTTTTAGACCATAAGGACAAACTTCCACTAGTTGGTTTAAAAATTCGCTCTGGGGGCCAAATCACCCTATTTTATCCGGCTATACCCCTTTTTGAATCGTCCTCCCCCCTCCCTTTTGGGAAATGAATTGACCCCAACACCATAAAAGTACTAGAGGGCATATATATTTTCAATTACCTAAAGAAAATTTTTTTAAAAACCTGTCAAATTTCTGAACTTTTACAGTAGTGAAATTTGCCGATTTTCTGAGAATTACCCTATTAGCAGAATTTAATTAAAAATTCTCCGATGAATGTTCTTTTTTTTTTACAGTTATTCATAGTACGTATATTCGTATATTTTGGATGAAATACTTGTCAAGTATGTATATTTAACAAAGGACACGTAAAAAAATAACATGTCAATTAAAATTTTCAGATTTCTTTTTCAGGCCCAGATTATGATGAATTATTTTGGTGGTTGGTACGTGCATTGTGCGCCAACGGAATAGTTTCAGCGTAAGTGACAAATTTACAAAATAACATTTAATCGAATAAACCTGACATTTGAATTTTTCCCAAGGATTTACGACATTGTAAGACTTTCAAGTAAACCTCAAGTTGAAGATTGGGACGCAGCAAAACTGATCTTTCATGGAATCATGATAAATTTGTTCATAATTCAGGGTAGTATGTATAACGCAGATTATAGGTTTTCGAAAAAATTCACGTTCGATCAGATAACTTGAACGTTCGAGTTTTCTTTCCAAACGTTGACCTTATTTTAACAAATTTTAGGTGTACAAAAGTCAACTGAAATTCTCACAATGACTGTTTTCTTATTTTTCAGTTTTATTATTCTATGTAGACATGAATAAATACTTGGATTGATAGCGTTTGTTGTTTGGGATGGATAATTTAAATAATTCAAGAACTGCGGAATTTCATACAGGTTCAGAAAATTCCAAGATCGAAGAAATATTTTCACTTTTAAACTTTGAAAATGACCCTTTACAATTTTTTTTTGTTTTGTAGGTAGGTAAGCTGCTCCTAAATGTAGAGACTTTTGGCAATTCCAAAATATCAACATGCAGAATACCTTTTTACTTTCGCTTGGCAATTCGAATTGCGGCGAATTTGTTGAAATTAAGATGTACTTATAAAACGCATAGAGATGAAAAAACTATTAATATTTTTTAGTACCCGTAAAAACATTTTTTGCCGAAATCTTTTTCCACTTTCTTGAAATATTATTTTACAGCTTGAAATACATTTTATTAATTTTTCTTTCTTCCTGTAATTCTAATGCAGTATTTTTTAAACTTTTAAAAATGTCATGTCAACAATTTTTCATTAAATTCAAACAGAATTCAGCTTTCTTTTTTGGACAACTTTCTCAAATTTTCTAAAAATTTCATTTCAATGATTTAAAAAAAAAAAAAAATCACATTAAAAATCTTTTGAAAACACTCAGCCAAAGTCGGAAAAAAAATCGGCGAGTCTAACTCAGCCTCTGCAGTCCGGAGGTTAGACAAACATATTCACGAAAAGATTCACCACAAGTTGCACAGTTCTGGTTAGAAGACTTCACTCCTATGCCAGTATAAACTGTATAAAAAAATTTGTACAAAAAGAACCCTCCTTCCCATAAAAATTCTGATAAATTCAATTTTCTCCCTAGATCTCAGTTTTCCAACAGGTTTTCATTATTTCGATTTTTCCAAATTTGAAAGAGACTAATTTGAATTTTTCTGATTTTTTTTTTGGAATAATTCCATTACTTAAAATTTTTTTGTGTTTATAAATTGTAATGTTTCCCTTCAAATGAAAATGTTTAAATATTACGTAATCTAATTATTACCTGATAAACATCATTTTAGACTTGTGAAAGAAACAGCCCCTTTTATGACAATAATTAGACATATCCATGTACCATAGGCCGTTTAAACAGTACCTAGATCTATTCTAGATTATTTTGAGAAAAATTACTCCGAAAAATCAATTTTTTTTTATTCTGTTGGAGTGGAGAAAAAATGAAAAAATTCCTCAAATTTTTAAATTACCTACCCGAGCGGCACACTCGATCGATAATATCGGAAGATGTAACGTATCGATAAAAAATCGTTTGAAAATCTATAGATGTTCTCACGATATTATAAAGATTTATCGGTACAACTTCATAGGCAAAAAATCTAAAAACTATCGAATTCGATATTATTAAGATTTTATGACGATATTCGTCAACGATACTATCGACAAAGAATATTAAATTTATCGATTCCGATTTTCCACCGATTTTGTGCAGATATTTGAAACTACATTATCGACAAAGAATATTAAATTTATCGAATTCGATTTTATAACGATTTTGTAAAGATATTTAAAACTATATTATCGACAGATTATATGAAATTTCTCGACTTCGATATTTTACCGATTTTTTGACGACATTTGAAACTATATTATCGACAGATTATATTAAATTTATCGAATCCGATTTTTTACCGATTTTGTAAAGATATTTGAAACTATATTATCGACACGTAATATGAAATTTCTCGATTTCGATTTTTTAACGATTTTGTGACGATATTTGAAACTATATTATCGACAAATAATCTGAAATTTCTCGAATTCGATTTTTTAACGATTTTGTGAAGATATTTAAAACTTTATTATCGACACGTAATCTGAAATTTCTCGAATTCGATTTTTCAACGATTTTATGACGATATTTGAAACTATATTATCGACACGTGATATGAAATTCCTCGAATTCGATTTTTCAACGATTTTGTGGCGATATTTGAAACTACATTATCGACAAATAATCTGAAATTTGTCGAACGATTTTTCAACGATTTTGTGACGATATTTGAAATTATTTCCAAATTGGTGAAAATTTTTCTAAGTCCAACACGTCTGGAAGTACTAAACTGCCTATTATAAGCGTTTTATTGCTAATTCCTCAACGATAAGGTATGGCATAGTGGTTAAGGAAGAAGATTACCATGCAGGAGGTAGAAGGTTCAAGCCCCACGGGTGGCAGATTTTTTATAATTTTTTTTGACTTTTTCTGAAATGATCCTCTTACCGTAACATGAATAATGTGTTTAGGCATAGTTTAATGTATTAATTATGCTAATTAATGATTTTTAATTATAGAAAGATGCTAGTAAAAGACGAAAAATCGGAATAAAAAATCGATAAAAAATCGACAGAATACCGAATTCGATAAAGTGTCGCGTTAGTTCCGCCTAAATCGTGAAATTATCTTTCGATATTATAGATAGATTATCGATAAAATATCTTACTATAATCTCGAAATTTTTGCTAACTATAATTCGTCGATAATCTATCTATATATCGAAAGATAATTTCACGATTTATGCGGAACTAACGCGACACTTTATCGAATTCGATATTCTGTCGATTTTTTATTTCGATAATTTGTCGAGTGTGCTGCTCGGGTATTATTATTTTTATTTATTATATGTGCATTAAAAAAATTACTCACATTTAAAAAATAAAATAAAATCACATAATTTTTAGGAGAAGAAAACTCAAAAAGCATTAAATTTTCTATAAGAATTTTTTTTCAATTTTTCAAAATCTTTTTTTTTGCATAAAAAATTTCTCAATTTCTTTGGAATGAAAAATTTCCACAATTTTTCTAGATAAAAAATTCTGATTTTTTGAAAATAATTTTTTGAAGAAGAAAAATCAAAAATCTTTCAATTTTCTTTGGTTAAAAAAATTTCTCAACCCTTTAGAATATATTTTTTTTAATCAAATAGTTCATTGAGTAGAAAATCTTTTTCGTATTTTCGTAATAAAACAAATCTCTGAATTTATTTGGAGGAAGGAAATCGAGAATTTTTTATTTTTCTCAGAGAAAAAAAAATCTCAAATGCTAAATTCGACCCCCGAAAGAATTGTGGACATTTTCGAAGCGATCTAGAGCCTCCAACAAAAGCTGACTTTTCCCCAAGTCGCTATCTAAGTCGTATTATTCAAAATTGGTGGGGAGGAAGGAGTCTAATCGAAAATTTTATAATAATGAAAAACATTTCTAGGAGTTCAATCTACAACTCTTGTTTGAGATTTTTTTCAATTAAACCCTTCCTCCAATTTTGAATGAGTAGGTATAGCTGCCGAATATTATGTTATGTGTAATTGGAGGTGAAGGAGATAGAGGTCCAATCGAAATTTTTATAAATGACAAAAATTATTTCTAAAACTTTATCTGCAACTTTTGTTTGGAAAATTTTTCAATTGGCCCATTGCCACTTCCTCCTCCAATTTTGAATAAGTATCTACAGAGTGTTATGCAAAATCGGAGGGGAAGGAGGGGTCCAATTAAAAAAAATTTCGAACAAAAATTGTAGCTTGAAGTTCTAGAAATAATTTTGGTTATAACAAAAATGTCGCTTGGACCTCCCCTTTCCATCCAATTTTGAATATTTATCCATATGTATATTGGACTTCGTCGATAAGAAATTTTGAATAGCAAAAAAAAAAATCCAAGCAATAGTTGGCTATGTTATTGCTCTATTTTATTTTAAATTTTCTAGCACAAAAAGGTGTTGATCAAGTGTTTTTTTGCTCTTATTTTGGGTGGTATAAATACGAGTTTTATCAAGTACAAACCATGTACAAACGTTTTTTTACAGATATTTAATCATTAAAAATTGTGAAACAGCACATTCACTTTCACACACAATGGAGATTGTAGAGACAACATTAAAACCTTTATTATTAGTGTTGATAATATTGGCGTACGCATGGGTTTGTATGTATCTATCTGAAATAGAATTTAATAAAAAATTAACGAAAAACCGAATAAAAAACATGATCTATTCAACATTCGAATTTCTGTTCAAGGTTCATTTATTTATCATACAATGGTCGCAATGATGGTTTATTTGTAAGTTTTAATAAACAGAAAAATTAACATTTATGATCGAATGAGCCTAAAATTGAAATTTTTGTTCAAGGGGCTACAACGTAATATTGATTCTAAATCGATCTGGGATGAAGAAATCAGATAGAATAATTGCAATGGGGATTCATTTGTTGGTCATTGTGTGCTTAGGAGTGATGGGTAAATTTTCAAAAAAAATCAATGTTTAATCGAAGAGACTTCACATTCGATTTATTTTTGTATATTTTCCTAATTTTATCAACTTCACATTTTAATTTTTTATAGTTATTCTCCGTATTGATTCGGTTTGGAACAGAGAAAATGCTAAAAATATATTTGACGAAGGTATATATAGGTACTTTATTTTAATTCATTAGTACGTTATGTGACGAGTAGATAATTTATGTATTCGTATTACTTAGATCAATTGAATTCCAAACAAATGATTTTACTGCACATTTTTCAGAAGACGATTTTTCGGGATATCGGCTGTGGGTGCACTTGGCAGTAATCACCCTATTAGTAATTCATAGGTAAGTTGAAAGCTTACAAAATAATTAACTTTCATTTGAATGAATTGACGTTCGCATTTCTGTCCAAGTATCTACCGACTTGTAAGAATTTTATGGAAACCTGCCCTGGAAGATGGCGACCAATTTGAATTGTTTTTTCAAGTGTCGGCAGTAATATTGTTACCAATACATGGTGGTAAGAAACCTTATTTTATCAACTTAACGTCTGAGTATTTTCTTTCTTCGACATATTATTGAATTGAAATTCTTACAATGATTTTTTTATTTCTTTTTCAGTTTATATTTTCAGAGATTTCTATGGTTCTCCCAAGGTCGAAAACAAACCATCAACTGAGAAAACTTATGGTTAGGTATTATGTTGTCAAGTGGGACCTTTGTCGTTTGGAATGAATTACATAAAAAGAATGCGAAAAGCTTGAATTCTTCTCCTATCGTACAGTTCAATACAGATTGAAATATTTAAACGTTTAGAATAAATTATCAATTAGTAAATTTTCATCTTTAATTTTTCTTTTTTTGGTAGGTAAGCTTTAATTAAGACTTTGGAAATTAAAGGTCGCTTCAAAATGAGTTCAAATTTGGAAAAAACAGGAGTTTTGCCATATTTGGGTGATACTGACTCTGCCGCACAACTTAAAAAAATTGATATCACACCTCACTCATTGTTCAAGACGTAACTGTTGATTAAAATTTTTTCTATGCTCATCTAATTCTTACTAAAATTTTTCCAACTTTCTTATCGATTTTTTTTCGAAATTTTTCCAAGTGAATTAGCTACTGATGAAATTTATTTCGAAATTTTATTTTTCGTTGAAATGTTTTAAAAAGTTTTCAATTTTTTAGATTAAAAAATAGGTACGTTAACGAAATTTATCAAATTTTTAAAGTGGAAAACTACAATTTTTGGAATAGAAAATTTCCTGCACTTTTTCTAATGAAAAATGAAATTTTTCACAATAAATTTTTGGGAAAATTAAATAATTTTTGAAAATAAAGGAAATATCAATTTTATTAAATAAGAAGGACAAATTGATTTATTTATTTTCATAAATTATCGATTTTTCCCTTAAAATCTATTGAGAATAGATAATTGCATTTTTCATTGTGAAAAACCTAAGAGATTTTGTATACCTACCAAAAATAAGAGTTTTTCCATTTTTTTTTTTTTTTTTGGAATTTAATTAAAATCTTGGGATTTTTCAAATAAACACATTTTCAATTTTTTGAGATTGAAAAAAATTGAACTCAAGAAAAGATTTTAAGATTTAGAAAAAATTTTAATTTTTCCGGAATGAATTTGAAGAAAAATTTTTAAAGGAAAAAATTCATCGATTTTTAAACGATTTTTTTTTTTAGGGGAGGGGTGGAGGAGATTGAAAAAAATACTCAATTTTTTGGAAGAACACTAATTTTTTAATTATTTGGAATAAAAAAATTTCTGTTTTTTTTTTGAGAGAGAAAAATCCTAATTTTTTGACATAAAAAAATCTCAATTTTTTGAAAGAAAACATCTTAATAAGAAATCCTATACCCCATTCCATTTAACTTGACCCTTCACTACTAATGCAAAAGTGTAAACAAAGCATTGTGCACCAATAAGGTGGCCAGAAGTTTGTGGATTTACACGTTTGTATGTAGTGGTGAAGGGTCAAGTTAAATGGAATGGAGTATAATTTTTTGAGATAAAAAATCTTACTTAATTTTTGCTAAGGACGTAGAAAATTATAAATTGATTGTTTATTTTACTTTTTTTGATAAAGAATTTTCCACTTTGAAAAACCTGAAAAAAATGTTATTCCCAAAAACTAACATGTCTTTAACAAAGAATTTGTATAACTTTTTGCAATATTTTTTTTTTATTCGAAGAAATCGAGAAATTTTCCATTTAAAAAAAGATAATGAAAATTTTTTCTACAATAAACTGGATCTCGTTTCTACAAAGAAATTTATAAGAAACTTCTTACAAACGTTCCGCAGAAAAAAAATTGGAAAATTTTTCATTTCAAACAAATTCAAAGTTTTCTTTTACTTATTAACTGAATACTTAATTTTTTGAATTCATTCAATCGTATTTTATTCAAGCAAAAATTGAATATTATTTATCCCCTTTTACCAAATTTTCATCAGTCCACATCCCAAACCAGTCTACATTATTTTCAAATTGAAAATGTAATTTCTCATTCAATCACCCAATTCGAATAATAAGAAAGAATTTACGAAAAAAATTTCGTTCCAATTTTTCTGCCATCAAAAAAATTAAAAAAAAAATTGATTTTACTCCAGTAATAAATGGCTAACAATGTTGGCAAAATGAAATCTGGATCATATTGAGAAATCAAGAAAAATATGAAAAACAAAAGCGAGTAAACAAATCTATTATCACATTAATCGATGATATTTGGATAATATTGGATAATATGATAAAAGTCCTGATTGACTGGGATATATTATATTTCTTTATTACAACAATAATTCGAAATTGTGAAAAAGCATAAGCCCTTTCAACATAAAACTTGGTCAATTTTACGCAAAATGGATTTTTCAACCATAAAAACGTGGCTGATGTGGGCGTTGATCATCCTTTTGATCTTTGGAACACTTGGGTCGTAAGTTAAAAATTCTCATACACTTATAAAATTAACTTTTTGCCTGATAAAAATATAAACTTAACATTTGAATATCTGTCCAAGGATCTATCAAATTTTGATGATTGTACTTCGATCCACATGGGAGGCTGTGAACTTAGCTAGAGCCTTGTTTAATGTAATGCTCTCATTAGTGAGCATAGTAGTGATTGGTATGTACTGTACTCGCAAGTTACATTCAAACAAATTAATAAGCTCCATATTTAATTTCTTTCCATGCGTTTACCTCATTATATCCAATGGAAAATTTAATTAAAATTCTCACGCGTGTGTGCGTGTGTTTTTTCAGTTTGGATTCTCTATGATCAATTTGGAGGTAAATCAAATACAGAACTAATGAAGAAAATTGACAAAAGTACGTATACAATTTTTCTTATCTTTAAATTATTATATTTATTTTAGTTAATATTTTGTTTCATTTTGTATGTACGTGTTTTTAGAATGTGAAGAATACCTAAAATATGCCTGTAGCCAACCGGAAAAGACGGGCTCGGTAACCGGAGTAAATTATGCTTATGAAGGCATGCTTCCTCATATGGTAACGAGATGAAATTATGTAACCTGCACTGCACATTAATAGCGCATTTTAAAAGTACGATTATTTATTATATTTCATTTCCATATATTAAAAGGCCTATATAGAAACGGAATCAGCACCTGGAGAATTTATTCGGTGCGCAGGTTCGTTGATTAGCGATGATTTTGTAATTACTGCTGTTCGTTGCGCACCTTTCGGCAGGTAAAACTGTCGATACTAATATAGGATTTTTTGAGCTTTTTTCTCTTTTTTTTCTTCTTTTTTCACCTCATAATATTTTACTGTACAAATAAGTTTGAAAGAGTATAGCATGGTTTTCAGTAATAACGCAGTGGGGGAGGGGATGAAACTAAAATTTTTTCAACTAATTTTCTTCGATTTCAAAAAATTTTTAACAGTTTTTCTTCAAAAAAGATTAATAATTTTTCATTTAAAATTTTTTTTTAAAAAATGAAAAATTTTTAATTTAAAAAAAATGAAAAAATTTTCATCTTAAAACAAAATGAAAAAATTTTCATCTTAAAACAAAATGAAAAACTTCTTTATTTAAAAAAAAGTTTGAAATTTTTTTATTAAAAATATGAAAAAAATTGAAAAAGTTTTTTGTTCAAAAAAAGTTGAATATATACTTTTTCAATAAAAAAAATATTAGGTAAAGCATTTTTCATTTTAAGAAAATTGAAAAAAAAAAATTTAAACCTACTGGAAATTTTTTTTTAAATTTTCATTCAAAAAAATTGAAAAAAAATTGAAAAAAAAGTTTGATAATTTTTCATTTAAAAAAATGAAAAAATATGTATTCAAAAATTAGAAAAATTCTTCATTCAAAAAAATCAAAAAATTTGTTTAAAAAAAAATTGAAAAATTTTTCATTTTGAAAAAAATTGAAAACTTGAGACATTTTTATTTCTATTTCCAAAAAAAAAAAAAAAAAAAATGGAAAAATGGAAAAAAATTGGGAAGTTATTTTTCTTTTCAATAAAATTAAAAGAATTAAAAACAATCTTGAAGAGGGGAAAAAATGGAAATTGCTTTTTCTACGTGTTCCAAAAAATTGAAAGATTTTTCAAATTGCTTTGAATGGATAAGTATTCACCAATTTTCAATTTAGCATAATATTTTGATACGATAAAATTTTGAGTACTCTGCTCTTAATTCTTGCGAAATATAATGTTGAAATTAATTTTACAGTTCGAACAAAATATCGGTTAAATTAGGAAGCTTGACTCGCACCAGCGATAGCACAGGCACGTGGTTCAAAGTAAATGGTATAATCGTACCATCCGACGCAGATATTGCCTTTTTACAACTCGACAAGAAAGTCCAGTTTAGCTCGCTAATAAGACCAATATGTATAAGTACCGATCTCGACCTCGACAATAAATCTACGTTCTCTGGAAAGATCACAGTATCAGGATGGAATCTCGACGAAAGTAATTTTAATTTATCAACAGAATGAAATTGATTACAAAATGACTCCAACGTTGCGCAACGTCTTGATAATAAAAGTATACGTTCATTTGTTTAAGGTGGAAAGATGCAAGACCGACTTCAGGTATTGGATGCAAATTTGGACGACGCGGTTTTGTCGAAATGTAAAAATGACTTTAAGGGCGACTATAATAAGAAAGTAATCTGCGCTACGCATTTGACAGAACGTAGAACCAATTGCCAAGTAAGAACCCAACCAAATTTGATCAACTCAGCTAGCTTCAGTGTACACATAAGATGATAATTGATAAGTCAGACAGATATTCTTTTCACTCTCGTTTAGTTAAACTCCGGAGGACCATTGCAGATGACATTGACAGGAAAATGTTCAAACACTTACAAACTACTTGGAGTAACATCTTCTTCTGGTGAATTTACCTGTAAGATGAACTCGAAACAAACACTCACCTCTACATATGCCAATGTAAGAAGAGTTACGAATTGGATTGGAGCAAATGTTTGGAAAACAAGTGGTTAGGTCTGAATCGAATTTATTTTTTAAATTTTCGAAATCGCCTTAATCACAAAAATTCGTCAAACTATCTTGAAATAAAAAATTTAAAAAAATCCAAGAAGTTATTTATGTGTAATTTTCACTCTTGTTTTTCGTCAAAATTATTCCATTTCAATTTTCATCTTCATTTTTTTTCTCTTTTTCAAATTTTTCATCATTCTTTTTTAATTTTACTAATTTTTTCCTGAACTTCTCAACTTCTAGTGACATTTATGACCACCGTAAGGGGTAAAACGAAAAAATGATAAGAACATATTTTACGTAAAATTAAAAGGAGAGTAATTTTTATTGGAAGTATTTTTCAATACAAGCAACAGTTAGCCAGATATTTTGAAAAAAAAAAAAAAAAATGATTTTACATCTTTCTTTCAGAACTTCTCAACTTCTCGGGAGATTTATGGCCGAAATAAGGGGTAAAACGAAAAAATGATAAGAACATATTTTACGTAAAATCAAAAGAAGAGTAACTTTTATTTGAAATTTTTTTCGATACAAGCAACAGTTGTCGAGATATTTTGAAAAAACCAACTTCCCATTGGCATTAAGCCTTAGGTAGAAATATCACTGGGCAAGCATTATGCATCATTGACGAATGCGCTTGATTACCGAGCAATTTTTACCATCATAGCAGTTCATCGGTACAAAAAGGAATTTCTTTATTGCCATCTATTAAGGAGGACCCAGTAGGCCGAGTAAATTGCGTCCTTTTTTCCCCTTTTTGTTTGGTCGACGCCGCTCTGGTTGTCGAAATTGCATAGTATTATTCGTACCTATAAATATAGTACGAATATGCGGTGTACGCGATAAACGCATTAGCGTGTTATTTTCTTCGACTATGGGACTATTTTTATTATTACGAAATATCGCCTACCCTTCGCCATTCTGCCACCATCGACGGGATACGTTTTAAAGGTCAACGTCGAATGCTCGCCATTTAATCGCGGAAGAAAATAATAGCGATTGAAATTCCCCACCAGGTGCTAAATTATACCTATAAAATTTATATTTTACATTTCTCTATCGAAACCGAGCTGGTCTTTTACAGCGATACGATCTTGATGGCGTTTCGATACTCGTTGAATTAACACGTGAGCATTTCCAGTAACACCCATTTTTTGCTTTTTCGAGTGGCAAGGTGCGGTGTTCGAATACGAAATACGAACGTTTGAAATTGAAACACGTACTGTTAGGTACATATTCCTTTTTGTGAAAAAAATTTTGAAACAAAGACACGCTGAAATTTTTTTTTTGAAAATTATCTCAATCGTAGATTACAAAGTGGATAAACGTAATTACATATCGACGAATTACCATTATAATGTAATTTCCAATGGCTCGAACGGAAACATAATGTGGAATTTTTACCTGTCATACTAGAACCATAATAACGAATTTATTAAACTGATGCGAAAAATCTACTGAAAAAAAGAAAAAAAAAAGAAAAAAAAAAGAAAAAAAAAAGAAAAAAAAAAAAAAAGACTTACCTGCCTAATATATTGAAAATTTTTCAAAATAAAAAAAAATTATATAGAAATAGAAAAAAATTTAAAATTTAAAAAGTTTAAATTCAATCGAAAAAAATATTTAAATCATATTTAAAAGTTGGTAAAAATATAAATCGATTTAAAATTTCTAAAAATGGACAAAATTTACAATTAGAAGAAATCAAAAACATCGATTCAAAAAAATTTAAAATCGAACCAAAAGCTTGAAAAAATCCAAAACTCATTTTGGAATAATTTAAATTCAATTATTCAAAATTATTACTTATACTTATAATATTGTAAATATATAGATCTCAGCCGTCCCTCGCCGTCCCTCTCCAACCCTCACCAGCCCTAGCCATCCCTCAGCCGTCTTCAGTCGTCCCTCGCTGTCCCTCTCCAACCTTCGCCATCCCTCGCCGTCCCTCAGCCGTCCCTAGCCGTGCCTCAGCTGTCCCTAGCCCTGCCTCAGCCGTCCCTAGCCGTCCCTCGCCGACCCTCGCAATTCCTAGCCGTGCCTCAGCCGTGCCTCGCTGTCCCTAGCCGACCATCGCCGTCCCTCAGCCGTCCCTCAGCCGTCCCTTGCCGACTCTCGCCGTCCCTAGCCGTCCCTCAGCCAAGTTTAGTATGTTCATGAAAAGTATTCTTCAAACATTTTGGGGACAAAAAATTTTCTGCATTCTATTGGGGAAAAGAATGTTTCAATTTTCTTAAAATGAGTTTTTTTTTTTCAATTTTCATTTTTTAAATTTTTTTAAGGATTATTTTTAGAGAATAAAAATTTATCAATTTTTTCATTCATAAGAAAAAAAACGCATTCTTTTGGGAAAATATCCTTTTTTTTTTAGAAAAAAAAATCCTTGAAATTATTCGGCAAAAAAATTTATCAGTTTATTTCAAGTGAAATTTTCTGAAATTTACGAAAAAAGTCCAATAAACAAATGACCCTCTACGATCAAAATAACTTCCGATTCCGAAGCATGGTCAAAAAATACCCCAGTACGACTTTTGGCTTTTCAGTCATAATAGGGTTATTTTTAGGCCTGGTCGAAATTATCTCCTAGGTCTAAATTACCCCCTAGGGCCAAAAAACACCGCACGGAGAAAAATGCCCTGTAAAATTTCCAGTACAGTTTAGCAATATTTCTCAAATGTACGGTACATTCAACTGGAAATTCAGTAGAAATTACCAAAATTAGGGGTATAATACACCAGATAGTCGCTATAAATAAAATTCATACAATTTCTAATGAAATAAACAGCAACTTCTATTAAATTTTGTACAAAAATTCCATATTTTTTCCACTACAAAAAATGACAGACTACCCACTAATAAAATTTATCATATTTTGGTAAACTCCTTTTACTAATACAGTTATGGAGAAATTACTTGTAAGCTGTGTGATAAATTACAAGACTGTTCAGTAAAGTTTGTAGGACAGATAACTTTTGTGCATCTTCGGTGTAGAAAAAATTAGGGGTGAAATCTAATAGAAATCACCAGACTATTCGGTAGGAATGGAATTGTTCCTTATCATTATTGATTAATTCATTTTTGTTGGGTAATGGTCACCTTAAAATTTTAATAATAGTTGTCTTACATCAAGGAACGATTATTACCACTGTGAAGGCACTATTTGAGAATTTTTCTTATGGTGAAATTTTAATGTCTCTTTAAAATTTGAATATTTCAGTACGTTAAATGTTTGGTTAAATATTGATTTTCTCGACTGTTTTGTTTTTCATTGTACTGTGTGAATATTAAGTTCGTAATCGCGTAATTGAATTTATTACACTAAATGAGACAGCCAAAGGTATTAATCATCATTGTATCATACCTACATGATCGAAATGTTTTCCAGACTTTCAAATTAGTTGAAATATGTCCTTTTTTTTCATCTGATGTTCTCTTCAATATTGTAACCACATTATTTTGATTAGGTTTTGATTAATTCGGTTTGAGCAAAATTGAAAAAATGATTTTGTGAAAATTTTCAAAAATTTGTGTTTTTAGTAAACTTTTATAAAATTTAAAAATATGTATATAAATTTTGGAATCGAATTTGGAAATATGTATCTAGTGTTTTAAATGAAGATTTGACTACTTTTTTATTGCAAAATTTTAATCCCTTTTTGAAATTTTCTACAAGTATGATACTGATTATGATTTTCCTGAATTGGCTTTCTCATTGATTTGTTTGTTTTTAGTTTTACTATTTCAAGTTTGAAATAATAAATTTGTTTGTATTTAAAAATAAAAATTTAGATTTTGAACAACCTCATCAATGCAGTTAGTTTTTGTATGCCCAAGTTTTTTTTGGTGTGTGTGTGCGTTTATAATTACAAGATAATCACATCCGTTGGAATGGGTTTCAGATAGATAGTGAAAAGGACGTTTTGAAGTTTTTTGATAGAGAGGTAGTTGTGGGTGATTTTTGTGTGACCAATTCTCAGTGCTGTTATACTACTCGTAATTTTATCTTGTCTATTTAGGTGTAAGAGATTTTTCCAAAAGTATTATGATTTTTTTTTATGTTGAAAGAGTTTATTGGGTGTTTGTTGAGACCAGAGGTGTTGCCAGCTTGTGTATATTTTTTGGGTAAGAAAGGGTGATAGAAGTTGCATTTTACTGAATGTACAAATTTCATAGATTCAGAAAATGTGAAGAGTTCGAAATGAAAAAAGCTGCATTATATTTTATTTCAAAATTCTTGTGACAAATACAGCATTTGCAAGCACACAAATTCGTCACCTGTCAGGTAAAACCCACCAAGTCTATCTAACCTGGTTTTTGGAAATGTGTCTAGGGGTGAAAAGCCATTTTTCGGATTTTAGATGTTGTTCTTTTTTTTGTAAAAGACATCGAAAACATCTAAAATCTGAAAAATAACTTTTCATCCCTATCGATACATTTCCAAAAACCAGGTTAGATAGACTTGGCGGGTTTTACCTAACAGGTGACGAATTTGTGTTCTTGCAAATGCTGTATTTGTCACAAGAATTTTGAAATAAAATTTAATGCAGCAGTTGGCAATTTTTACCAGACAGTTTAGTAGTTTATAGGTAATTAATTACATGATAAAATGCTATCGAATTGAATGATGAAATGTTCTTCATTATTCCACCAATAATTACTAGACATAGTCTGGTAAATATTGGTGGAATAATAAAGAACATTTTGTCGTTCAATTCGATAGCATTTTATCATGTGACAAATTACCTATAATTACTAAACAGTCTGGTAAAAAATGCTATACTTTCGAGTTAGAAGTTGCAAATCTGTAGTATTATATTTTAATTACAAAATCCTTGTAATTTCTGCTCGATTTCCAATCTTGCTAACGTTTTACACAGAATAATCTATGTAGTTTTTACAGAACTTTTCTCTCCGTGCGTGTAATGAAAAACGTAACACAAAAATTTTCAAGATGATCCCCTCCACCCCCCATAAGCCATATCCACGTCAATATGAATTTTAGTCAACCCATTTTAAATGTAGGTAATTTTTAAAAGTTTTGTTTATAAGTAATTTAAATTTATTCAATTTCAAAAAAAAAAAAAAAAAAAAAAAAAACAGCTAAAATTTTTACAATAAACCTCATTGTAATCAAAGAGCAAGACTTTGGACGAATCGATTAATAACGGTTATTCGATCTACGACAGGAAGATAAATAAACGACGACAAAGCAACGTTGATTATGTCAAAAGTAGAAAAATCGCGTGCTCCAAGTTATCGAGACACTTTATCAAAAAACCTAATTAACGAAACGTTTCATTTCTCTTCGGGCTACGTATGCGTTTATCGCAGCTCCGCCGAAGAAAGTTTTTATTTAAAAAAAAAACTGACACGAATGAAAACTGACGGTTAACTATTTCGCCATTTTGATACCTACCCGTGTAGCAACGTCGATGCTAATTTCGATATAAATGTCGACACATCAAAATCGGTCACTTTTCGATGTGTCGACATTTATATCGACATCCACATCAACATTTGCAATGGTGAGATTTTAAAAAATATGCTAAGTTCAAATATTCAATATAAGTATATATTAAAATTACACCAAAAATAGTGTTCAAGCCAACATTTCGACATTTTTTTGTCAAATATGCGGCATTGAGGCCACCTTTGTAGCTGGACAAATGCGAGTGTCCAACTAATGTAGAGATGATTCTTAGACCTTATGTACTAATTCACAACACACTTTATCTGCGAGTATCACAATCACCCTCAAGACGTCGACAGTCAAGTCGATGCATTATTCGACCCTCGACAATTAGATCGACATTAACTCGACTTAAAATTCCTCTGGTCAACACTGTCGACAGTTAAGTCGATGCATTATTCGACCCTCGACAATCACATCGACACTATCTCGACTTAAAATTCCTCTGGTCGACACTGTCGACAGTGAAGTCGATGCATTATTCGACCATCGACAATTATGTCGACAATAACTCGACAAGTCGTTGTATTATTCAAAACTTTGAAAAATAAGAAAATTTTGTGATTCTTTCAAAAATTATTTATTCCTGAGCTTAAAATGTTCTTATTAATTGTTTTTAGTTCTTTTTAGATATAAAATTTGTAAATTTAATTGGCAGAAATTGTCGACATAAATGTCGATGCGTTTATCGAGTATCGATTTTTACATCGACTTGTCTATGTAGAAAAACAACGTTTTCTAAATTATAGGAAAATACTGAGAAAAATTCAAAAATTTTGATTGAACAGTTATGTTTAACATAGAACATTACTTTAAATCTCAAATATCATTTTTAATTCATCGTTAACCGAGAAAAAAATGTGTCTGAATTTTGTCGACATAAATGTCGATGTCGACAATTGCTACACGGGTAGAAAGTGGTTTTTCGGATTTTAGAGGTTTTGCGGTGTCTCTTACTGAAAAAATACAGTAAATACATCTAAATCCGAAAAACATTTTTTTACTTTGTACTTGCTACTTTTTTCAAATTGAGAGAAAAAACATAGGGAAAAAGTAGGTGCGCCTATTTAGTATAAAATTTTGAGATTTGGCATGTTTATGCGAAAACATGCGTTCCGCTTCAAAATTTCACTCAATTCGACCACTCATAAAATCCAAGACAATTTTGTAAAATAATATTGTTCAATTTTTCATATTCTATCACAAAAAATTTCAATTATGAATTTTCTTTATAAAAATTTATTTCTAATGGGATTTTATTTTTCGCACAAGAAAATATATTTCATAGATTTTTTAAGAAAGTTTTAACAAAGAAATTTTTTGTATTTTTCTGTTCAAAGGCTTTGATGAGATTTTTTTACCTGAACATTTTTACAAAGTCTTTATTTATTTCGACTTTTGAGGTCATCAGTTTATTGCTATTAAAATCCAAACAATATACATAAAATTAAATTGCTACCCGAGCGAAAATACTTTGAAAGAAATTATGAAATTTTGAAAAAAATAACATAGGTAAATATATTTTTTGCGTACAAGTAGGTATTATTTTGTGGATTTTCAAAACGATCTGTTGTTTTTTTTTTGTTTTTTTTTTGGTTGAAGAACAACTTTCAATTACTTTTAGGACTGTCCACTATATGTGCAAATTTGAAAAAATTCAGTTGAAAACTGCTAAAAATGGAAATTTCCAACGAAAATCCACGTTTAACCCCCAAGAAGGGGTAGAGGGTGAGATATCGAGCCAAAAATTTTGTCACGGAGGTTTTATATCTTGAGGACCAAATTTCACTGGATAGTTCAAATTCGGTGCCCAGGGCCAGTTAAAATACGCTTTGAAAAAATTAATTATATTTTTTTCAAATTTTCTAAATTTTTGTTTGTTTGTAATTTTTTGTAAAAAAGTATGAAATTTAATGAACACAGCAAAAATTAATTATACCAAAAATAGTAAAAAAATGAAATAAATAAATAAATACATAGGAAACGAAAGAAAGAATAAGATGAATAAAAAGAGAAGAAGAAAAAAAAAGAAAATCAAAATTACTTACTAAAAATAGAACAATAGCTACATTAAAAAAATTTATTTTTCTTCAATTTTTCAAATTAGGTAAGTAATCATTTTTCTTATAATTCTTTTTCTCAATTTTCAGTGATATTAATTTACTGTTTTTTTAATTTTTGCCGATGTTTTGAATAATACGAGTATAAATTTCTTTAGTTCTCAATTTTCAATAATTTTGGAATCAATTGCCACTTTTTTAACTTTATAATATTTTTTTGCATCCTATTCTTCTGATTTTCAAGAATATGCATTCAATTCAATTTTTTCTTCCGATTTTGAAATTCCATTTTTCTCAATCGGGTAGGTATTTATTACTTAAAATTGAACTTTTTTTCAATGTTTTTTTTTCTTCTAAGTACCTAGAATTCGATTATTTTTGTATTTTCTCATAGACATTTAAAAAAAAAAATTAATTTAATTTTCAGATTTTATCTCGGGTTTCTTTTTCAATTTTTTAGTTTCTAAAAAAAAAATGTATTTATTCCTGAGCTTAAAATGTTCTTATTAATTGTTTTTAGTTCTTTTTAGATATAAAATTTGTAAATTTAATTGGCAGAAATTGTCGACATAAATGTCGATGCGTTTATCGAGTATCGATTTTTACATCGACTTGTCTATGTAGAAAAACAACGTTTTCTAAATTATAGGAAAATACTGAGAAAAATTCAAAAATTTTGATTGAACAGTTATGTTTAACATAGAACATTACTTTAAATCTCAAATATCATTTTTAATTCATCGTTAACCGAGAAAAAAAGTGTCTGAATTTTGTCGACATAAATGTCGATGTCGACAATTGCTACACGGGTATGTACATCAGATTCCCTCGTTATTGGTAAACTATACCATAGGATACGATATTGGAGAAGAATACCTTAAAAACACTTGCGAAACATAAGTATAAGGCAAGTGATTACCTCGTATATGGAAAAGTTGACGTTTTACAAACATTAAATTAGATTAACATCGTTATACGGACGAATTGAGTGACAAAGAAAATGTAAATTTCCCCCCTCTGCCTCTTACTCATATATCTCTGCCAGGTTTGCAAAAGCACGCGATAGATCAAAGGTAATTCGACGACAATCGACGTATTTCATTCAGGTATCTTATTTTCGTTCTCGTTTATCATGCTAATGAAAAATTGCTCGGGGCGTTTGCGAGACAACAAACCAACGAGCGAAAAAAGTTACGACTTTGAAAGCACTATTAAGAGGGGTGAGGGGAAGGGGAGTCGACATCACGACCAGGAAAAACTGTCTCGATGTTAATTGAATTTCTCATAGGTCGATGGAACTCGACGAGACTCGGCGTTAATTTCGTTTTTATAAAATTACTTACTTAAGCGATTTTTTTTTAAAATTTTTTTATTTCAAAAATGTAGCAAAAACAAAGCTGACGGGAATCCCCCCCCCCGTGTAAACAATGTAGCCCGCATTTAGAAATATAAATCGCGTTTAAATTGACAGTATATTTTAGAACATGGGACATAGTTTGGGTAAGAGGTGGGGAGGGGCGAAATTGCACGAATTTACGATGCTTTTAACGCCTACGCCAGGCTGGAAAATATTCATAGATGTTTGCATTCTTGATTTAATTACAATTTACAACGCGAATAAATTTCTCGTACGTGGTTCGTGCGATAATATCTGCAGTGGCGCCTTTCGCATTCAAGAATGCAACCTGCATCGCAAGATAATGAAATGTACTCTCGACGCAGCGACACTCGTGTCATGTAATTTAATGAAATGAAAATTTTTTTAAATTCCTAATTTTAAAACACCCACTTTCCGTCGACTGTGCAGATGAAATTTTAAATCTATGTAAATTTTTCCCTATGTGCTCAGGTGCTGCTCAGTGCTCACGTAGAAGCTGTAAGTACTACAAAAATTAAATCGTTTTTTTCTTCGAACCATATTAAAAAAAAAAACAAAAAAAACGAATTAAAACAGAAGCGAAAGATAGGGCTATATAAATTAATGCGAAGCAATTGAATATTTACATCTAAACTACCTTTTTTATCATATAATTTACATATTATCCGCAGATAGGTAGGTAACGATATTTGACAATTTGTTTGATATTGAAATAAGTATTTTAGGCTGGTTTTCTCATTTCTCTATAACCCGCTCACGCTGAAATAATAACCGTAGAAAGCGATTTCAATTTGGGGTATTTTTCCTTTCCCAATAAGAAAAACACACCGGTATTGGGGAAATCTTCGCGCCAATAATGAATTTCATTTTAATATCTTCTTCGAAAAACAACGGAACGGTAACGAAAACGAAAACGAAAGTGAATTGTTATCGGTGCCGAAGCCGAAGGTTTGGGATGTCTTAGGCTATTGTTAGAAGGTTTTCTTATTTTTCTCGTATTTTTTTGGATTTATTTTGGAAGACGTAATGGACGTGAAAATTGTTTTGGTGAGATGATTACTAGATTTTGATCCAAAGTTCGATTTATTTATTTAATTTTTTTTTTTCTAAATAATTATACTCAAGATTGGATCGTTTGTAAGTCCTGAAAAAATTTGGCCAAATGTTTTTTATTATTTTTTTTTATCATAATTTTTTATATTTTAAATTGAATTTTGATTTTTTTACGTTGTCAATTTTTTCCCTACTTTATCATTAAGAATTTGAAATTTTATCCTAATTCGTAATTTGTTGTTTTTAAGCATAATTTCAATATTTTCACTTTTCATAGCTCATTTTTTCCTAATTTTAAAAATTTTGAATAATTACTCGATTTTTTTCACTTTCAAAATTGGTAATTTTTACACATTTTTTCAGACATTCTGAAACTTGATTTTTTTTTAGAAAAATTAATGGCTTCAAGACATTTTTTAGACATGCATAAAATTTGATTTTTTTTTTTCAAAATTGGATGATTTTTAAAAATTTTGCCAGACATTCTGAAACTTGGAAAATTTTTAGAATTTTTCAGACATTTTGAAGAACGGAAAAATTAAAAAAAAATACTATTTAATTATCAATTTATTTATCAATTTATTATGATACGGACTCATGCACATTTTTTTCTTCAATTTTTATTAGGTACCTCAATTTTTGGTTATTATTTTATCGATTTTTTTTTCATTTTGTTTTTTCTTATGAATTTTTCCAATTTTTACTCGCATCTTCAATTTTTTTTCTCATCTTTAACTTTATTTTTATTTTTTTCGATCTTGAACAACTTCTTCTTCTTCTTCTTCCCTTTTCATTTTTTTTTACATTATTAGTTTTTTTTATGCTGGATGTACCTACTCCCAAATTTAAAAATTTCGAATTTCAATAGGAAAAAAAAATTAAAAAATTAAAAAAACATTCCAATTTCTAAAAAAAGAGTATAAGTAATATTTTCAATTTTAACTTCATTTTATTTATTTTTTTGTAAAAAAAAAAAAAAAAAAAACTTTCCCTTTAGTTTGTTTGGGCAAAGACTGTTTTTTGGTACCTAATTATTATTTTCTCGAGCATTTCCATTCCATTTCAATCTCTTTGATTCATGATTTTTTTAAATTTTCAAATTCCGTTTAAATTTTGAATTATTTTTAAAATTTTCATGTAAGTACCTAATAATTTCTTCAATATTCGAAAAAAAAATTTCATTCCCAAATTATTTCGATTTCATTTATTTCCTGTTTTCAGTTTCGGCATTCTTATTCAATTCCTCTCATTTTCAAACATTTTTGATTTTTTTGATTTTTTAATTTTCACTACATTTTATTCAAATGTTCGATTTTCCTCCATTTTGAAAACTTTTGAATTTCTCTTATTTTTTATTTTCAAGTCACAAGGTAGGTTTAGGTATTTTTTAATTTTCGTTGAATTTTTCTAAATGATTTGTCTCATTTGCTTTTTCATTTTCATTTTTTTTTCAGTCAATGTTGTGAAGTACCTACATTTAAATTTTACTCTAATTTTTTAATATTCTAAATTACCTCCCTTTCTCAAAATACTTTCATTTCTGTTTTTTTTTTTTATTTATTTTTTTTAAATTTTTTTATTATTAGTTCAAGTCCTCAATGCTGGGATTTCTCCAATAATTTTCAATTGGGTTGTACAAATTCCATTTCCAATTCTGAATTATTTTTTATTCGAGTTTTCAAACATTTGATTTCCAATTTTTACAAAAAAATTTTGAAAAATGTTACCCAAGATTTCTTTCTAGTTTTAACTTCATTTTATTTTTTATTTCCTCGAATGATTTTTGTTTCTCAGTTACTTTCATTTTTTTTTTCAATTTTTAATTTAAAGAAAAATTCTGGATAAAATTTTCAATAAAAATTCTTTTTTAAAAAAAATAATTATTTACGTGAGATATTTTATAGGCACATAAATTTTTTTTTAAATTCTGGGACACTTTTTAAGAGTTTATTTCTTTTATGAAAAGATTTTCTTAATAAAAAATAACATTTTTCTGATAAATTTCTAAAGAAAAATTTAAATCGAATTACTTAGGTTATCGTTAAAAAAATAATAGAATTAGAAAAATAAAATTCAAAAATCAATTTTTTATAAAAATCAAAAAATTCAACGAGAATTGAAAGAATTTTTTCTTTAACTTTGAATCTCAAAAAATATTTCAAAAAAGGAAAGTTTATTTCAACAATTTAAAATTTTTAAAATTTTCCTCCAGCAACACACACAAAACAAGAAAATAAATTAAAACGCCTACTCAACGATTAGTCCCAATTGAGGTTCTCAAATCATTCAATTTAACGACAAATGATCCAATTCGTAACATTTTGAGGTATTCTCGATATCATCGAGTCACGTTGAATTTTACCATGCATGCCTACAATAGGTCGAAATTAATTCGCATCAGTGTTCTCGTTTCTCGTGCCTCACGTGCCTGTATCTTGCGAACTATGCACGATTGTGGCGGAGATTTTCAGCTGACATACGTCGATTGCTCAATTCAAACTATAGACCTCAGACAATTCGCCATCCGAGTGTGAAATCGACGACGAATTCTCTATTTCCGTCGTTTATCGGATTGCGGCGAAAATTAAACTAAGCGGAGCAAATGATTGTAAAGCAACAACGCTCGAATATGGAAATGTGTAAAAATAATCTCCCTGGCTGAGACACACCTACGTAAAATTTTCCAAATCTGTCTGCCGTGTTATTGTTATACCCGTTACCCGTACATCGTTTGTGATTTCGTTAGATGGAACAAAACATCATTTAAGAGACTTAAAATCGCTTATCAAAGTAATCGGTAAGCTCCTTAAGGGGGTTTAAAAATTCACCCAAACGTTCGGCTTGTTCTTCAAAATTGTATCTACGCCCTTTTAATGATACGCGCGAATCTCGTTAAAATAATGAACTATAACGACGATAAGATGTAGAATGATTTGCAATTTGTAGGCTCACGATTTTTAAAAGGCTCGAGTTAAGATGTGATGAGAAGAGCGAGGGATTGGGCTATGAGGCCTTTGCGAATATTGTATTCGTTCTAATAGGGTAGCTTGGGTTCTTATTCGGTAATTTCTGGCAAATGAAATGATTTTGGTTGATTTTTTTTTCGATGTGAATAAATAAAGAATTAGATGGGATGAGCTAAAAACTTTTCAGGCGTTGACTCTTTAAAAAAAAAAAAACTGAAATTTAAATTTAAGTATTTGAGTGTTGAAAAAAATCAATTAAAAAATGGAAAAAAATGGAAAATTTGAAAAGTATTATTCAATACCTATAAAATTATCGAAAATTCATGAAAATAAAAATAAAAAAAAGTAAAATGTTTATAAATCAAAACTTGAAAATCTGAGAAAATAATTAAAAATTGGAACTCATAAAATACTCCAAATTAAAAAATTCTAAAATTTTCAAAATGAATCGAACATTGGATAAATTGGCATGAAAATTAAAAATAAGAAAAAAACCGAAGAAATTCAAAAATGAGGAAAATTGAAGAAGAAGAAAGGTAGCTGAAAATTGGAAGTCATCATTGAAATCGAAACAATTTTTGAAAAAAAAAAAAAAAAATACAAAAAAAAAAACTCTGACGCAGCCTCCGCATCAGAAAAGCTGATTTTTTTCTATTTTTCTTGTTCTTATGAATGTCTTTCACTCTTGTCATATCATTGTAACTTTAAAATTACCAGAATTATGATGGAATTAATTTCCTTTCTTCAAAGCTAAAAATTCCAATTTTTTTTTTTGAGGAACGAAATCTCCATTTTTAAGAAGAAAAATCTATGTTATTTTCAGAGAAAAAAAATCGTTCACGAACGACTGATTCATTTGAGTCGAACGAAACATTCGCGAATGACCAATTCATTTAAACGAATCGTTCGCAACGATTAATTCATTTGAACGAATCGTTCGCGAACGACAAATTTCAATATTTTTAGAAAATTTCCCAAAAATATTGAAAAAGGAAGTTTTCAATAGGAAATCTGAAGGGAAATGAGTGACGTTAATGCAAAAAAAATTGTCAACAATTTTTTAATCAAAATCTTTATTTTGTTGTAAAAAAAAAATCGGTATAAATTTTTCTCGTCTTTAATTTTGAAATTAATTGTATTTTGCTCCAATATCCGATTTTCCTGGAGAATTTTCCAATGAGAAAACTTCAATTCTCATTAAAAATTTTATGAAAAATCTTTTTTAAAAAAAATCATAAAGAATAATTTATTGAAAGAATTGAAAATTATTCAACAAATTTTTGTGAAATTTTTTCTAAGAAAATTTTTTAATAAAAAAATTTCAATATTCATCAAAAGTTTTTACATATAAAGTGAAGAATTTTTTTGAGATTTTCGAAAATAATTTTAATGAACAAAATTTTTGAAAGAATTTTAATGAAAGGTTTCTTTTAAAACTTTTTTTCAAGATATTTGAAAACTTCTTAAAGAGTTTTCAAAACAAAAGAAAAAATCAAAAAACCGGGCTTTTTTTAATTTGAAAAATTTTCAACGTATTTTTCTAAGGAATTTTTATAAAAAATTATTTAAAAAAAAAATTTTTGTTCTGAAAATGATGATTCTTATCAAGAAATTTCATATTCCGCTAGATTTTTTTTTATAATTTTTGGAAATGGAAAGAATTTTTCTAAAAATACATTTTGATTTTTTTTTTTAGAGAACGCATCTCTTTTTTTAATGAGGATTTTTTTTTTGAGAATTTAAAAAGAAATCCACAAATTAAAAAAAAATTTGTGTAACAATTTCTCTGAATTTAACTGTTTGCAAATTTCTCTAACATACAAACGGATAATTTCAACAACAAAAAATTAAGAATTTAGCAGAAAATTTTTCCAAGATTTTTTCCAAGTATGGATTCTTAATGGGAAAATTCTAATTCTTATTAAGACATTTCAAGGAGAATGTTTCGAAGAGAAATTATAATAGATTTTTCAAAATCAAAAAAATCGTAACTAAACGAAATTTTGAAATAATTTTTATAAAAGATTTCTTTCAAGAAAATTTTTAAAATTTTTTAAAATTTCTTACAAAATTTGAAAGAAAAGTTTCCAAAAAAAAGAAACCGAAAAAATATGATGATGTATTTTTTAAATTTTAGAATTATTCAACAGATTTTTCTGATTTCCTTTCAAGAATTTTCGTAAACGAATTTCTTAAAATAATTTTTATGAAAGATTTCTTTAAAGAAATTTTTCAATAAATTTGAAAATTTCTTACAAGATTTAAAAGAGAAGTTTTCAAAAAAAAGGACGGAAAAAAGAAATCGAAAAAGATGAAATTTTTTTAATACTGGAATTTATTACCTAACAGCTTTTTCTGAATTTCGAGAATTTTTTCATTCTGAAAATTGAAATCGCAAGAAGAATTTTTCTTCAAGAAAATAAGATTTTTTCAAAAAAAAAAAAATATATATATAATAAGTAAAAAAAATGATTTTTTAGGATCTTTTTTTTAGAGGATTTTCTTCATTTTTTAATGATGAATTTTTTTCAAATATTTTTTTCAAGGAAATTTGTAAAGAAATTATTTATAAAAAATATTGATTCGACTTTTCGAAATATTTTTTTAAAAAATCCAACATCCCAAATGGAAATTTAAAGATGAAAAATTTAATGCAAAAATGCATGATTCAAAAAGAAAATGATGAGGATTTTTTTTTAAATCAAAAAATATGACAGAAAATATTTCTGAGATTTTTTCATGAAAATTTTTCAATTGGAAAATCCTAATAGGACATTTTATGAAGAATTTTTTAGAGAAAACGTTTTTGAAAAAAAATTTCAATTTTTTTTTCTAAACTTCTATTTTTTCGGAATACTCTGTTCAAAAAAACAATTTTAAAATAGCTATTAAATTATCAAGACGTGAAGATGATAGAAGTAAGCGTAAGAAGTCAATTTTACCGTACCAAGCTCGGTTTGTTCCGCATCACGTTTTACGTTTTAAAAAATACGTAAAGTAAGAAAACCTGTATTTCTTTAATCGTCTCAATAGACGGGGCTATCTCGATTTAAACAGAAAGAAGAAGTACGAACGTCTTCAATGAAGCTTGACAAATACCCCCCCCCCCCCCACTCGGTACATAAAAACGCCTCCGCGGGCTCGAGAAAATATTGGAAAAATTTTATACGTTCGTCTTGCATGCACCTTTATTACCATTTCAAAATGCTCTTTGGTCTGGCAAAGCATCGACGTATATGTCGAACAATTTTCGAATTTCACGACCCAATGATTATTCGAACGTACGCGGATAAACAAACATTCGACGACCTTTTTATTTCCTCCGCAATAAAAGCTCATCTCCGGTATGGACTTGTTGCTCACGTACGATAAGATACGAGATACCTTTCGTAAATACCTCTAAACGTATAAAAGGTTCAAGCTTACGTAAGTATTATCGCCCTGTTTACTAGAATATCGAGAGACAGAGAGACGAGGTAACCGTATCCATATCAAGATACATTCTCGTATAAAAGATATTAATAATTAATTGTATATACTTATATTTCGTGCATGGTACTTACGCTAACGATGTGCCTTTCGCCGCAACCACAAATTCATCTGGATCGTTCGCATTACCGACTTCAAACGTAACGCTGAAATATTCCGAACTAGACACCTGAAACACGTAGAGAAAACGAATATTTGTATGAGAAAAATTCGTCACAGGGCGACGTATAAAAGCTCTCCGTCAACCCAAAGCTCCCGCAAACCTGGACCCATATGAAAGAAATACTCGTACATTTAGTTTACGCCCGGATTAGAGGGAACTTTTGGGACGAATACGACGGATTTAAAGGTAATCCTCGATGGTCTACGGAGCCACCACGACCAGGCTTTTTTTCCCAGCCTCTACCTCTCTGTCTCTTTCTCTCTATGTCTATGTGTTTGTATGAGAATCGCGTCAACATTAAAAATTTATACTACAGGTATTTGAAATCGGAATGAAGACCCAAGGTAGGTATATTTTTTTGTAAACTGCGCCGTTCCCATTCGTCTTTCGAGTACTTCTACGTATGCGATTTTCAAAATTCAAATTGCACTGTGCTTGAGAAGGCGAGGATTTGAATTTCTGTTTCCATAATTGACAAGTTCCATTTGTGTCGCACTGGGAGTTTCCAATTTGTTTCTCTAATTTTGGTAAAGTACGAGTATTTTGAATACAAAAATAAAATGTGAAATATGTGCCCCCTCCGTTCGAACTTTCCACCACAGAAAAAGAAACATCTAATTTTTTACTAGACTAAAAAATAGTTGTACATAAGAAAATTCATGAAATATAATATATTTTTTCACTTTTTGGTAATTTGTTTCATTTTTAAAACGTTAATAGGTAAATTGTACTTACCAGATTAAATGAGCTGTTAAAAATTAAAATTGTAAGAAAAAATTGAAAAAAATTGATAAGAAACTCGAATAAAATTACTTTCATTTTAGCTTTCAGGAATACCCAATTACCCGTAGAAAAATATAAAACCCCTAAATTCTGAGAGAGATGTCGATAAATAAAGTTTGTGAAAAATACCTAACGTTGAAAATTTTGAAGTTGAAAGTTTCTTTTTTCAAAATAAAAAAAGAATATCTTCATAAAACATGTTGAAAAAATTGCGCAATTTTCAGTATAGAGCATACTTAACCCTCAAAAAATTGAAAGATTTTTTTTAGACTAAAAAACACGATCCAGAAAAATAAAAAATAAAAAGAAAGGATTTTTTTTTTGCAAAATGAGAATTATTGTTATTCAAGCAAGTAGAAACATTCTAAAAAAAATTAAGAAATAATTTCAACTAAATTGTGAGGGAACATTCAGAATTTTGAATTTTAAATTAAATTTTTTTCAAGCTATAAAATTTTTTTAAAAATAGGTAAGCTAAAAAATTTGAAAAAAATGCGTAAATTTAAATTTTAGAAAATGACATGGTAAACAATGCGAAAAAAAAAATGTAGTAGAAAAAATTATAATTTTGACATTGGAAATAAGGTTTTTTGCTCTAACATTGTAAAATTTGCATTCTTAACCAAAAGCAAAATTTTACCTAATAAAAAATAAATTTCAAGAAATCCAAAAAAGAAAAGAAAAAAGAAATGAAAGAAATTAAGTACCTATTCAGAAAACTAAAAAAATCTATTTAAAAATTTTTAATTTGAAACTACAAAGAATTTTTCAAGAGATGATTTTTTTTTTTTTTTTTTTTGAAAAATTTAGAGAATTGTTTTTTAAAATGAAAGTAAAATTCTAAAAAAATCAATGGGAAAAAAATTCAAAATTTTGAATAATTTTTTTTTAAATTATGAAAAAAAATCAACCAAATTTTTTTGATAAAGTTTAGGTATTTCAATTCGGAAAAAACCTATTGAAAAATTGAAAAACGCCCAAAAAATGGGGGAAATAATTCAAAATCACTCCGAATTTTGGGGAAAAAATTCAAAGAAATAAAAATATTTGTTTCAAAAATTAGAAGAAATTGTAGGTACTTTTATCAGAAGACAGAATAATTTTAAAAAATAAGATGGAAATTTGAGAGAAAAAAATAGTGTGTAAAATCCCAACTTACGAATTTTTTTAAGTATAAATTTTTGCAATCCATAGGTAAATACAAAATAGAAATAAAAATTAATAAAATTTTTTGAAAAATTTGGCGAATTTCAGTTTGACAATTGGAAGTAAATCCTAAAAAATTGAAGAAAATTATTTAGAAAACTATTGGAAAAAATCGAATGAAAAATTTTCATTTGTAACTGAATTTGAGAAATTGATAGATACTATATTTTTCAACGAAAATTTAAAACATTTGAAAAAATTTAAAAACAAAGAAAAATCATATAGGTATAGTTATAAAAAAATTTATGAATAAAATTTTAATGATTTTTTTCCTCTTGAATTAAAGGTAGTTGAAAAAGTTCAATCATTTCAATTGTTATTGAAAAAAATTATTAGGTACAAAATATGAAATATACCTGGAAAAAAATTGAAAAAAAAAAATTGAAAACGAGAAAAAAAATCAAGCACAAAAATTAAAGAATTTCAACTTTTTTTGAGGAAATCAAAAATCAAAGAATTGATTTTGAACGGAATGGAAAATAATTCTAAAAGTAAGCGAAAAATTTGAATAAAATTTTTTAAAAATTCAGTGCAAAATTCTTAAAAGCAAAATGCTCTTAAAATTAAAAAATTCTAGCAAAAGAATTTTGAAGATTGGCCAATTGGGTAAATTTTAATTTGAAAAATATATGTATTTGAAAATGAATTCTAAAAAATCTAAAAATTAAAAAAAAATGAAAATGAATCAGCAAAAAATCAAGAATTTTCAGTTTTTAATTATTATTTTTTCAAAATTACAAAATGAGAAATCTTCATAAGAAATCATCAGATTTTTTTACTGAATATTAAGATGAACTTTACATAAAAAATCTGAACGAACTAAACTAAAAAAAATAATAATAAAGGAGTGACAATATTTTTTGAAAATTAAAAAATAAAGAAAGGAAAAATTTAAGTAGAAATCTAGAATAATTTACTGAATTTTAATTACGAGTACCAAAAATAGGTACTCTAAGTGATACATTTTTCTCATAAAACACGTCCATTTTTTAAAAAATTAGATCAATTTAAATTTGAATAAATGATTGTTGGAAAAATTGAGTAAAAAAATTTGTATTTCAAGATTTGGAAAAAAATTTCTATAAAATAAGTACGAAAAATATTTTTTTTTTAAAAAAGAAGGAAAATTTATTTGCATGGTAGGAAAAATTGAAAACTTCGAATTTTGAATAAAATTATAAAATCAAGAAGTTCGTTAAAAATCATGGGTTTTCTTTTGAATTGAGAATTGAGTAGGCAGAGCGAAAATTTCTTTAAATAGATATTACCTACTTTTTTAAGAAAATTAAGACGTAGGTATACTTCCCAAAAAGTAGGAAAAACAGTTTATAAAAAATTATAAAATAAATATTTATTTTATTACCTGAGATCTGGCTAACTTCTGCCTTCTGATGTGCAGTGGAGGGGAAATAATCAATCTGGGCGATTCGGCCGCTGGTAACTTCTCGGGTTCGATGGGGTCTTGAAATACGGTTTCACTTTCCAATGCATCCATATGTGTTAAACTTCTAGATCGACCCTGTAAAATCAAGAAAAAAATGCAACTTTAATATTTTGGAACGAAAATGAATTTAAAAAAAAAAAACAATAAAAAAAACACCAGGGATTAAAAGAGTAAGAAACAATTATATTCTGGTATGTCTGATGCTTGATATTAGCTCCTTGAAACGACAAAATATGCAACTCTATTTGCATTTAGGTACCTTAAGTTGCATCATCATTGAATTGAATGAAGGCGTTGCAATGTGCTCAGAATACACATCATGGAAGGAGAAACTCGGTACGAAAATTGTGTTTCGCTCAAAACCATTACTTTTCTACCACATTAACTTCTGTATTTTTATATACCACTATCGTGCCTATAATTTCCTAATGAGCTAATGAACTTTTGACTTCTCGACGTTTTCCTCGTACCCACGTCACGTCATTTATCACAAAACAATTTCTACATTGAATATCAGCTGGCTTAAAAGCTCGTTGTGGAAATTAATAAAATATCATTCTACAATGGCTAGTTAGATACTGGATAATAAGTCCAATCTAGTATTGAAAAACACCCCTTCTCGTTACAAAATCAACGTTCGTTTCGTTCATTCGTTCGCTTACCGTTTATGAAATGAATCATCTCGACTCATCTACAGGGAGCTCGCTCAATTAGCATAAAGTATCGAGCATAATTATAAATAGGTATTTTATTACAACAACGCAGCAAAAACCGACGACATGGACACAAAAAAAAAAAAACAAACGCACACACACCGTTTACCTTCTAGTTTAAACAATAAAACCCGCCAAAACCGAACTATCACATTGGCCAAACTCCGCAACGTCTGCCGAAGCCTAACTCTTTCATTCGCATTTGTACACCACGCTAGACGTAATTATTTACAAGATATATAGCGCAATGGGGTCGACGATAAAATTGAATTTTGCGGCCTTATACACCAAGCCAAGGGTTCGTGGTATCTGGTACCGAAGGTCACTTAATTTCTACTACACATGCGAAAAGTAAATACTTTAAGGGTAAAACGACACACCGGTGTTCCTTTTCTCTACCCAATTCTTCGGCAGCACCTCACTCGCCGAACCTACTTCATAACTCGCTGCACACACAATTAAAACCTGCCCAGATAATGTTTAATTACCTACACGTAATTAAAATCTATTCTTAGAAATTTCACGTGCTCGGTTCTGTGCTCTATCAAACCTTAAAATAAATTTCTAACCCTAATTAGTCTCGCGAAAAAAAGATGCTCTACTCAGATATCGCGCGCCAATGCCACTCTCTATATTTTTTCCAAGTATAAAAAAACAGTCTCCTTTTCAAGGTCGCATTAGTCTTCGAGTGGTTACATCTTTTTTCGAAAAAACAAAAAAAAATACTCTTGGAAGTTCTTTCCTTATTCGCGTTAAAAGACATTTCGAGTACGCGAAGGTTTTTCTCACTCGTGCTTCCCCCTCCCTCAATTACTTTCCACTTCTTTTTAATTATCGACCATTTTTTCATCACTCGACGATGGTGCACTTAACACTTACACAAGTTGCTCTTTCATTTTCAAAAAAAATCGAAGGTTTGATTTCGTACGAACAAATGCGAAATTTCAACGATGATAAGAGAAAAAAATTCTTCGAATTTTTTCATCCTTATTCTTCGGTTGAATTCCATGGCATGCGATTTGAAACATTCGACTATTATAATTATAACGAGAACTAAATGAAAGAAGAGATGAAAATGGATATTTCACATATGTGGTATATGCCCAGAAATGCAGAATATTTAGGCATTTTTTGTCGAGTGTTGCAATACTTTAAAAATACACGTGGCCCAAAATACGATGATTCATACAAATATTTTTAGAACATGAAAAAAATTCCAATTGGATACACAAAAAAGTAAGCGAATTGAATCTAGAACAAAAAAATGAATAATAAACTATTAAAAAAAAAAAATTAAAAAAAAAAACAGAAAAAGTAGCTTACGTATTACTTTTAAAAAATAAATGAATCAAATTTTGTTAAATTCTAAAAATATATATATATATAATACCTAATGAAAAAAATATAATATTCTTAATAATGCTACATATACCTGATGCTACAAAACTTCAAATTTTCGATTTTTCAAAAAATTAAAAAATTATTATTTTCCTAAAATTTAAAAAAAAAGAATAATTTTTCTTCACAAAAAATTGGTAGGTAAATATTTGGGAGGGGGACAGAAAATGAATCAAAGTATGTCTATTTGAAAAAATTGATGAATCGAATTTCGAAAAAATTCAAAAAAATAAACGTATAAAATAGGTACTCTACATATTTATAAAAGAAATTGAATCAAAAAATTTTGAATTGGAAAGATAATTTTTTTTTTTTTAAATGAGAAATGAAGTTCGAACCAATATTAAACTGAAAATATCGAGTTCAAGGTGGAATTTTCAAATTAAAAATTGAAGAAAAAAGACATTCCGAATAAAATTTCTGTTTTCTCGAATATTGAAAAAAATAAAAAAATTTATTCTTTCCAAAATTAAGAATTTTTTTCAATTTGAAAAATTATTAATAGTAGTTTTTTTTAGAAAACAAAATAGAAAAACATGAAAAAATTTTGAAATATAAAAACTCAAGTTCAAAGAAGCTTGAAATTTCTATACCTAATCAAATGATTGAAAAATTTGAAAGACTGAATTTTTCGAAAAATAGGTAGGTATATTATGGAATTTTCTGAGAAATTGAAAAATTGTATTTCCTTGCATAATTCAAAAAATTCAATCATTAATTTTGAAAACAAAAAAATCGATAAAAAATGAAAAATTCATTTTATAACCATATTTACCTACCTATACCTAGTTAATTTTTTCAAACACAAAAAACAACTAAAGAAAAAAATTGAATCAAAATATCTATTTCATTCTCATAAAATTAAAAAATTGAATTCCGAAAGAAAATTCAAGAAATTAAGTTTGAAAATTTTTAAGAATCAATATTGAAAGTATATTTTAGTTTAGAAAATCAAGAAACTTTCAAATCTCAAAAAAATTACAAAAACTCAATTAAATTGTCAACAATCTTTGTTACCCAAACAAATTTTCAAAAATTAGACAATTAAATTCAAAACACCCTAAAAAATCAAATTTTCTCAAAATTAAAAAAGTTTCTACTTAGGCACCGATAGAAAAAATATATAAGTTGAATTACGAAATTGAACAAAAAAATAAAATAACCTAAACAAATTCAATTTTTTAATGATAACATTTTAAAATTTTTTGAAAAACTGTAAAACAGAATTTTTAGTAAAATCGTTGAAAATTAATAAAATTGTTTTTTCCAAAAAAATATAAAATTTATTCCAACTTGAGAAAAATAGGATTTTTTTGAATATTAGAAAATGGGGGGGAGTTGCAAAATATCAAGTAGGTACCTACTTACTACTTACGAGGTACCTACACAAAGATATTTTGATAATGTTTCTAAATTAAAAATGAAAAACTCCAACAAAGAATTTTTAAAGTGAAATGCTAAAAAGCTTGAATAAATTAACTTTTCTAAAAATTACGTAAAAATTTGTAAAAAAATTAAATTTTGATCAATTTAAAAAAAATTGAAAAATGAAATAAAAAAGGTATAAACAGTAGTTGATGAATTGGACTTTGAAAAAAAATATACTCATCATCATCATCATAATAATTTTATTTTACGACGCTCGACTATTTAGTCATTTGCGTCGACAAATCAGGTACAATTAACAATGTATAATATAAGACAATAATAACAAAATAACAGGCGTAGAATAAATAATCAACATAATAAGTAACAAAATAATAATAAGTAACATCATGGATAATAATGTGTAGAATAAATAATCAACATAATAAGTAACAAAATAATAATAAATAATATCAACAATAATAAGTTATAACTTCAACCATTATTTTTTATACCTGATTATACAATTTAATTTTTTTTAAATAATCTAACAGTTTTTGGGCATTTTCTTCTTTATCTCCAAAAATTTCCTCTTCTTCTATCTGTTGACCCAAGCATTTTTTTCTTTCTTTAGTATATTTTCTACATTGAGTGACGATATGTTCTATTGTTAGGGTTGTATAGCATAGGTTACACAGAGCGATATTTCCATCAGTTATTAGAGTCAGGTGGGTGAGTCTTGTGTGTCCAATTCTTATTCGAGATAGTACGATTTCTTCTCTTCTACTTTCTCTAGTAGCTGTTTTCCATGGGCAAAGATGTTTTTTAATTCTTCTCAATTTATTATTTGTGACACCATCCCATTTTTCTTGAGTTTTCAAGTCGATTTTTTCTTTAATTTTTTTGAAGATCAGTTTAGTTATTTTATCACATTGTTTTTTATCGGTAATCTTGTTTAGTTCTTTGATTTCTGTCTCATTTATTTCGTACCTGTACATTTTTTCTCGGCAAATTTTTCCAAAGGGTGTATATGTTGAGTATAGTTTTTCTAGAGGAGAGTGAAAGGTTTTATAGTAGCTTGGATGCTTATCGTTTGCGGCTAGTTTCGTGTAGTATTTTAGAGCAAGAAGATCTCTCCTCTCTCTCAGAGGTAATATTGCAGTTTCGGCGTGTAGGCTGTTTATAGGGCTCGTTTTGAATGCTCCTATGCATAATCGTATCGCTTGGTTTTGGATTGGATTTAGTTTATTCAGCTGTTTTTTCGTAGCGCTCATGTATACAATTGACCCATATTCTAGGATTGATCTGATGTGGCTTTGATAAATTCGTATCATCGATTTTCTGTCGGCTCCCCAATTGGTCGTGGATAATTTTTTCAGGATGTTGAGCGCTTTATTACTTCTTTGTTTTATTAACTGTATATGTGTATTCCACGTTAATCTTTCGTCCAATACCATTCCTAGAAACTTGACTTGATCCATCTGTATTATCTGCGTGTTATATAATTTAAGGTTTATTGGTTGAGTTGATCTTTTTCTGTGAAAGTTGACCACGTGAGTTTTTTCAGCAGAAAAACGTAGTCCTTTTTGATTGGCCCATTTTTCCAATTTATTTATCGTAGTCTGTAATGCGTGCTGTATATCTGTTAGGTATTTGCCTCTGAGATATATCACCAAGTCGTCGGCGAATAGAGAATAGTCTATCGGTAGTTTTATCGGTATTTTAATGTCATTTAGAGCGATAATGAACAGGATGGGGCTGAAGACTGACCCTTGGGGTGTGCCAATTTCCTGTTGTTTGGTAGTTGATAGTTTGTCTCCAATTCTTACGTTGAATATTCTATTTTCTAGGAATGCAGCGGCGAATCTTAAAAGGTTTCCAGTTATGCCCAATTTCTGCAATGCCTCCAATATGGGTACTCTTGGTATTCTGTCAAAAGCTTTTTCTACATCGAAGAAAACAGCAATCGTATATTGTTTCGTAGTGAAGCCATCCAGGATTTCTTGTTGAATTCTAATTAGTTGGTCGATGGTACTCTTATTTTTCTTAAATCCACACTGTTTTTCATCTAGCAGCATTTTTTTATCGAGATAGTCCATAAGTCGTTTAACAACCATCTTTTCTAGTGTTTTACATAATGAGCTAGTTAGTGATATTGGTCTGTAACTTTTACTGTCCAGTGCGTTTTTGTTAGGTTTCAATATTGGTATTACATGAGCTCGTAGCCATTCTTTTGGAATAGTTCCGCTTTTCCATACTTTATTATACAGCTTCAAGAGAACATTTAGATTGTCTACTCGTAGGTATCAAAATCGTACAAATTAAAAAAAATTGAAGTTAGGTTAAAATATTAAAGAATGCAGATCAAAAATCCTCAAATCTTAAAATTTGAAAAATTATACATACACGAAGAAATTGAATTACGAAAAAAAAAAATTAAACGCGACCCGAGCATATCTGTTTTTCAAAATTTTTTTAATAAAATTAGAAAAGTTCCTATTGAAAAAGTTTGAAACAGAAATTATAGAGACAAATGTTGGAATACCTACCAACTTAAAAAATTTGATTTCTCTAAAAATTGTAAAATTTAAAAATTTTCCAAGCTGTGAAAATATCAGGTACTTACTTATTTTTTCAAAACTTGAAAGAAAAATATTAATTTGTAAAAAAAATGATGAACTGACATTCGAAAAAAAAATAATAAAAAGATGACATTTACAAAGAAAACTGATAAACAAAATATCTGAAAAAAAAAATACTCAAAAAAAATCAAGAAGTTCAAAATATAATTTCTAAGATCAAAATGTTGAAAAATAAAAGCTTTTAAAAAAAAATTTTAAATCGAACTTTTCAAAAATAAAAAATAAATTCTGTATACTTAAGTAAGTAATTTAAAAAATAAAACTTCGTAGAAAAATAATTCAAAATATCCCTAAAAATAAATTGAAAAATTTAAATTAAAAAAAAAAAATAAAAAAAAAACATAAAACTGAATGTGAAAAGTACCAAAAAATTGAATTGAAAATTGAATAAATTTCTATTCTAGAAAAAAAAATACAAATCCTCACACTGACAATAATTTCCACCCCTCTTCCCCTCTTTATACATCATTTTGTACTACAATTAATTCGCAGTCATGGCACGAAAATAATAAGATCTGCAGTTCATCGAACATGTACCGAAATAAAAAAACCTCTTCTTCTCTGCAATGATGAATTCGCACGAAGGACGACATTGAAATGAGGATTTTCTTGATTGGAAAAATAATCTAGCTTCCCCCGATGCATCCTCTTCGTACAATTCCATTTTAAAAATCGAACAGTAAAACGAATGTGGCAGTCGTAAAAAATAAAAAAAATAAAAAAAAAACAAGTACGACGAAGTGTTAGCAAAATTGGTTTCAATTTTCATAAAGCTTCATTCCGGCTGGAAACTCGTCCTTCGCACTGAAAACGAATACTTAAGCATCCGATGCACGAACAATTTTCAAGGCATCGTAAAAAATTTCAGTTTGGTAAAAATCAATTACCGTAGATTGAAACTTACTGTGTCAAAACGTTGCAATTTTTGTTCATCTATACAACCGTACAAAGTAGTTGTAAGAAAGTTGGAATAAAATTTTCCATTACACGACTTACCCCCACCCCCACTCTTCCATCACCTACATAATGCAACTTCTTATATGCAAAAGGTATTTGTATAACAGCCATAACATAGACTTTCATTACCACACTCGTTTAGTTCTCCAGTAACAAAAACCACATAAAGATCTTTAAAGAGTCATGAATCAACCCATAAATCTTAAAACTTAAACGACCCGTGCACTCGATAATTTTCATAAATGCTCGTTCAATATTATTTATTATCTGCAAAAATACGACTACGAATACGTAGGTAGCACAGGTAGGTGCTTTCTAACAATATTACATGCGGGTTCTCCTTCACCCCCTCGCCCAATTTCCAACGTCAAGACTCGAAGGTGATTAAAAATTATGTCAGAGGTGGTAAAATCGCATCCCTTAGTTGAATTTCGTATTAACTGGGTCGATGGTCGACGTTTACTATTCAGACGTATATTAAACGTAAAAGCTGCATTTTTTATTCTCGTAAACTAACGATAACTTTTCTAAAATGTTTTCGCCATTTACACCGATGTTGCAGCGGCAGCAGATATTAATTTTACGAGTATATTTCCTAAGTACTTATAGCATATATTTACTACGTGTACGCGTAGAAATGGCAGCGGGTAAATTAAAATGGATACGATAACTCTGGAAACTGGAAATTTACACCAACGTTTTCCCCCTTTATTTATGTATTATGAAAAGAACTACGGTAGGGAAATTTATTTTTTATTTTTTATTTGATTCTACGAAAGTATTAAAAGCTGTATTTCTTGTTTATATTTTGCGAGCTCAAAGTTGGCTTGACGTAGTGTATTCGATTAGAGAGAAATCAACTGAAATTTGAAACACGAATAAAAATATATTGCGTGATTTCGTACTATTTCTTCATATTTCCAATCGTTTCCACGTAAAAAATTAATTTAAAAAATCAGGATTTGACTTTCGATAAAATAAAAAAAAATTGTAGGTAGGTATGATTTTCAAAAGTTAAAAAAAAATGGAAGAAAATTAAAATTCGTAAAAATGACAAATATGTGCTATCGAAAAAAATTAAAATATCCAAAACTGAGGAGCCAATTGCACTCATTCAGTTTTTAGCAACCTTTGTGAAAGGATAGGAGACATGAATTTTTTTTTGAAGAATGCATTGCCATTTTTGGTGCGTTTATCAAACTGAAAAAAAAGTCAAATCCAAGTAGAGGAGTAGAAATGAAAATTTCAATTTCATGATAAGTACATTTTCGATTCTTTTAAAAACTGGAAAACCAAAATTGAGGTTTTTTTTCAATAAAAACTTGATACTTGAAAAAATAATATCTAGGTATCTATAGATTTTTTCTAGAGAAGAATTTTCATTTTTTTTTCAAAATGATTTTTTTCGAATCAAATAGGTACCTATTTTTGGAGAAATTGAAAGAAAATTGAAGAAACATTTTTAAAATAATTTTTTCAAACTTAAAAAAAAAAATCTAAAAATTTAGGGGATGTGAGAAATTTAAAAAATAAAATCTGTAGAAAATGATCCATTATTAGCATTCATTCCATCAGGTGAAATTTCAACCAATTTCTTGAAAAATTTGATGCGGCCAATGATTTTAAAGAACTCTCTTTTTTCCGAGGGTTCACCTCCTTTTTAAAAAATCATCATTCGCAATGATTTTTAGGTGGGTTCTAATTCTAACCAAAATTATTCTAAAGATGTTGATTTACAACTTTTGGTGTTTTATGATAAACGAAACAGAGAGGTTTTTTTTTTGAAATGATAATATGAGTCCTTGGAGTGAAAAATTCGATAGACTTTTTTTGAAAAAATAATAAGACAAAAAAATCTATGATCAAAAAAAAAATCTCATGATTTTCTCCATGAACAGGTAAGTATAAGATTTCTTTTCTAAAAAAAAAAAAATATATATATATAATTAAATAGTGAGAAACGTTTTCGCGTTGACATAAAAAAATTAATTTTTCTTCTTCTCCAAAAAAAAATTGAAAGAAGTTTTTCTTCAAAATAAGTTTTAAAAAAATGCAATATTTTCCACCCCCCCCCCCCCCAAAAAAATCGAAAAATTTTCTTGTTCCAAAAAAACAAGATAATATAAAAATAGGAATTTAAAAAAAAATCATGAAAAAAATCTGGGACATTTCCTGAAAAACAAAATGAGAAGATTTTTACTCTCGAAAAATTGAAATATTTTTTACTCGTTTTTCTAGCAAAAAAATGATAAAGGGCATTTCAAATTTAATCTTAGATTATTTATATAAAAAAAAGTTCTGGACAATGAATTAATGATAAAATATAATTGTTTTTGAAGAATTAAACTTTTTTAAACGAAGATTTGAATTAATTTTTTTTCTTCTAAAGAATGATAGGTAAATTTTCTGTTTCAAATATCAACAATTTGAAAACTTTAAATTCAAAATTCAAAATTTTAGAAAACTCAAAGATTTGTATGCTTAGCTGAAAAATTGGAAAATTTATGTTTCAAATTTGAAACATTTTGAATTTAAACTTCAAGAAATGAAAAAATTAAAAATAGTATAGGTAGAGCTATACTAATCAAATTTTTCAAATTTTCAAATTTTCAACATGAAAATGTTACCAACACTGAAAAAATTAGTTTGAATTTTACTGTACTAAGAAGCATGATCACAAGAATTTTTAAAAGAAAAATAATTGTATTTAATTTAAAATTTGATTAGATTTTTTAAAGAAAAATGATCACCAAGTGAATATTAGATTTTTTCAAGAAATTTAATAACTACCTAATCAAACGTTGGTAAAAAAAAAACTTGTAAAAGAAAGATTTAAGTATCGAAATTTTTCAACAAAAAAAAGTAAAATAAAAATTGTCTCAAAAAATTATAATTACCTAAATATTTAATTTTTTTAATTCATCAATTTTTTATTCTAATTTTCTTCTGTTTCCATTTTTCTTTTTTATATTTTCAATTAATTTTTACCCTGTTTTTCATGATATTTTCTTTTGTTATCATTTTTTATTCAAGTTTGATTTTCTTCAAATTTTTAATTTTTCTTCGCCTATCTTATGATCATTTTTAAACTGAGCATTTTTTTCTATTATTGCTTTTAATTTATATTTTTCCAATTTTTTCCATTAATATTTTTTTCAAGCCAAGAAACTTCTCAATTTTTAATTTTCTCAATTATATCGATATTTTGATTCAAGTTCGAATAGTTCGATATTCTTGGATTTTTTTTTCTATCATGGCAAGTAATAATTTTTCTCGATTGTAGGTACGCTTTTTTTCTTCAAATTTCATTCCTTGAATTTTCAAATTTTTTCCCTATTTCTGGTTCAAATTTTACTCGTCTTATCTAATTTATTTCCAATTTCGTACAATTTCCATTTTTTTCCCAGCTTGATTATATTTTTTAAATTCTTAGTGGTTTTTGATTTTCTATGAAATTACGGAGAAGAAGAAGAAGAAAAAATTTCTTAATTTTATTATATTTTTCTTCGAACTCACATAATGATTTTCCTCAGTTCTATCTAAGTTCTTTTTTTCATTTTTTTTTTCAATTCTTGATTCAAATTTGATTTTTTTTATCTATAAATTTATTTACAATTTTATGCTATTTTCATTTTTCTCCCAGCCTGACGTTTTTTTAGTCAATGGTCATTTTTAAATTTCTTTAAAATGAAAATAAATACATAAATAAATAAAATACCTAGTTAAATGGCATTTGATCAATTCTTTGTTTCAATTTTCAAAAAAATATTACGAATCTAATAAACTTTATTTAGAGCCTTCTTTGGTTGCGTGTAATAATCAAGAAATTACAAATAACCTTCTCTTAAAAATACCCTTGAAGTTTCAATTTGCATATTGAACTTTAAACGATGTTGTTTTATGCTTCGAAGAAATTTAATAAATTTTTGATAAAATTCTTCAAGTCTACTAATTTTGATAATTTTAATTTCCTATGTCGCAATTACGTTTTGAAGCTTTAATCAGATTTGAATCAAATTTTTGATTGCACGCAATGATAATTTTTATAATTTATTATCTAATGGCCATATGTACATATCTGTGCAAAAATTTACTTAATTTAATGATTTTTGAAATAAATTGAAAATATTCTGCGATACGGAAACACCATCAGAGGCAAACATACACGAATCGAATGTTGTTAATATTGAGATTGTATGAATTTTTCTATATAAGAAGTCAAATCACAAAATTGAAAGTTGAAAATTTCGAAATAACAAGTAAATAGATTTCAAAGTAGAAAATTTTATTTTTTTTAAAAACTAAAAAAAATTAAACCCATTTTTTCAACAAAAAAAAAAAAATTCTACTTAATTCCACTTTTGTAGAAAAATTCACCTCAAAATATTTCAAACCGTGTCCATTTAAAATACCTAATGCAAAAAAAACAACACACAAAAACAAAAAACAAAAAAAAAAGTTTTTATGAAGCTTGAAAATTTTAAAGAATTGATGCCAGCCTCAGATCCAACTCCAAACTTGAAAATTTCCAACCACACGTTTTGTGTTTTCCAATAACGTAGCTTTTTGTCGAATTTTTTTTGGGAATCTCAGAAGTTTCCCTGACAATCGTTACGACGAACTTGACTAGTTAACATGTGTGTCAGCAGCGTGAGCATCGCACATTTCCAGACCTTGAGCTAACTCGCGAAATATGGTTTCGTTAAAGACAAGTACAAGCGTCGAATACCATAAAATCACGTTTATAGCTGCGTCGACAAACTTTACGACAGTCGTGTGTTACGAGACCTTGCCGCTCGCTCAGCATCCGAAGTAGGTACTTACCACTCTGAAATTCAAGTCGCTTTTTACCATTGACGAGCCGAGCGATTCTTTACAAGACGAGTCAACTTGGGTAACAGATGACGCGACTGCGACTCGACGTTCAAGTTGATAGCTCAAATTGTACGATGAGGTAAGGTAGGGTACGTGTCTTGAGATGTTTTACTCGAAGACTAGAAAACTTCATCGAAGACGTACAACGCCAAAGTGTCGATGTTATTCCAACTTATGCTATTAAGAGACTGTTCTTTAAGCCGGATAAAATCCGCCTCTAATGGTTCTGAATTTCATTTCGATCCCTTTTCCGTAAATTCCCAAATGTATAAACGTCTAATTAACATACCCAGGTATACGCACTTAGGCAGTCACGAAAATGAGGCCTGAAAATTGCCACAAAAATTCCCAAAGTACGCCGCCGTCGAGAGATAATTAAAATTCCACACATCAACGTACCATTTAACGCAGCGTCAGTTACGTATCCTCCAAAAATACAGGCATTTAGACAATAATCCACTTAAAAGGCGTACCTTGATGAATAAATTTACCTGTGTTTTGTATGTACCTTCGTCGACATGGGGCCATGGTTTCTCTTCCGGGACCTTAGGTTAGTTGCTTTTAGAAAATGGGTTTGAAATTTGCCACACGTAAGTTTACGCAGCTTTATGGTTGTCTTTTTCACCGCTGAGATGGTAAGTTTGCTAAAATCGTCAGCAGGTGACATACGTATAATGTCTCATTTTATTTTTAACGAGGTCAAATTATCATTTAGCGTAAAATACGTGAATTATCCCCTCTTATATGAGAAATATATAGTTATGCGAGGCATATCTATAAGTTTAAAAAAAAAATTATTTTTTATTTTCCAATTTTAAACGTTGAAATTTCATCTTGTACTACTGATTTTTTTTTTTTTTTTTTTTTTGAATAGATGTTCCCTTAAAACGATTTTGTCGTAGTAAAGTACAATTAAAATACATAAAAATTCTAAAATTTTCCAACTTTTCAAAATTTTTAAAACTTTAGGTACATCTTAAGTAGGTAATTAAAAAAAATTTATTGAGTAAATTTTTCATTTCAAAAATTTCATTTTTTAAATTTCTAAATTTGTAAACTTACTTGATATTTTCTTTTAAATTCTCAAATTGAAAATTTTCACATTTTTCAATCTTTGAAGTTTGTAATTTTTCTACTCTAAAAATTTGAAACTAGAAATTCATCACTTATCCAATTTGAAATTTTGAAATTTCCAATTTTTCAAAAATGTATAATTACTTATTCATTTTGAAAAAAAAACAAAATTTTGACATTGTTAAACAATTTTAAGTATGATTTTGAAATTTATTATCAAATTTTGGATTTTTAGATTCATTCTAGTTGAAAAATTACAAAAAAAATTGACTAGGTACTTCCAACAAAGACTTTTTCAAGATTTTTTTTAGGTTGCTCCAAAAAAAATTATTTCGAAAAGTCGTGAGTGTGCTGTCTCCCACCCCCCCCCCCCCACCCTCCCAATTTAACTTCCAACCAAATTAAGCTAAAAAAAGTTTAATGGCTCGTTGCAATCAGCGTAATTTTTTTGACCATTTCCATAGAAATAAATTTTTTAACATAATAACATTGAGAAATAAGTAGGTATTAAGTGGTGAAATCTTTGGTGAAATAAATCGAAAAAGGGTAATAAAATGTATCAGTCCGTTAACCCTACCTAAACTCTATTTCCAATTTTTCAACTTTTTAAAATTAGAAATTCATCGCACTTCCAACTTTTTAATGTTTCAAAGTAATTTTTCAAATTTGTAATCTTCCAACACTGAAAATTTGAAACAACATAGAAATTTGATTAATTTCAATTTTGAATTAGGAATTTTTTTCAAGTCGAATTATTGTTTGAAAAAAATTTAAATTATACGATTTTTTTTTACTTTAAAATTTGAAACAAGAAATCAAATGAGTAAATATCTCATCTTCTCAAATTTCTATATTTTTATTTTTTTTAATTGGAATTTTCATTTGAAAAATTTATATTTCAAATTTTAAAACAATTTTTCAATAAAATTAACTACATAAATTTGGTAAAATGTCTAATTTTCAAGTAGGTACGTATACTCGTAATTTGTAATTCTTAAATTGAAAAATAAAAACTAATAATTTGTGAAGTTTTAAATTTTCAAATTTTTCAGTTTCCAAAACTTTAATTTCTATTTCAAATTTTTCAGAAGCTTGGTTTTGAAAAAAAAAAATCAGGAAATAAGTAGGTAAGTAAAAAATATATTATGCCAAATCTGACAAAATTACTTTGACAAAAAAAAGATTGAAAAACGCTGACAAAAGAAAACACAAAAAAAAATATTTAAAAAGTTGAAATAAAGTGACTATGACCGAGAAAAAAAAATCAACAGAAAATTCTGGTGACAAAAAAAAACTCTTAGGTACAGGAAATGACGATGATAAGATTGAATAACTCATGAAAATTGACCAAAATTTTTTTTTAAGTGACTGACTATAAGAAAAAAATAATTATTGGAAAATTCCGATGAAAAATTATTTTCCTTTCTTTTGCCTTTTCATGAAATAGAAAAAATTCCACGAATTAGACATGACTTACCTATAAGTATGTTTTCTTTTCAAAATCAAAATGTTGATTTTTTTTTAATTACGAAAATAATTATCTACCTAGTACCTAATAATTACCTTTATTAAAATATTTAAAAAAATTATACGTATAAAAAAATCTTTAAATTGAATTTAAAAAACCAATTTAAAAAAAAAATATACCTAAGTAAGTAATTACTTATCGAAGAACAAAATTTAAAAAAAATAATAAGTATTAAAAAAAATTGAAAATCAAATTTGAAAAATTTCGAGAACAGTTCATAGGTAATTAAATAAAATAGGTACCTACGTAATAGGAAAAACTGTAAAAAAATGTATTTGAACAAATTTAATTTTTAAACAATTTTTTTTTCAAAAAATTGAAAATAAAATTCATAAAGAAATTTTGAAAAATTATATACTGTTTAAAAATTTGAACTTTTTTTTAAAATATAAAAATTTCTAACCAACAAAAAAGTTTTACTTAATGAAATTTTTAAAAAAATGCTCCAAATATCTAAACCAATTTTTTCGATTTCATCAAGTTTTAAATCAGTAAATCATTTCAATTTTTTTGAATAATTTTTTTCGATTAGGTATTTTCATTTTGTTTTGTTTCATTTATATATTTTCAAAAAAAAAAAAAAAAAAAAAAAAAAAAAATTGTTCATTTTCATTTCTTGAATGTCACGACACTGGTCACATACCAGACCACCTTCCCCCCTTCTCATCAAAATTTAAACTTTCATCACTCAATTTCCAATCTCGCATTATGTTTTCCTTCTCATTAAAAAAGTTGTCCCCGGAAAAAACACCCATTTCACATTCATACAGTTGTCATAAGCAGCAACCTTTGAGCATGTAGTTTCTATTTTTGAGCATTTCCTTCTCCTTTTTCCTCCTGTTCCTGCTCATTCGATCACGTTTCTTTGTTAGCTGAATAAAATATGAAAAACAAGTAGTAATTTTCAGTAAAATGAAAGGTTTCCCTAAGTATAGCATAGCGGTCTGTTATGACGCAAGTCATCAATCCGAAATTTTCTCCAATGTCCTGCACGTACTTTTTAGGCGACAGACACGTACGAAAAGAGCAAAAGCTCACGTTGAAATTCGCTATACATAATGATGATAAACGATTCGCTTACTTTATTTTTTTTACACACTTGTTCGTTCGAGCGGCTTAATTTTTCACTCTTGAAAATTTCACTCGTGATTTTTTTCTCATTCTCTGAGGCTATGCCAGTTTCCGCAGGTTTCACGTGTGGTAGCATCGTGGGGACGTGTGAATTTCAAACGTCATTAATTTCAAAATTGACAGCGTACGAGGTGATCTCTTGTGGATTGCATCGGCGAGTATAGGTGGCTTATTTCGCATTCTGTACATATACGAGACAAAAGCAATCACCAATATACAGATAGGTATCTGCACTGGCGCACATGACACTCAATTCATGGGTGTATTGATTCAAGAGTAATTTTGATTATGTACCTAGATATGACATTTTAGGAATGGAAAATACGTCAATAAAGAGACAAAAAAACATTCACGACAACACACTGGACTATGATGGCATTTGTTCGATGCAATTTGCATAAAAAATTAAAATCTTATCGTTTGATTAAAAAAAAAAAAACAAGTTGATTGAGAGAAAAAAAAGTCACAACATTAAAGAAATTTTTTACAAAATTTAGAGGAAAATCAAATTTATTGGATTTTTTTTTAATTGATCCTGTTTGAAAGCAATTGTTTTGCATGTAATCTTTCTTCCTAATAAATAAATTAATGATTGGGCAACAAATTAGCATGGGCGCTCGCACTTATTTCTATAGGGTAACAACAAAAACTCTTAAAAAGTTTTTTTTTTTTTTTTTTTTTTTTGAAAAATAACTTACCTAACGAAATTTAAAAAAAAGCTGTTAAGTACAGGAAAAAATTATTTTAAAAAAAGTTGCAAAAAATTCAGTGTAAAAGTTTTTTCTCATTAAAAATTACAATAGGTCTCTCGAAATAAAATTATTTCGAATAAAATAATCACCTTTTTTGCATGAAATTCTTTTAAAAATCCAAAAAAGCACATTTAAAAATCCTCTTTCTGAAAAATTGAGAAATTTTTTTCATTAGAAAAAAAAAATTTTTTCAACTCCGAAAAAAACTCGCGAGATCAAAAAAAAAATTAACTCCCAAAAAAACAAGAAATTTCATTGCAGAAGAAGAATTTATAAAATCCAAAAAATTAAAACATTTCTCATTCTACAAAAATCGAGAAATTTTTTTCCTAGAAAAATTAGAAATACTTTTACTTCAGAAAAAATTGAAGTTGTTTCCAAAAAATCAAAATTTTGTCTTCAATCAAAAAAGTTAAAAAAATTCTTATTTCAAAAAAAAAAAAAAAAAAAAGAGATTTTTTTTGTAAATAAATGAAAAATACCTATCTACTATTTCTAAGATACATACTTAATGAATATACTTCTACTCCGGAAAAATTGAGAAATCCCCCCCCCCCCACAAGAGATTATTTTTTAATGAAAAATATTTCTACCCCCGAAAATGAGGAATTCTGAAATTAGAAAAAAATCCTGGAAACAGGAAGATTTTTTCCAAAAAAATCAAAACATTTTTCTGAAAAAAGATTTCACTTAAAATATTTGTAGGTAACTATACTTTAAATACTCCAGACATTTCGAGAATTTTTTTTCTCAAAAAAAAAAAAGAAGAAGAAGAAGAATTAGGTATGTAGGTTTAATCCCGAAAAAATGAAAAATTTTCCTACCAATCAAAAAAACTAAAATCTTTTTTATTCAAAAAAAAAAAATTGAAGCATTTTTTTTTTAAATTATAAATTAAACTTTTTTTTAGTCATCAGAATTTTTATAATTTTTGATAAAAAAATCTAATCTCTTTGTGAACTTCTTTCTTCATTTTTTGAAAAAAAAAATTGTTTTAAAAATTAAATTTGTTTAGATAAAATTTTTTCACAGTTTTATTAGGTAGGTTATCTAATTTAATCACCTACGAAGGGTTAAATTCAATTTCTCGATACTTTTTAAATTTGGTTTTTATAATTTTAATTTTTTTATTACCTATTACGTATTTCTTCAAATTTCAATAAGTATCAATGTGAGTTTTGAAATTTAAAAAAAAAATCATTTGATTGTCATTTTTTCTATTTTAGAAAATTAAAAAATTAAATCTCAAAAAATTTTCAACATAACAGAACTGAAATTGTACGTATGAATTAATTATACAAAAAAAAATTAAATTCACAAAAAGGTTCAAAAGGTACCCAAGTACCTTACCTATGTACTCAACAGAAGCTGAAGGGGGGGGGGAGTACGAAATCAACCAAGTTCAATAAAAAATTGTAAAGTTCAATATCAAAAGTTTTCAAAATTATTTCCATCAGCTAGTTTTCGATAAAATTCTGATTTCACTTTGTCCCCTGCATGCACTCTCTTCGTAATTTCTTTTTCACGCAAATTGGTCATTTTTCGCCAGATTCTTTTCCCTATAAACAAAGCCTTAAAAGCTCAGCTTACTTTGGCGTCCTTCCAAGTACCTTTTCTTTTCTATTCTTCTCCCATACTTAATCTCACATCTTAAAAAAAGATAAAAAACCTCATCGAAACCACGTATTACCGGCGCATTTATAGGCAAAATAGTATACACGTATGTCGTATCGTCGTCGTCTGTGCCTCATTGCATAAATAAGCAGCAACGAAACAAGCATACAAAAGAAAGAAACCCGCTGACGCTGCGTTATTGAATAATAATAGCTCGTGGCACAATATGGGTATGGATATATAATTTCTACATCATGTAGCACGTACAGTATACATATTGTCATATTATGCAAACATAGTTTTATATTCATATTTACGTAAAGTAGGTTAGACGAGATTTTTGTTTGAATACTTTTGCAAGTTGTTGAATTAAATTCGAGTTATCTGCCACTACGTATCGGTAATTTGAATATCTTAAAGATAACCGTAAAACATGTATAGTTACTCGTCACAGAAGCCCGAGGAATTCGTGCCAGTACTTACATAAAAATGATTACACTTAGTTCTGGTCGAAATATTATTATACCTTTCTGCGTGGGTTTCCAGGCTTCAGTTAGAATACTCGTAGATTTGGGAGAAATTCGTAGGTATAAATAGTACAATAAAAATCGCATTAGTAGAATTTTATCCAAGTAATTACCACTCTATTTTTCGAGCAGCAGGTTTTCAATTCGAATCTTTGGTTTGGAAGGGAATTTTTAAACGAGACGTGTCGGTGCGTGGGGGACGGCGGGGTGGGTTTATTCATCTTATCGGTATGTGATGACCGTAATCTATACTTTGTATTCATACGTACATCGTACATCGAAGGCAGGTAATTGATACACACAAAAAACCCTCATACCGTTACAAGCTCTTATCGATATTTTGCAGCTTTGAAATATTTGATTTCCACAGGGTGTTTCGTAAATGTTAATGCTCCTTCGATGTAGTAATCTGTGAACGTTTTTCGAATACGTTCTAAATATTTTCTTATAGGAAAAATTTTCAGCAATCTACAATTTGTGGGGAGGGGGGGACTTTAAAATTTTACCAACAAACTTTTTTTTATAAAATTTTCTAGATCGGTTGAATTTTTGCTGACTCTTACTGAAAAAATTTAGCAATAAGTAAGTACTTTCCACTCAAACAACCATTTTTTTCAACAACGTTTAGAATTTGATACCTAACGATTTTATTTAAAAATAAAAACGGTAACAATTTCTCAAAAAAAAAAAAAAGTAAGAGCTATTCAAAAAAAAGTTACAATTTTTAGAAAATGTAACGATTTTTCAAAAAAAAAACTGGTGGGTGTGCAATAATTTAAAAAAATATATTATGTAACCTTTTTCCAAAAAATGACAATTTTTCAATAAAAAAATGAAAAAAAAATTTGAAAAGAAATGGCAAGAACAATTTTACAAAACAAAAATTAGCAAGCAAAAACTCTACAAAAAAAGTTGATAGCAACATTAGAAATAAAAATTATGGTAGTTTTTTTTTGATTTTTTTTTTTTTTGATTAAAGAAATCATAGGCCTACAATTTTTTTGAAAAAAATTCCAACAACAATTTTTCAAAAAACAATAGTACCATTTTTTCGAAAAGAAATGTAAGAACTACTTTTCAAAAAAAAATAGTACCAATTTTTTGAAATTGATGACATTTTTTCAAAAAAGTTTAGAATTTGATAACAATTTTACAGGGAAAAAAATTGAAAGAGCTATTCAAAAAAAAATTATGGCAATTTTTAAGAAAATGTAATGATTTTTCAAAAAAAAAAAAAAAAAGTAGGTACCTACTAGGAATGCCAAAAATTGACCATGTAACATTTTTCAACAAAAAAATAAAAAAAATTCAAAAAACTGATATGTATTTTTTAAAATCTGTAACAACATTTCGAAAAAATGGGAAATTAAGAATTTTCCCGAAAGAAAAACAATTATTAGCCTCAATTTTTGCAACAAAACAAAGATAAAAACTTTTCAAACATAATAAATTGATATGGAATTATTTTCAATTAGGAAGAATTTTAACAGGCGTCCAACAATTTAAAAAAAAATTCTAGTTACGATTAAAAAAAAATTGGTGCCAACTTTTCAAAAAGTGAAGGAAGAACAATTTTCGAATTTTCAAAATTAGTGAGTGACGATTTTTCCAAAAAGGATAAAAATTGGACCTGGGTAACAATTTTTCAAAAAAAAAAAAGGTCATAATTTATTTCTTCAAAAAAATAATAAAAGGTAGCAATTTTTGAAAACTGGTAACAATTTTATAAAAAATTTGGTGAGTAACAATATAAGTATTACAAAAATTTTAATTGCTCAACATTTTTTTTTTCAATTTGAAAACGATTCTTCTTCTTCTTCTTCAAAAAAAATGATACCTAGCAATTTTTAAATAACGGTAGGTAAACAAATTATTTTTTTTTAAATCATAAAAATAATTTTTCAAAAAAAAAAAAAATCACCAACTTCACCTCGTATTTTTTGAGTTGAAAAAAATTCTAGTAATAATTTTTTAGAAAAATAATGATATTTTCTTTCAAATGTCAAGAAAACATTTTTTTTAAATATTCACAATTCCCTAAAAAAATTAAGTAAGTTAAAAAAAATTACGGCAATTTTCCAAAAATAAAAAAATAAAATAAAATGTTGAAAATTCTTCAAAAGGAATATGGCAATTTTTTAAAATGATGACGATTTAAAAAAATTGGTAGTAACGATTTTTCAAAAAAAAAAAAAAAATGTAAGTAACAATAATTTATTTTGAGAGTAATTTTGGCAAGATAAGCAAGTCTAGCTCACGATTTGAAAATAGAATCTGATAAAAATTAAAATGCATTTCAAATTTATACAATTTAAAAATAAACTGGTAGGTATCCAATATTTTTTAAACAAAAAATTGCTAACAAGAAAAAATTCAAAATAAAATAAAGAAGCAATTTTTGATAATACCTATTTTTTCAATTAGGTAACACTTGAGAAGAAAAAATTTGATCACTAAAAAAATTGTTAGAGTTTCGTTCTGAAAAAATTTTAGTCTCTAAAAATTTTTTAGAAAAAATCAAAATGAAAATTTTTTGAAAAAAATTGTCAATAGGTATTATTTTTTTTAAGTCAGATAAATATCAAGAAAAATTTCAAGCAAAAAAATGATATTAACAATTTTACAAAGAAATATTTGATAATTCTGACAATTTTTCGAAAAGAAAAATTGAAAATTCTTTCAGAAAAATCCCTTACTTACCTGGTAACAAATTTTTTAGTTAAATTTAGCAGAATTCTTGCAGAAAAAAATAGGAAAAATTTTTATTCATACTTTCCCTTCTCTTTGAAAATCATTGAAAAACCAAAACGACTCAACATACAATGTAATAATTCAATTTTTCACTCAGTCAGTCTAAGACGTCAGTACATCTTCCCAATGCTCAACACACCCAATCGTGTGAATTTATTTTACTCAAAAACACATTCTACACTTTTAGCTGCATACCTTACGAAACACCTTGTTGTACACGAATGTATCAGAAAACTTTACTCGCCTCATGAATAAATTCGAAGCCATATTGTATTTGTAAATGACCCACGAAACGATAAGATCATTTAACGTTTGAAAATTCATTCGACTCGAAGAGCCTCTTCACGTTTGGTAAACAAATCACACGCTTGCTTCTTTTTTCTACGCCTCTTGCGAAAACCGGTGAGCGGAGAGGAGTGGAGGGGGATAAATCCAGCAAATTATATATCCATTTTCGCACCTCGCAAAGAATGTGCCAGGCGAATTTAGCATTACTACCGTGTTCATGTCATTAAGTTTACAAAGACACGTGTTTGTGGTGGGTACATTAAGTGTGCAATAGCAAAGGTGCTTTTATAAAAATCTAAAAATGGTTTTGTTGCTTTGCCAGAGACGTAATTGCTGATTCAAAATATGGGAAAATGGACTAAAAAGAAATTCCCAAAGTTGATTAGACGATTTTTGTTATTCGTGCATATGAACGTTGGAATCATTTTAAATCACTTGGGAACGTTTTGATGATACGAGAAGTAAGATTATTCTCTCGATGAATTCCAACCGAGATTATACCAATAAATTGCAAATATTTGTACAACGTCTCTTATCGACCGGTATCAATAACCTGACTGTACGATTGTCCTCACTTAACGACGTTATATTTTTGCTACGTTTTTTTCTTCTTTTATTTCACTTCTCCATTTTCCCTTTTTCTTTTTTTTTCACGTTGCTAAATTATGGCGAGTCGTTTCGTTGACGAGATCCCATATATCACGATATTTTAAAAGTATTTTTCTCGCATCGCTGTAGCCACCAAAAGGGAGAATATAATACACGCGAAATCGCGTGAAAAATGTGTTTCGCGGATTCCAGATTCGAGCTAAGAAAAATACGCTGGAAAGCGAAACGGGCCAAAACACTACAGAGGTGGAAATCGTTATTAATCGAGGTACGAGGTACCCGTATCCATAAAGCAACATGTGAATTACGACCTAGTGGAGTTTCTTTCGCAATTCCGATATTGCACGAGCGCCATTTGGCCAAGACGTTTGCGAAAAATTTTCTTTACAGGCAAATATGGGAGGACGTTCGGGTACCAAATGATCGAATGAGGGTACGTGTCAGGTTCCATGAACTCGGATAGGTTTCATGAAATTCGAAATTGAATATTGCTAAGGATCATGAAAATAAATAAAAGACGAATTTTCTACCCAAAACTTCATCTTTCCTGTACTCTCATAGATGAAAAACTAACTTTTTCATGGGCTATATTCGATAAGCAGTTTCCATTGAAAAAATTAAAAAATTTAGAAATACCTAATTTTCTACCAGAAAAACTGATCAATTTTTTTAATCCATCTTTTTTAGTCCAGAAAAAATTGAGGAATTTTACCCTAAAAAAAATTGAAATTTTCTTATAAAATTAATTTGATGATTTGATGAAAAAATTTCAAATATTTTTACGACAGAAATGGTGATTCCCTACCCCCCCCCCCCCCCCCAAAAAAAAAAACCGAAATATTCTAAACCATTTTATGACTTCAAAAAGATACGTGTAGATAAATTTTTACTCAAAAAAACAAATTATTTTTGAAAAATGGGAAATTTTTCCTCCAAAGAATTGTAAAATTTATGAATAATTTTACGCTAGAAATATTGCTAGACAAATTGAGAGATTTTCTAAACCACCCCCCCCCCCCCCCAAAAAATAGAAAAAAACTACTTAATCCCAACACAATAAAAAAAATATTTTTCTCAGAAATTAAAGGATTATGTATATTTATTACAAGAAATTGAGGATATTTTCACTCAAAAAAGTCAATAATTTTTCACCCCAAAAAATTGAAAAATTCAGAAATATTTTTACTACAGAAATTTTGATAGGTAATCCCCTCTAATGAAATTGATAAATAAATTTGAATTTTTTCACACAAAAAATTGAAAATTTTAAAATATATTTTTACACGAGAAGAATTATTGCCCCCCCCCCCCAAACAAAAAAATCCACTTTCTACTATTTGACTTTGAAAAAATTAGATTTTTTACACTGACTCATTTAAACATATTTGTTACTCCAAGAAAATTTCGTAATTTTTACTCCAAGTTATTTCCCAAAAAATAAAAAACAAAATAAAATAAAAAATAGGTAGAAATATTTTTATTTCAGAAATCTTTAGAATTTTTTTCACAATTGGAAATATTTTTACCTACTCCAAGAAATTGAAAAAAATTTTATTTCAGCAAAATGAAATATAAATTCTTGAAAAATTTGGGAAACATTATAAGAAATTATTAAAGTATTTTGCAAAAAAATTAAGAAATTTTTTACAACAAAAAATTTGAAAAAATTTTTCACTCAAAAAAAAGTTGAAATAAATTTAAGCCTTCGCACAATTGTTATCTTTGAGTCATCCCCCCCCCCCCTCAAAAAATATATATTTTCACACTAGAAGAATTGACGAGTTTTTTTTTAATAATAAATAAAAGATAATAATTATTTGGAAATTAAAATAAATTTTGTACAACTTTCAATTTGACTTTGTAAAAGTTACATGTTTTACAATGACTTCCAAAAAAATGTAAACCTATTTTTTAATCAAAAAACATTTAGTATAATTTTCACTCCTAAAAAACAGATTATTTCTCAAAAAATAGGAAAAAAAAATCACCGAAAAAAATAGAACTATTTTTACTCCCAAGAAAATAAATTTGAAAAATTTTGATCCCATTAAAATAAAACAAAATTCTCCAAAAATTTGAGAAACATTTTAAACATTAAAAAAATCGATGATTTTTTTCTGAAAGTGAAGAGAAATTCTTCACTACAAAATAATTGAAGAATTTATTATATAAAACAAGTTTAAAAATTTTCTCACATCCAAAAAATATAAAATGTTTCTCTAAAATGATTTTATGATGTTTTTCTCCAAAAATTTGAAAAATATATTTTCTACTCAAGAAAGTTTTTGCTCTAAAAAACATATCTATTAAAAATTACACAAAAACAGAAATAACTAAATCGATAGTTTTTCGTAAAAAAAAAATGGGGAAAATTTTTGCTCCAGAAAAAATAAGAATTCTTTTTTTCAAAACAAATAATTGAAAGCTTTTTCGTTTTTAGAGTTTTCAAGAGTGTAGCTCATTTCACTTCTGAAATTTTATAGATATATAATTATGTATTTTGGGAAAAAATTGGGAAATTTGGGAAAAATTTGGCTAAAATGGGGAATTTTTGGGAAAAGTTGGGAAAATTTTGGAAATTAGGAAAAATTAACTGGGAAAATTTGAGTTTCATCCCCTCCCACTCACTGAGTATTACGTCGTCACGCCACTGAAGGTACCCTTCAGCAAAAAAAAAAAAAAATTGTTTCAGAATTCAATGATCATTTCAAAAAAGACTAATTACGAATACGACATCCAATTATGATAAACGGTTCACACGATTATTTCGATGTCTACCATTTCTCAGAAGAATTCATTAACTAACATTAAATACCTACCTTTCATCATTCAAATACGAGTTTAATACAATAAACCGCTTACATTATCAAATTTTAATCAGCAAACCGATAGATAACGAAATCCAAAGGTTGCATTTTCTGCATTGCGTACTTAGCCAGGTCAGACTCATGCCAAGTACATATTTCGTTATTCATTCTCAATGCAAGTGTAGTTCGTAACAATACTACTGCTTTTCACGTCCTCGTACTGATTTTTTTACGTCTAATTTAAATTTTAAAATTAAAATTTCACAATGAAGTTGGTTATTTGTGCCATTTTCGCGAGTATATTTGTATTGAGCGTAGTGCAATCGCAAGAAAATACACCTCCTCCAGGAAGCGATCTTTTGAAAAATGCCCAAAATTTACTCAACCAATTCAACGCGTCTCAAGTAGCCGATAAAGTTACCGAATTTGGCAAAAATATTCAGCAGACGCTTACCAGCGATGAAACGAAGAAGAAAATCAGTGAAATTGGAGAAGCTGCTGCTAAAGGATGGTCACAAGTATCAGAATTTTTCGGTTCGCAATTTAATAATACCAAAAATTGATGATTGACACGTGCAAATTTCGAGTAACTACGATTCGTTTAAATGTATTATAATAAGTATTATTATTCGACGCCATTATTACTCGTAGATACGAATTCGTACACGTAAAGTCATTGTTCATTTTGAATTTCTATTTATACATATCTAATTTTAGAATAAAAACTTCACGTTGACTCGAGGTGTTTATTTATATGGTATATTGACTTGAAAAAAAAAAAAAAAATTTCTCTGATTTTATGTGAATTTCATAAATCGTAAAATTATTACTACAAATCTAGCTCCGCATAATTATTCAGGTAGCAAAAAGGTTTTACGAAGTGATTGCATGAATTTTAAGTTCAAAATCGAAGAGAGACTGATTTTTGATTTTTTTTTCTTCAATAAAAAAAGAAAAAAAAAAACGTACCTATGCCATTGAGATAAATTCAAACCAAATTTCAACTCCAAAAATTTGTACTATTTCTTTCTTTCTTTATTTTGAATCGCAGTTATAAATTCATATGGTGCATCGAAGAACTACTCAAACGCAATAATAAAAGATAAAAATACATACGTTCCATCCAATAACAAATAATTAATTTTAATTATCAAGTAAACGATAAAAAAATTCAAAGTGATTTCTAAATAGCAGACCTAACCCTCTTTTACGTAGTTCTCATAAGTAAGCCATGGTACGTGAAACATCTTTGACGATTTCTTGTTTAAAATTTACGTGCATTTTGTCTAAAATTCTAATGTTTGATAAAATTTCATCATGAAATTGTTAATTTGTGTGGTTATCGCGACCATGTTCTATTTCATGTGATACCTTTGGTAGACAGCATGGAATGCTTCGAAGAGATTATGCATAAAAAGGTTTAAAAAGCCCAAAAAGATAAGACGTCCCTTTGTTAAAATTTTGCAGCAAATTTGAAAATCTGAATTCACTTACGCGAGGCTTGAATTTTGGATGTGTTTCGTAGATATTCAGTATTTACGAACTTTTGAGATAATTTCTGATGTGGTTTTATTTCTTTTCCCATGTATAAGTACAGAAATTAACCTTATCAAATTTAATTATATTATTTTAAAGGTGCTTTTTCTATTACAGATTTTATGACTGAATTTTCGACCAGGATATCACGCGTGCAATTTTTTTGAAAAAAAAAAGAAGAAATGGCTCTGAATTCGTGAACAAGAGACCACAATGTTGGGAATCCCTGTAACTGGAATAAACAGTGCGATGGTGAAAAATCATTTAAAATACGACTCTTGGTAGGGTAAAAGGGGATAAATGTAGTTTTTTAATTTTATTCAAAAACTCTTTTTTAAAAAATAACTATGAAATTTCATCAATTTTTTTAGAAGTATTAAAAAGACAAAAGTAATAGTATCTTGTTAATGTTTGCTCCTCCCCCCCCCCCCCATATGAGTTTAAATTTTTTTTGAAGAGTATTTCCCAGAGATGAACATATTGATTGGGTCAGAGAACTGAACTGAATCAAACCTGTCTCAAAAGGTTGAGGTCGACTTAAATGAGAAAAAATGTTGACAAAAATTTTGAACCACTAAGGAAATTGTTTGAAGACTGAACCTCGAAATGGGCTTTTTAGCCTCGATTTTTTAAATTTCCACCGAATTATGAAAGTGTGTTTTATTTTTATTTTTTCAGATAATTATTCGTTGAGTTATGGAATTTCAAAACTTTGAACCACCGTTTTGTTACGTTTGAAGAGGTGCAACATTGTCAAAAAACTGAATTTCTCCAAGAAGAAAGTTTTTTTTTCTTCCCAGGATGACTCTTCAACAATAATTTTTTTTAAACATATTATATTTCTTTAGTATGAAAATTTTTCTTGTGAATAATTTTTTGTGACGAGAATTTTTTTTACAAAAATTTTATTTTTCTGGGAAAACTTCATTTCCAGCAGTTTTTTTCAAATTAAAAGATTTGCTGTTGACGAATATATTTCCAAGATTCTATCAAAGGGAATTTTGTGGAATAAGCAGATTGTTTCGGAAGATTTTTTTTCTTAATTCGTGGAATTATTTTTTGCCAAGATCCATCTCCCAACAAAAATTCATTTTTTGTTTTGCCGAGAGAATTTTTTAAAGTGATTTTCTCACATGATTTTGTATGATTTTGTTTTGATATGAGAATTCTTCTCAGAACTTTCTTAGCATAGAGAATATTTTTCCAAATAAATTCTGTTTTAGCAGTGTTCATTTTCAAGAGGATTTTTTGTCAAAAAATAGGCCGACACATGAATAAGAATTTCTCAATACGACTCCAAAGAGGAGCTTTTAAATCGAGTGAAAATTCAAAAAGAGAAAATTGTTTGGAATTTTTTTACAATTTAATTCTCCTCAACAATGCTTCTGAGAGAAAAATTGATAAACTAGTTTTTCTTGGGAAATTCAAATTGGAATAACTTTTGTATGAAACATTTTTTCGCACAGTCAAAAAATCAAAAATTAGTATCAATAAAAGTCTGGAAAAAATAGGGGAAAAATCAATTTTCGACGTATTTTCCAGTATTTTTAATTATTTCAGGAAAACTATCATCGTTAGAGAAAAATTTTTCAAACAAAAATTATTCCTCATTAAATTTTCTATAAAAATTCTCTCATAACTTTTTTTGTAAATTTTCTCTGGAGGAAGTTACGTTTGTTTCAAGTTGAAAAAAAAATTGATAAATGAAACACAACTTTCTCCAGTGAAGAATTACAAAAAAAATGTATGAGAACATTTCGACAGGAAATTAAATTAGATACAATTTTTGCTCGAAGAATTTTTCTCTAACGATGACACTTTTCCGCATCAAGCATCAAAACAAATTTTTACATCCGTGTAATTTCCGCCTTGAGCGATCATCGTAGGCTCACTCTGTATAATTAATTAATTTTTTTTTTTTTAATTTATGACCTTTTTTAATTACTTATAGTAGATATTTTGCTTTTTTGCAAGAATTTTTCTAATGAATTGTGATTACATTTTTGGCAAAGATTTTTTTTTTTTAAACTTTGGTACAGATCAAAGTTTTTCTTTAAAAATCTTATTATACTTCGCTAAGATACCATAACTAATTTTTCAAGCGAATTTGCATATTGGAATTCTTGAAATAATTATGTTTAATACAAAAATTTCAATTGGAACCTTCTTTCCCCTCTAATTTTACATAAGTAGGTATGCTCACGCATGCATACTTAGCCAAAAATCATCCGATAATTTTTTAGAGTACATAAATCATCATGCAAGTATTAGAGGGGGGAGGGGTCAAAAGAAATTTCAGTGAAAACCTCAAGTAAATTTTCAAGTACTTAATCTCAATCTATGACTTTTCTTTTGAAAAGTTTTCAATTGAAGTATTAGGTAAAAGGACAAGGAAATTTTTCGAAAAGGGGAATGATTCCGCAGAAAGCAGAAACCTTAAAAAATGACCTGCCCGTCCATGCTCAAGGATGATTTGTGCAAAATTTGAAGGGAGAGAGAAGCCCAATTTGAATTCTTGTGATGACCAAATTCATTCCAAAGATCTCAATATACAGGTTTTGCTAGGAAAAATTTTCAGTTGGAGTTATAGGAACAGAGATAAGGAGATTTTTGGAAATGGATTAACCTCGAGAGAAGAGCGTATTAAAAAAATTGAACCCAAGCACGTTTTGAAAATACGTTCGAGATCAGGAATCAATCATCTAATCGCTTTTAACCTTTCGATGTCAATCGAACTGACTTTTTTTTTTCATTTCCTCCTAAGTAAGCAACTATATTAATCTTTATGAGATTAGAACATTCTACATTCTTAATACAATGTTGCCAATCGGTTTAGAATAAAAATAACGTATCTAGGATTTCGACTGTATGCAAGAAAGCGGTTCATTTTGAGTTGAAAACCATCAAAAAAATTGTTTAGATTCTTATCTAAAACAGAAGAGGAGCTAGGAGCCCTCAAAGGTAGGGTCACTTAGATCGCAGAAAAATCGAAATTTTCGAATTAAAAAAAAAAAGCATAAATATTTAACTGGACTTTAATTGATGCAAAAAAAGTTTCAATAGAAAAAATTGAAAATTTTTCATTGCAGGGTTACATAGGTACTTTTGATTTTCAAAAAAAAAAAAAAATCAAAATTCCCTAATTTTTTCATGACAAAATCGTTGAGACCGAAACAATGGTGGTTTTCTTACTTTAGGGACGGTAGCACCTCGTAAATTTTTTTTAGCAAAATCGGAAGACCTAAGGTCAAAACGTGGTCGAATTCATGTTTGACATGGAATGACCCCTGTATACTTTTTATCTCGGAAAAAATAATTAATAAATTTTAATTATTAGATAATAAACGATAAAAAAAATTTGAAAGATTATTTTTTTATATCGAAAACCCATATTAAATTTCCTACTTCCTCGAGATGTCTACATTCTTTCAATGTGATATTTTTCAATACTTATTTTAATTAATTTCCGCAATTTTTTATTCAGGAAATTTCAATTTGATCAGTTTTTCTTAAATTTAAGATGATTTAAAACATTTTCATTCCTCAACTTTTTCAATTTTTTAACAATGCATTCAAATTTCCCACTTCCTCGTGATTTCTCAATTCTGTCGAATATTTTCTTTTTTCATTTTCAAATTTTTCAAGATTTAATCAAAGTACCTTTTATGTGTGATTTTCACAACGATTCTTAAATCACTCAATCTCAACATAAATTCTGAACAAATCTGATTTTTTAACTAGTTATTATAACAAGTTTACTCGTCTAAAAAAGTTTAACTTCAAAATTATGGCAACTTTTTACATTGTATGACTATCTCAGAAGTAGGTGATAAGTAATTATTCTCATATTAAGAATTTCTTGACCGGTTCAACGCAATAAAAAAGATAAAATGCCTATACATATTTTAATCGAACAAAAAATAATGAAAGAATGTTAATCATCTAGATAAACGATTTAAATAATCTCGATTGGGTATAATCTACATTACAGAGCTAGGCCTATGTGGGATCTTCCGGCTTCTTATAACACAACTTGGAACTTAATTAATTCTCAACACAAATCCGCACAGTTCGTATAATAATTTGTACCAACTCATACTATTTTCCGTACTCGTATCGAATATTTGCGCATTCAATCTGAAATATCCGCGTATAGATATTTGATAAAATTTCATAATGAAATTGTTATTTTGTTTAATTATCCTGACTATTGTCTTGGTATGTGTGATGCCTTCGGTAGACAATAGAAGTTTCTTTCGCGAACTTAAACGAATCGGTAAGCAAATTGAAAAGAACGTAAAAAAAGTTAAGAATTTCCATTTACGATAAAGTGAGTGCAAGAATTCTTCTTAAGAATATGTTCAACAACGATTTATGTCATCCGGCCAACAAATGCAAGGAGTTGCAGTTATTAAGCGATGGTCAAATGCTCAGTGATTATTTCTAAGCATATCAGCATCAATCCGCATTACAATTAGTTTACCAACACAAGCTTTGAACTTACGGAGTAATTTATTTTCATTTTGTATGAAGTTTTGGTAATTTTTAATAAATTTTTCTTCCCCAACACCTAAGTACGTTTTTATTTGAGGGCTTAGGTATCGATTTTATTTTATGAGTGAAAGGCGTTGTTCTATACATATATTGAAGAGTGTATCTGGGTAAGTATAGAGGTGATTTGGTCTTCTGCAAACATTTTAAATGTGGTGAGTGTAATTTGGTCCTTTGTGGTCTATAACTACCATGATAAAATTTCCAGTTTGTCACCTCATTTTTAACCCACCCTGGAGGATGGAGGTAGATGTAAAATTTTGATTAACAATTTTGTATCTATAATGACAATTTTCAACTGATTTTTTTTCAAACTTGAGAGTTATGCTAGACATTAAGTAGGTACCTATCAAGGATCACTTATGGTTTTTTTTGGTTTTTTTTATTCTTAAACCTACCTTTTTAATGAAATGAAAATTTGAAGTTTTCCAACCATACTTTTGAGGATCCCCTTCATAGATGCATAAATTAAATCAAGTCTAATTGTAAGTAGGTACAACACGTTTTTTTTTTCAGAATTTTTAATGCAGTGGAAGACCTTCAAAAATGGAGGGAAACAATTTTTTCATCATTTTTCATCTTTAGACTAACCCCCCCCCCCCTCCAATTGTCGTTTAAAACATTTGAGAACCCATACAACCTTCTTCCAGATGACTCAAGGGTCTAAAATTCATTTCTGGACATGCCTCAACCCGAAGTTTGTAGGTGGAATTTTTGGAGATTTTTGAAATCAACAATTTTGTAAAAATTTTCAATTTCAGCGATTTCTTGAAAATTTAAGCTATTTGCCAAATTGCATTTAATCAATGAAAGAAGCCCCTGTAATTTCAATGCAAAATACCTCTCTGGTGAAATTTTTAAAGATTTTTAAAATACACAAAATTTTGTGAAAAATTTCAATTTGGATAATTTTAAAAAAATGAGAGTTTTTGCATGAATTGCATTTATTCAATGAAAAAAGCTCCGGTAATTTCAATGCAAAATCCTGTCCTGCTGAAATTTTTAAAGATTTTCAAAATCAACAATTTTATGAAAATTTTTAATCACAGAGATTTTTGAAAAATTCGAGTAGGTATTTCCCAAATTGCATTTAATTAATTGAAAAATCTCCTGTACTTTCAATGCAAAATTCTCCTGTGATGGAAATTTTGAAGATTTGTAAAATCAACAATTTTGTAAAAAAATTTAATTTCAGTGATTTTTAAAAAATTTGAGTTTTTGCCAAATTGCATTCAATCAATGAAAAAAATTTCTTATGATTTCAATGCAAAATCCTCCTCGGGTAGAATATTTTTAAAGATTTTTAAAATCAACTTTTGTAAAACTTTTTAATTTCAGTGATTTTTAATTTTTTTAAATTTTTTGCCAAATTGCATTTAATCAATGAAAAAAGCTACCATAAAAATCAATGCAAAATCATTTTCTGACGAATTTTTGAAAATTTTTGAAATCATCAATTTTGTAAAAATTTTCAATTCCAGTAAATTCAGGAAAATTGCCAAATTGCATTTAACCAATGAAAAAGCTATCATAAAAATCAATGTAAAATCCTCCTCTGACGAATTTTACAAAATTTTTAATTTCAGCAAATTCAGAAAAATTGCCAAAATGCATTTAACCAATGAAAAAAGGTACCATAAAAATCGATGTAAAATCCTCCTCTCAGGCTCTTAAGACTTTTTTAAAAATTTTGAGATATTCAATTTTGTGAAAATTTTCAATTTTAGTAAATTCTGAAAAATTGCAAAATTGTATTTAACCAATGAAAAAAGCTACCATAAAAGTCGAAGTAAAATCCTCCTCTCAAGAATTTTTTTTTAATTTTGAAATATTCAATTTTGTAAAAATTTTTAATTTTAGCAAATTCAGAAAAATTGCAAAATTGCATTTAACCAATGAAAAAATCTTTCATAAAAATTAATGAAAAATCCTACTCAGACGAATTGAAATCATAAATTTTGTAAAGATTTTCAATTTCAGTAAATTCAGAAAAATTGCAAAATTGCATTTAACCAATGAAAAAAGCTACCATAAAAATCAATGTAAAATCCTCGTCTGACGAATTTTTCAAGTTTTATTAAAATCAATTTTATAAAAATTTTTAATTACAGTAAATTCAGAAAAATTTCAAATTTTATTGAACCAATGAAGAAAGCTACCATAAAAATCCGGTGCAAAATCCTCCTCTGATGAAATTTATGTGTAAAATAAAAAAACACAATTTTGTGGAAATGTTAATTTTTAGTAATTTTTGAAAAATAATAGTTTTTGCCAAATTGTATTTACCTAATCAATGAAAAAAGGTACCGTAAAATTCAAACCAAAATCCTCCTCTGATGAAATTTTTAAAGATTTTTGAAATCCATAATTTTGTGAAAATTTTTAATTTCAGCAGCATAAAACGTCGATCAAATTCTTAAAATCTCATCATATTGAGCATTTCTTAGTCGTTTAAAAATTCTTTCCGAAGGTCAAATCACCTCTATTTATTTTGCTCTGCTCTTTTACGATCAAAATTTCGATCAAGACATAATTATTTGTACAATTTCTGAAAAAAAAAAAAAAAAATTAAAAAAAGAACACCAGTATAAATTTATTTTCAAATTAGGATTTCCTGAAACAAGAATAAACAAGAAATGGGTGAAAAAATACCTTTAAATTTAATCAAACGAAAAAATTTCAATCATTTACGCCAACGATTTAAAAAATTTCGATTAGGTACATATATCTTCGTATATTATAAACCTACCATACCTTCCGGCTTCCTTCTACACAATTTAATTACTTCTCAACGCGAAACCGCACAGTTCCGTGTAATACTTTGTACCAACTCATACTATTTTTTGTACTCGTATCGAAATTTCGCGCATTTAATCCGAAATAGACGTTTGATAAAATTTCATCATGAAATTGTTACTTTGTCTAATTATCCTGACCATTGTCCTGTTATACGTGATGCCTCCGGTAGAAAGCAGAGATTTCTTTCGCGAAACCAAACGTCTCGTTAGACAAATTAAAAAAAATGTTGTCAAAACCGTCAAGAAGATCCATTTATGAAGAAGTGAGTGCGAGAATTGCTTTTTGTAAATATGTTCAACAATACTAATTGTAATCTGGCCAACAAATGGAAGAAGCAGCAGTTACACGGTGATCAAACATTCAGGGAATATTTTCAAACAAACCAGCATAAATCTGCATTAGAATTAATTTACACAAGCTTCGAACTTCCGAAGTAATTTATTCTCATTTTGTATGAACTTTTGGTAATTTTTAATAAAGTTTTCTTCCTAAATATTACGTATTATTTAAGAGCTTATCGATTTTTTTTTTTAGTGGGTGGAAGAAGTTGTTCTATGGTATATTTTAAGATAAAATATTTGGCCTATTTTATTGAAAATTTGTGGTGAAAAGCTAAAATATTCCTTGGGAGGGGGAGTGTCAACTTGAAATGAACCTATTGCCTTCGAAAATATTTATGAAGTAGCTTGACAAATATCGCAAAATTTCGTTAAAAAAATTCATAAAACCAGGTGTGTGCTTTCTGAAAAGAAAAATATTAAAAATTTGATGAAAAAATTTGAAAATGAAAATATTACAGTGATGGTTTTCAAAGCTCAATTGCAGAATTTTGCAATTTTTATGCCATTTCAGTGCCTTTTAATTAATTCAGGAAAACAATATTTTCAGTGAAGAATTTCTTATCGCAATAACTCCTTCAATTTCATACATAGACATCCGAACATGATTAGGATTTTTTCAGCATTTTCGAAGTGCTGTCTACTGCATACGTTGGATTTTTTGAATTGCAGTGTTGCCAATCAATTGTACTTGAAAAACGTCAATTTTCAAGGATTTTTTATTTATGAAAATACAAAATTACTCATTTGCTTGTACTCAAATCTCAATTTTGGGCACCAATTTCTATAGCTTGAGAGCCCTGTACACATCTTATCTACCAAAAATATTTTCTATTTCAATTATTAAATCAGATAATATGCGATAAAGACAGTTCAAAGATTGTTTTTACATCGCTAACTCAGATTAAATTTTCCATTTCATCGTTATTTTATCAACTCATTCAAATAAAATTAATAATTTTTTTTAATATTTTAAATTCTCAATATCTTAATTATTTTTTTAACTATCCGCCATGTTACTCAATTTAATAGTTGTACTCAAGACGGGATCGTATCTAAACCATTTTCTATGTACTCGTAGCTAATTTTCGCGTATTTCATCGAAAATACTCGTAAGTACCTAGACACGTTTGACAAAACTTCGTCATGAAATTGTTAATTTGTGCGATTTTCGCGACCATGTTCCTATTTTATGTGATGCCATCGATAGAAAGCAGGTCATTTCTCAGCAAAATTTTCCACAGGTCATTCCTGCGCAAAATTACCCGCTTCCTTCGAAAAGTGGAAAGAACAATTCTGTTGCCAGTTGCGGACTTAGCACAAAGTCAGGGAAAGTCTCTAAGACTTCCTTTAGAAACGGATCCACCATACCTTTCACCCATGCTCCAAAAAATGAAAAAACGATGATAACACGTTGATCAAAGCGTACCTATTAAAAAATTTCAGCGTAATCCGCATCAGAATTTATTTATATAAGCTTTGAATCTGCGAAGTAATTGATTTTCAGTTTCTATGAAACGCTGATGGATAATTTTTAAGAAATATTTTTTTATCTTTCCAAACTTGTACTACTTAGGTATTTAGAAGCTTACGATTTTTTTTTTTTTTTTTGTAATAAGTAATAGGCATTTTTTTTTGATAAATTTTAATGTTATACTTATTTGAGACCAAGATTTTATGTGTGTCATTTGTAAAAATAAAAAAAAAATTGAGTTTTGTATTAATTTGTATAAAAAAAATTAAAAAATTAAAATATTAGGAATCCCTGAAATTAAAAAAGAATAAACAGGACGATGGTAAAAAATCATTTGGAATACACTTGACTTTTGGTAGGTACGATGAAAAAGGACAAATTTTGTTAAAAAATCAATTCTTCAAATTTTGGTTTATAATACTTGATTTTCAAAAAAAAAAATTGTTTTTCATTTTTTCCCAATTTTTCTTCAATATTTTTAAATTTTGTCAAAAAAAAAGTATTTTTCTTCAAAATTTTGCTCAAAATTTTTTAAATAGATCTCACCTGTTTTGAAATATTTCGTTTGAGAAGGAAATTTTTTTTTTTTTTTTTTGAAATTTGTATAGGTACAAAAGTACAATTAATGTACGTAGGTAACCCGAGTAAATCTTGATTTTGAAAGGGCAGGTTCAGAAATATTTCAAAACTTCGTCATGAAAAGTGACAATACACCAAGCAAGTGTACAAAATTTCTTTATCTTTGCAAAATGAAGGAACCAAAGAAATTTGAAAATTGATATCTTTTGAAACCCATAAAATTTTTCAAAGTTTTAAACTCAGTAGAGCACCTCTATTTTCACAGATGGACAAAATTTTCACCCAAATTTTTTTGTTCTTCACTAAAAGGCAAAATTGTCTCAAAATAATTTTATGATCAGGTTAGCTCTTCGTAATAAATGCCTTAATTCTCTTTTTCCCTCAAAATGGGAGAAAAATTCTCTCGTATTTTATAACGAGTAAGAATGATCCTAATGTTCATCCATTTTCTTTTCCAAAAGGGATAAAAAAGATAGAAATTGTGGGTTAATCCTAAATTAGGTATTCATAAGAAGTGAGATACATTTTTTTTTTTTTTTTAATTTTAAGAAAACCTCAAAATGTGCTTTTCTACCAAAATTATGAAAATTTGATTTTGAATAAACATAAGTATAAATTTTTTTCAAAATTTCAGATAAAAAAAAATTCTTTAAAAAAATTATTTCCACCAAAATTTTAAATAATTTGCGGTTGAACAAAATTGGACTTTTTAAAAATCCATTCCAGTAGATTAAAAAAATTTTAAATGTTCGATAAATTGTTTAGATTTCTTTTCAAAGTTTATAAAAATCACCAGAATTTTGAAAATGATGTTTTTATGCAAAATTATAAAAAAATGTTTAACTTGTATTTTTTAGTAATTTTTCAAAATTGAAAATTTGAAGGAAATTAAAAAAAAATGTTTCGAACTAAATTATGAATTATGGGTGAACTTTGAAAAAAAAAATTCACTTAAGTACTTATTTATTATTTATTTCTTTATTTTAATTTTTTTAAATAAAAATTTTATTTAAAAGAGAAGGAAAGGAAAGTTGTATCAAAAATAATAACGATTAAAAACTAAAATAAAATAAAATTCTATGTCATGAAAATATTAAATTTGAGTTGAAGACACCTCCGTAGGCTATTGGTCTTGAAATTAGATATCACAATTGCACCCTTCCATGGGGTTGAACACTTGCAATGTACGTTTAAAAATAATTGTAAAAATATTATTTCTACAGAAATTAGAAAAAAAATTGAGTAAATTTTTATAAAAATAAATCACTTCGTGAAAAAATAGGTAGGTATAGTTCAACCTTTGAAAAAAAATCTGGAAAATTCTATTTTAGAGGAATTTAAAAAATTTATTCTGAACAGAACCGGAGAAAAAAAAATTAAAAATTCATTACGAAAAAAATTGAAACATTGATAGTAATTTTGAGGAGATGGGAGATGAAAAAAGTAGTTGATTTAAAAAAAAAAAATATCTAGAACAAAAATGTTGAACAAAAAAAAATTGAAAAAATTTATTTTTAAGAAAAATTTTTAAAAATAAAAAAGTTTTCAAACAGGCATGTAAATTTCTTTAAAAAAATAATTCCGAGCAAAATTTTTAAAAACTCATGAAAATTTTACTCCAAATAAAATCCAGAAAAATTTCGAACAAAATCAAAAAAAATTAGCATCTATCTATTATCTACGTAGTACATATTAAGTACACGTTTGTTTACGTATCATAACCCAGATTTAGATATTCATTTCAAAATGAACACTCTACGTCTCTATAATATGGCCTCACATTTTATCCTACTTCGAATTTTAATAATTTAATTAGCTAATAAACGATAGATAACGAAAATTCAAATATTATTTTGGCATCATCGATAGGTAAGGAATATTCAAAGATTATTTTGACATCATCGATCAATATCAAATTTTCTACTGCTTCAAAATTAATCAGTTTATTGAATAAACGATTTAAAAAATCCAAGATTATTTATTCACTAACAACGTATACCTAGACCTACATAAGTTGGTACACGACTTAATAGTTCTTCTCAAGACGAAAGTAAACCCCAAATCGTGTAACTCGTTTCGAAATTTCGCCCATTTCATCTGAAATATTCGTGAATATACCTAAGTTTGATAAAATTTCATCATGAGATTGTTAATTTGTGTAATAATCGCGACTGTGTTCCTGTTCCATACGATGTCGACAGTGGATAGTCGGCCACTGCTTCGCGGAATTTTGCACCTCCTTGGAAAAGTGGAAAGAAAGATCATGGAACCGATTGAAAAGCATATAGCCGTACCTCTTGCAAAGCATATGCTTCGTAAGGGAGCGATCATTGTTAATATTCCTTTTTAAGTGGGTTCAATAAAAACTTAAATCTGGACCGACCATGAAGTACGATTAGAAGGATCATCAAGCATATTGAAAACTTGCAGCATGAATCAGCATCAGAATTTACTTAAATTAACTTGTGAACCTGCGAAGTAATTTATTTTCAGTTTATGTGAAACATTGATCGGTAATTTTTTTTTTTAAATTTCGAGCCTTTACTTTGTGTTTGGAAACTTACCAATTTTTTTTCAAAGAGTGAAAGACATATTTTCTGTGATAAATTTTAAGGATTAAATTCTTAATAAAATTATAATATTATGTATGACGTGTGTGCTTTAAAAAAAAAAAAAAAAACGTTTCTAAAAATATATATAAGTGACAACAATATTAGGAAAACCTGAAACAAGAATAAAAAATTAAAAAGTGATGGTAAAAAGTCATTATTGGAATAAACTCATGGTAGAGTAGAAGAGAAAATTTTGTTAAAAAGTCAATATCAAATTTTATTGAATATTATTTTGCAAATCAGTACTTAATCAAAAAATAAAATTTTCACAAAATTTTTAGCCACCTACTTCAGAAGAAACTGGTTGGAAGTAATTTTATCAATTTTTTTTTCTATCAAGTACAATTCTTAAAAATTTCCTCGAAAACAATTTCGTTCAACTTTGTTGACGACTTTCATTTCTTTTTTTCTTTTTTCCCCAAGTTGGCAAAAATTTTTTCCCCTTGAGAAAAATGTTTTTAAATTTTGTTCTCAAGTGTAAGTACTCGTATGTATACCTACCTAATTCAAAAGCTGGTTGAAAAAAATAGTCAAAAATTTTTGTTAACCCTCAAATTTGTAGTTTGAAAAATTCAAATATTTTTCTTTATATATGAAAAATCTTTCATTTTTTTTTTGAATAAAAAATATTTTAAAATCTTTCTTTAGAAACATGCTTCAACTTTTTTTTTTTTTTTTGTAAAAAATCTAATTTTTTGGATATTTTTCATTTTTTTTTAGGATGAATTACTCATTTTTTTGGAGTAGAAATTCTCGATTTTTCTAGAGTGAAAGTATAAATATTTTGTATTTTTCATTGTTTTTAGGAAAAATTTCACAATTTTTTTTTGGAATAAAATGAAAAATCTCTTGAAATTTTGAATAAAAATTCTTTCAATTGTTGAAGAGAAAAGTTTTCATTTTTGAGAAAAAAAATGTCCAATGTTTTGAGAGTAAAAACTAGAAGTGGGTAGGTACTTAGTATTTTTCATTTATTAAAAAAATTCTCATTTTAATTTTTTTTTTTGAAATAAGAATTTTTTGAATTTTTTTTTCAAGAAAAAAAAAAAAAAATTTTTCTGAAATGAAAGTACATCTGTTTTCTCATTTTTTTAGGAAATAAATTTCTTGTTTTTTTTTTTTTTTTTTGTAATGACTGTAATGAGAAATCTTTTAATTTTTTGGATTTTATCTCAGTTCTCTTTCTGAATGAAATTTCTCATTATTTGAGAATTTTTTTTGAGTTCTCCTATAATTTCTTTTTTTTTCTTTTTGGATAAAAAGCTTTATTTTTTGATGATTTTTTTAAATTTTATACTTACTTAGTTGTTATAATATCGACAATGTTTTTCTCATAAAGAGGATATTTAAACGAATTTCATGGGGAAAAAGTTGATTTTTTATCCCAAATAATTTTGTTCTGCGAGATTTTTTCATTTACTGGTGATTTTTAATCAGATTGAATTTTCGGCAGAATTTTTTAAGATTTTTTTTTTGAATAATTTTTTTTATAAAATTAAAAAAAATAGGTAGGTAAATGATTTCTTTAAAAAAAAATCAAAAATAAATAGCCCGAGCGGCACACTCGATCGATATTATCGGAAGATGTAACGTATCGATAAAAAATCGTTTGAAAATCTATAGATGTTCTCACGATATTATAAAGATTTATCGGTACAACTTCATAGGCAAAAAATCTAAAAACTATCGAATTCGATATTATTAAGATTTTATGACGATATTCGTCAACGATACTATCGACAAAGAATATTAAATTTATCGATTCCGATTTTCCACCGATTTTGTGCAGATATTTGAAACTACATTATCGACAAAGAATATTAAATTTATCGAATTCGATTTTTTAACGATTTTGTAAAGATATTTAAAACTATATTATCGAAAGATTATATGAAATTTCTCGACTTCGATATTTTACCGATTTTTTGACGACATTTGAAACTATATTATCGACAGATTATATTAAATTTATCGAATCCGATTTTTTACCGATTTTGTAAAGATATTTGAAACTATATTATCGACACATAATATGCAATTTCTCGAATTCGATTTTCTAACGATTGCGTGAAGATATTTGAAACTATATTATCGACAAGTAATATGAAATTTCTCGATTTCGATTTTTTAACGATTTTGTGACGATATTTGAAACTATATTATCGACAAATAATCTGAAATTTCTCGAATTCGATTTTTTAACGATTTTATGACGATATTTGAAACTATATTATCGACACGTAATATGAAATTCCTCGAATTCGATTTTTCAACGATTTTGTGGTGATATTTGAAACTACATTATCGACAAATAATCTGAAATTTGTCGAACGATTTTTCAACGATTTTGTGACGATATTTAAAATTATTTCCAAATTGGTGAAAATTTTTCCAAGTCCAACACGTCTGGAAGTACTAAACTGCCTATTATAAGCGTTTTATTGCTAATTCCTCAACGATAAGGTATGGCATAGTGGTTAAGGAAGAGGATTACCATGCAGGAGGTAGATGGTTCAAGCCCCACGGGTGGCAGATTTTTTATAATTTTTTTTTGACTTTTTCTGAAATGATCCTCTTACCGTAACATGAATAATGTGTTTAGGCATAGTTTAATGTATTAATTATGCTAATTAATGATTTTTAATTATAGAAAAAAGCTAGTAAAAGACAAAAAATCGATAAAAAATCGACAGAATATCGAATTTGATAAAGTGTCGCGAAAGTTCCGCCTAAATCGTGAAATTATCTGTCGATATTATAGATAGATTATCGATAAAATATCTTACTATAATGTCGAAATTTTTATTAACTATAATTCGTCGATAATCTATCTATATATTGAAAGATAATTTCACGATTTATGCGGAACTAACGCGACTCTTTATCGAATTCGATATTCTGTCGATTTTTTATTTCGATAATTTGTCGAGTGTGCTGCTCGGGAGGTAAAACTTTATAAAGTGTTGCTACCTCATTAGAAAGGTGAGCCCAAACACAAATTTATTTTTTGGGGGAGCGGTTAGGCGCAAAAAATTGTTTCCAAAAAGAAGCACAAAAGCAAAACTAATTGAGAACCACTGCTTTAGAGAATGCTCCGTTTTAGTGGATTTCACCACTCGTAGAGTTCTTTTTCATATCCTCATCCTCTCTGAAGTCAGACCTCATCACATCGTAACCCAAATCCTATTTTTACTTCACTAAACAAATAAAATTCAAGTTATATGTACTTCAGCACTTATTTATGTATTTCAATAAAGAATGGCACAACTGCCATTAAGTATAATGCCGGTGCAAATTATGGTAAACTACCAATTGCGGATCAGGGGTACCGAATTCGGATCAGGCCTCCTTGCCTATGTATAAAGTTAAGAGTGCCGCGGGTCCCCATTTACTGGTAGCCTGAACATTACTTTCAACACTGATACTTATCGTGTCATCCTAACTTTATTACATAGGCAACCAGACCGGCTGATCCGAATTCGATGCCTGATCCGGAATTGGTAGTTTACCATACAGACGTCGAATAATGTGCCAATGTGAAAAATAAAATACACGATTATTCCTATTTTCTTAAATTATTTTTCGATTTCTCGAGCATGCAGTTGCGGAAACAATCGCCCAATTCTCTACGAACATCGTCACATCCATTCGGTGTAATTAACTATTGAAAAAAATACGTAAGTAAATAAATGCCAACCGGACCAAAATTGAAAAATAATCAAACGTATTCGAATTCAAAATTTTACTTCGGGAGGTTTGGTTTCATCTGTAACAGTCGAACCTCCTCGACAGTTACAACAATTCTCCGGCAGATTTAATTCACCAGTGATGGTAATCTTACAATTGTTGCCTCGTGGTCCGCCATCAGTCACGTCTGTTGGTTGGGGTGTGATGTCTGGTTTGATTTCTCTTTTCAAAGGTTTTTCTTTCACGATGCATTTGCAACAAGAACGAACTTCTTTGCAGACAGTGTTTCCCTTTGATTAAAAAATCACAATGAATTGCAAAATACGTAGATTTGTGAATAAAAAGTTTTAAAAATCAAAAATTTAGGTATCTTACCGAATTATTCATTTTTTGGTAATTTTTTTTTCTTCAATTTATGGAACAAGGAGCACAGAACGATTGAAACTATTCAACGAATGATTTAACTTGCACCAGATGCGAGTATATATTCTGGATGGGAATTACGTCTCGATAGAATTCGTTCGAGCAACGCGACATAAACGGGGTATTATTTTCAATAAACAAAAAACTACTGAAAGTTTAAGAATAAACTTTATCTAAATCCGTCGTCAACGATAACCAAAACAATTCGATTAGATATTTTCAAAACAACGCAAGAACGAAACTACGAATGTATTTTTAAGAAAATACGTATAATTTCCAAGTTTAAGTCGAACTATTTGTACAACAATTTTTTCATCGTAAGTATTCTCGACCCAATCACCTAATGATTAAATCATCCGTCCACCCAAGCTGTCTCAGCACTTCGATAAAATTACCCTAAGCGATCGTAAACCTTACGCGAATCGTTTTACAATAAATTTCCCAACCAATTTGTAAATTAAAACGTCACCGTGCACTTAGGGTACCAAGTTATCTATTCGAGCCCGGCGAGCTATCCGAATCGAATTAATTTTTCTCCATGCGGGTACATGTGTAAAAATTCGCAGAGATATTTTCACTCAACCGACAACCTTGATAATTTTTTTCTCGCACATTGCTACGTTCTACGGATCGAATAAAAATGGCAAACGTCTTTTTGAAGGAAGATTGATGACGGCGAGATTTTTAAAAATTATATCAGTTTAATCTACGTCTACCTACGTGTATTGGATGAGACAAAAGGGTAAAATGCGAGTATCCAGTTTGGGAAGAATTTCTCTCGCTTGCATATACCTTTTTCTAAGTATTTATTTTTGTAGGAGCAGAATTTAGAAAATTGTGCCTAAGTCAACTTGCCCTCTTACAGGTTCGATACTCCAATCAGGTACTTCTTATCAGAATTGGAGGCCGTTTCCATATAATTTTTTACCATCTGGAAGATAAATTTATTTTCTTAAACATTTTTCATAGAGTGGAATTTTTTTTTAAAATTTATTTGAAAATCTTTTTGAGAATAAAATTTTTGATTGAATTTCCAGTGTGGAAAAGAAATTAATAGTACAAGTTTATTGAGTAAAAAAAAAACTCATGAATTTTTTTCATGACAACTTATAAAGATGTATTTATACATACCTACTTATTATAATAAAAAATCCCTCCAAATTCTTCAGAGAAAATAAGATTTACACGAAAAATTCCCAACAGAAATTTAAAAAAAAAATCGAATGAATTATTTTATTCCAAGAACAAAAAAATTATTTTGAAAATACTTATTAGGTATATTTATCATTTCTTCTCAAATCGCAAGAGACATTCGAAAAAATTATCATGTTGAATTGTACCAGGTGCTCCGCAAAATCCTCAAAATCAAAAAACATGAACTTTTGCAGTTCATTCCACAGGGCTTTTTTAAATTTAAAATTGTTCCAAATTTCAAAGATTTGTTAAATTTAACAAATTTCAAATTCCGAATTAACTAGAACCCAATGTCAAAGATTTACCATGCATTAAAAAACTTGCACAATTTCGAAGCTTCACCTTATTAATTTACAAATTATTCAAACGTAAATTTTTTATCAAAATTCAGACATCTTTCAAATTATTCTTTGAAATTTTTGGATTTTAAAATTTAAAAACTTTTTCAAACTTTGATTTTTATTAAATTTAAAAAATGTATTAAAATTTATAAATTATCAAAATTTAAAGATGCACTAAATTTCGAAAATCGACCATACTTCAAAAATTTATTCATTACAAGTTGACCAAAAATTTCAATATTTTCATTTAGGTAATTCAAAATTTTTATTCCAAAATTCAAATTTTATCAAACTTGAATCTTTTCAAATTTCATACGTCTCACTTTATAAATTTCTTCCTCGCGAACATTTCTATGAAAAAAATTTCAAGAACTTGACAACAATTTTTTTTTTCAATTTCTAAAAATATTTTTAATACTTGCCGAAAATTGTACAAAAAAAAACAAAAAAAATAGGTAATTCGACAACTTTTTTTTCAAACTGATTTTCAAAATAAAAACTGTTACAAACTATGAAATGTCTTTCAAGAAAGAAAATTTTTTAAAAAAATCCTCAAGAAATCTTCATAGGAAAAAATTTTTAATAAGAAACTTCAAAGAAGAATGCTTTTGAAGAATTCTCAAATTGGGTAAGTATATTTTATTTTGACTACTCAAAATTTATTTTCAAAGTTTATTAATTTTCGTGCAAAAATTTTTTCAAAGCTTGAAAATAAAACATAATTTTAAACCAAAACTTCTTCGAAACAGGCTTTTTGCTTGAATTGAAAAAAAAATGAAAATTCATTGGAGGAAAAAAAATTATGATTAATAATATTTTCTGCAATAGAAGAGGAAAATTTTTAGCAAAAATGATCAAAAAATTTTAATTAAAAATCGCTCCAAAAAAATTATAATTTTTTTTTATCAGAAGATACGTTTTGAAAAACCAGAATATTTTTTTTAATCAATAAAAAAATTGAAAAAAAAGTTCTGAAAAAAGGGAATTTTTTCCACCATTTTCTAAAAAAGTACCTACCTATTTAAATCCAAAATTATTATTTGACTCTTCAAAAATTATAATAAGTATTTTTTTTTTAAATAAAATCTATTGAAAAATTCATTTATTTACTTACCTATTTAATTTTTTTTCTTAAATTCTCTTTTAAAAATTTATGAGGATTTTTTTTAAAAACAGAAATAAAAAATTTGAGAAATTATTTTTACTTCTAGAAGATAAAGAATTTCTCGTTTTAAAAATGATAGAAAAGACAATGTTGGAAAAAAAAAGCTCAACAATTTTATTTCAAAATTTAAAAAAAAAATTTACATTGAAAGTTCTAGTAGTCAAAGGAAATTAGCCAGAAATGTGATGGTTGGTGAAACTAATTGGGCGAAAAGATTTTTTTCACGAAGTTACTCAGAAATGTGCCCTTTTCAACATTTATATAAAATCCACCGAAATCCACATTTTTGCCTCCCGAAAATGTTTTTTTACGTTTATCTTGGTTTTTAATTAAGCTACAGGAAAAAAGTTAAATCACAAAATGTGTAGAATTGAATTTTAAATAAAAAAGGTCATTAGAAATTTTTTTATACGAACAGTAGAAACCCTACAAAATACCTTCGAAGTTTGCAAGTGAAGTGCAACTAGGGGTAGAGATGGGGGATTACTTAGTTTGGCCTAGGAAGCCGATTTAGACCACTTTTACGCCAAAAGGTTATTAACCGTGATAAGACAAAAGTTTGAAAAAAATGTCGTACCCTCAGGGCAAGTATTTGGGGGGGAGGAGGGATAAATATTTTTTCATTACCAATTTTATATTTTTTGGTCAAATGAAGATAAAAAAATTTCGTTTTTCCACGAATTCTGAAAAGTCAGAAGAACCTCAGAAAAAATTTCAAAATTTTTGGTCAATTTTTGGCGGAGTTATGGCGTTTTAATAGTCTAAGGAAATGAGCCAGAAATTGGAAATTCTAAAACTTTAAAAAGAAAATATTAATTGAGAAAGAAGAATGTACGTTGGAAAAATTTGAAAAGATGAAGTTCTTATAAATACGTATGATTTCAAAATTATGAAAATTGTAAAAATTATTTTTCCACGTGAATTCTAAAAAAAATATATTTAAAAAAGAAAAAAAAATATGCACTATGTGTTCGTGAAGATTTTTTTTGAGTTGAATTAGCTCATATCCAAATCTCAAAAAATTTCCATCACTATAGGGATACCCTGAAAATAAAATTATGTTGTTTCAAAAAGAACTAAACTAAAATGAAACCAAGTTTAAAAAAAAAAAAAAAACTCTCCAAAGTTTGCCAAAAATATTTTCTTTATTAGGTACATCTATGTACATATACATGAAAAAAACTTAGTGAGCATACTCAGGACACCTTATATATACACGGATACACCTATTCACCTTGATATTCCCTCAGCTCGTGTCGTATTATACCCAAGCATATCCATCATGAAATTTCTTTTCTGCAAAACTTTGCGCTCAAGTTTGAATAAACTCGACGAGCTTTTTCAAGTTGAAAATAAAATAAAATATAAGTGAAACGAAATTGAAATGAAAGAAAAAAGAAAGCAAAGAAAAGCAAACTGCGAAATGAGAAACCATTGACATTTAAAGGTCGCTTTTAGCTTTACCTAAGCTGCCGAGTATCTCATACGCCCATCTAATATCTACCCCTTTGGATATTCAAGCTTCGTTAATTTAGCACACGCTACATACTCGCGGTTTTTTTTTCCACCCTGTGTGCATGAGTCAGCGTAAGGCGCACTACGTACACACCGACACCGGCCCAAAAACACTCATCATTCATTTTCACCATACAAAACTCTCACTTATCTCATTTCGTGTAATCCTTTTAACTTTTTCATTTCGCCAACTCGGGCGTTTTTTTTCCTCTCTCGTTACTCTGGCTCGAAAAACAGGCATAAATCATCGGGAGCGTTGAATTTAGCGCCAGAATACCTATGAATCTTTCTACATGTGAAATAGTGTTCCTTAAAAACCATGCTGGTAATGCGTTCGATTTCTCCAATATTTTACGTATCCAGGCCTCCCTATTTAAGCCCATCTGCTCGAATTACACGTATCGAAATGAAAATTAAATCAATGGGGAATACCACGCTTCAAAGAGCACTTGTACGAATTAATCTCACTCATTTTAGCGATTCTGATATCACTGCTGGCGTTAAAAATTAACCATTCTGGAAACGCGTTCAAGTTGCATTGTGGTAAAACGACATGGTTTCTATATCATTTTGATATATAACATAAACACACAGACTCGATTATATTCCCGTACTGACGATATATATTCATTTTTATGGCCTACCCCCGCCCTTTTCCCCTTCCCCACCGTCACTCTTCGACGCCGCTATGCCAGAGAAACATTTGTTATATTGGAATTGCAACCAAGTGCTTTTGAATGGCTGAAATTTATGAATAACGATATAAATCACAGCTTTTATAAAGTGTTAGCGATGCGTTCCACGAATACAGAGCCAATGTTCGGAAATAGAGAGAGAGAATAAAATTCACTTATGGAAAGGTCGACGTGCGACGTTTTTTTATTCGTAAATAAAAAAAAATATTTAATTTCCTTTTTTATACATCTTTGCTCGAAAGCTCGATTGATGTGTATTGAAAATTGAAATGAAATGCGTAGACAAGGGCTGTATACTTGTCAATGTCTGTCTGGTTATTGTACAATTTATACAAATTCGAGGTAATATAAAGAGATCCACTCACAATTTTATTTCGGCGGTGGGAGGAATGGAATTTTTTTTTTATGCATGCAACTTTTCTTTTTCTTGATATACCCCAAAACAATTTTTTAGTGAAAGAGGAAAGAATTAGGGATTTCGAGTTTAAAATTATTACAATTTTTTCTGAATTAAACAAAAATTACCTCATAATTTTTTTTAAAAGAACTTAAAAAAAATAAATAAGTAAAAAAAAAATTTTCGATCGATTTTACTCGAAAAAAAAAAAAAAAACTAGTTACTATAATTTTTGAATAAGAGTCAGATAATTTAGGATTTAAATGCGTTTTTAAAAAGTGGTAAAAAAATTTCCATTTTTGAGAACTGTTTTAAAAAATTTTATTGATTGAAAAAAAAATTATCATGGTTTTTCAAAACTTATCTTCTGATTAAAAAAATTATAATTTCTTTGGAGCAATTTTTAATAAAAAATTTCAGATGATGTTTGCTGAAAACTCCTTTTGGGAATTTTTTAATAAAAATTTTCCTCCCCTATTGAAGAGAATAGTATTAGGTAGGTACTCATAAATTGTTTTCCTCCAATAAATTTTCATTTTTTTTTTAAATTCAAGAAAAACCCTTATTTCGAAGAAGTTTCTGTTTAAAATGATGGTTTTTTTGCAAAATTGGGAAAAATTTTTGCACGAAAATTAAACTTTTGAAAAAAAATTTGAGTAGTCGAAATAATACCCTATTTGAGGATTCTTCAAAGGATTCTTCTTTGAAGTTTCTGTAAGACTTATCTATAAATATTATGACGATTTTTTCCAATTTCTGATTTAAAAAGGAAAAAAAGAAAAAAACACAATCTATGTTGTTTTCAAGAGATTTCTTAATTTTTTTTTTTTAGATAATTTCTAAGTATAATTTGAAGCCAAGCTAAAATTATATAATTAAAAAATTTTGCACTCAACTATATTTCGAAAAATCGTTGATGCTGATAACCCATTTTTACAATTTTCAAAAAAAGAAGAAAAAAAAAGTAAATAATGATACCACATACTTACTTATTAATTTTTTGAACGTGGTAAGTAAATTTTAAATTTTTTGTTAAAGTACGAGAAGATTTACAAAATCAGGTGAAAATTTAAAATGTTGGATGTTTTAGTAATTACCTCTATTTTTAAACAAATTAAAAAATTTATAAAATTGAAAATTTGGTGACGACTCAAAATTTGGAATAGTGTTAAAAAAGTGAAAATTAGAATTTTAGCAATTTTAGAAAGTTTGAACAATTTTTGGAAATTCAGTAGGTAAATTTTTGAAATATGAAAAAATTGAGTATGATAGAATTCAATAATTGGAAAAAATTTTAAATCCAATAAAAATTGGAATTTTGGTCATTTTAAAATTATTTAGGTAATATGTGAAATAGATTTTTTAAATTTGATGCATGCTTAAAATTTGGAAATTATCAAATTTTAATCAATTTTTCAATTTTTATCAATTTTTGAAATTCAGTAAATCTTTGAAATTTGAAAAGATTCAAGTTTAATAAACTTCAAATTTTGGAAAAAATTTCGAATTCAATAAAAATATTTGAATGTAATGAATAAATTTTTGATGTTTAATCGATTTTCAACCTACGAAATTTAAAAAAAAAAAAATGTTTTTCAGACAAATTTTAATAATTGAAGTAAACCCATCTTTCTTCACGATTCTAGACACGTATACGTACAATGCAAGCTCAATTTACCTATTTTTCTCCCAATTCCAAAATTTTTTGGACACCTTGTAAACAAATTTGCGCCTCCCTTGGCTTATGGAACAATTCATAATCCGCGGTCGTCTTAAATACATTGAGAAAAAGAACGAAAATTTCGTCGAAATACGAACTCGCCAATTAGTTAGGGTTCCTCAGCCCGGTAATCTTTGAAACTTTTATTCGAATCGATTTTCATTTCGTTAACGGGTCGTAATCGGCACTCCGGCGTTAACGACCATTACAACGAAGGGGGAACAGAGGTGAAGAAAAAATCGAGTGAAGCGTTAAATAAAGAAAAAAGATGAATAACCGATGGCGAAAGTAATTTCGTCTGAAATTATTTATACTTATTTTAAAAAATTATACTTCATCGTCCCGAATACGCCAAAAGGTGCGGTACGGTCTCCGCACAAACAACGGTGCGAGTGGTGGGTACCCTGAAATGTGAATTTTCGCAACATTTAATTCTCTTTCTTTCTCCGTCGTACGAGTCGAATTATACTAACGAGTTTTAGCCCGACGGCGCGGCGGAGAAGAGAAAAAAAATTCACTATCGAAGTTTCGCCAAAAATATCGACATATTTTATATCGTCGAGGGAAATCTTTGTGAAAAAGTGTCGGTATTAAAGTTGAATGATCAAGTTATTACATTTGGTCAACTCGGTAAACAGAAAATGTATCAAAAAACGTAAACCTTTCATTAAAAGTGTCACTCGACCGCTGAAAAGCGCTGTTAAAAAGTGTATCCCAATTCGACCAAAAACTATTTTCCAGATTCGCACAAAGACTTGTATCTTACGGTTTCGTAACACTGCGTGGATACGAGAAAGACGAGTGGTGGGGTAATACACAACTCGAAATGGGGGTTTTCTGCCATTTGTTGTAAACGGAAGCATTTCTACGGTCCAATGGAATCCACATCTATTGTATTGTTTTTTTTTTCGCCGCCGTCAAGTCGAATTTTCACGAGCGACTCATTGAGAGTGAAAAGCTTACTCATTTATACCTACGAAGAAACCTCTCGAGTAGAACGAGTTGAGCCTTATAATATAATAAAACAAATTCTTTGAGTAGTTTGACCTAAAGACGAGATTATTTTTTTTCTCGTGTTAAACCACGTCGTTATCCTTACACAATAATTTTTTCTTAGGGTGAAATTTAAAGCTGATTATTTGCAGGAAAATCGAAAAAAGGTTCAAAGCAGGGAAGAAAACCAATTGAAACCACAACCAGGTAAAACCACCACCACCAGATATTTCAATTGGTTCTCAAAACCATTTGAAACCATTACAATGAACTTCAAAAATTCATTCAAAAACCACCACCAAAAAGAACCAATTCTTTTCGAAAAGGCAGGGAAGAGAACCGTTTGAAACCACAACGAAAAATCATTTGCTGAAATAACCACAACCACAACCACAAGAAAGTGGATCGAAAATAAATAACCACAACCACAACCACAAGAAAGTGGTTTGAAAATAAAAAACCACCATCACCACCACCACCATTTTCAATTTCCTTTACAATGAAAACCAGAACCACCACCAATTAATGGAATTGGTTCTTTTTGGTTCTAAAAAGAGAAATAGTGGATTTGAAAGGGAAGGAGGGGTCCAATCAAAATTTTTGTTATGACCAAATTTATTCCTAGAACTTCAAGCAACAACTTTGATTTGAAATTTTTTTTAATTGGGCCCCTTACCTACCCCCTGTGGCCTGTTTTCTTCATTTTTCTGATTTTTCAGCGCTCTGGAAAGTGGAAACATTATTATTTTTTGTTTTTTATTTGAATGTATATTATTTAATTTAAATTTATTGCAATATTGCGTTTGTAACTTGTAGGCAAATTAATTTTTTATTCAAATTTCAAAGATCTGATCTTTTTTTAGTTCTTTTGTGGTATAATAGGAAGCACGAAAATGGTTCCATCTGGTTCTGATGGTTAATGCCATAGATAAATGGTTTAAATGTTGGGAAATATTTTCCATACTACGAAATGGAAGCAATTCGATGAAAACCAATTGAAAAACCAAAACGGAACCACCACCACCACCACCACCACAACCATTTGAAATGGTTTTTAATTTGAGAACCACCACCACAACCATTTGAAATGGTTTTTAATTTGAGAACCACCACCACAACCATTTGAAATGGTTTTTTAATTCGAGAACCACCACCACAACCATTTGAAATGGTTTTTTAATTTGAGAACCACCATCACAACCAATTAATCAAGCAAAACCAAAAACCCAGAACCAGAACCAATCAAAAAAAAAAAAAATTAAATGGAACTACTTTAGCACCACAACCTTTTGAAAATTTTTAAAAACCAAAAACCAATTGGAACCACCAGTAATTTCAAAATTTTCTCAAAACCACCATCACCATAACCAATTGGGTCTCAATTGGTTTTCTTCCCTGGTTCAAAGTTATAAAGTACTGCGCAGAAATATGATCTAAAGAACCAGTAGTAGGCAGAAAAGTGCCTACAAAAATGTTAAACTGCGTTTTCGATGTGAAAAATTCTGCTCCTGGCGCAGAACTCACTCTGATCTAATCTGCTGTTCTGATAATCTACAGATCTCTATTGACCACATTCGAACAAAGATTCACTGTTTATGTTGATACACACTCACACAAAGACACATACAGCCACGGCGGTAGAAAATTGAAAACAACGTTAGCTCTTTGCGTTTCGCATATATCTAAAATTTCACTGTTTTTGAAGTGATTTTTTAATCATGAAAATGAAAATTATGAATAATGGAAAAATTGTAGGTGGAAAGCTCATGAAATCAGCTTTCTAATGAAGTATTTACATTGCAAATACCTTTAATATTTTTAAAAATATGGCCTTATCAGTTCAAATATTTCGTGAACATTCACGCGACCAACATGATTTCGGCCGTGTTATTCATCTTAAAATTTAGTTTTGTTAAAAAAACGCTAGGATGGCTATATAAAATCGAAAAATTTCATTGAAGTAAATTTTCGTTTTTCATCTTTTACGTACCAATTTTCTCTCTTCCTTCAATAATATTATCATTTCAATCAATAAAAAGCATAATTACTTGACAATATAGTATAAAAAATTGAAAATTAATGTTACTAAAATTTGCAAACAGTTAGCTGATAAGAGGTAGCAAAAGTGATAAAGCTATAGTTTTGGACAGAATGGATCAATTTAGAAGATAGATACGTCAAAAGAAAGCTCTTTTCATGTGCTTTTTGATTTTAAAATAATATATTAAAATTAATCTAATTACGATGCCGAAAAATGCAATTGAAAATCATGAAAATCTTATATATATATGGCAATCGCTCATGCTTAACGGTGTTTTCATTTTTTTCCCGCCGTATTACTTTGTTTATGTTGCTTAATCGTTCGTTCAATCTCGTTCGAATGTGGTCAATTATGCTATTTCATCACTTCATCAGTTACTATGTTTGTCATGCAGCTTATAATTTTAAATTGTTTGACTGCTCCTGGCGCAGAACCTCCTGATCTAATCTACTATTCTAATAATCTACTGATGATCTCTATTCTGCTGTTTCATCAGTTACATCATGCATCTGATATATTGTTTGACTGCTCCTGGCGCAGAACTCCTTCTCATTTATTCTGCTATTCTGATTATCTACAGATGATCGCTACTCTACTATTTCATCAGTTACATCATCCAGCTGATATCGTTCGACTGCTCCTGGCGCAGAACTTCCTCTCATCTAATTTGCTTTTTTCATAATCTACAGATTGCTATTCTGACATTTCATTAGTTACATCATTCCACTGATATTTTGTTTGACTGCTCCTGGCGCAGAATCTTCCAAAAGAGAATTTTCTATTCTGATAATATAGAGATTCAGTCAGCTATTCCACTATTTGATAATCAGTTGTGTCATATGTTGATATTTCATTTCACCGCTCTTGGCGCAGAATTTTCTCAAAAGTGAGTATACTATTCTGATAATCAATTTGTACTAATTATATCAACAGATCTATCTATTTATACTGCACTTCATGAATTGGGTTGTATCGCTATTATTTCGTTTGACTGCTCCTGGCGCAGAATCATCTGTAAACTCATGTGCTGTACTAATAATCCAGAGATCTAGATATTCTGCTATTTCATAATTTGAGTTATTTAGCTGATTTTTTATTCAACAATTTAGCTGCCCTGAACGGAAGGAACATTGCATAACATTACATTATTGTAATATCAAGTATAAAAAAATGAAAACCCTAAACAAAATTAGCTAAAACGAATATATCGGTATGAAAAAAATTTCAAAACTTTAATTAGTAAAAAAAAACGCGATGTAAATCATTCGCTATTTTTCAGACATCAACGATGAGAAAATATACATAAAATTCTTGACATTTTAAAAAGATATTCTACGATATACAATCATATACGTAGTGTAGGTCGCTTGTGGCGCAACATAAAGTCAAAAATATCCCACCATTTATAAAACCCCTCCTTTCCTACACACGCAATTCCACTCGATTTCCAAAATATTCGCGTATTAATTTAAAAACATGTAAATTTCTCGGCGAATTCCAGTCTTTGCGAGCCTATCCCTGGTGAATTTCGCCTTCGCTAGTGCCATTTCAGTCGCATGTAAACACAAAATTTAATGCAGCCTTCCAATTTACACGAAAGTCGAAAGCCAAACGAAGCGAGGGTGTGAGTAAACAGTGGAAAAAAGGGAAAGAAATTCGACCTGTCGGGCTAAGTAAGCCATAAGCCAGCGCAAATAACTTCCAACGTTCTCGTCGTTCGTCGCTGTTCTTCTAATCTCATACACAAAGCTATTAACTTTCTCGTCCGTGCGGGGCTATTTTTCCACCCACTAATTATCTTCTTTATATCTCGCTAAATCAGCTTTGAATTTAAAAAATACACCATCGCTTCGGTATACGTATAAACGGTACTCGAACTTTCGGAATAAAAAAACCAACGCGAATGAGAATTTTTTCTCTCTCCGCGCGTGTTTCCGAACCATTACGCGTTTTCCTAATAAATTAAACTTTATTGTTTTAAATTGCTCGTTAATGTCTCTGCGAAATTGTAACGTGATTGAAAACGCCATTGTGGCGTTGTTTCGCGGTATTTATTTATCAATCGTGAATTTTTTTAAACTCTGAAATGATATTATGGTATGTTAATTTTTTTTATAGCGTGTGATGGCGACAGTGAAATTGCAAATATAACGATGGAAGTAAAATTACATATGAAAATGGAATTATATCATATGGAATGAATTTTTCATAGTGGAAATTGAATGAAATTTCATTTAGGCTAATTCTACAATTTTGAAGAAAAAAAAATTATGAGAAAATTTGAATAATGATACAGCTTTTAAAAAAAATTATTCTCGTTCAACTTAAACAGGCTCTGCTTCATTTTGCAATCAGGAGTTAAAATCTAAATGACTCAACATCATTTTGAAACCCACTTAAATTCGTTCTGCAACATTTTGTGCCATTTTGCATAACATTTTGTCACTCTGAAATGGTTTAGAATGACTCTGCATCATGTGAATGAATTTGTGCCACACGGTTCATTTTAAAAATAATTTTGGTTTAATTTTAACAGGCTCTGCTTTATTTTGCAATTACAAGTTCAATCTAAATGACTCAACATCATTTTGAAATTTACTTAAATTCATTCTGCATCACTTTTTGCCACTTTGCATAACATTATGTCACTCTGAAATTATTTCGAATGACTCTGCATTATTCTGAATAAGTTTATGTCACACGGTCTTCATTTTTAATACTTTTGTGTTATTATGTGCCACTTAAATGTCATTTTGAATTATTTTGTGTGACTTTGAATTAATTCTGAATCATTTTGCATCATTTTGCATCATCTCAAAGTGTCCAATGGTCATTCTAAACCACCCTGATTTGTTTTAGTGGCTCTATATTATCCAGAAAAATATCAATTTTTTTCTGTGTCACTTTAGACTCATTTTGAATCCCGCTGCATCTCCACATAACCTAAACACTAACCAAAAATCATTCAGAATGCTTCTACAATACATTTCATCACTCATATTCATTCTAAATGACTTTGCGTGACATAATCTTCATTTTGAATAGCTTTTATGTCATTTTGTGTCATTCAACAGTCATTTTGGTCACATTGTGTCACTTTAAAATAATTCTAAACATTCTTTCAATATTTTGCATCATCTCAAATGATTCCAAATCTATCTTCTCCATTTTGGTTTACTACGATTTCATTCTAAATGACACCATATCATTTAACTACACACTAATGTTCATTTTGTACCACTTTGAAGTTATTTTGAATGATTCTGTGTCTGTAAGAATCTTTAAGATTGATTCTACAATACTTTTTGTCACTCACTTTGATTCTGAATGAATCATTATGATCCTGTGTCACTGTAAACTCATTCTGACTGATTTTGCGTCATTTCAAAATACTTCAAACTTTTTAATAGTCATTCTAAATTGCCCTGCTTCATTCAACGTGCTGCATGTTTATTTTCAACAACCCTGCAATATCTAGCAACACAGCTGTGTTCATTTTGAACCATATTAAAATAATATGAAAGAACTTTTGTACTTCTTCATCATCTAATGTTACTTTGAGTGACTCCAGCAATCATTCTAAATGTTACTCACATTCATTTCGATTGTTTTTGTGTCACTTAATGTTCATTCTGAGTAGCTCTAGAGTTATCCAGTGTCATTCTGCAATACTTTGAATCTCCTAGTGTCACTCTGGACTAAGTCAAAATCGTATTGCATCATTTTGCAGCACCTCGAGTTGCTCCAGACTCCATTTTAAATTACTTTAAACCACTCTGCAACATCTAAATTCATTTTGAACGACTCTAAACACTTTTGTAACATTCTAAAAATCATTTTGATCCACTCGTCACTGTTATTCGCTCATTTTTTACTCCATGTGCCACTTCCAGCAACACGTAAGTCAACGCATAAAATTTCACAAGAATTTCGAAATCACAATACTCTCTCGAAAAACAAAACCATGCAATAAATCCTCTAATCTAAAATCTACTTAGTTATCAACAATGTTATGATATTCCTCGTATCTGCGATGTTAGTCCCAGCCCATTAAAAACTTGGCAAACTCTATTGAAATCAACCTACCTCGTCAACTCGAAAGTTTTACTTTCAACATTCCTTAACTTATCTCGTTATTGTGTTTCTTATACAACACTCAAAAGACTCGCTCTTTATTCGAGATCAGACAAAAACAAACCAGCACCCTTTTTACATAATCTAGCATCTTATCGACACGTTTTGTGCCAAACCCGTCCGAAAAACATCTTCGACCAGCTCGTTCTTCGCAGCTGCGAATTTAGAAAGTTGCTATAAGCAGGTAGCTTTCTTACAAGTATAAACCTTTGTGAGTAGGTAATCTTACCTTTAAATGAACTTTCGCCCTTTTAGAAGATGGATCATATTAATATCTCGGTTATGATAAAGTTTTCAGTTTTAGAACAACTTAATTAAGGAGATAGATAATGCTAGTAATGTATGTGAAATACGAGTACGAATTTAGGTATGCTATACGACGACGATACTCTAGGTAGCGATGCGTAATACTTAAGAAGGACCAGAGAAAATAGGGCTGGTGGAGGCATATTTCGAGTAGGTACCTACTTGAATGTACAATCTATCCACGTATAACATCGACAAAGATGATTTTCTCTCTTTCATATACCTAAATATGGAACATATTATCGAATACAATGCTACGATTACCAATGAATAATTAACTTTCGCTATTTGAAGCGAGCTTCGTTAAACTCTAATTCAGATTTTATTTATGACTTGAGACTTCTAATTAGGTTTTTTTTTTGTGGTATGATTGGTAGTTGAAACAGACTTATATTTTACATTTAGAAAAAAATTATCGTCCTTGTGAAATGCGCTAACAAAACTGACAATGGAAAAAATTTACTCTAAAATACGTGCTTTGGTGTTTCAACTTTCGCTTTTTGTCGTCATATTTTTTATCTTCGTTTTTACTTAAGAAAAAAAAAGTTTCGTTAATTTAGCATCTTTAGCTTTTGCTCGTTGCTTCGAAAAGTTTTTATTTTTTGAAGAAAATAATTTGTTTCGTATTAGATTCGATTATTTCTTTGTCGTTTGAAGGGTGCAGATTTATGATGAAATTTAGCAAATTGTTTACATCAATTTTATTAGGCAACGTTGTAGTGATTTTTTTCGACGTAATTTCTCGTGTTTGTGTTCGAATGTTCGACTCTTCCTTGCTTATAAATTTTGCAAACCGTTTATCGCAGGAATTAAAACACTAACATTTTGAAATTCTCTCGACGAATGATTCTGAACAATTCGTAAACACACGATTCGACATATTAGCGCCATAAATGCAGAGGAAAAAATCAAAACGTGGAAATAGCGATAGATAAATCTCGTTGAAACAGAATAGCTCGACAAATTAGCTCGATTTGTGTATACGAAAGACTTCACCTCAAAAGCTTACTCAATTATTCGGGTTAGAGAATGGAGAGAATATATCGACGATATTTTAATTCGACGACTTCAGTCGAGTAGATAAACTGATAAATCGAATTCGCGTGTTCTGCTTACATTATTTTTATGTAAATTTTCAGTTGAAATTGCATCACCGAGCACACGTACGATGTACGCCGTGCATTACTCGTATACCTACCTAATATACCTACATAAAGTTAATAAAAATCTTAACACTATCGCCCTAACAAATCGCAACGATCGATAAATTTCGCCCTTTTCCCAAGTTTTTTTTTTTTTTTTTTCGTTTTCTCCGCAATAACCCGTGTAGCAACGTCGATGCTAATTTCGATATAAATGTCGACACATCGAAATCGGTCACTTTTCGATCGTACATGTCGACACGATTGTGGATGGTTTGTCGAGCTTATTATCGACATGTTTGTCGACCGTCCAAATATGGCTCGACATGTCGACCCATATTTGGACGGTCGACAAACATGTCGATAATAAGCTCGACAAACCATCCACAATCGTGTCGACATGTACGATCGAAAAGTGACCGATTTCGATGTGTCGACATTTATATCGACACCCACATCGACATTTGCAATGGTGAGATTTTGAAAAATATGCTAAGTTCAAATATTCAATATAAGTATATATTAAAATTACACCAAAAATAGTGTTCGAGTTAACATTTTGACATTTTTTGTCAAATATGCGGCATTGAGGCCACCTTTGTAGCTGGACACATGCGAGTGTCCAACTAACATAGAGATGATTCTTAGACCTTATGTACTAATTCACAACACACTTTATCTGCGAGTATCACAATCACCCTCAAGACGTCGACAGTCAAGTCGATGCATTATTCGACCCTCGACAATTAGATCGACATTGACTCGACTTAAAATTCCTCTGGTCAACACTGTCGACAGTTAAGTCGATGCATTATTCGACCCTCGACAATCACATCGACACTATCTCGACTTAAAATTCCTCTGGTCGACACTGTCGACAGTGAAGTCGATGCATTATTCGACCATCGACAATTATGTCGACAATAACTCGACAAGTCGTTGTATTATTCAAAACTTTGAAAAATAAGAAAATTTTGTGATTCTTTCAAAAATTATTTATTCCTGAGCTTAAAATGTTCTTATTAATTGTTTTTAGTTCTTTTTAGATATAAAATTTGTAAATTTAATTGGCAGAAATTGTCGACATAAATGTCGATGCGTTTATCGAGTATCGATTTTTACATCGACTTGTCTATGTAGAAAAACAACGTTTTCTAAATTATAGGAAAATACTGAGAAAAATTCAAAAATTTTGATTGAACAGTTATGTTTAACATAGAACATTACTTTAAATCTCAAATATCATTTTTAATTCATCGTTAACCGAGAAAAAAATGTGTCTGAATTTTGTCGACATAAATGTCGATGTCGACAATTGCTACACGGGAAGTATTCGAGCGGAATTATCTTCTTCGGGTATTTTATCTATAAATTTAGAGGTCACGATGGCTGAGGTAAGGAAAAAATGAAAAAAATGGGGCAGTATTTTTTTCTCATTTTAGTCGTTTTGTTATTTACGCAGCCCAGCAAAGCGTTCTAATAAACAGTACGTTTTCGAAATATACGAGTTTCAGGTTCGAGCATAAATGTTCTTTTTTACGCTTAATTTTAAACCCCTTTATGTTTTCTCTCGCTCTTTCTCGGTATACTTATACTCGAACGGCGGGTAGTGTGCTATCGTTGCGGATATCGCGCATCGCTAAGCGAAATTCTGACTCGTTAAATTGGCGGTGGGTATTTTCAAAAAAAAATAAAATAAAATAAAAACAGTTTTATCACAATATATTTTTATACTCGAAATGGGAAGAATGAATTTTTCAGTGTACTGGATTATAATTCGAGATAAGTCTTTAAGTTGGTAAAAACCATTTTAGAAAAATATATTCCCGAAGTAAACGTTACAAACTACTATCAAAGTGATGAAAATTTAAATTTTAAAACAAAAAATTCTAATTTTTGAAGAACATCTAAAGTTTGAAATATATATTTCTGAAAAAAATTGGAAAATAAAATTCCATAAATTTTGTAAATATGAATAAAATAAAAATTTGAAAAAACAATGGGGTAGAATTTATTGTTTACCCATTTTTTGTATTATTTTCTTTCGAATTTCTAGTCAAATACAGAACTTATTTAATTCAGAATTTTTTTTTAAAGTTGAAACTTTTTTTATTAAAAAAAAAAACAAAAAAAAAACTGGAATGTGGAACAATGTCTAAACGTCACTTTTGGAAATATTCCAAAATAAATAATTTCAAAAACAGTTCTAAAAAAGTATTTACTTGACAACAAAAACGAGAAAAAACTCACATTTTGAAAAATCTGTATTTTATGTTTAAAAAACATCGGATTCAAAAAATTTTCAAAATCAGAAAAATATTTTCAAAAAAAAATAATGATTTTTGGAAAAATTTTGACTGTATTATTTCGAACACATAAATAACCATCAAGATAAAAAAAATCGAGTTTTCGAAGAAAAAAAAAACATAAACAGAAAAAGGGAAGTTTTTTTACAAAATTTTATTTGAAAATATATGCATAAAACAATTTAAAACTTCAGAAAAATACCTTAAAAAGTTTCATAAAGTTGATTCCAAAAAATATTTCTTGAAAATTGCTAAATTTCATTTGAGGAAAAAATAAAATAAATAAAACTTTTTTGAGTAATTGTTTTTGGAAAAATTTTAGAGAACTTATTATTGATTTTTTTTGAACCAAGTATACTTTATTGCCTTATCAACATAAAAAAATAACAGCAACAAAAATTAAATTCGATTTTTCAAAAAATTCTTGTAGCTACTTGAATGTGAAAAAAACTGCAAATTCAAAGAATTACCTATTATTCAAAAATTAACATTTAAATGAGTTTCAGATGAATTAAAAATTGAAAAAAAAAGAAAGATCTTATTCAGGTAAAAATAACAACAACAAAAGCATTCAATTGAAAAACCATCATGAAATTTTTCAAAATTAGAAAAACGCATTTCAACAAAATGTTTATTTAACAAATTTACGTTTGAATGAGCTGGAATTATGAATTAAAAAAATTGTTCCTCAAAAAATTGAAAAAAAAATCTTTAAAAAAAATTAAATACATAAAGTAGGTATATTTTGGTAAAAAAAATAACATCGTCAACATTAAATTCAAAACCCATTACAAAACCATTACAACATTTTTTGAAAGTGAAAAAACATTTTGAGAAGCTATTGAAAAATTAATTCTTACAGAATCAAAAAAATCATGCGTGAGAAAATTTTTATCAAATCAATCAATGTGTTTTGTAAATTGTGATGGTCGTCGTATCAAAATTTAAAATTATGAGTTCTCAAAAAAAGAAATGGAAAAGCTGTATTTTTTCACAAAAAGATATGTACCACATTTATGTACTTGCAAGAATTAATCGTTTTTGAAAATATATATTTATATTTTTTTTTTTTCAATTTTCATTTTTTTTTCAAATAGGTAAGTAGAGGTATTATTACAATTAAAAATTTCAGAGTTTCTTAAAAAGACTAAAAAGTTTATTTAAAAAATATTTAAATTGCATGAATACCACAAATTTTTTTTTCGAAAATTAAAAAAAAAATTATTCGGAAAGTCTGAAATAAATTTAAAATTTTGAAATAAAAAATAACTTTGGGAAATGAAAAATTCAAAAATTCAATTTTTGAAAAACTTTTATAATTAGGTAAATAAATAATTGGAAATTTGAAAAATTTTAAACTAACATTTTTATAAAAAATGCGAAAAAACCCATTTCTTTGGAAAAATTCAAAAAGTACCTAAATACTTGAGTTTATTCTAAAAAATTGAAAAAAAAATTAATTTGGCAATTTATTTTTTTTGTAAAATTCAACGCTAGAACTGCAGGGCTTCTCAAGTAATAATTTCCAAAAAAAAAATATTCTTTTGAAAATTTTGGCCATTTTTTGGTAAAAAAATTCAACCTTATGGAAATTTGGCATTTTTTTTGTAAAATTCAACTCTACTGATGTGGTTCAGAAAGCTGTGTTCTCCAATTTTTGAAAAGAAAACGCAACATGGGGTAAAATTGAAAAAACTTCTACAAATCAAAAAATTTGAACAAGAAAAGGCATTCTCAATTAAAAAAAAAAAAAAACGAAAAAACGAAAAAACGAATTCCTCTAATTACAGCCAAATATGTAGTTCTTTTTTTCTTACCGAATTTTAAAACTAATCTCAAATAGAGCAATTTGAGACAACACAGAACAGAGAACAACTTATCCATATTTGTACATCTACATATCACCACCTCAACTTTCTTACATAAATAAAGTCATTCGAAACCCATCATCGATTCTACGACAGCCGGAAAATGAATGAGTCTTTGCAAACTTTCTAAGACATCTCGTCTATCTTATATTTCAAAGTAAGATGAACTCAAGAACTCACATCGCGAGTTTTCTTTCCGTGGGGGAAAAAAATTTCAATTAGTGAAAAAACTCCACTACGCTGTACGAGTACCTCGTTACCCGGGGTAGAAATTAAAATCACTCGAATAAGTTATAACTACTACGCTCGTATGTAACTTGGTAAACGACGACATCCAGTCCAGTCGTCCCCATGATGTATTAGTTTTCGAATGGTACTCGTAGGATAGAAATACATCAACGAGAGAAGCTGCCCTGCCGCAATGGCCAACAACACCTGATACAGTTTATACGAAATGTTTCATTAATGGCCATTCGAGAGGACGACCGGACGCAAATGCAATGAAAAAGGACGCCGGATGAAAATACGACAGACTGGCTACATGTACGTACTGTTCAGTAGAAATACACTTGTGACTGTGAGACCAAGTAATTAATCGCTATAACGATAATGCGTATAAAGAATTAGTCAGCTTCATTTTCATACACGCCATACGAACGAGACTATGAGTATTTGATCGCTGGCTGGTACGTGCAGCACCTCGGATCGAAGCTCCCTCTGCTCTGGCTAACGTAAGTATCGCAGTACTTCACTCTTGATCTGGATAGCCCTTCGTATAATCGTTTTCATATTTGAATAACCCATCACATCGGTTATCAGTTTTCACGCGTCGAATAAAATTGAGTGATAGTGAGTGAGACTGAGAGATAAAATATATTGGCATTTTGCATCGAACTCGTATCCAACAATGTGCCAACCTTAGATTATTTTTATCCCAATTTCGCAATTCGAACAGCAAAAATATGGATGCAAATTATGTCGGTGAAAATTTTAAATTCTAGGATTCAGTTTTAAATCGATTTTTAAAAATCTTATGCATATTTTTTATAAAGCATTTACTTAGAATGCAAAAAACTTATTTTTGGCAAAAAGAAAAAATAAATACCTAAGTAAATGAAAAATATAACAAATCCATTTTTTTTTCCTAATAAAAAATTAATAAAAACTGAAAAAATAAAAATAAAAATAATTTTTGAAAATATTAGGAATTTAAACAATCTAAATATTTTTTAACAAAAAGATGTAAAAATTAGTTTATTTTTGAAAAAATTTCAGAAGGATTTTCGAATTTTTTGAAATAAATTATTTTCGCTATTTCGTCGAATTTTAAATTACCTAACTATCAAAATCCTTTTTAGAATATTTAAAGTAATTTTTACGATACTTATTTTTTATTATTTTAAACACAGAATTAGAAAAATACTTTTTGAAAATTCTTTCTAAAAAAAATCTCGTTTATGTCATTAGAAATCAAAAATTATAGTGCTGAAAAATTAATCAAAAAGTGAAAAATTATTGAAAAATAGAAAACTATAAAAAATCATTCCAATAAAATAATAGGTAGATAAGTAATAAAAAATTTAAAAAAAGGAAATCAAAAAATTATTTTGGGAAAAGTTTTAGAAAACATAGGTACCCACCTATATTAAAAACTTCTGCATTGGCTCAAAAGTTAATAAAAAACAATTTTTGGAAAAAATTGAAAAACCAGAGAAAATTATTTTGAACAAATTTTTTAATCAAGAAGGTACCTATCTTGAGTTTTAAAATTCAAAGATTGTCATCAAAAAATTATTTGAAACTTTTGATAATTTTATCACAGAACAGGTAAAAATTTTTTAAAAAATAAGAAATTTTTCTTTTGAAAAAATGAAAAAATAACATTTTTGGATTGACAGAGAATCTTGCCAACTCGTCGACTCCAAATGAGCTAAAATTTAGCATACTGAAAGAATACGTCACTCAAACCTCAGAACCAAATTTTGCCCGTGTAGCAATTGTCGACATCGACATTTATGTCGACAAAATTCAGACACATTTTTTTCTCGGTTAACGATGAATTAAAAATGATATTTGAGATTTAAAGTAATGTTCTATGTTAAACATAACTGTTCAATCAAAATTTTTGAATTTTTCTCAGTATTTTCCTATAATTTAGAAAACGTTGTTTTTCTACGTAGACAAGTCGATGTAAAAATCGATACTCGATAAACGCATCGACATTTATGTCGACAATTTCTGCCAATTAAATTTACAAATTTTATATCTAAAAAGAACTAAAAACAATTAATAGGAACATTTTAAGCTCAGGAATAAATAATTTTTGAAAGAATCACAAAATTTTCTTATTTTTTAAAGTTTTGAATAATACAACCACTTGTCGAGTTATTGTCGACATAATTGTCGATGGTCGAATAATGCATCGACTTCACTGTCGACAGTGTCGACCAGAGGAATTTTAAGTCGAGATAGTGTCGATGTGATTGTCGAGGGTCGAATAATGCATCGACTTAACTGTCGACAGCGTTGACCAGAGGAATTTGAAGTCGAGTTAATGTCGATCTAATTGTCGAGGGTCGAATAATGCATCGACTTGACTGTCGACGTCTTGAGGGTGATTGTGATACTCGCAGATAAAGTGTGTTGTGAATTAGTACATAAGGTCTAAGAATCATCTCTATGTTAGTTGGACACTCGCATGTGTCCAGCTACAAAGGTGGCCTCAATGCCGCATATTTGACAAAAAATGTCAAATGTTGGCTTGAACACTATTTTTGGTGTAATTTTAATATATACTTATATTGAATATTTGAACTTAGCATATTTTTCAAAATCTCACCATTGCAAATGTCGATGTGGATGTCGATATAAATGTCGACATGTACGATCGAAAAGTGACCGATTTCGATGTGTCGACATTTATATCGAAATTAGCATCGACGTTGCTACACGGGTGGGCTGTCCATGTTGATTTTTTGATTTTTGACAAATTTTTGAAAATAACAAAAATTTGATTCCATTTTTAAAAAATTATCGTTAAAAAAAATCAAATAAAATGGAAAATTGAATGAAATATTATAATATTTTTTTCGAATAAATCTTCGACGCAAAAAAAAATTAATTAAAAAAACACATAAAATTTACATTTATAAATTCAACTATTGAAAATGTTTTAGGATTAAAAAGTTGAAAACCCCGTTCTCGAAATAAGTATTACTAAAAAAATATTTTTTGGAATATGAAGACAAAAAAAAATTGTTCAAGTTATATTAGAATTTTTTTTTCTGAATTAGCGAAAAACAAATCAAAAAATCAGTGAAGGATCATCTTCAAAAAATAAATTTCCATGGAAATTTAAAAATCAGATAATTCTAATAAATCAGAATGTCTGACAAAATTTCTAAAAGTCATAAATTTTTTTTTAAATTTCTAAAATTTCAAAATGTTTAACAAAATATCTGAAAGTCATCTTTCTAAAAAAAAATTCTAAGTTTCAGAATGTCTGACAAAATGCCTATAAAATGTCTAAAAGTCATAAAATTTCAAAAAAATTACAAGTTTCAAAATGTCTGACATAATGTCTAAAAAGTCGAATTTATTGAAAATTTTATGTTTTTTTATGCCATCCAAACCTAACCTAATGTAACCTAACCTAACCTAATGGGGTCGGATTTTGGGATCGGTCGGTCGTTTTTTTCCATTTTGGTCTCCGTAAAAGCATATACTATGCTAAAATCGAAAAATTCAATTTTAAGAAAATGCTTTTGGAAAAAATAAAAATTGTTGGCTTTTTTCACACTTCATTTTTATGCTGAACCTACGATCATTTGATCTTAAGTATCATCAAGTCCAAAATTCTTTATGAAAATACTTGAATGAAAAAGAAACTTTCCTCTTCTCCCCTCCCCTCCTCGAAAAAATCAAGAAATTAAAAAAAAGGATTTTTAAAAATTATGAAATAAAATAATTACTTTTCTAGAACGTTTAGAAAGTAAAAATTCATTTCAGAAAAAAAAAATGAAAAAAATGATCTTGAAAAAATCAAAAAAATTTCAACAAAAATGTGTTGATGATTTTTTTTTTTCATTGCCAGAGTATCAAGTCCAAAATTATTAAATTTCGACTTCTCAATATTGAAATTCAAGAGTACCTAATCATTCATAATTTTTATAGAAAAATTAAAATTCTGAAATTTAAAAAAAAATTGAAAAACTATTGAAAAATTGTTTTAACAATAGATGACTTTGAAAAACATGTGAAGGTTTTTCATTGCAATAGTACTCGTATCATCAAGTGATCAAATTCAAAATTGTAATGTTTTGTTTTATTTATTCATTTATTTTTAATTCAACTTTTAAAAAATCTACCTACAAAGTTATACTCAGATGATGTTGTGAAAAAAAATTTGAATTTTTTTTAGAATCCTCTATATTTTAAATTTTGTATGTAAAAAACTCAAAAATCATCTGAAAATATTTTGAATTACTTTTAAAAATCAATGTAAAATTATTATTTGAGTTCTTTTTTTTAATTCAAAAAGATTTTCAAAATTTTTGAATTTAATTAGTTACCTATAAAACAGAATTATTTGAATAATTATTTTTGATAAATTTTCTTTCCTTTTTTTAACTAAAAAACTATACTTGATATTTCCCCAATCATTTTGTTCAACTTGAGAATATTTTTTTCAAAAAATTTACTACTGAAAACATTCTATCAAATTGTTTTCAAATTTTTGAACATTTTTATTTTTTCATATTGAACGTTTTAATGACCATAATTATCATGCTTGAAAAAAAAAAAAAAAAAAAACACTGAAAGGACGCAAAGATTTCAAAACCAAATTACCCTGTAAATCGCGAGAGAGGTTAGACCCATTTTCTGAATAAAATTATGCTAAAAAGGGCACCAGCTGTGATCAAATCTTCGTATAGAATTTGCCCAAGCATACGTTGCCACTCCAAATGCAGCACATACGTACACGACGTAGTCAGACTGACATCGTTGGCAGTGTTTTATAACGATTAAAAATTCATTAAACCTCCTAAATGGAATTTTTTCTAATGTAAAAATAATAGGTGCTCGCATAAATAACTAGTCAACTACAATGAAGGCTCGTCAAAACGATGAACAAGATTTTTTTCAGCCTCATGTTCATGTTTCCGCCTAATCCCCTTTCAAAAAAAAAATATACAAAACAGCTCACGCGGTACATTCCAAATACACTACGAGTCTGGAGTTAGATAACTCAAGCCCGCTTAACATACTCCCTTTTATTAATTCATTTTCGTCGCAAAAATTTAATAAATTAATGGTCTCGTTACGATTTGAAATTTCATTCACGCGCCATTTCGTTCGTAATGAATTTCCGCGCTCTTGTTGCGAGCCAACCGCATCCCACTCGCCCTTTAGACCCGCTCCTTGGCATAGAGTACGACACAGCATCGATTATTAAAAACTCCGCGAGTCTGCTCCGCGTACTTAAATCGTAAATTATATCACTCGCGCGTTATACTATTCATTAGTAAATTCGCACCATCTTTGCTCATACGAGTATACGTGCGCAGCATCTTCGCAACTCAGTCACTCTCTCTCTCTCTCTCTCTCTCTCGTTCTGTTCTCTCTTTTTAATTATACGCTATTAGCAAGGTAATAATGCCATTCATCGAGGCTCGAATGGAATGGAGCAAGAATGGTGCCACTACAAGGGTTTGCGATTATCTTGTGAATTTACCTTAATATGCTGTTTCTCGTGGTTTCAACATTAGCTCAGGAAGTGCCAAGAACTTAAGATGATATTGAAGGAAGGTCTACATACCTGAAACATAAAATTAAAGAAGAAAATTAGTTATTTCGTTTTTAATACAGATTTTAGTTAAGTCAAGATTTTTAAAAAAATAACAAAAAATGGAAAAATTGAAAACAATCAAAATTAAAAACAATTGAATCGGAATTCGGAAACAATCGAAACCGATCGAAAATGCAAATAAAACAGAAAGCATAAAAAAATCAACAAAAAAAAAATAGAACTACAAGTAACGTGATAGAAAGAGGGAGAAGGGTTTGACTGATCATTGATGGAATTCGAAAAAGTAATAATGACACAGTTCTACTTGTATTTTATCATTTTTTCAAGGTGTGAGTTATGAGTCTGACAAAAAGAGTGATTTCATTAATTTAGGGCTAAATGATTACTGATCACGTGAAGAGTCTATTTCGAAGTAACCCATCGGCTGAACACAATCTACATAATTATGTTAGTTTTCAATTCGATCATTTCTGAGTTCACAAGTATTTAAATTCTTTTTTAAAAAAAACTGAATGCTCACAGTCAAGGTGATTTTAAAAATTGAAAAAATCTAAAAAAAAATTATAGTATAATATAACACTCTAGCACCTCGCAAAAATGAGGATTTTTACCTGGCAAATCAAATTAAGGTACTCAGTTGAAATTGATGAAATTTAGAAAAATTCAAATTAATTTTAAAACATATGTGATCTGATGGGTAATAAAAATTAGGTATTTATTTTAATATTGTACAGAACAACTGAAAAATGTCAGGTTATTCAAGGAAAAAAATTAAAATTAGCTAAAAAAATTTTTAAATGGAAACAAAATTTGGGTTGAAAAAACATCAAAAACTGAAAAACAAAAATTAAAAATTAAAAAATTAAAAGAATAAAATATTACCTACATAAAGAAGAATTGGAATAAATTGATTGTTTTAATAAAATGGGAAGAAAATTCAAAAATGGTGAAAAAATTTTAATTTAAAAAAATGGTGAATTGGAAAAATTTAGAAACTTGGAAAAAATTAAGACGATTGGAAAATTTAAGAAATTTTACATGAAAAAGAATTAAAATAGGTACCACAAATTGATTTCAGTATTTGAAAATGAAAAAAAATTAGAGAAGATTAAAAACGAAAAAATTTGTAAATAAAAATATTAAAATACCTAAGATAAAATAAAAATTAATAAAAAATTGTAAAAATTGAAAAAAATCTGTATAAAAGAGATTTTGAATAAAAAATAAAAACTGAAAAAAACAAACAAAATAATAATATTGAAGAAAGTTTAAATAATATGATAAAGCAGAAATAAAGGTTCATAAAAATTCGAAGATAAGAAACGAATTACAAATCCAGTGAATGAAAAAACTCAAAAAATTTATACGAAATAGAATCGAAACAAAAATTGGTTGTACGATTTGGAAAAAAAATAAATAAAATGAGAAAAGAAGAAAATATTTCGATTTAAAAAAAACATAATTATGCTAAAAAAAAAAAAACAGCTGAAAAATTAAAACTCAAAAAATTGGAGAAATTAGAGAAAATTAAAAAAGAAAATTAAAATGCTTAGATCTAATTGGGTTTTAAAATTCTGTAAAAAATTTGAGGAAAACAAAAAGTATAAAAAATTGAAAAATCAACGAAATTTACTCATCTTCCTGGATATAGTACCTATACTAGGTACCTACTACATAAAAAATCAACATAAATTTCAAAATAAGGAAAAATTTCAAAAATTCAAAAAAAAAAACAAAAAGGAAAAAATTGATAAAAGTTGTTACCTATTAGATAATATTAAATTATTATTTTTTTAATGAAAAAAAATGTAGTTTTACATTAAAAAATGTAAGATGTATGTAATGTACCTACCTACTTTTGAACTGGTTTTTCAAGATTCAGGGCGAATATGAAAATTGAAAAAATAAGAAATTGAAAAATTCTTGTTAGTTTTAAAAATATTTAGGTATTTAAAAATTAAAAATTAAAAATATTTCAAAATTGAAGAAAGTTTGAATAAAAAAAGTTGAAATGAAAATTGATTCTAAAATTTAAAAAAAAAAAAATAAGAAGTATCGCAAAAATAAAAGAACAATATAGGCCTACGTTTTTATAAAAAAAAAATATATAAAACAATAAAAAAATTAAAATTGAAGAAATTTTACACATGAAATTTGAGATAAATTCTATATTGATTCTTCGAGTTTTTAAAAACATAGGTATCAATACAAAAAAAAAAAAAATTAGAAAATCCAATAAACCGAAAAATTGAAGAACTCTTATTGAAATTTGTTTACTATTTCAGAAAAATGAAGTAAAAAATAAAAAAGGAATTAAATGAGAAACGAAAAGCATTATTATTTTTTGTTGATAAATTTAAAAAAAATCAATAGTGAAATTTAAGAAATTTTTCTCCAAGAAATTAAATTCATCATGGAAATTTGAAATAAAAAATCAAAAGTTCAAGAACTGGAAAATTGATAAAACTTCACAAAAAATAATTTAAATGAATAGGTCAACGTGATGCTGCTTCAAGAAGGTGTCTTATACATAAAATTTTTAATTTTTAGGTCCGCTTTTTTTTTCAGTCAAAAACTAAGCATTTTCATTGTTTTCATCTGTAATTTAAGTTTAGGGTAAAAACAAAATGGAAGCTATTTTGATGAACAGGTCGTCACTGTCGTCCCCGAGCGGCACACTCGATCGATAATATCGGTAGATGTAACGTATCGATAAAAAATCGTTTGAAAATCTATAGATGTTCTCACGATATTATAAAGATTTATCGGTACAACTTCATAGGCAAAAAATCTAAAAACTATCGAATTCGATATTATTAAGATTTTATGACGATATTCGTCAACGATACTATCGACAAAGAATATTAAATTTATCGATACCGATTTTCCACCGATTTTGTGCAGATATTTGAAACTACATTATCGACAAAGAATATTAAATTTATCGAATTCGATTTTTTAACGATTTTGTAAAGATATTTAAAACTATATTATCGACAGATTATATGAAATTTCTCGACTTCGATATTTTACGGATTTTTTGACGACATTTGAAACTATATTATCGACAGATTATATTAAATTTATCGAATCCGATTTTTTACCGATTTTGTAAAGATATTTGAAACTATATTATCAACACATAATATGCAATTTCTCGAATTCGATTTTCTAACGATTGCGTGAAGATATTTAAAACTATATTATCGACACGTAATATGAAATTTCTCGATTTCGATTTTTTAACGATTTTGTGACGATATTTAAAACTTTATTATCGACACGTAATCTGAAATTTCTCGAATTCGATTTTTCAACGATTTTATGACGATATTTGAAACTATATTATCGACTCGTAATATGAAATTCCTCGAATTCGATTTTTCAACGATTTTGTGGCGATATTTGAAACTACATTATCGACAAATAATCTGAAATTTGTCGAACGATTTTTCAACGATTTTGTGACGATATTTGAAATTATTTCCAAATTGGTGAAAATTTTTCTAAGTCCAACACGTCTGGAAGTACTAAACTGCCTATTATAAGCGTTTTATTGCTAATTCCTCAACGATAAGGTATGGCATAGTGGTTAAGGAAGAGGATTACCATGCAGGAGGTAGATGGTTCAAGCCCCACGGGTGGCAGATTTTTAAAAATTTTTTTTGACTTTTTCTGAAATGATCCTCTTACCGTAACATGAATAATGTGTTTAGGCATAGTTTAATGTATTAATTATGCTAATTAAAGATTTTTAATTATAGAAAAAAGCTAGTAAAAGACGAAAAATCGGAATAAAAAATCGATAAAAAATCGACAGAATATCGAATTCGATAAAGTGTCGCGAAAGTTCCGCCTAAATCGTGAAATTATCTTTCGATATTATAGATATATTATCGATAATATATCTTACTATAATCTCGAAATTTTTGCTAACTATAATTCGTCGATAATCTATCTATATATCGAAAGATAATTTCACGATTTATGCGGAACTAACGCGACACTTTATCGAATTCGATATTCTGTCGATTTTTTATTTCGATAATTTGTCGATTGTGCTGCTCGGGTCAGTCCTTAAATTCCAAATTTCACTACAACTCTTTCAATATGTGTTTAAACAAAAAAAAAAAAAAAAAATGGTGATAACCAAATCTAAAGTAAATAATATTTGCAACAAAAAAAATTACATTCATTTTTTCAGAAAGTAAACGTTTGAAAAACCAAAAATCAAAATTAAAATAAAATTGTTGGTTATTGACTTTAAATTTCAGGAAAAAAAAAGAAAATGAAAAAAAAAATACACAAGCAAATTTAAATGAAATGAATTGGTTAGAAAATTTCAAGAAAATTGTAAAATGGGAAAAAATAAGAAATAAAAAAAATTATAAATTTTAGGAAAAAAATTGGAAATTGAAAAAAATAAAAATAAAAGATTTTTTTATAAAAAAGAATTTAAAATTATAAAAATCAGTTTCAAGATTTGAAAAAAAAAATAGAAAAAAGAAAAAAAATTATTAGTTTTGAACCAAAAATTACCACTTTGCATACCCCAAATCACACTTCGACACCCTCGAGTCGCACATATTACATTTTTTATTCTAAAAAAGATACCTAAACACAGTCATCATTACGCCTACACGCCTCCAAACATTATATTATCTGACGTAAGTAAAATTGAAATACCATATGAATTTCGCCTACCCCAGCCATAGATAATTTTCCCCATATTCCGCACGTCCTCGTTAAATTTTAACGCACAATTCGCACCGTCACGTTATACGTGCTGCGAATACAAATGAGCCAAAGAGCTGGGAAAAAATATCATCGGACTTCTCTTGGCAGGTATTTCGCCATGTAAAGATATCTACCACACGAAGTTCACCGGAGCTGTTAAACCGCCTCTCACACCCACGATTTGCGAGGACTACTTCAAAAGTCACTCGAAGCGGTATGAAAATAAAAATATAGCTCGAAAAGGAAACTCGACTAGAATAAATTATAATGAAATCTTTTTCCATATTGATCGAGTAGGTGAGATAAAAGGACAGAAGGACGATTTAGAAATTTTTTCTCAGTCAGTCTTGGGAGACTGAAAAAATCCAATTCACATTCGTGTCTCTGAAACAGATTTTTCTTAATTTTCAAGCTGACTCGCCGAGTGCATATGGCACCATCGCAGTTGCAAGTTGCATTTTCGCATTTATCCGCGTTAAAAAATAATTACACCGATGTACCAGGGACCGATAAACTTGCCAGAGCAAAGATAACGAGATGAGAATTCGTTTCGTTCGGAAAAATAGCTGTTATATCTACCTCGAGTATTATGTTTTTTTTATACCTACGTATCAGACTGGCCCCAGAACAACAATACACGTTGCCCTGCGATATAAATTACAATTTACGAGCTTTATTTTATTTCATCCTCGTATAAAAAGGGTACGCTGGGAAACAACTTACCAGAGCTGAAACCCTTTCGAGGACTGTTTGCGATCACCATCGATCAAAGATTGAACTCGACTGTGATTAAAACTAATTTAATTTCGAGTCCATAAATCATAAAAGGTACCGTCGAGGTGCTCTAATCAAAGATAGCTAATGTTAATTTCGTATTTTAGCATTAATTGAGGGGTCTGGGTCTGAGCTGCGGTTCAGGTCTAATAATAAAATTTCGGGGTACTGAAATTAAAAACTTTTCGCTTTAAATGGCATAACTGGGCTACTCTGCGATTCATCATTATAGTTAATGAAGCGCAGTCCATCTTAGCATTTCGCTTATAGTCTCGACAAAAGGCAAATTAATCATCTTTCTCGCACTACAAAGGCTCACCACTGAAAGCTAACTAGCTCGAGAGAGAGGGGTGCGGTGAAACGTCTAACAACTTCGTTAAATCCTTTTGACTGGCAAAGTGTCAAATTTGCTGAAAAAGTACGTCAGAAGAGAAAAGAAAAAGGCGATGCGTGCAAAAGCAGGCTCGTGGCTCGTGGCTGTCCATGTAGAAATGGCAAATTCCGAGCATTCCTTAAACGCCACTGGCTCGATTAGGTACGTACTACAATGAGTATCGTCATTTTATTTCATTAACTCTGGCTACTTTCTCCGAATCATTCGAATGGTCAATACCTTGGGGTGGAAAATACGTTTATTGTGCTCGCAGAAATTCACAATCGTTAAATGAAATAACCGCAATGGCCTAGTTTATGAGAAAATTCAGCTATTTCGCTTTCAAAAAATTTAATAAAGTGAGTACCTTTCTATCTTACCTACTCACATTAGGAATTATTCCTATGCAAGCACCTACTACCTACTTCATTTTTGCGTTTTTAGCTGATTTTTTAAGAATAAAACAGTGAGAACGGTCAGCATGAGGCAGCAAGAATAATTACGTCAGCTGCATTTATTATTCTTCAAAATTATTTTACAATTTTCAACATTTTGTAAATTATCAAAGTCACAAAATTAAAAATTTTGTAATGAAATTTTAATAGATTTAAAACCAATTTCAAACTTCAACAAAAATATGAAAATTAAAATTTTTAAATATTATTAAATCACTGAAATTGAACCAATTTTTCAAAATTTCGTCAATTTTCAAAATTTAGAATCAATTTCAAAAAAAAAAAAAAAATCAAGAGAAAATATTTTCAAAATTTGGAAGACAACGTTTTTTCATTTTTCAAAGTTTTCTTTAAAATTTGATCAGCTTCTGAATTTAATAAATATTCAAAACTTTGACAAAATGTCCAAAAAAATAAATTTTTAATTTTAATAAATTTTTGTAATTTACCTACTAAATTAAGTACTTATTAAGTGAAATTTAACAATTAAAAAATTTCAAAATTTCAGTAAAATTCAGCTAATTTTCAAAAGAATTGAGAACTTTAATTGTAAAAATGATTTTAATTTCAATAAATTTTAAAAAAGGTAAAAATTTAAAATTTTTGTAATTGGGCCTATAATTCCAAAATTTGACAGGTTTTCAAAATTTAGATAAAATTAAATCGATATTATTTGCAATAATACTTACTCAATTGGATTTTTTCAAAATAAATTTAGTGAAAATTCATAATTTTTAAATTTAAATCAATTTCAAAATTTTCTAAACTGCACTAAACTTGTATTTAAAAAATTTAATTTTTGAAATTTAGTTCTTTTTACAATTTTGGAAATTAGCTAGATTTTCAAACTGTAGATAGCTCCTGAATTATTGAAATTTCATAAGTATTTCTTAGTTTTAGTAAGTACCTAAATTCGTAAAATCAGAACAATTTTTAAATTCCAAGAAATTGAAAAAATAAATTTATCTACATTATATTTTTCAAAATAATTATGATGAAAATTTAAAATTTATAAAATTCTACCAATTTCGAAAATGGACTAGTTTTTTAAACTCAGCTTAAAATATACAAAATCAAAAAAATAATAATAATAAGTTTGATATAATAATTTTGAAAATATTCAAAATTTTGTTACTTTCAAACTTGAATAAATTTTCAAAATTAGGTCGATTTTTCAAGTTCAAAAAAATTTAAAAAGTTCAATTCCTTGGAATTTAGTGAATTTCTCAAAATTTCAAAATATAAGAAAAATAAGCTTCTTTGAAATTCGACCAATTTTTAAAATTCAGCAAAAATAAAATGAAAATTCATAGCGTCAATTTCTGAAAATTCAAATTTAGTGAATTTCTCAAAATTTCAAAATATAAGAAAAATAAGCTTCTTTGAAATTCGACCAATTTTTAAAATTCAGCAAAAATAAAATGAAAATTCATAGCGTCAATTTCTGAAAATTCAAATTTTCACAACTTGATGAAATTTGAAAACTTACAAGTTTTTTAAATTTCAATTACATGATCAGAATGAGAACAACTTTCAAAATTTACAAGATTTAAAATTTAGTTTGCTCAATTTTCATAATTTTGAAAAATTAGGTGATTTTTTTTTTACTTTTTGACTAGACCTATTAAATCATTAGAATCCTCAAAATTGGGTAATTTTTGAATTATAACAAATTCGTAAAATTAAGGTTAATTTTAAAAAAATTCAAGAAGGACAATTTCCAATATTCAGTCAAGTCATACAATCCTCCAAATTCGTAAAGATAAATTTGGAATTCGATGAGAAATTTTGATTTTCAAATAAATTTTGAAATGAGATTTATTTTTCCAATTTGGCAAATTTTTAAAATTCAGGTCAATTTGAAAAAAATATGAAAGGTCAATTCTCAATTTTTACAAATTCTCAAAATTTGTCAAGAAAATCTTAATATAAATAAAAAATTTTAAATTTTATAATTTTTTCAAATTCTGTCAATTTTTTTAATTCAGCTCAATTTAAAAAACAAGTAAAGCCCGAATTTTTATACTTTGGTTAATTTCTATAATTTAAAAAAAATGAAAGTACCAAACTATTAAAATTTATTTTTTTAAATTCAGTAAATCTTCAGAACTTGTTGAAAATTCAAATTTTACAAAATATTTTGAAGTAGGATAAAAAAAAGCAATAAAAAAAATAATAGTTAACATCGAGAATTAAAAAATTGAAAATTAGGTACCAGGTAGTAAAAAATTATGAAAAATGTTTTTGAAATAAAAATTTTTGGATCAATATTAGAAATTTGATCGTTTTTTATAATTCAAAAGTTTTGCAAATTCAACCCAAGTTTTTAGTTTTCTGAAAAAATTTTAATTCTTAAATTTTAATAATTTTTTTAAATTGGAACAATTTCAAAAACTTGACCAATTTTTAGAATTTAAAAATAGTTATTAAAATTCAATCAAGTTTTCAATTTTCAAAAAATCAATTTTCGAAATGTGTGATAATTTTTTTTCAATTATTTTTAAAATTTAGCGAATTTCCAAAATTTGGCAATTATTACCCTATGGATACCTAATCTGAATTTACCTACGTAAAGGAACCACCTCTCACACCCCAACTCACCCTGTTGGATTACATTTAACAACCGAAGTTTCGAAAGTCAAAAATCACATCAAATGGACCAATTTTTTAAATCCTTTTTTCAAAACTTTTTCCGAATCGAAAAAAAAACTCATAAAACAACAGTTCGACTCACTCACACGTAAGATAACTTGTTCCAGGACCTGCTCGAGCAACCGTGCGAACCTTTTAAATAATTAATTCAACTAATCGGGTACGTTTTTCGTTTTAAACTTTTAAAATTCGTATTGCTTTCTTCGCTTAAATAAGTTTCTAGTTCTTTTTATCTCGCCACCCAAGTACTTTATTAACGGCTTAAATATTTCTCACACAGAACGAAGCTCGCTCGCAAATGAATAGGAAACTTTTTTCTGCCACGCTTATCCATCCTTCCACTTGAGAACGAAATTCTTATTAAAAATTACATCTTCCAGAGAACAACCTTATCGCGTTTGTTTTTCACAAGTAGAACAAAAAAGAGACAGAATAGACTAAAAAAAAAACTTGAGTATTTTTTTTTATCCGTTCAGTTGAAGTGTTTCGCGTAATAAAGATGTATACTTTTTTATTCACATTCGTAGAAAGGAACCCATTACGCCTACTTTTTACTCTTTTTTTTCGCCTCTTGACGCAAATTCCTACGCTAATTTATCGATAATTCGATATGATAAACCGAGGAAGTTAAGTATACGTAACTACGTATTTTTCAAGGTGATTTTTTTTTCAGCACTTTGGATCAACTCGTAAGTTATCGTTATAGTACTTTTACAGTATAAACTTAAGTTACGTTGGGTTATGATGAAAAAAAAACAACAAAGAGACTTCTAAAGTGGATTCGAATAACAAAAAATTTAATGATGAACGTGTTTCCTTCATTTTTTATGTCGATTCGTGACCAACAATCAAACGAACACGATCAACTTTGGGTTTTTCCCCAACAGTCGAGTGGTTTTCGTGTGTACGAATAATCGTTAAAAATTTTCAGTGTTTTTGTAATTTTCTCGGTACGCTGCGCCGTCCGATAAACAGATATGCAACGTGCAACGTATAAGTTGCATTTATTGCGACGCAGTCGGTATATTATGGTTATCTGATGTTTAAGGTTACGCAGTTAAATATACGTTTTGGTTTATTTTAGCGTGTTTTATTATTGCTTTTATGTTGTTTTATTCAAACGTAGCTCTAGTCGTATACTTTTTTTTAGTATCTACTATAACGAGCGAATTTTATTTCAGTGATAAGAACTTCATTTTCTTGTATTTTTCTCGTTCGATTATGAGGGCTTCACTTGGTCTGGAGAAGCAGAAAATTTGTAGGAAATTTCCAAAAGCTCCTAGTGGGATTGAGCTGAATTTTTCCAAGTCCAAAACTATATAAACGCCTAATATGTGAAATTAGAGAGGAGGGAAGGGTCCAATCGAAATTTTTATTATAACCAAACTTATTTTTAGGATCTTAATCTACAACTTTTGTTTGAAATTTTTTTCAATTTAACCTCTCTCTCCCTCCCATTTTTTAATATCAAGTGTCTTCGTACTAATATGCAAAATTAGAGAGGAAGGAAGGGTCCAATTGAAATTCTTATAATAACCAAGATTATTTCTAGGATCTTAATCTAAATCTTTTGTTTGAAAATTTTTTCAATTCAACCCTTACCTCTCCCCAATTTTTAATAATGAATATCTATATGTTTATTATGAAAAATTAGAGAAGAGGGAGAGTTCCAATTGAAAAAATTTTCAAACAAAAGTTGTAGATTAAGATCCTAAAAATAAGTTTGATGATTATAAAAATTTCGACTGGACCCTTCCCTCTCCTCTAATTTCGCATATTAGTACAAAGACACTCGATATTAAAAAACGGAAGGAAGGGAGGAAGGGAGGGAGGGAGGGGTTGGATTAAAATTTTTTTCAAAGAAAATTTGTAGAATAAGATCGTAAAAATAATTTTGGTTATTATAAAAATTTCCAATTGGACCTCCTCCCTTCTCTCCAATTTCGTGTATTAGGCGTTTATATAGGGTGTCCCGTCACCAGTTAGCACCCCTTCACCAGCTATATAGTCAACTCAAACTAAGCCTATGTATGCATGTTTGCCGACCCTGTGGATTACAGGGACAGAGATATGTCCAACTGAAGAAAAAAAATTCAGTTTCGTTTCAGATTTTTAACTATTATGCGTTACTCGACAACCAATATAACATGTCAATTTTTGTACTAGAATAAGTCTGTATGACAAAAAATGATATTTTTAGATTTTCAAATAAGGAATTTTTTGTGTTTTTAAAATTTTGAGCGTTTTTTTAAAATTTTCAACCAAAAATTCTGAAGAAATCCTTCTCAAAAAAAAGACATTTCAACTTTGTGTGTCGTTGTTATTATTTAAAAAAAAAAAAAAATTGAAAAATTGAAACTATTTCTTCACGAAATATAATTTGTTCAAATACCTATTCAAAAAAAAAATCTCCACCCTGATCCTATAAGTAAAATTTCTTTTAAAAAATTTTCTAATAATTTTTTTGCTACAAAAATTTATTTGCAAAATGTTTGAAAGAGCAAAAGAAAATTGATTGCATTTTTTTCGTAAAATACTTTTTTGAATTTCCAACAAAATGTTTTAAAGAAATTTTCTGCAATTTTTTTTTTTTTGAAAATGCAATAAATTTTAAATAAGTTTTCAATGCTGTCGTTGTCATTGTTCTTTTCTTCTACACAAAGTCAATTTCTATGCTTTTTCTAAAACCTGAAATGGAACGAAAAAACGTTTTTTTCTCCTCGTTATTTTTAAAAGTTGAAGTTTCATTTCGATTTTCGTTTTTTTTTTTTTTTTGCTCATTTCAGATTTAGAAAAAAAACAGAGAAGTACCTACCTTATGCAAAAAAGAGTGTGACTTTTTCGAAAATGAAAATTAAATTCAATGTTTTTACCGAAACGAGAAAAAAGTTTTCAGGGCTAAAAATCGAGTTAATTTCCTTCGGTACCTATTCAGATTTCCTCGGCTTCGTAATAACTGAAAAACACGTTTTTTCAATACCATAACAAAGCTTATTTTAATTATAATCTCAAATTCAGAGCACTATTATTTCGACTCTCGGAAAAAATATCCGGCATTTTCCTCTTACTTATCACGTCAGTTAGAAGCGTAAACTTCTTAATTGTTTGAATGAAATTTCATCCGGACGACTGAATTAATACGTACAAGACCTCGATGTCTCGCAGAAAATTTTCAACTGCGGATGACATTTGAGAAGCTTTAATGTAGGTACCTTTCATTCATAACCGAGCAAGTCGCTTTACGAATTTTTCAATGGTTTCCAACCAACATCGCAGCTATCTCCTTCTCGCCTAAGATTGGTACTTATAGCGAATAAACCGTACCCCGGTGGGGGGGGGGGTCTTTGACCGTAAGTATCCATAAAATTTACACCTTATTTTTTACAATTTGCTTAAAATTTTAATACCCAGTAGGTACGCATTATGTTGACTTTGAAGAAGATGAAGGAGTCTATCGAGATTTCTATGTTGAAACACCAAAAAAATTATTTCTGGTGAAAAAATAAAAACGAGAAATTGAAAAAAATACGAACATTCTGTAATCCAAAAAAATTAAAAGATTATTTACTACACAAAAATTGAGCTTTAGCTAAAAGAAAATGTACTTACTTCACCAAAAAAAAAAAAAAAAAAATTTCTTATTTAAAAAAAACTTGAAAATTTTTTATTTTAATTTCAAAAAAAATTGAAAAATTTTCTATATAAGGTACCTATAAAATTGAGAAATTATTTTTCTTTTCAATAAAATTGAAAGACTTTTTATAAAAAATTTTAAAAAGTTGAAAAATTGATTTACCTACGTATTCCAATAAAATGGGAATTTTTTATACCCAGGTGTTCCAAAAAATTGAAAGATTTCTCATTACAAAGAAAATAATAATAATTTTTTTTATCCAGAAGAATTAACTTTTTTTTTAATGAAAAATATTTTTTCTTTTAATAAAATTATAACTTTCATGGTGCAAAAATTTTTTAAAAAATTCAAAAAATAAGGAAATGTAGATTCCAAAAAAATCCAGAATTTTTTCAAGTGATTCCAAAAATTACTTAAAAGATTTCTTATTAAATTTTTTTTTAAAAATTAAAAAAAGTAGGTACCTAATCAAAAAAAAATAATAATAAAATAAAATATTATTTACACATGTTACACAAAAATTGAGTTTTTTTTATACCTACTTGAATAAAAAATGTTCTTTACCTACCAAAAAAAAATTTAAAAAATTTTAATAAAAAAAATCAAGAAATTTTGTTTTGTTTCGATTTGAAATTTTTTTTCGTTACGTTTCGTTTCGTTTTTACAACCCTGGTAATTATTGCTCAATTTTTCTTTTAAAAAAATGAGAAATTTTTTACCGTAGAAAATCGAGAAATAAATTTTCTTTTCAATGAAATTGAAAGACTTCTTTTTTATTTTTAAAAAGATGAAAAATTGCTTTACCTAGGTAGGTACCTAGACCTACTCAAAAAAGAAACAAGAATGTTTTATACAAATTAAAGGTTCACAAAGTTGAAATATTTCTCATTCCAAAAAAAAAAAAAAAGATAAATTTTTTTCTCAGAAGAGCCCATTTTATTTTATTTTATTTTTAATTGAAAATATTTTTTCTTCCAATAAAATAAGAACTTTCATGCTGCAGAAAATTGAAAAAAAAATCCAAAAAATTAGGAATTTTTTTGAATCATGAATTTTTTTAAGTGATTCCAAAAATTAAAAATTTCTTATTTATGAAATAAATGAAAAATAAATTTATTCAAAAAACACGTGAAATAAAAAAATGAAAAATTTCTTATTCAAAAAAACTTGAGACATTTTTATTTTCATTTTAAAAAAAAAATACGATTTTTTTTCTCCAAAAAAATTGAGAAATTTTCTATGACTAAAATTGAATTTTTTTTCTTTGCAATAAAATTGAAGAAAAAAAAATTTATGAAAATTCTTTAAAAATATGGAAAATTCTTTTGCTTACATTTTTAAAAAAATGAGAATTTTTTATAAATAATGTTCCAGAAAATTAAAAGATTTCTCATTCCAAAAAAAATAAATACGTATACTCATTATAAACTTTTTCTCAAAAAAAAAAAAAAAAAAAAAAAAAAGAAATACCTACTAATACACCAAATGAATTGAAAATTTTGGTACATTTTGCAACTGTACTAATAGATACCATTCCTCAAAACATTACGGTTCTTGTTAAATTGCATCGAGGGAAATGTATCTACAGGACGAATATCAAGAGCATTGGAATTTATACCGAATGGCGAATACGAAGCCATCTGTCTCCGATACTAATGCACGTATAAGCGTATTCGTCGCACATACCGATTAAAACCATAGCTTAATTGATGGGCAAACAGTCGAAAGCCATTTATCACCGAACTCGCAATCATTTGGGAAGTCCGCCATCCATGCATAAAATTCCCAATTACATTCCTTTTTACCAATGGTGTACCTAATGTTGTACAAATGTTTACACTTTGTAAACATTAATAAATACACAATTACGTACACAGCTCCACACCACGTATACATTATCGCTGGCGTATTTGTACATTATATAAAGTACCCACTCGAACGCCATACTACAATATACAGATACAAAATTACCCTCATAAGGATGAAGGGATTTAAACGAGGAAAACTCGTACATACAAATACGTGGAATTTGAAACGCACCTATAATCGATACACATTTCCAATTTGATTGACAAACGCGTTAACTCGCTGAATTCGTTTTTCCACAACATGCATTCGACTATACAACGCAACAACTTCTCTTACTTTATTAACTTTCTTCTCATTAATAATTCACCGCTTGTCTCATTCCGCATCCGAAAAGCTCGCCAGCTCCGCAACCATTCTTTTCGAATAAAGGAAGCTACGTCTCCTTTTGTATTCGAGATGAAGAATGAATTCAACTGTCCAACTCTTGTGTCCGTTAATCGAAGCCCTTTTCTCGTTCTACAACGTTCGAAGTCTCTCAAGTTTTCAACTTTAAATGTAGGTGCCTGTTTTGTCAACTTAAACACTGGTATCGCTTTAATAAGTATCGAAATTTCTAAGTTTGGTAAAATTCTAATCTTTCAAGTTATAAACAAGGTAACATAACAACTGTTGCAAAGACTGTGCTGAATACACAGTAATGTTGAGCGATGATAAACAGGACGAAAGGGGAATTTTAATTGGAAAACACTTCTCACGGCAAAGGGCGTTTTCTGGTAAGATGATGAAATCCGCACCTGCACCAATTTTGATAATAGTCACCCAAAATTTTGGTATTGAAGTAAAATCACCTCAAAATTTTTTTGACCTCCTACCCCCACTCCACAGAAAATTGACATTATGTAGGGGTATGCGCGAAAATTTTTTTAAAAAATCTTGTATTTTCTCGGTTTTCCAGGGAGTTGAAAATTTCAAAAATTCGCCAAAAATAGAGGGGAGTGTGGCTCCAAAAATGTTTCCCCTCAAAAGTTTCGTTACACCTCGTTTTCCAGACCTCCTAAGAGAAGTAAAACATGGTCAAAAAAATTAAAAACCAACAAAAACACGTTTTTCGTCAATTATCTGCCATTTTTAGATTTTCTCAAGTTTTTGGAATGAAAATGCCTTCACTCGAATAAAGTCGTTCGGTTTATATAATATGTAGTATATGTGGGATTTATTTTCGTATGAAGAGATTTGATGATTCGATGAAAATTATTGACATCGTTGTCGTTACGACTGCCATTCCGAGGTCGGATTATTCTTTGTCATCATGGTGCGTGTATTTGTGTGTGGCCGAATTTAGAGTAAAGCCTTCCAACCAGTAACTATGACACTTATGATAATTGGATGTAAGTATGTTTGCCTAACCTCTGTACTGCAGGGGCTCAGTTGTGCTCATCGAACTTTTTACTTTCCGAACAGCGCGTAGCGTTGTAAGGAAAGTATTGTTTTCGGTGCGAAATGCGTTTTCACGAATATTGCACTTAGACAAATTTTGACTTCGTACAAATTTGTTTTGAACAATTTCCAGATGATGTTCCGTATGTATGTGTGTATGTGTGTGTGTGTGTGTGTGTGTGTGTGTGTGTGTGTGTGTGTGTGTGTGTGTGTATGTGTGGGTGTGTGTGTGTGTGTATGTGTGTGTGTATGTGTGTGTGTGTATGCAGAAAAATTTGTTAACACGATTCCAATCGCCCTAATTGAGATATCTCGTTGAAATTCGGCGATGAGTAGTGGTTTATATAAACGAAGGCTACGCAAGAATTTGGGGCCTTTACGTTGAATAGAAAAAATTTTACGAGCGATTTATGCGAAAAATTTGTTAACACGATTCCAACCGCCCTAATTGAGATATCTCGTTGAAATTCGGCGATGAGTAGTGGTTTATATACGCGAAGGCTACGCAAGAATTTGGGGCCTTTACGTTGAATAGAAAAAATTTTACGAGCGATTTATGCGAAAGATCGTCGAGTTTCACATTTGTCGCGTTTTAGATGTCGATAAAGGGAACGGTTCAAGTGTTTATCTATATCCGGACATGTCCGCGGGTGTACCGGTTTGCTCTCCTTTCCCTAACATGCGCATTGCGCAATGCTTTGCATTTTTGTCTTATTCATGATAAGATGTACGGGTATTCGAATGGTTGTTTTGTTTACATCATCATGATATTTTTTCACGATTAATAATAATGGAGCAAGTGTGATTTTGCCGAATATTTTTGTGTCATGTTTAACTTTTTTCCGTGTAATTGCTGACGTTTTAAATACAAAAAATATTTTATAGTCGATTTTTTCACAAATATTCGATAATCAATTTTTTTTACATAATATTCGATGATCGATTTTTACAAATATTTTTTTGTTAATATTTTTTAAAATACTTTTTGATTCGGAAAGTTCGTGATGCTTGCATCACTGTTTATTTTTGAAGTTTTTGTTTTGGCAGAGTTTTTTTTAGCTTCTCGACTTTGGTATTCGAATAGGAGGGGAGGGAGGGGTCCAATCGAAATTTTTGTAATGACTAAAATTATTTTTAGGACTTGCAGCTACAACTTTTGTATGAAAATTTTTTCAATTGGACCTCTCCCTCTCCACCAATTTTGCATAACACTCCGAAGGGACAAATTAAAAATTAGAGGAGGGAGGAGAAAGGGGCACACTGAAAATTTTTCAAAATAAGAGTTGTAGATTAAGATCCTAAAAATAATTTTGGTTATTATAAAAATTTCGATCGAATCCCCCCCCCCCCTTTCCTTCGATTTCACATAACATCAGGTAGATACTTTTTCAAAATTAGAGGAGGGGTTCAATTGAAAAAATTTTCAAACAAAAGTTGTAGATTGAGGTCCTAAAAATAATTTTTGTTTTTATAAAATTTTCGATTGCACTCTTTCTTCTTCACCATTTCGCATAATATGACTTAGATTTTTAGGTATATACCTATATTCTTAGTAATAAGTATAAATATCTAGGTAAGTCATATTATGCGAAATTGGCGGAGAAGAAAGTCCAATCGAAAATTTTATAATAACCAAAATTATTTCTAGGACCTCAATCCACAACTTTTTGTCGAAATTTTTTTAAAATGACTCTCTCTACCTTTACCAATTTTTAGTAATTTACTGAAAATTGGATTAGTTACCCAATATTTTTGGAAGACATTGAATTACACAAGTTAAAAAAAAATGTGTTTGTACACAGTTGGAAAAAAAAAATAAAAATAAAAATAGAGAAAAAAAGGTGCAAAAAATTGAAAAAATTCAATTCAGTTTGCAAAAAATTTTAAAAAGATGTGTTTGTACCTGTTTTTTCTAAAAATGTGTTTGCACGAAACTTTTCAAAATCGATGTTTGAACACAAGTTGAAAAAAATGTGTTTACAAAATTTCAAAAATTTTGAATTCACAAAATATTGAAAAAAATTATTTTTTCACCGAGTTAAAAAAAATGCGTTTGCACAAAATTTCAAAAAAGTTTGATTTGCACAAATTTGAAAAAATTTTTGCACTCATTAAAAAAATGTTTTTGCGTAATTCAGTAGGTATTTGAAAAAAATATGTTTTTGCAAAATTTCAAAAACTGTGAATCCAAATTTAAAAAAAAAAATTTCAAATATGTTTGAACAAAATTTTAAAAAAATTGTGTTTTAACAAAATTTTCATAACGTTGTTCTTGCACCAATTTTTTCAAGAAATGTGTTTGCACAAACTATTGAAAAGTGCATTTGCATAGAATTTCATAATAGTAATTTACTAAAAATTGGTAGAGGTAGTGGGGGCCAATTGAAAAATTTTCAAAACAAAAATTGTAGCTTGAAGTCCTGGACAAATGATTTTGGTTATTACAAAACTTTAAATTTTGAATACCAAGTATATCCACGTACACTTGATAAAATTCAACCCTAATGTGACCGTTCACGAAAGAAGGGACCTAGTGTATGAAAATCCCATTTCGAGATAAACGCGTTTAAAGTTTTAACTTATGCGCGAATTGGTTTTAATCGCCACCAATCCTGATGAAACTTCATTCTCGACTAGATTCAACATATTAGTATACGCTGAGAAAGTTTTGTGATGTTATATCGATATTTAGTGTGAATTTGATGACATTTAGTGGGGCTATAACGGTTTTTTTCCGAAATTCGGTCATCCATGAAAAAAGGGACCTAGTGTAAAAAAATCTAAATTTTCAACTTATGTGCAAATTTCATTTACTCTGACGTATGATAATTATATTAAGCTTCATTCGCGACTAGATTCAACTTATTAGGATATTGTGAGCGAGTTTCGTGACCATATATCGCTAAAAGTGTGAATTCGAGACACTAGGTCCCTTTTTTCATGGATTTTAAAAATTGAATAAAAATGAAGATTTTGAGTACAAAAAGGGGTTTTGTGGGGTCATTTTTGAAGTTAGAGACCTGGGAGAAGTTTTGATCGATAGATAAGACTTCAGAGATACCGAATCCGTTCATAAGTCATTTCACCCAAAATGTGACACTAGGTCCCTTTTTTCATGGACGGTCACCCTTGCTGAATTTGTGAAAATTTTTATTTTCAGTAAATTTCAAAAAATGACAATTTGCATTTAAATATTGACAAAGGCTACCATTTGATCCAATAAAAAATCCTACCCTCGTCGAATTTGTGAAAATTTTCATTTTCAGTAAATTTCAAATAATGGGAGAAGTTGCAAAATCGCATTTAGCCAATGAAAAAAGCTACCCTAAGATTCAATGCAAAATCCTCCTCTGGCTGAATTTGTAAAAATTTTAATTTTCAGGAAATTTCAAAAAATGGGAGTTTTTGCGAAATTGCATTTAACCAATAAAAAAAGCCACCCTAAGATCCAATGCAAAATCCTTCCCTGGCTGAATTTGTAAAAATTTTAATTTTCAGTAATTTTCAAAAAATGAGAAATAGCATTTAATCAATGACAAAGGCTACCCTAAGATCCAATGCAAAATCCAACTTTTACTGAATTTGTAAAAAAAATTATTTTCAGTAAATTTCAAAAAATGACAATTTACGTTTAATTAATGACAAAGGCTACCATTTGATCCAATGCAAAATCCTACCCTTACGTACTGATTTTGTAAAAATTTTAATTTTCAGTAATTTTCAAAAAATGAGAAATAGCATTTAATCAATGACAAAGGCTACCCTAAGATCCAATGCAAAATCCTAGGTACCCTTACTTAATTTGTAAAAAAAAAAAAATATTTTCAGTAAATTTCAAAAAACGGCAATTTGCATTTAATTAATGACAACAACGATCCACAGTAGACAATAGTGTCTATAACGAGCAAAATATTTGAAAAAACGTGTAAAAAAGGTGACTATTTTTTCTGTGATAACTCAAAAAGTTTCAGATTTTGGGCAAAATCATCGCTGAAGGGGTCTAAATCGGTGTAGTTTGACCGGCAGAACTCGAACTCGTGCACTGAAAGAAATGGGTTTTGAAATTTGGTAATCGTTCCTTTGTGTCAGGTAATTGTTCCCAAAAATTCGGTAATGGTTTACATTTTTCAAAAAATTTGTTAAATTCCCCAACATTCAAGGAACTATTCCTGAAAATTGGTAGTTGTTACCAGAAAACTTGGGTAATAATTACCTTCAAAAAATTACTGGGAATTATTACCTATGTATGAGGCATTTATTCTCAACTAACCAAGACTGCAACCCTGATAAAAAGTAATGATTGTGAATTCTTTCTTTATAATTACTTTTGAATCGTAATTGATGAATAAATTCTTCAAAACTGAGGTTTAATAAAAAAATTTCTTATTGAAGGCGATTGAGGTGAAATTGTGTAGAAAAAAAAATAGTTCAATGAAATTAAAGAATATTTATTCAAATCACAAAAGCATGGTTGTTTTTTTAAAACTATTTCCTCAGTCCTCACAATTCAAATAATTCGAAATCGACGAGCAAATTTTTCTTTTTCTATATTTCAACTAAATAATGTTACAGCGAATGGAAACTTCTGTCATCAAAGGCATAATAAAAATTGTGGACAAAATCAATTGGTCTGTATACTAATCTAACAAAATTATAAAATATGTTCCCAAGTTTATAATATACAAGTTTGATGAGAGTATGATGAGAGGTTTCTCAAACATTTTTTTCTTCTTCAAAATGATTATAAAAAAATCGTCAGGTTATTTCTTAAATTTTTGAAAATTTGAAACGTAGAATATTTTTAAAATTTTGTTCAAACATGAAGTATTCAAAATTGTGTCAATCACAAATTTCTCGATACTTTATTGAATCACGAATTTTTTGAAATTTTGTTAAAACACAATTTTTATTTAAAAAATAATAAACGCACATACTATTTCAATAATTTCTTGAAAAAATTCCAATTCGTTTAAAGTAATAAACCACAATTAAGCACTCAACCTTGAGTTTACAGGTTGGCAGAGTGGTTAAGGCGTTGGCTCTTCAAACGGAAGGTCCCGGGTTCGAATCCTACCAGATCCATCACCACGAAGAAAAAATTTCCGAGTTGGTAAACCATTACCGAATAAGTTGTGTAAATTTGGGACACGGTTTGAATTTCCTGAATCATTCCCCAACATAGGGGAATAATTCCCTCCGAGTTGGGAAACTAATACCAAAAAGTTGGGAAAAACTGGGACATGATTCGAAATTCGTGAATGATTCCCCAACACTGGGTAATAATTCCCTAGTTGTGTATGGGACGATTCCATTCGGTAGGAATGGAATTGTTCCTTATCATTATTGATTAATTCATTTTTGTAGGGTAATGGTCACCTTAAAATTTTAATAATAGTTGTCTTACATCAAGGAACGATTATTACCACTGTTGGGAAATCATTCACGAATTTCGCTCCATGTCTTAGTTTTTCCCAACTTTTTGGTAATGGTTACCAAATTATTTCTTTCAGTGTGATTAATTTTTTGATTTGATCATTTCATGCGATAACTGGAATTTTACTCTTGCAAAACTGGTAGAAAAAACCGAATTCGCGAAAAATGAACGAATTGAGGTGAAATTCGGGCAAATAGTGTACGAGTGAGTACTTATAGTGATGTGCTTTGAGGAAAAAGCTTTTTTTTAAACCAAATTTCACCATGCGTACACGAGTAAAATGTTGAAAAAACACGGGTTTTTGCCATTTTAGACAATTTCCACCACTTGGAAAAATCTGAAAAAATTCATGAAGATTCATAATAGGTATATCTAAGAACATAATATTGTAATTTTTTCGCGGTATGTGTGTATTTTTTTTGTCAAACTTTTCAAACCACGTTTTCAGGTCATTTTCATGGTCAAAAAAATCTGAAAAAATTGAGGTCATTCCACTCAAAACCCTCTCCTATACACCAAATTTCATTTCAATCGGTTGAAAAATGTTCGTAAACGATGAAAATAGTGGTTTTTGAGGTACCACCTCCCTAAAAAGGGGTGAAATTTCAAAATACGTCTTAAAATGGTTATTATAATAACCATTATTCAGTACAATTCGTGTATTATAATACACGAATTGTACTGAATAGTGCGAGCGTACAACCAAAACTCAATTTCACCCTGCGTACATGGGTAAAATGTAGAAAAAACACGAGTTTTTTCCATTTTAGGCAATTTCCACCACTCGGAAAAATCCCAAAAAATTCACGGCGGTTCAGAATACACCTAAAAACATATGGTAATTTTTTCGCGGTATGCGTGTATTTTTTTTTTTTTAAACGGCTGTCAAAGTTTTCAAAACGCATTTCAAGGTCATTTGCAAGGTCAAAAAAATCTGATAAAAATTGTGCATGTTGATACTTGAGACCCTCTACTATCTACCAAGTTTCACTTCAATCGGACAAAAAATGGCTGAGATAAGGCCGAAAAAGTGAAAACCATGTTTTTCGAGGTACCAGCCCCCTCGAGGGTGATGGGAATGTCACGATCCGTTCTAAAATCATCTTTTACCACTACAAAAAGATTTTTTGAAAAAAAATCGAAAATGGCGTCTGAGGCAGATTCACCCTATCTTATCCTGCATTCCTGCTATATAAGCCTTTGTTTGCTCGCTTTTTGTGGTACTTGGTTTTTGTGGTACTTGGTTTTTTTTCAATACAATTTTCTCAAAACAAATTAAAATTTTTTCCACATTGTGTTTCTATTTTGTTTTTCTGCAAAAGATGTTGGAAATATTTTTAATTTTTTATAGCGATTTTCTCATTTTCCACGCAAAGTGAATTTTTAATAAGAATTTCCTATTAATTAATTTGTTTTAACAGCGTTTTTTTGCATTTTTTTTTATTTTAATTTTTTTTTTCATAAAAAATTACCTAAAAAGTACCTTTTTTTTGTTGAATTTTTTGAGCAATTTTTTTTCGAATTCCACTCAAAAATCTATATTTTTTCATAACAATTTTTATTGATGATTTGTCAAACATTTTTTAAATAATTTTTTTATTTATAGATTTTTTGACGATTTTGTTCAGGACGAATTTTAAAATATTTTTTTAAATCTCCGTTTTTCAAAGACAAAATTTAAAAAAAAACAACTGATTCCCACAAAAGCTCATAAAATCAAAAAAAAAGAAGATTATTTAGAATTTGCTCAAACAAAAAATTGTTTTCAAACACAATTTTAAATTTTTTCCAAGCCTACAAGCAAGCCTAAAATTAATTGGTAAAATTAAAACAGACTTGTTTTAAATGAAAATTTCACTCGCATTTTTGAAGAAATTGCATTTAAATTTTTGGTTCAAAATTTTTAAAAATTATAATTTAAATTTAATTTTATTCATCTTAATTTTAAGCGATCTGCTTCATAGTTTTAAAAAAATGTAATTTTTTTTTTGTAGGTAGATATTATTTATGTAAAACACAATTTTTTTCATCTTGAACAAAAATTGGATTAAATTTGGAAAAATTTGATTTTCAATCAAAATGTATTTTTCGTAGGCATTTATTCCTTTTCAAAATAAAGTTAAGAAAAAAAATCCACGTTTAAATGAATGGCGCATAAATTCTTATTTTTGAAAATTTTCTCTCGAAAAAAATTTGACAAAATAGAGTTTCGGAATATTCCTACAATTAAAAAAAAAAAAAAAAAAGCATAGAATGGAACTAGAAAATGTAAATTCTGAATGAAAATACTTACATAAAATTTAAAAAATTGTTTTTGAATACAATTTGAAATTTTTCCATACCAAAAAATTGATGTAAAAAAAAGACCCACTTTCATAAAAAATTGTCGAAATTTAATTTTTATTAAAATTCTTGAAAATTCATACCCAATAAAAAAATTTTAAGTAACCAAACTGTTGTATAAAATTGGAAAAATTGGTTGAATTTTTAAATATAATTTTTTTTAAATCTTCGAACTGAAAACGGATAAAATTTGAAAAAATCATTTTCAATCAAAAAACTTTTTTTTTTCAAATAAGCTTCCAACGCCTAAATTTTTTAAAATTGAAAAATTCCTCATTTTTCGAAATAAGTAATTTTTAATTATTTTTTTTTTTAAATTAAAAATATTATTTTTGGGATTTATGAAAATGTTTACTTCTTAGGATATTTTTTCTGATTTCTTTGACCATTCTTCAATTTTTTGAAGAAAAAAAAATCCTGTATCTGAAAGTTTTTTTTTTAGATAGAATCAAGAAAATTTACTTATCATTTTTTTTTTTTTTTTGAATAAACAAATTTCTCAATTTTTTGGAATAAATTATATTTCTTATTTTTCTTTTTTTTGAATGAAAAAATTCCTGAATTTTTTGGGGTACTAGGTAAGCCTTTTTTAAACCTTAAAAAAACCATCTCAATTTCTCAATTTTTTGGAAAAAATTTTATAACATTTTTTAGAAAAAGAAAAGAAACAATTTTTTTAAAAACCTATAATTATCTATTAACTTGAGGTTCCCTGAAGTAATATTGGACAGATCCTTTTTATTTTATGAGGATTAGAAATAATTAATTTCTTTTGAAAGTCAACTCATTTTATAGTTCCACTTCTAATTTTATGAAAAAAATTAATCAAAATTCTCGTAAATAGTTTCATTTTTTTAGAAGTAGAAATAAAAATCATCTTCAACGAGCGAGTAAGCGAAGAAATGAAACGAATGCATTTTTTCACAAGTTACATTACAAGATTATTTGTTAACAAAACGATGGTGGAAGTTATTATAATAATGGATGGTATTTTCTTCGATAATTATTCTCGTTTAATCGACCATAAAAATTTCGAATTTTCAATCGTCGTAAAAAATGTCATCGACGATAAGCTTCAATTGTACACAATTACTGGCGCATACCTGTTGATTTTTTATTTCTCAATCGTCATTTTAAAGAACAATCAATTTTCTAATCGCAGATAAAAAATAGTCAACTAGAAATTTACGTCGAGCGAATTTCAAAGTATATAAGAATGATGTCAATTCAATCATTATCAGTGATTTTCATATCGTGTTTCCGTTTCGAGTGAAATTAAGAGTGAAAAAAAAATGAAATTTAGAAGTATCATGATTCCATCTGGACATGCGAGTAAGTACCAAGTACATAATAGATATTTTTTTTAATTACAGTTTTACAAAAAAAAAAAAAAAAACAGCAAATAATAGTATTCAATGATCATTCGCAGTTATATTTCAAATCACAATGATACTCATATTAAGTAAAGCTTATAAAAGCTTAGAGTCAGATTCGATTGTTAAATATGCTTCACTATTTGGCAGCAAAGTAGAGCCTTCGGAGTTGGAAGTTGTTTTACTAATAAATTCTCGGTAGGTATAAAATTATAGTTAAATATTTGGAAATACTTGGTAATCTATAATTATAGGACTTATTTTTAAAAAAATGAGCCGGAGTTCCATTCTTTTTTAGGCCTCCTTTTCCCTTTCACATCTTTGTAACTAAAGCTACAATTGAAAAATTTTTCAAACAAGAGTTGTAGATTGAGGTTCTTGGAATAATTTTGGTTATGACAAAAATTTCGATTGGACCCCTCCATCTCTTCCAATTTTGCATAAAACGTATGAGAATCGCCGAATCATTTTCATACGTTTTATGCAAAATTGGATTGGAGGGAGGGGTCCAATCGAAATTTATGTCATGACCAAAATTATTCCAAGGACTTCAATCTACAACTTTTGTCTGAAATTTTTTTCAATTGGAGCTTTAGGTAAAATGATAAGGAAAAAATTGATAGGGGTGGACCCTCAATAAAGGGAAAACATGGAAAAGAAATAAATTGGAGGAGAAGAAGAGGTCTAATCGAAATTTTTGTAATGACAAAAATTATTCCAAGGACTTAAATCTACAATTTTTGTTTGAAAAATTTTTCAATTAGAGCTTTGCTTTGGGTACAAAGATATGAAAACTTTTTGGAAATGGGGTGGACTGTGAGGAAAGGGGAGCCTCAAAAAGTGAAACCCTAGCTCATTTTTAAAAAAAATACGTCCTGGTTTACGAATCAATCATAAAATCGCTTTTAACCTCTCGATCGCACGGAAGTGCCGTTAGAGACTCGACTAATTTTCTCAGAAATGTACGTAAATTTTTTGTAGAAATAATGTTGCGAGATTACTACAACTACAACTACCTGTACAGAGAAAAGATCTGACCTTATTGGATAAACAAATAAATCTCGAAAAACCATCGGTATTTTTAATCCACGGATTTCTATCAGACGGTCATGAAGAATGGTTAGGACGACTGGCCGAAGCTTACCTCAAACAAGTGAGGAATCTTTCCAGCAACCTCTTTAAAGTTCAGTCTGATAAGGTATTGAAAAGCTCGTCATGTCATTGGGTTTATTTTCAGAAAAATGTCAATGTATTTACAGTCGACTGGGGTTCCGGAGCCAACACTGGAGACTATTTCGCAGCAGTCGACAATGCACATAAGGTAGCCGCACAATTAAGCGAGTAAGTACATACAGGGTGTCCTTAGAGTTATGGATACCAGCTCAACATACGTACTTCTACTTACTATCCAAGTATGTGATACGTACTTTACATATCATCTTTCAAAAAATCAAAACTTTGTCATATCCTCAGCTTCATAAAACTTTTGACCGAGAAAACCAAGGCCAAAGCTTCACCCATTCATATAATTGGTCACAGTTTAGGAGCTCAAATTGCCGGACAAGTTGGCAAACAAATATCAATAATAGACAGAATAACGGGTGAAAATTTTATAAAAAACTATTCCTATCGATTGGGAAATTTTCAACAAAAATGTATCGAAATACGAATTTATTTTAGGTTTGGATCCTGCATTTCCGGGATTCTCTTCTCGTTCTCCAAGATTATCTAGTAATGATGCTGCTCATGTTGATGTGATCCACACAAGTCGCCGATTTGGCACTTTTGATCGTCTCGGTAACGTCGACGAGTAGTAATTTTATTCATTCGTTAATTTTTTAATCGTTATGCATACGATACAACATTTAATTTACCAGGTCACGTGGACATTTACATGAATGGTGGTATGATTCAACCTGGATGTCATGAAACCGATGCCCCGACGTGGTTAGATGAAGAGACATGTTCTCATAGCAGAGCAACAAGTTACCTTATCGAGTCGATTGAAAATCGTAAATGTCTTTTTGTAGCAAGTGAAACGACAGATAGAGCGGATAGGTATAGATTCCCAAATGATAAAATTTTTTCTTCGATAAGTCATTTCAATGAGAAACTTATATGTTTCGATGATTTTTATTTTTAGAGTACGATCTAAAGATTTTGATCCACGTGAAGATACAGTACTAGGATTGGATACGTTCAAGTTTCAGTCAAATGGAGTCTTTCATGTTACCACAAATGATGCGCCTCCTTATTGTAAAAGTTGATAAAAGAACAAAATTAAAAATATGGGAAATAATCTTCAACGGTATTACAAACTATTTTAGGAAATTGATTTTCAATAATAGGTACATATAAATTGTTTACATTTAAAAAAAATTGTAAGTATGCAAATAAAATTTGGAAAAATCTGTTTTGAAAACCTTTTTTTTTTTTTTTTTTTCTTTTGGTAACTAACACAAATTTGAAGAAAGTTTTCACTTAGGTACAAAAATTAGAAGAAGAAAAAAAACCTGATTCCCACAAAAGCTCATAAAATCAAAAAAAAGAAAGGATTTTTAAAAAATAAAATTTTAGAATTTGCTCAAACAAAAATGAAAAAAATTGTTGCAAACACAATTTTAAATTTTTTCCAAGCCTAAAATTAATTGGTAAAATTAAAACAGACTTGTTTTAAATAAAAATTTCACTGATCGCTTTTCTGGAGAAATTTCATTTAAATTTAATTCAAAATTTTTAAAAATTAGAATTGAAATTTAATTTTCATCCATATTTTAAGAAATCTGCTTCATAATTCTTAAAAAAAAATGTAAAATTTTTAAGTCAAACTCAATTTTTTTAACTCTTGAACAAAAATTGGATTATAATTCAGAAAAAAATGCACGTTCAAATGAATGACGCTCAAATTTTTATTTTTGAAAATTCTCTCTTGAAAAAAATTTGACAAATAGAAATACGTAGAACAGCATCCCTGCATATTCCTCCACATGCGACCTCCTTCTTCTGCCTTCGTCTCCCTTCGTGCTTGCTACCACATAATCTTCTCCCTTACTTCTTCCAAGCCTCTTTTTATTTATATAAAAAATATAGTTTTCGAATATCCCTAAATTTAAAAAAAAAATAGCATAGAATGAAACTAAAAAAATAAAAATTCTCAATGAAAATGCATAAAATTGAAAAACGTTGTTTTGAATTAAAAATTTTTCAGACCAAAAAATTTATGAAACGAATAGGTAGACTCACTTTCATTAAAATTCAATTTTTACTAAAATTTTTGAAAATTCATATCCAAATGAAATTTTAAGCAACCAAAGAATAAAACTGGAAAAATTAGTTGAATTTTTAAATACTATTTTGTAAGAAATCTTTGAACTGAATTCGGATAAAACTTAAAAAAACCATTTGCAATCAAAAGACAATTTTTTCATAATTTTGTGAAATAATAGCTATGTTTTTTTAACGCGGATTATTGCATAATCTGGATTTTGAGGGTTTGTGCTTTGTGAAAATCCATTCAATAATCTGCTATATGAGTAGATTATGAAAGTGGATTATGGATTCTACTGTGTTCTTATGCTTTGTTCTTGATAAAATTTTCAGAATAATTGATCAGAACATTTTCTAAACCTTGTTTCAAGAAGTAGATTCTTATAATCCATAATCCAGATTATGCATAATCCGCGTTAAAAAAACATAGCTAATCTTTCAATTCCTCAATTTTTTTAGAATAAAAAAGTTCAACTTCTTTGAAATACTTTTTTAAAAATAAATTTTCACATAAGTACCTACCTAATGGAAAAAAAATGTTGTATTTTTTTTAATAATTAATTTTTACAACTTAAAACATGGGAAAAAAGTGACAATTTTTCATGTTTTTCTGTGATAACTCAAAAAGTTTTCCTCTAACCAAGCTGTTATACCTTAATTAACTTTTCTAGATAAAAAAATGCTGCTCTTTTCAATGGCGCAAACCCCGCCCCTCTAGCTTACTCCAATCAACAGTTATGAGCGAATAATTTGTTGAAAAACGTTTGAAAAAAATCATGTAAATTTTTTTTCAATTCATTTTTCTCAAATAATTTTTTTCGGATGTTTTTCTACAAAAATAAACTACTCATACCTTTTGATACATTAAAAAAAATATTTAAGATATTTAAAAAAAAAAAAAATGTGATTTTTTTCAGACTTTTTTCAACAAATTATTCGCTCATAACTTTTGATTGGAGTAAGCTAGAGGGGCGGGGTTTGCGCTATTGAAAAGAGCAGCATTTTTTCATCTAGATAAGTTAATTATAACAGCTTGATTAGAGGAAAACTTTTTGAGTTATCACAGAAAAACATGAAAAATTGTCACTTTTTTCCCATGTTTTTTCAAATATTTTGCTCGGTATAGACTTCCTTGTCCCCCTACAAAAATTACCAGATGCATCAAAAAATTCTACACAAAATTTGCAATCCGATGCCGCAAAGCGCAACTTTATAACTATTGTAGTTGTCGAGAAGCGCAAGGTTGAAAACACTCGACGTAAGCGAAATTTTTTTTTATCGAAGAACATAACTCAGCTCCTGCAGTCCGGAGGTTAGGCAAAAATAACTACATCGACTCAACATGAGTTGCAAATTGGCCCATTTCGTAATGATTCTATGACCTTTCGAGCTATATTATAATTAATAAGTGAATGTAAGTGCAAATATCGTGTATATGGGAATTTAAATCAATATCGTGCCTTTAAATTAAACGTCTATTGATAGCTTCCGATGATGGCAGTGTCTGCGATTGTGATTGGACATGTAATATACTTCATGATACTTGAATGAATGACGTATTGAAGAGAAATGAATGGTTTGATTTCAGGCCAAGTTTCATTCTGATGAGATGTGGATTTTCTAATTGTATAATAATGTGTTTTTGAGATGATCTTCCTTCAGTCGGAGCTTAGTTTCATTCAGACATTTTCACAGGAGTGGTGTAGAGTGAGTTGTGGATGGGTGAATTGATTAGTGAAAAGTCAAAGATGAGATTTTAAATTCTTTTTTTTCAGTTTTTATTTTTTACAATTTTTTGCTTTCTAAAAATGAGCTGTCTCAGAATGTCTAATGGCCTCGCTGTGCTACAAAAAAACTTTTTTTCCCCTTTTCTTGTAGGTAGGTATCCACATTTTTTACGGTAGGTATGTATCTACCTTTTGAAATTGATGAAAATTCAAAATTTACCTAGTCATTCTATACTTAAATAAATTTACAAGGGGCTTCAGAATTTGGAAAAAATTCCAAAACTCGATAAAAATCGAAATTTTGGCCTTTTTTAATTTTACGAAATTTTTGAAAATGGGTCAATTTTTAAATTAGAAAATTTTAGGTATACAATTTTTGTACATCTTCAAAATTTGGAAAAAATTCAAAATTTCTTAGTTTTTGAATTTCAAAAATTGGGTAATCTTCCACATTGGCGGAGAAATTCAAAATTGGCAAAAAATTTAAAATTGATGAAAATTGAGTAATCTCAATTTTTAATTAATTTTTTGAATTTTCGAAATTGTTGGGTAGATTCTATATTGGTTAAAAAAATTGAAAATTTATAAAAATTAAGTAATTTTTCGGTTTTGATCAATTTTTACAAATTTAAATATTTTACTTGTCTTCAAAATTTGGAGAAAATTCAAAATTTCTCAATTTTTGAGTTTTCATAATTTTTTTGAATTTCCGAAATTTGGAGGTAAAATTCAAATTGGTTAAAAAAAATAAAAATTGATAAGAATTGAGTACTTAATTTTTCGGTTTTGATGAATTTTCAAAACTGGATCAATGTTTACAAATTTAAATATTTTTTTCGTCTTCAAAATTACTCAATTTTTGAATTTTCATAATTTTTTTGAACTGTCAAAATTAGCAGATAAAATTCAAATTGGTTAAAAAAATTAAAAATGTATAAAAATTGAAATTTTGTAATTTTTCAATATTGATGAATTTAAAAAATAAATAAAAAGTAGAAAAATCGAAATTTTCAATTTTGATGAATTTTTGCAATTGGACCAATGTTTACAAATTGAAATATTTTGGTTGTCTTCAAAATTTGGCGAAAAATCAAAAATTGACTGTTTCAAAATTTTCAATAAGTTTTCTAACTTTCATTTTTGTTTTTTCGATTTTCTGTAATCTTTGAAATTGAAAAAAAAATTGAAAACTCGATTTATGTAAGTTTGAATTTTAGTCATTTCATTCATTTTTAAATACCTACTCAGAATTCAGTGAACTTTTGAAATTTTTTAGAAAATTCAAAATTGAAAAAATGATAACGAATGATCAGCGATTTATTAATTTTAATAAATTTTCAATTCAGTTTTTAAGATTTGAGAATAGTTGATGTGGATTTTTTTCAAGTTGAATGCATTTGTAAAGTGGATTGATTTTTATTATTCCCAAATTTTTGTATCTTCAAAATTTTGCTGAAAAATCAACATTTAGTAATTTCTAAATTTTAATGAATTTTTGATGCTCGATCAATCAATTGAATTTTTCAAGTTTTGGAAATCTTCAAAATTTGGTGGAAATTCAAATTGAATTTTTACATAAAATTGAATCCATTTTTACAATATGAAATATTTTGGCTGTCTTCAAAATATAATTATGCTTAGTTAATATCTTGAAAACTTTCGATAAATTTTTCAAGGTTGATGAATTTTTCGCATTTTCAAATTTGTGAAAATTGATAAAAATTGAGATTTTGTCAACTTTTTAATTTTGATAAATTAAAAAAATTGCATCAGTTAACAGTTTTTTGAAATTTTAAAAGTCATCAAATCTCCAAGGTACGAGAAAAATTCAAAATTGTGAGACATTTTAAAATTCTATACAAATTAAAGGTTTGTAATTGAAGCACATAAGAAGTTCACATTTAATTCCTTATTATTGGTTTATTATTACATATGGATTCAGGGTGATAATTCGCATCTGACATACCTTTCATGACAATACGATTTACTTCTTCGAAGTAGACAAACTTCAAGCCTTTTTTCACAATGCGAACGATGTGATGGACGTAATATTACATTTGCATTTACAATAATTGTAATCGGAATAGGAAGAACGATAACAGCAATGAAGAAACCTAATCGCAGAAACTTCATTTTCCACAAAATTCAAAAAAAAATGTCGTGATTTTTTCAACTTGAGGTGCGAATGCAAAAAAAAATGTAAATTGTAGAAATAAAACTGTACACTCGCAATGAGTGAAATAAATAATTACTTAAATTCAAATGTTCCAAAAAACAATTATTTTTAATTGTTTTCTTAAACTAATATTTGGTTCACTATGTACTCCTTTATTCGTAACGTTTTTTTTTTTTTTTTTAAATTAAATTAATCCAAGGTAGGTCCTCTGTACAAATTGTTTCTTTAATTTTGTTTCAAGGCAAGATTTTGTGGGAAAATGGTGCTTATAATATGTAGTTAAGAGTGTAGGTAAATGTTGCAATTCTAATTCGAAATTATTACCTACCTATTACCTAATGCAATAGGCAATGAAATAATGTTCAGGATTTCCCAAAATTTTCAGTATTCACAGGGAAAATTTTGAGAAAGCTGAACAGTTGATCAGATGAAGTAAAAATATGTCAAACCTAGAAAAAATATTTTTATTTGCCATAGAACAGACATTTTTGATCCGTTTTTTTTTTTTTTTCAAGAAATAAGTATGTTATCAATGACACCTAAAAACACCAATTACCTACTGGAAACTGAAACACTAAAACAGAAAATGTTTTTTAAAGGAGTACTAGGTAGTTTAGATTAAAAAAATTGACTCTTGGGTGGTATGACTGCTACGTTAGGGTGGTTCATAATTTCATTTCTTTCGAAATGTCAGGGTTGACACTCTAAAAATGATTCTTCTGGTGTAAAATCAACTCCATAAAAAATGTTTCCTCAAAACAATTACTTTGAGTGGTGGTGTAGAGCCCCTTTTATTGAAAAAACGAAAAAAAATTTAATGATTTTTTTCAATTTTATTTTTTTTTAAACAAAATGGTCATCATTTACCCATCAAGATCATTTTCGGTGATTTTTAATATTTTTTTAAGGGGACATAAAAACACTTTTTTCACATTTTTTTGAAGAAAAAAAATTCTTGATCAAAGTAGTCTCAACATACAATTTATACCTATTTTTATCAAAAAAAAAAAAAAAAAAAACATGTAAGGCGATTTTTTGTGTAAAAATATGTACATTACCACTTTGAATAAAAAAAAAAATCGTTCTAGCTGATTTTTATTTTTATTTTTGTTTCATGTACCCTTAAAAAACTCGAAAAAAACGACACCAAAATCCGAGACTGAAATCCGACACCAAATTGTGTTAGGTTGGGTTACGTTACGTAGTTTAATTTTTTTTTTAAATAAAATGACTGTTAGACATTTTGTCTTTCATTCTAAAACTTGAAAAAAAATTTTATAATTGATCCATCAATCTATAAATTTTTTTAAATTTTCAAATCTTAATTATCACCTAAATGGTCTCGATAAAAAAATTAAAACGCAACTAAGGTACTTTAAAATTTGAAATTGGAAAAACGGACAGAGATGTTTTCTCAAAATTCAACGTAGATTCCGAATCTGCCATTGGTTTTGTTCGTAGAGCAATATTTATGGCACTATGAGCAGTTGAAAAGGTGCAAAAACCCCGATTTTCGCCACTTTGAACCCCTCCCGTACTCGCAAAAGCAAAAAAAAACGAAAAATGAGAAATTACTTTTTGTTTCTAGACCTAAACTATCGATTAAGCCTATTTTGGACCCGAACACAGAAAAAAGTTCAAAAATTGTTCCCTAGTGTAATTTAAAAATATTGATTTCTGCCAAAAATTTGTAATTTTTATTTTAAAATTTTTTTTTAATTTCTAATTTTTGATAAAATTTTAAATATTTATCTGGATTTTGAGAAATTTGGAAACTACAGTAGAATTTCGATTATACGAGTTGTTTGAGACGAAAAAAAATCGGATGTCGCGAAAAGTCGAATAATCGAGTAGGTACCTATCCGTTTAATTTTGGTAAAAATGCAACAAAAACTTCGTGTCTTGCAAAAATTTTAAAGAAATGATTGAGCAAACCCAGGAAACAACGAAAAAAACACACTGCGAATCACTTCGGATTTAGGTATCTAAAACAAATCAAATTTTTAAAAAAGAAATAATTTTAAAAAACATGAAATTTTTTTTCATTTTTTTAGATGCATTTTTTTAAAATCTTGGAATCGTTTTTAATTATATTTTTTGAATTGAAAAAAATCAACTTTTTGGAATAGAAAAAACTATTATCTAATTTTTCGGAACAAAATTTTCTATTTTTTTTTCGTGATTTTGGAACTTAATACTTGAGTAATTTTATATTTTTTTGAAGCAAAATAAATTTAGAATAAAAAAATTTACCTAATTTTATTATTGAACCAAATATTTAAATTATTTTTCTGGATTTTTGTATCATTTCTTATCATTTTTTTTCAAATAATTTTTTCCCACTTTTTCGAAACAATTTTAAAATAGAAAAATTTTATTTTTTAAATTTTTTTAGAAAATTCGGATTTTTTCAAAGCATTAATATTTTAAGGTTGTATGTGCAAAAATGATAATAAAACATCCACTGATTTTTGGACTTATCGAATAATCGAATGAAATCGTATGCAATTTTTTACTCCAATATTCGAGAAATCGGATATTTGAAAGTCGGATAATCGAAGTTCTACTGTATTTCCACTAAAGAATGTCTAAGACAAAAAAAAAAAAAAAAAAAAAAAACTTTATCCAAAAAATTTTTTTAAACAGAATTAAACAAAAATAATATTGGAAAATATTTTTTGAAAGTTATCTTGAAAAAAGCATCCAAAATTTTCAATTAAAAACAAAAAATAAAAATAAAAAAATTTTTGTCTCTAATTATTAAAGTTTTTAAAATTTTTATAAAAAAATTTTTTTTCAAAGTGAGAAAGTACAAATTACGAAATAATATACTTAGGTATTAAAAAAACTTTTGGCCTCTCCCGTGTAGCAATGGTCGACGTCGACATCTACATCGACAATAATAAAACCCCTTATTTTTACTTAAATCGACTCTTCCCGCCTTGCTGACTCTTTTGTGATCCATGAGAATGTTGGATTTGTCAAAATTTCCAACATTAGATTAAGAAAACGTCGACATGATACCTCGACAGGACGACATAAAATTCGACCGTCGATTAATTCATCAACATTACCATCCACAATTTTTCTTGATCAAATTTTCTGTTGAGCATATCAAAAAGTGTTTGAAATGGTTGGGAAAATGTTTTGTAAAGGAGAAAACACGATTTCTGCAAAACGAATCTACAAATTCTTCATTTTTTTCATAGCGTTGTTTTTCGATGATTTGTTGATGTAAAAGTCGATCGTCTCATCGACATCAGTGTCTACACTGTCGACCATTTTTCAGGTGACTTTTTTATTCTGTCGAGGTGTCGATGGTTTTGAAGATACATTTGTCGACGTCAAATCCAATGTCGACACATCATCGACTTCATTATGATCATTCTGAAAAAATCTATTGAGTAGATATAAATATTTTAGTCGATTTCTTTAATTTGTGAATTTTCGAAATTTTTTGAATTTATGAAATTGGTGGATTTACATTTTTTTGAATGTTTGTCCCATTAGGAGTTATTGACTGACCCCCCCCCCCCCCCCCAAAACAGCATTTATTCTTAATTCATTTTTTTCAGTTGAAGTTTCATTTTTCTATTTTTCTTATTTTTACCCCACTGAATAATTACAAAATTATGTTAATCTTCCTTCAAACAGAAATTTCAAAAAGTGTTGACAATTATTTTTTTTCAACAATGGGCAATTTTTGCTCAAAAAGAACCTTTTCTCCGATAACGATGATGACCTCTATTCGAAATTATCGTCTCAGTATGAAATTTGGCCAAGTTGAAGAACGCGTAAAATTCGTTTCGAGGCATATCGTTAATTAGATTTTCGATAACGCCGATTTCGAATCCCATAATTATTATTTTCAATACGAAATCATAACTTTACGAATACTCATTACTCGACCGCGTATTTCACTTACAAACGACCAGAAAATTTACATTCTCGAGTAATTTATTCGATTCTCTTGGTAACCTGCGGATAATAATACAGCAACTATTTCACATCGAATAATGTTTGTGACGATAATAGTTTCGCTTTTACAATTTCACGTATACCCAACAACCCAACGAGACCATTTATATCGCAACCCTTCAACTTGGCGATGGCATTCGAGCGTGAAAACTTAATAAAAACACCATAGCGAACTCCAATCATAAAGTAACTTGTACATAGTGTCCTTAGCCTCGCCTCTCTTTTTGCCTGTAACGAGAAAATATGCAAAATAAACGCTATTCCACCGTTGACTGGAGCTGGTAATAAATTTCGACGTAAATATTCTCGCCGTAGATAAGTACTTAAAAAAAAACTGCCCCGATAGTAAGTCCTAATAAAAGTCAATGTTGCGTGAAAAAACGTTGTTAATTTTTGGCTCGAGTTCGTGTCGTATATTTCGCAAAATTCTTCGACACCTTAAATCACTCGCGGATTCGTTACACACCGAGTTGGTATAATTTTTTTTTCTAGAGAAAGCCTGTTATCGGAAGTCAATCGAATACTTACAATATCCTAAAATAACAAAACTATATTAGCAATTCTTCGCCGAATAAAAGCAATAAAAATACTTCCCTCGATTGGAAATCTAATTTATTTCCTGATAAGGTTTTGCTGGCGCGCGGTGACGTAAATCAAATTAACACGGCCTTGAAAAGGCAGAAAAATCCGCCACTCGATTCGACGAAGAAACAAAAAAATAAATACGAATTACCCATACAAACGTCGAAAAACATTGAGATTTGATAAAGCTTCGGAAACCACCGATCCAATGTATTTTTGTGTATTATCCCAAAAAGAATGAAAATTTCGTTTCTATGGGTTTGCCTGTGAAAGCGAAGGTTAAAAATATGGCGTTATGATGACGGTTTATCGCCTCGAATTACTATGGCATTTGAGAACCTGAAAAGGCTACAGCTACTTTATCTTACTTACCTGAGATGTGAAAAAAAAAAAAAAAAAAAAAAAAAAAAACGCAACTGCGAGCCAACGAAATGAAGGTCTCGGGAGAGAGAGAGACGCTAACACGAGTTGAAAATATCATTTGTTTGGTGTACCAAAGAATCAAATTATATGATATTATACTCCCTTTTAAGGTGGATGTTTAACTAAGAAAAAAAAACACACTTCGGAGATAAATTTAGTAATAGGTGATTTTCCATTATTGTTATTGAAATAACGTACAGATGCTCTACATCACATCTCGAAAAAAAATTTGAAATTTGAAAGAACATTTTTAAAAAAATGAAATTTTCGACTAAAAATTATTTTTCAATTTTTTAAAAATAAAACTTTACTTTAAAAAAATATGAGAAAACCATTTGCCAAGTTCAACTAAATCATTGCAAATACATGAAAATTCTCTCTCAAATCATTCTTGATAATTATTAACCCTTCTGAAATATTCATCACTAAAACAAATTTCTCTTAAGTAGGTATACATAATTACTTTTTAATTTCATCAATTTTTTCACTCATTGGTAAGTAGTACTTCAGATTATTTCATTATTTCATATTTTTTTCAAAAAATTAGTGAAAAGGAATTTTCAAAAAATTAAACAGTAATTTTGAATTTAAAAAAAAGAATTGACAATTTTTTGAAAGAAATTAAAAAAAATACATAGGTACTAATACTTGAGAAATTTTTTGAAAAAATTGAATAAAATTTTGAATGTGACAAATTTCTTTATAACGTTTTTCACAAAAACTTAATGAGGATAATTTTGTAAGAAATTTTATACCTTTTTTTTTAAGAACTAGCAATTTGTTGGAGAAATTTTTTTAACAATAGTACCTACTTGATTATTTTGAAAAATAATTTTTTACCAGAACGACTTTTTTCAATGTTTCTAAAAAGGAATAAACAATTTTTTTAGATATGAGAAAATATTTTTGAGCATTTTTTTTCAACAATTTTTTCTTTAGAAGATTACTTTAGGATCAAGATTTAAAAAAAAATTTTAAATAAAATTTTTGAAATTTGTTTCAAAAAATTAATGGTAGATAATTTTTCTGAGAAATGTTTTCAAGACATATGTACTAACTACTTGAGAGATAATATTTATCAAAATATTGCTTTAATTGGAAAAAGTCCTCAAAAAAAATTCAGAACATTCCCTAAAATTTTTTATCATTTTTTTCAGAAAATTATTCTTTCATTTTTTTATGGACGATTTTTCGAAAAATAATTTTTCTATCGATTTTTTTTTAAATTGATAAATAAAAATAAAATAAAAAAAATTTCAACATTCATTTTTTATTGGTTTATTGAAAAGTCGACTCTCCAGGAAAATTTTCACCCAAAACAATAGTGTTTTACGTATAGATTTATTTTTTTGTTTTTCAACCAAAAATTTAATTTTTTAATTTGTGATTTGTGAATAAATACCTAATGGAGTAATAATTGTTGTTCTTTTTATTTCTCAAATGATCGCTCCATTAATATCTTCGTTTTGAATTTTTTCCAAAAATTTGTTTCAAAATGGCAAAAGGGTGAAAAAATGATAACAGTGACAAACGTGTCAAAAAGATAAAGAAAAAATATGAAATGATGATCGACTACTTTTGAGCACTGTGAGTTCCTTTGATTTTGATGGCATGTTGAAAACTTGAGAGAGCAATCTTTTAATATGAATAGGAGAAAAAAATGGAAAAATATGGAAAGTAAAAAAATAAAGAAGTAAAGAAAAAAAAAAGTAAAATTGGAAATAAGAAATTTTCTGGAAATTTTAATAAACGTGAAAAATAAATACTTGAAGCTTTCAGTGAAAATCAATGAATTAAGTTCAAAAATCTAAATCATCATCAAAAATTGAAAAAAATGAATAAATTGCAAACTAATTAGGTAGAATTATTATTAATTTAAAAAATGATAAAATTAGCAACCAAAAAAATAAACATTAGGTACTTGATGAGAAAAAAAATTCAACTCATTTTTATTATTAATTTCATTATCACAAGATTATCCTAAAATAAAAATTTCATTAAAAGGTAAAATTTGGAGAATTTCCAAAGTGTTGGTAATTTTTTGAAATTAAATTAATTTACTAAAACTAAGCTAAATTTTCTAAATTTCCAAAAAATCGAAGTTTGGCATTACAATAATTTAAAAAATTTGAAAAAAGTTCGAAATTTTAGAAATTTGTTTAAACTCCAATTTAGAAATTTCTCATTTAAAAATAGGTAAATACATAATATTTATTTTCTCTAAATTGGAGCAGTTTTAAAATTTTTAGACTATAGTAGGTATATTGAAAATTCGACAAAATTTTATAATTATGTATAACTTGTAAAAGATAAATTTTCGAAGTAATCTTAACCATGGCGTGACGATTATTTATTTATTATTTAATTCTCTCCAATGAAAAAAACTGAAAACTTTCAAAAGAATTGAGGAAAATATTTTGAACAAACCAAAAATAGAAGAAAAAAGAATAACAAAATACATTTCCAAAAAGTTGTGCAAAATCAATTTTTTGAAAGCGTTTTTTTTCCTTCTCAGAAATGTTTTGAAAGTACTAAAAAAATGTAAATTTACAAAGAGATTTTTTTTTTGTTGAAATTTTTACTGGATAGAAACAATTTTTGGTGGAAATTGCACAACGAAAATTATACAATACGGTATTAGAAACATTACTCAAATCATTAACTTCAAAATTGAAAAAAAAAAATTAAAAATCGAACCAAATCAGATTTTACCTAATTGCGTAAGAAACGTACAAATAAAAAAACACATTTATTTTACTTTTATAATCAAAATTTTTTAATCAAAAAAAAAAAAAAAAAAAAAAAAAAATCTCAATGGCAAATAATTGCCCAAGACACATTAAGGTGATTTTATAGAATTAATTAATGGTTTTAGTGGAGCGAAAAACGAACTTGAGTAATTTGTAAACTTGATAGAGATGCTAATATTCGTCCCTCTGATACTGAGCTGATATCTCGGGGACTATTATATCTTACCATGATTGAGACTGTGTTGACACGTATTGCACGTATTACCGAAATAGAACAAAGCACGTAACTCAAAACTCTATATTACATATTGAAACTTAATCACATTGAAACCGACTTGACATTTAACTTAATACGGCACAAACCGCGAATCAGACCTAGGCAGCGTGCACTTCTGCCTATTACCGATTTCCTCGTTATACAAGGGATACTGAAACCTGAGGCTGGAGGCCACACGCTCGGAAGCGGAGACCTCTACGCACTCCACCAACTACCTATTGCAACTAAACCAGAAACCTAGAACGGAGCACCGCGTAGCCGAGACCGGCTGCGCTGGTACCCCCACCTAATCACATTACCTATCTGGGAGCAGTGTTACCCCAGTACAGCGGGCCATATCTACCTGTATCATATGCCCCCTCGGGGGTTTGCAAGGGAAAGCCCCTTACGCGCCGACCGAGGAAAAACACGAGTAAAATACAGGAAACGGGATATACACCAGATATGGACCACCATACAGCTGCCCCCGAAGTACTTCTCAGCGGGCGGGGTGACACTGGTTTTAGATAAAAAAGACCAAGACAGTGATAGGTAATGGATGATTCCCAAAGTACTTCTCAGTGGGCGGGGTGACACTGGTTTTAGATAAAAAAGACCAAGACAGTGATAGGTAATGGATGATTTAGATATCAAAAGATTAAACCCAAATAGTTTCACTCACACACAAAAAAAAAAAAATTTTGAATTTGGAAATCAAGAATATAAAGAACCTAACAATTTTGAATTGGAAATCAGCACCACAATCCGATCCGCGATCCGTGTTACAGATCCGTAACAATGCATAAAAACAAGATACTACTGTCATACAAAATATACGATCAACGATCCTCAAACAAAACAAAAATGAGAAAAAATAAAGAACAACCATGTTTGAAATGAAAATTAAAAATATGAGCACCGGATCGGACCAGGGACCATCTCGGCAGGATACTCAGGTACGTAGATACAACTGGATCACCAGTCTACAGCATTGACCGGATCACGGATCGACGTCACCACATAGGTCTCTTCGGCGTTGCTCCCACGTTGGGCCTCGATAGGCTTATCCCTCGTTGGCCACGTTTGGCGAAAATATCAGTGTAAACTGGACAGCTACGTAGATGACTTGTAGCTCAAGTACCTCGTCGCATCACGACGACTTTCGACGTTCATTCGCATCGAATCTGACTCAGGTACCGTTATTTGATCGATAAGCGTAGTATTGATTGGCCATTCGAATAATACTGATAATTGCTTTCAGGATAGCTGTGGTATCGACACTGGAACACCATCAGACCGTAGTTGGATCATTTCCAGCAGTCTACATGGACATAGTAGGTATCAACCTTGACTAGGACTGCGTGTCGGGTCATTGAACTCGTTGACCCGTAGATGGAACGCAGGTAATGGAACACGATAACCATACGGCATATGTTACTAGGGCATGTTGGACAGCATAACCATTTCTCGTCGTCATTTACTTGGATTGACCATTGAATACTTGATCACTCGTCGACGCACGTCAGCGTATGGAAATTGACCAGGCCATAGCTTTAGCTCGTTGTCGTTGGTACAGAATAACCTTAAATACCATTTTCTGTTCACAGGTTGGCAGCTTTGACATAGCACTCGAAATTCATGGTGCATTTCGACGGACTTGACTTAATTTGACACGTCGATGAAGGAACTTGGCTCAATGTACAGTGACATCACTGCTTCTTTATCGAAATTTCAGCTCGACGACGACACATCAGCGGAGAATGCCAGCAGCCAGCCTCACTCCCGTTGACTTTGCGTTAACGTTGCACAAGCTCATAGGAGGAGGAACGATCTTCAGAGGCTTTTCGACATAATGACAGCAATCAGTGACAGGTTGGCTTAATTTGTCGAGGTAGGTAACGAATACTTGGCACTGGACACGTTCTTGAAACAAAGGACTACTCTGCTAACGATTGATCTACGACTTTCAGCTTCGTGATCACGACGACGACTCCATATTTTCTCGGTGTTGCTATAACGTTGCGAACACCAGAGAACTGAGGATGGAATTTACGATTATGAAATTATTTAACTAGGATCAGTTGACTTTGATTTTTCACATCCAGGAGAGGAATTACATCAAGATACACGAAAAGATTGTTTTTAGGAAAAATAATATGTATCTTATATAGGTCAGCGACCTGGACAGCTTGGCCAATGAACGACTTTTCTAAACGGCTTGGCTGACGACTTGCATTTGACGACTTTACAGGTGGTACACACCGACAACGATCGGAGTTTTACTCCTTGCAAGCGGCGACTCAGACTGGCAGAATTACGATGGAGTATTATCGCAGACGATTTCTTCCGTTTCGTTTTGACGCTACAAAAACCAGGACGGAAATATCGACGTAAAATTTGCAAACGACATCAAATAATCAGCGACAAGATAATGCATTCGCCAGCGTTTTTCGCGTCCACTCCTCGGGTGAAACTATTCTGCCTGCGTCGTTGACTGCGCGCTTGCGTTTGGTTTTGCCCATGGTAACTGACTGCTATGACTACTGGAACGACGACTCGGGAAGGAACCATGAAACCATGACTGCGGCGTGGATGCCGCCAATTCTGAAAATAAACAGTGCCACTCAGGACACACACTCACACAGGTATACTGACGCTTTAGACTGTTTAGCCTCCTAGTTGTGCTTTTGCATCTTTTAGAATCTTCAACCCTACATTTTTTATCTATTTTAGGGCGTACGTGCTATTTCCCTACTTGGGCTATTATTTTTTGCCTTCTTATCGCGTCTTTATTATTTTTTATATCTAAATAGACACGTACGACTTAATTTCGTTTTAGGCTTTTCTTTAATCGATGTGAGATCGATGTGACGTACAATATCAAAGGTTTTTGCCAAAGAAAATTGCTGAAAAAATGTATGCATATATTAGAATAAATCAAATTTGGATGCAGTACCTGGTTGGGACATATGATACATAGATCGAAAGAAGATCAGACGACAGCAATGAAAATACTTCCAAGTACTGCGAAAATAATATCAATTTGGACTACACAGCTTGGATCACAAGCTGGTCTATACTATAAAATAAAAAAAAAATACCAATTTCTGCGCTGATTCACCTGGCCCTAGGGGTTACGACATTGATCGAAAAACTATTACTATAAAAATAAAATGACTTCCAGGTGAATAGTCATCTTTTTATTTTGGAATTATCACTCACTTTCGGGGCATACGATACCTGCAGAGCTCGAAAGAATATCGCAGTGTGAGTGACAATTTGGATTTCAATGTACCTTTACCTTACACTGCCGGACGATCCATGAGTCACATGGCTCCGGTCTACCAATACCTGATCAATACATAGCCACGAAAACGGTGTGGCTCGACGCAGGTGCAGCCGCCGGCGACTCAAACTGGGAAAATACACTGATTCGGCGATCGGAAAATGGACACCCGCCTATATAGACGACTCAGCGACTCACCGTGTATCGGAAACACGTACTTGGCTCCGCAATAATCGCCAACATCGATCTTGCGCCATAATGATACCTCGGCTCCGCAATACAAATCTGCGCATCTCGCATGAGACCCGGCTGGCGCGAATAACAACTGCCAGCAAACGGCGTGGTAGAGATGCCTGCATTCGCCGGTGGCGCACATGTTGACCAATGATCTGACTGGCAAGTTACACCTCGAACACAATACCCTATGTGCAGGTGCAACTGCCCTACCTGTAACAATCAATTCAAACAAACAGGACGATTAATGACACATTCCGAGAGAGACAATAGGTCACCCCGGTTTATCGAGAAAAACAAAATTATAAAATCTGAGCGCAACTCAGATCACCATGGGACTTAGTCGTGCGAAGCCCGCACGTGCCCCAGTCCACTACAAATTATTCATAGTCAGGATCTCCGTCTCCTCCGTCGCCCTCCTCCGGAATTTTGTCCTCTGGGACTACATTCTCATCCGGCTCAGGCAAATCGTTATCCGCCGCATAAAGACGGTGTAAATTCAGCAGGACTCTCAATCCAAAGAACCGGCTTTCATGAGCCGCGTATCGAAGTAGACGGGGTGGCCGGTACTCAATCTGGCTGAAGCCAGCCATTGCCGCTTCTATTCCCATCAATCGTACCAACCGCACACCACGTGGGACTGTAACCAACGAATTTACCGCGTTCTCCCACTCCTCACGTTCCTGCACCTTACCATTGTGCACGATGGTTGGGATATACGCTACGTCCAGGACTCCAAGTTCGCGCATCCGACGCAACACTGTATCAAACATCGATACCATCTCGCCGATGCTGGTATTCTCAATTAAGTCAGTCGTCCCGATCTGAATGACGACACGTGGTGGAAGGCGTACCGTGTTGTTTAACAGCACGACCAAATCGACGAGTTTAAACGCTGGGCGCAGGAATGGAGTGGTCATCCACAATTGCTTGCTTCGTAGACGACAGGACGCGAGACTTGCTGCGCATTGGAGAGCGCCCTCTCCCATGGCATACCATTTGGCAAAGAAAAAACCGCGCCACGTGCCCCTGCTGACCCGCAGTAGACCGGTGTTGAACGCAATCATATTTCTGAATGGATAGATATCCTCTTCTTCTGGAACCAGGTCCATGAACCTAACGTAAACTCCTTCTTCATTTACCACCCTGCGCCACTTTGGCTGCAAATGCCTGATCTGTCCCCGACGGATTTCGTTCCTTTGTATTGCAACAGCGAGCGGGGACGGTGGTCTAGCTCGCTGGCGATCATCCCTTGACCTTTGCCCCCGTGCTGGAGGCACCTCAACGGCTGGAGGGGACAACGTTTGACGGCGTTGATGACTGGCGTCACCATGAGGACGACGAGAAGACTGACTTGTTGAGCAACTAGATGAGCTGTCAATTGCTCGTTGGCTCGAAGAGCGCTTACGATTGCGCTGATCGCGTTCTTCGCGATCCAGCTGATTTACCTGGTCGCTCGCTTGTAGCACAGGAGAATTCGAGACTTTCGGCGGGCTTTTGATTACTGCCGCCAACGTACTCGCTTGCTCGAGAGCAGGAGGACTGGCCGCTGGAGCCAAAAATTGAGCTGCTTCCGTAAGACAGCGGTCATGTCGCTCAAAATACTCCTTCAGCTGATCGGCAGTAACAACTTTCTTCAGCTGCGGCGGCGAAATAGGCTTTGCAAGTTCCTGCTTGATCGGAGAGTCGAAATATACAGCTTGCATATCGACGTCCATTGGCAGGTTGCTGATTGGAATGGAAACCCTGATTGGTTTCATCTTGGCTGCTGCTTCAGATACCACGGTACAGATTGCAAGCTTGTTACGCTCGCATCGATTACTGTTTGACTAGACACGCCGTGAATACGTGCAACTGCATCTTCCGGCGTCTCGATAACCATTGGTATGGAATCCTTGAGCGTTGCCCCACTCGTCGCAGCTAGAACTTGCGACCTGACGTGATAATTTGACTGGTTTGCGGGCGACACTGTTTGGATTTGGGCAGCGAGCTTCAACAGCTCCTGCTCATTTGAACCTTCCCCAGCTACAGCTTGGTCATCCTGTAACATCCGTTGGATCCGTTCGTCGACCGTCTCATCTGGCAGGCGATCGATCGTTAAATCGATAATCGGCATTTCTATCGCTTTCTTCTCTGCCATTAATATAGACTCACTATGTGCCGGCCTTGGCGGATCGACACGTCTAGTTTTACAAGTTTTCTTTGCCAGAGTCTTTGCATCTGAAATTCTCGGATCACGTAACGCATCCGCAACCTCTTTCGCTTGGGTTACGGTCCTACACGGCTTGCCCGGAGTCCTCTCACGGTCGTTACGATCCTGGGCCGAGTACGGTCTCGTACTTGGCGGAGACACTAGTGGTGGAGCACCCTCCGGTAGTACGGCGGACACTGGATGGTCGAGAATGAACAGTTCAGGCGGCGGGGGTGGCGGGGGAGAATCGGCTCTCTCCTCTGCATAGGATACTGGCTCAGGCCCCGGTGACACCGGTGGAGTACACCCAGGAACTGGCGCTAATCCCAACACCTTGGCTATGATGCTAGGTGTACGCCTACGAACGGCACGGTAAAGACGCTTGTACATGCGGCGATATTCCGCACAAGCACGTTCGGAATACAGCCAGTTTGTGTAGTTCAACCGCTCACGGTCACACGCGTTTCCGAGCTCTGCATAAAGCCTCGTAACTTCCGCATGTGAGGCGGCCAATTGACGCTGTAGAGTAAAGATCAGGTTCTCGCTGTGCTCCCGGATTATGTGCGTCACAGCGAGAGCCACGTTGGCCCTAACAGTATGGAACTCGCCTTCTTCAAGCCTATTGCCGCAGCCTTTACATTCCAGCTTCTCTGAACGTGGAGAAGATGGACCTTCGAATAACCGTTCCAAGCACACACGGTGGAACAAGTGGCCGCAGCTGTTCGCAGCAACAATGCCACGTTGAGCCTCCAGATTCATTATGGGTTGCTCAAACAGTGGCGCGCTGCAACTCGTACACAATCCAACCTTTGTTGCCGCCATGTTGTAGTTCGACGGCAATATGGTGTCTGTAATCAAAAAAGAAAATCGAAACACACAAAGATAATTAACTGATCAATACCCTTATCTTACTTCAGAAGAGAAAAAAAAATTCAAAATCGAGTACTCACACAGCTACTGGGGCCTTTAGATAGGTAGCAGGTAAGCATTACGTTATTTAAAAAATTCTATTAGAATATCGAGAAATATTTTTTGCCCCAGTACGTCGTAATTATTCCCTATTTTAAATTTCACATACACAAAACCCGAAACAGGTGACTTTTTTTACTTTAAATCTGCATAAAATGAAACAAGATAAGGCAACCACGCAACATGTGTTGGAAACTGTATGAGTATCGTACATTGCAACACCTCAGCTAGCAAAAAAAATCCTATTTAAATCTACTCCAAATTATACAAGTTATACGACGTACTTACATTACTTTTGACTAAATTCAGGAAAAATAGTAATACCAATACAAAAAACTTACATAAGACGTTCCCTGCAGCGTCAGCGCATACGACACCTCGTTGTTCACAACGACAAAATAATACTCAAAAACAATGAAATGCTTTACATTATGCTATTCATTACGTTAGTTCATACTTTACGTTAAATTGCTATATAAAATGAGCAAATTCGAATAATCAATTAAAAACGTTTATAAAGACACAAGACTTGCACTGACGCGAAAAAAGAAAAATAATCATCCGATCAATATCGAGCAAACAGTACAACAATCAGCCGACACGAAACACCACAATACAAATGCCAAACGATCCCGTAATCGCTCGCCTCGCATGTGAAATGCCTACGTGACGGCAATTCTGTCGCACCATCACCCGATTGGTCGATCCTGTGTACTGCGCACCGCCCCTCTCGCACTCGAGAGGGTATTCGAGTCTGGTTAGTCGAACGCGCATACACACACAAACGTAACACGTTTATCAGAGAACAAAATTGCGATGTAGTTTCGTCGAGTCGGAATCCTTATCTAGGAATTCACATGGACAAAACTGGCTCGTTTCGCATTTCCAAGAAATACGAGCAAGCTTCAACGCAGACTCGAGGCGCCGAGTCTGATATAACATTATTTTTCAGGTGGCCGGCCAGGCCCGCGTTTCGTCGACTTACATATTTCTGAATACTTTTTACGGCATTTTGAAATTCTTGTCTTGTAGCTCCATAGCTACGCATATTAAATTTGAAATTCTTCATAGTGAATTCTGCTCAACCTTGACATGGCTGAATTATTCATAGGCTCGGGTAGTATGGACTGGTTGGTACTGGCCATTCGTGAACTAAATCACTGCCTATGGGTAGAATTACACTGCGACTGGAAAGCGTTGGTTTTAGGCGGCGACTGCTGCTGCTGTTGAGAGCTGTGTGCAAGTTGTAATGGACGACTTGCATAACCCAACTCTAGCTGCTTACCACCAAACAACCTCCTTGATTCCAACTGAGTATGGAATTCACTCGACTACTGCTGTAGGCCGGTGAATTCTCCGTGATTGCGATAATTGAAGGACACTGGCGACGACTTGTCTGACGAATCTGTGGCTACGATTAATTCGTCGGAATTCCTCGCCATACGAGCTAGTTGTAACGATGTCGGTTTCGATGGTGCGGCGTACGATAATAATTCTGGCTGGTCAGGTGGCGATGCGTAGTACGGTATTGTCGTGTTCATAGGCGCGTAGATTTCGCCCAATATTGAATTATACTGCGTCGAAATATTTGCAGCGTACTCGCTACCACAAATACATCCTATAGACGCTTGGCTGGCCGGCCGAGTGATGTTCTCATCACTACTCTGGTTATCGTACGGTTCGGTATTTTCGACTTGCGAAATCGAATTACCAATTGCACCTTCGATAAGTGCATTATTTTTAGGCAGAGCAGAGCCATGGTACGAGTCGATATACCCAGCATTTTTCGCCATATTGTCGACCATACTCTACCCCATGACGTGGTCATAAATAGTTTTTTCGCCGCTATCGGCGTTACTATTGACTTTACCGCCATTACCGTTACCAAATAAATTTAATGATCGTAAATGATTCTTACCTAGCCTTGATGTCGAAGTACTTCGTCTACGATTCGAATTACCATTTTCAGAAATACCATTTTTCGCCTTCTCGGCGGCAGGATGCGTTGGACAAAAAACCTTTAGAAAAAGCAGGTATGAACGAAGCGCAGCTCACAATAGAAATGCGAGCACAGTACGACCAGTTCACGTTGTCGAGCAGATAACAGTATGAAAATGGTTCGTTCTATTGTACTCGGAGTACCTGGGTTGTAGCGATAAGATAACGCGCTGTTTGGTCCGTCGTCGGCTCGTCCAAGATGGCGGATGTAACGTATTTTATCCGAGCTGTTCTCAACCTGAAAACTGCGTCGTAGCCTAGCGATAACGCACTGTTTTCTGGTAACGGAAACATGCTCGCCACGAGGCGAGTTTACCGGGCGGGTGGGGAAGGGTACCGTATGTAAAACGTACCGTGATGTTTTTACCCTCGCTTACGAATTTACCTGAAACAAAAATATTAGTACACATACGAAAATACATAAATGCATGAAATAAATAAATAGAATGCACATTTACAAGAAGAGAAAAAAGATAAATAAAGGATATAGCGATGTGGTCACTCTCGCGCCGCCTTGGCATACACGAGAGGCCGGGTAAAAATTGAAGCTTGATACCAGGATGGCCGTCTTCTCCTTTGAAGACGCCGCTGGAACTCTTCTGTCGTAAAACGACACCATACAAATTAAAACTGGGTACCAGGGTGACTGTTGAAGACGCCTGGATTTTTTCCTTGTCGTAAAACGACGCTGGAGAAATTGAAACTGGGTACCAGGGTGGCCGTGGAAGACGCCTGGATTTTTTCCTTGTCGTAAAACGACGCTGGAGAAATTGAAACTGGGTACCAGGGTGGCCGTGGAAGACGCCTGGATTTTTTCCTTGTCGTAAAACGACGCTGGAGAAATTGAAACTGTGTTTCTCGTAATGAGACCGGAGGTTTCAGCACCAATGATAGAGATGCTAATATTCGTCCCTCTGATACTGAGCTGATATCTCGGGGACTATTATATCTTACCATGATTGAGACTGTGTTGACACGTATTGCACGTATTACCGAAATAGAACAAAGCACGTAACTCAAAACTCTATATTACATATTGAAACTTAATCACATTGAAACCGACTTGACATTTAACTTAATACGGCACGAACCGCGAATCAGACCTAGGCAGCGTGCACTTCTGCCTATTACCGATTTCCTCGTTATACAAGGGATACTGAAACCTGAGGCTGGAGGCCACACGCTCGGAAGCGGAGACCTCTACGCACTCCACCAACTACCTATTGCAACTAAACCAGAAACCTAGAACGGAGCACCGCGTAGCCGAGACCGGCTGCGCTGGTACCCCCACCTAATCACATTACCTATCTGGGAGCAGTGTTACCCCAGTACAGCGGGCCATATCTACCTGTATCAAACTTTTATTTGAAAATGTACCTATTTTGATATTTTGGAAAATTCGCATTATCAGAGCAAAAATTATCATTTTCAATTTTTTTTTTTTTTAAGAAAATGTACCAACTTGCATTTTTTTTGTACAGAGTTCAAAATTTTTAAAAATTAAATCACAATTTACTTTCAGAATCAGATGTAGTCAATAACTATTTTTTTTTATCTTAATTGGGCAGAGAAATTTTTTACCAAACATGAAAACTACATATTTTAGTGATATTTTGATTAAAATGATTAAGAATTTTCACAAATTCGAATCATTCCATTTTACCTACATTTTTTGCAAATATTTTTTTACGCACAAGATCAAAATATTCGACTCGATTATTCAATTCGAGAAAACTTTTCTTTTTTTTTAACCCTCTATCAAAACAATTCTTTCATCAACGAGACAGAAACAAGAGCAGAAATCGTGACAAGAAAATCACATTGTAAATTTAATTTCCCCTTTCAGCAACCGCACGTTTGAAGTTTTCAATGCAACGTCAAACGTGGAGTAAGTACTTGAACACAGGCAGAGACGATTTGAGCAAAATTTTTTTGGGGTGTAGATTGAAAATGCCGAATGAAAATTTTTAAAATGCCGAATGAAAAAATTTCAAAAATGCCAAGTGAATTTTAATTTAAAATTTTTCAAAGTTTTGCCGAATTTGTGATTCGGAAATTCGGAATTTCCCAAAAATTTACCGAATTTGTAAATTATAATTCAAAAATTTTCAAAACTTTACCAAATTTTGTAAACGTACCTAATTTAATTTGTCGAAAGTTTGCCGAACAAAAACTGACTGGGGAGGTGTTCCACCCCCCCAAACCCCCTTCTCGCACCGGCTCTGAACACAGGTATAGGAAAAAGCCAACCTATTATAATGCTATCACTCAAATTACATTTGACTGATTGTTTAATGGCTTCGTACTGGTTTATTTCGCCACGAAAAGTAAAATTAGCGAGGCATATACTACGTTCCTCGTATACTAACTCAAATGCTGGGCACTAATTTAGGTCTAGAGCTTTAAAAAAAAAAAAATAAAAAATAAAAAAAAAAAAAGTATCCATTATCGCAATGGCTATGTTTCGAAACTCTCTGATCCAAAAAATTAAACATTGATGAATTCCTCGTACCTAGTACGTTAATCATTAAAAATATTCGTTTGCCATCTCTTCTACATTACACCCTGCCCAGACCAACGCATACCACAAAATGCAATATGTAAAGATAATGTAAATACACAGACTCATTCGTACGCCTTCAAAGTGAACTTAGGCAATTTAATTTTCTCTTACGAGTAAACAATATTATACGCCTGCGAAAGTCACCCATATACTGATAAACCTACACGAACAAACACCGGTAGGTAATTTCTCCAAAACTTTGATGGAAAATGGCGAAAATTAAATATGAAATTTAACCGCACCATTTCGAAATCATCATTTTTTCCGGCAATTTTGTATAAGATACGAAATCGAGCATTTCATCTTATTTTCGCCTCCCACAAAGAATTTCATACGAGAATATAAAACGGAGCCGTTATTTTGAGCGTGAGAAAAATAAAGTTCAAATAGGTAATAATTCGGACCGGTGATGAATACAAATGGGCATGTGAGATATCCATCTTCCCACTCCTTCCGGTGATCATTTCTGAACCAAAATTTACCATAAGGATCTGAAAGGCAGGCCTCATCTGAAGGATTTTAAAAGGCTATTGATTTTTGGGTTATTTTGAAACCTGAAAGACATAAGAGTGCCTTCCAACATTTAAAAAACCAAAAATTAGAACTTTCTAAATAATGAAGAATGTTTCAAATTTCGTAGATTCACATAATTGAAAAATGTGTCAAAGTTTTTAAAATTTTTCAAAGTTTAAAAAATTATCAAATTTTGAAGATTAAAAAAAAAATGTCGTCACTCAATGTAGAAAATATACTAAAGAAAGAAAAGAATGCTTGGGTCAACAGATAGAAGAAGAGGTAATTTTTGGAGATAGAGAAGAAAATGCCCAAAAACTGTTAGATTTAAAAAAAAAATGAATAATATAATCAGATATAAAAAAATAATGGTTCAAGCTATAAATTATTAGTGTTGTTATTATTTATTATTATTTTGTTACTTATTATGTTGATTATTTATTCTACACTTTATTATTGTTTGTTATTATTCATTATTATTTTGTTACTTATTATGTTGATTATTTATTCTGCACCTGTTATTTTGTTATTATTGTCTTATATTATCCATTGTTAAAGTTCTATTGTATCTGATTTGTAGACGCAAATGACTAAACAGTCGAGCGTCGTAAAATAAAATTATTATGATGATGATGAAAAAACATATGAATATTCTTACATTATGAAAATTGTCAAATTTAAACCTATATATCAAGATAATCAAATGATGAACATTTTCAAATTTTAAATTTTTGTCGAACATTAAAAATCTATTGAACTTGACAAGTTTATGTTCTAAAAGATTTTGAAAATTAAAACTAAATTTAAAAAATGAATACAATTTTAAAAATTCTGGAAATTTTATTTTCGAAAATTTTATACCTATCTCTACTTATCGTTTTTAAACGTTTTAAAGACATCAAATTCGAATTCAAAGATATTTTCATATATCAAAGCACCTAAATACGAAGATAGCATCGTACTTTTCTTAACAATATTTACTCAGTGATACGAGTACTCTCAGGATTTTATTGGTTTCCAACCTTTATGGACTTAATTTACTATACGTTTAATAATTTTTTCACCGTTTAATGTTCGCATTCGAGCCATTTATACAGTAGTAATATAAGCTTCGAGTGCGAAATAAAAATAAATATCATTCGTAAATGTAATACGATGTCGAAAAACTCGCTATAAATATGTGGAAAAGCGAGAAAGGGCTGGGAATAAAGGCAACGATAGTTACGATACGAGTGTTCATCAAAATACTCGCATAGGTACCTACGTCTACGTATATAGCAAAATACCCAGAAGTAATCGACAGAGCACGTCGATGAATTAAAAGCATCGAATTAAAGAAATGAAATTTCCGCGTGCTAATCGGTTCTCGCGAAAAAACGGAAAAAATAAAAAATAAAAGGTAAATAAATCATAGGTTAGAGAAGATCGCTTTTTCGTGCTTATATTTACTCAATTGCTAAAGTGTGTGTTCTGTGTAGCAAAGTTATAATTAACGTAGTCTCCGGTCTGGCTTAAAAAGAATACCGGTGTGGCGAATTCTTCGGATACGCGGAAAAATCGCTATACCCGGCGAAAGTTTCCAATTAGTTTTAGGCTATAAATAAAGGATGGTCTTACTGCGATAATTGAATTACGAGCTCGCACAGAAACACCCATCTTAAATTCTACTTAGAACACGCGGCCCTGTCTTTACAGCGACCTCGTAAATATGGCAAAGTTGCTTTTTAAAAAGGCGACTGAGAGAGTTCTGGCAATAAAGTACTGCTGAAACGTTAAGGGGTTTGCCAGACTACGTGCTTGGCCGAGAAAAGGCTCGTTGTTAGGGTCATAGGTGGACTTGGACAGTACAGTTTTTGTTAAACTTTCAGCATTCGGCCATTAATAAAAATCGCTCGAAATATATCGCACGATCGAAGGTGAAATATGAAAAATTGTGTAATCTACGTGGGGTTGCTGTCCCTCGTTTAGTAACAAGATTTTTTTCGTGGTTAAATTTTCATTGTGGGTGTTAGTGCTTTGTATTGATCACGTTCTGTAAAAATGAAAATTATTTGGGTAATTTTGAAAATTGTAAAAATTTATAGCTAATTATGCACTTGATTTAAAAATTGGCTTTTCGAAATTTAGGTATTAACATTTCGAAATTACACAAAATTTTAAATACTTAATCAACAAAATCTACTTAATCCATGAACGATTCACTTGGAAAATTGATCACTCCAATAAAATTAATTTTTCAGGAAATGTTGCCAAATTTTTAAAATGATTTTCCCCAAATTTTAAAAGTAAATAAGTACCCAATTCAAATTTGAAAAATTTAAGAAAAATTATAAAAATTGTTAAAATTTATCTATGACGCTCTAAAAAATAATCTTCAAAATTTTTTAGATAATTTGACCAAAATTTTAAAAATTTATTCTTCTTCAAAAGTAAAAAAAAATTAGTACCCTCCAAAATTTTGAATTTTGACAAACTTTTAAAAGTTATTAAAATTTTGAAGATTTTAATTCCCGAGCGGCACACTCGATCGATAATATCGGAAGATGTAACGTATCGATAAAAAATCGTTTGAAAATCTATAGATGTTCTCACGATATTATAAAGATTTATCGGTACAACTTCATAGGCAAAAAATCTAAAAACTATCGAATTCGATATTATTAAGATTTTATGACGATATTCGTCAACGATACTATCGACAAAGAATATTAAATTTATCGATTCCGATTTTCCACCGATTTTGTGCAGATATTTGAAACTACATTATCGACAAAGAATATTAAATTTATCGAATTCGATTTTTTAACGATTTTGTAAAGATATTTAAAACTATATTATCGACAGATTATATGAAATTTCTCGACTTCGATATTTTACCGATTTTTTGACGACATTTGAAACTATATTATTGACAAATTATATTAAATTTATCGAATCCGATTTTTTACCGATTTTGTAAAGATATTTGAAACTATATTATCGACACATAATATGCAATTTCTCGAATTCGATTTTCTAACGATTGCGTGAAGATATTTGAAACTATATTATCGACACGTAATATGAAATTTCTCGAATTCGATTTTTTAACGATTTTGTGACGATATTAGAAACTATATTATCGACAAATAATCTGAAATTTCTCGAATTCGATTTTTTAACGATTTTGTGAAGATATTTAAAACTTTATTATCGACACGTAATCTGAAATTTCTCGAATTCGATTTTTCAACGATTTTATGACGATATTTGAAACTATATTATCGACACGTAATATGAAATTCCTCGAATTCGATTTTTCAACGATTTTGTGGCGATATTTGAAACTACATTATCGACAAATAATCTGAAATTTGTCGAATGATTTTTCAACGATGATGTGACGATATTTGAAATTATTTCCAAATTGGTGAAAATTTTTCTAAGTCCAACACGTCTGGAAGTACTAAACTGCCTATTATAAGCGTTTTATTGCTAATTCCTCAACGATAAGGTATGGCATAGTGGTTAAGGAAGAGGATTACCATGCAGGAGGTAGAAGGTTCAAGCCCCACGGGTGGCAGATTTTTTATAATTTTTTTTGACTTTTTCTGAAATGATCCTCTTACCGTAACATGAATAATGTGTTTAGGCATAGTTTAATGTATTAATTATGCTAATTAATGAGTTTTAATTATAGAAAAAAGCTAGTAAAAGACGAAAAATCGGAATAAAAAATCGATAAAAAATCGACAGAATATCGAATTCGATAAAGTTCCGCCTAAATCGTGAAATTATCTTTCGATATTATAGATATATTATCGATAAAATATCTTACTATAATCTCGAAATTTTTGCTAACTATAATTCGTCGATAATCTATCTATATATCGAAAGATAATTTCACGATTTAGGCGGAACTAACGCGACACTTTATCGAATTCGATATTCTGTCGAGTTTTTATTTCGATAATTTGTCGATTGTGCTGCTCGGGTTTTTATGTATGATGAAAATTTAGCAATACTCCATAAAAATTGATCTTATATAAAGTCTTAGATTGATCAAGTTTTTTTAGAATTGGTCCAATTTTCAAAATTTATTCCACTTCATCTTTTCAAAAGTTTTTTAAAATTGTTAAAATATGATGTCATATTATTTTTTTTAACAATTTTTTTTGCTACAAGTTTTTTTTTTTAAACTTGAAAATCTCTATCTCTTTAAAATTTGAAAATTTATGGATTTTCTATTTTTTCCAAGTTCTAAAATAACTCTTTTAACAATAATAATTATCTACTGAATTTTTTAGAATTTGCAGTCTGTAGAAATTGATCACTTCGTAAAAAAACTGAATTTTTCAAAATTATTTCAAACATTTATTCAACTTGAAAAATTATTAAATTACAAAGTTTTATTACATTTCAAAATGTTTCTAAAATTTTTGAAATTCAAAAAATTTGAAACTATCAAATTTTTGAAAATTTTTAAATTACATAATGTAGGATTAAAGTTCAATGTATACTACTAGCAGGGCTCTAATAACGATATTTTATTTTTGCGTTTCCATTCCGTTTCCAAACCTTCGCATTTCGTTATGTTTCTGTTTCCGTTTCCTAAAATTCCTTAACACGTTTCCCACTTTGAAAGATTTTCAGTTCCGTTATCGGTTTCCGTTTCCGTTTCCATTTCGTTTCTCACTCAAAAAAATTCCGTTTCCGTTCCTCATTTTGAAAAATTTTCGACACTGCAATATGGGTATCATTTTAAAGGGCAAATTCGATGGTCGGGAACCATTTAACGTTAACTCCATTTCCTCATTAGCTTGTTTACATTTTTTCGCAGGTGCAAAACTGCCTGTGTGTGAAGACGAACGATTCGTTCAAACATTACAATAGTGTCATTGCGTCACATGACACTCACTGTGATGTTTGAACGAATCGTTCGTCTTCACACACAGGCAGTTTTGCACCTGCGAAAAAATGTAAACAAGCTAATGAGGAAATGGAGTTAACGTTAAATGGTTCCCGACCATCGAATTATGTAGAATCTATTACCAATTTCCAAATTATTTTTGAACAAAAACCCAGCCTAAAATGTGCCCAGAACAGACGATGTTAGCAAATTTTGAAATTTATTCTCTAGACTTGGTGATAAACATTAAACATTAAACAATAAAGTCAATAAACATCAAGAAAAAAGGACTTGGGGAGAATTTTGAAATTGAAATTTGAAAAATATATTTTTGTTATGTAGGTAGCTATATAATGGCAAATTACGGCAATTTTTTATTTCAAGAAACGTTAGCCTTTCGATTTTTAGGTTTCCATTCCGTTTCCCATTCGAATTTATTTGGTTTCCGTTTCCGTTATGTTTCCGTGTTTACTAAAAATTGCGTTTCCGTTTCCATTCCGGTTCCAAGTCAAAAAATATCGTTTCCGTTCCGTTTCCATTTCCGTTTTCGTTTTTGTTATTAGAGCCCTGACTACTAGTGCCAAAAACATATTTTTTTGAAGATATACAGGGTGTCCCAGTTAAGAATAAAACATCCTTCAATCTGGTAAGAGGGCAACTCATTTCAACAACGTGTAGGTATGTTTGCACACCCTTACTATTGAAGGGGCTGAGATATACAGCACGGTGAAAAAAATTATTATTTTTTTATTTTTCACTTGGAATTAAAAATTTATTTTTTCTGATTGCAGACAGATAGAACGATGAAACTTGTGGGAAATGAAGTAGGATAGTTGCAGTAATGTTTAAAAAATTTTTATCAAAATCGATGCGATAGGGTGTTCAACAAATTCTTTTTACCAAAAAAATTGGGTGAAAAAATCAAAATTTTACAATTTAAAAAAAAATTGCATCATTAACCTAGTTATTTTTTGTCAGCAGATGATTCCCCTCTACTTCCTCTACAAAATGTTCCTCAGCATCACCTTCCTATCTCTTTTAGTTTTTGAGTTAGAATTTTTCTAATGAGTACAAATTCATAAAAATTTGACTTTGAAAATTTGAAAAATTTTAACTTACATGTCGACTCATACATAGAAATACTACTTTACAAGTGCGTAACGTTCAAGTGAAAATGGCCAAAATCATCAATGTTCAAACTAATATTATAAATAAAGGAAATATAAATTTGAAAAAAGAGCTCCAAAGATCATAAAAATCTAAAATTTTCAAAAATTGATTCAATTTCGAAGATTGTTGAAAATTTAGGAATTACCAAAATTAATGTCTTGTATTTTTTTAGAAATGTGGCAAAATATAATAATACTTATCTAAAATTCCATCAATAATTCAAATTTTTAAAAATTGTTGAAATTGCAAATCTAATACTTACTATCAAATTTTTAAAATGGCAGAAATCTAAAAATGGAAAAAATGGAAAAAAATGATTCTCCTTTCATTTCAATTTAAATGAAATTTTAAAGTTTACCAATCTACTTGTTGTGAAGATTACTTATTGAAATTAATAAAAACTGGAAGAAAGCCATGAGAAAGCGATAAAGATTAATTTCCTTCTTTCTTAAAATTTTAAAAATTCACCTCTGTTTGAAAATTGACCCATTTTTAAAAAATTATCGAAATTTAGAAAACCTGCTTGTTTCAATGTTTTAATTGAATTTTCAAAAATTTTCAAATAGGCATTAAAATTTTTTAACAATATCTATTAAAAAACCTAATATCTAAATTTAAAAAGTTACCTGTCGAAAGTTTTGGAAAATTTATCTGAATTTCTCCAAGTAATTTTGGAAATTTACTGGAATTGAAATGCTGTTAATCATTTTTTTTCAATGTACAAAAATTTAGCTGAACTTTTAAAATCAATCCAACTTTAAAAATTTATCAAAATTCAAAAATTCCCAGATATGTATTGAATTTTTATATCTAGTTGTAAAAATTATTACGATGTTGATAATAAAATTAAGCTCTTCTGAGACAGTTGCTTCGTTGGAAATTTTCCTACGAATTTTTTCACTAGAAAGGTAGAATTTACAAAAATTCTCCTCCGTCTCACCGTTTATAATTGAAATACCACTTCAGTTCAGCCCAAAATAGTGCTCACTTGGCGAAGAAAATCCATCCAAAGAGAAAGAAACCCCCGGGAGAGAAATTAAAGCAACTTTTTCGATAATAAATTACGTTAAAAGCGGCGCGCCGCGCGCCCTGCTGCCATTTGCGGCCGTCCAAATGATGTCCTAATGAATAAATTTCGCACCGAGTAAAGTTTTCATAACAAGCGTGTTTTATTAATTAACGTTTACGTTTTAAAAGCTCGGTCGCGCGATGTTTTCGGCTGGAAGTTTTCATAACACGGTGCTGTAAACAAAACATAGGGACGCGGCGCGGTTCGCAGCCAGAGAGATGCTACATCGAGGTGAAATTAAGATACTTTGTATTTTCACGCTTCGAGTCGACTCTGACGACCAACCGACTATGAAAGATCCGCTTACGAGAAAACGCAAACGTGCAAAAAATAATTTCTTCAGACGAAAGAAAGAAAAAAACACATAATTTACAAAATGACAATAATAAAGATAGGAGCAGGTGGGCTACGTCGAGAAAAACGGATCGTGCTAAATGCAGATGGCTTCAACAACATGACATCATCATTACTGCATGAAGAACTTGAAATAATTTTCTACAAAAAATGAAAGCGATATGATTTAAAGGAAAGGGAGGAGGCCAATCGAAAAATGTTTGAACCAAAAGTTATAGATTGAGACCGGAAGAATAATTTTGGTCATTATAAAAATTTTGATTGGACCCCTCCTTCTCGTCTAATTTTGATGATACTACATAAATACTTATATTATTCAAAATTGAAGGAGAGGGAGGGGGCCATTCAAAAAATGTTTGAAACAAAAGTTGTAGATTGAGACTTGAAAAATAATTTTGGTCATTATAAAAATTTTGATTGGACCCCTCCCTCTCGACTAATCTTGATAATACTACGTAAATACTTATATTTTTCGAAATTAGAGAGAGAGAGAGATGGTCAATTGAAAATTTTTTCAAACAAAAGTTGTAGATTAAGATTCTGAGAATAATTTTGATTATTACAAAAATTTTAATTGCACCCCTCAAACCCCTCCGATTTCGAATAATAAGTATTTATGTAGTATATATGATTGTGAAAAATAAAAATTAGAAGAGTGAGAGGTCCAATCGAAATTTTTAAAATGGCCAAAATTATTTCCTAGTATATCTCATTTTACAACTTTTGTTTGAAAAAATTTTCAATTGGCCCTCTCTCGCTCCTTCAATTTTGAATATTATACGTATTTACCTAGTATTATACAAAATTAAACGAGAGGGAGGAGTCCAATCAAAATTTTTATAATGACCAAAATTATTCTTCAGATTTCAATCTACAACTTTTGTTTCAAACATTTTTCAATTGGGCCCCTCCTTTTCCTTTAAATCACATCGCTTTCATTTTTGTAAAAAATTATTCCAAGTCCTTCATGCAGTAAGGTGACGTCATGTTGCTGAAGCCATCTGCATTTAGCACGATCCGAGAAAACCGTACCAGACATTGCGGATTATTTGAAATATGCATTCGGAATACTCGAGCTGTGAGAATACCCCAATGGGATGTTTTCTTTATACCCAGCAGCGTAAATGATGCGGAAAAGGCCCCAGAGAATAAGCTATTTTCCCACCGCTGAGAAAATCAACCGACGTGGGCTCGAGCTTTGCAAATTGGAAATAACAACGCCGCCAGACTATTTCAATCGCATGGGAAAAGCGCCGCACCTTAAGAGTGCTTCGCGTATAAATCTTTTAAATTTTTTCGCCTCCATTTCGAAGGCAATTTTTATTAAAAGTCGATGAGTTTTTTTTTCACTTTTCATTGCGAAATGCTTCTTGTCAAAAAGCTCGACGGGTTTTTTATCTGGTAAATTGCCACCCGCCACTCTCACTCTTTCCAGGCGTCTACCTGTATGGAAAATTAAACGAGCGGAATGAACGAGCTTTCTGTGTATTTTTTTTTGTCGTCGTCCTCGTCGTGTCGAACGCGGTGTTATTCTCAGAAGATGTATTAACCGTGATAATCAAAGCATTCACTCGAACGATACCGAAAATATTTGCGTAAGTGAACGTCGCGTCGAGTCGAAATTTTATATTTCGAATCGTTTCATAATTTGCGAATGGGAATGGGAATGCTGCTTATTGAGGCCATTAGCCAGATTACACTCGGGAGACAATTTTAAAGAGTTTTTAGTACGATGGTGTCCTTGTGGAGAAACGTTGTCCGGAATTTTAATCTGTAATAGTGGGAAATTGCCTAATTTTTTGCCCGGCAGTAAATACTTATTACGAAGATTGGCCGTGGGTTGAGTTGAAAATACTTATGATTTTTTACTCGAGAAATTTAATATCTGGGATTAATTTTAGGTAGTTTTTTCCCCTTCTTTGCTTCTTTTTTTCGGTGTTTTTATAAAGTTTTGTCTTGGCAACGTAATTTACATTTTTAATTTACTTTTGAAACTATATCGACCTTCATTTAAATTATCGAGTGAATCATTCTTAAATCGTATCATAATTTCTCCTTAGTAAAAAAAAAAATGAAAATCCATGTTTTTTTTTTTTTTTTTTTTTTTGAAAATTCATAGAAGACAAAACGTAATTTTTCAGAAATGAGAAAATGGAAAATTTTTCGTAGGGTACTTCTGAAGTAGAAAATTTCCAAATTATTATTCAAAACTTTAGATTCTGAATTTGGACCTTTAAAAATAAACTATCGAGGTATCACAAAAAATTGAAACGTTTTTAATTCGAAAAATCAATAAAATTTCTGAATTGAAAAAAGAATTCCCCTTCAAGTCTCCATGAAAATGGCGAAACTCTTATTTTTGAAATGTTAAGAAAAAATTATTACCCCAAAAAAATGGTCACAATTTTTCAACTTCAAAAAAAATCAATTCAAAAAGTAGATACACTTTTTAATTCAAAAAATTGTTTGGTTTAATTCAATAAATTGTTTGGAATTTTTATGTAATACAAAAATTGAGAATTTTCTCCTAACATAGGTACCTACTTTCAAAATTGAAAAATTTCCTATATTTATAAGGAGACCAAAAATGGCGAATAATTTGTTGAAAAAGTCTGAAAAAAATCATAATTGAAAAATTTTCAATTTTTTTTTCAATATAATTTTTTTAATGTATCAAAAGTTGTGAACAGTTTATTTTTGTCAGAAAAACATATTTAATTTATTATGAAAAAATTATTTTAAGAAAAATAAATTAAAAAAATTAATTATGATTTTTTTTTTATAGGTACGTTTTTCAACAAATTATTCGCTCATAACTTTTGATTGGATTGAGCTAGAGGGGCGGGGTTTGCGCCATTGAAAAGAGGGACCCTGTTTAATCTAGAAAAAATAATAACAGCTTGGTTAGAAGACAACTTTTTGAGTTATCACAGAAAAACATGCGACAAATTGCCACTTTTTTATGTTTTTTCAAATATTTTGCTCGGTATAAACTGTCGAGAAGCGCAAGGTTGAAAACACTCTGCCAAAACAAAAACAAAATATTCGATGAGCATAACTCAGCCCCTGCAGTTCGAAGGTTAGGCAAACATACCTACATCGACTCAACATGAGTTGCATAATTACTGGTTGGAAGGCTTTACTCTGAATCCGGAACACCCTGTATAATTGATCTGTACTTAATTTTCAGAAATTAGATGAAAAAATCTTCCCAGTATAATTATTTCTAAAATTGAAAATTTTCCCGATTTTCCTTTAGAACTTTTACAGAAAAAGATGTCAATTATTATACAGTCGACTTTCTTTATTACGAAGTCCAGTACTACCTAGATACTTGATATTCTAAATTGTAGAGGAGAAGGGGGAGTCCAATCGAAATTTTTGTAATCATTAAAATTATTTCTAGGACTTCAAGCTACAACTTTTATTTGAAAATTTTTTCAGTTAAACCCCTATTTCTCATATTTTCTAAAAATGTAAGAATTTAAGTCGTATTATGCGGAATTGGCGGGGAGGAAAGGGTCTAATAAAATTTTTTATAATAACCAAAATCATTTCTAGGATCTCAATCTACATCTTTTGTTTGAAAAATTTTTCAATTTGACCCCTCCCCTAATTTTGAAAAATTATATAATGTCAGGCGAAATTGGAGAAGACCCGTGTAGCAATTGTCGACATCGACATTTATGTCGACAAAATTCAGACACATTTTTTTCTCGGTTAACGATGAATTAAAAATGATATTTGAGATTTAAAGTAATGTTCTGTGTTAAACATAACTGTTCAATCAATATTTTTGAATTTTTCTCAGTATTTTCCTATAATTTAGAAAACGTTGTTTTTCTACATAGACAAGTCGATGTAAAAATCGATACTCGATAAACGCATCGACATTTATGTCGACAATTTCTGCTAATTAAATTTACAAATTTTATATCTAAAAAGAACTAAAAACAATTAATAAGAACATTTTAAGCTCAGGAATAAATAATTTTTGAAAGAATCACAAAATTTTCTTATTTTTCAAAGTTTTGAATAATACAACGACTTGTCGAGTTATTGTCGACATAATTGTCGATGGTCGAATAATGCATCGACTTCACTGTCGACAGTGTCGACCAGAGGAATTTTAAGTCGAGATAGTGTCGATGTGATTGTCGAGGGTCGAATAATGCATCGACTTAACTGTCGACAGTGTTGACCAGACGAATTTTAAGTCGAGTTAATGTCGATCTAATTGTCGAGGGTCGAATAATGCATCGACTTGACTGTCGACGTCTTGAGGGTGATTGTGATACTCGCAGATAAAGTGTGTTGTGAATTAGTACATAAGGTCTAAGAATCATCTCTATGTTAGTTGGACACTCGCATGTGTCCAGCTACAAATGTGGCCTCAATGCCGCATATTTGACAAAAAATGTCGAAATGTTGGCTTGAACACTATTTTTGGTGTAATTTTAATATATACTTATATTGAATATTTGAACTTAGCATATTTTTCAAAATCTCATCATTGCAAATGTCGATGTGGATATCGATATAAATGTCGACACATCGAAATCGGTCACTTTTCGATCGTACATGTCGACATTTATATCGAAATTAGCATCGACGTTGCTACACGGGGAAGGAATTGTCCAATCGAAATTTTTATAATAATCAAAAAAATATTTGTAAAATTTCAAGCCACAACTTTTGTTTGAAATTTTTTTTAGTTTAACTCCTACTTTTCCCAGTTTTTAATTATAATAGTAGAAGAATTCAATTCGTATTATGCAACATTGGGAGGAAGGAGGGACCTCGCTCTACAACTTTTGTTTGAAAATATTTTTTATTGCACCCCTCTTCCAATTTTGAAAAAGTACTCAATGGTATGAGAAATTGGAGATGGGAGTGGGGTTCCTATTCACGTTTTTATAATGACCAAAATTATTTCTAGGACTTCACTGTACAACTTTTGATTGGAAATTTTTTCAGTTGAACTCTCCCATCCTCACATCTCAATTTTGAATAAGTACACATAAATATATACAGAGTGTTATCATGCGTTATACGAAACCAGAGAGGGAGAGAGAGGTTCATTTGAAAAAATTTTCAAACAAAAGTTGTAGTTTAAAGTCTTAGGAAAAATTTTAATCATTACAAAAATTTCGGTTGGACCCTTCCTCCCCTACAATGTTGAATAGTAGTTCTGGACTTGGTAAAAAACAGTCGATTTTATGATTTTTTTTTTTTTTTTTTGGGGGGGGCTCTTGATTTTGGCGGGAATAATTGGGAGCTAGTCGATTTACTTGATGAGTGATTCAGTCGTTCAAATACAAAATGAATCACTTTTCAGAGTGAATCGTTCGCGAATTATTTTTCCATGAATGATTTAACCTTAAATTTTATTATTTTTTCTTTACATTTAAATGGAATTTCATCAATTTTTAGATCAATTAATTTTATTTCATCTATTTTTATTATTAATAATAATAATTATATCTCATCTCGAACCTGAATATTAAAATTTCATTTTTTTTTACCTAATCTTTCATTTTTTAAATTGTAAAATAGATAACTTTTTTTTATAAGCTCTCGACTCGTATAATTTTTTAATCTCGTCCCACCCTTCCATAAGCTATATTCATCGTATATTCAGTTCAAATACTGCTAAAAATATAGGAGGATCCCTCCCCTCCTATGAATTCAAAGCATCCATATTTTTTTCACGCTGCTATCGTCATCGCGATTATAAATTATCCCATCGAATAAAAATTGTTTTCATTACAAAGTTGGTCGACGTAAAAAGCCAAACCGTGTTTACCTTGACAAAACACATCACCTCGTGAAAAAGGAAATTCATTCGGTTTGTGTTTTTCTTCGTGGGTATAAAAAAGTATTTACTCGAATATGTCCAAAAGTTCGAAATGGGGGGAGAAAACAAAAGAAAGGCTACGAATAAGAAAACAATTTTAATCAATTATTCGATTCAGAAAGGCCCAAAATTGCCGAATGCTCAATCCGAATCGTATTGTGTGGCTCTTGCTGTTCGCAGATTGGGTCCTTGTATTTTCCACTTTTTTTTGTTCTGTTTTCTCTTTGATCGAAGCATTTAAAAATTATTATTCAATTTTCTACATTCCTCTGCGCGTATTTCTGGGGTTTTGATCTCGTTGCAATCTTCGCCAACTCGATCCATTTTTTTTCCTTCTGTTTCCTCATTGATCGAAGCGTTTAAAAATTATTATTCAATTTTCAATATTCCTTTGTGCTTATTTGTGGGACGTTTTGATCTCGTTGCAATCTTCCCCACTCAAGGGCGATATTTTTCAAATTCAAAGTCCAGAATTTATTCTTAAATTATTCAGAAAATTATACGTAAATTGAACGAGCTTGAAATAATTTCATAATTGAGGTGCTCGTTCTTGGTATGTGTATATTTTATACGAAGAGACGAGAAAAACATAGACTTGTGAGAATATCGAGTGCATACGTAATACGTACCTATGTATGGTGTATTTTCAAGAGCTTATACTGCACATAACTAAATGTATATGCTATGTACAGCTCAGCTTGTCTATTGTTAACAAATTCAACTTATAAATTGCAAAGTACATACTTAGCTCGGTAAAAAAGTACACGTATTTTTTACTTTTGCTCAAATGGCTTGGCTCGTTCGTTAGTTCTTTTTCCGAACGCCAAGCAAGGAGGGGGGTGCTTTGTTAGCGACAAAATCGACTGAAATTCAAGTCCGTTATCCGGTTACCTCCACCTATGCACACGTACTCTGTTCTGTACAGTGTGTTTAAATACGTCAAGATCAAAGTTTCACCGGTAAACCATTAATTTTACAGCGAAAAAGCTGGCACAGTTCGGAATATGTGCGAAAGGATATATTTGTCGGAGTATACGACTTCGCAAAAGTTAATTTCCTTTCGGGTAATATCTCCCTATTGCCCTCCTCACGTCGCCCTGCCTGACTGCGATCCTGTCTGTTGCGGTATTCCTATAACGTGTTGAATTTAATCGTCGTTTGCGAGGATATTTTTGATAAGCGACAGAAATAAATTTTCCATAGCGATAAGCGTATAACGACTGCGGCGTTTGAAAATTACTCCAGCGTGAGATTCTTACATTTGGGGGGGGGGGGAGGGGTGGGTGTGTAACCATTAGGGTGTTATTAATCGAACGGAAAATTTATAGATACCTTTAGAGCACTTCGAGGATAATAAATTAGCCGGAATTTGCCATGCCATGTGGCGTGGCGTGTACAAGCAGACGGTATTCTTGATATTTGTTTGCACCCTTTTCCATGCCTGACTTCGGTCTCGGTTACCAGGAAATACCTTGGGTTGGTTGTACGATTGACTTATGCAAGGATTACATGTATAGTTATAAGTGCAGGATGCAAATAGGGATAGTGGATGTGTTTCTTGTGGCGATCCAGTAACCTAAATTTTATACCAAGAAGTTGAGAAGTTGCTGAGTTTTACCGAAATTCTTGCGATTAAGTTTGAACAAAGTTAAGGCCCCTTCGGTGAATTTGCGAGATTTTGCAATTGTTATGAGATCCTTAGTATTTATGAAATTTTATTAATATTAAATCAAGCACCTATATAGTTAATTTAATTATGTTTTTTCTTTTTGTTTTCTTTGTTTTCAGGTATGTACTTTCAGTTTTCTGCTTTGCTTCGGTGTAGGTAGAGTACACTAGAAGGGTAGGTTTTTTACACTATAATTAACTAATTAATTAATTATTAAGAGAAGTAAGTCTATAAATTATTAAGAAAAGAAACCGAAAAACAACCATAGAGATTTTCATTAAATCGAATTGTACTCGTACCTATTGAAAATATTGACTTGGTTTAAAAAAAAACGCGTAGCAGTCACGATGCTCCGCGACAGCCGAATTTTTTTTTTCAAGTTAGTGTACCACTTTGAAAACGTTTTCATCCATGGTATTTCAGTTTCAATATCAGTTTTAACTTCAAATTCAGTTTAAAAATGTCAGGTTTTTGTCTTCAGTTTTAGTTCCTCTCTGCATTGAAAATTTCATCTTCAGATGGGGGCTCCGCCCCCATACCTCCGTTGAGGCTCCGACCCAACCCCCTCATCACTTTCGACTCTTAAGATGGGGGCTCCGCCCCCATACCCCCGCGTTGGGGGCTTCACCCCCAACCACCTCGTCACTTCCAGCTCTTCAGATGGGGGCTCCGCCCCCCATGCCCCTATTAGGGGGCTTTACCCTCATTAGGGACATGGCAGGAGAGGATTGAGGGCTTCGCTCTCAATCCCCTTCACACTTTCAGCTCTTCAGACGAGGGCCAACACACCAAAAAAGAGGTTAAAACGTGAAAATTTATGATTTTTGACCCTGTACGGGGGTCAAATGGTGCTCAAAAGTCGAAACCCCCAAAAGGCACATCAGTGACCTCTACTGACCCTACATCCCAAATTTCGATTGTTTAGGTCTTTTAGTTTGGGCTGTAGGCTGTTCAACGCGTCAGAAAAGACAGGTTAAAACTTGAAAAATATTGATTTTTGACCCTGTATCGAGGTCAAAAGGGGTTTAAAGGTCAAAACCTACAAAAGGCACATCAGGGGCATGAACTCGATCTATGATAAAAATTTAGGCCCCCCAGCTCCATTTGAGGGGTCTGTAGCCTGATCAACGTGAAAAAATGACCTCAAAATCCACTTTTTGGGCCCTAAAATGGGGTGGGGATGACTTGGGAAGCTAAAATTTGGATACAGTGGAGACGATCAGAGTCACTGTTGTTGGTAAAAATTTCAAATCATTTTGTCAAATTGGGGCCTCTTTAGAGTCCCCCTCAAAAAGGGGCCACCCCCAATTTTGGGGCTCAAGGGTCAAAACCCCCAAAAGGCACCTCAGTGACCCTTACCTATCCTAAATACCAAATTTTAGCATCCCAGGTATTTGGTTTGGGCTGCAGGCTGATCAACGTACCGGGAAGCGAGAAAAAACATGAAAAATTGTGAAAAATCTTGATTTTTGACCCTTGACAGGGGTCAAAGGGGGCCCAAAAATTGAAACCTACAAAAGGCACATCAGGGGCACAAACTTGATCCATGATGAAAATGTTGGCCCCCCAGCCTCATTTGGGGGTCTGTAGCCTGATCAACGTGAAAAAAATGACCCCAAAATCCACTTTTTGGGTCCTAAAATGGGGTGGGGATGACTTAGGGGGCTGAAATTTGACTATGATGTAGGTAATTAGGATTCTCATCCCTGGGGCAAGTTTCAAAAAATTTCATGATATTGGGGCTCCCCCGCACCCCTTTAAAAAGGGGTCATATCCCCAATTTTGAGTTAGGGCCCCAAAAATTTTTTTGCATCATTCCTACACCGAGGGGACCCTACATATCAAGTTTGACCTCATTTCACCTGTTAGACTCGGCCGCAGAGTTCCAAAAGTAGCGGTAAAATTATAAATAAATAAATAAATATATATATATATATATATAAATATGTGACATGTGACAGATCGTCATCTTTTGGTCCCAAACGTCAACAAATGGGGTCAGAACTCTTCTACCCCCCCCCCCCCCCTCCTTCTAAATTAGGGTCGGACACAATAGCCTAAATTTTAAAAAAAAAATCGGCTAAAAAACTAAGACACCTGCGCTAGCGCAGCTCTAAATAGATAGATACCTACTATTTGTCACACGATTCTATTGGAAAATTTATTCAGTGAATGAAAAAAAAAAAATAGAACAATGGTATTCCCATTGTTCTATTTTGAACATTTAAAATTTTTTGCCCCGAAAAAAGATAAGACTGCAGACCACAAGTCCGACCCATTGTTTGATTTTGAACATTCAAAATTTATTGCCCTAAGCAAAGATAAGATAAGAACTATACACGGACCAAAAATTTGAATTTATTGCCCTTATATAGCTGAGATGTAATTTCAGATTTTTCTAAAAACACCTAACATGTTTTTGATTTATACCACCTGCTGATACCTCCTGCTGAGCCCTAGATCACAAAGACCCCTGCTGTGCCCCATTGTGTGGAGTGCTCATTGTTCGATTTTGAACATTTTAAATTTATTGCCCCAAAAAAGATAAGACCGCAGAGCACAAAGAGGACGTTGTGACGTGACCATTGTTCGATTTTGAACATTTAAAATTTATTGCCCTAAGCAAAGATAAGATAAGAACTGGACACTGACCATTGTTTGATTTTGAAAATTTGAATTTATTGCCCTGAGCCTGAGACGTGATATCTGATTTTTTACCACCTGCTGTGCTGATACCGCCTGCTGAGCCCTAGATTACAAAGTTTGATTTTGAACATTTTAAAATTTTATTGCCCCAATAAAGATAAAACGGCAGAGCACAAAGAGGACGTTGCGTTGTGACGTGACCATTGTTCGATTTTGAAAACTTTAAATTTATTGCCCCAAGATAAGATAAGATATGAATAATAGAAAAGTTCCCTTTTCCCTTTTTTTTACAAGTGAAAATTGCAATTATCTCGATAATTACTCATTAGATTCACACACAAATCTCATTGGCCCTCCGCCTTCATGAACTTTACATTCCTTGAAAATTTGAACCAAATCCATCCCATCATTAGTGAGTTAACCTCGATAAACCTATTTCAACATTTTATATTTCAAGACTGAAACCAATAGTGTGCTTACGCACACTAAAAATACCTAATATTATGATTTTTTTCAGACTTTTTTCAACAAATTATCCGCTCATAACTTTTGATTGGAGTGAGCTAGATAGGCGGGGTTTACGCCATTGAAAAGAGCAGCATTTTTTCATCTAGAAAAGTTAATAATAACAGCTTGGTTAGAGGAAAACTTTTTGAGTTATCACAGAAAAACATGCAAAATTGTCACTTTTTTCACATGTTTTTTCAAATATTTTGCTCGGTATAGACTTCTTTGTCCCCCTAAAAAAATTACCAGACCCATGGAAAAATTCTACACAAAATTTGCCATCCGATGCCGCAAAGCGCAAAAATCCAACCTTTCCAAAGGTTTTTTTTTTTTTTGCAATTTTTCAATTTTGAATTTTGGTCTGAATTTTAAAGTTGTGACTTTTTGAAAAAATATTCCATGAATTTAAAAATAGGATTTTCTTGAAATTTTTATACTGCTCACAGTATTTTTTTAAATTTGAAAATATCAATTTGGTTTGTGGAAAACCAAAGAAATCCTAATTTATGAAAAAAAAAAATTAATTCTAATACAGATTACTTGATTGAATATTTTCTAAAAATTACTCGCGATATTCAATGCTTACTAATGAAAAAGGTTCAATTCAAAAATTATAATGATTTGATTTCAAAAAAATAATAAATAAGTAAAATAAAATAAAATAAAATAAAGAAATCCGATATTCAATAAGAAAAAAATAAGAAAGCATTATGGAATTCAATTTGCTGAAAATACTGCAGACATTTTGAAAAAAGAAATTCTCTATATTTTTGAAGTTCATAATTTTTATAAAAAAATTTCAAAGTATTTACTTGATTTTAAAAAGAATTAAACTGAAAATAAATTGCATTGTAATAAGTACGGGTACTTTTATTACATGTTGAATGTCAAATTTTCCTTAAATTTAATTTCTTTAAAAAAATTTCTCGAAAATTTTTTTTTCTCATTATTCTGGTCCATTTTGAAAGGTTCTGATGAAAATATTTGAAATTTTTCAATTTATTTCATTTTTGGGAAAAATTCATATTACATGATGAATTTCAAGTTTTCCTTAAAAATTTCTTTGAAAAAATTGCCCAAATTTTTTTTTCTCGTTATTCGGGTCCATTCGGAGAGGTTCTGATGGAAAAATTTGGAATTTTTCAAGTATCCCTATTTTAAAAAAAAATAATAATTTTGCCATGTAATAAGTAGGTACCATGTGGTACTTATTACATGATGAATTTTAAATTTTCCTTAAATTTAATTTCTTTGAAAAATTGTTTGAAATTTTTTTTCCTCATTATTCGGGTCCATTTTGAGAGGTTTTGGTGAAAAAGTTTGGAATTTTTCAATTATTCCTATTTAAAAAAATAATAATTTTGGTGGTTTCGCCGGATCTTATTATAGATAGTGATTTTCAAATTTTCCTTGAATATAATTTCTTTGAAAAAATTGCTCAAAAATTTTTTTTTCTCATTATTCGGGTCCATTCTGAGAGGTTCTGATGAAAATATTGAAAATTTTTCAATTTCTTTCATTTTTGGGAAAAATTTATATTGCATCCAGGTGAATTTTAAGTTTTCCTTAAATTTAATTTCTTTGAAAAAACTGTTCGAAAATTTTTTTCCTAATTATTCGGGTTCATTCTGAGAGGTTCTGATGAAAAAATTTGGAATTTTTCAATTATTCCTATTTTTGAAAAAAAAAATCATTTTGGTGGTTTTGCCGGATCTTATTACATGGTGATTTTCAAATTTTCTTTAAAAATTTAATTTCTTTGAAAAAATTGCTCAAAAATATTTTTTTCTCATTATTCTGGTCCATTCTGAGAGGTTCTGATGAAAAAATTTGGAATTTTTCAATTATTCCTATTTTTGAAAATTCGAGTTCAAAATATTTTATAAGCGAGAAGAAAAATTTTGCTCAAATGTTTTATAAGTTTTTTTTTTGGGGTAATATTGACCCTAAATCAAATGAAACTTATTCCAAAAATGTACTTGGTGCTGGAACTCTATTATGAAATTCAATTTGCTGAAAATACTGCAGAAATTCAAAATATTTACTCGATTTTGAAATTAAAGAAACTAAAAAAAAAATTGGAGAACATTTTTTTTTAAATAGAAAATTTGACTTTAAAATATTTTACATTAAGTTTGAAGAAAAATTTTGATCAAATGTTTTATAAGTATTTTTTTGGGGGCAAAATTGGCCCTGAATAAAATGAAACTTTATAATGTTTGAAATCATTTTTTTTTTAATTTTAACAAAAATTAGTTTAAAATTTAAACTGTAAAAAAAAATTTAGATATGAATTTTAAATAAGTTTTTTTTTTCAAGGTTCTTAATGCTCATAAGTCATAAAATTATTTCGAAAATGTTTAGGTGCCTGATACCTATTCAGAGAAAATCCCATTAAAAGAAATACGAGTACATACCTAGTACAGTCTTCAATCGGCTCAGATCTTTAGATTAAAATTAAAAAATATATTTATTGCTTGAATTTTAGATAGAATTGTTGCTCAAGATTTTTAATGCTCAAAATTGTACCTATCTTTTTTTTTCAATTTTCACCTGCTTGAAAAAAGCACCTCTTATCACACCAAAGCATTTAAATTTTTCATATCTAGGCTAGTGGAAATTTTTATGCATTTTTTTTTTAGCTTGATTACTGACTTGATTTTAAAAATATTCATTAAAAAAATTCAAGGACTTGATTACTGACTTGATTTTAAAAATATTCATTAAAAAAATTCAAGGAAAATATTTTTGAAATTTTTTGAATTACAATTCTAAAAAAAATATTGCTTTGATAAAACTATAGGTACTTACTTAGATTTTGATGAATAAATTATTTTATGATTTTATTAATGCTCAAAATTTCTATGAAATTTGCTCAAAATTTTTATACAATTTTTTTAAAATGTCTTCTTAGTACTTATACTCACCCCCTTCCCCCCCATTAAAAAAGTCTAATCCGATCTATTATTTTATTTATTTACTTATTTATTTTTGAAAATTTTGGCTAAAATTCTGAAATTGAAACTTTTTAGAAATATTGCATGATTTTTTTTTTATGCTCAAGATTTCCATGTTCGAAATTATGAAAATATATGAAATGAAACCTCTAAAAAAATATTATAAAGTCTCGACTCTTCCACGATTTTCAACAAAAAAAAAAAAAAAAAAAAAATTGCTAAAAATTTTCATCTCTAGAATTTTTACATGATTGGTTTAAAAATTTTGACTCAGCTTCAAAAAAAAAATTTGAAGAAATCCAGTTTTTGAAAATTTTTATATTGAAATTTTTAATCTTTGAAAATGAAGTTGAAATTTTCCACTTAAATTTTTTGATTGAAATTATTTAAGAAAAGTATTGTATTAAGATTTTTGATGCTAGGAATTTTCATATCGCTTTATTATGTTAGAAAATGTTGACTCAGGGAAAAAACAGTCAAAAAAATAAAATCCAATCTTTGAAAAAAAAAAATGATTGTACGCACGTGGAAAAGAAAATTTTTTCTGTTGCTTTTTTTTATGAAACTAATCTTGATGTTAAAATTGTTAAATTATTTTTTGCTTGTCTGGAAAAGGTTGCTATAGAAAAAGATGTAAAAAACACGCTTTCTCGTTTTTTGCACGATTTCGTTATCGTCCCTAAATTAAAAATTTCATAATAATATGTATCAGCTGGTTGTTCCTACTACGTACTCGCCTTATTATACTTACCTATCACAATATTTCGCCTTCTTGCGCAACATTTTTAATCAGTTATTTAGTAGGCAATAGGTAAGCGTTATTCGGTCTCTATACTCGAACACGACATAAACATGGCTTTTGCGAGGTACCTTTACGCGATAATTATTCGACTTTGGGGACTTTGTTTTACACCACGTTGTGTCGATTCACACTTTATGCTATAAATACGCAACAATAAAGGCAGATTTAATTCGAATATTTGCTCGCGTTAATTTAACATTAAGTGGTTAGTGTGGTAGAAAATAAATCCCTCGGGGGTGGTATAATTGATTGAGAACGATGCAATGATAACGTAATGAAATATAAAACGTACGTGGGCGAGTATTGAATTGAATTTCTCGATTTGATATTTTCGTCTGTGTTTTGATTGCTGTTTGGTGTTTGTAAATTTATGAAAGGTTTCCTAGTCTATAAAAAGTGTCATTGTTTTGCTCCAAGTTGTTTGATAATTTTACTCGTAATTCGTGATTGTATACGCAATGTTTTGATTCTTTTCTTCGAGAAGAATCGTTATTATTTTTTGGCAATTTTTTTTCGCACTTTTTTTGAGATTTTTGTACATCCTCTTTTATCTTGGCTTCGATTTGCTGAAAAGTAAATTGCAGAAATTCATCTTCGACGAGGAAAATCTCGAACAGAGCGTTGAAAATAAATACGAAATACTAAAAACTCAGCCCGAACCTAGATTGACTATAAATAAGACGGAGACGAAGAATACGAAGACGTTCATCTTGGAAAAAACCTCGCATTAGTATTCAAAAGCTCCCTCGTTTATTTATTTTTGGCTAAAAAGCGATTTTTTTGCCGAATCCGAATAAATCATCTCGACGAAACGTATATCACATAATAATTGACATTTGATAGCGGTAAATCGACTCTGCGGTAATCGCAGATGAAACCAGAGGGGTGGAAATTTACAAAATTCCTGTGCTTTTGTGGAAATAACGTACTTGAAGATTTTCACCAAGATTCGTACGTGCTAAAAAACAAGAAAAAATACAACTTACCAGAGAAGTGAATCAAACTGTAATAATTTTGAAAATTTTTAGATAAACTTTTCGAAAATCGACGAGTGTAGTGTATAGAAAATTGATAAATGGGGTGGAGATGATGAGAGAAAGGTTGCATAAAGAAAATGTATTGAAGTTTTTCTATTAAAGTACTTTATGCAGCTTGTCTCGAGTAGTTTATCTGTTGGGTCATTTGGAGAAAAAAAATGGTATCTACAATATATTACGCGAATGAAGACGAAATCCTGGTTCTATTTTGGAAAACAATCGTCATTACGTTTTATTGAGCTCGTATTCGAAATAGGAAAACTCTTCACGATAAGTACTCACCCCAAGTTTCTTTGTTTCGAATAACTTATTTCCACAGTGAGAATTTTATAATACGATTTATTCTCATTTTTTAAACACCACGTCCAATCCACCGAAGGCAGGAAGAAAGGGAGGGTATGAAAAACCACAAAGGCATCCGAAAAAAAAAAAAAAAAAAAACTTTTCAAGATTTAGATGTATTCTAGTCCAATTGACAAAAAACTTCATAATTTCTTCATTTTCACAATTTCTGTTTTTAATGACCAGAAAAATAATAATGCTCTTCAATTCTTATTTAATTTCTTCTCTTATTTACTTATTTAAAAAAAAAATTAAAAAGTAAAACTAATTTTAATAAATTTCTCCAATTTTTCAATTATTGAATTTTCTATTTTTTTTTTCATTTTAATGTGTTTTTCAAATTTTTAAGAAACAGTACTTATTCAATTTATTTCAAATTTCATGTATGTACAATTACTTTAACCCGATTTTAAAAAATCAGGGTCGGACACAATAGCCATAATTTTTTTTTTAATTCGGCTAAAAATAGAGGTAAGGTTGAAAAAAAGTCAGAAATTTTATTCATCAGCGGAAAAGACAAATTCTGTTTATCTCACAAAAACTAAAAAAAAAAAAAAAAAAAAAAAAAAAAACCAAAAAATTTAATGATATCTATCTATTTTTCTAAAAAGTTGAATGATTCTACTTACATTTTAGAAAAAAATTAAGAATTTTTTTCATCTATTTTTTCACTTCAAAAAAATTAAGAAATCTTTTTATTCTGAAATAATTTGAATTTTTTTCCAATTCAAAAAAATTAAAGAATTTTTTACTGTCAAAATATTAAAAAAAATTGTTGGAGAATCAAAAAATTGAAAAGTTTCTTTCTTCAAAAATTTGAAAATCATTTTTACCAATAATTCAAAAAAATTTGATAAAGAAATCGCAAAATAAACGAGAATTTTTCTCCGAAAAAAATATAATAAAAAAGTTTTACCCATCTTCCAAAAATTGAAAAAATTTCATCAAAAAAAAATTGAGAAATTTTTTACTCATTTTTATTGTACACCAAAGGATCGAAACGTTTTTTCTAAACCGATTTCTAAAGTAGAGATTAGGTCGGAAAAATTTAGAAATTATTCTTCATAAAGTGTTGGAAAAGAAAAAAAATTATTCTATATAAACAACTAAAAAAAAAATTCCAAAAGAATTAAAGATTTCTTCGCCAAAAAATTGAATGGTTCTTTTTACACTTCAAAACAATCAAGAATTCTGTAAATACGACTCCTAAAATATGGAGATATTTAAATATTTAGTATTTAAAAAAATAAGTAAAATATGATAGATTTTTTGCAATACAAGTTGAAAACAATTATTTCCAAAAAAATGAATATAAAGAAATAAAAAATTTCTCTAATTATTACAAAATTAGAGAAATTTAAGAAATTTAATTTTCTACTTTCAGAAATCGAGAAAATAAAATGAATAAAACATTGAAAAAATTTTACAAAAAAGTTTCAAGTAAACACCTATCCAAAATTTTAAAAAGAAACTCCAAATTTTTTAAAAATTTGAGCACACTTTCAAAAAAAAAAAATGAAAAATTGTTCAAAAATTTTCAAATTTTACATAATTGCGTTCAAATTATTCAAATTTAAGTTACCTAGTTTGAATATTTTAGAGGTATTTGTATAAAATTTATGTTCAAAAATTTTTTAAAAAATCAAACGACATAAGAATTGCAAATTTTGGAAAAATTAAAAATTTCAGCTTAGGTAAATATTTAGAAAATTAAAATAATTAATGTAAATAATTAAAAAGTCAAAAAAATGAAACTTCATAATTGAAGAAATTAGGAAAACTAAAAGAAGTGGAAATTCCAAAGTAAGTATTAGGTAAAAAAAGGAGTAATTTTGGTAAAATTGGAAAATCATAAAAAAGAGTAGGATTTTTATCTAATTCTTCGTCTGATTGGGCTTTTGTGAAAAAATCGATTACATCGTAGGATGATTTCAACATTGTTCGATTGTGAAAAAGAACAATGCAAAAATAGATCAACTTTATAACGTGTTCAGTCTTTCACGTCACACGTATTGTAATTATGTATTATTGTTTTTATTCGAAAAATTGCAAAAACTCAGGCATATGATCGTAAAATAGACACACAGATACAATGGAATCGAATCTTCATGAAATGTTAATTGTTCAATCATTATCGTTGTCATCGATACAAGACATCGCGTTATTTTCCTAGTTAATTTTTTTTTCTTCCAAAAAATGAAAGTTCGCGATAATCGTAAGCTCCTGGTGTATTCCAGTAAGTATTCATTGTTTTCAAAAATTATGACTTTTGATAGTCAATTAAATCTACTCTTATATTTTACCTGCAGTTTTATTTCAAATCGTCATCGTGAATGCCACAAATCAAACTTCTAAAGACGTTGACGCAGCTATCGCTGAACTGAAACTAATTGAAGCATTTCATAACACTTTGAAACCTCCAGAGCTCAAATTGTCTCTACACATAAACACTCGGTAATTGAAAAGGTTACTTCAAGTTTTACTCATACGTGAGAATATTATCTATCATGTAATATGTATTTATACATGAACTATCGTAATTCATGAAATTTTAATTTCTCTCAGTAAAACTCAATCTACGATAAAACTCGATTTACCAACATCTCAAGATCTATCTCTGAGCGAAGAAATTGATTTTAAAAAACCACTCGTTTTTCTCATCCATGGATTTTTATCAAATGGCAGTGAAAAATGGCTAATGCAACTAACACGAGCTTATCTTAAACGAGTAAATAATGCTAGCATTTTTTTTTTTTCGTTTTTTCGTTGGATATTAATCCTATTTGTAATTTTTAGAAAGATGTCAATGTATTTATCGTCGACTGGGGTACTGGAGCATTGACAATAGACTATTTTGCAGCAGTTGGAAAGATTACTTTGGTAGCCAATAAATTAGTTAGGTACCTAAATATAAGTATGGTACCTATATCAAGATACCCATTCACGAACTTGATGACAATTTGAAGGAAATTTCACGCCTGTTTCAGTTTTATAGAACTTTTAATCGAGACAGCTGACGTCAGAGCTTCCTATATCCATATAATAGGACACAGTTTAGGAGCACATATTGCTGGATTGGTTGGAAGAAAAATTCCAAACATACACAGAGTAACAGGTAAACTTTTTTCTAAAGTAATATCAGTATTTGGAATGAAATGACTGAAAACCAAAGCAATCAATTCTTTCAAAAAAAAACATTTTGAGAAAAAAAATTGAAGTTAAAAAAAAGAGAAAAACATGAATTTTAGCTTCAAAGCGAAATTTTTGCAAAATCTGATACGACGATTAGACAGTGCAGTTGACCTCCTAGTAATGGAATTTTTGCTTTAGGTTTGGATCCTGCTGGTTACAAATTTCCATCAACGTCTCCAAGATTATCCAGCAATGATGCAATTCACGTTGATGTAGTACACACCAGTAACATGTTAGGCACTTCTGCCCCCCTTGGTATGTCAGGCAATTTTCATATTTTTGTATTTCTGTGGCAACAAGTTATAAAAATCCAAGTCAGAAATCAGGTTGACTTTTTGCACATTGAAACACATTGCTCTGGACTTTTCATTTTTTTCCTTGACTTCATTCTTTTTCAACTGCCACTATTGGTGGAACCATTCCACAAACAATTATAAGTCGGTGTTTCTCAAATCGTGGTACATGTACCCAAAGGGGTACACGTAGGTTTCTCAGGGAGAACGAACGTGACGACAATGACAGCCTAATGCTAACTACATACATACAATACTTGCGAATTTGTACATTTTCGAATTTATTCAGAAAATGCATATTTTTAAATTCAAAATGATAATTTATTTTTTATTATTTTATTACCTACCTAGTTACCTATTAATATTTTTTTCGAATAAAAAATATTTCAATTTTCTTGAAGAGAAATTTTTTCAATTTTTCGAAATAAAAACATGGTAGGTATTAGTTATTTTTTGAAAAAAAAATTTCACTAAATTTCTGGAGTAAAAATATTTTAAAATCTTTTTTCAGAAAAATGTTTCGATTTATTTGTTTTTTTATTTTTTTAGTAAAAAAAATCTTCAAATTTTTTGAATCTTTTTAAAAAATTTTTGTAGATTAGAATTTTTAATTTTTTGTTGAAGAATTATTTTTCATTAAAAAAATTATTTTTTTTTGGGGTGGGGCGAAGGTGAGTTCTGAATATTTACGGAGTGAAAGTGGGTATAATTGTATTTTTTAATTTTTTTTTTTTTTTAAGAAAAAAAATTGTATTTTATTTTTTTCCTTTTTTTCTCTCTTTTTTTTGAATATAAAACAGGAGCGGATTGGGAGCACAACGGAGCCCTGCCATTTACGTACGTTTGCGCTATGTATATGACATGACGTCACGAATCTATGGACTTGTAATATTTCTTTCAATCAACATTCATTTGATTCATTTTATTGAAATTGGAGGGGAGGAAGGGGTCCAATAGAAAGTTGTATAATAATCAAAATTATTCCTAGAGTATTACTCTACAACTTTTGTTCGAAATTTTTTTCAATTTGATCATCTCTTCCCTTCGGATTTCGCATAGAGGAGAGAGGGGTCCAATTGAAAATACTTTCAAATGTGAGGAATATTTTATATTATTACAAAAATTTCGATGGGACACCTCCTTCTTCTCTTATTTTGCATAATACTAAGATGTATCGTTGTATATGTATAGACAATGGAAGTAGGTACCTACATAAAAATTGAGAGGAGAGAGGGGCCCAATCAAAATTCTTGTAATGACAAAAAATGTTTCTAATATTTCAGTCTACATTTCTTGTTTAAAATTTTTTTCAATTGGACCCCTCTTTCTTCTCTTATTTCCCATTTATAACAGTAACATGCGAAATCCGAAGGGAAGGGATGATCAAATTGAAAAAAAATTCCAAACAAAAGTTGTAGAGCAATACTCTAGAAATAATTTTGGTTATTATACAAATTTCGATTAGACCCCCCCCCCCTCTCCTCCAATTTCAATAAAAATGAATCAAATGAATGTTGATTGAAAGAAATATTACAAGTCCAGAGATTCGTGACGTCATGTGCATAGCGTAAACATACGTAAATGGCAGAGGCTCCGTTGTGCTCCCGATCCGCTCGTTAAAAAACACCCTAATTTTTCAATAATAAAAAGACCTTCAGTATTACTGGAGATTTTTTTTTGGAGAAAAAATTTTCAATTTTCGGGGATAAAAACAGGATAACTATTTTTAATTTATTAAAAGTTCCTCGTTTTTTTTTTTTTGAAATAAGAATTTAATTTTTTAGATTGGAGAATATTTTTGATTGTTGGACGTTTTTTTTTATCAAGCAAAAAAATCATATTTTTTCTAAAGTGACAGTAAGTTTTCCCATTTTTTTGGGAAAAAATTTTTACGTTTTTTTTTGGAATAAGAAATCTTTTAATTGTTTGGATTTTTTAAATTCCTTTTCTAGAATGTAATTTCTCGTTTTTTGAGAGTAATTTTCTTCGATTTCTCGACTTTTTTTTTAAATAAAATAATTTAATTTTTCTGATTTAATTTTTCAAGTGTTATAATACTTACCTACCCGTGTAGCAACGTCGATGCTAATTTCGATATAAATGTCGACACATCGAAATCGGTCACTTTTCGATCGTACATGTCGACACGATTGTGGATGGTTTGTCGAGCTTATTATCGACATGTTTGTCGACCGTCCAAATATGACTCGACATGTCGAGCCATATTTGGACGGTCGACAAACATGTCGATAATAAGCTCGACAAACCATCCACAATCGTGTCGACATGTACGATCGAAAAGTGACCGATTTCGATGTGTCGACATTTATATCGACATCAACATCGACATTTGCAATGGTGAGATTTTGAAAAATATGCTAAGTTCAAATATTCAATATAAGTATATATTAAAATTACACCAAAAATAGTGTTCAAGCCAACATTTCGACATTTTTTGTCAAATATGCGGCATTGAGGCCACCTTTGTAGCTGGACACATGCGAGTGTCCAACTAACATAGAGATGATTCTTAGACCTTATGTACTAATTCACAACACACTTTATCTGCGAGTATCACAATCACCCTCAAGACGTCGACAGTCAAGTCGATGCATTATTCGACCCTCGACAATTAGATCGACATTAACTCGACTTAAAATTCCTCTGGTCAACACTGTCGACAGTTAAGTCGATGCATTATTAGACCCTCGACAATCACATCGACACTATCTCGACTTAAAATTCCTCCGGTCGACACTGTCGACAGTGAAGTCGATGCATTATTCGACCATCGACAATTATGTCGACAATAACTCGACAAGTCGTTGTATTATTCAAAACTTTGAAAAATAAGAAAATTTTGTGATTCTTTCAAAAATTATTTATTCCTGAGCTTAAAATGTTCTTATTAATTGTTATTAGTACTTTTTAGATATAAAATTTGTAAATTTAATTGGCAGAAATTGTCGACATAAATGTCGATGCGTTTATCGAGTATCGATTTTTACATCGACTTGTCTATGTAGAAAAACAACGTTTTTTAAATTATAGGAAAATACTGAGAAAAATTCAAAAATTTTGATTGAACAGTTATGTTTAACATAGAACATTACTTTAAATCTCAAATATCATTTTTAATTCATCGTTAACCGAGAAAAAAATGTGTCTGAATTTTGTCGACATAAATGTCGATGTCGACAATTGCTACACGGGTACGTATTTTTCATAAAGAGGATTTTTAAATTTCAAATGTGATTTTTTGGAATTTCAAAAGAATTGCATGCAAAAAAATATTATTTTTTCATTCCAAATAATTTTATAGGTACTATTATAACTTACCTAAAAGAGATTTTTTTTTCAAATGACGATTTTTAATGAGAAGGAATTTTTAAAGAATTTTTTTTCAAAATAATTTTTTCCTGCAAAATTTTTTATCACATAATTTCTTCAAAAAAAAAAAATAATAAAAAAAAAATCAAGACTTACAACCTTATAAAAAAATGATAAGAAATAAGTTAAAAGAATGAAGCCAACGAAAACAATAACAACAAGGCTAGAGAAAATGTGTTTCAATGTAAGAAGCGCATTGCTTGGCTCATATCGTTGTTACTTATATTGTACATTTTTGACATAGATTGTTACAACTTGTTGCCACAGATTTGGATTTTTCAATTTTTATTACAAATTTTAAAATACATAATCAATTAATTATTTATTTTTTAGGGCAGATAGACTTCTACATAAATGGTGGCGGAGTTCAGCCAGTATGTAGGAGTAATCCCAAAACCGAGAATACAAATATAATTGACTTATTCTTTGGTAACGTGTGTTCCCATGGTATAGCAATAAACTACTTTATCGAGTCGATAGATAATCCGAAATGTCTTTTTGTGGGTACAAAAACGATGGACGAAGCGTCCAAGTATGTAGTCTGTTCTCATTTTTTCCCCAACATAATAAGTAATTTCAGTTTCATATTTTATAAAATTGTTTTATTAATTTTAAGGTTACAATCGAGAGATTTGGATAAACAGAAACATACAGTACTGGGATTGGATACATTCAAGTATCATGCTCGTGGAGTCCTTTATATCGTAACCAATGATAGTCCTCCTTATTGTAAAAATTCCTCAGAAAGTTAAAGCAATAACACATGCCAGAGAATTTCATGTTCTCAACATAATAATTTTCAACGATACACGTAAAAAATACTTAAATCTTAATTATAAAATTTTTTAGCAAAAGTTGTCATTTTTTCCCTTTAAAAAAATTAATCTAGCTCTACGAAGATATTTGGAACACACTCGCAAGTCCCAGTCTCGCGAACCATCCCACAAAACAATTCTAATGATTCCGTTTTGTTGTGATTTGCCATCAAATCGACGATATATTTATGCACTTTGTCTGAAAAAAAATCATGATTAAATTTTTTATCAATTTATTTTTCTCAAATAATTTTTTTCGCATGTTTTTCTACAAAAATAAACTGCTCATATCTTTTGATACATGAAAAAAAAATATTTCAGAAAAATTAAAAAAAAAAACAACCTAATATTATGATTTTTTTCAGACTTTTTTCAACAAATTATCCGCTAATAACTTTTGATTGGAGTAAGCTAGAGGGGCGGGGTTTGCGCCATTGAAAAGAGCAGCATTTTTTCATCTAGAAAAGTTAATTATAACAGCTAAGTTAGAGGAAAACTTTTTGAGTTATCACAGAAAAACATGAAAAATTGTCACTTTTTCCCCATGTTTTGTCAAATATTTTGCTCGGTATAGACTTCCTTGTCCCCCTACAAAAATTACCAGATGCATCAAAAAATTCTACCCAAAATTTGCAATCCGATGCCGCAAAGCGCAACTTTATAACTATTGTAGTTGTCGAGAAGCGCAAGGTTGAAAACACTCGGCGTAAACGAAAATTTTTTTTTTCGATGAGCATAACTCAGTCCCTGCAGTCCGGAGGTTATGTAAACATACCTACATCGACTCAACATGAGTTGCATAGTTACTGGTTGGAAGGTTTTACTCTCAATCCGGAACACCCTGTCTAAAAATGACGTACATCAAAAAAATTATATACTTATATAATTTTTTTTTTTGCAAAAAAAAAAAAATTGATATTATCAGAGAAAAAGTTTCAACATTTTCTTGGCAATGCAATTCTCTGAGAAAGAAATTAACATAGAGGAATTAATAAAAATAGGAATATTTTTTATAAAATTTTCTTGAAAAAATTATAAATCTTCTAAAAAAAGATTGAAATTTTCTAAAAAAAAAATCTTAATTTCCTAGAGAGAAATTTGCATAAAATAATATAAGAAATAATTTTTTTTAGAACTTTTTGAAGACGAAAAAAAAATTATCAAAAAAACTAGGTATTAAAAATAGGTATTCATTTTTTGCAAAAAATTTCACAATAAAAAAGTATATTTGGAAAGAACTTTGCTGAAAGTAGGTAAATATCTAAAAAATAATCAAAATAGAATTAACTATAATTATAATTTTTTGCAATTTAAAAAAAATGATTAGACAGAATATTTAAAAATTTTCTGAAGAAAAAAATCGAAAATTGTGGAAAAGATAATTTAAAAATAAATACTTCTGTTCTTTGCTAAAAAATCACATGATTTTTTTTCAGAAAAATCCAAAATTTTTACATGTAAATTTTAAAGAATTTTTTAAAAAATGGGTCGTTCTGCCAAAAGTTTTCTTCCAGAGACGGGTTTTTTTCAAAACTTGATGGTGACGGGTTTTCAAAAATTTCAAGGAGTGACTATTCCGCGAAAATTTGGAGCGTTCTTTTCTAGGACAATTGAACAATTTATTCACGCGTAGAATATCTTTTTCACTTAGACCTTTTCGTTGTCCCATAATATCAGCATATTTAATCCCAGGACCCTGAAATAATTTTCAATTAAATAAAAACGAACAATTCGATTCGACTGACTTGCCAAGACCTCAAAGAAAAGACACAACTCACAATTGGCTCAATAGTGGGTAGTCCATTTTTACTGAAAGATTTACTGGAATACTGCATGACACTTCCATAATCGTATCCGATACCTTGAGTATCAACAGCATCGCTTCGCATTCGTAAAAAATTTTTTATTTTCTCTAAAACATAAAAATCATACCGGGTGAATCTATAAAAAAAAAAAAAAAATGCTGCGATAGAGAACATTCTCACTAATTACGCGGTATGATATTCTCAAAATGGACAATAACGTAGTCATCTCTGTCTGGACGTTTTTGCTCGTGCTCAAAACCCAGAGCGTGTAATATTTCGTGCATAATTTTTCCTATTTTTTTGGTACAACGAGGAGTTTCTAATTTTATCTGAAATGGGGAATAATATGGTGAAATAGGGTAGAATGAAATTATGTTTTGGGTCGTCAAAGATTTTTTGATTTTAAAGTGGTCCCTCAACTTCACTCCTAACAAGGGAAGCTCGCCATCTAGTCACCTCCGATTGAGCTGAAATTTGGCACACTGAAAGAGCATGCCATCCAAACCTCACAACCAAGTTTTTAGCTGCCGAAGTTGATTTTTCGATTTTTGGCGAATTTATGAAAATAGCTAAAACCGCCTCAAAAAAAACATTTTTCGAAAAAAAATTGTAAATTTCAAGACAGAGTCCTAAAAATTGGTTTGTTCACCAAGGTCGACCCTCCGAGTCGATTGGCACCATTCTGGAGCCTCCAGAAAAAGTTGACTTTTCTCCACCACACTGGAATCTTTCTAAACGGCAAAAGTCAACATTTCCTGGAGGCTTCAGATTTCTTTGAAAATGGTGTCAATCGACTCGGGAGGTCGACTTCAGTGTACAAACCGATTTTCAGGATTCTATCTTGAAATTTACAATTTTTTTTCAAAAAATGTTTTTTTGGAGGTGATTTTAGCCATTTTTAAAAATTTGCCAAAAATCGAAAAATCAACTTCGGCAGCTAGAAATTTGGTTGTGAGGTCTGGGTTGCATGCTCTTTCAGTGCGCCAAATATCAGCTCAATCGGAGGGAACGAGTTGGCGAGGTTCTCCTGTAAATAACTTCTTCAAATGTGAACCCAGCAACGTGACTCCCTCTTTGTCTTTTGCTTATAACTCTGTAAATATTTGTTTAAATCAAAAAATGATAATAAATAAAATTGGAGTACATGATATTTGTAACATAGAATTTCATATTCATTTTTTTTGAAAAGTCAATGAGTGGCACAAAAACGTGCATCAAAATATACAAGGTGAAAAAATCACCACCCATTTTAAATTCGAAAAATCTTTGATGACCCAAAATTTGATTTACACCATATTTATGGTCTTATTTCACTGGGCTAGAATCATCGTAAATACAGATATTAATTTCTGGATTTCTGTTTCAAAAATTTAAACCATGTTTGAAGATGCGGTAAGATAGGTAATCAGAAAATGAATTTACCCTGCTCACATTTTGTTTACCTGCTCCTTTTCGGCCAATTTTAGATGCACAACCCTTTTTGTAATTTTTGAAGTAAATGTAATCTATATCATCCTCAGACTTTTCTTTGAATTTCAAACAAGTCTGACTTTCTAATTCTTCCATAGCAGCATAGATCTTATTGCGATCGTTATCTCCTACGTCAAAAAGTAAATTTACGTTAAGCAAGTATAAGTGAGTTAGAATTAATATAGTATGTAGTAATAATTGTATGTTTTTATGTAATTGGATTTACACTATACTCACGAAAAGATAAATCAATCATATAAGGGATGGTAGTACTTTTCCACCTTTGTCCTACATGGCTGAATGAATTTCGCCCTGGCCAGGGGTTTCCATTCCTTGGGAAAACTGTTAAAGCATTTGCTGAAATTAAAAAAGCTAGACACAAGAGCAGCAACATTTCGATTCAATTAAACCTCTCGACTTCAATTCATTTAAAACACTGATCAATTCGTTATGGAAAAAAAGACTATAGAGTCTGTAAGAAGCTGGGACCAATCAAATTAAGTATTTTATTTTTCAATTACCTACCTATAAAAAACAATAAACGATTTTCATAAGAGCAGGCAAGCCAGCTAATGACATAGTTCCAATCATAATTTATAATTTTATGTAATTTTAATAACATTTTGTACTAGAAAAACATTTTTCACAACAATTTTAGCATCAAAGTAGCAATATAATCGTTATTACTGTTAGGTACGATTATTACTAGAATTTCGAAAAATTCGCAGCGGTTGCGGGTATCCCTAATTACGAGTATTTCAAAATTCAAATTATTTTTACAAATTATAGGTAGGTAGGTACCTACTCAAACGTTTACAGAAAAAGCAAAAAAGTACGTAGATATTACCAAATTTTCGAATTTTTTTTTTTTTTGGTTCTAGCCTATTAAGGTTGTTTCTTTTCATGAGAAATGATTCCAAATTTTTTAGTTCCCATTTTTGACATTTATAGATTTCTTTTTTTTGGCTGAGTGTTCGATATTTTATAAGGTTTTGAAAACATGTAATTTTTTTTTTAAATAAGCCAATTTATTTTTCAATATTTAGTTGGACATGAAAACAAATTTTTATAAGTTAATGCATTCAATAAATATTATTTAGACAGGAAAAAAACAAAAAAAAAAATCAATTTAATTCATCCAATAAACCTTTTTTTGGAAGTAAGACATCAGAATGATTTTAAAGATGACTAAAAAATAAGTTTTTTTTTTTTTTTTTTTGTTTGTTTCAAGAAAGTTGAAAGATTTAAAAAAAAATGTTATTGTTTTTCTATGAGATTTTCTTTTACAAAAAATTAAGAGATTTTATTTTATTCAAAAAATTTGAAAAATATTTTCCCCTCAAAGAAATGAGATTCAACGAGATTTTTTTTCTTTAAAAATGAGAGATTTCATCCAAAACAAAAAAGAGATTTTTTCAAAAAATTGGAAAAAAATTTCAAATTTTTTTCTAACGTCATGTACAATTTCTTTTCTTCAAAACAATACTTTTACTTTGGAAAAATTAAGGAATTTTCAACTCCAGAAAATTTAGTGTTTTTTTCAAAAATTTGAGAATAATTGGACCCCCCCCCCCCCCAATGAGAGATTTCATTCATAAACAGAAAAACAATATTTTTTGCTCCCAAATACTTGAAAATAACCAAAATAATTTTCTCAAGAAAATTGACAATATTATTATTTTTTTTTTTAAATAAAAGATTTTATCCCAAACAAAAATAAGTCCCCTCAAAAAAAATGTCTCCAAAAAAGTGTTCGATTCTTTTTTATTTTTTATTTTTTTCTCAAAAGAATTGAAAGATTTTTTGGCTACAAATTTGAGAAATATTATTGTTTCAGGAAAACTGAGAAATTTTCTTCTCCAAAAAAACACTAAGTAGGTACCTACATATTTTTTTCAAAAAATAAAAGTTTTAAAAAAAAATTCAAAAAAATAAAAATAGAAAACATTTTTTTTTTAAAATTGAGAATAGATAATTTTTAAATTATCTACCTACCTATAGACTATTTCAGAAGAACTGAAAAAAAGGAAAGATTTTTCTCAAATTTTGGTACAATATGGAACAACTTAGATTTTTCACGAACCAAAACAAAGATTCTTAAAATGTTTACAAACCGGAACGCAAAATTGATAATTTTCACGAATTTGAACCCCCCCCCTCCCCCCCATTTAAAAAAATTCTAAAGCATTAGAAAATTTTAGAATTTTTACAATTTTTAGTTTCTATGACTTACTAAAATTGTTCCAATTGATGAAAAGTAGCTACTTCTTAATTTTTTATTTTTTTGCTCAATAAATTTGAATCGAACCCCACTCTCCCCTTTTTGTAGTAAAATGAACAAATTCATCGATTTCCAAATTATTATCCTTTTTGGTCATAACCCATCAAATTTGTTCCTCATCATCAGAATTAATTTCCTTTTTTTTCATTTCCCCTCAAGTTGAAGCACTCAGTACTCTCAAACCCTCACCCCCCCCCCCCCCCCCCAAATAAATAATTTCTGTTTAGAAAAATGAAAAATTGAGCGTTTTTCAAATTCTCTTCTTTTTTTGGTTGTAAACCCATCTCATAAAAATTGATTCCTAATTTTTTATTTTCACCCCAATTTTTCCAAAAAAAACGAAAAAATTACAAATTTTTTTGACTTAGTATTTTTTGAAAGCTGTTGCTTTTTATTACAAAATAAACTCAAAATGAAAATTATTATTCTATATTTCCTATTTTTTCCTTAACTGAATTCAAAACAGTACAACTCTAGCCTCCATACCTACCTATTAAAAAAAAAAAAAAAAAAAAAAGTTGAAAAAATAATTATTTTCTCACAAAAAGAAACATTTTTGTAGGGGTATTGGAGGGGGATAATTCGAAAAATAGCTCTCCATATTCTCCTCACAACTCTATCACCTTTAATAAAATAATTACTCGGTATTTAAACTCTCTTCCTACGCATAAATATCGTAAATATCTACGGAAGAAAAACTCATCGCTGGCATTACACAACCAACGAGCTACCGATTTAGCTTCTCACCGAAACCCAAAACACTACTCGACGTGTATAAGGATCATCGCATCTCATCTCCTTTATTAAATGCAAACTAATCCTTTCTATCTAATTAAAATAAAATGCACAGAAGCTTTGATTCGCTTAAATGCGAGGCGAAGCAAGAGCTAGAACACCAAAGATAATACAATTTACGAATTAATGAACTGTACACGACGGCGGTACGGTGTTTCATTGTTACCAGGCTATGGCTGAGCTACGTCGCTTATAAATGAAACCATTTCCTCGGTTGCAATATCTTTGAATTATTTCACCCGTGGTCTCGCATTTTACACTTATTGTTTGCCAGATTCTCATCATTATTCGATGTAATTACGTTTACTTTTCGTACATTGGCGTATAATACCGCCAACTATAAGATGGTTTCGTCGTTTACCTGCCTTTTCTATCGAAATCTGCGATGTTTTGTGGGGCGAATAAAGATATCATATTGCGAGCGGAATATGCATACAGGGTGTCCTGGGACTCGTGGAGATTTTTTGGGGTATGCAAAAATGAAGGGGCTAACAAGGTTTTAAAATTGATATTTACTCAGCGAAATCGATTGGCAACACTGCATCCAAAGAAAATTCCGATTCAACCAATGGATAGCCCTTCTATCTTTCAAACTGAAGGAATTACAGAAACAAAAAATTATTGCCAAAAGTGTTGCCTTCCTAAAATTAATAAGGTGCACAAGAGGATATGGAATTTCCGAAATTTTATCCAGACAATTAACTATAAAAGAAATAGGTGTAAATTTTTTAGCTGAACAAAAAAGTGAGGTAAAAAATCTTTTAAAGTGAAGGATCTAATTGTAACCTTCAAACTTCAGAAATATAAATTTTCAAAGTTTTGTAACGCCTTCATTTTCAAAGGTAGGCAAATTTTTCAAATAAATGATTTTTTTTTGAAATTTTTATAATTCTCAGCCCTTTTAAAATTGAGATAGAACTGGAGAAATTTTTGAAAATTAAATTAAAATGCTTAGATTTAAAAATGAGTTTTAAAATTTTATGAAAAATTTGGAAAAAAAACTGTTTCAAATTCTAAAAAATTGAAAAATCAAAGAAATTTTCCTTAAATACCTGAATGAAAAATAAAATAGATTTCAAAATTTCACACTACGTTTGAAAGTATGAAACATAGTATAGGTATGTTTTTACTATGGGACAAAATGTCTAAAAGTCATGATCTCATGAAAATTTAAAAATGAAAAAAAAATTGGTAACAAAAAAAATTAGAATAGAATAAAAAAAAATTAATTTCCTTGGGAATGTAAAAATTACAAAAGTCTAAAAAAATAATATAATATTAAAAAGTTGAAATAATCTAAAAGTCATTAAAAAATTCAAAAAAAAAATCAAAAATTCATAAAATTTTTTGAAAATTTTCCATTTTTTAGTATTTGGCAAAATATCTAAAGGTCATCAAATTTTTTTAAAAATTTCAAGTTTCAGAATGCTTGACAAAAAAAAAATCAAAAATTTTCAACAGTTTCAAAATGGACAAAATTTCTAAAAGTCATCAAATTTTTAAAAAATCTTCCAAGTTTTTTTAATGTCTGACAAAATGCCCAGAAGTCTTGCATCCAAACCTAACCCCATTTTTTTATATTTCGGTCAACGTAAAAACATACCTATTAGGTATGTTAATAAGGAAAATTTCAAAAATGAAAAAAATTGATAAAAGGTGTCGTTAAGTGACTTAGTAATTTTTTTTAAATGAAAAATTTGTAGTTTGACATAAGAAAACGTAAAATAAAAAAATGTCAAATGTATGTATTCAATTGGTTTTCAAGATTTGAATAAAGAAATTTGAACATTGAAAAAATATGGAGTTTGAAAAATTTTGTTAGTTTTAAAAAACCATTGAAAACCTTAAAATTCAAAAAATTTTAAAATTATGTAAAAAAGTTTGAATTAAAAAATTTGAAATGAAAATTGATTTTAGGATTTAAAAAAATAATGATGATAATAATATACCTAATAATAATCATAATAGAAGTAAGTAAGAACAAAAAAAAAAGAAAACGATGTGTTTTTAATTTTTTTTTTCAGGTGGAAAATTTTTTTAATTAACTTGATGATAAAAAAAAATCTAAAACACAAAAAATATGAAAACTAAAAATTTTCTTCAATCTTTTAGTGTACAATAAAAATAAGCAAAAAAATTTCTGTTTTTTTTTTTTTTTTTTTTTTTTTTTTTGGAAGAAATTCTTTTAATTTTTGGAATATGTGTAAAACTCTTTTATTTTTATTATTATTTTTTTTTTCGAAAAAAATTCTCATTTTTTATTATTTATTTTTATTTTTTTTTTGAATTAAGTAGGTCTATGTACTAAAAATAGTTTTCAAATTTTTGGAGGAAAAAACTATTCAATTTTTCGATTCCTACAAAAATTTTCAATATTTTGGTAGTAAAAAATTCTTTAATTTTTTTGAAATGGAAAAATATCAAATTTTTCCAGAATAAAACGATTTCTCAATTTTTTTTAAGTGAAAAAATAGATGAAAAAAATTCTTAATTTTTTTCTAAAATGTGAAAAAAAATCATTCAACTTTTTAAAAAATAGATAGGTTTAGGTATCATTGAATTTTTTGAAAATTTTTTATTCTTTTATTTTTTTGGAATGAAATAATAATAATTTTTCCTGTAATGAAAACATCTCTGATTTTTGTTCAACGTTATCTCTTTTTTTTGAAATCGACTTTGAAAACTTTTTCGATCCTATGGTGTACAATAAAAATGAGTGAAAAATTTCTCAGCTTTTTTTGGAAGAAATTCTTTCAGTTTTTGGAAGATGTGTGAAACTCTTTTATCAGGTATTATTATTTTTTTATTTCGAAGAAAAACCCCGTTTTTTGATTTTTTTTTTCAATTTTTTTTTCAATTAGGTAAATATGTAATTTTCGATTTCTTGGAGAAAGAAACTATTCAATTTTTTGATTCTAACAAAATTTTTCAATATTTTCGCAGTAAAAAATTCTTCAACATTTTTAAAATGGAAAAGTACCTATTCAAATTTTTTCAGAAAAAAGATTTCTCAATTTTTTTGAAATAAAAAAATACCTAAATGAAAAAAAATTATATTGTCTTTGGAGAAAAAATTTTCTAAAAAAATACATAGGCAACTGATTTTCTTCATGTTTTTAAAAATATTTTAAAGAAATCATTTTTAGAAAATTTTAATTGACATCGATCAAAAATATTTTCAAAGCAAACTCGAAATTGCGTCTTGTTCATAACCTAGAATTACATAAGCCTAATTTGAATGTGTAATTGTGTAGGTAAACTTTATACGTAGGGCTTCTTAATTATTGTGATAATTAAAAAAATGCAATTTTGATTGAGTATTTTTAACACCATGAAAATTCAAGGTAACGTATGCGTTTGATTAGGAAAGCAATCGATATTCGATGAACCGATCCTACTGTTATGTAGTTATGTAAATTTTTAGCAGTTCCTAAAAGTGATTCTTTCGCGTTTGTGCATTTTTTCTACTTCTTTTAAGTATCCTTATTTATCACAGAAAACCATGGATCCCATAACAGCCGTGTAAGTCTTCATCTTATTAAATAAAATAAAAAAATACAAGGAGAAATAGATGAAACACTATTTTATTTTATTTTTTCCAATCAGGGTAACTATCGCGACCCTGCGCTGTGTTTGCGATTACGCATGCAAAGTAAATGACTTCGTTGTATCTTACAATGAGAAGATCGAACCTGATGTGGGCTCTCTCGCTCTTTTCGCTCTGCCAGATGTTGGAAACTGGATTGAAGATAAGGCCGAGGCTGCGGCCGATGCAGTGGCCGATGGCTATCACGCAGTCGTAGACAAAGTTGAAGAATTAGCTACCAACGTAAAGGATTCTGTTCTAAATATGGTCACCGAAAAAGGCCATGAACTGAAACAATATTTCAAGGATGTGATGGTTTATCATAATCGAACCAATCCCTTGAAGTTGATGTGCAAGATCGGTGCAGATATGGGCTTTTGCAAGTGCGAGTTTTTAAACAAAGGTGATGATTAAATTCGCATTTGCAAATTCCCGTATCTGCATTTTTTTTTTATATATATAATTCTGATAGAATAAAATTTATTTTATAAAAATGTATAAGCATTTCATTTCAACGTAGGTATATTTTTTATTCAGCTTTTTCAAGTCTCCAGAGTCATTGGAAAATAGGTGGTTACGAAGATTATTCTTTTGAAGACTGTTTATATTTATATTATCTTTGACTTTGATGCAATATAGACATATTGAAATTTCTTGTTTCAGTTTATTTCTTATGAGAGTCGAGTTTTTCTCTAATTTTTGAAAATACTTGATTTTGTTTTCAATTTAATTTTTTGATTTTTTTTTTAAATTCAGAACCATAAGATATTTTAAAAAAATAGAAAAAAGCTTCAAGCAAAAAAGGTATAAAACCCCATCGAAAAAAACCAAGTCCAACTCGCAAGATAAAATTCGACCAAAGACGAAAATATTCTTCGGACACAGAATGCAATTGAATAAAAAAAATCCCCTTTGTCTTTCTGTACCACTGCACAAAGAATCAGACATAAAGTACTCGTAAAACAGACGAGAAAATTAAGCCAAAAGAAGACTGAAAAGAAATAAAGAACCGTCGTAAGATTGTTTGTATTCGTTGTTGAACATTCGACTGTTTTATTTGCTTGGTCTTTTGGTAAAGAGAAGCTTTCGATGAGAATACAATTCACTTAAGTTATAGAGTTTTCAGTACGATTTATTTACCCGTATAAATACGTATAGAAAATGCATGCGTTTGAAATAAATTGATAACACACCCACCACAATATACGCCAAGTCTTTGTATTATGCGAATTGAGATGCCAGATCGTATACAAATACTTGAACCCTCTACTCTCTTCCACTCTGCCTACGCGACTTCGAAAACAATACGTCTTTAATTAGAACGTCGCGGTTTTCATTTAATTGAATTTTATTTATTCCACGTATGTAGGTACATACCTACTTACTTTGTAAGATTGCTCAATGGTTCAGTCGAAAATGTTATGATTGATTCGTAATCGTAATCTAGATCGTATTTTAAGCTCGGGTTCCATTTTTTAAATAGTTTTTTTTTTTTTTTTCGAGAATCCACACGCTTTCCGAAAAACCTCTCTATCTCTGCACCTAAGGTCCCGATTGAAAAAATTTTCAAACAAAAAATGTACATTGAGATCCCTGGAATAATTTTGGTCCTTACAAAAATTTCCTTTAGACCCTTCCTTTCCCTTCAATTTTGCATAATATGTATATATGAAAATCACGTGATGATTTTCATTTTTATTCAGTGAAATTGGAGAGAAAGGAAGGGTCTGATCGAAATTTTAGTAATAACCAAAATTATTCGGAGGATCCAAATAAATACTTTTTGTCTGAAAATTTTTTCAATTTGGGCCTTAGGAAGGAATATAAAAGACTTCTAACGAAAGATGATGGGCCCTCGAAAAAAAAAACCAGTCTTTAAAAAATGACATACCTGCTCATTATTTTTCCTTCTTGGTGGAATTGAAACCCAAAGTTGCACCGAGCTGACTTCTATAGCTGCTCAGCCCAATTTAAGGGTGATTTGCATGCTTATTATGCGAAATTGGAGGGGGGAAGGGTTCAATCGGAATTTTTATGATAACTAAAATTATTCCTGATATTTTTTTCTACAACTGTTGTTTGAAAAATTTTTCATTTAGGGTCTTGAGTGCAGAGATATGGAGATTTATTAAAAATAGAGTAGACTTTTGAAAAAAGAAGCCTTAGAGATGGAACCACAGCACGTTTCTTGTATCAAAAAAAAAAAAAAAAATCGTTTGGCAAAATATTGAAGGAGAATGTAAAAAAGATGTAAGTAAAATTTAATCAAAATAAACTGATTACCTAAGCACCTTAATCTGCATATAATACATATATCTCTTCTTTAAAAACGAATAAAAAATTATCTAAATCAAATTGGTCACCGCATTTCATTTCCTCGATCCCATCCCCACCCCACCCCAACTATTGGCATTTACCTATGCAAAACATATTTCTATAAAATTGGATTTTTTTTTTCAATCAAGATTAATGACGATGGCATTTAATCTGCGAATATGTGTATCAATTGCTGCATCTCTTATACCATCGAGGAAAACCCAAGACAAAAAGCTTCTCGAAGAAGTTTCACCTCAACACAGCTCGATGAAAGAGATACCTAATATCAGAACAGGAAACGTCTCATGTCGCCCAACTCGATGGGAATAAAATGCCTACGAGGAAGGAGGAACTTAGAGGCGAGGACGTGATTAATTAATTGTTATAACCCGCCGCAGCGATGTATTCGGAAAGACTTGTCAGGTGTGTTTATTGGATGGAAACATCTCTCGTTTTAAATGTCGAGTATTATTTTGAATGAGTAATGTTCTTGGTAAAAGTTTCCATTTTATAAGCATTCATTTGGTTGTGAAATTCGTCGAGAACAAGACGGCATATCAATCGTTACCTCAGGCTTTTATACGGCAGTTCGGGACTGCAAATCAAGAAAACGATTTCTCTTCGTGAGGGATCTGTTCAGTCAGAATTGGGGGTAGATTTTTACGAGTTTAGATTCTCAAAGTATGCGAAAAAAAGGTCCTTTTATTACAGAGAAAGAGAATAGAAATGTTGCGAATAAATTTGATAAAAAATTAAAAGACAAATAAAAAATTCGATGGGATCATTATTTTCATAGAAAATTTTTAGAAAAGAATTTTAAAACTTTAAAAATGAAAATAAATTTATATTAATATTATACAGAATGAAATAAGAATTATTTTGGGGAAAAAATTGATATACGAGTAACTGATTGACTCTATGAAAAAAATTTTGATAGAATAATTTAAAATTTTAAAAATAAATTTTGAAGAAAAATTTAGAAAAAAAGATGTTTGAAAATTGAAAAAAATTGACTATGGACCCTAAAAATTTCAAATTCGCACCCAGTTCCTTGTGAAAAAATAAAATAGGTTTGAAAAGTTTCAAAAAATTGAAATAAATTTTCTTCATCCCCACCCAAACAAAAAATTGTCAATAGAATAAAAAATGAATAAATAAAAAGATTCAATGAAGAGAAATGATATAAAAAAATTCTTTAAAACTTTTCTAGGGAACAAAAATCCATCAGTCAAAAAAAAAACTATAAGAAATCCTGAATAAATTCTCTTAAGAAAAATAAAATTATTGAAACCAAGTGTTTTTCCCCCAATTTACCTACTTCGAATTAAAATAATTTTACAATTTTTTTCATTTTTAATTCTTTCTAGTTTTCAGTGATTTTTTTTATTCTATTGTCATTTTTCATTGATTCTAATTCAATTTTTTTAAATTTTATTGGATTTCTATTTTTATTTTTATTTTTTTTAAATTCTTAATTTCCCCAGTTTTCGATTGTTTTCATTTTCATATAAAATAAAGAGTTGTAATTTTTGAACCAACTTGAATTTTTTGATAGTGTTTTAGTTTTTCTACTTCAAAACGTTTTTAAAATTTTTAGTTTCATTCAGTTTTTACTCATTTCGAGATCACTCTGGATTTTTCGAATTTTTTATTTTATCCAATTTGATTACTTATTGTTCTTTATTTTCTTATCTTCTTTTCTTGATTTAAGATTTTTTTCAAATTTCAGTTTCATTCAAATAATAATTTCTTAAATTTTTTTATTTTCATTTTTAACATCTTCAAGAATTTTACTAATTTTCATTATTTTTCAATTCAATTTTAATTTTTTCTAGATCTTGGCTAATTTCCATTTAACATTTTTTTTTCATTTTAAAATTTTTTCATAATTTTTGATTATTTGCGATTCAATTACAATTTTTTTATAGTTTCAATTAAGTATTTCCCTTTATCTTATTAATATAGGTCTACAATTTTCATTATAATTATTCATTTTATTGTTACTTGTACTTTCTAACTCATTTGAAAATTTTCAAATTTCTGTCTTTTTTCTATCGATTTTTTTTTCGATTTTGTTATTTTTTAGAAATTTTCTTACAATTTTATCAATTTTTCATTAAAATTAAAATTCAACTTTTATTCTTTCAATTTCGTATTTTATCTAATTTTTTGACTTCAAATTTTATTTTATTTTAGGTAGATAGGTATTTTATTTCTTATTGAAGCACAGTAGAACCTCAATTATGCGATTTTCCCTTATTTTTTGAACATACCTACAACGAATATAAATGTTCGGATATTACATTACATTGATGCTCCTAAACAATTCAGAGATTTTTTTCCTAAAATTTTGAAAAATAAAATTTTTTATTCCAAAAAAAAAAAAAAATGAAAATAGGTAGCTACGTAGATATAGGATTGAAAGTTCATATTCCAAAAATTTGAAAAAAAAATATTGAATTTTTAAAAAAATCAAAAAATATAAAAATTGTGAACTATTTTTATCTCAAAAATACTTACCTACTGAGAAATTTATCATAGTTCCCAAAAATTTTTGCAAAACTTCATTTCTGAAATATTGAGAATTTCTTTAGGTCTGAAATTTTGTAAATGTTTTATTCCAAAAAACTTGATAATTTTTTACTTCAAATATAGATTTCCTTAAAAATATTTTGAATTCTCAACTCGAGTATCCAAATTTTTTTGAATATAATTTTTTTAAATTTTCATTTTCATTTAGAAAATTTTTCGAAATTGAATTTTTGTATTTTACTTGTACAGATTGAAGTTAGATTGAATTTTATGAAACATGAAAATGTATTTCAAATTTGGAAAATTGGTTTTAATACAATTTGCCATTTTTTTAAAAATCTTCTTGAATAATTTTTTATCAGTTGCCAAAAAATATTTCAAGAGAAGTTCCATTGAAACAAAAATTCTTATTTTTGAGCTACCTAAAGAAGTGGTTTTTTCACTTCAATTATAAAAACGTGCCGATTTCGAAAAAAGTTCTTTCAACTTTCAAGAGAATTCTCAAAAAAATTTTCTAAAAAATGATCAAAGAAATTCTCATGATTAAAATTTTTTCAGAAAAAAAATCTCAACAAATGTAAGAAGGAAACATTTTTATTTCACAAAATGAAGAATTCATCAAAAAATTATTAGTCTAAGTTTTTTTTTTACCAAAAATTGATCTTGTCATTTCTTGTAATTTTTCTGAATTTATTTGGCCATTATTGTAATTAAAAGTCAGAATATAAAATCGTTTTCAAACAGCTCCAAAATTAAGAAGGGAAAATTTATCAAAAAAAAAAAAAAAAAAAAAAAAACCATGACCCGAAATAAAAATATGCGGATATCGTTTCTAAAGTACACTCGTTCTAAACATCGCATCTTACCCATCGCGATGTTCACTTTGACACCAAAGTAAAAATTAATTTTCAATTTCTTGCCGGAAAGAGAAAATCTCTTACAGATAAGTATCACATAAGCTGTATTTCGACGCCCCTCATTTAATGACGCTGCGGGGTACGAAGGGATCAGCGTGGACTAAATTTGCATTTAATCAAAAGCGTAGTGTGTCTTGTTTGAACGTGGATTTAAATTAGTCTCCGGAGTTTTCCATTTGTTTTGAGCCCTCCCCACTGCAGGTCACCCCTGATCGTCTTTTTATACAATATTTCGAGTATTACGATGGAAAATTGCTGTACAAGTTACAAAAAACTTTCTTAATACTGGGAATTTCGCGTCAGAAGGTCTTTTTCATAAGTTAGCTCGGTGTGGTGTTCTTTTATTTTCTTTTTTTGTTACGCGGTATTGAACGGTAACTTTTACGACAAGGGTTTCGAACGTGTCGATGATTGAAGTTTTACAGTAACGATTGCGCGTATAGTCTTTTTTTTTCTTCTTTTTTTTTGCACCAGCGTAATTTATATACCCGAGAGGCACGTCGTGTCGCATCCTATTGTTCGCAGCTTTGGTCCTCGAAAGGAATGTATGTAGAATCAAGAATGCGACATATTAGCTAACTTGGGGAACTCGATGGTAATTCCGTGTTTTTCCCATGATCTTTTGTGGTATTATTTTTCAAGATGTTTCCACTTTGAGAGAATTTTTATTAATTTATACGTAGTCGTATGAGAAAGTTCAGCTGGAAATTATTTCACTTGATCGAATACTCGTGGTGTGGATTGAATTTCGGTTTCTGAAATATATTTACCTGCTCGAAAATATATTTGTTTTAGAAATTAGAATTGAAGAAGTGTCATTTTTTTAACAGAATTTTTCACTTATTGAAATTAAATCATTCGAGGTGCTTCGTGTAAAACCAGATATCAGAAGATCGTGATTTTTAATTGATTAAATATGCAAGGTATCTCAATTGAGAATATTTCCCTCATCACATAAGTCGGCAATTTGTTTCAATAGTGTGTAGATATGTTTGCCTAACTCTAGTGTTGAAGGAGCTCAGAAAAAATTGAAAAATTTATTCAATTATTTTTGTTGCGAAATTGAATTATTGACCTAATAACCTCCTGTTTTATTTTTTATTTTTTAAATTTGAAATTAATGACGAATTCGAACCAGAGATGGACAAATTTAGATCTTAAAATTTTCAAATCGGATCTGAAAAATCGTAAATTTGAAATTTCGGATCTGATCTAGATCAGATTTTTAATTTTAGAAAGGATCCGATCTGAATCTCAAGATCCTCAAATGTTCAAACAAAATTCAAATCCGCAAAAATGATTTTTTTTTTTGAATAATTCTTCTTATTTGTCTGAGAATTGAATTTTTTATCTGTGTAAGTACTTGATTCTGCAATATTTAGATCTGCAAAATGTCAGAAAAATGAGCAAAATTGTTCGACTGATTTTTCTCAAGACTATTCAATTAGTGAAGTGAATTAATATGATTTCATATTCATATTCGATTAATTTTCCTTTAAAAGTTGGAGAACGAAATTATCACTTGATATTTTCATGTTACAACTATTTTTAGGTCAAGACATAGATTAGAATTGTTAGAGTAAAATAAACTATGCAAAAAAAGAAATGATCTAAATGGATTTTTTCAGATCTAATCATAGAAAAAATCTGGATCTGGATCTAGATCTAGATCCTTTCATAAGGTGATCTGCCCAACTCTAATTCTAGCACCTATCAACTGTGGGGTTTTCCGATAAATAATTTCGAGAAAAATTTCATCAATTTTGTGGAAATTTGACTTTTGAGTCGAAAAACTTTTTTTATCTTTTTTTTTTTCATTTTCAGCAGATTTGGCAATTTTCTCGTTTTTTTTTTCAACCCTAAAACTGTAGCCTTTCTCGAGTAATAATTTTGAGTAGAATTCCATCAATTTCGTGGAAATTTTAAAATATGAGTTGAAAAATTTTTAAAATCAATTTTTGTTCAATTCCAGCAGATTTTTCAATTTTTCATTTTTTCAACCTTGTACAACTGTTGATTTTCTTGCGTATTAATTTCGAGAAAAAATTCCATCAATTTTGTGGAAATTTGAATTCATCAGTCTAAAAACTTTTTAAATAAATTTTTGTTCAATTCCAGTGGACTTAGCAATTTTTTTCAAATTCCAAAAATTTTTGCAGTTACTTAGTTCGACTAATAATGATTTTGAAAAAAATTCTGAATTCATGAGTCGATTTTTTTTTTTTTTGAATTTTCTTGATGTTTTCAATTATTAACTTTTTGTCATTTTTAGTTTTTTAGAATAAAATTTTTTTTTTCTGATTTCTTCAAAATTGCCATTTTTTTTAAATTTTAGATTTCGTCATTATTTTTCCATTTTATTCATTTGCCAATTTTTCAACATTTTATTTAATTTTCTAATTTGCAATTTCATGTAAGTATTTTTTGCCATTTCACGTCACTTCATAAACTTTCCATTTAAACCACTTTTTTTTTTGAACAACTTCAAAATGCCAATTTTTTATTTTTTGTAAATTTTAATTTTTTGGAATTTTTTAAAAAGTTTTTATTTTTTCCAGATTTTTATTTTTCCATTTCCCAACTTTGATTAATTTTTTTTAATTTTCAGTAATTCCGAACTTAATTTCAAGTATCTCTAGTACCAATTTTTTCTCTCACTTTGAGTTATTTTTGTCCCATTTTTAAAAAAAAATTTCAAGTTGTCTAAGTACATTTGATTTATGCGTCAATTTCAATTAATAAGTAAGTACTTTTTTCAATTTTTTTACTCAATTTTCTATTTTTGATCGTCATTTCAAAAATCTACCTTAATTATTTTTTTTCATTTTGAAATTTTGAAATTCTGATTTTTTCAGTGGAATTTCAATTTTATTCAATTTCAATTTTTTTTTTTTTAGTTTGCGTACCTATCACTATTGGTTTCAGTCTTTTTTTTTAATTTTAGATTTTTTACGTTTTCGATTTCTTGCAATTTTCTTTTTTTTCATAATTTATTGTTCTGATTTTTTTTATTTAGCAGTCATTTCAAAGTTCATTTCAATGTTATTGTTTTCCTTAATAGCTCGTAGTTCATTTCCTATTTAGTTTGTTTTAAATTCTTCCAATTTTCAATTTCATATCATTTCTTTTCTCATTTTTTGTCTTTAAAATTTTTTTCCAGCTCAATTTTCATTTAATTCAATTTGAAATTTCTTTAAAGGCATAATTATATTAGAATTTTTCAAGATGTCGATTTTTTTCAATTTTTCAATATTTTTATTTTTATTTTCATTTTAATCTTTTGCCAAATTTTACAAATTCCATTTTTTTTTTACAATGGATAACATTGGTTTCAATTCGTTTTTGGCCATTTTTAGTTCAATTTGGTTTCTGCCAATTTTCCCAATCATAGATTCTTCATTTCAATTAAGTTTTCTTTCAGTTTCGGTTTTTAATAAATTTGGAAGTAATTTTTGAGGAAATTCTTTTATATTGGTATAAAGTACTTACCTATTTGTTTCTATACCGAGGTGTGGGGGGGGGGGGCGTATAAAATCCTACGAAACTTCTGCTTTCTAATGTGAAAATGTTGCCAGGCATCGTGTCACACGAAAGTTCGAAAAGTTGCAGTATCAAGTTCGAAGTAATTTTTTCTCGTTGTTTTGGTATATTTTTCAAAATAAGTATTGCGCCTTAATCGAACAGCCTGGCACGCCTTATATGAGAAACTCCGTCTTGAATCAAAATAAATAAATAAACATAATAGTTTGTTTAATAACTTACTAACTGCGTTGTCTAAAAAATATCGAAAATATTGTACGTCGTTATTTTGAAAAATTCAATAGACGTAATTCGATTAGAATATAAATTGATCGACTCGAAGTAGGTTAAATCATTCGTGAAACAGCTTCAAATCAGTTAATAGTGTTTCGTATTCAATCAGTTTTTCTTTAAATTACCAAAATCAAAAATGAATTCTTCATCGGTAAGATACTCAAATTTTCATTTACCATTTATTTTTCCATTTCAAATATTGTGTATTTTACTGTGCTTTTTTTCATCACCAAAGGGAAAAACTGTCTGCAAAGAAGTTCGATCATGTTGCAAATGCATTGTAAAGGAGAAACCGATAAGAAACAACGTAATAGACAAACCGGAGGAAACAAGAATAAATGATAACAATTGCAAGGCTACTATCACAGGTGTAATAACTATACCGAGTAACTGTTGTAATTGTCAAGGAAACGGGACGAATCAACCGGGGATTGAAGAAGTAAAACTTATAATAATTTTTATACGAAATTTATGTAGTTACTATTTTTATCATTGCAATAAATTATAGGTATCTCGAGTTAAAAGAGTTAGCTTCACCCCTTATCAAATTAAAATTAGGAAATCAAAGAATACTTCTCGTAACACACAACTAACACTACTTAGGTATTAATTTAATGATTTTTCAAATAGACAAGAATGAATAATTGCGATGGAGTTCGTGAGGAATTGGGAAATTGTTTCCAAAACTGCATGCTCAAAAAATCCAATCCTATTCCAAATTTTCCTGATCAGTTTAACAGAAGAAGATGAAAATTGATCTTTCCAGTGGAGGAACCTAATGATGAAGTTGAACAGCAGTATAATTCTGAATAATTCGCCCATAATTTTATCTAATTGAGATTATACTGCATTAATTATCTACACAATGTTATATTTGCACATCATCTAATCGTTAGCACTTGCACCTGCATCGTTATTAGGTACCATTGTTCCTCGTTCTATTCCAAAATAAATGTAATCTGAACAGTATAACTTGAGTATTCATTTTTTAGTGAATTGAAATAAGATGAAGTAGGTATCAAACCGAGTGTAATAATTATGGTCAAATTGATGCCTTATAAAAGCAATAATTTACACATACAAATATAGTGGTAATTGTCATTTTCACGTCTCACAACTCGGGCATGTTTCCAATTTTTTTTTTTATTTTTTTTTTTATTAAATTTGAAATAGTCCTCAAATTCTGCCAAATAAAATATTTTGAGAATTCTGAATTCATCAGAAATTTCATACCTAATAAAAATAAAAATTTACTCGTTGAAAAATTTTCCTGATTTTTTTTTAAAAATCTGTTGAAAAATTCGCATAATATCCTTAAATTTTTCCAAAATATTTAATTTTTTCTCATAATTAAGTTTGTTGAAAATTTGCCTTTGAAATATTAGAAAAAATTATCAAACATATTGAAAGGTTTACTTAAAAATCCAACAAAGGGGGGGGGGGGGGGGTCCAGGGGGCGAAGCCCCCCTGGACCCCCGCCCCCTTTGTTGGCTCTATTTCCACACTACGTTTGAAAGTATGAAACATAGTATATGCTTTTACTCTGTGACAAAATGTCTAAAAGTCATGAATATTAATTTGAATGGAAATTTAAAAATCTAAAAAGTATAATAAATAAAAACATTTTAAGTTTCAGAATGTCTGACAAAATGTCTAAAAGTCGTAAAATTTATTTTTTAAAAATAATATCAGAAAGTCATTAAATTTATAAAAAAATTCCAAGCTTCAAAATGCCTGACAAAATGTCTGAAAGTCATCTTTCTAAAAAAAATTTTAAGTTTCAGAATGTCTGACAAAATGTCTAAAAACGTCTAAAAGTCATAAAATTTTTAAAAATTTACAAGTTTCAAAATGTCTAACAAAATGTCTGAAAGTCATCTTTCTAAACCTAAAAAAATTCTAAGTTTCAGAATGTCTGACAAAATGTCCAAAAGTCATAAAAAATATCCAAAAGTCATAAAATTCCAAAAAATTTACAAGTTTCAAAATGTCTGACACAATGTCTAAAAAATCGAATTCATTAAAAATTGTCTAAGTTTTTTTATGTCATCCAAACCTAACCTAATGTAACCTGACCTAACCTAACTGTCGGATTTTTGGGTCGTTTTTTTCCATTTTGGTCTCCGTAAAAGCATATACTATGCTAAAAAAAAAATTATAACAAATTTTTCAATTTTTTTTTCATTTCAATTAGGTATCTAGGGTAGGTGTAATTTTTAAAAATTAGGTGTCAACTTTTTTTTCAAAAAAAATTCTTCAAGAATTCTTCAAGTATAAATACGTATTCCGTATGAGGATTAAAATTCTCTCATTAATGAATTCTCTATACTATGTTCAGAATAAGAATAAAAAAAAACACACCAAACAGATGGGCTAGAGGGGAAAGGAAAAATAAGAATTCGACCAGCAAAACAATTCGAAGCAATAGTTGGCTATGTTATTGTTTCATTTATTTTAAATTTTCCTTGCTCAAAAGGGTGTTGATGATCAGTGTTTTTTTTAATTCTTATTCTGAACATAGTATATGTATAGGAGAAATTTCATTGTACAAAAGAATCTATTTCAAGAAAAATTTGTGAGAAGAATTTTATTTTTGAAAAATTTCTCGCAATTAAAATATTATTTTAAAAAAATCTTTCTTCTTTGAAAGAGTTTTAAAAAACAAAAAGTGCTCCAGTAGGTAATCGGCAGGCAATTTTTTACAACATGAAGTTTTGAGTTTAGAGGTGAATTATAAAAGTTAAATAAATTGGCGATGTTTTTTGATTTTTATGATGTTAAATGGGCATTCAGCTTACCAAATTAATAATTCAAACATCATTTTGGATCAACCATCTTGAAATAATAACAATTTTTCACTCAAAACCTGAAAATTCCCTTTGCAATAGTTATCATCGTCAAAAATGGTCCCAATTATCGGCAAATCGTCTCCAGTAATCGGAGGGGGAATATTGATGTGCAAAATTGGAGGAGAAGGAAGAATCCAATCAAAATTTTCATAATGACCAAAATTATTTTTAAGATCTTAATCTATAACTTTTATTTGAAAACTTTTTCAATTGGACCCCTTCCTCCACCGGCTCTACCAGTTTTCAATAATAATTATAAGTATCTATGTCATATTATGCAAAATTAGAGGGGAGGGGAGGGTCTAATCGAAAATTTTATAATAACAAAAATTATTTCTAGAACTTCGATCTACAATTTTTGTTTGAAAATTTTTTCAATGGGACCCCTTCCCTAATTTTGAAAAAGTATCTATCCGATTTTATAGTGAAATCGGAGGAGAGGGAGGGATCCAATCAAAAATTTCATTATAACTAAAATTGTTCCTAGGACTTCAAGGTACAACTTTTGTTTGACATTTTTTTCAATTGGGTCCCTCCCTCCCCCTCCTTCACTCCTTCAATTTGTATTTAGTATCTTCGGAGTATTATGCAAAATTGGTGGGGAGGGAGGGAGGGGTCCAATTAAAAAAATTCTCAAGCAAAAGTTGTAGCATGAAGTACTAGGAATAATTTTGGTTATAACAAAAATTTCGTTTGGACCCCTTTCTTCCCTGCAATTTTGAATGAAAAATAAAAGGGCGAAGAAAAAAAAACATACCCAAAACCAATTCAAAAAATTTAGGTTCAGATTTAGGGTTATGGTTTTGGATTTTCAAGGTTCATTACCGTTTCACTTTGTGGATAGAAGAAAAAAAGATCATAGGGTTTGAAGTTGGTTTGAACTAAAGCACAAACCCTAACAAGCAATAGTTGTCTATGTTATTGCTCCATTTTATTTTGAATTTCCTTGCACAAAAAGGGTTTGATGCTGTGTTCTTTTTTTTTTGAACAATAATAAGATTTTTTTCACATCTCGAGCACAAAACATTTTTTATAGATATTTAATCATTTAAAAATTGTGAAACAGCGCATCCAATTTTACACATAATGGAAATTAAAGAGCGAACTGAAAATAACGGATGTTCCAAAAAAAATCGAAAAACAGTTTCTTCAAATTCAAAAAAATTTAGGTACAGTTTTAACCTCAAAAAGTTTGGTGATTTTTTCCTCAAAAACGTAATAAATGTACTTAACCCCTCATCCTTTCAATTAAGAATTTTTGAACTCCAATAAAATGGAAAAAAATGATTCTAAGAAATTTCGAGATTTTTTCAACCATTTTCATGCTTTAAAAAAATTTAAAGATTTTTTATTTTCGTTTTAGAAGTCAAATTTTTCTCTTCAAAAATTTGAAAAATATTTTTACTTCGAGAAAGTTAACCTCCCAAAGATGGAGAACCCGAAAATTTTTTGATTTTTTCCCAAAAAGGATAGTGAATTTCCTCAAAAAAAATTGAAAATCCCCCCCACAAAAAAAACGAATTTTAACATTATTTTTTCTCTCCAAAAATTTGAAAAATATTTCTACTTTGGAAAAGTGGAGATTTTCCCTGCGAAGAACGAGACCCTTTAGAATTTAGGATTTTCTCTTAAATAGAATTATTGAGAATTTTCTCGCCAAAAAAATGGAAATCCCCCTCAAAAAACAAAGATTCTTCCCTAAAAAATCAAGAAATTGTTTTTATCTAAAAACTCTTTTTTTCAAAAAACATGAATTTTTCTAAATTCCAAAAAATTGAGAAATTTTTTGTTAATTTTTTTCCTTCAATTTTTTTTTCAATTGAGATAAAAAAAATAGGATTTACGTATTTTTCTAAAAAAAAACAAAAAAAAAAGTATTTCATCTAAAAAATGTTCGATTGCAAAAAAAGTCCTGACTAAAAATTTAAGAAATGTTTTTACTTCAAAAAATTGAAAATCTTTTCCAAAAAAATCAAAAGTTTTTTATTTCCAAAAAATTGTTTTTTTTTTCAATTCAGAATTTTTTCCAGAAAAAACGTAGTATTTTCTTTCACTAAGAAAAAACTGCGATTTAAAAAACAGATTTGTGTGAATTTTCAGATTTTTTTGAGATAGCGGGAGGATAGTTCAGATGCAATTCAAGAACTTGAGCTACTGCAAAAATTGCCAGCAATGCTTCCGATTTTTTTTAAATCTTTAATTTTTCTTCAGATTTTTTTTTTGTTGAGACTTGAGAATTTTCCTTTAAAATCTTACCGTGGGTAAAAATTCTGAAAATTCTCTCTTTGTTTTTATGAGAAAAAATGAAAAAATATCATTTATTCTTTTCACAAAATTAGAGATTCGAGAAAATGTAATCGTGTGTAGTGAACTCTCGTTAGGTATTGATTTCGATACTGCGGAAAACAAATCGTTTAAAAATAATACTGATATATTTCGAAATTTTTACGATGATTGAAAAATTGAATTATAAGCAGTAAAAATTAACAAACTTTCGACTATTTTCAAATCTTGAATAATTAAAACTCCAGAGTTCTTAAAATTTTGCAAACGATAATTTTTCAAGTACACATTTTTTAAAAATTTTTTCATTACTTCGTATTACTCGTTTTGTTTAATCGTCAATATTTTCATTGATGAAAAATCATTATCAATCGTTGATGACCGTCTTCGAATAATGACAATGAGACGAGAAGTGATTGTTAATGCAAAAGTGACGATTTCTTGCGATTCAAATGCCACGATCGATGAGTCAAGTTCGAAGGCTTGCGAATGTTCAATAGTATACTTCCTCTGTTATTTTTGCAAGCTTGAAAATACCAGGGTAATTAATTTTTTATATGCAAATAAACCATTGAAAAGGTTTACTTCATTGCCACATTGGTCAATTTTCATTTTTTTTACTGAGGTCATATTTCATAAGAATAAATCCAAACTCCTCCTCCTCCTTGTGAAGCTATTAACTATGTTTTCCAATTTACCGAAACACACAATACAACTTAGGTTCGTGTATAGTAGTTTTAAATTTATACAGCGACCTTTGGCGCGACATCGATAGAAAGAGACAGAAGTCCCATTTAAAACGCTGCTGGAAAGAATAGCAATTGACTGTGAATGTAAAAGCGTTCCGCTTCGAAAATGTCAACAAGAAGACGACGGCGCGAAAGCTAAAAGTGCTAACTTCCATTCACCCGTAATTTCACACTCTTACCCTTTTGTTGTGATAATTCAGTGGTAATCAAAATAATACTGCGAGCGAAATATATACAAACCGCGTCGTTATATATATCTACTCGTAAATTTTTAAGGCTGGCTCGAGAGCGAAAAAATAAGGCACGCACGAGTTAAAATATGAAAAGAAAATAATTTCTTCAGAACCGCACGGTCGTATCTTCAAGTCATGCCATACTTACCGGGCCGAGTTTGGAAAAAAATTAATCTCGGTAAGTGGTTGAATTTCGGTAAATTTAACGCTCGCATCGACCAGCGACGAAAAGTTTACTTTCTCGCCCTTTACTTACTATACCTATGACATTTCACCGTATTCGCAATAAGGAAAAAAAGAGGCTAATTTTAGCCATGGCCTGTCGACGTAATTTCTTCTACGAGTTTAAGGTAATTGATCCACACGAGGGTCTCGTATTTCCAATTCGAAAATCTTGATTCGTGTCTCGTGCCAACGGTCTTCGAGTGAAATTTTTACCACCTTGATAATATATTATTTGAAAATATATTGGGTCAGGTAAAATAACGAGTAACATTATCGTAGAGGACCCTCTCCCCTTAAGATAGGAGAATAAGCCCTAAAGACTATGAAAATAAACTTTGGTGCAATTTTTCTCTCTTCCACAGCACTTTCCTCCAATTTTTCAAATTTTCTGGAGTGAAAAATATCCAAATTCTTTTTGAGTTGAAGAATTACCTACGTGAAAAATGGCTCATTTTTTTGGAGTACCTGATACATTATTTTTATTATTTTGAAGTAGGTAAACCAATTTTTCCAATTTTTTGGCAGTAAAAATAACTTCAATTTTTATGAAATTAGAAACTTCTCATATTTTTCGCGAAAAATGATTTTTTCATTTTTTCGAGAAAGTAATAGGTAATTTTTATTTTTATTATTTTAGAGTAAACTTTTTTCCAGTTTTCTGACAAGGACAAAATTTCTCAGTTTTTTAGTAAAAATTTTTTTGATTTTAAATTTCTCAATTTTTTTAAGGGAAGCAATTTTTGACTGTGAAAAAATTCCCAATTTTTCCAATTGAAAAACTCAATATTTTTGAAAAATATTTTTATGGAGACTTTTATTTATTTTTTTACATTTTTTGGAGTGAAAAATTTTTTTCAATTCAATTTATCGGCAACAAAAAAGTTTTCAATACGTAAGTAAGTATTTCTCATTTTTCAGGGGTAAGAAATTACTCATTTTTTTATTTTTTGGAGTGATTTTTTTTTTTAAATGGAGCAATGAAATTTTTCAAATTTTATGGAGAAAAAAATTTCTCTATTTCTTTTGCGTGAATTTTTTTTTTAAATTCCATTTTTTTTTCAAAAATTTTAAATATTTTTTTTAAATAGAAGAATTTATGTAACTTTTTTCGAATTGAATTTTTTTTTTTTTGGAGTAGGTACCTAAAGCATTTTTATAAATTTTTTGACAGTGAAAAATTTCTGGAGTTATGTTCAATTTTGGCAGTAAAAAAATTTCTTAATGTACATATATGTTTGAGTCATAAATTATCTCATTTTTTCAGAGTAAAAATTTTAAAAAAATCGGAATAAAAAATTTTCAATTCTTTTGGGGATTTAGAAATTTAGAAATTTTTGTAAGTGTACGCACCAAATCGAAATTGAATTTTATGATTTAAAAAATGAGCCGAGTAAAATTTTTGGAAAGGTTTGTATGAATTCCTGATAAGTTCCTAAAAACATTTTTGTTCAGTCTCTTAGAATTTTTTTTTGACTTTCCTCATTTAAAAATTTGAGGGCTTTTCCCAAAATATTTGTGAAAGGATTTCACTCAAAAAAAAAAAAATTGATAGAGATGTTCTTCGAAAATATGAGGAATATTAATACTCTAAATAAGTAAAATGAATTATTGTATTCTCAAAAAAAAAAAAAAAAAAAAAAAAAAACAAATTGAAGATCATAAAATCAAATTTTTTTTCAAAAATTTGTGAAAGATTTCAACTCCAAAAAAAAAATGAATTGTTTGCTATCCAGGAAATTAGCGGTTCTTCCATTGCAAGTAAATTTTGATTTTTTTAAAAATATTTTTTAATTGAGAAATTTTTTTATTACCTATTTAAAAAAAGCTTTGAAAAATTTTTGACACCAAAAAATCAGAAATTCATTTGTGCATCTATTTGTTTTTTTTTTTATATTAGGGTTGACCCCCCCCCCCCCCCCTCTGAATGGAGATCTTTTTATGCTAAAAAATTTAAATTTTTTTTTATTCCGAAAAATTACAAAGAATATTTGCTCAAAAAAATTGAGATTTCCTTTCTTCCAAAAAATTCTTCTTTCAGAAAAATTTAGATTTTTTCTCTAAAAAATTGGAATTTTTTACTCTCAAAAAATTAAAAAAAAATTCTTAATCCGAAGCAAGTAAGAAAAAAATTTGTTCTAAGAAAACTGAGCATTTTTTTACTCCGAAAAAATTCTTAAAAATATTTTGCTCCGGAAAAACTTGGAAATTTTTTTCTTCAAAAAAAAAAATGAGTAGGTATTTTCTTGTAAAATAATTAATTTTTTTCCCCTAAAAAGTTAGGAGTTGTTCACTTTCAAAACTTCGAAAAAATTTTTCCGAAAAGTAAAAAAATATTCTATTCCAAAAAAAACGAGTTTTTTCGTTTTGAATAAAAGATGAAAAAAATTATTTCGCCTCAGAAAATTGAGAATTTTTTGCCTTCCGATAAAATAGAAATTTTTTATTTCTATAAAGTTCTGATCTATTTGAGTATTTTTTTTATTCAAAATAAAATTGAGAATTTCTTTTTGCGAAGAAATTATTTTTACTTTCTTATTTCTTAAATAAATCGTATTATTATCAAATTCAACATTTTATTTTTTATTCGATTCGATGCGAAATGAAAATAAGATTCTTCTTTTCTCTTCTTTCTTTTTATTTTCCAAAATACCCGTAAAAGTTGTAAAATTTCAACTCGTTTAGTGTATTGTTACATCACGATGAAGAGAATGAGAAACCTTCTGCGATACTAAAATAGGAAAAGAATGCGTTTTTAAAAGTGAGCAGAAAATATTAAAAAATGAGGGGAAAAACTGAACCTGGTTTGCAATATCTGGAGCTGTTTTCTACATCGTGGAGGGGAAAAAATCGTAGTTTTTCTCATTATACATATATTACGACGTTGAAAACGAAGTTTCGCACCTAATTGTAAAAAAGTAATAAACCGTAACGTCGGAAAACTTTCTTTTTGCTTGGGTTGTTTTTTGTTTTTTTTTTTCATTCGAACTTCTACCTCGATACGAGTAAAAGTAGATTCCAAACTTTAGACGCGATTTTTTATCTACGTCTTCTCGAATTTGATACAATCTGAGATTTTTTTGGTTCGAATGGGAAATTCTCTAAACGCGATTGCTCTTAAATGACAAACACTTCTATTTATATAGAATTCGTAAAAAAATTTCAGTTCTTCCAGATTGATTAAAATTGCAATTTTTTGAAACTTATTAAAAATACTCGATGAATTTAAAATTAATGAAAAATGTCAATTTTGTGAAACCATTGAAACTGCCAATTTTCAGTTTTTACACAATAAGTATATAAAAATTTTCGTATTTTTAGACTAATTAAAATTAACATTTTTACAAAATTCATAAAAATTAGGTACAAATTTTTAAAAAATTTTAAAAATTGCGAATGCTTTTAGAATACTTTTATTTCTGCAAAATTCATGAAAAATTTCAAATTTCCTAAATTGTTAACTTACCTTAATTGGAAAAAATTTCAAAATTTTCAAAATTTTCAAAATTGTTTAAAAATTATGAAAACTCTATTTCGCACGAAATTCATAAGAACCATTTCATAAAATTTTTTGTAATAATAAAAATGAGTAGGTATTTTTACAAAATGCATTAGAATTGCCCATTTTTCAGAAATGTTGAAAAAATGATTACTTGATTAGGTATTTTTACAAAAAATACGAAAATTTGAAAAAAAATTGTGATTTTTTCCTAAATTCGAGTATCCTAATAAAAATTTTAAAATCATCAAAATTAGTAGACTTAGGAAATTAAAAATTTTCAAGATTGTAGAAAATTCGTACCTAAGGCCCGTATTTTAAAAATTTCCTTATACTTAAGGCGAAGCGTTCTTACACAGGCCAAGTAGTTTTGTTTATTTTTTCCATACAAATAAATGGCTGCTCGATGTAAATTGACACGATACGTGTGAAATCGCCTCGCCTTAAGGTCAATGTTTGCTTAAGCAAATTTTTAAAATACGGGCCATAGTATATTTTCTAAACTTTATGAAAATTATAATTTTCATGAAATTCATACGAATTACAAAAAATTCAATTTCAACAATGTTCATTAAAATTGTCTACTTTTCTTTAATTCATGAAAATATTCAATTCGATAGGTAATATAAAAGATTACAATTTTTCCAAAATACGAGTAGGCCTGATAAAAATGTAAATTTATCAAAATTAACAGAGTTGCTTATTTTTCAAAAATTTTCGGCTGATGAAAAAATTAATTTTTCCAGAAATAAGTAATAAAAAACAAAAAATTTATGAAAAGTGTAGTTTTTCAAAAAAACTTTACATACTTATATTTTATCACAGAAAACCACTCCTTGAAAAATGAAAGGAAATAGAGACCCCCCCCCCCCCCCTCTACAAAAAAGTTTTTTTTGACAAAGTTTGTCACATTTTCAGTACATTTACCACCCATTTTCCAAATAAATAACTACTCTCATTATTTTTACTATTGATAGACATAAAATTTGAGAATAGCTTTCAATTTTTTTTTTAGCGAATTTAGTGATTTTTTTTAACGAAAGTACCTAAAGACAAAAATTATGATCCAGATTTTCAAGAAAAGTTTTTTTTTATGAAAAACTCCCTTTGAAAAGAAAATGGGAAAATTTTGAAAAATTTTCTTACAGAAAAATATTTTTTATAGGAGTTTTTTTCTGTGAAATTAGTGGTTTTTTGTGAAATTACTCAAAAATATTTTGACAGACAAAATTTTCTTTGAAAAAAATTAAAGATTCTATCAATAAATCTTTTAGAATATTTTATCTGAAAGAAAATATTTCAACACTTCTTCAAAGTTTTTTTATTTTATTATTTGTTTTTAAATTTCTTGCAAAAAAATGTTTTAAAAGTTTTTTTTGTAAAATTATTAAAAATATTTTGACAAAAGTTTTAATTTTTTTCAAACATCTTTTGAATTGTTTTCTTTAAAAAAAATACTTCTTTGTGAGATTTAAAGAAAAAAATGAAAGGATATTATGTGTGAAATTTTTTAACGAAAGCTTTGAAATATTTTTCTTCAAAAAAAATTTGAACGTTTTTTGCCAATTTTATAAAAAAAATGATTATGTCATTTTTCTGAAAAATTTCGACATTTTCCTCTGAGAAAATTACTTTTTTCAGACAATTCTACCCGCATTTAAAAACAATTGTAAAATTTTCAATTTTTTGTAATTTTTTTTTTTTTTTTGAGTCAACTGAAGTTTTGAACTTTTTTCAGAAAAATGTTGAAAAATCTTTTCAGCAGCTCTCAAAAAACCAAAATTTTTAATAGACTTTTTTATTAAATCAAAATTTATTTTTCGTTCAAGATATAGAAAATACATGCAGGAAAAATCGATTTTTTTAAAAAGGAGAATGAACAAAAAAGTGACTTTTGAGCGAAATAGTAACAAAAAGTGGCCTAGACGTAAAATACTGACAAATTCACGATAAAAATAACTCTGAAACACGCCAGGGTAATATTGAAAATTAAAAAACAAAGTTGAGAAAAATCGTAATTGAATTGGAGATGACTAAAAATTAGAAGAAGAAAAAAAACGAGAATCACAAAATGAGAAATTGGCAAAAATGAAAGAAATGTAAGAGCGTAAAGAAACTAAATGAGAGTTGAAAAAAATATTTTCACATCATCAGAACGGTTCAACTTTTACAATGTATAATTATACAAAACTTACATCTACGTATGCATGCATCGGAGCGAAATTTGAAAAAATAAAAGTAACTTTAGTAACCTGAAATTTTAAAAAAAGTAACCAAAATTATGGAAAAAAGTAACCAAAAATTTTCCATTTCCACTTGAATATAATGACTCATAACCCCCTCCCCTCCCCTCGTCCCCGTTTTTCTCATATTTTCGCTAAATTTGACGTTTCACAACTCTTGAAATCAATGGTAAAAATTTTGAAAAAATCAAAATTTTCAATTCAAAAATAATAATTAATGCATTTTTTCTTTTTAGCCGAATTTTTTTTTAAAAATTTAGGCTATTGTGTCCGACCCTGATTTAGAAGGAGGGGAGGTAGAAGAGTTTTGACCCCATTTGTCGACGTTTGGGACCAAAAGATGACGATCTGTCACATGTCACATATTTATATATATATATATATATATATATATATATATATATATATAATTTTACCGCTACTTTTGGAACTCTGGGGCCGAGCCTAACAGGTCAAATGAAGTCAAACTTGATAGGTAGGGTCCCCTCGGTGTAGGAATGATGCAAAAAAAATTTTGGGGCCCTAACTCAAAATTGGATATTTTATCCCTTTTTGAGGGGGTGCGGGGGAGCCCCAATATCATGAAATTTTTTGAAACTTGCCCCAGGGATGAGAACCCTAATTACCTACACCATAGTCAAATTTCAGCCCCCTAAGTCATCCCCACCCCATTTTAGGGCCCAAAAAGTGGATTTTGGGGTCATTTTTTTCACGTTGATCAGGCTACAGACCCCCCAAATGGGGCTGGGGGGCCAAAATTTTCATCATGAATCAAGTTTGTGCCCCTGATGTGCTTTTTGTAGGTTTCAACTTTTGGGCCCCCTTTGACCCCTGTCAAGGGTCAAAAATCAAGATTTTTCACAATTTTTCATGTTTTTTCTCGCTTCCCGGTACGTTGATCAGCCTGCAGCCCAAACCAAATGACCTTGGATGCTAAAATTTGGTATTTAGGATAGGTAAGGGTCACTGAGGTGCCTTTTGGGGTTTTTGACCCTCGAGCCCCTAAATTGGGGCTCGCCCTTTTTTGAGCGGGGCTCTAAAGAGGCCCCAATTTGACAAAATGATTTGAAATTTTTACCAACAACAGTGACTCTGATTGTCTCCACTGTATCCAAATTTCAGATTCCCAAGTCATCCCCACCCCATTTTAGGGCCCAAAAAGTGGATTTTGAGGTCATTTTTTCACGTTGATCAGGCTACAGACCCCCCAAATGGAGCTGGGGGCCTAAATTTTTATCATAGATCGAGTTCATGCCCCTGATGTGCCTTTTGTAGGTTTTGACCTTTAAACCCCTTTTGACCTCGATACAGGGTCAAAAATCAATATTTTTCAAGTTTTAACCTGTCTTTTCTGACGCGTTGAACAGCCTACAGCCCAAACTAAAAGACCTAAACAATCGAAATTTGGGATGTAGGGTCAGTAGAGGTCACTGATGTGCCTTTTGGGGGTTTCGACTTTTGAGCACCATTTGACCCCCGTACAGGGTCAAAAATCAGAAATTTTCACGTTTTAACCTCTTTTTTGGTGTGTTGGCCCTCGTCTGAAGAGCTGAAAGTGTGAAGGGGATTGAGAGCGAAGCCCTCAATCCTCTCCTGCCATGTCCCTATTGAGGGTAAAGACCCCCAATAGGGGCATGGAGGCGGAGCCCCCATCTGAAGAGTTGGAAGTGACGAGGTGGTTGGGGGCAAAGCCCCCAACGCGGGGGCATGGGGCGGAGCCCCCATCCTAAGAGCTGAAAGTGATAAGGAGGTTGGGGGCGAAGCCCCCAACGCGGGAGTATGGGGGCGGAGCCCCCATCCTAAGAGCTGAAAGTGATAAGGAGGTTGGGTAGGAGCCTCAACGGGGGTATGGGGGCGGAGCCCCCATCTGAAGTTGAAATCTTCAATGCAGAGAGGAACTAAAACTGAAGACAAAAACCTGACATTTTTAAACTGAATTTGAAGTTAAAACTGATATTGAAACTGAAATACCATGGATGAAAACGTTTTCAAAGTGGTACACTAACTTGAAAAAAAAAATTCGGCTGTCGCGGAGCATCTTGACTGCTACGCGTTTTCTATAATTATGACGAATTTTAATAGAATAGTTGGCTTAATAGGTGCTCAATTTTTATATCATAGGAAATTTCAATTCTTGAGAAGCTCACAATAAATAATTTTTGAGTTCCTATCAGATCTTAATTTTTTTTGAACTCAATATTAAAAATTCAAAAAAAAATTTTTTTTTTCTTGAAAATACTTGATATCAACTTTTTTAAGTTTTTGAACTCTTATTTGTTTTGAAATAGTTTTCAGTTTTCAAATAATTGTTGATTTCAAAAAACGTGAATTTTAGAAAAATTTTAAATTACAAACAATACTGTCCTTTTTTTAATTTTTAAATTTAATTTTTTTCGATTTTTTTTTTGATTTTTCAAACAATTTTTAATTTCTATAAATTTAAATTTATTAACAATTTGTAATTTCTAAAAAGTTTTGGATTTCAAAAAATTAAACTTAAAATTCTCAATTTTTTGATTTTTAAACAATTTATATTTAATTTTTTAAAAATAGCCGTTCCTAAAATTCATGTTTATTCAAATAAAAAATTTCCAATTTATAAAAATTGTAATGCCTAAGAATTTAAAGTCTAAAAATCAATTTTTTTATTGGCTTATTGCAAAATGAGTAGATACAAAAAAATTGTAATTTTTGAAAAGTCTTCATTCTCCACAAAAAAACAATTTTTCAACATGTGAAATTCACAACTTTTCAAAAATTTTAAAAGGAAAGTTTTGCTCATTTGAGAAATATCAAATTTTTGAAACATTTTAAGTTCACGAGTTGAAACGATTTTATGTTTCATTTTTGAGGAGTTCTCTATTTTTCAAACATAATTTTCAAATACTTCGAACACATTTTTTTTTTAATTGAAAAAATTACTAGGTATTCTCATTTAAAAAAAAAAGTTTTTAATGAGGAGAAATCGGTTTTATTCTTCGACGGCCTCTACTTTTTTTGAAAAGAAATTTTGAGAAAAAATCGTTTATTTGTCGAGAAAAGAATTTCTCAATTTTTTCAAAAAAATACGGCTTATCTACTTACATTTTTTTTTCAAGAAATGTGGCTCATTTTTAGACAAGAATAAATCTTAATTCTTCAAGAAAAAAAATCACAATTTTTCATACTGACTTGAAAAATGCCTATAAAAGAACTTTCAATTTTTTTAGGAGCAAACATTTTTCTACCTTGAATTTCAATACATAAGTACAAAATAAATATTCCTGAAGTTCGAGCAGAAAAAATCTCAATTTTAAAAGAAGATTCAATAAATTGTTCAATTAAGGTCAGTTGGGGTAACTGGGCCACGTTTTTACAACTCTAAAAAATCTTTATTCAAAAATGCCTCACTAGTGAAGAATAACCTTAAATCTTCAAATGGGACGTGTAGAGGGGTGTCATAGAGGTACGCTCACTTTTTTGATTTTGAGGGTGAAGCACATACCTGAGCTGAGGAACACCTCACTCTACACAAAGAATGGTGGCCCAGTTACCCCGAAAAATGGGGTAACTGGGCCACCAAATTTTTTTTTTATTAAGGAAGATTCAAGATGTGTAATTCACTTACCCCCACTCAAATTTGAGTTTTGGGGTAACTGGGCCATGTCATGTTACTCAAATTACTGAGGCCTCCTCAAGGGGAGCTAGGAACCGAATGATAATTGTTATGGTGGGTTTACGATGTCAGTGTTACCATGCAACCAACCATTTACGTCAAGACGATTTTGGAGGGGATTAGGAAGAGAATGGCCCAGATACCCCGGTGGCCCAGTTACCCCAACTGACCGTACTTAATTCATTTTTAAATAAAATATTTCAAATTTTTTGGAAGCAAAATCTCTGAAAAAAACTTTCAAAACGTTTTTAAAGAAATTTTAAATTTTAATGGCAGCTGTTCGTCAGATTTTTGACGAAATAGTAACCAAAATGAGTCCAAAAGTAACCATAGTAACCAAAATGAGCCCAAAAGTAACTAAAGTAACCTTGCCTTTAAAAAAGTAACCAAATTACTAAAAAGTAACCGTGTTCCGATGCATGACGTATGGTGTAAATATTACGTGAAAAAAAGAAGAAGAAATCAAACCGTTTATAAACACAAGACAGTGGTGGGTAATTTGGCGTTAGCCGGTTCGTCATTTATCGAATCTATTTTAACCGCTAAACAGCCCTGTCAATCATTGACGAATTAAGTTTACGATTTTTTTCTCCATCTTCCTGCGAAGACTGCGTGTGTAACGAAAAACTACATCTAAAAATAAAATATTCGCGAATCAAGTGCCAAATGTAAGTTATCGATAGCGTATTTTCACAATGAACTACGCACGCGTCCACCTCATCCTGCTGCTTCGCCTTCGCGACGTAAACATTTCAAATTCAATGTTAATGGAACAATAATTCACGTCCATGTCCGTGAAAAGTAAATAAAAAAGCAAAGGTCATAGACGCCCTTACCTGCATTCGTCCCACCGGAGGCGAAACAACCAGAAAAATACGCATCGCCGCTCGCAGAAAATCATCTCTATGTTCGGATCGGGGCAAACTCAGGGGGTCGAAGGAGGTGGAATGTAACGTATTGGAAGCATGAATTTCGTCCACGGGTCGCGATTTCTCCGGAGACGGTTGCCTTGCTGGCCGGACCCTTTGTCGTATGGATCCTACCACTCGTCGCCAGTCTGATGAGGAACGTCGACCAGTGCAATTCGCGTCGCTCGCCACAACCGAACTAGATTATTTACAAATTTTCGAAACTATCGCAAAATGTTGAAACACGATCGAGACAGACGCGGAAACGACGAAGAAAATACACGGTGATCGATTTCAAATCGCGACACGTTTTCGATATTTTTCACGGGTGAGAAGCACGATGTCTGGCTCGAGATGTAGTAGTCGTTCGTCGAACATTGTTTCAAAGTATCGTCTGTAAACAGAAAAAAGAAAAATCGTAAACATGGAGGTTTAGAAATTTTACCAAATTGTGTAATTTTAATTGAAAAATCAATAGGTTAATCGTGCTTAATGGTAAATTGTACTACATGAGAACATGTCGATGAAGCAGGTAATTCCAATCGTATCGAGAAGATATACAATGCTGGAACGGAAGTGATTTTTAAAATCCTGCCCTTTTTAGGTTATTAACCATTAAAGTTGTTCGTTGTTTTGAGAATAAATTACCAATTTTTTATTTTCTCCTCAACTCAATTTCAAGTGGTACCTTGAGGTAGGTATCCTCAATTAAAAAAAAAACGAAAATAATGAGCCTTTTTTTTTGTTTGTTTTCAGCTTACCTATCAAAATTGTTTCTTTTGGTGAGAAATAATTCCCAATTTTTTATTTTCTCTTCAACTTAATTTTAAGTGGTACATTGGGGTACCTTGAGATATGTTGCAAATTTTGAGGTTTACATATTTGAAAATATCTTCAAAATGAAAGGGAAGTCCCATCACCACCACCCCTCCATAGAACATGAGACATTTTGCCATGAAAACTGTTTTTCCAAAACTGACCCCACTTTGAGGATCCCTAACGCCCTGCGCCTTTGAGGAAGGAGTCTAATATTCTGATAGAATGTTTTCAACACAGAATGAACCGCTCTCATGCATATAGTAATTAGAGTGATAATTTTTTCACTTTGCCCTAATACAAAGTAATTAAAATGAGTAATTTCATTAAAAAACACAGGACAAAGTTTTCATAGCAAAATGTCCCATTTTCTATGGAGGGGTGGTGGTGATGGGACTTCCCTTTCATTTTGAAGATATTTTCAAATATGTAAACCTCAAAATATGCAACATATCTCAAAAAATAAAAATATTCGCGCATTTCTTGATTTTGGTGTAATTATGCAAAAATGTGGATATTTTGGAAACCCCTGTTTATACTTTTATGCAATTTTTTGATGGATGACCGGGTTCTGGGTCACCAAGAGGACCCCTACCATCGACTAGACCTCTGAAAAATTGTTAATTTAAAAAAAAAAAAATTTTATTATATGAGAAATTTTACTGAAATTTGAAAACTTTGAACCCCATGAAGCATGGGTTAATATTGACCGAGGGGGCTCAAATTTTTACCACGTTATTTTGACACCAAAACACAACTTTTGTGCCGTAGGCTGTTTCGATTTTCGAAAAAAAGTCAAAATCATTCCACCCTAGTAAACTTACCTACGTAATGTCCATTTTGTTTTTAAAAAATTGAAAAAAAATCAATTCTAGTTTTTGAATTTTGTTTTCGTTTTCTCTAAAAAAGAAGCCTCAGTGGCGTAGGCAGACAGTCATTCAAGGTGGGGGAGGGTCTTGACCGGAAAAAGTGAAAACTTGTGTTAAAAATGACATTAAAAAACTTAAATTAAATAAAATTTCGTCATTTTTGTAAATTTTTCGTCATCAAGAGGGGTCTGGGCCCCCTGGACTCCCTTAAATACGCCGCTGATGGGCTCTGCGCCACCACTAAAAATATTTTTTTTCTGAAGAAAAATTTTTAGGTTGTTGATTTTATACTTAAGAAATCATTTCGACATTTCGAAAAAAATGAAATTATGAAGATTTGATTTCATAAAATTTTGGAGGATATTCGTAAGATTTGAATTTTTTGAAGCTAAACTAGTAAACTGTTTATCCTGAAATTATATTTTTTTCAGGAAATTTTTCCCTCGAAGAATTCATTTTTCATTTTTCGCCTAGATTGTGTAGGTGGCTGTGGTGTGCCTACACTAAATAATGCACGAGTCTGCAGTGAAGGTGCGAACTCAGCGCTAAGAAAGATGCTGGCGAATCTGCACAATTAAGGTGCGAACTCTGCGACAGTGAGAGATGCTGGCGAATCTGCACAATTAAGGTGCGAACTCAGCGACAGCGAGAGAGCGAACAGAAAGAAAGAAAGAAAGAAACCCGGAGACCAGAGGTAGAATTTTTGAGTGAGTTTTTGTTTGGGAAATTTTTTTGACTTTGGGTAGGTACATAAATTTTCAGTTGAGAATTTATTTCTTGACATTTTTTTTCTCTAAGTGATTATTTTTTTGAAATTTTTTTAACACAATTTTTCTGATTTTTTTTTTTTTTCTTGTAGCATTAACAGGTATCCATAGGAATTCACAGATTTGGAGGAATTCACAGGTATTTTAGAAGGTTTCACATACATTCACAGGAGTTACATTATTTTGTTCAGAGAATTTTTCAATATTTTTGAGGAATTGATAGCGTTCTATAAAATTTTTAGGATTTTATATAATTTTTAAACTCCAGGTACCTATATAACTTTTTTGACCCAGAGAATTAATTTTATAGATTTTTTTTTTTTTTTGAAGGGGAAGAATTTTTTTAATGAAAACTTTTTTCAAGAAATGTTAATTTTCTAGAAAATTTATACTGAGAGCTTTTTTCCACGTCACATCACAAAATTTTTTTTTCTGATTTGATTTTTCCTCACTCAGATTTTATTTACTCATCTCCAAAAATTTGGATATTTTCAAAAAAATTCCCCTTTTTTTCAAGAATTTTCTAACTAATAATTAATTTTTATAACAAATTCATTTTAGAGAACTGGTAATACCTAGAACTTCTCTATTGAAAAATATTTTTATTTTTAAAAATTTGTCATCAATTTTTTCTCATTTTGGAAAAAAAATTTTCAGCATAGGTAATTATTTTTATTTTACAAATGTTTCTACTTATTCTGAAAATTATTGTTTTGTGAATTACTTTTCGCTCAAGTCTGAGGGCAGCTTGGAAAAAAATTTCCTCGTTAGAGAATTCATTTTTTGAACGGATTTTTCAGGAAACACATTCTGGTGTTTCTTGAGATTTTTTCATTTTTTTTCAACAACTTTCCGAATAAATGTAGGTACCTAAATTTTCAACTGGGAAATTAATGTTTGGAAAAAATTTTCTCACATAGTTATTAGCAGAAAGAAGCTCAGAAAACGGTTTTCATTTAAAGATTACTTCTTTGGGTCTATTTTCAAAATAAAATTTCACGCATTTTCAGAATTTCCAAAATTTTTCAATTTTCGAAATATTTTTTCACAGCGAGTATTACTTTATTGAATGGAGTTTCCCCGAATTTTATTCAATATTTTTTCTGAAATGTTTTTTGTTCCCAATTAAATTATTTCAAACAGAATTTCAGTAGACTGATTAATTTTTTTATTCTGATAGATTTTTTTCATAATGTTCATTATTCAAAAAAAAATTCTCAGTCGAAGACAGAAAAAAAATCTTCCAACGATACCAAATTAAAACTTTCGGCATTTACTGCAGTGTTGAGTAAGTTGTACATTCGCACAAGCCCAACAACTCCATTTTCATAGGTCCGCTTGTACGAGGCATATTCGAGTGACAGTTCGCTCGTTGAAATAGAAATCTCTTTATTTGATGAAAAATTGTTGAAGGGGAAAAAAGCACGTTTCCTGTCTCCGGAAGTTTCTAAATAGGACTAAATTCGCCAACAAAGCGACGATGAAATTTCACGGTGTTGTTGGTAGGTATACGTAAACGAGAACGAGTATTTTTCTCTCGCCTTTCATAAAAGAAAGAAAAGAAAGAAAAAAAATAGAATAGAATTTTTTCCACAAAATGTAGATTTTTAAATTTTTTTTGTAAAATTCTTCACCATCGCGTTCGTTTTACATTAAATGAGATACTGCATAATAATTCTGTATAAAGATGGCCACGATGGAAAACTATATCCTTATCCTTGATAAATCTGGTCGCAATTAAACCGCATTTCTTCGAGGGTGCTACGATAATGTGCGACTTACGAAGGTAGATACTTGAAATCGTATCGGTGGGTATGGTATGGTATGGTATGACATGCGATTCGATACGATAAATAAATTTCAAAGTAAGACATTCCCAACATAATGACGTGATAATTAACGAACAACCGTCGTATTCGACTATAAATTAATGAGTAGAAAAAGCCATAAAACGAAGACCACCGCTATATTATATCTGTACTTTTGTAGAGTACTTGTGTGTGGAGGCCAGACCATTAAAGAAGAAATACTACGACCGAATTACGAATTAAAAACGATGCAAGTGCGAAAGGAAGAAGAAGATTGGAGGAAACCAGCGGGCGAAACGATTAAAGGAATAACCAAAATGGTACTTGGCGATTGTTTCAACTTTAATATGTTTTAAAAGACCCCCTGCCCTCTCTCCCCTGCTGTACGTATTTTATAAAATAAAAACAAATACACATTCAACAGTATAAAATTGAATTTTTTTAAAAACTATTTCCTTAATTACTCCGAAAAGTCAATTTGTATTTTTGCGACGCGGAATGAAAACAGGTCACCCATATTTATCATTTTTATTGCATACGAAAGCGAAAAAAAAGTCGTAAATTTATAAAGGGGTAAAACAAAATTGAACAAAATGAGAACATATTCAAACACCTGCATTAATTCCGAGCGAACCAAAAAATAAATTTAAAAAACCAATAAAAAAAATATGAAAAATAATTCAAAAATTAATCGAATCATTACCTTTTTTTTTTTTTTTTTGGAAAACTCGCGTTCGAAAATTTTCGTCAATATTTACGTAATTTTATTTTACGATAAAAAAAACACGTCGACCGAAGAGCAGCTCGTAAAACGTAGAATCGTACGAGACAAACTTCGAAAGAAAACTAACCCGAAGGTACATAAATCGGTGACATTTTGCGCCATACTCCGGCTCTAAAAGTTTCAAAAATAATAACGCAAGCGCATTCTGCCAAATTTATCACTACGGTGAATCAGAAAAACATTACCAGACCTACTACCCTGCCCAACAAGGAGAGGACGCCGGAGGAGGGTGTATCAGTGTGGTATGATTCATAGGTTGGTTTTTTCGCTCCTCGTGCGTCGTGTGCCTCGACCTCGCGAATCGTTGTTTTTTTTTCGAAATCTTTTGCACAGATTAACATTAGAAAAGGAGTAGAAAAATTACGCTTTTTATGGCCGAACACATGCGATGGTAGGTATGAAAATTGGCTTGATGAAAAAAGCTCTTCGACTCGACGAACAAATAAGGCAATAGTCACGCTATCGCGTTAGCTTGTCTTCGAGAAACGCGTTTTGAGCATAATGGCGCACGATTTGAAATCCAAAGGTGATAGAGCGGACATGATGCCGAAGGAATTCCATAAAATATAACCCTTTTTTTCTTATTTTTTTTTTGAAACACTGCAGGTATTCTTGGGTATTTTTTTGTAGGACGCAGGAAGCGTAATAAACTGAGTTTAGTAAGGTTAAAAATCATCTTCACCTTCAAATCAAGTTCATCGCATGCTAAACAGTTTTTCCCCCCAATAAAATCCTTCTTAAAAAATTCTCAATAACTTTCAAAAATTTTGTTTAAAAAAATAGGAAGAGTACCTATTAGGGTGGAGCAAAAAAAAAAAAAAACATACCTCGGATTTCGACCAAACTCACAGAGGTTAATTATTTACTTTGAGTTGAGAACATCCCAAAAAAAGTTTGAGCCCCTACCTCTCAGGGGCGCGGAGCTAGGGGCTCTCAAAGTATTGTCACTTTTGAAAAAAACACAGTTTTTCGCTATTTTCGGGCAGTGGCACTCGAGTTACCCCCCACCGCACCCCTCCGAAAAACTGCAGTTTGAGTTTCTACACCTCCCTGGACCATCGATTTTGAAGATGGATACCACTTATTGCCCTCTACCAGGGGTTGAAAAGTTGTAGATTGCTGAAAAATCGAGATTTTTAAATTTCAAAAAAGGGAAATATCACCTTCTGGGCGTCAAAACTGGGATCAAACGGCTCATATTGATGCAAGAAATATAATTTGATAGAAAAAGTTGAAAATTTTTCAATACAGGTGTGCCAACTTCTGATTTTCTTAAAGCAAGGATTTTTGCCATTGAAAATTGGGATATTTAGATTTTTTCAGAAAATCAAAAGTGGCACACTTGCAATGAAAAATTTTCAACTTTTTCCATCGAATTATTTTTCTTGCATCAATATGAGCCGTTTGATCCCAGTTTTGACGCCCAGAAGGTGATATTTCCCTTTTTTGAAATTTAAAAATCTCGATTTTTCAGCAATCTGCAACTTTTCAAACCCTGGTTGGGGGCAATAAGTGGTATCGAATTTCAAAATCGATGGTCCAGGGATGTGTAGAAACTCAAACTGCACTTTTTCAGAGGGGTGCGGTGGGGGGGGTCACTCGATCAGAACTACCCGAAAATGGCGAAAAAGCGCGTTTTTTTTAAAAGTGACCCTACTTTGAGAGCCCCTAGCTCCGCTCTCCTGAGAGGTAGGGGGCTCAAATTTTTTTTGGGAGGTACTCAACCCAAAGTAAATAATTAACCTCTGTGAGTTTGGTCGAAATCCGAGCTTGTTTTTTTTTTTTTTTTTTTTTTGCTCCGCCCTAGTATTACCTATACTTAACAAAAATATCTTCAAAAGTTTTTTGACAGTAATTATTTCGTGAAATTTTTGAATGTTTCTCATATTTTTTCGGTTTTTTTTTGAAATTTTTCTTTGAAATCTTGGAAAAATTTCAAACATCTTGAAAATTTTTGCTTTCCAAATTTTTTCATGAATTTTGTAAAAAATGTCCCACTTTGTAAAAAAGTGCGATTTTTTGAGAGGATTTTGTAAAAAAAAAAAAAAAATGCTCAACGAATTTTATAAAAAAAATTGAAAATTTTTTTGTATAAGATTTAGGTTATGTGATTTTTTTTCAAGTTTTGTAAACTCTACAAAGAGATTTTTTTCGAAATTCCTTTTTGTTTGTTTTTGGTTGTCCCCAGTTCTCATACGAGATGGGAGTAATTTATTTCAATTATGTAAGCACACAACCCTACTTTAGATGCACTGTACCAGATGGTTTATAGATACATCTAAAGAGACGGGAGGGGCATTTAAAATTATGAATATTCTACTCAATTATTTTATTTAAAGTAGCATTTAATGTTCAAACCGGACCGCCCCATAAGGGGGCAGCGGACCGTACACTCTTATTATTACCTGATTGATTCATTAATTGACGAACAATTTGTAGGTACATAATAATAAATGAATTCATTATCTACCCATTTTATTTAAATAAATAAAATTACTTAAAAATTTTTAAATTTAATTACACATAATTCATTAATAAATTATTAATCTCTATTATCGTTAGGTATTTATTTATTTTTATTTAATTAATACATAAAATGAAATTTTAAGGGGGCGGCGGACCATACATGTCCAAGGATAAATATTTTATTACTATAAGTTTTAACAAAGATGGTTTTTCTAAGTTTGTTTCAATGTTTTTAAGGAAATACAGCGTAAGAGAACCTTTTAAGTAGGTACAATTAGGTCCCTTTGCGTACATTTGCAAGCTCCAGAGTACCTACTCGTATTTTTGAAACATTTTATTTTATTTTTAGGTGCCCATATGTGTAATTTTAGCCTACTTGTATTTTTTCTACTTCATGACCCATATGTATCTTTTGTGTGGGTCGTAGTAGATAAATGGCGGAACAAATGGCATCATTGGATGCGATGAAGAATTATACTTGGAAGGATAAAGAAACTGTTTAAAGCTGACGAGTTGACTTTTAGACCTTTTGTTATTCGAACACGTATTATAGGTCTATAGGTATATGTAGAGCTTATAATAGTACCTGCCTATATTATAATTCGACTAAAACATGTAAATTTTATCGCGTGTCAGCCTACAATAATTATGGTTATGAGTTTTGTTCGTTTGTTCGATGACACCTAAATTGTTGTTGTTTTGTGTAAGAAAACACCCCCGGTGAGCCTTGTATGTACATACTTTCGCATCGCACCACATTAGGCGTCGATCATACCTGCAGAAAGGGTTGTAATGAACCCATTGTGCGGACACGGCGACGAGATACGATAATCACGTGATGGCATTCTGTCACTACCTCACTGATATAGATACTGGACCTAACCAAGATACCCAACCCACCGCCATATTGGCCTGATATATTGAGTTATTCCAATTTATCCCGCTGGGTGCAGATGAGCGCGCTGTTCTCGTTTTTTCGGCTCTACGGACAGTGGAACATTTGGGTAAAAAGAGATGCGCTACCCATTCAGTAGTGGCAATCACTTTTATGAAACAAAGTACTCAAATTATTTGTGAAATATATGTTTTCATCATGAAATAAATAATAAAGTTTTTGTTTCCTTCTGACAAAAAATATCCATTTTCCTTATACACGGTGCGAAAGTACTTACTTTCGCGACAGATATGTGTTGCGAAAGTAAAACTTTTCCTCACACCTTTTTCTTACGACACGCAAGCAATGTAAAGTAACACAAACGTGACATACAACGTTGAAACATGCATGGATTAACCCTTTGGGAGCCGAGAAGAACCTAGTGGACGGGATGAAAAAATTTTCACAACAAAAGATGTACCATTAGCTCACTAAGATGAATGAATAAAAAAAATTGAGGCGGAGTAATTCCTCACTTTGGAATTTGAGGATGTTCTCAGAAATTCTCGAATTGATTTTATCAATTTTCAAAATAAAAATAAGTTGAAAACTCCCAAAAAATGCATGGAATTGTTGTGCAGCCAAAAACGAAACCAACCACGTGAAAAAATTTTGTGCATCTCACGACAACATTTTTTTGCCTCGTAAATTGTTTTTTGAGAAATAAATGACGTAGTTCCATTTTTTTAATAACCGCAAATGCCCAACTCAGAAAATTTTCAATACTGATAAACATCGGAAGTCGAATGAAGAATATGACGGCACCGAATTTTCATTTAAAATAAATCTCATTTTGGAATTTGAAGTTTTCAAGTCATTCAAGTTTGTATTGCGCGTCAGTTAAAAATTTTTTCATCTTCTTCCAAAAAGAAAAATCGAAAGTTTTGGCAAATTTTCTTGTAGGTTGTTCTCAAAAAAGTTAAATTTTCACTACTGACGAAAATTTTCCAAGTTCATGAAAATTCCTCATTGGTAATTTAATAATATGAAAAAAAATCTCTTTTTTTATGACGCAATATTTGCTTCAAAAAGAAAAATTGAAAATTCGAAAAAAAATTTCTCGTGGGTTATTTTCCAAAAAGTTCAACTTTCACAGAATATACAAGTTTTCATAGTTCATAAAAATTCCTCTTTGGTAATTTGATATCATGACATCATTCAGTATCAATTTTTTCCAAAAAAGGAAAATTGAAGAAAAAATAAAAATCGAAAATGTTCATTGGGGTTTTTCTGGAAATTAAAAAATTTTATCATACATTTCCAAAATGAAAATTCCAAAAATTTTCAAAATTTTCGAAGAGTTCTGTACTTTTAGTGCTTGGCTGAAGTTGAAGTTGAAAAATTAATCAGTTTTTTAATTTGTTGATGTGACACTTTATACGAACTTGAATGACCTTGAATTTCAAAATTTTCAAATTCCAAAAAGGGATTTATTTTAAATGAAAATTTGGGGCCGTCATATTCTTTATTCGACTTTCGATGTTAATCAATACTGAAAATTTTCTGAGTTGGGCATTTGCGGTTATTAAAAAAATGGAACTACGTCATTTATTTCTCAAAAAACAATTTATGAGGCAAAAAAATGTTGTCGTGAGATGCACAAAATTTTTTCACGTGGTTAGTTTCGTTTTTGGCTGTACAACAATTCCATGCATTTTTTGGGAATTTGTAACTTATTTTTATTTTGGAAATTGATAAAATCATTTCGAGAATTTCTGAGAACATCCTCAAATTCCAAAGTGAGGAATTACTCCGCCTCAAATTTTTTATGCATTCATGTTGATACACACTCACACAAAGACACATACAGCCACGGCGGTAAAAAATTGAAAACAACGTTAAGCATGAGCGATTGCCATATATATAAGATTTTCATGATTTTCAATTGCATTTTTCGGCATCGTAATTAGATTAATTTTAATATATTAATTTAAAATCGAAAAGCGCATGAAAAGAGCTTTCGTTTGACGTATTTACTTTCTAAATTGATAAACTCGTGTCAAAAGTTATAGCCTTATCATTTGGTCTATCTCCGTTTTTCCACCTCTGTACTGTTATCATCTATCATTATAATCAGTTACGAGTGCAAGTTACCAGCGTTTTGATTTTTTGAATTAAGTTTACTACTTCTAAATTGAAAAATAATGCATTTTTACTGCTCAGTAGTAATTTTTAATTGCATTCATACCTGATATTTTTTATCCACTTGTGTCGAGTTATTCTGCTCGAAGGGAATTCATGTAGTGAACAAATCGTGCTCCTACTTCGGTGGTCGCAGAAGGGAACAAAACACCGCGCCATTATTGCGAATTATTACAGAATATTCCACAAATGACACAATTATTCATTAGAAATGAAATGGTGAATTGGCGAAGGTGAATGTTTACGCGAAAGAAATAACTGACAAGGCTATAACTTTTGACAGAGTTTATCAATTTAGAAAGTAAATACGTCAAACGAAAGCTCTTTTCATGCGCTTTTCGATTTTAAATTAATATATTAAAATTAATCTAATTACGATGCCGAAAAATGCAATTGAAAATCATGAAAATCTTATATATATGGCAATCGCTCATGCTTAACGTTGTTTTCATTTTTTTTCCGCCGTATCACTTTGTTTATGTTGCTTAATCGTTCGTTCAATCTCGTTCGAATGTGGTCAATTAAACCATGACCGTCTACATATGTAGACTAACGTCTAGATTGATTGTTTTGTTTACATTCATGGGGTGCAACTTCGATAAATTTTTACCAAGTCCAGTGCTACATAATACTTTATAGTCAAAATTGGAAGGGAGGAAGGGGTCTAATCGAAATTTTTGTAATAACTAAAAGTATTTGTACAACTTCAAGCTACAACTTTTGTTTGAAATTTTTTTCAATCGGGTCCCTTACCTCCCCCCCGTTTTTGAAAATGTATTTGAAGGAGTTGGATTATCCAAAATTGGTGGTGAGGGAGGGATCCGATTGAAATTTTTGTTATCACCAAAATTATTCCTAGTACTTCAAGCTACAACTTTTGTTTGAAAATTTTTTCAATCGGGCCCCTTACCCTCCCCCTGTTTTCAATAATGTATTTGAATGAGTTGGATTATCCAAAATTGGAGGGGAGGGAGGGGTCCAATCGCAATTTTTGTGATAACCAAAAGTATTGGCGAAACTTCAAGCTACAACTTTTTTTTGAAAACTTTTTCAATTGAGCCCCTCTCTCTCCACTTATTTTGCATAACACTCCCAAAATACTAATTAAAAATTGAAGGGGGAAGGGGAAATGGGTCCAATTGAAAAATTTTTGCAACAAACTTGTAGCTCAAAGTTTTAGGAAAAATTTTGGCCATGACAAAAATTGCGATTGGACCCCTCCCTTCCCTCCAATTTTGGATAATCCAACTCATTCAAATACATTATTGAAAACAGGGGGAGGGTAAGGGGCCCGATTGAAAAAATTTTCAAACAAAAGTTGTAGCTTGAAGTACTAGGAATAATTTCGGTGATAACAAAACTTTCAATCGGATCCCTCCCTCCCCACCAATTTTGGATAATCCAACTCCTTCAAATACATTTTTAAAAACAGGGGGGAGGTAAGGGGCCCGATTGAAAAAATTTTCAAACAAAAGTTGTAGCTTGAAGTTGTACAAATACTTTTAGTTATTACAAAAATTTCGATTAGACCCCTCCCTCCCTTCCAATTTTGACTATAAAGTATTATGTAGCACTGGACTTGGTAAAAATTTATCGAAGTTGCACCCCATGAATGTAAACAAAACAATCAATCTAGACGTTAGTACATATGTAGACGGTCATGATTAAACTATATGGACTGTGCTTTTGATAATATGAGAAAGCCAACATACAAAATTTCAAAATTGGCATAATATCGTTGTGTTAGTGTGTATTCAATTGAAATTATCTTTGTAGTTGTGTGTTTACATATTTTTTATCATGAAATTCTTTTTTGATGTTAAATTTTCATAATTTCGATAGATTTTAGCAAGTTCTAATAGGTTTTAATTAATTTAAGTGATTAATTAAGGTTATTCAGTATTATAAAGCTATGTACTTCACCGAGATCGGCAGAAATTGCTTAGATAAGTATTATTTTTACTTTTCTTTCCATTGAATTTTGTACCCTTTGTTTGAAAATTTCATAATTTTTCCAGTACCTGACAAAAAGCTGATAAATTGATGGTTTACAGAAGTGTTGGCAATCAAAACCAGAAGAATAGCTGTATACCGCTGTATACTCTTGCCCCAAATATCTGTAAATATTCAAACCGCTATGTAAAAATCGTTCGGATAAGTTTCATTGTACTTCGTATTGTGTTTTTGAAAATTTGGTAATTTTTTCCAGTACCTGACAAATTGACGGTTCACAAAAGTGTTGGCATTCAAAACCAAAAGAATAGATGGTTTACTCTTACTCCAAATATCTGGAAAGATTCAAAGCTCTGAAATCAATCAGATAAGTTTTATATGTTTCACCATTCAGTTTCGTTGGACTTCGTATTCTTTGTTTCAAGATTTTGTAATTCTTTCAGTTGCTGACGAATTCATGATTCACAAAATGGTTGGCAACCAAACGCAAAAGAACAGACATTTATTCAAAATACTGACAACTTATATAATTGACAGGAGTAACCGGTAACAGTTCACAAAGTTTACAACACACTAAAGCTAACATAAGGTAAGGTACTTATTCGTATAAAAAAACAAAACAAAAAGGGTATAAACTTATAAATAAAAACGTATTACTGATGTTTGTGCAGGATCAGCTTTGTGTAGATTCTTCGTATGTTATCGTTAACTTGCGATAGGATTTTACACTCATGATGAAGATGAACTCGTAAGTATTGTTGGCAAATGAGGCGTGTTAATTCTTCTCGGTGCTCGTTGACATCGCACAGTTTTATACGTAACTTATTTGCAAACTGAATAACTTCGTTCGTAGTACCTTCGACGAAGTTCTGATGAAATAACACGTCAACGTTCGAGCGGATGATACCCTCTAGCTTCATACAGATGTCAATAACGTATGCCGAAGGTTTCTTCAAAAATCCTCGTGTTTTCGCTTCTATCAAAGCAGTGTGTAGGTCATCATCTGTTATCTTCGACAAGCAGGTAGGACAAAGCTCTACTGATTTTTTAATCAAGAGCTTTCTCACCACGAAACCAGCAATGTACATTACAACGTCTTCAATGAAGTCATTCGTTATAGTAACATTCTCGAAATTGAACATTTCCGAATAATCGAATTTGATTTCCTCCTCATCGTCTTTTTCAGTTGGTTTTTTTTTTGTGGTAGATGGAATATTCAAGATACTGGTTTCGTCATCGGCACAATTCGCTGCATCAGTAGCCACCACTTCGTGATGAACCGTCATAGCACGAATAGCACAGAAGAATTGATGGCAGTTAGGGTTATTACTGAATCCGCCTTTCATACATATCGCACAAAACAGGTTTTCAATATGATCTTGAGAGATCTTATATGGCAATACATACTCTAATGCATGATCATTTTTCAGAACTCTATACAAGAGGAATATGTTATGCAGGCACGTGTACATTCCTACAAAACCGGTGCTACGAGAATACTTTGGCGATATCGTTGGATATGACTTCTTATTAGCAATCACATTTAGTCTAAGTAGGTATTCTTTGATTTCTATCGCTCTGTTTCTCATGTTTGAGAAGTTTTTCTCATTTATGGGAAGGCGGAAATTGTACGATTTCACGAACGCGTTACGACAATTCAGCAAATCGAACGCATCGTTGATCATTCCGCAGAATTTTGCAGTTCCTTCGAAGTGTTTGAATTTCTCATCTTTTGTGATGAGGTATTTCAAAGAATCTCTCGTAGAGTTACTCAATACTTGAGCTGCTAGCTTTACATTCATGATGCTTTGCTCATACAGAATATGTTTGTTATTTAGTTTATTGCTCAGGAGCAGTCCAATATCACTTTGTAGGTGAACCCATTCTTTGATAGGGTCCCAGGAAATTGGTTTTCCGTCTCCATCTACGAAATAATTTATGGAATATTCATCTGATTTTTCTCGTGTTTCTTCTTCAGACGTACTAGTGGGACTGGAACTCGATTTAGTCGGTTTGTGGACGTTATCTTCATTACTCGAACTGTTTACGGTTTCCTCTTTTGATTTTTTCGACGAATTTGATGGACCAGGACTCGATTTATTACGTTCGTGGACGTTAGTTTCACTGCTCGATTTTTTTTTTCGCTTTTCCTCTGGATTTCTTTGCCGGAGATTTCGTATTTCCTTTGGATTTCTTTGGCGGAGATTTCGGATTTTCTTTCTGCGATTTCTTAGACTTCTTTGATAGATGAAATTTGAAACTAGTGGTGCCTAAAGAATTTCGTATGTTTTTCAACATATGAGATGGATCAGGGAAGACAAAAACTGCTTTTTTGCTGACAGGAAGGCAAAAAGCGGCTTGAACTGTGGCGATAAGACGTCGAAGTTTGCTCCAAGAATTTTTGCCATTGTAAAATTGACCCTGGCGCCATCGAAAGTAATTGATCGAACAATTATGTTGTGCTGGTGCAATAAAATTAACGCTGATTCCAGTAGGCCAGCTCGTTGTTCAGCATTTAAGGAATCGATAAAAAAATGCACCACCGGAACTTTCCATGCACCATTGATCGCTACTAGTAAGAACACATAGGCGAATTTGGCCTTGGGAGGAACTCCAACAGAACTGGAAGCGGATGCGCTTTGACCTCCCAAATCGACGAAACCATATGATTTATCATTTTTTTTAACCACCTGCTCCTTGGTGCTCATCTCATCCAGCACCAAGTTGCAGATGATCGGTTTGGTTTCACCTTCTTTTTTGAGAAAATTGAGTACATCCTTCGAAAAACCAGGTTCGCAGTTTGTAGAAGACATCCATTTTCGGATGGTAGCTGGGTGTGGAAGGACTTTTCTCCAAACGTTATTTACATAGCGATAGGCTTTCGGTGAATAGAAATACAAATTCAATGAAAACTTTCGGAGTTGTGGCGAGTAGATCTTCTTTTTCTTCTGAATGGAACATAGAACAACGGCGTGAAGACTTTCTGGCAAGGAATCCTAAAATATCACAAATGAATTAGTTCAACGTTCACCTTTTCAATAAAATAAAAGACAATTTGTTGAATTTATTTATCATTTATTGAACGAAGAATACAGTACAATGATAAGTCATTGAGGCAAATTAGTACGAGTTAATTCATTCTCGAGTCTACTTCGATAAATTTCTTCACATGTAAGTAGATAAATATAATAGTTAAGTGGTCTTTGATTTCATAAAATTATAGCCACAACTTCATACCTACAGTATTGAATGCAATAATGCATAGAAGAACAGACTGATTACGGACACACTCCCCAAGCATATGAAGAAAATCGATAAAGATCACCCAAGCATGTAGCACTAAAATATAAACAGTTTTACCTACACTATACACAACTTACACTTTATACTGATAAATGAGCCATCAATGCTATAGAAATACAATTTAAAGCAGTTAGTGAAAAAATCAGGGAAACTTAACTCCAAATGAATGAAATACAATTGAGTGTACATTAAGTACATCAGAAATGAACCATAATCAAGACTATGAAAATGAAGTAAGAGATATTAATGAAGAAAGGAGTAAATAAAAATCGTGTGAAATCCTCAAGTGATCCACCTATAAATTGAGTAAAATGCATCGAAGTAGCATACATATGTGCAAGTAAATGGGAATGATGAGGTAAAGAGAAGTGCTTCGAACAGAGCCGTACGTTTTGTTTTTTATTCGGCGACGTGTCTTCATTACTTTCAGCCGATACTCCATTCTCTTCGAACCACTTGAGCCATTTAATTCTTTTATTTTCCTTCGCTGGAATGCTGAAGATATACAATAAATTAAGTACAAGACACTGACTTGATAAATGAATCTCAATTCTCATGAGATCTCATGTTCATATTATGAAATTTACTTACCGATGATAGGAAAGATGTCATCATTACAATTGTACGGCTCGTATCCGCATAATATGCATGACTGCGTATTTTTACGCATTTCAATTAACATATAAAATGTTATAAAAAAACATCGCTCGCAAATAATTAACAGAAAAATCAAATCTTCTCCGAAAAAAAGAAAAACGCGCGAGAATGAGATTTATTATTGATAAGCATTATGCCAATTTTTAATGGGTATATCGCTTGTTTGCGGGGAAAGAAGGGCCTCCTATGTTGGTTTTCGATTTTTATCATTTTTATTGGCTTGCGCACAGTCCATATAGTTTAATAGTCAAAGGGCAGGGTACGCGGGACCCTCCTACCTGGAGTTGGGTATCTTGGTTAGGTCCAGTATCTATACTCACTGACAAGGGAACAGTCAGAAGTGTCCGGCGCCGATCTGTTCGTGGGCTATGTGTTCACACTTGATGAGGTAACATTCGCACCATGCGCGGTTTCCTTGAAAAATGCCTGGTATTGGCACAGCAGTGTTGCCAACTGTGAAAATTTACAAATTTTTCCATTTGGAAATGCCATAGCCCCTTCAAAATGCAGAGTAGGCAAAATTTGTATATAACCTTTTTTGCTCCACTTCGTGAGTACTATCACATGGACTTTTGAAAAAAAATTTTAGTTTGAAATTTTTTTTCAAAAGTCCATGTGATAGTACTCACGAAGTGGAGCAAAAAAGGTTATATACAAATTTTGCCTACTCTGCATTTTTGAAGGGGCTATGGCATTTCCAAATGGAAAAATTTGTAAATTTTCACGGTTAATAATCAACTCGATTTTCGACATGTTACTTACCCTAGTGTCGTGTACATTGTACAAGAGGCCATTTTCTCGTGAGAATTTTTTGAAATTTTTTTCAAAGTTGAATTTTTTTTCTGATAAATTTTTTTGAAATAAATTTTTCAAGACATTTTAGATTTCCTCTCCCCCATAAATTTTTAATAGTGTATTTTTTCTAAACACATGGGGAAAAAATGTTCGATATAAAAAAAATAAAAAAATAAAATTTCAATTTCTCGAAAAATTGTTGATAAGAAAACATCAATTCTTATCATGGAATTCTTTGATTTTCGAAATAATTTGTAAACAGGAGGTAGGTAATTTTGAGAATAATTTTTTGAAGAAAAAAAAAATGAAGATTCAGTTTTAATATTTCCGAAGAGGAGGATTTTTCTTTTTTTTTGAAGCATTCTTTAAGATCTCATCATGAATTCTTGTTAAGAATTTTTTGGAGAAATTTTATTTCCAATTTTCAAAAAATTCATTTCGTGAGATTCTTTTTTTTTCTTTTCAAATAAGAAGAATTTTTTTGAAGATTAGGTACCTGTGTTTTTGAGAATGTTTTTCAATAAAGTAGGGAATTTTTTAAAGGTGTCCTTCAGGATTTTTATCCACCAGAATTTTGTGAAAAAATTCTCCATAGAAATTCAACTTGCAATTTTTCTTTTAAAATTGTTCTATTCTGTAAATTAGGGTTTTATGGAAGATTTTTCTTTCCATTTTTGTGTCCGTATTACTGGTGCCAGCTCTACGCCTGTACCCGTTTCCAATGAAATGTAAGCACATACAACGTGAATTATGTCCAGGGGTTTTGACCCCTTTTTGTAAATTTCACTGGTGGAAATTCACATGATGAAATCAGTTAAGTAATCTAGTTGCATATGAAATGTATTCTCATTTTTAATAAATGCCTAAATGTCTCCTTAATGATTAGGATCTGGAGTTATTGAAGAGATGGACGTCAAATCTGCATTTTTGTAGGTCTAAGTAAGCCAATTTTTTATTTCATCACTTTATCAATAATTATCAAATAAAGTAAAATGGGGCTACTTTGATAATCAATAAGGGGCTACTTTGATAACGACAAAAATTATGTGATTTTTCATTTTTATAGATAATTCGGACCTATAAACGATCTCCGGGTGCTCGGGCATACCAAAATTATGCGATAGATACTGTAAACAGAGCCCTGGACGAAGTTAGAAGCGGAAATATGTCTATGCTAGCAGTTTCCATCGAATTTAAAATACCATACGGTCATCTTCATAAAAGTAGCCTCACTCGTGGGGTAACATCGATAGCGACGTTTTTAATAAAAGATCATTCGTGAATATTTATGACATTGTTTATCCGAATTGACTGAAATTTTGGTGCATGGGTGAAAACAGGTCGTACTATCTAAGAAATAAATTCAAAATATTGATAAATTTTGACTGAATCAACTGTTGTGATTCACGGAGAAAAAATTTAGTTTTTTTCTTGAAAAAGCAAACAGAGAAATTTTCTCAGAATTTTCGCTTTTATTTCGATGAATATCTTGTACAGAAAAAATCTGAAGAAAAATAGGTGTTTGAAAAATAAACTTTTTAAAGAATTTTTGCATAAACCAAATTTTAAAGAATTTGAATTCTTTAAATCTTATTTTGTTTTAACATTTTTCTTGATTCTTTTAAGAAGAGAGAAAAAGAACTTCTAGAATTTTTCGGAAGAATTTATTATCATATAGAAATTTTTTCTGTGAATGAGATTTTTCAAGGAGAAAATTTCAGTTTCAAAAAAAAAAAAAGTTTCAAGAATGGTGTTTATTCTGCGATGAGATTTTTCCAAAAATAGGTATTTTTTACCATGCTTTTATATACTTGGTATGTATGTATGTATGTATGTCTATGTATGTCTCATGGAACCAAGAGTATGTTTTCAACCAATCCTCTCTCATTTAATATTTTACTGGAATTGAAAGAACATAGTGCTCACATTAGGGATTTTCGAGGTCGCTGAATTCGATTTTCGAACTCAAATTTACCCCCGACCCCAAATTGAGCCCCTATGAGGGGGTTCAATTTTAAAAATTTCAGAAAATCACAACATTGGTATCGAAATGTAGGTTTTCGAGGTCGCTGAATTCGATTTTCGAACTCAAATTTACCCCCGACCCCAAATTGAGCCCCTATGAAGGGGTTCAATTTTGAAAATTTCAGAAAATCACAACATTGGTATCGAAATGTAGGTTTTCGAGGTCGCTGAATTCGATTTTCGGACTTAAATTTACCCTTGACCCCAAATTCAGCCCCTATGAGGGGGTTCCATTTTGAAAATTTCAAAATTCACAACATTGATATCAAAATGTTGGTTTTCGGGGTCGCTGAATTCGATTTTCAAACTCAAATTTACCCCCGACCCCAAATTGAGCCCCTATGAGGGGGTTCAATTTTGAAAATTTTGAAATTCACAACATTGGTATCAAAACGTAGGTTTTCGAGGTCGCTGAACTCGATTATCAAACTCAAATTTACCTCCGACCACAAATTGAGCATTTGAGAGGGGGGTCAATTTTGAAAATTTCAAAATTTACCACATTGGTGTCTAAATATAGGTTTTTGAGGTCGCCGGATTCGATTTTCAAACTTAAATTTACCTCTGAGCCTAATGTGAGCCCCTGAGAGGGGGTCAATGATTTTAACTTAGTAAAACTATGAAATTCAAATATTTTCAACGACAAAAAGAGTTAAATAAAAATGTAAAAAAATTTTAAAAAACCACGCTTTTATTTAAAGTTGGTCGCTTTGTAAAATGTTATTCATATGGAAGTAGTAAGTAATGCCTTAAAAAACAAAAAATAAAACTTACTTGAATACAGAAATGTGTCGTAGAAGAAATTATTTGTTTTCTCATAAATTTTAATGATGAAAAGCGTGGTGGGGTGTGCGAGGAGCTAACAAATACCTTATCGATTAACGCCCCACCACGATTTCATCATTAAAATTTATGAGAAAACAAATAATTTCTTCTACGACACATTTCTGTATTCAAGTAAGTTTTATTTTTTGTTTTTTAAGGCATTACTTACTACTTCCCTATGAATAACATTTTACAAAGCGACCAACTTTAAATAAAAGAGTGGTTTTTTAAAATTTTTTTACATTTTTATTTAATGAGGAAATTTCATTTTTCATCAGAAATTTTTACCTGAGTACCTATCAAAGTTGTTCCTTTTGATGAGAAATAATTACCAAATTTTTATTTCCCTTTCGCAAAAAAAATTCCAAGTGGTATCTAGTCGCCCCTCCATATTTTTTATTTTTCCGAAAAATGTGGAAGGGCGACTAAGTGGCACTTAAAATTCAGTTGGTGGAATAAAAAAAAAAATAGGAATCATCTGTTTTGATAGTTAAGAACATAGGTAAAAATGTAGAAATACAAAAACTTGGCATTTTTTTATAGGTACTTTTTAAAAATCCCTAAAAATTGAGATGGGGGAAAAATAAAAAAAACTCTGACGCATTAATCCGTTAGAAAATCTGATTTTTTAAATTATTATTTTATCAATTATTATTATTATTATTAAATATTATTATAAATTATTTTCTTTATTTTTAAAATTTTATAATCGATGCCTACAATGCTTAAAGTATAATTTATAATTTATTATTTTGTAAAAAAAATATGTATTTGTGTAAATTTATTTCCCACAAAAGAGTATAACACCAAAAATTTTGGGGACCCCTGGAAGGAAAGATTTTTATCTCAGAACAGTGGCGTAGCTATAGGGGGGGGGGGGGGGGGGGGGGGCTTAAAACCCATACCGAAATGTCTTCGATTTCTTTTTTTTGAAGGTTGTAATGAATGAGATGCCCAAAAAAAATGAAAGATATTATTAAAAACCCCAGGCGAAATTTAGCTGCAGCTACGCTACTGCCTCAGAAAAAACTGTCATGTCATGTAATATGTGTCACTTAGGGGCATACTGTGAACCAGTCATACTTCGTATCAAACCATCAAGTATTTCATTATGCATGCTGTTAGTTTTCCTCATTTGCTGAAAAAAATTTACAATGTGACTTTTGTCGTTATTAAAAAAAAAACTCAAATTTGAATTGGTAGGTACCTTGGAGCATTCCCATTTCTCAAAAACGGCAAAACCCACAAAAAGAAGCAAACTTTTCAAAATCACAATTTGCTCCTTTTTTCATTTGGGAAACAAATGAAAATTTTTCATTTTTCCAACAACTGATTAATTCAAGTGGCGCAGTTGTTAGTTTGTTACCATATTTTGAAAATCACCACCAGATATTATTTTCATTGAAAATTCAGTTAGGAGGAAAATAAGAAATTGGAAATTATTTACCGTGAAAAAGAGAAAGATTTATGGGAAAGTAACGAGAAAAAAAAGAAGAAAAAAGACAAGTTTGTAATTTTTTTATTTTGCGTTTTTTCGAGAATTATTACTAGTGAAAAAATATAAAGTTGAATTAGAACAAACGGGAGAAAAAAGCAAACGTTTAAAAATTTATGACTTTTTAAAACTTTGTTTTAACACGAAGTCGGTGTACACCACTTAAAACTTAGTTGGGAGATGAAAAACAGGGAATTATTTTCTAATGAAAATGAACATTTCAAAATTCTAAATTTGAAAATTTTGCCCATTTTTTTCAAATGATTTTTCACGGAGTTATTACTTTTTGAAAAACTCGGCGCTTCGTGCCTCCGTGTCACTTCTGTGGTTCATACAGAAAAATAGTTGACAGGGAATTTATAGATGTAGAATAATATACTTTCATATGTTTTCTCCCATTGAACTGAAATCAATGTAAGCGAAAAACCGGGGGAAAAGAGGACGAGGCATCAAAAAAAGTGTCTTAGAGAGAACAGAATGGAGCGAATATTTTTTATGGGATTATGCATGTTCTCCGCTACCAAATAAGTACCTGTTGCTAAAAAATTCTTTATAAAATGTACAAAATACGGTTTTACAAATCTTTCGGTTTTTTATCACGATTAATAAATTGAATACGAGTAATTTGATTATTAAAATGAACCACCGTCCATTATTTTTATTAGCGTATAATTATTTTGAGAATTGAAAAATATAATTTCGTTTATAAATTTTATACTCAGGTATAAAATATAAATTTGTTCAAGGTGACGTATAATTTCAACTTGCTAAACAGCTCTATAAAAGAGAAGAAAACAATTCTACTGTTTGTTAGTACACAATAAAAAAAACTCTGACGCATTAATCCGTCAGAAAATATGATTTTTTAAATTATTATTATTATTATTAAATATTATTATAAATTTCAAATCAATAATTTTTACCGAAATATTTTTTACTCACATTCTCATTTATCAAAAATAAGTAAAATTTTATTTTTCTTAATAACTTTAATATAATACTTATTTTAAAATTTTAAAATTTTCCAAAAAAAAGTAATTAAAAAAAATTTCAATTTATTTTTATTTTTTACCTATTATTATTTTTGTTATATAGATTGGTCTTCTTTGTCAATTTTACTCACTTCGATTCAATTATAATTATTTTTTTTTTAAATATTTAGAAGTAGAAGAGCTATTTAGATATATTGTAAAGCAGATTCCTCGCCACTAGTGGCAATGGACTTGATGAAACAAATTACGTGATTTTTTGTGAAAATTCGACGGTGAGGTCAATGTTAGGTACAACGAGGAAACAAAGGATTAAAACGGTAACCCTCAGAAATAAATTGAAAGGCATGAGGGACATCGTCTGCGAAGCGAGAAGATGTAAATAGTCCTGGGCAGGCCACATCTCTCGAGTGGAGGACAGTAGATGGGGCTACTCTTTGCTGCACTGGCACCCCAATGGCAAAAGAAGGCCAGGCAGGCAAAAGGCGAGGTGGGACGACGAAATAGTCCATTTTCTGGGATACAACAAACATTACTGTAGGGAGGCGCAGGACCGAGCCGAATGGGCTCGGTTAAAGGAGGCCTTTGCCGAAGATTGGGCTCGTTAAATTAATTTAATTTAATTTAATTTCTAAGGCTATAAATAAAAATATATTTTTATCAAAATTAATTTATACAATTTATTTTCATATTAAAAACCAAAAAATAACGAAGTTTCTCCAATAATTATTTTGAAATTATTAAAAATTCGTTGTTTTTTTTTTCAATTTAGAAATTTTCAAAATGTCTATTATGTATAATTTAGTTTCTCTAAAAATATGATATTTTTTCAATTTTCTCCAATCCATAAACTTTTATTTAATTAAAAATTTTAATCATTTTAAAGTCACCTTTTCCAATAATTTTCCCACTTCATTTTCCTTATTATTAATTATTATAAATAAAAAAGGTGAATTATTTCTTTATGGGCAACACTGATCAGCGTTTAGGTCGAGTGAATCGAGCTTTTAAAATTTGATGCATTTTTTATAGATAATGCCTAGCAATTTCAATAAATGAAGCGATGTCGATGAAATTCTCTAACGCACACCTCGACTCTAATAAAAGAGGGGAGACAAATTTCATTTTCTTCAGCCTGAAATAAAATGCTAGGCAAAGCATTTCTTTGAAATAATGGATTAAATTGGTCCAATTTGATTCCGACCATTTCTGCCCAAATAATGTGTAGTAATGGTCCAAAATTGCCCAAAATCAATACGTATCTATTCTACATGGTCTTTGACCTCCCATTAAAATTTGAACCATACCTCGTATTCTCATACGAGCTCGTACAACATTCTTGAGGGATGAAATATCCCCAGCGCGCGCACCTTGCAACTGGTCGTAGAAATAAGCAGGTGAAAGCGGAGAGAGGAGAAAGCAAAGCATAGCAAGTATCACTAGGGGGATAGGTACCGGGTAGAATTCTCACTAAAAATAATTTCTTACAAATGCTACAAATCAAAATGCTAAGTAAAAAATTTTTGCTAATTTTTGTCATTTTTATTTTTTATTTTTAAACTGAGGATGCTCATAAAAAAAAAGAACAAGATTTTAAAAATCAGTGATTTTTTTTCGTTTCCCCAAAAAAAGAGTGATGACTAATTCACTTCGGGGAAAAATGAAAAATAGTAAAGAAATTTAAATATCTAAAAGTCCAAAATAAAGGCCACCCTAGTACATGTATAAGGTCACTTTTCGCATCTTCAGTCAGTCAGTATCCGAGAAGTGATTTTAATTCCCAATTATTTCGCGTGAAATTTCATTCCAACGAGCTTGCATTACGCTCACAAGGGAACGGTCAGAAGTGTCCGGCGCCGATCTGTTCGGGGGGTTGCCTATGTGTTCACACTTGACGAGGTAACATTCGCACCATGCGCGGTTTCCTTGAAAAATGCCTGGTATTGGCATACCTAATATGCGTAACTGCTTACCTGATTTCATCTCAGTACAGTAGGTGAGACAACCAACAAAAAAATGCCTAGGTTGGTGATTGCTGCTAGTAAGAAATTTGATGAGTGGATCCGTGGCATTTAGGTGGATTGAAAGTTGAAAGCGGTGGAAAGTAATGTAATTGAAATATAAACTTCGTCTATCAAATCTTTTTGTCTCCGGAAGTGGTTGATTCAGCTCATTATTATCTAACTGTAAAAACGAAAAAAAAAAAAAAAAATGCTTAGAAATTTCCCCAAAAATGTTAAATTAAGGATACACATTACACATCTACAATTATTGAGGAATCAAGGAATAGTATCATATTGCTCAAGCTTTCTCAAAATGAATCAATGCTGAGACGTAGCGATAAGGTGCGTCAAGGGAATGAGATGTTAGAAACATTTAAAAGTTGGCGATTTGGAGTTTCAATTGTTTGATATACACTAGGCTTAATCATTTTTCAGAGAAATTGTCCAATGTCCATGAACAAATTTTTCCATCTGACAAGGTTGGGAAGATTTTTCAAAAATACGTAGTCATAATGAGAATTTTTTATGCCTTCAAAGAAGTTTTTCTGATTCTGATCAATTTTCATCCAGGGAAATTTTTTCCACGAGACTTTATTCTTTGAAAATAGGTAGGTAGTTTTAGAAGAACGTGACCATAGGTGATTTGGGCCCCGAAACCGATTTTGGTTCAAACCTTCTCCAAAAGGTCGATCATGATGAGAACAAATTTTGACAAAAATTTTAGACCCCCCCCCCCCCCCCAGCGCAAGTATTTTGGACATGGGAGCTCGCGAAACGTGATTTTTGGTCATTATTTTTTGGATTTTCACCGAATTGAGATAGAAATTTTTTCGATTTTTTTTCGAATCATTTTTCGCCGAGTTATAGAGATTTAAAAACTTTGAACCGTCATTTTGTATTGAAGCCACTTCGCACAATCATAAGTTTTTCACTGAAAACGTGTTATCTGGCCCGAAATATACAGTAAAAATTTCGAGACGTTTGAAGTGGTGCGTCATTGTCAAAAATGCAAACCTGATTATTCTATTTTTCTCTGCGTCATTTCTGGTCGAAAAGTTTTTTTCTTGAAATACCTATATCATTAATGACACCAATATACACCATCAACCCGAATTTGGACAAAATTCATTTATTTTTTCCTTTTTTTTTCTTCTTAAAATAGGTACACTGCGGGTTTGCATAGCTATAAAACTGAGGTCTTAGACACATAAAGTCAAAAGAGAGGTATTAAAAAAATACCATTTTTCTTTAAAAAATTGTATCTCCAACAGGTTATATCGTAAAATTATTCTCGTATTGTTAGTAGGTAACTCATTGCATGCATCGGAGCGAAATTTGAAAAAATAAAAGTAACTTTAGTAACCTGAAATTTCAAAAAAAGTAACCAAAATTATGGAAAAAAGTAACCAAAAATTTTCCATTTCCACTTGAATATAATGACTCATAACCCCCTCCCCTCCCCTCGTCGCCGTTTTTCTCATATTTTCGCTAAATTTGACGTTTCACAACTCTTGAAATCAATGGTAAAAATTTTGAAAAAATCAAAATTTTCAATTCAAAAATAATAATTCATGCATTTTTTCTTTTTCTATAATTATGACGAATTTTAATAGAATAGTTGGCTTAATAGGTGCTCAATTTTTATATCATAGGAAATTTCAATTCTTGAGAAGCTCACAATAAATAATTTTTGAGTTCCTATCAAATCTTAATTTTTTTTGAACTCAATATTGAAAATTCAAAAAAAAATTTTTTTTTTTCTTGCTAATACTTGATATCAACTTTTTTAAGTTTTTGAACTCTTATTTGTTTTGAAATAGTTTTCAGTTTTCAAATAATTGTTGGTTTCAAAAAACGTGAATTTAGAAAAATTTTAAATTACAAACAATACTGTCCTTTTTTTCGATTTTTTTTATTTTTCAAACAATTTTTAATTTCTATAAATTTAAATTTATTAACAATTTGTAATTTCTAAAAAGTTCTGGATTTCAAAAAATTAAACTTAAAATTCTCAATTTTTTGATTTTTAAACAATTTATATTTAATTTTTAAAAAATAGCCGTTCCTAAAATTCATGTTTATTCAAATAAAAAATTTCCAATTTATAAAAATTGTAATGCCTAAGAATTTAAAGTCTAAAAAATCAATTTTTTGATTGGCTTATTGCAAAATGAGTAGATACAAAAAAATTTTAATTTTTGAAAAGTCTTCATTCTCCACAAAAAAACAATTTTTCAACATGTGAAATTCACAACTTTTCAAAATTTTTAAAAGGAAAGTTTTGATCATTTGAGAAATATCAAATTTTTGAAGCATTTTAAGTTCACGAGTTGAAACGATTTTATGTTTCATTTTTGAGGAGTTCTCTATTTATCAAACATAATTTTCAAATACTTCGAACACATTTTTTTTTTAATTGAAAAAATTACTAGGTATTCTCATTTAAAAAAAAAGTTTTTAATGAGGAGAAATCGGGTTTATTCTTCGACGGCCTCTACTTTTTTTGAAAAGAAATTTTGAGAAAAAATCGTTTATTTGTCGAGAAAAGAATTTCTCAATTTTTTCAAAAAAATACGGCTTATCTACTTACATTTTTTTTTTTCAAGAAATGTGGCTCATTTTTAGACAAGAATAAATCTTAATTTTTCATACTGACTTGAAAAATGCCTATAAAAGAACTTTCAATTTTTTTAGGAGCAAACATTTTTCTACCTTGAATTTCAATACATAAGTACAAAATAAATATTCCTGAAGTTCGAGCAGAAAAAATCTCAATTTTAAAAGAAGATTCAATAAATTGTTCAATTAAGGTCAGTTGGGGTAACTGGGCCACCAAATTTTTTTTTTATTAAGGAAGATTCAAGATGTGTAATTCACTTACCCCCACTCAAATTTGAGTTTTGGGGTAACTGGGCCATGTCATGTTACTCAAATTACTGAGGCCTCCTCAAGGGGAGCTAGGAACCGAATGATAATTGTTATGGTGGGTTTACGATGTCAGTGTTACCATGCAACCAACCATTTACGTCAAGACGATTTTGGAGGGGATTAGGAAGAGAATGGCCCAGATACCCCGGTGGCCCAGTTACCCCAACTGACCGTACTTAATTCATTTTTAAATAAAATATTTCAAATTTTTTGGAAGCAAAATCTCTGAAAAAAACTTTCAAAACGTTTTTAAAGAAATTTTAAATTTTAATGGCAGCTGTTCGTCAGATTTTTGACGAAATAGTAACCAAAATGAGTCCAAAAGTAACCATAGTAACCAAAATGAGCCCAAAAGTAACTAAAGTAACCTTGCCTTTAAAAAAGTAACCAAGTTACTAAAAAGTAACCGTGTTCCGATGCATGTCATTGCGAACTCTACATGCTGGTAAAGGCGTTCAAACCTGAATTTGCTCCAGGACCTCTCTAACGCTTGGCAAACACAGTGTGTATGTAGGTAAAAGTATTTGTGGCGCTGGTGTATAAAAACGTATAAACCACTACTAGTGAGGTCCTAGCTCAAAACAACAATATAGTATAGCAAAGAATGTACCATTGGGCTGTATTTTTCACGGGAAACAATTTTAAATATTAAGATATAGAGAGGTCCTGGAAAATGACCTCTCTAAAAAAAAGACCTCTGTAGCAATATGAAAAAAAGCACCGAAGACCTCAAAATTCGCATATGCAAACACACAAATGACGCCATTTTGGGAACCCAGAACCTCTTCACAATGTCCTAGGGGCCTGATTCAAGTCGATAGCCCTCATATACTGCAATATACAGTAACGAAACTCAATGTTATTTCCCTATATCAAAAAAAGCATGTTAAAACCTAGCGGAGACAAAGCGGAACTACAACCAATTGGTGATTAATGCATGCATATTTTTTATATATCTAACAGTAGTTCAACTTCGTGTCCGCTGTGATAAAGCGTCGAAGTGTCGTTACTGCTATTTCAGAAAAATCGAGCAACTTTGATTTTTTTTGCTCATTTTCAAGAATAGAGTATTTTGGACTTGACAAAAATTTTGCATGAAATAAGCTGAAAAAAAAAATATCAGGAAAAAGAGTTACTATCAAGTATTTATTTAAAGAAGGTAGATAAGTAATTTGGAATAATTCCCAAGTAATAGATTTAATAATGAAACAAAAAACATCTACCACTATGTAAATGGACAATTGCAAATATCATCTAATTTTGTGTCGCAAGTTAGAACAAATTCAGCGCTTCTTTCTTTAAGCCACTCCTTGCCATTGGCTGCAAACTCAGCTACAGAATGCTCTGCCTCGTGGTATTTTTTCTTAGCCCACTCATATCCTTCTAGGGCTTTATTTTCAGCGTAATTATACGCTTGTATGGCTAATTGTTTAGCTTTCGCAGAAGCATCATCCACCCAACCATCAAGATGATGATCCTTATTGTGATGATTGTGATGGTGATGGCGATGGTGATGGTCTCGATGACGGCGACGGCGACGGCGACGATGGCTTTTATGACGGTGACCACTGAATGCATCGTTTTGAATGTAAGGTTGAAGTGCTTTATTTGCGGCACATCCTATATCGCAAGCACACACCACTCCATCGATAACCAAACTAATTTTTTAAAAAGACGTACTGAGAAATTCACAAATATTTATTTATTTAAAAAAAAAAATTGAGTTGAATGCTTACGTGATTTGACCGAGGACGGCTGAGTTTTCGAGGATGATTGCAGATGAAAAAAATATAACAATGCACAAATTCTGAATTTTCATTTTAATAAAAAAGTGAATAATTCAATGTTTCTTGTTTTACATTCAATATTAAGTAATGATCTTGACGAACCACTGAAAGTGTAGAATACTAATAAACAGTAGAATCGTTTTACATATCGTTATATAAGCCTTTTGCCAATTAAAATTATACTTACATCACCTTGAACAAAGTTCTAAATGTAACATTTAAAAAGCTAATTATATTTTTCAATTTTTAATCAAATTTACAGCTTTATCATTGAGTACAAAATTTTTTAATTTTCAGAAAATGACGAAAGAATCGATTTTTGTAGTAAGTATACGCCAACAAAAATGATCGATGCCTATTAAAAGGTTGTTAATTTTTACCATTCAATTACTTTTGAGTATGTATTACGCTTACTTAATTTCGTAATTATTATATTGAAAAAGCAAAAAATTTGATAAACCTGTCCTTGTAAGAGTATAAGTGCGCTACAATTGTATTTTTATAATAATTTTTTCGCAATACTACATGAACTCTATTACTCTAATGCGAGTTAACCAAACTGCTATAAAAAATGCTGTGAAGAATTTAAACGTAATTAGCTGAGTAATATGTATTCGAATAAGTAGGTATGTACCTACATAAACACGAAGTATATTAGGGACTTAAGATGGAATGAAAGAATATTTTTTTTAAAACATTCATCTCGATTTTGACCACATTCGAGGGTGTGGTTCATTTTGAGTTGAACATCTCCCAAAAAAATTGTAACCTCCTACCTCAAAGGGGAAGAGAGCTAAAGATCCTCAAAGTAGGGTCACTTTTGAAAAAAAAAACCGCAGCTTTTTGCCACTTTTAGGTAGTGTGACCTGCGTTGTACCTCGGGAATACCCCTAACAAAAGTGCAATTTTAGTTTATACACCTCTCCAGACCATTGACCTTGAAATTTGATATCGATTTTCTCACCCTACCAGGAGGATGAAAAAATTTAGATCGCAGAAAAATCAAGAATTTCTGATTACGAAAAATTGAAATACATACCATATGCTTTGTGACAGGACAGAGTTGGAAAAGCCCCAACTGATTCAAAAAAAAATCAATATAGGAAGTTAAACAAAGGGCCTTCCATGGTAAGATGGTGAAATCGGCCCTTGATCGAAATTGGGTCCAAAGTGGGTCAAATTGTTACTTATGATGTGAAAACACGCCACAAAAATTTTTGACCCCCTACCCCCTCCGCTTTCCAAAAAATCGCGTTATAACGGTCGAAAAATCAAAAAAATCCAACTTTGAAGGGGGTGTATGAAAATTTTTGATTTTTTCACAGATTATAGGTATCATTTAGGGGTATATGTGGTAAAATTTTTAAAAAGATCGGTTCACAATTTTTTTTTGGGGGGTTGAAATTTTCAAAAAAAAATTTAAAAAATTTTTGGGGGGTGTCATGGCTGGATTTTTTTTTAAATCTTCGTAATATGGATAAGTATCACATATATTTTTTTGAGGGTGCCAAAGGGGGGTGGAACATAGTCAAAAAAAATAAAAACTTCGAAAAAGCACGCATTTTCAGGTTTTTTTCGTATTTCTCGAGGGTGTTTGAGGCGGGAACTTGAAATGTAAGCAATTACAATCGTAATACATAATATCTGGATGGAGTGGGGTTGATGTGGGAGATTTGTGGTCACACAAGTACGGGACGAATGACAGGGTGTGATAAAAATAAGGAAAAACGAGTGATGTGAGCGCTAGGATGGCTCTTTTGGAATTCGGGTATTTTTAATGTCTTAGCCACCAAATTTTTTTATTTCATGAGAAAATAACTTTTTATTTATCATTTTTGCCCTAACTGAATTTTAAGTGGCAACTAGTCACCCCCCCCCCCCCTTTCAGAAAAATAATAAAAATTGACTGATTTTCAAAATCTCACTTTTTGCTGGTTATAACCCATCAAAGAGTCGGCATTCTATAAAAAGGTATCAAAAAATATTTCCTCTAGCTAAAATTGAAATTTTTTCACCACTTGAAATTCAGTTAGGGAACAATTTTAAAAAAGGAAATTATTTTCTAATAAAATACATGAAGCTTTTCATACCATAGGTGAAATTTTTTTACCAGTTTTCTTTATTTTTGCTTTTTTTGATGGTACCACTTGAAATGTGGTTGAGGGAGGAAATAAAAAATTGGAAATTCATTCTCATGACCAAAAAAGGTGAGATTTTGAAAATCGGTCAATTTTTTAATTTTTTTTGAAAAAAAGGAATGACTAGAGTCTACTTAAAATTCATTTAGGGTAAAAATAAGAAATGGGAATCATTTTCGTATTTAAAAAAAAAAAAAAAAAAAAATGGGTAATAAAAAAATTTAAAAAAAAAACGAAAATTCAAAAATTAATTATTTTTTTATTATTTTTCGGGATGGAGGGTCTGGTGATATAACTTCAAATTCTATTGTGGAAAAAAATGAAAAATGGAATATTTTCCGATACCTAAAATAGGTACAACAACAATTTTATAGAATGCCGACTAAAAAAAGTTTGCTCATTTTTTTCAATTTTGAAAAATTGAGGGCGCCCCAAGGGACCGCTTAAAATTGAGTTGGGCAAAGTGAAACATTGGGAATTCATTCTCATGAAGAAGAACAATTTTTATGGGTTATAACCAGCAAAAAGTGAGATTTTGAAAATCAGTCAATTTTTATTATTTTTCTGAAAGGGGGGGGGGGGGGAACTAGTTGCCACTTAAAATTCAGTTAGGGCAAAAATGATAAATAAAAAGTTATTTTCTCATGAAATAAAAAAATTTGGTGGCTAAGACATTAAAAATACCCGAATTCCAAAAGAGCCATCCTAGCGCTCACATCACTCGTTTTTCCTTATTTTTATCACACCCTGTCATTCGTCCCGTACTTGTGTGACCACAAATCTCCCACATCAACCCCACTCCATCCAGATATTATGTATTACGATTGTAATTGCTTACATTTCAAGTTCCCGCCTCAAACACCCTCGAGAAATACGAAAAAAACCTGAAAATGCGTGCTTTTTCGAAGTTTTTATTTTTTTTGACTATGTTCCACCCCACTTTGGCACCCTCAAAAAAATATATGTGATACTTATCCATATTACGAAGATTTAAAAAAAAATCCAGCCATGACACCCCCCAAAAATTTTTAAAATTTTTTTTTTGAAAATTTCAACCCCCCAAAAAAAAATTGTGAACCGATCTTTTTAAAAATTTTACCACATATACCCCTAAATGATACCTATAATCTGTGAAAAAATCAAAAATTTTCATACACCCCCTTCAAAGTTGGATTTTTTTGATTTTTCGACCGTTATAACGCGATTTTTTGGAAAGCGGAGGGGGTAGGGGTCAAAAATTTTTGTGGCGTGTTTTTACATCATAAGTAACATTTTGACCCACTTTGGACCCAATTTCGATCAAGGGCCGATTTCACCATCTTACCATGGAAGGCCCTTTTAAAGCTGGGTTTCCAACTTTCAATTTTCATAAACCATCAATTTTTTTTACCAAAAAAAATAAAAAATGAAAAAATTTTATGTTACCTATATGAAAAGTGAAAGTTGGCAGCCTTGGTATGAAAATTTTTCAACTTTTTCTGTCGAAATAATTTTTTTCCATCAATAGGAGCTATTTGAGTCCAGTTTTGGTACCAAGCATATAGTATTTCAATTTTTTTTTAAATTCTAAAATTTCAATTTTTCAGCATTTTGCAATTTTTCAACCCCCTCTCCCTGTCAGGTTGAGAAAATCGATATCAAATTTCAAAGTCAATAGCCTGGGGAGATGTAGAAACTCAAATTACACTGTTTTAAGGATATTCCCGACGTACCACGCAGGTGGCACTATACCCAAAAATGGCGAAAAACTGAGTTTTTTTTAAAGCGATCATACTTTGAGGGTTTCTAGCTCCCCTCCTTTTTGAGGTAGAAAGCTAAAAAAAATGGGTGATGTTCAACTCAAAATGAACCACTCCCTCGAATAACTGATAACCCCAATGCTTGTACCTATGACAAAACAATTCTATATTTTCCATCCCCCCAATTCAATTCTATGGGACGCAGACGTCTATAATTGTTCATATTTTTCAGAAAAATAACAAAAATTAAATGAACTTTTGAACTAGCCTTTTTGAATTCTAACACCATCTAACCCATCAAAATTATTGTCACGTACTGTATTCCTTTTCCTGAGAAATAACTCCCACTATTTTTCACCTGACTAAATGAATCAGTTTTTTTAATAACAGCATATCAAGTCACATTTTTGACAAAAATACGATTTTTAATGAAATAGGTTCCCTAGACGTAGCTACATAATATGTATAAAAAAAAATTACATTTCTCACAGCCTCCAGACGACACCAAAGATTGGGTACATATTTCATAAAACAGCATAATTCCAGTTTTTTTTTAATTCCTTTTTTAACATCATCAAGGCAAAAAAAAATTTTCTTTATTTTTAAAATTTTATAATCGATGCCTACAATGCTTAAAGTATAATTTATAATTTATTTATTTTTTTTTATTATTTTTTTTTTTTTGTAAAAAAAAATATCTCGTATTTGTGTGAATTCATTTCCCACAAAAGAGTATAACACCAAAAATTTTGGGGCCCCTGGAAGGAAAGATTTTTATCTCAGAACAGTGGCGTAGCTATGGAGGGGGGAGGGGTTAAAACCCATACCGAAATGTCTTCGATTTCTTTTTTTTTTTAAGGTTGTAATGAATGAGATGCCCAAAAAAAATGGAAGATATTATTAAAAACCCCAGGCGAAATTTAGCTGCAGCTACGCTACTGCCTCAGAAAAAACTGTCATGCCATGTAATAGGTGTCACTTAGGGGCATACTGTGAACCAGTCATACTTCGTATCAAACCATCAAGTATTTCATTATGCATGCTGTTAGTTTTCCTCATTTGCTGAAAAAAATTTACAATGTGACTTTTGTCGTTATTAAAAAAAAAAAACTCAAATTTGAATTGGTAGGTACCTTGGAGCATTCCCATTTCTCAAAAACTGCAAAACCCACAAAAAGAAGCAAACTTTTCAAAATCACAATTTGCTCCTTTTTTCATTTGGGAAACAAATGAAAATTTTTCATTTTTCCAACAACTGATTAATTCAAGTGGCGCAGTTGTTAGTTTGTTACCATATTTTGAAAATCACCACCAGATATTATTTTCATTGAAAATTCAGTTAGGAGGAAAATAAGAAATTGGAAATTATTTACCGTGAAAAAGAGAAAGATTTATGGGAAAGTAACGAGAAAAAAAAAAAGAAAAAAGACAAGTTTGTAATTTTTTTATTTTGCGTTTTTTCGAGAATTATTACTAGTGAAAAAATATAAAGTTGAATTAGAACAAACGGGAGAAAAAAGCAAACGTTTAAAAATTTATGACTTTTTAAAACTTTGTTTTAACACGAAGTCGGTGTACACCACTTAAAACTTAGTTGGGAGATGAAAAACAGGGAATTATTTTCTAATGAAAATGAACATTTCAAAATTCTAAATTTGAAAATTTTGCCCATTTTTTTCAAATGATTTTTCACGGAGTTATTACTTTTTGAAAAACTCGGCGCTTCGTGCCTCCGTGTCACTTCTGTGGTTCATACAGAAAAATAGTTGACAGGGAATTTTATAGATGTAGAATAATATACTTTCATATGTTTTCTCCCATTGAACTGAAATCAATGTAAGCGAAAAACCGGGGGAAAAGAGGACGAGGCATCAAAAAAAGTGTCTTAGAGAGAACAGAATGGAGCGAATATTTTTTATGGGATGATGCATGTTCTCCGCTACCAAATAAGTACCTGTTGCTAAAAAATTCTTTATAAAATGTACAAAATACGGTTTTACAAATCTTTCGGTTTTTTATCACGATTAATAAATTGAATACGAGTAATTTGATTATTAAAATGAACCACCGTTCATTATTTTTATTAGCGTATAATTATTTTGAGAATTGAAAAATATAATTTCGTTTATAAATTTTATACTCAGGTATAAAATATAAATTTGTTCAAGGTGACGTATAATTTCAACTTGCTAAACAGCTCTATAAAAGAGAAGAAAACAATTCTACTGTTTGTTAGTACACTCTTAGAATTTTCCGAGATCATATTTGAAGTAAAACAAGACTACGGGAGTGGTTAAAGTTTTTGTGAAAATGTTGACTTCGCGTTTGTGCATTTTTATACTTTTTCTATGTGTCATCGTCGTCGAAAATTACTCTGAAGAGATCGATGGAGATGAAGTAGCGTAAGCATTCATCACAAACTCTACAAACAATTAGGTAATACGTGCAGAAATGAATTACAAATTTTGCGTTTTTTCTTTTCTTTTTTTTAAATCAGGGTAAATATCGACGGGCATGAATGTATTTGCGATAAAGGATGTGCCGCCAATCCAGAGATTGCAACTTACATGAATTCGATGCGAGATGAATTCAGTGGTCATCGTCGTCGTCGTCGTCGTCGTCGTCATCATCATAATCATGGATATCCGGCTATGAATGATTATATGACTGGATTCAAAATTGGCGGAGGTAAAAAAAAAAAAAAAAAGGGTAATTGGTTAAGTAAAGCGAAGGATAAGGTTATCGATATGGCAAAAGGTGGTGACTCGGACACTGAATCAAGTAAATCTCCTTGGTCGCCACAAAGGAAGGTCTATTCGTGCGAAACGGGCAATGAAGACGCTTGCCGTTGTTCAGTTTGATGCAATATGCACTTTGAATTCTTCTTTGGTTTATAATCGTATTCATTATAAACTGTCATAAACTATTCATTCATCCGACATAAATAAATAATAATATCAAATCAATTATCTATTTTTTCTCATAACTAATAGATGCCTATAACTATAATTACTTACAGCTTACAGGGTATTGTACATATTGCCCCATTCGCAACCGCTATAACATGTGATAGCAACACTTGATCTGTGATGCAGTATCCAAATCTTTGACTTGTATTATTAATAAATTGGGCCGACGCCGGGCACTAACAAAACGCTCAAACTTGAAATAAGAGTTTTTAGGAAGAATGCTCCTGCTTGGCTGAGAATGATGGATAGGATAGGTATACAACATTTTTTTGGTCCCCATTTCAAATTTTTGAAAATGGGCATGAGCTGTTTTGGAAAATTGCTCCACATTATAAGTACATACGTATAATACTTACCTATTACGATGGAGTGAAAAAAACAAAACATATTTTTTGTGTAGGTATTTATCTCGGAATTTGAACATATTTAAGGGGAGGGGGGGGGGCTACTTTTAAATCGATTTTTTTTTTTTATTACATAAAGTACAAATATATTGACAGTATAGTTGAATACGCCAAGACCGGACCATCCCCGGCTCCACTAACTCCAAAAAAATAGGAAATTAAAAATTTCAAAAATTCCAGTTGAATATTTTTGAAATTGTGATTTCCTAGATTTCGTAGTAAAAAATGCATAGAGTTTTTGAGACTTCAAAATAATTCTGTTTCATTATACTTTGGTCAACAAAATAACAAAAACATATGAATGTGTTATTGGAAAATCAAAAAACTCTAATTACCCTTTTTCTGTCCTACCCATTTCACATGAATGCCCCATTATCTCAATAACTAATGGAGGTATCGAGCTCATCTTTTTTTGGGGTTGTAGAAGAAGTTCTCCCCCCATACTTTAACGAGAGGATTTTGCAAAATTGTAATTTGTCGACGATTTCTTTCGAGTTGACTGGAATACTTCGATGAGAAACTACGAGTGGGTTTGATAAAATCGGGTAGAAAGTAGGAATTTTGCAAAATCCTCTCGTTAAATTACAGACCAAACTGTACTGAATACAAAACATTCTGAGGAAGAACCTCGTGGGTTGCATAGTTTTTCTGGAAACGAGGCTTTAAAAAAAGTCGCATTGTTTTTCAATTTTGACGCTTAAAATTTTTCATTTTCCAAAAAATTTATCAATATTTTTTGCAAAACGACATCATCAAAATGCAATATGAATATAACTTTTCTTTTTTGAAAACTCCATGCATTTAATTTTTCAAAAATTAATTTTTTTTGTAAAAAAATGCAAAATGATTTTTGTTTCCAATTTTTCCTCGATACTTCAGATAAAAAAAAAATCAAAAATGCATCATATAAAAAAGTCTTAAAAAATTCCGCTTGTCAACGCTATGCATTTAAAAAAAATTTCAAAGTAGCCCCCCCCCCTTAAGGGGGGGGGTGGTTCATTTTGAGTTAAACATCACTCAAAAAATCATTTAGCCACACTGAAAAAAAAATGAATTTTCAAAAACTGTAATGATTCTGGGCAAAACACAGTAATTTTAGGACACGTCGCCAATTTTGGAATCATTCCGGTGAAAAACAGAAAAGATTCAGTTCTATTCCAGAATGATTACGGAAAAACAGAAAAGATTCAGTTCTATTCCAGAACGATTACGGAGACTCCGTAATCGTTCTGGAATAGAACTGAATCTTTTCTGTTTTTCACTGGAATGATTCCAAAATTGGCGAAGTGTCCTAAAATTACTGTGTTTTGCCTAGAATCATTACAATCCATTTTTTTCAGTGCACCAACCTCTAAGGGGAGGGAAGACAGAAACCCTCAAAATAGGATCACTTTTGAAGAAAAATTAAATAAATAAGTAACTAAAAAAAATTTTAAAACCACGCTTCTGTGAAATAGTAAAAATGCACTAAAAAGTAGAAAATAATCCCTCTTCTTTTTCAGAGTTTTTGAAATTTGTGTAAGATATACTTAGTTTGTAATTTTTTCAAAATTGATCTAACTCATTTCCGAAAAAGCGTGGTGAGACGTAGGCATTTATTGTCAAATGCGGCTCACCACGCTTTTTCGCGAAATGAGTTAGATCAACTTTGAAAAAATTACAAACTAAGAAATTGTATATCTTACACAAATTTCAAAAACTCTGAAAAGGAAGAGGGATAATTTTCTATTTTTTAGTGCATTTTTACTATTTCACAGAAGCGTGGTTTTTAAATTTTTTTTAACTTATTTATTTAACTCTTTTCATCTGCTATTGTATAGTAACCACTTGAGCTGTAGTACTTAAATTCGATCAAAAGTGATACCAAAAACTGATTTGGAAGGGGAAAACCCCAAGATTCCCATACCCCACATGACTTTTTGATAATTTTGAGTTTTGTCCCCCTGGGTCGCCTTTTGATAATTTTTCAAAAGCAATATCAAAAACGGATTTGGGAGGTAAGAAAACATAGATTTGCATATCTCACCTGCCATTTTTTGTTACTTTTGAGTTTTGCCCCTCCCCCTCGAGGCCCCCATTGAGAATTTGTCGAAAACATTACCAAAAATGGATTCCGGAGGTAAGAAACCCTATATTTTCATACCCTACACGTCATTTTCGGTAATTTTGAGTTTTGCCCCTCCTCCTCGAGGCCTCTGTTGAGAATTTGTCGAAAGGTAAGCGTTATTCTCACACAAGTTTTTCACTAAATCGTCATTTGAATTTGCAGAATCGTTCTTTTTTATTCGAACTTCTACTTCGATATTAAAAAAAGAATTTTGACACCGGCAGTGGATAGATCTTTGAAAAAGCAATAAAAGTTGTAATCATATTGGATCGCCTATCTTTTAAATTTAAGGAGTTACAGCAACGCAAAATCCCTGTCAAAAATATTGCCTATCTCAATTTATTATGGTGCATAAGTGATCCATGAAAATTAAGGTAAAAGCGGGTAATATGGACACTTTTTTTTAAAACGCTCCTACGCATTGAAATTTTATTCTTTTGGAAAACTGAAAATTACATCTTGTAGAGAATTTCATCCTCTTTCAGAATATCTGCTTGAACATTGACACCTTTTGGACAACTCACATCAATAAACCTTATCACCTAACGAAATCAGATTTCAAAAAAATGCCGCAGAGACAAAATAACATAGGGAGGGCAATATGGTCAGTGTCCATATTACCCGCTTTCAGCTTACGAAAATCGTTCAAAAGATACACGAAACATGTGTAACTTTTTAAGAGGAACGAAAAACATCATCTGAAAATTTTGCCTATCTTTGAAAATTAAGGCGCTACGGAGCCTTGAATTTCGAAAACACCAATTTTCAAAGCTTTTTAGCCCCTTCATTTTCAAAGATAGGCAAATTTTTGACCTAATTATTTTTGTTCCTCTTAAAAAGTTGCACCTGGTTCGTGCATTGTTATTTGTTTTCACAAAATTAAAAAAATGTTGCACACCACTGCCCCTTCAAAATCGAGATAGGCACCATTGTGTACAAGGAGATTTTTGTTAGTGGTACTCGGTTATATCCAAATTTCAAGTTTGGCAGACCACTCACCGGACATCCTGTATATATACGACATACGTACATACATAGATTCAGTATTTACCTGTTACATACTTACTAATACGCACAAATTATATCATCAACTGTTTTATTTTATAAGAACAAACGAACAAACGAACGAATGAACGAACGAACAAAATTTATTTAATATCAATTTTAACGAAGATTCCGACAAACCATTAATAATAATTTCTAAAAATACGATGTAGTAACGATGATTAGCACTTGCTTCAATTTTCTCCAATCCTTTCTTGTTTATGCGTTTGTACAAGAGCAAACATCCGTATCTTCGATTGTTTTACAAGCAAAGAACACCACCTCGCTTCCCGCTTTAAGAAGTTTTTTACCTTTCATAAGCAAATCTTTAACGGTGTTCTTTGCCTTTCCATATTTATTTTTAAGCCATTCCCAAGTATCTCCACCCCACCAATTGGAATAAAAATCGTTCATACGGTGATAACTGTCTTCGTGGCGGCTATGATGGCGATGACGACGATGATGGCGAAGACGATGAATATGTTTACGAAGACGATGCCGATGCCGATTGATTTCATCCATCGCGTCAATGTAAGGTTTGAGGAACTCATTTGCTTTGCATGCTTCATCGCAAGCACAACGCGCTCCATTTACATACACTCTATATTTTTTTTTAAATAAAAATAAGTGAACGAAAAATATTAGGTATAGTCCGGCATATGGTACAGATGAGGGAATTGCACCCCCTGCGGATACTTCGGGACATGATTTTTCTTGAAGAGGACATCATAAGGAACATTTTAAATCGTGCATGTTCCCCAAAATCAAAGTTGGCCCTAGTAACAAAATGGCGGCTATTTTGATTGACAGATCGGCCAAATTTAATATTTTTGAGGTATAACTCGGAAACAACAAGTTTTACAGCAAAATTTATAATAACAAAAAATATTGTGCATGAAATTTGGAATATTTTAGCATAGTATATGCTTTTACGGAGATCAAAATAGAAAAAACGACCCCAAAAACCGAGACCAAAATCCGACCCCAAAATCATGCATCGGAGCGCGGCTACTTTTTTACGACAATGTTACTTTAGTTACTTTTTGACTTATTTTGGTTACTTTTTCACCCATTTTGGTTACTATTTCGTCAACAAATCTGACTTAAAAAAACAATACTTTAAATTTTGATTGCAATCTCTTGAAGGATTCAAAAAAAAACCTTTTAAATATAAAATTTTTTCAATAATTTCAATATGATTATCTATATCATATGCCGGACTAAGTTCATTTCTATTTCATCTTTAAAATATTTGTTATGAATACTTACTCAAATCTGCTAGTGGTATCCGAATGATTTTCGGCGATGATTGCAAAGAAAACAAGTAAAACGACGCACACACGTAGAGTAGTCATTTTCACAAATACTTCAATAGATACTTCGCAAGTTTTGATCGCATTCAATACAATCTGTACAAACTGCTAAAAGTGTACTAATGAACAGCAGAGAGCAGAATCATTTTATATACCTATCACGTTGCATAAAATTGAACGTCACCTTGAAAAATGTAACTATACCTAAGGATAGTAAACTTTTTTAATTAAATCGTAATATTCTTTTTAAAAATTCATTATAATTTAGGTAATTTTTTAATCATCATAAAGAGGAAAATAATTTCGATGCAATTAGAAAAATTATTTCGAAACCTAATTTTAAGGAATAGTTCTGAAACAAAATAGCGCGACGCTTTTTCAGCCTTCGTTTTTCCGGTTTTGAATCTTGAAGGGTTGATTGCTTTGCCACAAAATTCAAAATTTAGACTTTAGTACCTTTATTTAGCTATAATGACTCAAGCCTCGTTTACAATGGCAATGAAAATTTTCTGAAAAAAAAATGGGACAAAGTGAATATATATTTTGTTTAATCAAAGCGTTAATTAGTCGAGGTATAAACCAAAAAATATCATTTGAAATCATAAATAATGTCAAAATAAATTTCTTAAAACTCATTCATGCATCTACTCTTTGGTAAATTCTTTCACTGAAAATTTGCAATTTCATTATAAACATACCCATTCAATTCTTACATGATTCTACTAAGTATTTCTATCTTTTCTGTGAAAATTTCATTGCTATTGTAAACGAGCCTTTAACAATTACATTTTTTGAGGGTGGAAGGGGCGGTAGAGGGTTGAAAACTCGAAACCTCCAAAAGGCATATCCAATGCCCTTATAAAACCTACATGCCAAAGGACGGCCTTCTAATTTGGGTGGCCTGTAGCCATGACACGATATTAAAAACAGTGTAAAATGACTCCGAAATTGCATTTCTCAGGTGAGTGTAGCTAAGGCCTCACATAGTATAGGTTCACTTAAAAAAAAAAAAAAAAAAAAAAACTGGTAGTGTTACTTGCTTGGCACTAAAACGCAGCTTATGAAAAAATGCAATTTGAGTTTCTACACCTCCCAGAAGTATTCAGTTAAAAATTGTATACCACTTATTGCTCTATGCCAGAGAGTTAAAAAATTAAGGATCTCTGAAAAGCCGAGAATTCAAAAAAGAAAAATACCATGTACATGGCACCAAAAGTTTAGATGGAAAAAATTTAAAGAATTTCATTGCAAGGTTGCCAACTTTTGATTTTTCTAAAAAAAATGATTTTTGTGAGGGTGAATAGGTGTTTGACTGCGGTATTTTCGGAACTTTAGGTGGCAGTTGGTCTTTAATATAGTCTAAATGATCGCTGGTAAAATTTTTGGTCTCCTATCTCACCTCTATAGCTCGCTGAACGTGCACAAAATATTGTTAACATAGTATAATTATGTTTTTACGGAGACCAAAATGGAAAAAACGACACTAAAATCTGACACGAAAATCCGAGATGAAAATCCGGCACCAAATTGGGTTAGGCTAGGTTACATTACATTAGATTTGGATGGCACAACAAACATAGAAAATTTTTAAAAATTTGATGAATTTTAAACTTTTTTTCAGAAATTCTGAAACTTGGAATTTTTTTACAAATTTCATGATTTAGGTACCTAATATAAACATTTTTTTATTAGACTTTTTTGAATTTCCAAATTTCCATGGAAAAAATTAGAGTATCATGACTTTTAGACATTTTGTCATAGAGTAAAAACATATACTATGTTTCATACTTTCAAACGTAGGGTGGAAACAGAAGTAGAAGAACCAACCAGGGGGTCCAGGGGGCAAAGCCCGCCCCCCCCCTGGTGAGGCGCCGAGTTTTTATTATAAATTTTTGAAGGCTTTCTTAATAGTGAATTTGGATATTTTTTATCCAAATTACCGTTTTAATAAAAAAAATTGAGAATTTTCTTTTCAAACAAATTTAGATTTTTTTTCTTCAATTTCAGTAACATTGCCAAACTTTTTCATTTCAAAAAAGTTTTGAATTCAAGAAAAAAATAAAATACAGCCTATGAAAATAGGTACCTGGGTATCAAGAGTAAGCAGAGCACCCTACTTTTTAGATTTTTTTCTCTCAAGTTTCAGCTTCTACCAAGAAAAACTTCTGCTCTGGGTGCGCCAATGACACTAATGACGCCATTTTGAGAACCCAAAACGCCTTTGCAATCGATCTAGGAGTCTAAAAATATCACAATTTGAAAATCTCAAGTAAAATAACCTAACTTTTTCCTCATACCTAATCTTCAAAAAATGGATTTTTCTATTTTCCTCAAAAAAATTTCTAAAATTTTTAAATTCGCAACATACTTTGGGTATCGCGTCAGAATAACGTGTAACTTTTTCCCAGCCCCTGCAGTCATTTCTAAATCAAAACTAAACACGTATGTACTTATTAAATCTTTATTATATATGTAGTACGAAAAATGAAAGAACCGTTCTATTCCAGAATGATTACGGAGACTCCGTAATCATTCTGGAATAGAACTGAATCTTTTCTGTTTTTCACCGGAATGATTCTAAAATTGGCGACGTATCCTAATTTTACTGTCTTTACCCAGACTCATTACGGTTTTTGAAAATTCATTTTTTTCAGTGTAATGATAAGAAATTAATTTACCATAGTATGGAATTCGAAATTTTTATTAAAATGGCATACTCAATTATACTGTATTTTTTTGGATTGAAACTTTAAGATACTTTGAAATATTTATCTACCCACTTCAATTGCGAAAATTCTTTTTTGAAATTTGAACTCAAATTTTATAGTCTTAAGAAACACTAAAATAAAGAAAAATAATGAACTGCCTAAAACAAATTAAGGTCATTTTACAGAACTTATTATTGGTTTTAATCGAGCGAGAAACTGTTGTAATTCAAGTAACTTGTATCTAAAACTTCATTTGGAAACGTATTCTGTTCAGTGGTAAATTTTTCAATCTATACACCATAGAGTATTATCATTTATCAATGTTCCACGTAATATATAAAAGCGGAACCAGCCGCTATGCGGAATTTCAAATTCCACCTAAACACCAGCGTTAGAACTTTTGTTTGAAGGTTTGGGGGTCAAAAACGCAAAAAATCGTGTTTTTTTCGAAAATGACTTCTCTTCGAGGCACCATAGCTCTCCCCTCTTGAACAACCAAGGAGACTGAAAATTGCTGTGAATAGGTTTCAACACAAAATGATCAACATATTAAAATTACCAAAATTGCCCTCAAAAAAGGAAAAAGAATGAATTATATTCTAAAAAGTTTTATGGCGAGAAAAATTTCCCTTCGACAGGAAAAACCAGTGGATTGTGTCCTAAAGGTCTCTCGTACTTACAATATAACTCTACCTACTTAAATATCATACACTTTTAAGGAAGATTATGATTTTTAATTGAGATAGAAGATGAATATAGTCTTTACTGTTGTGTAGGTAGGTAGGTAGGTAGGTAGGTAACATACACGCGGAAAAGTTGCGTCTTGGTGAGATATGAAAAATAAAAATAAAAATTAATAAAATCAAAAAATATCTTCCGATTGTGCAAGAGCCCTCAAATTTTTGAAATTTTGCAAAAAATCAAAATTTGCAAAAAATTCCAAAATGTGACAGAATGGATTTTCTGTCTGTGGTTGGCAAGTATTATCATTTTTATTAATATTTTTTGAAAAAAAAAATCAAGAATTCATCAGATCATCGCATTTATGAGACATTAAAAAATGTCATTTTTTACGTTTTAGAAAAAAAATTGAAAAAAATAGGTAGATTAAAAATTAGGAAAAAAAATGTAATTAAAATGGGTTTAACATACTTACACAGTTCCGCTCAAAAAGACAATATACAGCGATTTTTCATATTTTTCGTACCCTTGAAAATTTTTCAAAAACTATGAAAAATTGAATAAAACGAGGAAAATGATGGTTCCTAAAAATGAAGGTAAAGGTGGAAATTCGTCGTAAATTGTCTTTTAGAGCGAAACTGTGTATCTTAATCCCATTTTAATTACAAAATATTTTTTCCCAATTTTTGATCTATTTTTTTCATATTTTTTAAACGTAAAAAATGTCATTTTTTTAATGTCTCATAAATGAGATGATCTGATGAATTCCGGATTTTTTTTTTCAAAAAATATTGACAACTAATACTTGCCAACCAAAGGCACAAAACCCATTCCGTAACATTTTGAAACTTTTTTCAAATTTTGATTTTTTGCAAATTTTCAAAAATTTGATGGCTCTTGCGCGATCGGAAGATGTTATTTGATTTTTTTTTGGGGGGGGGGGTGTTTATAATTACAGGATTATTACACCATATTATTTGATTTCATTAATTTTATTATTATTTTTCATGTCTCACCAAGACGCAACTTTTCCGCGATAATACATTTTGAAATTCTAAAATTTTTGATTTTTGGCTCACCCTAATACACAATACACATAGCTATTAGCTACCTCGAAAACGCATACTCATCAGATGTGAACATAAGTTACTACAAATGTTATCAGCAGGGCTACGATATTCTTTCTCCAAAAAGGCAAAATATGCGCTTAAAAATTTCCTAAAAAACATGAAATGTGACCCGGCACGTTAAAAGGGACCTAGTTGACATTTTACAAATTTTTCAGGAGAGTAAAAACAAACTTTGGAAATGAATATCTATGGAACGAATGGACCGATTTTTCTAAAACTTTGGGGAATTGTTACTGGGTATAAGTGAAATATTTTCCAATATTAAAAAAATAATTATGGGCGAACATTTTTGTATAATGGCGCAAGGGAAATTTGACCAAACTCAGTGTTGCCAAAAAGGGGGAAAAATTTTGTGATAAGTAAATTTTTGAAGTTTACTGATAACAAATGTAACATTGATTTTAGGCTAAATTATGAAGATTTCGTGTCATAGGTGATCATAAGATGAAAAATACATCGAAAATCACAGTGATTATAGATTTACACGGTCCCTTTTGTCATGCCGATTGAAAATATTGACTTTTTCGAAGTTTTTAGTGATTCAGGTGATAGACCTTGGTAAGTGGACCTCAGAACACCAAAAAAGTGAAAATCGATTTTTTGTCAACTAGGTCCCTTTTAACGTGCCGGGTGCGGGTCACAAATACTTATTCTCTTTCAATATTTTGAAAGACGTTGAGAATTTTTTGTAAAATATCACACAGATTTTTTTTTTTGCATGAAGAAGAAAACTGAGAGTGAGAGATTTAATAAAGTGAAAATTTGTCTTTCAAAACAACCGAGAATTTTTTTTTTGAGACGTACACGAACACGAAAATTGTAATGATTTTTTTCCTTTAAAATTCAGATTTTTTGAGATATGAGATACTTGGCAGTGTCATAGAACTACCCTAATTCTTCTCGTAAAAACCTTTTTCAAAAATCAATAATTTTCAAATTAACAATTTGTTACATTCGTCCTTTGTCCATTTGAATCATAATTTTCTTTAAACGTTTACGATATTTAAGTACATAGGTAGGTGTTCTATGTACGAGAAACATTTAGGACATAATCCATTACTCGACTATTTCCTACTTAAAATTCACGCTCAATGCTGTTAAATACCAGCTCAACCCCAAAACTTTTCTAAAATTTCGGAATTGAGCCAAATTCTCAATTCCTACATGATTTTCAAAGGTCCTGATAAGATGAGAGGGCCAAATGGCCAATGGCTGAATTTCAAAACTTTTTTCATGATTTTGGATTTTTAATGGATCCTTGTTCTCAGTTCTCACTCTTTGGGTATTTCGGCCTCAAATTTACATAATTAATTTATGTAGTCACTTAAAAATTGTACCTTACGAGTTTCCAATTGATTTTCATCCAAAAATAGTATGTAGTCACATAAGTACTGAAGGTACTTAACCTATTTAAAATTAAATTCAAATAATTCAAATTAATTAATTCAAATCAAATAAAAAATAATTTTAAATAATAATAAAATAAATTTAAAAATTTAAATAAAATTAATCAATTAAATAAACTCAAAAACATATTCAAATTATTACAAATTAAATTCTAAATTTAATTAATAAAATATTTAAAAAATTAAACTAATCCTTTCTTACTAAGTTTAAATTATTTTTTTAAAGATAAAAACCAATCTAATTTACATCGATTTTAACTCAAATCATTTAATTAATTAAAAGTTGAACAAACTTACTTTTATTAATTTCTATTTTAATAAGTTTAATTAATTCAACATCGAGGTAATAATCTAATTTTTTAATTTAATCTATCAAAAGTATAAGTGTTGTGCAGGGTTGGCAATTTACGCATAAAGTAATTCTTTACAGTAAAGAATTGTAAACAATGTAAATTAAGTCAAGAATGTAAAGAAATGTAAAGTATGTTATGTTATCAGTACTTAATTAAGTGGTTATCAGTTATCACCAGTGTATTTTCCAGCCAAGTATTCAAGTTTTAGACCAAAATTTCTCATCTGAATCAAATTTTGAATTTTCCCTTACAAATAAGTATTTAAAATTTGGTGGATTTCAATCATCTATCCAACTTCAAAATTTACCAAAAATTAAAAAAAAAATTGAATTTTGATTTTCATCAAATTTTAAAGGTGTGTAAATTTTTTTCAATGAATTCAAAAATTTTTGAAAATTTTAAAGCGACCATTATTCCAAAAAATTATCAAAAATTTGAAAAGAACAAAATTTTGGAGATTTCCTAAAGTTAAAACATTTCAAAAAAATTTACACTCGCAAAATTCCACTTTCTTCAAATCAAATTTTTAATTTTTACTCAATTTTAGTTCGTCACAGTTAGTCTATCGCGATGTACGTATGTTACCGTGTTCAGTGCGGCATGTACGCGTAGAAAACCTAATGACAATTACACTATTCGCGTGTTTTTGTTTTGAAAATAAATCGAAATACGGTATGTCGCAAACGTAAACAGTGCCGTGTACTCGTATATTCTATGAAACATTTATCGTGATAATAAATACGATGAGTGACGGAGACCCCACGTACAACCAGTTGTTGGCTATGTACAACGACCTGGCGAAACAAAATCAAATGTTATGTAAACAATTGGAAGAGCAGCAGCAGCAAATCAAATACCTGCAAGATGTGGTATCTCACTACCAGTACCAGCAGTCAGAAAATGAAGGGAAAAAAATTGGTGGACCGACAACTCCCAAAACCAACGAACCTGCTCCAAAAAATGGACAAGAGAATTTCTCAACTTGAAAACTCACCCAAAAGCAACTAGCCCAAAAGCAAGAAAAAATGACAGACACTTCAATAATTCCAGATCACCAGTTTGGGTTCTGTAATGAACACTCAACTGTTGATCAGGTCCACAGGGTAACAGATGTTATAGAAAAAGCCTTTGAGGAAAAAAAGTACTGCTCGACAGCGTTTCTTGATGTAGATCAGGCATTCGATCGAGTATGGCATGAAGGACTACAATCAAAATTGGCGAAGCTCCTTCCAGGAAACTATGTTCGCCTAATAATGTCATACATCATGGAAAGAACATTCAGAGTCTACCATGAAGATGCAAAATCAGAACAGTATCCGATTAAAGCGGGGGTACCGCAAGGTAGTGTTCTTGGACCACTTCTGTACCTCATATACACGGCGGACATTCCAACAACCGACCAAACTGTAATGGCAATGTTTGCTGATGATACAGCAAACTTGTCAGTACATGAATCCCAAGCCAAAACGACAGAAAACCTCCAAAATGCTCTCAACAAAATTTTAGACTGGGCTGACAAGTGGAAAATTAAGCTCAACGAGTAAAAATCTGCTCATGTAACATTTTCAAAAAGAAAATGTGACCCGCACCACATACTCTACATCAAACAAAACAAAATTCCAGTGGCCAATTCTGCAAAATATTTAGGGATGCACCTTGATGCTGGCCTTACCTGGAGGCACCACATCGACCAGAAAAGGCACAAATCAACATGAAGATGTGCCAAATGTACTGGTTGATTGGACGTCATTCAAAGATGAAACTTGAAAACAAACGACTCATCTACCAAACAGTCATAAAGCCAATATGGATCTACGGAATACAGATATGGGGCTGTACCAAGCCTTCAAATCGCAAAGTAATACGCGAGATGGTTCCAGAAAAACAACGCACTGCATGCAGATCAGCGGATAAAATGGGTAGACGACGTCACCCATGATTTTGCAGGTAGACGTGAAGAACGACTACACAAGACATATAAATTCAGAAGTTATCCAATTATTGGATAATAGTGTACAAATCAGACGCCTTAAACGTCAAAAACCACACGATTTAGTCATAAGTATTTAAGAATGTAAATAGCAGAGAACTCTCAATGGAAAGTTACTCTGCACATGTCATATAGAATTAACTAGATAGTAGTTGATTGTCAGATATATTACTCATTTAAGATACTCTTAAGATTGTAATAAACTTATGTCAAAAAAAAAAAAAGAAACAACTTAATTTTAAAAATATTTGAGAAATATGACGTATGACATTAACAGATTAAAAGCTTAGAACTGTCATTCTTTACATTATTTACAATTCTTTACACCAATTTCACTCATTCCCAATTTCACTCATTCATTACGTGTAGCTTTACACGTATAATTTACGCGTAAACGTTAACTGAATCTTTATGTTGCCAACCCTGGTGTTGTGAAATTTTTTCAAATCTTCTCGACGTCAAGAATTACCTTCATAACGAATTTGTAGGACTCAAGTGGTCTTGTCGAGCATAGTTTTTAGCGGCAACACAACAAGAAAAATGTGTTTTACTTCTTCACGTCATTTTTACTTTTACAAGATGTCTACAAGTACAAGGTCATACAAGTCATACCCTCCCGAGCGGCACACTCGATCGATAATATCGGAAGATGTAACGTATCGATAAAAAATCGTTTGAAAATCTATAGATGTTCTCACGATATTATAAAGATTTATCGGTACAACTTCATAGGCAAAAAATCTAAAAACTATCGAATTCGATATTATTAAGATTTTATGACGATATTCGTCAACGATACTATCGATAAAGAATATTAAATTTATCGATTCCGATTTTCCACCGATTTTGTGCAGATATTTGAAACTACATTATCGACAAAGAATATTAAATTTATCGAATTCGATTTTTTAACGATTTTGTAACGATATTTAAAACTATATTATCGACAGATTATATGAAATTTCTCGACTTCGATATTTTACCGATTTTTTGACGACATTTGAAACTATATTATCGACAGATTATATTAAATTTATCGAACCCGATTTTTTACCGATTTTGTAAAGATATTTGAAACTATATTATCGACACATAATATGCAATTTCTCGAATTCGATTTTCTAACGATTGCGTGAAGATATTTGAAACTATATTATTGACACATAATATGAAATTTCTCGATTTCGATTTTTTAACGATTTTGTGACGATATTTGAAACTATATTATTGACAAATAATCTGAAATTTCTCGAATTCAATTTTTTAACGATTTTGTGAAGATATTGTAAAACTTTATTATCGACACGTAATCTGAAATTTGTCGAACGATTTTGTGACGATATTTGAAATTATTTCCAAATTGGTGAAAATTTTTCAAGTCCAACACGTCTGGAAGTACTAAACTGCCTATTATAAGCGTTTTATTGCTAATTCCTCAACGATAAGGTATGACATAGTGGTTAAGGAAGAGGATTACCATGCAGGATGTAGATGGTTCAAGCCCCTACGGGTGGCAGATTTTTTATAATTTTTTTTGACTTTTTCTGAAATGATCCTCTTACCGTAACATGAATAATGTGTTTAGGTATAGTTTAATGTATTAATTATGCTAATTAATGATTTTTAATTATATAAAAAAGCTAGTAAAAGACGAAAAATCGGAATAAAAAATCGATAAAAAATCGACAGAATATCGAATTCGATAAAGTGTCGCAAAAGTTCCGCCTAAATCGTGAAATTATCTTTCGATATTATAGATAGATTATCGATAAAATATCTTACTATAATCTCGAAATTTTTACTAACTATAATTCGTCGATAATCTATCTATATATCGAAAGATAATTTCACGATTTAGGCGGAACTAACGCGACACTTTATCGAATTCGATATTCTGTCGATTTTTTATTTTGATAATTTGTCGATTGTGCTGCTCGGGCTACTTTCAGCTAAGAAATTTGTTTACTTTTGACCCAAAATAGGCTTCTAACATCAAAAAAAGTCACTGAAAAAGTAACCCCTTTCATTATCTTCAAATTTATTTGATTTGGAGTTTGAAAATAAAGCAAAATCAATGCAAAGTGAGGTTGGAGATGGCAATTTAATCAAAATTACGAAAAAAAATTGGTTAATAAATAGCCCCGCAATCACGTGATACATGAAAAAATTGCCGCGTTAGTAACGCAGCCTGCATTGCGAAAAAAAATCTGTATACCTAAAAATAACAGTTACTCGTTTGTAAAACTCGTATACTTAATTAGAAGGACAGTTATCAAATTTTTCGCATTTTCGTATAATTTCAACTATTTTATTTTTTATAATTAGAACGTTATCAACCAAAAAGACAGATCCTTTTTTTTTAAGGGGGTTCGTGTAGGACAGTGATGCCGGGGTCCACCAAACTGGGAACGAGAACAGAAAAAACGTGAATTTGGGAACGGGAATAGGAAATTAGGATTTCATCACTGCGGTTCAATTGCAAAAATTTATTTTTAAAATATAAATTTCAAATTTTATAATCTTAAGAAACATTAAAGTAGCGAAAAATAATGAACAGACCCAAATAAATTAAGGTCATTTTACAGAACTTATTATTGGTTTTAATCTAGCGAGAAACTGTTGTAATTCAAGTAACTCATAAAACTTCATTTGGAAACGTATTTTGTTCAGTGGTGAATTCGTCAACCTACACTAGGGGAGACCTTTCGTATCAATGAGATCAGATCCTTTATTGTAGAAACGATCTGACGCAGATCTTTGGATCCTCAAATTTATCGCTATTTCCTTGTGAGTCGAATTTTTCATTAGTGAAATAAATTCAGAGTTCCTAAATTATATTCAAAATTGGAGAGAAGGAAATGGTCAAATTTAAATAAATTTTAAGTGAAAGTTGTAGATTGAGATCGTGTAAATAATTTTGGTACTATAAAAATATTGTTTGAGCCTATTTCTATTCCAATTTTGAACAATAAACATCTACGTAGTGTTATCTGAAATTGGTTTGGACTGTGGAGGGAGGGTAAAACACAATAGGTAAAGTAATTTTGTAATAGGTATAATAAGGACTTTACCTACTGATCTGAATTTTTTTCGTGATCAAAATCAATGAATATTCCAATGAGAAAAATGATCTGGATCTAGATCTAGATCCTTTCACTAGTGGATCTACCCAAACTCTGTACAGCATGTTCCAATATATGTGACTCTTACATTGATTTCTTGAAGGTCAGGGTGGTTGTCAGTTGTCCCTGTCAATGAAGTCAATCAGAGAGGTTTCGTAAACTATGCGTAAACCACTCCAACTGATCTCATCAACTGAAACAAAATTCCAAAATAAAAGTCTGCTCGATCCTTGCTCGTTTCCATGAATAGACAAATGGGGAAAAGTTGTATTCGTATTCTTAAAAAACTTAAAAATGGCATATCTTGCACAGGTGTAGGTAACATTAAAAGTGGACCCTTCCAAAGTTCCAAACCATACCTATGGATTCACAATGATTTGAAAAAGCTTTCAAACTTTAGAATAATTAGAATTATTTAAAAATTCTTGTTCGAAATAAAAACCAAAAAATAAATTGAAGAAATCAAACGGAGAACTGAGTGATTTTTTTCTAGTGAAATCTTGAATGAATATAATATAGGTAAGCACTTAATATTTAATATGCGGATTTCTGTAGAAGCTTTTATAACAATTTAGGTAGTTTATACCATTTTCATAAAATTTCCAGCATAGCATACCTGTACGTTTTGGTTTATTTTGTCATGTTATATCATTTCTAACTTCATTTTAAACCATCAAGTTCTACGATTCATAAATCATGAATTTTAAGCGAAGGATTGCGTAAAAAAAACCTCAACAGGTTGAGCAGTTATAAAAGTAGTGGTATAGATTTGTCTTTAAAAAATGTGTTGCAAGTGCATGCATGACAAATTTACCTTCATTACAAATTTGAAAATTAAGATTGGTAATCAGCTCTATTACGTAAGTTTACAACACTTCAATTAACCTTGGTACATTAAGTCAAATAGGTATTGGGAAAAAGCTAACTTCTTTTTTTTAAACAAACTAGCCAGTGTTTTAAAGGAATTGAGATCGAGAAGTGAATAAAATGTCGCTCTTGTGTCTAACTTTTTTGATATTGGTGAATGTTTTACCACCCTTTCTACATGAATTGGAGATTGTTTCAAGTAGTCCCGCACGAGGTGGTATACCTTCCGTGTATTATAGAAAGACGAATTTTCGAATTGATACACCAAGACATCCAATACCATCGGCACAAGCGGAACACAACAGAGAACGTCGTGCTGTGATAAGAGATGAAACACGCAGGTGGAAGGGGAAAATTATTCCTTATAAGATCAGTTCTAAAATTAGTAAGTGATGGAAGAGCTTGCACAAATACGCAAATCTTTTTTTTTCTTCTTTTTTTGATGCTACCTATCGCAAATTATTTTTTTTACAGAGGGAAGCAATCGTCGTTTTATACAAGCAGCAATTCGAAAATTCAATAAATACACTTGTTTGAAATTCAAACCAAAATCTCACAAGGATATCGATCACGTTTACTTTAGAAGCCGGCGTGGGAATGGTTGTCAATCTGAAGTTGGCAGAATTGGAGGTAGACAATTTGTAAGTTTGGCGTTCGAAAAAATTTGTAAAATAAAAATAAAAAATCACTACAGGTGGTTAAAATCTACACCTCGTACTGTTTTGCCATTTCAGCTTAACTTGGAATCTCCATATTGTTTTGAAGACATGGGAACAGTTTTACACGAAATGTTACACGCTGTGGGTTTGGTGCACGAACAAAATCGCCCAGATAGGGATGACTTTATTATTATTCACGAAAAAAACATCGAAAAAGGTAAATATTGGTAGAATAGTATTTTTTTTTGTAGCATCAAACAGCCGTGAATACACCTGTGTTTTGTTCATATTGTAGGTAAGGAATATAATTTCGCAAAATACCCTAACTTGACCGTGGACACTCTAGGTCTCCCATATGATTATAAGAGCATCATGCATTATTCCGGCGGGGCCTTCTCCAAAAATAAAAAACCCACCATCGAGACCAAGGCAAGGCGTTTTTCTTGTTCAAAGATTTGAGTAAATGGATAAAAAATCACATTGTTATGTTCATTTGTTTAAAAATTGTTTTAGGATCCAGGAGCTTGGATAGGACAACGCGATGGCCTTAGTAAGAAAGATATTCAACAAGTAAGGATACTATACTGCGTTGGAAAGAACTGAAATAATATGATTTTGAATTGAATTCATGGTAGTCGATCAATTTTTGCAAAATCGTGTCATGCGACATTTGATTTTTGCTCATCTGTTTTATCTCATCTCAACCCATGCCCCTCACAACCTTTTCCCGAAATTACTGTTTTCTTTTATTTCCTTTTTTCACTGCATTACTAGGCAAACGCACTTTTTCTCATTTTCAACCAACGTAATACCTACGGTGATTATGGTACACTTGAACGTAGATATATTCAAAAAAGCCAGTTTTTTACAATGACATACTCGTATGTATGGTTTTATAACCCATCACCCAGCATTCTGTCTATATACTCCCAACCTGTCTCCACTATTCAATTTTCATTATCTCTCCTCAAATACCTTTTCTTCTGATACCTAACACTTGCTGTGTACCTCACCACCTATACAGGGTGTCTCGTCACCAGTTAGCACCCCTTCACCAGCATACAGGCAACTCAAACTAAGCTCATGTATGCTTTTTTGCCGACCCTGTGGATTGAAGGGGCAGAAATATGCTCAATTAGTTTCGTTTCAGATTTTTAACCATGCGTTACTCGACAGCCGAGATAGGTAGAAAGTTGCGCTTTGAGGCGTTGGAAAGGAAATTTTGTGTAAATTTTTTTAGTGGGGTTGATAGTTGTACTAGGTGATTAGGGGGGTCTGTACTGTATTGAATATCTAAAAAAAACATCGCTGGTTCCCCCTATTTTTGTCTATCTCCAGCAATACGAGTATTTCTGTACTTCCAGCCACTTTCCTTTTACTTCGTTATTTCTCTATTTCCCATTTTGTTTTCATTTGGTCGTACCTGAAAAATATTACTTTTTTAGGTATGTACCTATGTCAATATAATAAGCGTGAAGAGATGATCAAAAAAAAGAAAACTTCAATTTATATAGATACTTGATTAATGATTATTCTAAAAACACAAGGTGTATTACTCATTATGTACCTAATAAGGATTTATTTCAAGGAAAATAATAATAAAAAAAAAAATATTACCAACTTATTATTGTTTATTTATACACCTAAATAAGCACATGAAAATTATAGGATAATTCCCAACATACAATAATGAAACAAATAATTCTTACTGCATAACCCGGTTTGCAAAGATATCAAAATAAAACCCTTCCAACTGTCACTTTTCTCCAAATACTGGAGACTTTCTCCTGTACGAAACGGTTTCAATTTTGGAGATCGTGCAATTCTGGACAAAACTATGAACAAGCGCAAATGACATCTTCATGGAGTTCCTTGCACGCAATTATCATCGGATTCCTTCGATTTTTATAAATCTTCACATTTCCCCTGACTAGATCTTCAATAGTATGCGTTGCATTGGTATCCTGGGAGTCAAAACTTTGGAGAACATTTCTTAAAAACTTCCATAAATTTTCAATAGAATTATAAAAATCCTTCTGTAGAATATAAGGTAAAAGTAGCACATTTGTTTTACATTCCCAATCGCAAGCACACTTGACTCCATTGATCATTGCACTATATAATTATTCGAAGCAAACAAATGAATAAGTAAGTATAATATTATATATACGTAATTCATAATTATTTTGTTTTTTATATTTTTGATGAATACTTACCGGATTTCATCGCTTTTCGCATAGTTGTTTTCAGAGATGATCGCAAATGAAAAAAGTGTAACAATGCTTAATCGCTGAATAATCATTTTCATAAAAATTTTAAAAATATACTTTAGTTTTACGTTATTTGATCTTGACAAACTGCCAAATGTGTATTAACAAGCAACAAAACAGTTTCACTTATTATATAGCCACTTCGCAATTGAAAATCTAATGTCACCTTCAAAAAATTAGGAATTAAATCAAATTGCCAAGAAATTTCGCAAACTCAAAATACGCCATTTGCACTCAGATTCTCTTCATTAACTGCGTCCTTCAAGGATGCTCGTAATAGGTAGCTATAAAATAGCGGTGAAACAATCGCTCAATGTAACAAAACAACTTATCGATAATACCCAATTTCACAAAGAATTACCACACGTTTACCTTCCAACCCCTTAGAGACATGATCTTTGAAAATTCAGTAGCAACAAAACAATAATTCGCACAGTCTGTGAAAAAATTTAAAAAGTTCTTACCTGATTTCATCCCAGTACACTAGATGAGACAACCAACAAAAAATACGCCTTGGTCAGATCCAGACACTCAGGGAGGTTGAAAGTTGAAAGAGGTGGAAAGTAATGTAATAGAAATATGAATTTCGTCTAGGTATGCCTCTATGGATCGTTTTTTCACCAGAAGTGGTTGCTTCAGCTCATCATTAACTGTAACACAAAATTAAAATAAAAAAATTAATTTAAGAAATGTTCCGAAATTTTCCAAAAAATTATAAATTATACATACAGTACACACATCTACACTACGGGTTTGCAAATCCATACTTCTGAGGTTTTAGACACAAAAGAAGCTAGTGAGGTCCAAAAAAGTAGGGATTGTAACCGGTTAGCCTCTATAACCGATAACCGCGGTTAACCAGTTAATTTTTAAATATTATAACCGCAACCGCAACCAACCAACCGAAAAAAATTTAACAAGTGTCAAATAACCGATTAACCAACCGATTGACAAAGCTTTACATTTTAACCGGTTAACCGAATAAATTCGTTTCGATTACGGGTTTTTTTATTCTTTTTTTTGATTTCTTTACAAACCCAAGCAGCACAATCGACAAATTGTCGAAATAAAAAATCGACAGAATATCGAATTCGATAAAAGGTCGCGTTAGTTCCGCCTAAATCGTGAAATTATCTTTCGATATATAGATAGATTATCGACGAATTATAGTTAGCAAAAATTTCGAGATTATAGTAAGATATTTTATCGATAATATATCTATAATATCGAAAGATAATTTCACGATTTAGGAGGAACTTTTGCGACACTTTATCAAATTTGATATTCTGTCGATTTTTTATCGATTTTTTATTCCGATTTTTCGTCTTTTACTAGCTGTTTTCTATAATTAAAAATCATTAATTAGCATAATTAATACATTAAACTATGCCTAAACACATTATTCATGTTACAGTAAGAGGATCATTTCAGAAAAAGTCAAAAAAAAAAAATTATAAAAAATCTGCCACCCGTGGGGCTTGAACCATCTACCTCCTGCATGGTAATCCTCTTCCTTAACCACTATGCCATACCTTATCGTTGAGGAATTAGCAATAAAACGCTTATAATAGGCAGTTTAGTACTTCCAGACGTGTTGGACTTAGAAAAATTTTCACCAATTTGGAAATAATTTCAAATATTGTCACAAAATCGTTCGACAAATTTCAGATTATTTGTCGATAATGTAGTTTCAAATATCGCCACAAAATCGTTGAAAAATCGAATTCGAGAAATTTCAGATTACTTGTCGATAATAAAGTTTTAAACATCTTCACAAAATCGTTAAAAAATCGAATTCGAGAAATTTCAGATTATTTGTCGATAATATAGTTTTAAATATCTTCACAAAATCGTTAAAAAATCGAATTCGAGAAATTTCAGATTATTTGTCGATAATATAGTTTCAAATATCGTCACAAAATCGTTAAAAAATCGAAATCGAGAAATTTCATATTATGTGTCGATAATATAGTTTCAAATATCTTCACGCAATCGTTAGAAAATCGAATTCGAGAAATTGCATATTATTTGTCGATAATATAGTTTCAAATATCTTTACAAAATCGGTAAAAAATCGGATTCGATAAATTTAATATAATCTGTCGATAATATAGTTTCAAATGTCGTCAAAAAATCGGTAAAATATCGAAGTCGAGAAATTTCATATAATCTGTCGATAATATAGTTTTAAATATCTTTACAAAATCGTTAAAAAATCGAATTCGATAAATTTAATATTCTTTGTCGATAATGTAGTTTCAAATATCTGCACAAAATCGGTGGAAAATCGGAATCGATAAATTTAATATTCTTTGTCGATAGTATCGTTGACGAATATCGTCATAAAATCTTAATAATATCGAATTCGATAGTTTTTAGATTTTTTGCCTATGAAGTTGTACCGATAAATCTTTATAATATCGTGAGAACATCTATAGATTTTCAAACGATTTTTTATCGATACGTTACATCTTCCGATATTATCGATCGAGTGTGCCGCTCGGGAATAGCCAAAAATTAAAAAAAATATATAAATGGTATTTTGTGTTAAGTCACCCCCTTAAAAAAATGAATAAACATACTTAACTTTTTAAAATATCGCCCTTTAATGGTTTTATCCCTAAGTAGTAATAAGTACCTTTTCGCGAGAACGAGTTCCCCAAATTTTTATATTTCTCGCAAGTGAAGTTTAAGTAATACCTATTACCTTGTCTTGCCCCCCCCCCCATTTTTCTAAAAAAGCAAAAACGACAAAAATGAGCAAAATTTTTTCATATTGCATTACTTTGTTTTCAAATTTTTGGCTTTTAGTAAAAAAAATAAAATTAAAAAAAACCGCAAAACCGAAACAAATTAATTCGTTAACTGGTTCTCAAAGGTATGAAGATGATTTTAATAAATTCGTAATAAAACTTGAAAGAATCAACAAATTAAACTCACAAGTCGTCAGTCTCGCCAGTGATTGGCTAAAAATTTAAATAAAAACTTTTCCCCGAGTTAAATTGTCCATTTTTTGGATTTTTTCAGCAAATTTGCGAAATTTTCAAAATAACCGGTTATTTAACCGGTTAACCGAAAAAAGTGAAACGATTTACATGTTTTTCTATCGTTTTATATGCTGTTGTGTTTGTGTTTTATATATGAATAATAAATTCAGCTTTACGAGAGTATAAATACGAGAGCCACGAGCGTCAATAGTGTTTGAACTTATTTTGATCGGGTATAGAATTGGATCCTCTTTCCAGGAGATATTTTTGCGACTTTGTCTGAGTGGATCAGTTCCAAGCTTTTCACTTCGCAAATTTCCAAGAATAATCTCCAAATTTTATTTTTTTCCATAAATAGACTTTTTTCCAAAATATCGAATAAGTCGAGTGCGAACAAAGTGATAACGAAAAATATATCAAAATTTCACAATAATTTGTTGAGAGTTCGCCGAGATATCACGATTCTAAATTTTTGTAACTGATAACAGACGAGAGCATACCGTTAAAACTGCACACTCATCTTGGTCTTATCAAGTTTCAATTTTCTAATTCTCTTCACGTGCCAATTACTTATACATACCTATTACTTTTGAATTTTCTCGTTCATCAAACTTTTTTGAAAACTTTCTATTTTCATTCCCTAAGAACTTCATTGAAAAAAATCATTAGTTTTCTTTGTAATATCATTCTTCTTATAAAATCGTTTGTGGCAATGTCATTTTGTATTGCAGGAAATTATTATCTCAATGTTCGAATCAAAATTACAATTTCTACAAGTTTAGGTCCTAAAAATTGTATTTTTCCCCATTTTTTGTACGCAATTTGCGTACGCAGGACCAGTTAGTTTTATTCGAGAGTAGTGATGTTATTTTTTCGATACGTATCGATACATATCGATACTTTTTAGTGTCGAAATGTATCGATATAAAATTTTGATATCGATATCGTATCGAAACACTGGATCTCTCAAAAAAATAAGTATACAAAAATACGTTAAATTCAACAAAAAAAAAACTGTTCTTCAAAATTACCGTTGTACAATTTCAATTTCCATTGAGAATCAAATTTTTTATTTCTGCATTACTTTTTACATAAAAAAGGTGTAAAAATGAAAATGAAGGAAAACAATTGAGAAAAAAAAATGTTCGTTTCACTTTTATATGCAGGGTTGTGCAAAATATGGTTTTTATTCTTCCCAAATATGCTCTGAAAATGGCTAAAATATGCCATAAAATATGCTCTTAAGATATGACAATATGGGTATAGTTTTAAGCATCTAGCCATTTGTTACATTGCCTGCGCAACCTCGCTGTTTTCTCGCCTCTGATTGGTCCGTTTTTTATAATCAAAAAAATATCGCAGTTGATGTTTTCCATTTGCTTAAGGGCAGAATGCAATTCATTGAAAATCTTTTTATAACTGCGTAATAATTAAATCAAATTAAGACCTATATAATATAGGTTATGATTTTTTTAAATGTTATACTTTTTTTTGCAGTACTCAAAACTTCAAAAGCATCGCCAATTACCATTATACATTCTATCCTCCGTGTTATTTTAATTAACTTTGCTGCACAGTATAACATATTTTCAAATTCCAAATTTTACATGTCATAATAATTATTATATTATTATAAAGATTGGAAAACTCAACAAGAATACCTTTGGGTGATGTATGAATGTCGTCGCTCATCTGTCAATCTGCCATCAATATTAAAAAGTAATCAAATCAAAAAATCATCAGAATTTATATTTTTCTCTTATTTACAATTTTTTTTCCAATGTGGTTTTAATATTTTTTCGTTTTTGTTTTAGTAATTAGTTGTTACTTTTTGATTTGAATATTTTTCAATATTGATGACAGATGAGCGACGACATTCATACATCACACATATAAGTACTAAGCTATTCTTGTTGAGTTTTCCAATCTTTTAAAATAATATAATTATTATGGCATGTGTATTTATTGATTTGTAAAATTTGGAATTTGAAAATATATGATATAGAATGTATAATGGTAATTAGCGATGCTTTTGATTTGAAGTTTTGAGTACTGCAAAAAAGTAACATTTAAAAAAATCATAACCTATATTATATAGGTCTTAATTTGATTTAATTATTACGCTGGTATAAAAAGATTTTCAATGAATTGCATTCTGCCCTTAAAAAAATAAAAATAAACAGTGATGCAAGCATCACGAACTTTCCGAACCAAAAAGTATTTTAAAAAATATTAACCAAAAAATATTTGTAAAAAAATCGATCATCAAATATTTGTAAAAAAATTGATTATCAAATATTTGTGAAAAAATCGATCATCAAATATTTTTTGTATTTAAAACGTCAGCAATTACACTGAAAAACGTTCGGCAAAATCGCACTTGCTCCATTATTATAAATTGCGAAAAAATAATCATGATGATGTGAACAAAACAACCATTCAAATACCCGTATATCTTATCATGAATAAGACAAAAAAGCAAAGCATTGCGCAATGCGCATGTTAGGGGTAGGAGAGCAAACCAGTACACCCGCGGACGCAATAAAAGGACCACTATATGAAAAAAAAAAAAAAAAAAAAAACGTATTTATTACCGGGAGGGTGAGTTTTTATTACTCGACCATTAGACTATCACTAACACATAGACAGAAATAAACACGCATACAGACCAATAAGACGAAAATGCCGAAAAAGATGTCAGGATATAGATAAACAGTTTCCTTATAGATATACACTTGAACCATTCCCTTTATCGACATCTAAAACGCGACAAATGTGAAACTCGAAGATCTTTCGCATAAATACGTATGCAGTCGCCTGCGCCTGTCTGAACAGTAGAAGATTGTCTGGACGAGTATCCAGCAGCATGCGCCATGCAGCTTGATGCCATGCTGAAGGACGCTGGTTCTAGAGATAAAAGGAGTATGCCAAAATAAATGATTTGTACTGCCATTGAGAGCCATAGAAATATACCAACGACTATACTTATCTACTTAATTGATGTGAAAAACCCAAGACGTCAAAATGTGTCTGCAAGTACATTCAGTGAATAACTTAAATACGTGTCTAGCTTAGGTATCAAAGAATTTGTATTCGCTCATTTACCTACCTAATAAAATACAGCCTTAGGTTGCGAAAATCAAAAATACTATTTCATTATTAAATGTACCAGTAGTATATGGGTCACTTTAGCACACTTTTTTTGTCACAGTGAGTTTATGCCGTCCTAGTGAGGTAGGTCGTGTGTAAACGTGGTGTGTCAAAAAAGTTTGTGCCAAAGTGACCCAATGAAAAAAGGATTAGCACACTTTTTTTAAAATTTTTAAAATTTTAAAATTTTTTTAAAATTTTAAATTTTTAAATTTTAAAAAAATGTAAAAAATAATACTTACTTGTTTGGTACAACCATGTTGATGGAAATGGTTGTACCTTTCATTCCAAGGTACACTAAATGTAGATCTTCAACCCCGTTCCATTCATCAATTTTTTCTTGTGTATCGAAAAGGTTGATGAATCGATGAGGTATGTGGAAGAGATGTTCCTTGGTCTCAACCACAACAGATTTTCCAAATTTAGTGGTACATTTAAAGAACCTAACAACTTTGAAATCAGTATTTTCAGGGAAGTCTTTGAAGTGAGCAAAGTTCTTTCCTTTATTAACTTCATTAAAGATGTTAGTCAGATGAGCCATCGTGAAACAATGACTGCTAGAGCCCAGAGCTCCTGTATTTATAGTATTTCACTCACTGTAAAAAGTGGTGGGGATAATATTTCCCCCACTACCAATCACAACTGCGCGCGCCTCTCAAAAGTTGTGCCAAAGTGACCCAATGAAAAAAGGATTAGCACACTTTTTTTTAAGGGTACAATGTCCTTTTTTTTTTTTTTCAAAACTTAGAAATATTTTTTTTCAAACTTTTTTTTTTCAAACTTTTTTTTTTTTTTTTTTTTTTTTTTTTTTTTTAAACTTGAAAAAAAATTTTCAAACTTTTTTTTTTCAAAACTTGGAAATTTTTTTCAAACTTTTTTTTTTTTCAAAACTAGTGGTGGGGGTAATATTTCCCCCACTACCAATCACAACTGCGCGCGCACTCTTGCTCTCTCTATCTCTCAAATTTTCCACCACTACCACACATTTTAAAATTATAAAATACTTACCTGTCTACCTACCTATCTATACCCATGTCGACCACCAACCTATCATACTATTCCTTCCTGTACTCAAATTCTGGTACCAAATTTCCCAACGAATTTCAGTATCAGAATTTCGATAAACCCTCATGCATTTTCCAGGTAGTTTATTCCAATAAGCTACCGTCGAAAAAATATCCTTACACTCCTTATCCCAAATCCTTGGTAGGTAGAGAACAAAATTATCAGTGTATAGGTATACACATTGATGGTTTATAGCAACCATCTTTGTTATACCATACACGATATCTTCGTTTTGCATAGGGAGAGGTAGCTCCATACATGATACGGCCATCTTATCGCTAAGAGTGTCGTTCATAAACTGAATTATAAAAACGTTTTAATGGTTATTTATATTATTTTTATATTATTTGGCGCATGCGTACTAAATAATGTAAAAATGTATAAATAATGTTATACGTTTTCATTATGTTCTTTTAAAAATGAAAATAAAAACTTAATTTTATTTTCAGTTCAGTGTACATTACACAACGAACCTAGCGGCGTTGTCATGTACCAAATCAAAATTTATGGATCTTTAAAGACCTAAAAAATGACCGCTTGTCTTCTATCCATGTCACGAAACCTGTTCTTTAATCCATCCATCCATCTACGTACACCTCTTTATGTTATCACTCACATAACTTATCAGTTTTATTCATATTGAAAATTTTATCAGTTTTATTCATTTTGAAAAATTTATCAGTTTTATTCATTTTGAAAAATGACTGAAAGTAACTTTATGGAAGAATGCGAGAAAGAATTCGCAAACCGCTACACTGAAGAAGATCCGGATTACAAAATTGTAGCTGAGAAAGGTATAGGCGAGCCACCAATAGTAGTGCCTTGGTTTAATAAACCAAAAAGAAATATCAGTAGAAATATTGAGACGTTTAGGCGCAACCATCTCTACAAAAATAGATTCAATACAATTCAAGAAGAAGAAAAGTAGTTAATAGCTTTGTTCTTTTCGCTGTTATTTTTTATAAGTTTTAAAATATATGAAAATTCAAATTGCAACTTCATCTTCGGTGCTTTGGCATACAAAATTTTTTATAATTTTTTTAATTTGACGTGAAAATAAATCCAAAGATAGATGACAAACGACTTAACAACTCTCAGAATTCAAAAATAAAAGATGAGATATGATACATACAACTAAATTACTAATCCAAAAAATAAACCAAAGCATGCCCACTACAAGGTAATCTGTTTTGGAAGTATCCCATACAAAATCACACAAGTCCTCAAATACATCAAAAGGTATTCCATAAATCAATTCTCTGTGGAAAAGTTTCACATCAACACTGTTCATGGGAAATAAGATGGTATAATTAAAATCCTAAGTTACAGATGATGATATGTTCGTGTAATTTGTAACGATGTAAATACATGTAATATTAATACCGTGAAAGAAAGTTTTCAGATAATTCTTACAACCAAACATAATCACCACAGAACCTTTTTTTATCGTAGGCAAGTCACGTGTACTTTTGTATTTCAAAAACTCTGTATCAATATGGAAACTTTCAGCATCAGTAGAGCAAAGATAGGTATTACCTTTTGCTTTCAAATACCCCAACATAATTTCAAAAAAATAAAAGATGAGAGGTGACTTCAGAATATTATATTTACAATAATTTACATCGTGCAATTACATGTGGCGCAACGTTTTTTATTTAATTTTCGATGATATGTTCGTGTAATTTGTAACGATGTAAATACATGTAATATTAATACCGTGAAAGAAAGTTTTCAGATAATTCTTACAACCAAACATAATCACCACAGAACCTTTTTTTATCGTAGGCAAGTCACGTGTACTTTTGTATTTCAAAAACTCTGTATCAATATGGAAACTTTCAGCATCAGTAGAGCAAAGATAGGTATTACCTTTTGCTTTCAAATACCCCAACATAATTTCAAAAAAATAAAAGATGAGAGGTGACTTCAGAATATTATATTTACAATAATTTACATCGTGCAATTACATGTGGCGCAACGTTTTTTATTTAATTTTCGATGATATGTTCGTGTAATTTGTAACGATGTAAATACATGTAATATTAATACCGTGAAAGAAAGTTTTCAGATAATTCTTACAACCAAACATAATCACCACAGAACCTTTTTTTATCGTAGGCAAGTCACGTGTACTTTTGTATTTCAAAAACTCTGTATCAATATGGAAACTTTCAGCATCAGTAGAGCAAAGATAGGTATTACCTTTTGCTTTCAAATACCCCAACATAATTTCAAAAAAATAAAAGATGAGAGGTGACTTCAGAATATTATATTTACAATAATTTACATCGTGCAATTACATGTGGCGCAACGTTTTTTATTTAATTTTCGTTTCATAAGTTCGAAAGTATCATTTCTGAAACAGAAAATATTACATCAATGAAACAGGGTGTTAATGAAAAATTTAAAATTTTGGTTACCTAATATACTTACACATTTTTAAACGTTGCCTCCATCGAATTATTACTAACGTCGTCAGGGCTGTAATTCGGGTCTTTCAAAGTTGTATCGCTCCTTGAACCATATGACATATCGTTTGGACCATACGACATCTCAGTGTATGTATAAGGTAATCCATCACTATCATCAGGGTTACTCCTATACCTGTAAGATCGAAAATTAAAAAAGGTTACTTAAAATACATGAAAGATTACTTTAAAAATACAACACCATACTATGATTACTTACGTATTTTCAGCATCGTTATTTGAATTAGGTTTTTTCAAAGTTGAATCGTTTGGACCATATAACGTATCGTTTGGACCATATGACATCTCACTGTATGTATAAAATCCATCCTCACTATCATCAGGACTACTCCTATACCTGTAAGATCGAAAATTAAAAAAAGGTTACTTAAAATACATGAAAGATTACTTTAAAAAATACAACACCATACTATGATTACTTACGTATTTTCAGTATCATCTGTAAAACTTTCATACCCTGAATCGTACGTATTTTCATTGGGTCGAACCATCGCATAAAATTTCTGAAATATTTTGGTTATAAAACAACCCATAATAAAATTCGTAAAAAAAACACTAAAAACCACACTTGCAAATAAGGTACATTCAAGCAATGTCACTATAAAAAAAACTCAGCGTCTATCACGCGATCATACTTCCTCTCAAACACATTGAAAATCGCAGTGTCAGCGAAAATTCGTTGACCCAGCGATTTTTCTGCAAAAAATGCCATTGTTTTTAAAAATTAAAAAATAAAAAAGTGAGAAGAAATCATACGGTAATATTACCGTATTTACCTGTGAAAAATCAAACCACCGAACTGGTTTGATTTTTGAGCAAGCGGCATCATCACATTGCCTATATCAAGAAGGCTTCTGCCGCATGCGTATGTTTTACTACTCTTAGATGAAGTCTTGTGGTTTTTGCTTTTAAGCTTGAACCAGAGTGTATTTGTTTGGTAAAGCCGCGACGGACGGCAGCTAGCTTGCTCTTTGGTGAGTAGGCTGCTGTCTGTCGCAGGCATGGAGGCCTTGTTCACACGGCCACCGCTTGGAGGCTGTGTTTACACGACCTCCTTATTATGTACACACCTTTGTGTGTGTAGTTTTTGATACTAAAAATTCTTTAATTCTTTATTAAAGAATTTTTGGTCATTGGGTTGGTGGGTAGGTGGAGTAATTACCATATGAGGGCTTTTAACCAAAATTATAAAAATTTTAAGAGGTGATTATTTTATTTATTTAAGAAAGGTGGGTTTTTATCTAAACTTTCATTTTTGGGAAAGAAGAAGGTTTTTTAAACAAAATTGTAAAAGGTGAACTAGGATAAATAATTTAATTTAATTTTTTATTCAAGGAAGGTGGTTTTTTATCTAAACTTGTATTTTTGGTGAAAGAAGGAGGGTTTGTATGGTTTATACTGTGTACAGTACATAAACCCACTATTCGTGTAAGGTTTGTGCACTGTATAATGTACAAACCCTACTTTTTATCATAAATACATAAACCCATACACGAATAGAGGGTTTGTGCACTGTACAATGCATAAACCCTACTTTTTATCATAAATACATAAACCCATACACGAATAGAGGGTTTATGTACTATACAATGTACAAACCCTAATTTTTATCATAAATACATAAACCCTCTATACGCTAATGAGTTTATAGGTTAATTTTACATTAGTTAGGTATTTGAATACGTTAATGAGTTTATAGGTAAATTTACATTAGTTAGGTATTTGAATGTGGTAATGAATTTTTAAAAAGTTAATAAGGTGGGTTTTTGTCTCTCTGTTTGGGTTGAGTAGATGTAAGAAAATATAGTTATAAATAACAGGGTTTGTGTCTAAACAAATTAATGTTATTTCTTGCCTTATAATGGATACATCTACTTTGAATGACTCTTCTTATGATGGTTTGACGGTCAAACAGCTTAGAGCTGAGGCCAAAAAACGTAACCTCAAAGGTTACTCAAAATTAAAGAAAGCAGCACTTATTGCTTTTTTAGAGGATCATGATGTAGTGACAGAGGTTGAAAAGTTCAATCACTTCTGTCATAGATGGTTTGAGATCCCCTTTCTACAGAGATGTTTGGGTATTAATTCAATACACCCAAATACTCAGTAGGAGACCTCTATGTGTAAGGGTTTATGCATTTACATAAACCCTTGTACCATCTGTGTGTGTGGATGTGTGCTACTGTTGGTACTTTTTAGGTATCCATAATAGTAGTGGTGGGGGAAGAATGGGCGGAGCCTAAATATCATCCCCACTGCTATTGTGACTATTGTGACTACCTAAAAAGTATAAATACAGCAGCACAACCAGCTACACTCTCACTCTTACAATGGCTGACTTGATGGCAACATCTAATATGGCTATATGTAATGCTTCTGTAAACGGTTCTTTTCTGAGCTATACGATGCTACAGCTTAAAGCTGTAGCGAAGCAACGTAACCTCAAGGGTTACTCGAGGATGAAAAAAGCTGAGTTAATCTCACTTTTATCATCCAATGAGGTAAGTATTAATTGTACATATAGGTTAGGGGATATATTCCCATTTAATTATAGTTTATTTAGTAAGAAGGTTAGGAATGGTTGGAAACAACCAGGATTGGCCGTGTATATATCTAGTTTAGATAATTTTAAGGTAGTTGATACCGCAGGGCCAAAAAAAAGTACTAAAAGTAAAATGTCTCATATTGTTAAGTTAGGGGAAATCTTCCCATTTAGTAGTAGTTTATTTAGTAAGAAGAAGGTTAGGAATGGTTGGCAACAACCAGGACTGGCATCTTATATGGATAGTTTAGAGAATAAGTTAGGTAGTACTAATATGTTTGTTTCAGGTGAACCCTCTGTTGAAGATATCCTCAAGGAGATGACGACCGTACCTGCCATGATGGACCCGTTGACACCCGAAGACTGTGAAAATTTGGCCATCGAAGATATCCTCAAGGAGATGACGACTGTACCTGCCATGATGGAGCCGCTGACACCCGAAGACTGTGAAAATTTGGCCATCGAAGATATCCTCAAGGAGATGACCATGGAACGACCAAGGATTGAGCCAATACCCCAGGACCTCGCTGACATGTTGAAGAAAATGGAAATAAAAGGTAAATTACCTGAAAAAACTTCGATAATTGCTGATTTTTATGTTACAGGTGCTGTTCTATCGCCTATTATGGAGGAAGAGGACAACAGAGGTAGCCGACGTGATATGCTTCAAGAGCTCATCGAAGAATTAGGAATCAGTGAGTCACCGTCAATGGAGGAACAATTACTGGATTTTGGAGATTTCAGTATGGACCAGTTTCAACCCATATCCAAGGATGTTGAAGAATTCCTGCAGAAGATGATTATTGATGCTGTAATCAATGATGAAGATGTCAACACACGCATCCCGGAAAATCTCTTAGAGGGTCTAAGAGTAGAAGATTTCTACGACAACGACGAAGACACATGTATGCCGCAGCCTCCTCAAAATCTCTTGGAGGGCCTAAGAGTGGAAGATTTCTACGACGAAGACACATGTATGCCGCAGCCTCCTCAAAATCTCTTAGAGGGCCTAAGAGTGGAAGATTTCAACGATGAAGAGGATGTCAACGACTTTGTCCAGAGGATGATTGATGAAGCCTTGATCAGCAGCAGCACCACCACCACGATGGAAGACAACCACATGCATCAGGATCTCTTAGAAGGACTAAGAGCTGAAGATTTCTATGATGGTGACATCTCTATGCAGCAGCCTCCTCAAAATCTCTTAGAGGGCCTAAGAGTGGAAGATTTCAACAATGAAGAGGATGTCAACGACTTTGTCCAGAGGATGATTGACGAAGCCCTAAGCAGCAGCCGCCGCATCAACAACATGAAGGAGATGGAAGACAACTTTAGACAACAAGATCTCCGGGATGGACTACGCGTTGATGAAGAACAGCGATCTGAAGAAGACCCTCTTTGTGAAAATTTGTTGGAAGAACTTTTACGTGTACCTGAGGATCCTATGGAAAAACGTGCCTTGGTAGAAAATTTGATGACCACGCACGAAAAAATTGTGAAAGAGGCAAGACAATTGGTGCGTGAGATGGAACGCTACATGTCTTCTTCTATTAACAATAACAAGGATGAAGACAATGCCGAGGATGCCAACGACAACACAGAGGACGCCAACGACAATGCAGAGGACGCCAACACCGAGGATGCCAACGACAATGCCAAGGACGCCAACGACAATGCAGAGGACGCCAACACCGAGGATGCCAACGACAATGCCAAGGACGCCAACAACAATGCTGAGGATGATGATGACGAAGAGGATTACAACGAAGACGACAGCGATTATGGCTATGATGATACGGACAACGAAGACAATGACGACGACGATGATACCTGCAACAACATGGCTTCCAATGAAGACAGCAGCAGCAACAACGATCCGGACTCTGGAAGTAGCAGCAGCAGCAACGAGGACAAGGATGAAACAGGTAAGGTGTATATTGGCAGTGGCCTATGCACTACTTCTTTACAATATATTAATGTTACCGAGTGCAAGAGAGTCTTTTTAAAGAAATTCAATCATCACGATTACGAGTATATGATAACGTTGAAAAAGAACGTTGATAAATTACCTATATTGGATTTGATTACAAAGGCTCTCGAGGAAATGTTTGAATATGCGAAGAAGATGACGAATTTCCGGCCAGGCGACCAAATAGACCTGAGTGTTACGAATCCAGGTTTTTTCGCAGGTCGAGAGTATGTCTCCACAGGGTATGATAAGAAAAACCATGTGGAAACATTGAAGGAATTACTGGCCGCGGTACTCACTTCTGACGAAACTGTAGATATGATGAAGTGTAAATTTAATGTTAAGTGTGTAAATATACCTAGGGGTAGTCGTAGACGTCGGATTTTCAATCTTAAGGCCAACCGTCATACGAAGAAGAGCATCAACGTCATAAAGAATGACGACAATTTGTGTGCTTTACGTGCTGTTATTGTTGCACTAACACATGTGACTCCTACACATAATTTTCTTGATCGTGGTTACTCACGCTCGCAAATTAGGTACATTCGTATGGGTCGTAAACTTCAAGATTTGCTAGCTAAAGAGCTGGAAAGTCGTTTGAAGGCAAAATACGAAGATTTTAATTGTGAGCATGGTATAACCATTAACGATTTGAAGTATGTGGAGGACTTACTCAACATACAAATACGCGTTGTTGAAGCTGTTGTAGATAATCCTGTTATACGTAAAGGTACAGAGAAAGATGTTAAAGTGTACCTTTACAAAGATGGTGAACATTATGATGTCATCAACAGTATGACAGGTTTCTACGGTAGTGTGTATGTGTGCGACAAGTGCTGTAAAGGATACAATAATAAGGACGCACACGAATGTAAAGTTGATGCTCTGGAAAATTGTTTCTTGTGTCTTGGTGCAGAACACAGTGATGCAAGTATAAGACGTATACTTTGTGAAGATTGTGATCGTTACTGTGTCAACACCGAGTGCCTTGAGAAACACAAGAAGACGGTCTGTGTAAATTGGAAAAAGTGTAAAGACTGTGGTAGTATTGTGTCTCGTAAAAAAGAGGATGAACACATGTGCGGATACGGTGAGTGTCAGAACTGCAAAGAGCTTGTACACGTGGATATGCACAAGTGCTACATGTTGAGAAAAGAAGCTATGGGTGGTAGATGCGATGGAAATTGTAGGATACATGGACCTGCTTGGAAGAGACATTTCCTAAAGAAAAATTGTACATACACGGAAAAGTACATATTTTTTGATTACGAGTGCCAGCAGGAAACAGGAGTCCATGTACCTAATTTAATTGTTGCACACGATTTCCAGGGTAATGAGTATCGTTTTGATAATAACGAAGAGTTTTGCGAATGGCTCATTCACCCTCGTCATGCAGACCATACAGCTATCGCTCACTATGCTCGTGGTTACGACACTCACTTTATCATACAGTACTGTGTGAAAAATACCATGAAGCCTGAAGTAATCTATTCTGGAAGTAAGGTTATGGAAATGAAAATTAGCAACCTTAACTTCAGGGTAATCGATAGTAATAACTTTGTAAATTCACCCTTGGCTGCTTTCCCTGAAACTTTTGGACTTACTGAACTGAAGAAAGGTTACTTCCCCCACTACTTCAATACGAAGAAGAACGAGAACTATGTTGGTCGCATACCTGCTAAGAAGTACTACAACTACGACCACATGAAAAAGGATAAGAGAAAAGAATTTATAGAGTGGCATAATGCTAGAGTTGCCGAAAAATATGTTTTTGATATGAAAAAGGAACTCTACGAATATTGCAGGTCTGATGTAGATATCCTTCGTCGTGGTTGTTTAAAGTTGCGAGAAGACTTTTTGAATGTGGCCAACATTGATCCGTTCCAGTACATCACCATTGCTAGTGTTTGTATGGCAACCTATCGTAGTAAGTACTTGAAAGAGAACACGATTTCTGTACAGAAAAAAGAGTTCTCTAAAGAACAGTTCTCCAACATTTCAATGTCTTGGTTGGAGTCTGTTGAAGGTGCCAACATCACTCATGCTCTAAATGGTGGGGAAGTAAAAATTTGTAATGCCAAAGTTGATGGGTTTGATGCTGATACGAACACTGTGTACCAGTTCCACGGTTGTTACTTCCACGGTTGTCCCAACTGCTTCCATCCTGATACAAGGAACAAGAAAAATCGCCAACTCATGTGCGACTTGTATCAGAAGACACTTGATCGTACACAACTGCTTCGGAACGCTGGTTATAATGTTGTGGAAATGTGGCAGTGCGAATGGGAGAAGACTGTGGCATACCGTCAGAGTAAGAAACTTGTAAGATCCGCTGATCCTCTGAACCCTAGAGAAGCTTTCTTTGGTGGACGCACTGAAGCGTTCAAGTTAAAGAGAGTTGCTCGTAATGGTGAGAAAATTAGGTATGTTGACGTTTGCTCCTTATACCCCACTGTAATGTACTATGATGATTACCCTGTAGGACACCCTACCAAGATCTTTAAGCCTGCATGCTACGATTCTTCTTGGTTTGGTTTTGTAAAATGTAAAGTTTTGGCACCTAAAAACCTGTACATACCGGTGCTCCCTGTCCGTGTACAGATGAGTAAGAACGAGAAATTGTTGTTCCCTTTGTGTGTGACTTGTGCTAAGGAAAACCAAGAAGAATGCACTCACACTGATGCTGAACGCGAATTTGTTGGTACTTGGTCCACAGTCGAGGTAAATAAGGCTATCGAAGTAGGGTACAAAGTGTTGGAAACTTATGAAGTGTGGACTTTTGAAAAATCGAAAGATTTATGGAAAGGCTACATTGCTGATTTCCTAAAAATTAAGTTGGAAACCAGTAAGCACTCTTACCCTACTAAGGAGGCCTACATTGAAGCGAACAAGGAAGCGTACAACATTACCCTGGATAAAGACCAGATTGCTATAAATCCTGGTAAAAGAGCAGTTGCTAAGCTCTGTCTAAATTCCCTATGGGGTAAATTTGGACAACGTAGCAATATGGGTTGTACAGAGTTTGTAACGACGCTTCCTCGCCTCTGTGAACTGTTGGACGATGACACATTGACAGATAAACATACTGTCATACTGTCTGAAGAAATGATCCAGGTAAACTACAAGTACAAGGATCAGTATGTGGAAAATAATTTCAGTACCAACATCTTTGTAGCAGCATACACTACGGCAAACGCTCGACTAAGGCTTTATGACTTGTTATCGAAATTAGGAGAATCTGTACTGTATTGTGATACAGATTCCATAATTTATGTTGATGATGGTACCAACACTGTGAAAACCGGTGATTTGCTTGGTGAATGGACTGACGAGTTGAAAAAAGGTGAACACATAAAGAAGTTTATGTCAACTGGTCCAAAGTCCTACTACTACCAGACGAACATGAAGAAGCGGCAAATGAAAATTAAAGGTTTCACACTGGACTATGCAAATGCTAAGAAAATTAACGGTGCCAACATGGAAAAAATGATCCATGGACTTGTAAAGGAAATCACAACGGAAAATGATACTATTGTACGCGATGTCAAAACCAAGAACTTGTTGAAAAAGGTTCAGGAAAAGAAACTAACCTTTGGTTTTGATAAACGTTTGATTTGCAATAATTGTGATACTATTCCTTATGGATTTGTTGAGTCGTCTATGTAAAAAACATGTAAATTTTTGTATAGTTACTGTATATGTATAGTGTAGTGCATGTAAATTTTTGTATAGTTACTGTATATAGTATAGTACATGTAAATTTTTGTATAGTTACTGTATATAATGTAGTACATGTAAATTTTTGTATAGTTACTGTATATAGTGTAGTTTAGTGTAAATTTTACTTAACATGTAAATTTTTGTATAGTTGCTGTAAGTAAGCTGTTTGGTGTAAATTTTACTTAACATGTAAATTTTGTATAGTTACTGTGTTTCTTTACATCACATGTATTGAATATTTAAAATGTATCAAGTTCCTATTAAGAGAGTCTGCAGCTCTCTTTACCTATGTTTTTTACATCACATCATTGTTTTAAATGAGAAATTTTTTGAATTACAGGTACAACAAAGTTTGAGAGTGGGTGTATTTGACTGTATAAATAGTGAGACAGTTTCACATAACTGTCAATGTTTAGTTGGTTGTCTTGTTGATTAGTACTCCTACTACTTTGCTCTCATCATGAAACCGATTGTTTCGCATGTTGATCTACCTTTTGTGTTGACTGAACCAATCGAATATGAGATTACAGTAGTTGAATACACTGAGTCATTGTCGGCACCAAACACTTGTGTGTTTCATTTACACACACCGGATTTCATTTGTGAAATTCCTTCTTCATGGCCTACTACAGAGGTGCTATTTAATACTGTTGCGTACTGGAATAGTTCACCTGGTAAAAAATTGAAAAGTGTTTGGGAAGATCATGATTCCTATGGTTACCACAGGTGGCAGTTTCAGTCTACCCCTGTAACTGAAACTTTCATCCATTGGGGTGTATATATTCATAAGCCTGAACGTTTGGAGAGATTGTCTGCACAGACAATCCATAATAACGTGAAGGCTAAGAAATATATATCGCAATTGGAACTACCACCTGTCATAGTTCGTGAATTGGAAAATTTCAGTTGCTTGAACACAGGTAAGATGACGCATAAAGGGTTTCCTACAAACTTACCGTGTGTATGTTTTAGGAAGAGGTGGTTTGATGGTAACATAATACCTTTTGCTCATTATTATTCTTTAACATAGGTGTATGAGAATTAGTTTATAAATACAGGTAAGAAAGTTGTATGAGGATCATTTGACTTAGCGATGGGTAAGACACTTGAGTCTTTGTTACTACAGTCTGCTAAGGTAGTGGTAAAAAATATAGGAGTAGAGGATGTTGAGTCGTTAGGTGTTCCGGTAACACTTGTATCTGTACTGTTTGATGTGTTTGAGGATAATTTAATGAATTGCCGATGTATAAATTATTGTTTTTGTAATGTGTGTAGGTATTGTGGTTGTAAGTATGTAACAGATTCAAACGATTGTCCATTCACATGTGGATATTGTTTTGAGTGTTGCAGCGAGCATTGTTTGTATAATGAGTGTTACACATCAGATGAGGAAGATTGATTGAAAGAGTAAGATGATATTTGTGTGGTAGTTGTTGAGAATGGTTGGCAACGACCAGGACTCGCTATATGCCTTACTAACTAGTAACTTACATAGCAAGTCCTGGTCTTTACCAAAATAACAGGTATAAATATAGATGTTGTGTAGATATTCAATCATTATTGAAAAATGGTTACGATGATTACATCTTCACCTCTTAAGAATGAGAGTAGATATTATAACGTTGTGAGTATAGAACTGATTGATGAAGTAGAAGGTTTGATTTGTATCTATGCAGACCAATTTTCTGCTAGAATGAGGTTATCTGAAGGTAGTTATGATTTAGTAGCTCTGATTGATATGTGGAACAGTTTACCTGATATGTATGTGAGAAGTATTCCTCGTTCGATTAGTGAGATTGAGTTTGAGCTAAGATGTATGGCAGGGCAACTTGTTAGCTGGTTAGTAGATGTGATGGGCAATCCCGAATCGTTAGAACGGTTGTCTGCATTGTCTGTCATTAGGAGTGTAAGAAATTGGGGTAATCTACCTCTACCTAACAGTATTGTTGAGAGATTACATTGTCTGGCTGAAGAGTTATAAATATGAAGGTAACACTCTGATCTATGCGTGCGCAACTTGTTTTTATTTTAGGGGTTCAGGGTTCGAAATTTAATGATGCGCACGCAGCTTCTGAGTTGACGGAATAAAATTATAAATACTATTACACGACCGTAGGCAAACCAATGTTCTGTAAGATTTCGTGATGGCAACACCTACTGCTGCTACCACTATTACTACATTGTGTAATGACAGTCGTTTTAAGGGCTATACGTTGAAACAGCTTGGAGCTGAAGTCAAAAGGCTTAACCTCAAAGGTTGCTCTAGGTTGAGAAAAGCTGAGCTCATTTCTCATCTATCGTCGGTAGTTAGTGTAGTTACATCTAGGTATGATTGCAGCGATAGTGATTGTGACAGTCGTTTCAATGACTATAAGTGGAAAGAGCTTAGAGCCGAAGTCAAAAAGCTTAAACTCAAAGGTTGCTCTAGACTATTGAAAGCTGAGCTCATTTCTCGTCTATCATCAGTAGTTAGTTTAATTACATCTAGGTATGATTGCCTCGATAGTGATTCTGATTGCATCATTGTCCATAACATCGGTGATTTGCAAGTGCTTATAAAATTTGATAGGTCCTATAGGCGATGGGTTCAGGATGCTCGAGGTCTCATCTGAGGCTCTTGGTGTGTAAACATTTGAGAGAGAGTGCTAGAGAGTACGCATCCACCACTTTCGAAAGGTATAAATATAAGTGCAGGGTAATTGTATTTCGAGATGATGTCAGACAAACAAGTTGATGAAAACAGCTGTCACAACGATTGTGAAGATAATAGTATCGCATATTCTGATACTGAAGAAAGTTTTAACTACTTATCGTCATCATCATCATCATCATCCACCGAGAACGATGATGAAGAGTGCCTTAGTGAATGCGACACTTACAGTCATTGGACAGAACCTGAGTCTGAAATCGAATATGAATTGAGGACATGTCCATGTTGTGGTGCAGATTACTTCGACCATTCGGTAGACGAACGTTGCGAAAATTGCAGGTTATGCTGGGGTTTAAAAGGTTACGGATTTTACAAATACGACAAACAGTGAAAAAATTTTAAATTTAAAAATTTCGATAGTGTAAATAGGGAGTATAAATATAACTGTTGAACGCTCATTCCACCATTGTGCTTTCTGCTGTCATGGGTTCATTTAGATCTTACACTGATTTACCTGTTGTCATTGACATACAGGATTATAATGTTTGGAATATTACATTGGAGGAAGGTTTGATTTGTATTTACACTGAGGGTTACATGGTTCGTCTTCTATTATCTGAAAACTGGTCCAATAGGATCAGTTTAGGTGCTGCAATTGATTACTGGAACTCTTTACCTGATAAATACATTCGAAATTATCCTCGTTCGGAAAATGTAATACAGTTTGAGTTGAGACAATGTAACGTGACACTCGCTCGTTGGGGTTTACATCTTTACTTTAATTACGGAGATCCTGACTCGTTGGAACGTTTGGCATCATTGGTTATTGTAAAAAGTTTGAGAGAGAGAGAGGATATTTGGTATCTACCTCTTCCTAATGTCATCATCAAACAACTTGAAAATTTTAATGACGATGATTCAGGTTATGAAAGTGATTGATGCGTGCGCAGCTGTTGAGTGGGAGTGGGGGAACCCCACCACTTTTTAGAGCAAGTGAAATACTATAAATACAGGAGCTCTGGGCTCTAGCAGTCATTGTTTCACGATGGCTCATCTGACTAACATCTTTAATGAAGTTAATAAAGGAAAGAACTTTGCTCACTTCAAAGACTTCCCTGAAAATACTGATTTCAAAGTTGTTAGGTTCTTTAAATGTACCACTAAATTTGGAAAATCTGTTGTGGTTGAGACCAAGGAACATCTCTTCCACATACCTCATCGATTCATCAACCTTTTCGATACACAAGAAAAAATTGATGAATGGAACGGGGTTGAAGATCTACATTTAGTGTACCTTGGAATGAAAGGTACAACCATTTCCATCAACATGGTTGTACCAAACAAGTAAGTATTATTTTTTACATTTTTTTAAAATTTAAAAATTTAAAATTTTAAAAAAATTTTAAAATTTTAAAAATTTTAAAAAAAGTGTGCTAATCCTTTTTTCATTGGGTCACTTTGGCACAACTTTTGAGAGGCGCGCGCAGTTGTGATTGGTAGTGGGGGAAATATTATCCCCACCACTTTTTACAGTGAGTGAAATACTATAAATACAGGAGCTCTGGGCTCTAGCAGTCATTGTTTCACGATGGCTCATCTGACTAACATCTTTAATGAAGTTAATAAAGGAAAGAACTTTGCTCACTTCAAAGACTTCCCTGAAAATACTGATTTCAAAGTTGTTAGGTTCTTTAAATGTACCACTAAATTTGGAAAATCTGTTGTGGTTGAGACCAAGGAACATCTCTTCCACATACCTCATCGATTCATCAACCTTTTCGATACACAAGAAAAAATTGATGAATGGAACGGGGTTGAAGATCTACATTTAGTGTACCTTGGAATGAAAGGTACAACCATTTCCATCAACATGGTTGTACCAAACAAGTAAGTATTATTTTTTACATTTTTTTAAAATTTAAAAATTTAAAATTTTAAAAAAATTTTAAAATTTTAAAAATTTTAAAAAAAGTGTGCTAATCCTTTTTTCATTGGGTCACTTTGGCACAAACTTTTTTGACACACCACGTTTACACACGACCTACCTCACTAGGACGGCATAAACTCACTGTGACAAAAAAAGTGTGCTAAAGTGACCCATATACTACTTGTACCTAATATTGATAATTATTTCATCAGACGCACTAACTATTGACCCTCGAATTCTTCATAAAAACTTGCCTTGCAATTAAAAACAAATTCATAAAAATGAATTTATTTCTTCATAATGTAATGGCTCAAATAATTAGTTTAAGAAAATTATATAAAAAGCCGTTTTTTCATAGAATTTAGTCAATTGTTTTTCTAACCAGTACCTATTCGGAAATTACCCTTTTACTTGTACTGTATCAGTGTTGTTGTTTTTGTGCGATTTACTTGTACTATTTTGTTTGTACGTAGTTCGAGTTGAAACCACAATTATTTTCTCAAATTTGTGTAAAATGAGGTTTTTGCAGTTATTTTTTTTCACCGCTATAATTTCTGTTTTCTTACTGATGCCCGTTCTAGCAAGCCGACGTAAGGGATTTATTGACCCTTCTCGATTTGATCGAAGAAACAGATGTGCATATGCTGTACTCCAGGTGTGTCCAGGCGACTGGAGCCAGTATTGCCAAGACATGTATGTTAACTGCTTATATGGCATGGGAGTGATGTAATATTTTAGACGAAAAAAGAGATGTGTCCCATTCACCAGTAGCACTCGGTATGACGAAACAAAGAACTCAAATTATCTGTAAAATTTATTTTCATTATGAAATAAATAAAGTTTTTGTTTCTTTCTGACAAAAAATACCTATTTCTTTGCACAGTACTGTGATAGGTTACTCATTTTCAAAAATCAAGTAGGTACTCACATAACAAATTTATAAAGCGGAGCGGAGATTGAGCTTAAATTTTAGTTCTCTAGCAAGTTTTGAAAGAATTCTCATGAAATGAAGTAGGTAGTAGTTGTAAAGATCGCTACTTTTGTTAACATTGAATATTGATTATTTTGTGGTATGATCAAAGTGGCTTCAATTTGTACGTATGTTAGATTAAGTGGCTTCATACTTGAAATTATCAAAAATACAATTACCTTGGTTTTTTTGATTTTCTCAAGATTTAAGCCAGTATACGAGATGAAAAGTGAAAAGAGTTGAATTTTCCACTTTTTATTTTGCTAATAAATTTTTTTGTAAAATTGGCACTGACCACTCAAAACTGACCCGATCCGGCCGTAAATTTGTACGTAGACACCATTTGATTTGAACTACCCTCCATGAAAAATTGAAAATAATTTTCTTAATAGAAGTATTGATTTTTCCCTGGATTTTTTCCTTTGCTGCGTGTTCGAACAGAATCGTTTGATAACGTTTTCTCCATGACCAGTGAAATCGCCGCCAAAAGTACCTCTAATAATATTAACAAAAAAACAAAAAAAGATTTTTCGGACCAGAACCTGGTTTTCTTATGACTGGTCACAATTATGAAAAAAGATCTATAACTTAACTCTGGTGAAATAGAAGTACTTAGCTACTAGCTACGTACCAGGTAAAAAATCGAGGAGATTTTACAGTCCATAGTTGGTGATGCTGTGACGTAAGAGGTGGGAACCAATACTGCATGCATAAATCATTTCACCCTGATTTGTTGTACTTGTATATATTCTTATTTTTGAAACTTTTAGAACGAGAGTGGTGAAAAAGTGTCGTCGATTTATATTCGTTTAGTTTTCCTTCGAAGTTTATCTCAAACGATTTTGTATTTTTTCGTTCCTCGATCGATGTGTTTTTCTCATGAAAAAAAAGTTATGTGAATATTGAAGAAAATTTCAGCTTTACGACTCTCATAAAAATGCTGGTAAATCTTTAAGTATACCTAATTTGATTAATTTTGAGATTATTTTTCGTACTTTAAAGTTTTACCGTAAGATGGGGCTACTTTAAACAAAACACGTTTGAGTCGTTAGAAGTAGGGCTCCAGCGGCCTGTAATTGAAATTTTTTGATTTCAACTGTGCAAGGTGGACTAGTATACTACCCAGTTTATATTTCGTGGTGTTTTGTATCGTTATCAGCTTTAGTTTGTATTTCCCACGAGCTCGAAAGAAAAAAAATTTTCTTAAAAAAAAATCGAAATTAAAAAAACGCTAGAAAGGAGCGTCTAGAAAAAATATAATTTGGTTGAAATTGCACTAGGTAACATTTTTATTCCTTTCTATGGTGTTCGAAGAGTACAAATCACCCATTTAAAAAATTTTAGCTTTTGAATACTGCGTATGAAAAATACATTTATGTCGTGGGGCTACTTTGAATACTGTGATTTCTTTCTTAAAAACTGTTCGATGGTGGCCAAGTACGAGTGTAAGTAACGTAATCGCGCATGAATTTTGTTTGTAATCTTCATAAATGTTGTTTTTAGGCATTTCGATGAAAAAAAGTCCGTATTTTCACAAAAAATCAATTTTTTTCTTAAAATTTTAATGAAATAACGATTTTTTAAAGAAATTTTGTTTTGAGATCTCTAGATCCCGTTCTTGTGAACCGATTTCAACAAAACTACGTAAGGTTCATACTTAGGATACCCCTCATCGACCCCCCCCCACCCGCCACCACTCCATGTGCAATAGAAGGGCTTTGTTCAAAGTAGCCGCAGTCGTGGGACTACTTCGAACAAAATTTTGAAAAATTGCATAGGCAAGACAACAAAGTTCAACGAAATAGGACAAAGACCAAAAGATATAGAGCATTCGATGACGAAACTTTCTGTGAAAAGTTTTTTTTTGTAACTTCACGCAAAAAAAAAGTTACGAGCAAAAACATACGAAAAAAGTGAAAATTTTGTTCAAAGTAGCCCCACTCTACGGTATTATTTTTATTTCTTTATTTTTAATTTGTGCCTTGGAATGTAGGTTTATCAATCAAAAACTTCATTATGTGACTTGTTTTTGCTGTTCAGGAAGCTAAAAAAGTTTCACTTCACAATCACAAATATTTGATCCAACGTGTCTTATCCTCACGAATAGTGATGTTTAGGGTTGTGCATTATATAATTTCAACTTTTTCAATTCTTCCCAAAATGCGGTATATCCAAAAGATCTTTGCGAATCTTGAAATTTCGATTTGATTGAGCCCCATATGTATTTTCATATTTTTGCATATTTTGGCCAAAAATGTCAATTTCGTCATATTTTGAGCATATTTTGACTATAATAGAGCATATTTTGCCTAAATTCCCCAGAACTTCCCCTCTTTTTCAATTTTTTACCAAAAAATTCAATTTTTGCTCGCTGAAAAAAAAAATGACTAATGACAATCAATGAAAATAAAATAAATTTATATTTAAATCATCGTTTTCATGAATTTTTTTGTCTCCTTTAACAGTGTTGCCCTTTTTTTCAAATAGAATCGCATTCCACTAATTTTGCCCTTTAAAACGAGCATCTAGCCATTTGTTACATTGCCTGCGCAACCTCGCTGTTTTCTCGCCTCTGATTGGTCCGTTTTTACTTTCCGAACAGCGCGTAGCGTTGTAAGGAAAGTATTGTTTTCGGTGCGAAATGCGTTTTCACGAATATTGCACTTAGACAAATTTTGACTTCGTACAAATTTGTTTTGACCAATTTCCAGATGATGTTCCGTATGTATGTATGTGTGTGTGTATGTGTGTGTGTATGTGTGTGTGTGTGTGTGTGTGTGTGCAGAAAAATTTGTTAACACGATTCCAATCGCCCTAATTGAGATATCTCGTTGAAATTCGGCGATGAGAAGTGGTTTATATAAACGAAGGCTACGCAAGAATTTGGGGCTTTTACGTTGAATAGAAAAAATTTTACGAGCGATTTATGCGAAAAATTTGTTAACACGATTCCAACCGCCCTAATTGAGATATCTCGTTGAAATTCGGCGATGAGTAGTGGTTTATACAGGGTGTTTCATAGGTGACTGAGTTCCTTCAAGTGGGTAAGTAGGCAACTCATCCCGGGTACAAGTAGGTAGGTTTGCCTATCCTCCAAATTGAAGGGGCAGAGATATTGTCACTTGAAATTTTTTTTTTCCAAATTTTGTTCTCAACTTTTGATTTATTATAAAATTTGAACCGTGATAGATAGAAGGTTGTGGTTTGCGCCATTGGAAAGAGCATTCATTCTAGTTTTTTTTCATCTAAAAGGTTTTGAAGTTACTTGATTGGGAACTCCCAGTAACTAGTAAAATATTCAAAAAAACGTTTAAAAAAAACTCTGTTTTTTTTCGTTTTTTTCAAGATTACTAAAAAAAATTTCACATGAACCTATCATTATTATTAATGTACCTTATGTAAAAAAATATGCTCTTTACAATGGCGCAAAGCGGAGCACTCTATCTTGATTACATAAAAAGTTATCGGCGTTTGAATTTAATCCCAAAATTTCAAAACCCAAAAAAAATCAAACATGTTTTCAACATTTGATTTATTATAAAATTTGAACCGTGATAGGTAGAAGGTTGCGGTTTGCGCCATTGTAAAGAGCATTCCTTCTAGTTTTCTTTCATCTAAAAGTTTTTTGAGTTACTTGATTGAGAATCCCCCGTAACTAGTGAAAACTTCCAAAAAAGGTGAAAAAATAATCGTATCTTTTTTCGTTTTTCTCAAGATTACAAAATTTTTTTTCATATTAACCTATCATTATTATTGATGTAACTTATGTAAAAAAATCTGCTCTTTACAATGGCGCAAACCACAACCTTCTATCTATCACGGTTCAAATTTTATAATAAATCAAAAGTTGAGAACAAAATTTGGAAAAAAAAAATTTCAAGTGACAATATCTCTGCCCCTTCAATTTGGAGGATAGGCAAACCTACCTACTTGTACCCGGGATGAGTTGCCTACTTACCCACTTGAAGGAATTCAGTCACCTATGAAACACCCTGTATAAACCACTACTCATCGCCGAATTTCAACGAGATATCTCAATTAGGGCGGTTGGAATCGTGTTAACAAATTTTTCGCATAAATCGCTCGTAAAATTTTTTCTATTCAACGTAAAAGCCCCAAATTCTTGCGTAGCCTTCGTTTATATAAACCACTTCTCATCGCCGAATTTCAACGAGATATCTCAATTAGGGCGATTGGAATCGTGTTAACAAATTTTTCTGCACACACACACACACACACACACACATACACACACACATACACACACACATACATACATACGGAACATCATCTGGAAATTGGTCAAAACAAATTTGTACGAAGTCAAAATTTGTCTAAGTGCAATATTCGTGAAAACGCATTTCGCACCGAAAACAATACTTTCCTTACAACGCTACGCGCTGTTCGGAAAGTAAAAACGGACCAATCAGAGGCGAGAAAACAGCGAGGTTGCGCAGGCAATGTAACAAATGGCTAGATGCTCGTTTTAAAGGGCAAAATTAGTGGAATGCGATTCTATTTGAAAAAAAGGGCAACACTGTTAAAGGAGACAAAAAAATTCATGAAAACGATGATTTAAATATAAATTTATTTTATTTTCATTGATTGTCATTAGTCATTTTTTTTTTCAGCGAGCAAAAATTGAATTTTTTGGTAAAAAATTGAAAAAGAGGGGAAGTTCTGGGGAATTTAGGCAAAATATGCTCTATTATAGTCAAAATATGCTCAAAATATGACGAAATTGACATTTTTGGCCAAAATATGCAAAAATATGAAAATACATATGGGGCTCAATCAAATCGAAATTTCAAGATTCGCAAAGATCTTTTGGATATACCGCATTTTGGGAAGAATTGAAAAAGTTGAAATTATATAATGCACAACCCTAAACATCACTATTCGTGAGGATAAGACACGTTGGATCAAATATTTGTGATTGTGAAGTGAAACTTTTTTAGCTTCCTGAACAGCAAAAACAAGTCACATAATGAAGTTTTTGATTGATAAACCTACATTCCAAGGCACAAATTAAAAATAAAGAAATAAAAATAATACCGTAGAGTGGGGCTACTTTGAACAAAATTTTCACTTTTTTCGTATGTTTTTGCTCGTAACTTTTTTTTTGCGTGAAGTTACAAAAAAAAACTTTTCACAGAAAGTTTCGTCATCGAATGCTCTATATCTTTTGGTCTTTGTCCTATTTCGTTGAACTTTGTTGTCTTGCCTATGCAATTTTTCAAAATTTTGTTCGAAGTAGTCCCACGACTGCGGCTACTTTGAACAAAGCCCTTCTATTGCACATGGAGTGGTGGCGGGTGGGGGGGGGGTCGATGAGGGGTATCCTAAGTATGAACCTTACGTAGTTTTGTTGAAATCGGTTCACAAGAACGGGATCTAGAGATCTCAAAACAACATTTCTTTAAAAAATCGTTATTTCATTAAAATTTTAAGAAAAAAATTGATTTTTTGTGAAAATACGGACTTTTTTTCATCGAAATGCCTAAAAACAACATTTATGAAGATTACAAACAAAATTCATGCGCGATTACGTTACTTACACTCGTACTTGGCCACCATCGAACAGTTTTTAAGAAAGAAATCACAGTATTCAAAGTAGCCCCACGACATAAATGTATTTTTCATACGCAGTATTCAAAAGCTAAAATTTTTTAAATGGGTGATTTGTACTCTTCGAACACCATAGAAAGGAATAAAAATGTTACCTAGTGCAATTTCAACCAAATTATATTTTTTCTAGACGCTCCTTTCTAGCGTTTTTTTAATTTCGATTTTTTTTTAAGAAAATTTTTTTTCTTTCGAGCTCGTGGGAAATACAAACTAAAGCTGATAACGATACAAAACACCACGAAATATAAACTGGGTAGTATACTAGTCCACCTTGCACAGTTGAAATCAAAAAATTTCAATTACAGGCCGCTGGAGCCCTACTTCTAACGACTCAAACGTGTTTTGTTTAAAGTAGCCCCATCTTACGGTAAAACTTTAAAGTACGAAAAATAATCTCAAAATTAATCAAATTAGGTATACTTAAAGATTTACCAGCATTTTTATGAGAGTCGTAAAGCTGAAATTTTCTTCAATATTCACATAACTTTTTTTTCATGAGAAAAACACATCGATCGAGGAACGAAAAAATACAAAATCGTTTGAGATAAACTTCGAAGGAAAACTAAACGAATATAAATCGACGACACTTTTTCACCACTCTCGTTCTAAAAGTTTCAAAAATAAGAATATATACAAGTACAACAAATCAGGGTGAAATGATTTATGCATGCAGTATTGGTTCCCACCTCTTACGTCACAGCATCACCAACTATGGACTGTAAAATCTCCTCGATTTTTTACCTGGTACGTAGCTAGTAGCTAAGTACTTCTATTTCACCAGAGTTAAGTTATAGATCTTTTTTCATAATTGTGACCAGTCATAAGAAAACCAGGTTCTGGTCCGAAAAATCTTTTTTTGTTTTTTTGTTAATATTATTAGAGGTACTTTTGGCGGCGATTTCACTGGTCATGGAGAAAACGTTATCAAACGATTCTGTTCGAACACGCAGCAAAGGAAAAAATCCAGGGAAAAATCAATACTTCTATTAAGAAAATTATTTTCAATTTTTCATGGAGGGTAGTTCAAATCAAATGGTGTCTACGTACAAATTTACGGCCGGATCGGGTCAGTTTTGAGTGGTCAGTGCCAATTTTACAAAAAAATTTATTAGCAAAATAAAAAGTGGAAAATTCAACTCTTTTCACTTTTCATCTCGTATACTGGCTTAAATCTTGAGAAAATCAAAAAAACCAAGGTAATTGTATTTTTGATAATTTCAAGTATGAAGCCACTTAATCTAACATACGTACAAATTGAAGCCACTTTGATCATACCACAAAATAATCAATATTCAATGTTAACAAAAGTAGCGATCTTTACAACTACTACCTACTTCATTTCATGAGAATTCTTTCAAAACTTGCTAGAGAACTAAAATTTAAGCTCAATCTCCGCTCCGCTTTATAAATTTGTTATGTGAGTACCTACTTGATTTTTGAAAATGAGTAACCTATCACAGTACTGTGCAAAGAAATAGGTATTTTTTGTCAGAAAGAAACAAAAACTTTATTTATTTCATAATGAAAATAAATTTTACAGATAATTTGAGTTCTTTGTTTCGTCATACCGAGTGCTACTGGTGAATGGGACACATCTCTTTTTTCGTCTAAAATATTACATCACTCCCATGCCATATAAGCAGTTAACATACATGTCTTGGCAATACTGGCTCCAGTCGCCTGGACACACCTGGAGTACAGCATATGCACATCTGTTTCTTCGATCAAATCGAGAAGGGTCAATAAATCCCTTACGTCGGCTTGCTAGAACGGGCATCAGTAAGAAAACAGAAATTATAGCGGTGAAAAAAAATAACTGCAAAAACCTCATTTTACACAAATTTGAGAAAATAATTGTGGTTTCAACTCGAACTACGTACAAACAAAATAGTACAAGTAAATCGCACAAAAACAACAACACTGATACAGTACAAGTAAAAGGGTAATTTCCGAATAGGTACTGGTTAGAAAAACAATTGACTAAATTCTATGAAAAAACGGCTTTTTATATAATTTTCTTAAACTAATTATTTGAGCCATTACATTATGAAGAAATAAATTCATTTTTATGAATTTGTTTTTAATTGCAAGGCAAGTTTTTATGAAGAATTCGAGGGTCAATAGTTAGTGCGTCTGATGAAATAATTATCAATATTAGGTACATTTAATAATGAAATAGTATTTTTGATTTTCGCAACCTAAGGCTGTATTTTATTAGGTAGGTAAATGAGCGAATACAAATTCTTTGATACCTAAGCTAGACACGTATTTAAGTTATTCACTGAATGTACTTGCAGACACATTTTGACGTCTTGGGTTTTTCACATCAATTAAGTAGATAAGTATATTTTATACAAGTCTATAGTACTGACAAAACCACCTAGACACTACAAGCCATGAAGTTAAATTTGGAAACCTTGCCGAAGACGGCCGACTTGAGCAATTGAAAATACGTTTTCTGGGCAAACGAAGTGTTTTTCGAAAAAATTGATGGGAACCAAAATTGTAGAGGGAAAAATTAACTTGCGTTTAGTGTATTCGGAATTTTGATTCGACTAATATTTCTCGAGTTACGGTCAAAAAAGTCATTTGAAGATGGACCGTCTACCAGATTTTCCCTATTTTCCCGGTCAAAGAAGCGATTTTCGTAAAAATTGATAAGAACAAAAATTGTAGAGCAAAAAATATCCTTTCATCCTAAAATCATTGAAGTTTTGATTCGACGAAAATACCTCGATTCATTAGCAAAAACGTTTTCTCAGATATGCAAATTTTCATATTTTCCTATTTCGCGGATAAACAAAGCGTTTTTCATGAAAATTGATAAGAACTAAAATTGTAGAGCAGAAAAAATCCTTCAGTTTTAGTGTTTTTAAAATGTTTGATTCGACCAATTTTTTGAGTTATCGTCAAAAAACTATTTATTTTTTCATTTTCGAGGTCAACGACCCCCTTTTTGTGAAAATTGATAAAAACCACAATTGTAGATCAAAAAATTTACTTTTGTTTGGTGTAGTCGGAATTTCGATTTGACGAATATTTCTTGAGTTATCGTCGAAAAACTGATTTTGAAAGTTGGCCGTCTACCAAATTTTCCCATTTTCCCGGTCAACGAAGCGATTTTCGTGAAAATTGATACGAACCAAAATTGTAGAGCAAAAAAAAATCCTTTCACCCTAAAATTATTGAAATTTCGATTTGACGAAAATACCTCGATTTCTCAGCGTAAAATGTTTTCTTGGATATGTAAATTTTCACATATTTTCATATTCAGAGCGAACGAAGCATTTTTCGTGAAAATTGATCTAAACCAAAATTGTAGAGCAGAAAATTTCCTTTCGTTAGTGTGTTGTCAGAATTACGATTCGATGAATATTTCTCGAGTTATCGTCAAAAAACGGATTGGAAAGTCGGCCGTCTACTACTCGAAAATGCGACGTTGCCTTTCTACGTTCATGGCTTGTATCTCTAGGTGGTTTTGGTACTGATCAAATTCATTGAGCCACCCTATTTTTTGCATGAGCATGTTCAAGACTACCTTTGGCATGAGTAAGCAACTCCATCCAAAAATTTCGATAGGACCCCTCCCTTCTCTCTAATTTTAAATATCAAGTGTCTATGTAGTATTTCAACAAAAATGAAAATTACGAATTACGATTATTAATTTTCGTTTAAAATACAATTTTCGCCGATGAACTTCTCATTTACATTTCTTTTAAACCGACATCTCAATCAAAATGAAATTGAAATAAAATTAGAAAAACTTATCACCGCCACGATACGCTGTGATTGGCTGAAACGTTTTGTGTACCGTCAGACTCCAGACGCCCGTGAAATTTTTGTAATGACCAAGATCTTGGTAATGACCAAAATTATTCCTCTTGAATTTAAAACTTTTGTTTAAAAAAATTTTCAATTGGACCCCTCCCTAAATCGCTACGTCAGATTTTCAAAACAGCGTTTCGATTGGTCACAGACAGTCAAAAAATTTTGAAAATTAAAATTCAAAATTTGTTGGCTGCTGGTTCCGCCCTTTGTAGGGAGTCAAAATACCAATCAAAAGGCTGTTTTAGTTTATTGATGACGTTTCCCGGGGCAAAAAAATGTAAACAAACAAAAAGTGTAATTGCTCTAACTCTATTGAAGAAAAAATAAAGCATTTTCCGATGAGTCCAAAATCATCCCAGTGCCCAGAATGACCCCAGGGGACAGTAAATTTGATCAAATTTTTTTAGCAGATCCCCAGAAATGAAAAAAAATCATACCTACTAAAATAAATCACCTCACCATTGGGTGATTCTCAAATTTCCGGAACGATTTGACCATGATGAACTTGGAAAAAAATTTGTTGGTTTTTCAATTTTTTTAAACTGAAATGTTTTGAGAATGCGCGCGTCCTAGACACTCAAAATATGCATGGTCTGTAATGTGGTCACTAGTTGACTGTGAGAAAAAACTTTGAAATGTTTGTTGTTCATGCAAATTTTTCAAGTTGAGAAATTGGCTCAAATTTCGGATTGAAAAGGTTCTATTCACTTTTTGCCTATCCTTCAATATTTCAGGCGCTATGTAAGAAAATCGGAAAAATTAGTATTGAAAAATACACACTAAATTTTTTCGTTTTTTCGCATAGCGCCTGAAATATTGAAGATAGGCAAAACGTGAATAGACCTTTTTTGATCAGAAATTTAATTTCCTTTCATGATGATTGCTTTTCTATTAATCTTACTCTGTTTAAATTGTTTTTAATTTTGTTTTAAGGCAAGTTTTTATGGAGAATCGGAGGTTAAAAATACAGCTGATGAAATATCAACATTAAAATTTATATTGAAATTGTATTTTTGATACCCATGAATATGAATTTTTTTGGAAAGAATAAAATCATGCAGAATAGTTTTGAAACTGCACTCAGCTTCTGCTTTTCACATTTCAAGGTTTCTTATTTATAAATTTTCAAAAAATTACCAAATTTGAGGCAAAAATACTTTTTAAATAAAAGTCTCATAGCTATTGATCAAATATTGTTAGAATTTTAGGTATTGTCCAATTTTTCCATTTGGAAAAATGTAAAAAGTATAGTTCAAAAAAAAAAAAAAAACTGCATTCCCAGAGATTAGAAAAATACTAATGCAGAACTTATGAATGAACCCCCCTCCAATCCTCTTCAAAAGGGCCCCAAAAATTTTTTCTCTCCAGAGTAAAAACCAATAAATTGTCAGGAATGTAAAAAATACTTTTCTTGGACCTATTTTTTCACCCTTCCTATCTAAATGTGTCCACTAAATCGTACTTATTTCAATCCCCCTCCCTAAAAGACACCCTGCACTCATTTTTCAATATATCTAATCAATATCGCATTAATAGTCGTAGTACAAATAATTAATAGTTACAGTACACGTATGAATGAAAAGAAAAATTGAGGACGGACGGACGTGAGGGAGCCAAGAAAATTAGTTTTTTGGAATGATAGCACCAGCAGGATTTTCTCATGAGAAAACTTCTCACAAAATAAAATTAACTTGGAGAAAAAAAATCAAAATTATGAAAAATATTTATGGAAAGCTTTTTTGTAGGTATAAAATTCTTTTTAAAATGAAAAAAACCACTCGGAAATCCTATTTTCAAGTATAACTTGGAAACAAACGGCTTTGCGGAAAAAATTATAATAACAATAAATGTTGTGCATAAGATTTAGAACATTTTTTGTCATCATGTTACACTCGTAAAACGGTCAAGTTGACGAGATAAAAGCGCGTTAAGTTGCAATCGCGCGTGATTTTTTTCTGCCAAACAGCATAGGCCAATTTAGTAGGAAAAAAAATCACGCATTAACAAATATTCGTTAATTTACCTACCTGATAAAGTAGGTACAACCTTAAGTTGCAAAACAAATATTTCACCAGTCGCGCTAATAATCCTCGAATTCTTCATAAAAACTTGCCTTGAAATTGAAAACAAATTAAAACCATGTACTGTTTAATTAAAAAAATATTCATCATAAAATATGAATGGGTTTCTTCATGGTTTAATTATTCAAATAATTACCTTAAGGAAACTATTTAAAACCTTGTTTTTTTCTTACAATGCGTCAATCATTTTTCTAACCAGTATTCGCAGTTTACCCATTCGCTTGTGGGTAATTCTCAGAAAATCGGCAAATTTCACTACTGTAAAAGTTCAGAAATTTGACAGGTTTTTAAAAAAATTTTCTTAAGGTAGTTGAAAATATATATGCCCCCGAGTACTTTTATGGTGTTGGGGTCAATTCATTTCCCAAATGGGAGGGGGGAGGACGATTCAAAAAGGGGTATAGCCGGGTAAAATAGGGTGATTTGGCCCCCAGAGCGAATTTTTAAACCAACTAGTGGAAGTTGGTCCTTATGGTCTAAAACCCCCGTGACCAAATTTTTAGGTAGAGCGAAAAATGTGATTTTTCGATTATAATTTTTGATTTTGACAGTTTTTAACCAAATTTTTTCAAACTCGGGTAGATGTTAGGTATACTTAAGGGTCATCCATGGAAATTTTAAAAAAAAATTTCAAACCTATCTTCATTGTGAAATGCGCGTTTTAAGTTTTCTAACGGCTATTTCGACAAGTTCTTTCAGAGGTGCAATAATGGAAAAAATATCATTACTATACAGCTCTAACAGAAAAGTCGTGGTACTAAATTGAAACACCTACTTCTACTATAGCTAGAAGGCTAATTTTTTTTTTAATCGAAAGGTTCCGATGAGTACATTAAAGGAAAATTATAAAAATGGGCAATTTTGGAATTGGGAGGCCCCAAATTTGGGGGAGGAGGTGCCAAAATTGAGATATCGAAATTTTGAAAAAGTAGTTTTTAACATATCGCATACTCATTGCATATACCAACTTTCAGCTTTTTAACTCCCATAGGGAGGGAGGTACGCCCCAAAAACCAAAATTTCGGTATTTTCTCACCCCCAACCCCCCGAATTTTTCAAAAAATTAAATTATGACCACAACAACTTTTTTCATACTGTACCCTATTACCTAGGCCATTTTTGAACAATTTTGCCCCCATAGGGGGGGAGGTATTTAATAAAAACCAAATTTTGCTATCTCGTGTTCCAATAATCCGATTTTAATTTTGAAAAAATCCACAGTTGCCTTTTCAAAGCAGAAAGTTTGTATAAAAATTTCCAAAAAATCCGCACGTAAAGAACCCCGCAATGACGAAAGATATTTTTTTCAAAACGCCGCGTTACGAAATGTTGTGGTAATGTTGTGTGCGCATATCCGCGTAGGCGCGCGTCGGCGCGTCGGCACTACACATTGAATCGTGCTACGTGTAACGGTTTTTCTTTTCAAAACGTTTGCGCTTGAATTCAAAATTTTTTTTCATCAAAATTCCATAGGACAAATTTTGTTTTTCATCAATTTGTCCTATACTCTCTGCTTAACATACCTAGAAAATTTGAACTTTTTTAGTCCCATAGGTAGGGAGGTAATCATTATATTAAATAAAAACCAAAATTTTGCCATCTCAAGTTTCCGTGATTTTGAAAAAAATCACATCTGCCATTTCACAACAGAAAGTATGGGTGAAAATTTTAAAAATTCCCTTCGTAAACAATCCCCCAATTACGAAAGATATTTTAGAAAATAAGCGGCGTTTAGGAATGTTGTGGAATTTTGCCTTCCGTTGATGCTACACTGGTCCACGCGTAAATGCGTTAAATTGTATCATTCTGATCTTTACGGTTTTTTTCAACACGCTTGTGCTTGAAAAAAAAAGCGAGCGAAGCGAGAAAAATGGGGGTTTGGGGGCGGAGCCCCCAAGGGCGGTTCGCGAAGCGAACCGCCGTGGGGGTTGGGCCGCGAAGCGGCCAGGGGGCGAAGCCCCCTAGTATATTATACACCTAGTCTGGATGTACAACATATATTTTTTCAGAATTTTTTATATTGGTGGAAGGCCTTCAAAAATAATTTTTACAGATGATTACGTAAAAAATCGCTCTGTGCATTGCCATTAGTGATGTTAAAATATCGATATCGATATATCGATATTAACAAAATATCGAAAATATCGATATAAAATATTAATATCGAAATAATATCGATATTTAAAAAAAAAATTCAAAATGACAGAACATTTTTTTTTTTTTAAGCTCAGTTTCAAGGAGCAAAATCTCCGAATATATAATCATCATAGCTTAATTTAGAAAACACATTGATGCCGACGGCTTCTACAATGTGTTTATATAATTTAGAGGTCGAAAAAGACATTTTTAAGAACCTAAGATTTTAAATCATACGCCAAAAGTTATTTTATTTTTTTTTTTTATATATTTTTTTTTTTTTTTTTCAAATATTTACAGAAAGATGCCGTCGTTTTGCCAAAATTAACCAAAATCATTTAATATCCAGAAGGAATTAGAATAAACCAAAGTGGAAATTAATGGAAACATTTTTATACTTACATGATAATTATAATATGTACAATGACGACATAAGTGAGATAAACTCAACGCGGGTATAGAATGCTAATCGGGTAAAAGTTTGAGTATTTGTGAAAATATGATGTCAGTATTACTTACTATGGAAAACCATATCGTGTGTATTGCCTCTCCATAATTTCCCTCGATAAACTAAGGAAATACTTACTGTAGTAGGTTTCAGGATTATTAAAATCTATTGTGTCTTTATATTTATTACGTAGATCATAATTATATGGACAATCAAATAAAAGATGAGTGGATGTTTCTAATTGCTGTTCATTAAATAATACGGTACATCTACACAGTGGTGATGATGCTTTTTGAAGTTTGGAAAATCTAAATTCTGAGAAGTTCCCATGGTTGCTAAAGATTTGTGCTGTATGATAGTTTAATTCTGTATCGGATTTTAACCAGGTTTTAATATTTGGTATTAACCTCTTTGTTGAAGGACCATTTGTGGACAAGTTCCAAGAGGGCTGCCAGATTTTATCCAAGCACCAGTCTTGGAGAATCTCCACTGCAGTCCTCCTGGGTTTATCCACAAATTTAAACATTTCATTGTTTGAAGTATATTCAATATCAAAGTAATCGGTATATCTTCTGGTTATTCTAAATTTAATAATAGGAAGATCAAGTCCAAATTTTGTTTTAAAGGCATTAATAATAACACAGGATAAAGGAAGTTTACGTTTGGAAAAATATAGAAGATTTCTGATTAAGATCTCACAGTGAAGAGGATAAATCTTAGCTAGTATAATGGATGCATCATGAGATGTAGTCTTGTATAGGTTAGCAATATTTATTGCATAGAGACGTTGAATACGACAGATAGAGTCAAAGTTCTTTTTAGGTTTATATAATTGATGTAAAAAGACAGAAGAGCAATATTTATAGTTGGTGTCAATAATGGATTTAAACATAATTCGTCTGGCCCAAGTGGATTGACCCCAAGTATTTGCACAGATTCTTTTTAGGAGTAGGACGGATTTTACAGATTTCTTATAAATATATTCAAAGTGTTCTTTCCATTGTAGTTTGTTATTAACCATTACACCAAGGTATTTAAATGATGTGACATATTCAATTTCATGATTCTGTATTTTTATTTTAGGGATATCAAATCTTCTCCGTGCAGAGAATATTGTATAAACGCATTTTTTGAGACAAAGTTCAAGTTCATAATTTTGTAACCAAACATTAACACTTTGTAAAACAAGTTCGGTGTTTTGTTTCAACATGTTTGTGTCATTATACCAAGTAATAATAATGATATCGTCAGCGTATGCCAAGATGATCATGTTTCCAATAATTTTAATATTCAAAAGTTCGTTAATATATAAATTCCAAAGTAGTGGTCCGAGGACTGACCCTTGCGGACAGCCCCTAGGAGTATGTTTAGTACAATGAATATCATCATATGTGTAAAAAGCAGTTCTATTGGTGAAATAAGTGAGGATAATATTTATAATAAATTTAGGAATGTTGTATTTATACAGTAGACTAATCAGTCTTGGGTACCAAACTGTATCGAAGGCACCTTTGACATCGATCGAGTTTATCATTACAAAGTTGAACTCGTCAAGTTTTTCTTGGATAATTTTTATGAGTTTATTTATTGCGATTTCTGTTGATAGACCTTTTCTCAAAGCAAATTGATTTTCATTCAATATGTTGTTTTCATTAATGAATTTAATTAGTCTGGATACTATTATTCTCTCAAGCAATTTACTAAATGCTGAGAGTAATGATATTGGACGATAGGCATCCACAGTTTTAGGATCTTTTCCCGGTTTTTTAATAAATACAACTTTTGCTTTTCTCCACAATTTTGGAAAGTAATTTGCTTTGAGACAAGAATTTATTAAGGAGGTAATAATATCAGGATGTGACAGGTTCAACAATTTCACAGTTCTATTATTTATATTATCTGGTCCAGGGGATTTCCTGTTATTTAATTTTTTAATGATCATATTAATTTCAGATCTTTCAACAGGTGTAGGAATATCTTTAGGAGGAGGATTGTTCATGAGAAAGGTAGCTCTCTGATTTAGATCAAATTTAATTGACGTAGAAAGTTGAGAAGGGTTGTTTGGAAATTTGTTTTGCATCAAAAATTCTATGTTTTGAAGTTTGGTGAAATTTTGTTGGTTACCTTGGTTGTCATTTAAGATTGGAATATTTGTTTTATTATTTATTTTTTCTGTTGCAATTTTATATGGTAGCTTCCAAATGTTTGACTCTGTACAAAATTTCCGCCAGGCATTTCTTTTTGCTAAGAGGATTTGTTTGCGATAATATATTTTGAATTTATCAAGTATTATTTTTTCAGTAATTATTCTTATGGTCTGTGTTTTATTTTTGTATTTTCTAATTCTATTATTTAATTTATTTACGATTTTTTTAAGATGATCGAGTTGATCATTCCACCAAAAATTTTTTAAATCATTTGATGATGAAATTTTTGAGGATTTGGTTTGAGCAGACTGCATTTTATTAGTCAAGTTTTCGATGTAAGAATCAATTTCCTCAGGATTATCTGAATTAAGAGTTTCTAAGTTTAGTGTTGCAATTTCTTGGGCTAGTAAATATTTATCGATATATAACGTGTTTTTAAAAGGAACCGGTTTTTTAAGTTTTAAATTGAATAAGATAGGAATATGATCAGATATAACTTCATTTACTGTTGTCCAATTTTCAACCATTGAATTTTTTGAGAGAGTCCAGTCGAGAATATTTGTATATTGGTGTCTAAAAAATGTTGGTGTTTTATAATTTTCAATATTTAAGCCTAAAAAATCTAATAAAAGAACGAAAATTGTGCTAGACTTTCGCCGTTCGCGCGTTCTTACTTCTTATCACACTTCACACGTTCACAGTTATGTCAGTTTTGGTGTTATTTTATATTTATCCCGAATTATATTAGGTAAATTGGTAAATTTTGAGTTTTTGAGTGTTCAATTTTGTTTTATATAATTTACATTATATTATACGTATTTTTTTGAAAAATTCCGGTTTTTATTCTTTTGTAACTTTCCAGCGTTGAATATTTATTTGTTTATAATATATTTAGATTGAAATTTAAATCATTTAATCTTAATCTTGTAAACAAAAAACAAATGAAAATAGGTATCACACTAAAAATATAGGACATTTTATTCAATTTTTAGAAATATCGATATTATTGCCATTCGAAATTTCAAATGCGGATGTGTAGCCATTCAACAGAAAAAAATATTCACTCAGCGAGCTGAGACAAATTTTTAAAAATTATCCACGACGATGGACGTAAATCTTTGCTACAGTTTTCAATGATCAGGTGTAGTTGTACTATAGACACTGGACCTAATCCAAGACACCCAACCCGCCGCCATATTGGCCTGATATCTTGAGTTATTCCAATTTATCCCGCTGGGTGCAGATGAGCGCGCTGTTCTCGTTTTTTCAAAGTGATAAACAAAAAAGTACGCGGAAAAACACGTTGTATGTGATTTGAATTATTTGATTTCTGTTATTTATTGTGAAAATTGTCAATTCAAATTGAAATTCACAATAAATAAAACTAAAAAAATATTTTGCCTCTCATGACAAAATGTTGGATTGTATCAGTTATAAAAAATGCAACTCTTTAGATGATATCTTGGACTTCAGGAGTTGGTTTTTATAAAAATTCGACTGCAGCGACATCATCTGCACCCAGCGGGATAAATTGGAATAACTCAGGAATCCGGCCGGGTACGCGGGACCCTCCTACCCGGAGTTGGATGTCTTGGGTTAGGTCCAGTGTCTATAAGTTGTACTAAACACTTTTTGTGATCATCATTCACACTAGCCTATACCCTGAACTTCCTAATGACGTGTACTTACTTCTTACTTTTTTTTTCAGAAAAACATGGTGATTTCCATAATTTTTGAAATCTATTTTCAAAAACATGTTGGGCTACAGGCCACGACGAAGGACATTTTGAGGTTTAGACTAACTTGTACTCAAGGGGAGGGGGTGGTATTCATTAAATTGGGCATGGTGGATTAAGGACGTTATAATGTACAAATAACCAAAAAATGAAAGTTGTGCATAGAACAGGAGTTGAGAAATCAGTTGGTTACTCAAATTTACCGATTTTCTGAGAATTACCCTTGTATCAGTGTTGTTGCGCTTGTACGATTTACTTGAAGCCACGTTTATTTTCTTAAATTTGTGTAAAATGCAGTTTTTACAACTACTTTTTTTCACCACTATCATTTCTGTTTCCTTACTGATGCCGGTTCTAGCAAAACGACAGCAAAATCCAATCACTTTTGCCCATGCAATGAAACACTGCACAAGCCCAATCCTAAGCCCATCCTCAATCGATTTTTGTCATGACGTGTATAAATCATGTGGAACATTTGGGTAAAAAGAGATGCGCTACCCATTCAGTAGTGGCAATCACTTTTATGAAACAAAGTACTCAAATTATTTGTGAAATATATGTTTTCATCATGAAATAAATAATAAAGTTTTTGTTTCCTTCTGACAAAAAATATCCATTTTCCTTATACACGGTGCGAAAGTACTTACTTTCGCGACAGATATGTGTTGCGAAAGTAAAACTTTTCCTCACACCTTTTTCTTACGACACGCAAGCAATGTAAAGTAACACAAACGTGACATACAACGTTGAAACATGCATGGATTAACCCTTTGGGAGCCGAGAAGAAGCTAGTGGACGGGATGAAAAAATTTTCACAACAAAAGATGTACCATTAGCTCACTAAGATGAATGAATAAAAAAAATTGAGGCGGAGTAATTCCTCACTTTGGAATTTGAGGATGTTCTCAGAAATTCTCGAATTGATTTTATCAATTTTCAAAATAAAAATAAGTTGAAAACTCCCAAAAAATGCATGGAATTGTTGTGCAGCCAAAAACGAAACCAACCACGTGAAAAAATTTTGTGCATCTCACGACAACATTTTTTTGCCTCGTAAATTGTTTTTTGAGAAATAAATGACGTAGTTCCATTTTTTTAATAACCGCAAATGCCCAACTCAGAAAATTTTCAATACTGATAAACATCGGAAGTCGAATGAAGAATATGACGGCACCGAATTTTCATTTAAAATAAATCTCATTTTGGAATTTGAAGTTTTCAAGTCATTCAAGTTTGTATTGCGCGTCAGTTAAAAATTTTTTCATCTTCTTCCAAAAAGAAAAATCGAAAGTTTTGGCAAATTTTCTTGTAGGTTGTTCTCAAAAAAGTTAAATTTTCACTACTGACGAAAATTTTCCAAGTTCATGAAAATTCCTCATTGGTAATTTAATAATATGAAAAAAATCTCTTTTTTTATGACGCAATATTTGCTTCAAAAAGAAAAATTGAAAATTCGAAAAAAAATTTCTCGTGGGTTATTTTCCAAAAAGTTCAACTTTCACAGAATATACAAGTTTTCATAGTTCATAAAAATTCTTCTTTGGTAATTTGATATCATGACATCATTCAGTATCAATTTTTTCCAAAAAAGGAAAATTGAAGAAAAAATAAAAATCGAAAATATTCATTGGGGTTTTTCTGGAAATTAAAAAATTTTATCATACATTTCCAAAATGAAAATTCTAAAAATTTTCAAAATTTTCGAAGAGTTCTTTACTTTTAGTGCTTGGCTGAAATTGAAGTTGAAAAATTAATCAGTTTTTTAATTTGTTGATGTGACACTTTATACGAACTTGAATGACCTTGAATTTCAAATTTTTCAAATTCCAAAAAGGGATTTATTTTAAATGAAAATTTGGGGCCGTCATATTCTTTATTCGACGTTAATCAATACTGAAAATTTTCTGAGTTGGGCATTTGCGGTTATTAAAAAAATGGAACTACGTCATTTATTTCTCAAAAAACAATTTATGAGGCAAAAAAATGTTGTCGTGAGATGCACAAAATTTTTTCACGTGGTTAGTTTCGTTTTTGGCTGTACAACAATTCCATGCATTTTTTGGGAATTTGTAACTTATTTTTATTTTGGAAATTGATAAAATCATTTCGAGAATTTCTGAGAACATCCTCAAATTCCAAAGTGAGGAATTACTCCGCCTCAAATTTTTTATGCATTCATCTTAGTGAGCTAATGGTACATCTTTTGTTGTGAAAATTTTTTCATTCCGTCCACCGGGTTCTTCTCGGGTCCCATAAAATTGGAAATTGGAAAAACGGACAGAGATGTTTTCTCAAAATTTAACGTAGATTCCGAATCTGCCATTGGTTTTGTTCGTAGAGCAACATTTATGGCGCTATGAGCAGTAGAAAAGGTGCAAAAAACCCGATTTTCGCCACTTTGAACCCCCCCCCCTTGTACCCGCAAAACAAATAAAATTAAAAAATGAGAAATTGCTTTTTGTTTCTAGGTCTATACTATCAATTAAGCCTATATTTTGGACCCATTCTCAAAATGGCTGTTGACCTGTGTAATTATTAATTAATAGTAATTAATAATTACGTTCATCATTTTTGTATTAAAGTACCTTAGTAACGTTTCAATTTTTTTACCAAGACCGCCGACGTTCCGCGTGGGAACAATTCGATAATTATCGGACTGTCTCCGCGCGGAACGGCGACGATCTCAGAGCCATCTAAAAATTAAATGCAAAACCTAAATGAAAGTTTGAAAATAAAAAAAGTAAATCACAAAAAGACATAAAAACAGGAAAATTAATCACATTTTGGTAAAGTGACAAAATTTTGAACTATCAAAATGCTGAGGAAATTGAAAAATTAAAAATTACAAAGAAAGGAGAGGGGCGAACTAGTAGATGATATCAGCATGGTGCACCTACACCCAACGATTCGATTAAGCAGGATTTCATTAATGAGATATGTATATGTATTAAATTAGAACAAAAAAAAAAAAATGATTTTACACAAAACTGACGAGAAAGGGGTCAAATCGGCCCCAAGCGATATTAAGAAATTTTTTGCAACGGTCTTTTTTTAATTTTTAACGAAAATATGTGCGAATATATGTTTCTGTTCAAGAAATACACAAATTTTAAATGAAAAAACATTTAATGCAAAATAAATAAATTATAGGTACTTGAAAGCGAAACTTCACGAAAAAAAGTGCAGTGAAAAATTTCAAATGGGGAAGTTTCTTGCATTAGAAAACAGATCAAATTTTTGAAAAGATTTTCTAACGATGATTTCAGGTTATGTCAAATCATTTCCAGGAATTTACAGAATTTCTTTCATTGTTTCAAGCTCAGCTGAAAATCCGAGTTTTTGTAAAACTCACAAAGTTTTGTAATACCTAACTGAAAATTTTTTCAAGAATCTTGAAAACTTTCTCTTAATGGGAATTGATGAATTGGAAATTTCTCATCGAAAAATCTCAATTCAGAATAAAATTTAGAGCTTATTTTGATTCTTGAAAAAATCAAGAAACAATTTTTTATGAAAAATTAATTTTTGGAAAATAATTCTCCCAAAAAAGAAATTAATAATTTTTTTTTCAAAAAACCACCAAAAAGATTTCCCTTGAAAGGGCTGCACCATTTGCAGAGGTGTACAAAAAATATTCGATTGTTTTTACCCAAGTTAAAAGTGATCAAAAATTTGAAAAATGTTAATTTTAGATCATTTTATTGAATATTTCATTTATTCAATCTTTGTTTTTTTTTTCTTTTCCTTTTTTGTCGTTCATCAAACTTTTTTGAAAACATTCTATTTTTATTCCTTAAAAAATTTATTGAAAAAAATCATTAGTTTTCTTTGTAATATCATTCTTCTTCTAAAATCGTTTGTGGCAATGTCATTTTGTATTGCAGAAAATTATTATCTCGATGTTCGAATCGAAATTACAATTTCTACAAATTTAGGTCCAAAAAATTGTATGTATTTTTTTCCATTTTTTGTACGCAATTTGCGTACGCAAGACCAGTTAGTTTTATTCGAGAGGATAAAACACATTGAATCAAATATTTGTGATTGTGAAGTGAAACTTTTTTAGCTTCCTGCACAGCAAAAACAAGTCACATCACATACCTAATCAAGTTTTTGATTGATAAACCTACATTCCAAGGCACAAATTAAAAATAATAAAACTTTAAAATAAGTACGAAAAATAATCTCAAAATTAATCAAATTAGGTATTTAAAGATTTACCTAAATTTTTATGAGAGTCGTAATGCTGAAATTTTCTTCAATATTCACATAACTTTTTTTCACGAGAAAAACACATCGATCGAGGAACGAAAAAACACAAAATCGTACGAGATAAACTTCGAAGGAAAACTAAACGAATATAAATCGACGACACTTTTCACCACTCTCGTTCTAAAACTTTCAAAAATAAGAATATACCTAATTATACAAGTACAACAATCAAAAAAATATAACACCGGTGAAGCCCTACCCAGCGGAGGCGGATCGAATGATTTGTATGCAGTTGGTTCCCACCTCTTGCGCCATGCCACAGCTTCACCAACTCTGGACTGTAAAATCCCCCGAAGTTTTTACCTATACGTACTTTTATTTCATCAGAGTTAGATCTTTTTTTCGTATTTATGACATTATTTTGATAGAGTTTTTAAGGGAGGGTGGGGCAAAAAGGAACAGTTTTCACAGGTTTTGCAATATGGAATTCAACTTTAGAAGGAGATATAGACCACATTATCATTTATCAGCTAGCTCCATCCTTTGACTACAAATACAAACATGGTAACAAAAATAGATCAGTGTCAATTTTTCTTGTTCTAGCATAGATTACAATAAAGTCGAAAAATGTAATGACAAGTTCTTGCTACCAGCCTTGCAAGCTTGACTTCACTGAAGAATGGAAGTTCTGATTATTCCGGATGGAAAAAAATGCCTGATGGTAAATTTAAAGACTTGAAAATTCGGAATCGTATTGAAATAAAAAAAAATCACATTTTTTTGAATAAAAAAATAGGGGTTTTTCCCCTCAGAAAATTTTAATTTTTCAAGAGAAACAACCCTTTTACTTATTTCTAAGAAAAAAAATCTGTATTATTTTTAAGTCAAAAAAAAAAAGAAGAAATGAATCGTTTTTTTTAATAACCGCATAAGTCACATTTTTGACAAAATGCGTTTTTTGATGAAATGGGTTCCTTAGACGTAGCTACATCACATACTAATTTTTTTTATTTTTTACTCTCATAGAACAGCCTCCAGACGACACTAAAATTGTGTTTTTCATAAAACAGCATATTTCCAGCTTTTTTTAAAAATTCCTTTTTAAAAATCGAAAATTTCGAAGATACCCTCGAAAACCTAAAAATTAGACTAAATACATTAAATCTAAAATTAATAACATCAAAATGCAAATTCTTCTATAATGAGACCAACCTTTTAGGGCATAAAATAAACGGAGAAAAAATTCAAACTTTGGAAAAAAATGTAGAAAAAATAAAAAAATTCCCCATACCAAAAACTGTAAAAAAAAGTCAGAAGTTTTTTAGGCTTATGTGGATATTACAGAAAATTCATAAAATTTTTTGCAAAAATAGCTGCCCCATTAACGGACGAAACAAAAGGTGACCCAAAAGATAACAAACCTGTAAAATGGAACCAAAAATTGAATGAAAGTTTTGAAAAATTGAAAGAACTTCTTACCTCCCAACCTGTTTTAGGAATCTATAAAGAAGGGAGGGAAACATTCTTAGAAATCGACGGGTCAGCCATAGCAGTAGGAACGGTCCTTAGCCAGAAAAACGAAGAAAGGGAAAAACACCCTATTGCATATTTTTCCAAAAAATTATTACCCACACAAACAAAATACTCGGCGTATGACTTAGAATTGACAGCGCTCGTTGAATCTGTCACCCATTTTCGGAAATACCTCTATGGTATAAATTTTACAGTATCAACTGACCATGCAGCATTGACCCATTTTCGGAATTCCCATCAGCCAAACGCCAGAATGGCGAGAATGGTAACAAAACTCAGTGATACGTTCGATATTAGGCATATAAAGGGAAAGGAAAATGTGGTCCCCGATACACTATCCCGAACAGTTATTAATAGTACAGCCACTGAGGAAATGAACGAAAAAAATGAGAAAATTGAAGATAAAAAAGAATCCGAAAAAAATAAAGACACTGGTGAAAAAATTGAAATGAAAAATGAAGAAAATGAAAAAATAAATTTAGTGAAGTAGCAAAAGGATGATAAATTTTGCAAAGAAATAATACTTGCAAAAATGAAAAAATTAAAAGGTGGAAAACAATACGTGGAAAAAATTCATAAAAAAAAACAAGAAATTTTATTCTGGAAGATGGAGTGTTGAAATACAAAATAAACACAGCTCAAGGGCTGAAAAAACTACCCGTAATTCCAGAAAAAATTCAAAATAAAATTATTGAAAATTTCCACGATAAAGCTTTTGGAGGGGGACATTTCGGAATTTACAAAACCCTCGAAAAAATAAAATCTGAATATTACTTTGAAATAATGAGAAAACAAGTAGAAGAGTATGTGAAAACTTGTGAAATTTGTCAAAAAAAATTAAAAACAAAAAGGTCAACAGGAATTACGAAAAAAATTAAATAAAGAAACAATAATCCCCACATTAATTCTATGTAAAAAACTCGGAAACGAAGCAGAAATACACCAAATAGTACCTTTACAGTGGACAACCTTAGAGACAATGTCCTTTGATAATTTTTTGGTTGACGCAATAACATTCGATAATATTTCAAAAATCATAAATGAAAATTGGAAGGAAAATACACAAAATTTCAAAATAAAAACTTCTCACGAAAAATTTGAAACAAGATTGAAAAAAGTTGAATTAAAAATACCCGATTTCGCAAAAAATTCGAATTTTTGGGAAAATTTATTCGAATTATTCTGGAAAATCATGATTTCACTCATGGTAATTGTAAATTCCATTTCTTTGGCGTATCTTTTCATAATACGTTCAATAGAAAAAAGAACCCCAAAACCATTGCCCAGGCAAATATACAAATCCCAAAATGAGATGAATGGAGAATAAAATATGAACGAACTACGATAGAGAAAAATATATTTTTTTAGTACCTATAATATGTAAGAAAATATGTAAAATTTTTTTTTTTTTTAGAGGTATAAGGGTGTGAAATGAAAATTAGGTTATAAAAATATTACGAAAAATAATTATAAGATGATGTAAAAAATTAGGTATAGATTTACGAAAAATTAAGTAGGTACATAATTATAACTATAAGATTGTAAAAAGTAAAACATTTTAATTGAAAAAAATAAAAATAGTAAAAATAAAACGATGGAGAACAAACAAAAAATGAGAAATGAAAGTGCGAGGACGCACTTTACCCCAGGGGGGGGAGGGAAGTTTGTCACGAGTAAAAAGTACGTAAATTACGTATGTTCGAAATATGAAAATTCCCGTTGGAATAAAATCGCAGAATCGATGAATTTCTTCGACACGAGCTCGTCGAAATTCACCGTTACTTCGGCTGTGGAAAAATACACAGGGAAGAAATTATAATGACCAAATATGGTCATATCAATAAATTTCGTCACCTACGATTAGCGAAGCCACGAACATAAATTCAGTCGCTCGCTAACCGTCATTCCGGCTTTTTAAAAAGACCTAGTTGAAAAAGAATTGATATTGTTAAAATAATCCGAAACATCATTTTTAACGAATTGTTCTCTATCGTTCTTATTTTTCAAAAGAAAAATAATCGTGTTCTTTAAATTATTTACGTGTCGCATTAATTTACTTCTCGCAAATTTACTACGAAAAAGTGTTGAATTCTCTCACTCGGGTTTTTCCAAAGAAAAAATAAATTCGTCAAAAATCAGGAAAAATCAGTGAGAAGCGTTCCTCACAATGCCTACAACGCATAAAGTACATATTTTCAACTTAAAAAAAAAATAAATAGGTCTTTGTGTGAGAAACGTGATCATTTTTTATAAAACAGCATAACTCCAAAAACTTTGGAGCCCCCTGGAAGGGAAGATTTTCACCTCAAGAAAAAAACCGCGATGCCACGTTATACATGTTAGATAGGTTCATATTGTGATCCGGTCATATTTTGTATCAAATCATAATTTCACATGCTGTTAGTTTTTCTCATTTCCTGAAAAAAATGTACAATGTGACTTTATGCTGTTATTAAAAAAAAAACGATTCAAATACCTGCGAGGTAAAAAATTTGTTACTTTTTTATGAAAAAAAAACTTGGAATTCCGAAGAATACAAATTTCTATTTTTTTTTTTTTTTTTTTTTTTTTTGAAGTAAAAACTTTGTCAATTTGAAAAATTTAACTAATAATTTTTTCACTTCATTATAGTGAAAGAATCTCAAAATTTTCTCGAAGAAGAAATATTTCAACTTTTATCATAATATAATTAATCAACTTTTGTTTAACAAAAAATTATCCAAAAATATCTAAAAAAAAATTAACTTTGACGGGACAAAAAATTCTCTTCATTCAAAAAGTTATTAATTTTCTATTAAAAAAAAATCATTTGATTTTTTGGAGTAGGTGAAGATTTTTTTGAAATTACATTTTTTTAAATTATCATTTTTTGAGAACTTTTTTCATTTTTTATAAAATAAGAAAATATCTCAATTTTTCAGAATAATCTTTTTGCAATTTTTTTTTCATTAGGTAAAAAAATATAGGTAGATAGGTGCCTAATTTTTTAACAAAAAATTTATGAGAAAAACTTATTTAACTTACTTTTTTCAAAAAAGAAATAAAATAATAATAGGTACATTTTTTGAAGGAAAAACTTGTAATAGGTACGTTAATAAACAATCCTTAATTTTTTGAACGCCAAGGGAAAACATCTGAACCAGAAAAAACTTCGAAAAAATGAAAATAGGTACAAGAAATAACATAAGATCCGGTCGCAATAAGATGCCTGCAAAAAAACTATTTTTTAAAGGCCAATCATAATTAATTTCAGATGTTTTTCTAAATAAAAAAACAGCTCATAACTATCGATAGGTACATTAAAAATATATATATTTTAGAGAAAAAAATTGAAAAACATGTAATTATGATTTTTGCTGGCGTTTTTCAACAAATTGTTCGCTCATAACTTTTGATTGGAGTAAGATAGAAGGGTGGGAGTTTCACCATTAAAAAGGACAGTCTTTTTTCATCTAAAAAAATAATAATAACAGCTTGGTCAAAGTACAAATTTTTGACTTATCACAGAAAAATGAGAAAAATTGTCACTTTTTTACATGTTTTTCCAAATTTTGTTCAGTTATAAAAATTACCAACCCCAGGAAGAAAGTCTAGACAAAATTCCGCCAAAACGAAAAAAAAAAAATCGATTAGCATAACTCAGTCCCTGCACTCCAGAAATTAGTCAAACAGAGCTACATCGGCTCAACACAAGTTGCATAGTTGCTGGTGGGAAGGCTTTATTCCCAATCCAAGTATCAGATACATCCGTGCACATCTCTGCTACTCATGTAATTGAAGAAAATAAAATGTCTTAAAAACAGCTAGGTAAGCTACTCTAAACCCTTAAACGTGCATCCAAATGTGCCCAATATTATCAACAAGCGACGAGTATTTTCTCATTATCCTTAAATTGAAAATTTATTGCTTCACGGGTGAACTCATTCACGTATACGAGCTACAAACCAGTGAAAATACATATGTGGTAGGTAAGTAATAAGCATAAAGCTACAGCAGTGTTATTGGTTCGTGAATTTTTTCATGAGTAATTATTTTCAATACCTACCAGGCGATCGTATGCTCAATATAATTTCACTTATAGCACAGCTTTCTTTATTAGCATGTTTTATTACTTTGTACTTATTTTTTACTATATCCAAACGTATTAAAAATTTAAAGAAGCAGAAATGAAATAGTTGATGTATCGAATATTCCGAACTAATGACTTTTGGGACGTGGTGAAAATAATTTTCCGATCGATCATTAATGAAGAAAATACCGCTACCGGCTGAAATGTTGAGAGCAAATTTTATAGTTTGTAAAACTCGTAGAACTCATTACAGAGTAAAATGGTACTGCAACATGCAAAGATTATACCAGTCGGTACAAGAAATTACCACCTATAGTTACAACTTGTCCAAAGCTGAATCTGGCCCAGTTGGGCGGTCTCCTATTTCCAACCAACATTTTTATTGTTTGATGTTTTTATTTTAGTACAGGTTTATTAGACCTAAATATTTAACAGCACCTTTTTTCATAGTCTGGCTCAGAACACCTTACTATTTGACATATAAAAAGTCCGCACGAATTCGAGCTACTGAATTCCTTTCTTGAGGGTGAGACATTATTTTTTTTTTTTAAATTGAAAAAAATAGATTAAAAATTGAGAAAAAAATTTTGTAATTAAAATGGGTTTAACATACACAGTTTCGTCTAAAAAGACAATTTACGACATTTCCCATCTTTACCTTCATTTTCAGGAAACATCATTTTCCTCATTTTTTTCAATTTTTCGTAGTTTTTGAAAAATTCTCAAGAGTACGAAAAATATGAAAAATTGCTGTAAATTATCTTTTTATGCAAAACTGTGTATGTAGAACCCATTTTAATTTCATTTTTTTTTTACAATTTTTAATCTATTTTTTTCATTTTTTTTTTAAAAACGTAAAATTTGACATTTTTTTATAATACCTAAATGCGATGATCTGATGAATTCTGGATTTTTTTTCAAAAAATATTAATAACGATGATAATATTACTTGCCAACCAAAGGCATAAAACCCATTCTGTAACATTCTGGAATTTTTTGCAAATTTTCCGATGTGTCCAAAATCAACCCAGTGCCCAGAATAACCCCCTAAAGTAAATATCCAACATTACGTATACACGTAATAATTATGTACTCGTAAATGTGTAGTAAAATAAATGATTTTTCATTACCTATTGCTGATTATTCGATGTTATTATCACTACTTACTCGAGACAATGACGAAATAGTTCGATTTTTATCGTATTTTTTGCAGTTCTGGAGTTGTACTAATTTTTTTATTGTAAGTACCGAGTTGCTACAAACAAATGAATGAAGATTATCGAATAATTTTGTTTAATTACCAAGTAGAAATATTTTACCTTCCAAGAACAGAGGAATTTTTTTATTCTAATATAAATAGTTACTTGAGTTTTTTTTTTTTTTTTTTTTTTTTATTCAAGAAAATTGAATGATTTTTTCTCGAAACACTTAATATAAAAATAAAAATTCCAATCCGAAGAAATTAAGTTTTTTTTAATCTCAGAAGTAGTTGAGAAGTATTTTAATGCAAAAAAAAAAAAAAGACCAAAAATTGCATTTTTTCCTTCAAATTTACTTACTTTTACTCGAAAAAATAAAATAGTTTCTATTTCTTTCGGGAAAAAAAAAAAATAATAAAAACTGAACTTTTCTTCTCCAAAAAACTGAGAAATTTTTCAAATATTGAATCAATTTTTCTTACGATTAAATAAAAATTTCGTATTTTCTGCTGATTTATCTAAAAAACAAATCAAAAAAATTATACTTAAAAAAAATTAAATGACGTCCTAAATTAAAAAATGTATTGTTCTAAATTTTTTTAAATTATTGCGAAGGCTTAAAGTAAACTATGAAAAATTTATTCACGGTTAAGAAGATTCTATCAAGTTGAAAAAATTATCTAACAACGAAGAATAATTTCGAAGATGCTTAATATTAATTTTGAAAAAGATAAATCAATAATGTTCTACGAATTCTCAGACATTAATAAAATCTTAATAAATAATGAAATATTTATCGCTAATATACTAAAGGAAAAAAACTTGATATTTTCCATACAGGATCTAAACGCTGTACAGTCAATTACGAAGATATTCGATTATGGTACTTTTTTAAGTAGGTATATAATTTCAAAATCCAAAATGAAACTGATAAGTTATCCTATTCAACTTTTGATATTGCAGAGCTCACAATATAATCTGCTATAAAAACTTTTCACCTGGTCTGCGTTCAGTTTAGGTTTGAAATAGGCTGCACCTTGCAACTTACTTTAACTGAACGTATTGCTTTGTATTCCACCTCAGTTGATGTGCGTGTAAGTGTATTCAACATGATGTACAGAACGTATTTTATGCTGTTATAATTTCACTTTTCGTCTTCACCAAAAATGGTAAGTTTATTATATTATAAGTTTTTCTCTGACGTGATTTTTTTTTAAAATCAAAGTAACACTTCATCGTAGAAAAATATTTAAAAAAATTTGTAGCTCAAAAAATTAGAAAATTAATATTATTTTTAAGAAAAGTCAGAGCTCAAAAAACTGATTGCCTTCACTACCTCCTACTAATTATTCTAAAATTATATTAAAAATATCTATTCACGTTACTAGGGAGGTAAAGTGCTAGTTTATATACCTCTCGCTGATCTTTCGGTAAAATAAAGAAGCCTTTTTCTCCCTCGTAACGTAAAATATATTATTCAACTTGGGAGATAAACTACTATTACATAAATTAATTTATTAACGGTTTTTTTATCTCTACTCCTGTAGGTGAATAATACTTAGCGATCCATTTCATTTGTTTTACATTAAGATCAAAAACCAAACCGACTGCGACAACAGTTTTATTATTGTCGAAGAATGGTTTCAAATAGCGATTATCTTCGATCTGTTTGAAGGCATATTTAGGTTCGACGAATCCTTTTTCCTTATTCATCTTCATTTCGATGATGTAATCAACTGTTGATCTTCTGATTACCACATCGATACTTCCCCCGTTCGTTTGGTATTCTGAATACGATTGAATGCCAATTGCTGTTAGAAAATCGTGAAAATTGCTGTGAAATATTTTCTCGTCTCGCTGATTTGGGGATGGTATAAGTTGCATGGAATGGTACTAAAAATTGTGTTCAATTTATTGAAAAATGTTTCTAAATCTAAATCATCAAGATATCTATGCATCTTTTGTAACTCCGAATAGAATTCATTTTCTTCCCACTTCATTCCAACTCGAATCAAAATCTGTAGAAAACCAGTTTATACTTCCTCATTTGTATATTGAAGAGTATACAATTTTGTTTCGGCATTATACTTCGAAATTGTTAGATATCCAGTTTGGAACAATAATGAAACAACATCAATGGATTGAATATCAATATCAAACGCGAGTGAAAGTTCGTCTTCCAGTACATCTATGGTCCTTCTTGTAAGTATCAAATCCAGAACTTCGTCAGTCGAGTTGTAACATTCAATCACATCTTTTACGAGTTGTGAGGTTGCCGTGGAAATCGAGAAATTGGCTGCTTTGCGACGATGAAGATAGTTTAAAACTGACTCTGGATTGAAAACGGAACGTTCCGGGGCTGTATTTTTTGAAAAATGGTATCCATCGTACATACGTTCCATTTCATTCATCACTGCAGTATCGTTCCATTTTTGCTTATAATTCGTTCATACGTTCGCTATATTTTCAATTTGGTGGTGGAAGTTGTTGATGATTTCATTTTTGGTGGAACCCAGCATGGTATCGTAATTTTCAAAAAGTCTGATATCCGTCAGATGATTGGCTCCAGAAAAGAACGAATTCAACGAAAATCTGGTTACTCCAGTCACAAAAGTAAACCCGACATATCGGCATGAAGCTTTAAGAACAGTGAAAAATGTTCTGATTGTTTCTAAATTGTGTTCGGCTAGTTTTGGATCATCGAGATGATTCACTACTGGGTGATCATATTCGTCTATTAATACTGCTACATTCGGAGTGTTTTTGGAAATTTTATCAGATAGTTGTTCTAGTAAAGATTTCAAAATGGAGCTCAAGGTCCCACTTTTATCCACTGAAATTTCGTTTTTTTCGGCTTCCGTTAGTAGTTTGCAAATTAATTCTTGCTTAAGAACTTCGATTTTATCAGATTTGAATTTAGAAAAGTCAAAAGACAAAACGTGGTACTTTTCCAAGTGTAATTTGTCTTCGCGATGTCGGTATCTTCAAAAAGGGCCTTATTGCCTTTTAATACCTCACCCATCGTGTCCAGAAGCAAAGACTTCCCAAATCTTCTGGGTCGACACATAAAATAATAATGGAGGTGTTCCGCATATTATATTAATCGGTAGATAAAAAGAGTTTTATCCACATAAGTAATATTTTCGCGGAAAATTGTTTTGATGGTATTGGCACCTGAAGAAATGTGTTTCTTGGGAGATTCATTACTGGCCTACAAAGATAAAAACAAAACATTGAACTATTTTTTTTTTATAATTCCAGTACCCGCCGCATCCCGCACCAAGTATCATTATTCGCCATGAATTTTGTTCAAAACATCGAAACAGAAGCTTCATATTTCTGCGAAGATTCAACATTTTTTCTTCTTTTTTTTCGTATTTCGCGTTGTCAGAGTAATGTCCGCTCGCGACTTATAAGATTTTTCTCATCGGACCATTCTAACATGGGACATGGCAGAAGTGCCAGGAACCGATTCAAATGAAAACTTGTTTAAATAGTTGTACTACTCGAGTAGGTAAGTTACAAAACCAAAATTATAGGCGCCCATTTCCATTAGAAAATTTTTTATGAATTTTTGAAACTTGAAATTTTGAGGAAATCAAAAAATTTCAAAAAATCAAAAATTCAAAAAATCATTTCAAAAATTGTTTAAATTGTTGTACTGCTCGAGTAAGTTACAAAACTAAAATTATAAGTGCCCATTTCCATTAGAAATTTTTTTATGAATTTTTGAAATTCAAGATCTTGAAATAAAAAAATTTCAAAAAATCGAAAATTTAAAAAATCATTTAAAAAAATTTTTCAGCACACCAACGGATAGAACTTTAAAAACCAACAAAATTTATTATTACATATTTTTGCCCATCTCTGAAATTTAAGGGGCTAGAGAGAAAATTGTTATTTTAATTCAATCGAAAAATTATTAAAAATGATTTCCTTGAATTTATGGTGATGTGTATCCTTTTCGTATGTTACGCACAGTGCCTACGAAAGGGTGGTATGCAATTTTTCGAACACATAACTAAACTCGTGCCAACTGAAAGAAAGGAACAAAGAAAGGATACGCATTATTATAAAATCAAGGAAATATTTTTAATGTTTCTTTTGAATTGTTTTGAGTGAATTACAATAAATCCCCCCCCCCCCCCCCCACTATCCCCTTCAATTTTAGAGATAGGCAAAAACATGTAATAATGAAATTTGTTTGTTTTTTCATGTTCTATCCGATAGTGCGCAAAGAAAATTTTTGAAATTTTTGATTTTTTGAAATTTTTTAATTTCCTCAAAATTTCAAGTTTCAAAAATTCATAAAAAAATTTCTAATGGAAACGGGCAACTATAATTTTGGTTTTGTAACTTACTCGAGTAGTACAACAAATTAAACATGTTTTCATTTCAATCGGTTCCTGGCACTTCTGACATATACCATGTAAGTTGCGGAAATAATTCAGCCAAAAATCATCTCTACATTTCAATTTTTCCCCATAAATAAACACCTTTTTTTCAAAATTTTGAAAAGTCGCGTGTTAGTGAAGCTTTCATAAAACATACGTATATCAAAATTTCACAACATTCCGTTGAAAATTCGCCGAAATACGGCGATTCCAAGTTCATCATAAATATAATAGATAGTTGATAGAATTTTTTAAAGAAAAACTTACTGTTTTTATTGAAGAGTACACTAAAATTAACACCATACAATACGTTTTATACATCATGTTGAATACACTAACACCAACTGAGATAGAATGGCAAGTGAAAAAATTTTGTAGCAGATTATACAGATGTGAGCTAAGCAATATCAAAAGTTGAATACGATAACGTATCAGTTTCATTTTAGATTTTGAAATATAATTAAGGAAGTAATCGAATAAGTATATTTGCAATTAACTGTACATCATTTAGATCCTGAATAGAAAATTTTAGGCAGAGAAAAAAGAAACTTTTCCACAGAAATTTTAAAAAATATCTTAAAAGATTTTTTGGATATTTTTTTATTCCAAAAAAATTTCTTCCTCCGAAAAATTTCTACTCCAGAAGATTTGAGATTTTTCTCTATTTCAAAAAAAATTGAGTACCTAATTTTTTTTGTTCCAAAACAATTTTTAAAATCTTTGAACCAAAAAATTAGTTTTTAATTTTTTTAATTCCAAAAAAAAAATAAAAATAAAATAAAATAGACACCTTCCTCCCAAAAAAATTGAAATATTTAGTCAGAAAATTGAAAAAAAATTGAAATTTCATACTCAGGAGTTCGAAAAGTATTTTTACTTCAAAATAATTCAATTCCAAAACGATAAAACCCAGATTTTTGATTTTAGAGAAATGAAAATTTTCTCGCGAAAGTTTGAAAAATATTTTTTAATTCAAAAAATTGAGGGTTTTTTTAAACGCCTTTTACAGCAACTATAGTAACTACCAACGCTGAGGCGTAAAAATGTGTTTTATTCCAAAACAATTTTTAAAGTTTTTGTACCAAAAAATTCATTTTTTTTTTATTCCAGAAAATTCTTTTTTTTCATTCCAAAAAAAGGGTATTTTTTCCAAAAAAATAGATATTTCCCTCCCCTCCCTCTCGAAAAAAAAAAATCTTCAATAAAATTAATTTTCTTTTTGTTTTTTTTGTTTTTTTTTTGAGAAAATGCAACAAATTGAAAAAATTTTACTTTTTAAGCGAATTTGTAATTTTTTCCGGGTAATATTATCAAAAATTCATGACTTTTCTTGACCTAGTGATTTTTTTGAAAAATTCATGATTTTTCCATGACTTTCGTTTCATGACCCATTTTCAAATTTCATGACTTTTAGACACCATGGGTAAGAGGGCCAACACACTCCCGAGCCGAATTTCGAATTTATTTCAAATTTCTGATTTTGTGATGGTAAAAATGAGTTTTTACTATTTTCTCGATGGCTCGTCAAGAACCATCGTGATTGAACTCTAATCAAGTTCATATCTTGCTAATAAATTATTATTACCTACTTGAAAGAGAAATTTTTCAAAGCAAGAAGTTAGCTCGAATATCGCGTGATTCTGATTAATAACTATCTCCAGATCGAGGGTATTTCAACCCTATCAAAAAATGAAATTACTTTGAAGATGAAAATTCTAATGTATGGTAGATCCTTTTAGTAGGTATATTAAAATATTCACGTCGTTGACGATCCAAGATGGATTCCTAGGAATTTCCCAAAGCAGTGGAACAGAGCCAGATTTAGGAATTAGAGTGGGAGACATTTTTGCTTTTCATTTTCAAAAGTAATATATAAATCATATTTTTAGAACGATCAAGCCGCTCTGGTTAGAAAACTATGCGTAACATACTTCTTCAGAATTCGAATTGATGAACTACAGTGGTTAATAATCGAAGATGAAGAAGTACGAGTAAAACAAGAACTTAGAAAATTTGATCGGAACCGCGATTCAAATACCCACCAGCTGCTACTTTCAGCTGGCCGAGATTCTTATATGTGTATAGCACACGCTATCGAGCATGGTTACATATACATATAGCCATTGTAAAAGTCATTGCAAATGCGAATATAGAACGCGACAATATTGTGAAAGAAAAAAAATCGAAATTTTCAATGAAAAAATATGCATTTTCTGTATAGGTACAGATAGTCAGCAATCACTAATCACGATGAATTATAGTTAAAGCGTTGACTAAATTGATTATCAATTTTTGAAGTTCCAAATTAAGTATTAGGTTCTTCATAGGAAATTTGCATTCTTGAAATGCTCCCAATTTTTAAGTAAGTACCTATCCATACTTCAATTTATAATATCCATGTTGAATTTTCAAAAAAATCATTTTTTGAAATGTCCAGCTGAGTTATTCAAGTTTTTGAACTTTAAAAATAAAATTATTTGCTTTGAAAATTTTTCAATTGTAAACAAAATTGTTAATTTTTTTTTATTTCAAATTTTTGAATTATTTAGCTTTTTTGAAGTTTTTTCAATTGTAAACAAAATTGTTAATTTTTTTTTATTTCAAATTTTTGAATTATTTTGCTTTTTTGAAGTTTTTATTTACCAAACAGTTTTTAAATTTTTATAAATTTCAATTTATGAACAATTTTTAATTTTTTTAAATTTTGATTTCAAAAACGTTCAGGCTTAAAAGAAACTACAATTTTCAAATTATTAATTTTCAATTTTCAAAAATTTTGACTCCTAAAGAATTTTCAATTTCTTATAACTTTCCAATGTTTGAAAAATAGTTGTTTCTAAAAACATGATTTATCGAATAAAAAATTCCATATTTATACAAATTATAATGACTCAAAAATCATAGGTTGAAAAAATCAAGTTTTGTATGGTTTGCCAAATAGTACCTAGGTATAGGTACAAATTTTTTTTTTTTGAGAAGTCTTTATTTTCCAAAAAAAAATCAGTATTAAAATTTGGAAAAATTTTTAACTTTTCAAAATTTTCAAATTTTTAAACTTTGTCTTTATTACCTATTTTTTTAAAAAATCGATAACTTTTGAAAACTTTCAAGCTCACGAGTTGAAACAATTTACACTTATTTAGTTTTTGAGGCGTTTTGAAATTGTATAAAGTAATATAAATAATTTTCAATTTTCAAACGTTGTTCTTGAATACTTCGGTTCGGTGATTATTTATTTTTTTTTTAAATAAAAAAATTGCTAAATTCTCATTTATCTACAAAAAATATAGATATAGTGAGAAGAATTCTTTTATATCCTTCGACGACGTAACGACGTCTAACTCTTCTGAATAATTTTTAAATTTTTCTAAGAGGAAATTTCGATTTTTTTGAGAAAAAAATCGTTCATTTGTAGAGAAAAGAATCTTTTGATTGCTTCAAAAAAATCTCACCTCTTACCAACTCCTACTTTAGATTAATTTGTCGCAATAGTTTCGCATTCTAATTTCCCTCCCACGAATTCGAACCGTCAAAAATTCGAAATCCAAGCTAAATTGGCATTATCGCCCATTACGACGCGACAATCGAAGAATACCAATCGACTGGTAAATCAACGATCCCAAATAATTTTCATAACCATAAGTACTTCTATGTTCAAAAACTAACCTGGTGGGAGCGACTCAGTTATGAAACAATCCTAATAAGAGTTTCCAATACCGAACGATCCAATTCGACGCTAATAAATGGTACTTCTTGAATATCTTGCACCTATTCGAAAGGCAAAAAAACAACCAAAAAAAATTAATACAATACTCGTTGCTGTTTTATTAAATACTTTTTTTTTAATCGTATAGGTATAGTACAATATACAAAAGGAAAAAAATACTGGTTTTTTGTCGTCAAAATAAATACACGTACGATAAACTTAACGTATACTACATAGTATGTCTATAAACATGTAAAAAAAAAAAAACATAATTAATAACGATATGGTATACCGTATTATATAAGAAAGGGGAAAATATATATAAGAAGAATGTCAAGAAATAAATAAAGAAGAGAACAGTAATTGAGCAACGTAAAATTTGTGATGCTACCTTGTTCGTCAAAAAACATTGGGAATGGGAATAGAAAACCAAACAGAGATCTAATGGTTTCGTCAAAGGAATGTATCAGTTAATACTGAATAAAATGGAATGTCTTTAGTCAACATTCGTCTAACCCATATAGTCATAAATCACAGCACGAACATTTTATTTACGTTTAGAAAAAAAAAAGCTTACACACACACCTTCCTCTACGATCATTTTTTTTAAAGCTTTCATACATTACACATATTTATTTGTACGTCAACGTTTAAATAAATAAATTGTACAGTTCTTTTAATCGAAATGAAAAATAAATACCATCAGGATACCAACGTAACGTACGTAGATACACGTACCATATACGTTTGATTTTTTTTCTCGCAATTTTAAATATCCAGGTTATTTATACTCAGTTCATTATGTACATTTCAATTAATTCATCGTATGATAAAAAAAAACTTACTAAAAAAAAGAAGTTCAACTTCCGATCGTTACCATTTTCTGAATATTCTCTCTCGTTCATCAAACCTATACATAGATACATATCAGCACCATACCAATTCAACCCCCTCCCCCCACAGCTGCATTTCTAGCTTCGGTAATAATATGTATTCTAGATACTGGTAAATCATAATTAATAATGGCACCTATTTAAGGTTCAAAATATCATAATGTAAAATTCTCGATTCAGTTTTAAAAAATTAATAAAATCACCTCCTCGAATTCATCTCGAAATTATTAAAATAAAATATAGTTCGTAATAAATATGTAAAACGATTAATCACAAGAGAAAAAAAAGTAGTAATAAAATAATCATAAAAGTACAAAATATAAAATAAAAATTCGTAAAAAAAAAGAAGAAGAAATAGTACGTTTATATACAACTTAATTTTAAAAATTAAGTTTGAGCTTTTAAAATCTTATTAATTAAACTTTGGTCCCTAATGTGTTACTGGTATAATGATGATGATTGTCCCTTATTGTAACCTGCGTTACGTACGGCCCTTGCGTTTTAGGTAATGGACGGATATTTGAATACAAAGGAGGCGAGTTGTAGAAGAATTGCGTTTGGGGAGGCGAAAACTGGATCGGATAGGGGACGTTGGAGTTTTGGTAAATCGGATAAGAGCGTTGTTCGCAGTTTCTGATTCTTGTCGATCCTATAATAATAAACGTAGACGATATAATTTTTTTTTTTTAGTTTTTATTAGTATTTAAAAAAAAGAAAATTACGAAAAAAGAAATGAAAAAAACTCTGATTTGAGGAATCAGAGTAAGCAAGAAGTTATAAATTATTATTAAAAAACTTTAAGCGTGTAAAATGTCAATTTTAAGAGTGATTTAAACAGCAATGAAAACATGAAATTATAAGTGTGATGCGATAAGCAAAAAAGCTAGCAATATTAATTATTTATATTTAGTGATAATGAGTTAATGAAATATGAAATTAAACTGTCACCATAAAAAAAACTTTTTTCAGAGATAAAACTAATAGGTTTTAAATTGAGGCTAATTTCAATACGGAAAATTCTCATGCGTAGGTAATTTATGCAATTAGTATAAAATAATTCAGTGATAGATCTACGAAAAAATATGGGAAAAAAAGTATAAAAATGCAGAAAATTGAAGAAGAAAAAAATTGAAATTCGAGATTTATTATAGCTTATGTCTTGAACTCAACCATTTCTTCCCTCCTTTCTTCCTCACTCCAAAAATAATTCTAAAAATCCACGAAAAATTAACAAAAAAAAAAAAAAAGAATAAATGCAGAAAATTTTCAAAAAAATCAAAAATTTTGAAATTAGAGATTTATTGGAGTTTATTTCTTGAACTCAATCCCTTCTCTCACCCTCCTCTTTCTTTCCCTCTCTCGGAAAGTAATCTAAAATCAGTACCAGACTTAATTTCAGTTTTTATTAGCGGTATCCTTATCTCCTTTTATTTTTGTATCTTCGAGAGTAAATCAAAATTGCATACAGGGTGTCCCATTTACAAAATCGACCGTTTTGAAAATGGAAAATTCCTACAAAAACATTGATAGAAATTGTGTATGTTCTGAATAAAAAAAAATATGTGACCGCTCCTCCCCCAAAAAAAATGATCGACTCATTAAATGAGTCACCCTGTATACAGATTTTTGTATGTATATCAACTTCAATCTATCCCATTTCTTGGTTCGGGAATTCTTAATTCGATTTTTTTTGGCAACAGTGATTGAACCGATCACAAAAATGACGAATAGATAATCACCACTTTTGATGAGATGAAGACAATTTTTTTGAGTAATACCCAAATATCTACTAAATTTTGAGAAATTGAATACCTAGTTCTTTCATTTCTTACATTCGTTTAGAAGATTTTTTTTAAATCAAAGATTATGCAATCACTTATTTTGTGATTAGGTATTCAAAAATTAAAAATTAAAAAAAAAGTTCAGTATCCACAGTTCCACACTAATAGATTTTTATACAGAAAATTTTTCAAGAAAATTATTTTTTCAGACGATCTGTAGGGAAATAAACATTCCAAAACTTTTAAAAAAATGTCAAAAAAATCAATCAATTTTTTTTGTACCAAGGTAATTCTCAAAACATTTTTCAAGAAAATAATTTTTTTCAATGTTATTTTTTCAGACAATTTGTAAAAAAAAATCAACGAAAACTTTCTCAAAATAATTTTTTAGGATTTTTTTTTCTCTTACGATTTGCTAAAAATGTCAAAAAATCGTTTTTCCATCATCAAAAGAATTTTTTCGATGTTATTTTTTCAAACCTAATTACCTACGATTTATTTTAAAAATATTTTTCTTGTAGGTACCTATTAAAAAAAAAAAATCGTTTTTTTTTTTTGTCAATTGAAATATTTTTTCAACGAGAACTTTCCACAAAGTAGGTACTCGTAAGTATTTTATCATGTTATTTTTTTGACGATTTGTTTGAACATACTTATTATTTTTTGGGAATTTTTTTTTGAATTTGTTATTTTCAAGAAAAAATTTTCAAAATAATTTTTCAATTAGGATTTTTAAATAACTGAGGGCTTTTTTGCAAAAAAAAATTTTAAGGTAATTTTCCCATCAATTTTTTCTCTTTTTTTTTGAAAAAAATTTCTGAATTTTTAAATTAAAATTTTCATAAAATAACATGCAAAACATTAAAATGTCCTTCACACGTGAATCTAATCTCTTTCTCCATCCCTTTTGCTACGATACTTTTCAAATACCACGTAATCCATCTCAATGGATTTTATCGGCCACGTATCTCGCTCATAAAACATTGCTCTCTTCAGTTCATTTATCGTTTTAACTTAGACCTCGAAACGATACTCAAATACAGCATGTATTAATAAAGTACAGAACAGCAACCCGAAATTTTACATTATCGACTTGTAAACAAGCCATAAACCAACCATTGTTACAATTCCAATCCCAACACAACGTTCTAAGTCGACACAACAACGACTCAATTATCAAGATCAATTCTTTAAATCAACGCCAACGTACTAACTATATACATACATACATTACTTTACATCATAACTAATTTCACATCCAATCCTTCACCATTGGATTTAGATAAAGTTGAATGAAACTTTTGACAATACAGCTAAACACCAAGATGCCAAAAGTCTTCAACTTTCAGAATGAAAAGCAACTCAATAAAGCCAACAGCGGTGCTTGAAATATTCTAAGTACTCCTAATCGAATCAACCTAATCAAAAAATAAACAGATATCTTACCGTATACAGACGAAGGGAAGAACTCGCTCCGGACAGAGGTCGGATTCATGTTCGTATCCAAAAACTGAGGTCGTAACGATAACGCGCCTTGATTCTGCATCATCGTTTGGACGCTTTCGTATTCGTAGAAATTCGACACCGGCCGTTGGGACAATTCTCTGTTATCACGTCTCTGAGAATGATAATGCTGTTGCTTTCGACTGTGGAATTAATTATTGATTAGTATACTGGGCGATATTAAAACCGTCTCTATAAGGATCGAACTATGCCGCTGAACTTACTTTAAATGTTGCTGAATTTCTTCATAATTAACATAATGACTATAACGATTTGATTCCTGTGGTTGGGAATACCTTCCGCTAGCTCGGTTCGCCGAATTGATCGTCGGTTCCATGCCCGGAATACGAATACTCTGTTGATGAAATTAGACGATAAGAAATCGAGCATTTTTACCAATTTTTGTATTTTTGTATTTTTTTTCAAATCCATTACCTGTCTCAAAACACCATTGTAAAATTCTTCTTTGGTTTCGGGAGGGAATAAACTTCTACGATCTACGTATTTGTTACATTGCTGCGGCACCCTAAGCTGGGGCGGAGGTTGCATTCTTCCGTTAGTCATGGGAATATAATTATTATTGATATTTATATTATTGGCTTGTATGTATTGCGCAGGATTCGCATGCGATCTCGATAACGTCATGGCATTATTTGGCTGGTGTTGTTGTTGCAGCTGTTGCTGTTGTTGTTGTTGTTGCTGCTGTTGCTGCTGTTGCTGATGTTGCTGCTGTTGTTGCTGTAATTGAACGTACATATGTTCGTTTAGTGTATTACGACTACGAGTTAATTAGAGGCACGGATGGGCGAATAGGAAGGGTGAAAGGAAGGAAGGAAATTGATAGTCGGTGCGACTGTATAAATAGCTACCTGTTGCATATCGAATTGACGTTGTATTAGTAATTTATAATGCTCTTGAATACGTTGCTGTTCGTCTCGAGCCGCTTTAATGGCGCGTTCTTTTTCTTCATCTTCGGCACTCTTGGTGCTAATGCCGAGATGAGAAGATGGACTGCGTTCTTCCAATACTGCTGGCTTCCTATGTCTGCCAAATCTATAATTCCAAAGGGTGATAGAGGTTAATATAAAAATTGCGTAGGGTATGGTAGAAACGAGTTGATCACTGCAAAGCTGGTTATTTTTTGGCATCATCAAAAAATTTACGAAGTCCAATACTACACATACACTTGATATTCAAAATTGGAGGAGAGGAAGGGGTCCAATCGAAATTTTTGTAATTACCATAATCATTTCCAAGACTTCAAGCTACAACTTTTGTTTGAAATTTTTTTCAATTGGACCTCTACCTCCACCTATTTTTAATAAAATAAGTATCTAAGTCATAGTAAGCGAAATTGGAGGGAAGGGAAGGGCCCAATCTAATATTTTATAATAACTAAAATTATTTCTAGGACCTCTCAATCTACAACTTTTGTTTGGAAAATTTTTCAATTGGGCCCCTTCACCAACTTTGCAAAAGTATCTACCTGATGTTACGTAAAATAGGAGGAGAGGGAGGGATCCAATCGAAATTTTTATAATAACCAAAATTATTTTTAGGATCTCAATCTACAACTTTTATTTGAAAATTTTTTCAATTGATCCCTTCCTCCATCACTTTTCTAATTTATAATCAATATTTTCGGAGTTTTATGCGAAATCGGTGGGGAAGGAGGGGTCCAATTGAAAAAATTTTCAAACAAAAGTTGTAGCTTGAAGTACTGGAAATAATTTTGGTTATTACAAAAATTTCGATCGGACCCCTCCTTCCCCTCCAATTTTGAATATCAAGTATCTATGTAACATTGAACTTGGTAAATTTTAATCAGTACTGCGGAAAAAGCACTCGTTGGTAGAATAAGAGGATGCTTCAACGAACCTGAACATGGAGCCTAATCCTCTCAAAAAGCTAGATTTTTTCTTATGCCCGTTCTGCTGTTGCTTCATTAATTTACAGTCGAGCTGCGAATTTAGGGAAGACTGCCTTGGAGGGAAATTGCATCCGTCGTCTTCGGGTACTGGTTCCATTACATGATGCGATGGAGCTTCGTAACTTCGATCGACGGCTGCTCTAAAGCTTTCGTTGCATCCTCTGCCTCTGATCACCTTAACTGGGATTTGCGTTCTTCTGTAAACGCCATCTTCGGCCATTTGGATCTAATAAATGAACTAAAATTAGTAACTTTGTTGAGAATGATTGCTTGGAGGAAACGAGTCGAGTACCTCTTGGACCATGGTTTGTAACGATTCTAAACTGGAAGACTTTTTCATTCCTAACGAAGGGCCTAGTTGATTCTTAGCTAACATTTCGTTTCCTAAAATCAAATCATGTGTAAAATTAGACGCTCGAGACGTGATAAAAAGACAACAAATCGAATCAATTGTCAACTTACGGTCTGATCTTGGAATACTTTCGGTAGAATTCACCTTAACGACTCCGATAGTTGATCCTAGAAATGAAAAAAATCAAAAGATTATAAAATATGATAATTTCTCTTCGAATTAAAAAGTCGGTGCTTCAATTACTTCTATTTTCTTTTTTAATCTTTTCTCTCTCATCTCTCAGCTTCTTATTTCGTTGATATGTGTCAGTACTTTTGGCATCCAAGGTAGCGTGTCTCTTCTCCGACATACTTTGTCGTCCAAATGCATCTCTGTAGAACCCTCCACCTTCGTCTAAGGATAATCTAAAAATTGTAAGTTCGTATTAGAATTTTTACGAAAATTCAACTCTACAATCTGAGCCAATAAATCAGTAATTTTGGGACAAAATGTCAAAATCTGATACTTACTGGCTAGCATACGTAACATCTGTGGTCTGTGTACTGGTAGTAGACCCTCTTTTCTGGCCACTAGCCAAGACTGGTACTTCGACGCTAGTTTCGCTACTAGGACTGTAAGGAGGATCCTCTTCAATAATAACTAAATCACCGGGCGATTGATTAACTGTAGGACTAGTCAATTTATCATTATCTTTACCCATCATCATCATGGAAGTCTGATGAGTAGCCTGAAAAAATACATAAATCAGTCGTGTCATTAGTTTATGAAAACCTCTCATATGCTTTCCGTTTCCTTCGTAAAAAAGATATGTACTCACTCTATAATAGCTTTCATTTCGTAATGCGTTATTACTGGGTAGCTGGCCAGTTAACCTATCGAGGACTGGATTTCTCGAAGACATGATATCTGGATTAGGTTTAGACTGGGAAGATTTGGACATTGGTGGTAAAAATATAACCGTATTATCGGATTGTTCGCTATTGCCGGAATTATCAGTGCTGGTAGGTGCGGTATTGTCATTATCCGGCGACCGCCCGTAACAATCTCCATTGCTGGACGAATCGTTTAACAGACTAGAAGAAGAATTACGTCTATGATGGTGCTGTTGTTGTTGGTGGTGGTGCTGACGCTGCGACGAAATATTCGCAACAGAATTTTTTCGATTCGACGAAGTCGCAGATGTCGAGTTATGCATCATGGTGTTTGGTTTACAGATATCTGAATGTATGGCACGTTGTTTGGAAATATTAGTGTGGCCATTGATGCTGATATTGCCACCGCTGCTGTTGCCACCACCTCCGGCGTCAACTTCGTTGATACCCTGCTGTAGCAGAAATTGGTCGTTAGATAAAATTTGAAATAATGAATTTAGGTGGTTTTTCAGGTGAAATGTTTCACTCTCTACCTCGGGTGGTTTATTGTTGGTGATGTCTTCTTGACGTGAAACTACTATTTTCACTTTTCCATGCATCGGTACATTACGTAATTCGGTCACAGCGTCTGCTTGGGTTTTACCCGTAAGATCTACTCCATTTACTGATAATAATCTGTCACCGCATCGTAATCGACCGTCTTCGACGGCAGCACCCTGAAATAAAAATGAAAAAATTAAAATTTTTATTCAATGCAATCATACAAAATTATTTTTACGAGTAACGCCTACACTGAGAATGTTTATACTTTATAATATGTATAGAAGGTATTTTTTTTTTTTGGAAAAATATTATCAGAATAAAATTTTTTCAACAATTTTTTGATAATATTTTTAAAAAGTGAACTTTGATAATTTTTTGAGAGACTTTTAAAAAATAGTGAGTAGGTAATTTTTGCCAGATTTTTATTGAGAAAATATTTTTTCAACTGAAAAATTTCTTTTCAATTTTGAAGAGATTTTTTCTATAATTTGCTTTTTCCAAAAAAAAAATAATATTGAAAAAATAGCACGTTTATCTGCAGAGAATTTACAATCATTTTTTAAAATTCTTTTTTTTTTCAGGTAGAATTTTTTAGAGTCGCTTTTATTCATTGTGATTTTTTAATTGCCATTTTTACATTTTTTTAAAAAGTGAAGCATCAATTTTTTAGCAATTTTTTTGAATTTGTAAAAAAAGTATCATTAATTTTTAGATAAAAAAAAAATTATTGAATTCTTCAATCATTTTTCTTTTACAATTTTCTTACAAGTGAACTGATGAATTTTTTATTTTGAAAGTGAACTTTTTTTTTTTGAAAATTCTTACCATCGTTTTTTTTAATGACCAAAAGGGTCTTCTTAAACAATTTATTTAATTTTTGAAGATTTTCTAAATAACTTTTCTCGAGTGATCGGGCACTTTTTTGAAAATTTTGAAAGAAATATTCAAACTTTGAAATTAAAAAATTTTAACCAATGGAATTTCTTTAGCTATTTTTTAAAAATTTATTCTTTTTTATTTCAGTAATTAATGAAGTGCCATTTTTTTTAGAGAATTAGAATAACAAAATTACTTGAGCGATTTTTTTAAGTTGACCAAAATAATTTTTCAATCATTTTTTTTTTGAATTTGTCAACATTTTTAAATAATTTTTTTGAGACTTTTTGAAAAATATACCTACTTTAAAATCATTTTTTTTGCATGTTCAATTTTTTTTTAATTTTAATTTTTTTTTTTTTTTTTTTGTGTAGACTGGCAATTTTTGTTTGAAAATTTATTTTTAAACCTTCAACAGAAGAACTTCTAACTCTCGAATGATATAATGCTTACAATCTTCTTTCAGAGCGAAACTAAGATTTTTTAGAATTTTAAAATAATTTTTTACAAGTTTGCAAGTAAATTAGCAATTTTTAAATTCATAAACAAAATTATTTTCAAGAAATTACGAAAAAAAATTCCCTAAAATTTTTCTCAAATTTTGAATAGTTTTTTACAAACTTGTAAAAGTAAACTGACAATTTTTTTGAGAATTTTATAAAAAATATCACTCAACATTGGGAAAAAAATTAAATAGCAGAATTTTTCAACAATTTTTTTTAATTTTCAATTTTTTTTTTCAAGTAACAGGCAATTTTTCGAGTATTTATTCCTTGAGATTTTTTCAAGAAAAAATTCAACTAAATCAATTTCATTGCCAGTTTTCAAATTTGTTCACAGTTTTTTAAAAAGTAAACCTATAACTTTTAGAAACATTTTCAAAGATACTCAAAATAATGTTTCAACAAAAATTTCGATTTAAGAATTCTTCAAAATTTTGGACAGGTAATAAAAAATTACAAAGAAATGGCAAAAAATTAAAAAACTAAAGCTTCTGAGCCCTACAAAGTAAATCTGGGCGTGAGAGGACTATCAGAGGAGAGGAAGAATTTTAGAAAAAATTTTCTTCCAACATAGTAACTCATTCTTGATAAAATCGTATTTTACAAATTCATCATAGACCAAATAATATTTTCAAAATCCCACATAATCAAAATATAATCGCCATTTAAGGCAACGTACTGATAACATAATTCATCACATATATCATAACATGAAAAAATAAATAAAGAATAATTTTAATTGGTTTTTTCTTATGGTGCCTATACCTACGCCTGTGACGTGACTCACATTCACATTGTACTAAAATGTACTTATACTTATTTCAATGAAAATTGAATCATCTTTTTTAACTACACAAACACAATGATTCATCAAACATAAAAATCGACATACTTTTAACAAGAGTAATCCATTGAAAAAACGTCTAGAGAAAGCACCCCGACAGAAAAGATGAGGTATGGAGGGGTAAAAAGTGATTAAACTCTACCCAGTGACATTTCCACTATCGCCATGTAAATCCGAGACGGTATGAGCTCATTTACTTATTCATAGATTTCCTTATTTACACTCGAAAAATATGATAATGCACTCGAAGACGAGACCAAATTCAAATTACAAAACATCGCATCATATCGCTTCGGAAAATCAGGTCACAGGTAAATAAGGAATCCTTTTTACTCACCTTTGGTAAAATATTTTTAATATAAATAGGACAATGGCCTCCGATCGGGTTATCTCTGGTGGTAATACTGAATCCTAACCCATGAGGTCCTTTGATCAACTCCAGTTCTATTTTCCTTCCAATTTTTCTGGTATTAACAGCCATTAGAATATTACCACTGGTAGGAGCAGCTACTGGCATCTTCTTGGTTGGAGACACCGTAGCTATTTTGCAACTATTGCCAATATCTGACGAATGAGAGAGAGAGGAAAAAACCAACAAAATTAGGAGATTTGTGAATCGAGCGACACATCATATCGAACCGATTAGACTCACTTTTCTCTTCGCTTTCCACGACGGCGATGTTTTCCTTATTATATAACGGATGTTTTGGATGGTTAATCGAAGGCTTCGGGTATATGGGCGGAGGAGGTTGCTTTTTCGCGACACCGTTTACCCCGCGTCCGCCATTCGTCTGATGTTTCACTACACGTAGTCGTAACTCGGGTGAACGTAGAGAATCGCGAAAAATTTCTTGTACTCTGTAATTCGAATTCGTGCATGGTATGAAAATCACATCACAATACATAAATAGGTACAACAAGCATTACGCATGCAAATAAGTAAACATAGACACGCAACTCATCCTGAACACACACCATCGAGGTGTGGTTCAATTAATTTCAGATATAGCTAGGAACCCTATAGTCAATACGAGAAAAAGGCATTGTTCGAAATTGAAAAAAATCCGACTAAGGACGGGGGAATACGAATGGACCAGACGAGTTGGCTCGACCAATTGTCACAGATTAAATAACGATTAAGGTTACCAATGTTAAAAAATTATCAATAATAAAGAATTAGGTTACTTTTATGACAATTGTTCTACTAGTAGGTTACGAGATTACACAAAAACATTGAGGAAAAAAATAATATCGATAAATTCGTTATAGAAATCCGAACAATAAAGCCAGCTCGTGGAATCGTTGGTCATTCAGTATTCGCAACGAACGTCGCTCGTCCGATGGGTAATTACTCATCGTGCTCGTTAAATTTTTGTAGTTTTTTTTGTTTTCAATTTAAATTCATTAAATAACGAGTTGCTCGCGGATGAAACAACGTTTGTCGTAATTATTTCGAACAATTTTTTCGTCTCTTTTTTTGTACTGTAGTTTGGTTTTGAAATGAGGCATATTCGAAACAGGAAGTGTTTACTGAATTTATGTTAAATTATGGTTGAAAACTGAAACAACGACTATTTACGATCAAAACCACATGAAAATAGTTTCTATAAAATTAAAAAAAAAAATCGTAAAATCAAATGATTTGAAAAATTATCAACTTCGAGTTTATTTCAGCCTTGAATAATGTTTTTCAACAATTTTTCCCAAACCTGACGAAAATTTTCCCACCCACAATACATGCCAAAAATTGAAAAAATGAAGTTGAACACTTACGTATTGAAAGACTGATTAATTAAATTTCTATCGTTGATTTCGACGATTCGATCATTTACACTGAGTCTACCATCACGATCGACTTTGCCTCCGGCTTCGATCCGCTGCACAAGTAACCCTCGATCGTTGCCATTCTGATCGTAATCCGGTACCACGTGTATACCCAAAGCTTCGTCATCCATTTTCAAAGTAATATACTCGGTACTAAAACACACAGATAAAAATATATTTCAAGATGAGCAAATAATTTTTACCATTGATGCTATATTTTCTCTCTTTTTTTTTTGAACGCACGATAAGTAAAGTTTAAATAAATTCGCAATTAATAACTTTTGATTAAACTAACATTTGTGAAGAGAAAATAGAACATTCTTTTCACTTGGAAAACAAAGAGAAAATTTTTTGAAAATTTTTCCAAAATTTTAAAGGGAAATTCCAAAAGAAAAAATCTGAAGAAAAAAATTTTATAAGAATTTTTTTCAACAAGAAAATCTGAAAATTTTTGCAAAAACAAAGGTTAAAGAAATAATTTTTTATAAAATTTCATTTCATGTAAGAAATTTATTCGTATGAATATTCTAGAATTTTTTACGAGAAAATTTCAGGTCTTATAAAGAGTTTATATCTTTGTGATTTTTTTTCAAAATATTTTTTTTTTCAACTAAATTTTTTTGAAGACATTTTTAAAAAAATTGAATTTTCAGGAAAATAGAAGAAAAAAATAAAAGATACCTATTAAAAAATATTTCAAGACAAAAATGATATCATTTTGTTAAAAAAAAAAAAATGAAAAAAAATTCAAAATGGTAAAAAAAAATCAAGAATTTTGGCAAAATTGAAATTCATAAATTTTCTACAAAATTTCATTCTGTTTTATAAAAACTCTTCAAATTTTTTAAACAAAGTCTATTGAAAAAAGTTTTTTCAAATTTTTTGAAAGAATTTATGGTGTAAGTAATTTTTTTTATTAAATAATTTTTATGAAAAATTTTTCAAAGTATTTTTTCTGAATGATATATTTTTCAACTAAAAAATTCAAACTTCCATTTTTTTGAGATTTCTTGAGAAAATTTTCAAAAATTTGAAAGAGGGAAATTTTCAAAAGATGATGTGAAGAAAAATGTGAGATTTATACGAAAAATTATTTTAATGAATTTTTGTGAAAAAATTTTGTAAAACTAAAAAAATTCTATCAAAATTCAGAAAAATACCTAAATGAATTAATTTTTTCAAACAAAAAAGAAGAAAATCAAGACTATTGAGAATTGTTTCAAATATATCAAAGCGAAATTTCCCCCAAAAAAATTCATAATAACTTTTTTCCAAAAAAAAAAAAAAAAAAAAAAAAAAGAACTAAGAATTTTGCTATTTTTTTCAATTTCAAATTAATAATTGTTCTAAAAGAAATTTTTTTCTACCACATTTTTGAAGTTTTTTTTTCTAGATATGAAGATAATAATACCGAGAGTAAAGCTCGAGACAGGAGTCAATTTGACCGTATCAAACTCAATTTATTACACATCCGGCGTTCAACAAAGAATTATGAATTTTGCAAAGGTGGCAATTTCTGCAAATTTACAAACCTGCCGCCGTATTTGCCATCATTTGATAACATCGTATTCGAATTAGTTGGCGAAAATGGTTCTTTCTTTCGATGTTCACGTGGTAACGATAACGAAAATACTCGATTGCTAATCGCTCGGTCAGCTGCATCTGCCCATTTGTAAGCGCTATGAAAACATAAAAAAAATCCTGTGAAAATTTCTGGCAAAAAATTCCCTTAAAAAAACAAAAACAAAAGAAACGTATACGAGAAAGACGAAGATGTACCTACAGAAAACAAACCCGAAAAAAAAATATGAATAAAACCAGTTTCCGAACTACGTTTTTCCACATCCATATCTCCTCTATAATCATTTCCTTCTTCCCTTCGTGTGGTTCAACTCTGGCGACTGGTAAGAGTTATATTACGTTTACGTCGAATACTATAGGGTAATTTTCAAAGTACCTACTACCGGAAATCTCTTCTCTATATACTTATCGCCTAGTGTTTTTAACGTGAGAGATTCTCTTTTTTTTTGAGAATTAAAGCGAATAACCTACTAAGTTGTTGTTGTAATACACTAAGTCGTGTATTTGTTCTTTGAGGATATGATATATTTTCTTTCTTTGTACGTCTACTCTACGTATACGAATGTGTGAGTATTCCAAGTACATCGACATTTCATTTATTATTAAAGGTTACCTTGAAGTATCTCCGTAAAATTGCATCGAAAGCCTGTTCGAACCGTCTCTGGTAAATCCGGACGGTACGCGTCGCGGTGGGAATACGTCCCTTTTTTCATTTTCGTCTTCTTCCGAATGCACCCAGTGTTGATCACGACCATTGTCCACTGTCAAGATCACGTCACTCTGAAAAAGAAAATATCGAATAAATTAGCACGTTGCGTTGCAGACGTTGTGGTAAAAGAGAGAGAAATACATACAAATTTAAAATAAAAATATTTCCAAAATTCTAAATATAGATCATTTTGATGTTCTTTATTATACTTGAAGATTTTCATGTGTGTTACCAATAGAACTCCACCGTCCTACCCCCTCCTCTCCCCTCCCCTCCCAATAAATAAATGAATCATGTGTTGAACTATATACTTATATATTTTCAATTTTTGGAGGAGATTTTTTGAGTTTTTTTGCTTTAAAAATTTTATCAAGAAAACTTTCAGGCAAGAAAATTTTTTCAAAATCAATTTTTTTACAAACAAAATACATATTTTTTTAGAGAATATCTTTTTGAGTAAAAAAATTTTTAAAGAAGAATTTTTGGTAACATTTTTTTGAGCAAAGAAATTTTGCTGACCAAAAAATTTTATTCGAGATTTTTGATTCAAAAAATGATTTAATATGAAATATTTCGCAAAAGATTTCCTTGCAAAGTTGAATTTTTTTTTTGTTGAAAAGTTGAAATTTTTGTTGAAATAGATAGGTATCAAAAAAAATAGTACGTAAAAAAAATTTTAAAAAGATTTTTTGCCAAAATAATTTTTTTGGGAAAATTTTAGTAAAAGAAAACCTATTTTATGTATTTTTTTTTTTTTTTTTTCACAAAACATTTTTTGTTAGAACACACAATTTACTAACTCGTATTTTAAGGCAATTTTTTCTCAGCTCTAATAGGTATTTCTCAGACATAAAATTTTTTGTAAAGATACCAATTTTTCCCAATTTTTGGGCGAAACATTTTTTTTAAATTTATTGAGGAGCATTTCTGACAGAAAATTGTTAATGGAAGATTTCTTTGCCAAGTGAATTTTATTGTTTATTGATTTTTTTAGCAAGAGATTTTCCAATTTCAAAGATTTTTTGTTAAACAAAGTTCACTCAAGAGAATTTTATTCTAAGTTTTCAAGAAGATTTTGTCATGTAATTTTTCGATACAGAATGTTAAAAAATGAAAATGTCAAGCTTATTTTTCAATTTTTTTTGTCAAGTGTTTCAAAAAAATTGACCAAAGAATTCGTTGAAAAAAATGTTGTCCGAAAAGTTTTTTTTTTTTTTTTTTTTTTAAATTTTTATTGACATTTTTTTTTTTAAGAAATTTTTTTTGTCAAGACAATAATGTTTCTGAAGAAGATTTTTTGACTAGGCAAGTATTTTTTTAGAAAATACAGATATGTTCTTCTTCTTCTTCTTCTTCTTCATTTTGATTAAATTAAAATTTTACAATACATATTATAGGACTGGTAATATGTGAAAAATCTATCATCCGCACCAAAACCAAAAAAAATCGATTTCTTTCATTTGTGTGAAGATTAATACTGCTGCTTCTGAAAACGACTATCGATTACGTTAGATGATCGATTATTTGTATAAAATTCATAAAAATCGAGAAATCGATTTTCCTCACAAAAATCGATCATTCCAAAATTTTTGATTTTTTTTCTGAAATTGTTAGAATTAATTGATTTTATTATTTTTTTTTCAGAATTGATCAAATCAAAATCGAAAAATTCACGTTTTTGTTGCGAAAATCGATGATTCTTTTTTTTTGAGAATAGGTAATCTAAACTGCTTAGGTATCTGTTCCAAAATCAATAAATTAATTTTTCCCCGGAAAACCTATCGATCATCTAATAAATCATATGGTGATCTTCTACTGACGATTTTTTATTCAAAATAACTGCTTTCTCTGACATTTGAACGACCAATTTTCATTCAATTCAAAAAATGCCAATTTTAATTTAATTAATTTTCAAAAGCTACCATTTGCTCCTATGCAAAATCCTACCCTTACTGAAAATGAGAAAATTTCTATTTTATTTCCCATTTTTATTCCAAAGCAATTTTTAAAATTTTTGTACCAAAAATTCTTTTTTTTCATTCCACAAAAGTCGTTTTTTTCATTCCAAGAAATGGGAATTTTTCCCAAAAAATAGAGATTTCCATTCCCTGAAAAAAAAAATTTTTTCAAGAAAATTAATTTTTTTCTTCAGAGAAATCACGATTTTTTTTTTTTTGAGAAGATGCAAAAGTTTGAAAAAATTTCACTTTTAAGCGAATTTGTAATTTTGCCCGGGTAATATTATCAAAAATTCATGACTTTTCATGACTTTCATGACCTATTTTCAAATTTAATGACTTTTTCATGATTTTTATAATTTTCATGACCTGTAGACACCCTGCATTTGTTGTTGTTGTTTCTTCTTTGTTAATACATATCGATTATTGAAAGCATCAATTTTTAAAAGTAACCCTTTTCGCAACTCGACATCAAAAAACTTTCATTATTGTAATTTTCCAAATCTCTTTTCTCGAGAATTCCACAAAATCACGACCAAAAATCGACATACAATACACATACCCACTCAAAAGTAACCCAATCTATCTCCACCAGCATAAATACCTTCACAAGTCGTCCCGAGTAAAAAGAAAACGAAAAATAAAGCCAAACAACGACCTAGTCGAAGAAAGGGTGCAACGTAATCTCGAAAAAAAATCCATTAAAAACACATTATACTCGAACATTTACATAAATGAAAGACCTCACACCAGGACCACGATCATTACAGTCTACACAGTAAACACATCAAAGATTACTATAGAAAAAAAAATGTACCAACATCGAAGGACGATGAATTGGCAAAGGGGGCATAGGGAGCACACTAGAGTGGCCCTTATTTTTCGAATTTTGGAAATGTTGTCGGGACGGGGGTCAATTGGTGACATATTGGTAGAAAATAATTCCCTATTTTTTATTTTTCCTCTAACTGAATTTTAAGCCGTTCTCAGAGGCCCCCAAATTTGAAAAAATCAAAAAAATAGAAAAAATAGAACATTTTGAAAATTTTTAGCAAAATGGTCATAGGGATTGTATTTCTATAAGACAAGACCATTTTCGATGATTTCTTATCTTTACCCCCCTTTTCATGGGACATAAAAAAACGTCATTTTTTACGTTTTTTAAAAAATTTGAAAAAAATGAATAAAAATTAAAGAAACATTTTTTTTTGAATAAAATATTTTTAGCACACATGTTATCACCCAAAAAGGTCATTTACGGCGATTTTTCATCCTTACCTTCATTTTTGGGAACCTCATTTTTTTCAATTTTTGATAGTTTTTGAAAAATTCTCACTGATACGGCAGTGGTGAAAAACCACCGTAAATGACCTTTTTGGGTGATAACATGTATGTTGAAACCATTTTATTCAATTTTTTTTTTTTTTTTAATTTTTAGCCATTTTTTTCAAATTTTTTAAAAAACCTAAAAAATGACGTTTTTTTATGTCTCATGAAAAGGGGGGTAAAGATAAGAAATCATCGAAAATGGTATTGTCTTATAGAAATACCATCCCTATGACCATTTTGCTAAAAATTTTCAAAAATTTTCAAAATGTTCTATTTTTTCTATTTTTTTGATTTTTTCAAATTTGGGGGCCCCTGAGAAACGGCTTAAAATTCAGTTAGAGGAAAAATAAAAAATAGGGAATTATTTTCTACCAATATGTCACCAATTGACCCCCCGTCCCGACAACATTTCCAAAATTCGAAAAATAAGGGCCACCCTAGGGCACACACGTGCACGTATCCGTCAACCGATACCGCATAATAAGTGACATCTTTCATACATAAGAATCTGTCACCTGATGGACCCGCAGCCTGCTCGGTACGAGTTGTAAAACAATGGTACGAACATGATGGCGGAATGGATACTTATTTCTGCTCGCATATGCAGACGTCATCTTTCTCTGTCTCGTTCACTTTCTTATTTCGCAACAGCGAACTCGAACTTTGCACATACTCGTACCTGGTATTTAGCCAGAATCTCATAGTACTGATGAAATATTCGTGTTGGTCGTCTGTTGCACTCGAGAGTCGAGAGTGGGAAAATGAGAAAGACAGAGAGACAGGCTCTACTTGAACCTACGTCAAGGTTACCATCATCGCATCTCATATGGTTATCAGCTGGGTACCAGAACGCTATGCCATCGTCATCATCATACAATGTACAACTATCTGGACCACTTGTCCAATGTCCATCTAGATAGCTCACCTGTTACTGTACCAAAGCTGAAGAAAGAGTATATCACATAGGAAGGCAATCAGGACACAGCCACAGGTACATTAACGAAGGTACCCAGCGATACCATAATTCGACCAAAACCCTCCTAAAAAGACATTATGTAAATTCTTTCGAAGAATCTATGAAGCGTGACCAAAAACAAAACGTAACCTGTGCTAGTGTACTCTGTTTTCACTTCTCGTGCTCGCGTCAACTTGGCAATCTCTCTCTCTCCTCTCTCGTCTAGATTTATGTAAATTGCTTACATATTATTGAACAGCTCTCGAGAGCCGGCCGCAGCAAGGTGTTCGTGGAATATAGCAGTGAAACACTTGCAATACATGTGATGGATACACACTCATACATCGTGTACATTGTACATGTACCTTCGTCATTCACCTCTCTCCTTTCTCTGATCCCAGTCCGACCATCCATTCATAGGTAAACTGGCGCGAGGCGCGCGTTCCTACGTACATACTTGTACTATCTACTGTACTCGTAGTGTATGTACAAATAAACCTCCTATGTGTACGACTGTACGTACGTCTGTCTATCGCGTACACCTATAATGAGATCAACACCTTTATAATGTCCATAGTAATTTCAAGGGTATCGTCGTTTGTTGGTTGGGTTTTTTTTCCTTCATATCATTTCGACAGAGCGGAAGTATAAACAGTGCAGAGTACTCCGCAGGTATCCGAAAAAAGAAAACGAATAAAGGATACCCCTTCGGACAACGAACGAGACAAGTACCTCGATAGACGATAAATCTTTGACGTGGTGAGGGCGGCGGTGAGAAATCCGGCCTCGTTTGTTGTCCTTCCACCTTGCATTTGATTTGATTGTTTCACAAAATACAAATACGTAATCTGAAGTTTATTCTAGGATTGATGATTGGAAAATGGATCAAATTACTAGAACTGCTCGAAGCAAGGATTATTTTGTTCATCGTATCAAATTATTCGAAATTTTTATCAATTAGCTCAAAATTAATTTTTTTACAATTTTTTTCTCAAATTTGGCCAAAAATTTGGAAAAAATTCAAAATTAATTTGGTAATTTTTATAAAGAGATTTTTTTAAATTGATTACTTTATTATCCTTTTCAAAATTTAATACAAATTTGAAAATGGCGAATTTTAATACAAATTTTACCCACCAATTTTTACAATCTTTTCAATTATTTAAAATTTTTATAATTTTTTGAAGAGTAATACTTATTGCTTCAAAACTTTGTATGGTAATTTTTTTACATCAATAAGTTTCAAAAACTGAATCAAATTTCAAATTCAACTAAATTTTTGAAAAATTCAAGTAGCTGAATTTTCAAAGCTAGTCAATGTCTACAATTTTCAAAAATTCATAAAAAATTTCAAATAAATGAAAATCGTCCATATTTTCGGATAATCCCTCTGAAATTCAAAAATTTATCAGTCTAATTAAAAAAACACAACCTTACCAACTTCTTCTAAAATTCTTTCCGACGGTTGTAATAATCTTGAAATTATTAACCACCCCCCCCCCCCCCCCACCAAAAAGAAATATAAGTGCCGAATTTTAAAATTCAATTGTTGAAAAATATCGAGAGCCTAATTTTTCAAAGTTCAGTAAATTGTAACAATTTTCACAGTTTGTTTGATTCTTTGAATTGTGACCAATCGTGAATTTCAAAACATTGTAAATCTTAAAATTTTGGTTACCTTCCAATTTCAAAATATTGAAAATTGGTTACAACTTTAAAATTTATTATAATTTTAAAATTCCGTCAAATTTTAACAGTTTTTTGAATAGTGATTGTTAAGAAGTTGAAAGCTCAAATTTCAAGGTTTGGTGAATTTTCATCATTTTTACAATTTGTTATGTTGGCTACATTTTTTCAGTGGTAAAACATTAAAAATTAGTAATTTTTGAAATTTATTTGCATTTTATTAAATTTTCAAAATTGAGTAAAAATTTGAAATGTAAAGACATTCAAATTTCAGTAAAATTTTGAAATAGGATGAATTTTCAAAATTCAGTCAATTGAGACCTTTCTAATTTTTGAAAATTTTACATTTTTTACAATTCGTTGAACAGTGATCAATTTTTTTAAATTTTCTATTTCTTCGTAATTTGATCATTTTTTAATTTCAATAAAATATATTCGAAATTGGTTAAAAAATTTTAATTGATTAAAATTAGAAAAATTGATAAAATTTAATAAAATTTTGAAAAGAAATGAAAGCTAGATTTTAATTTTGTACAGTTTTTTAAATTGTGGCATATATCTTCAAAATTTGATCATTTTTAAATTTCAACCATTTTTCAAAATTGAGTAAAAATTTTAAAATTTGATGAAAAGTGAATTTTTGAAGAAAAAAAATGAATGTTCCAATTGTTCCATCCTCCACGTTAAATACAATTTTACAGTTTTTGATTTTTTTTTTTAGATAGTAATTAATTTCTCCAAATCTTCAAAATTTGACCATTTTTCAATTTCAATAAATGTTTCAAATTGGGTAAAAATTAAAAATTTTATAAAACTTTATTTCAATTTTTGAAAAAATTGTAAGTTCGATTTTCAAAGTTTCATAAATTTTTACAAATTTTTGAATTATGGTAAACTTTCAAGATTTGATCATTTTTCAATTTCAATAAACTGTTGAAACTGGGAAAAAAATTAAAACTTGACAAAATAAATAATGAAATTTTCAAAATTCAGTTGAATTGTTGAAAAAAGTTAACAGCTCACTTTTCAGTGTTTAGTGAATTATTACAATTTTTAGAAATTTTTGATTTTTTGGATTGTATAGTAAAATGTTTAAAATTCACTAAATTCAGTTATAGTTTCTAAAAATTGGTAAATTTTCAAAATTTGTTGAAAATTTGTAATTTGATCAAATTTTATAATTTAAAACTTCGTAAATTAAAAAAAAAAAAAATTGAAAACTCAATTTTCAGAGTTCAGTTAATTTTTACATATTTTCCAAAATGTGATAAATTATTCAAATTCAGTAAATTTCTAAAAATTAGTAAATCTTCAAAATTCGTCAATTAAAAAAATTTGGCCAATGATCAAAATCCAAGTCCAACCAATTTTCTAAAACTTTTAAACGGTAATTTTTTATAGTGTGATAAATTTTTACAATTTTTAAAATCTAGTAAATTTTGAATATTAATCTAATATTATTCGAAAATCGAAAATAATCTGAAATATGGATATTTTTTAAAACTCTCTATCAGAAGTTCAAAATTCATAGCATGTCTCATTATATGTACATAATTATTCAAAATTTAGAAAAACTCATAAAACTCGTTCGTGTACCAAGCACTCAAAACCACACTTTCCACTTCAACTTGAACGTAAAAATCCATTAAATTCACCAACGACAGACAGGTAAAATCCATCAAAATATTCCAAAAATACGACGTCCGTTCGAACAAGCGTATACCTCACAGAGAGACCATCGTGACACCTGGAGGGCCTCTAAATCACAACGCAACCTCACACGTACCTTATCCACGCTCCTAATTACCTAATACCTACGTATAAACCATCCTGTACTTATTACACGTCGCCATTATATCTACAAACCTATATCGAACGTCCACTTCGATGTCCATCTTTCAAAAAATCAAATTGACAAGCCAGAGCCTCACATACACAAGGACACGTCAGAAACGCTCATCAAGCCGGCTAATGCTCCACCTATACGAGTAAGCACATCAATTTTTCATCTCATCGTCGACCTTCAACTTATACTTACTAACTTACGGTACGGTGTGGTCTTTCAAGGACACCGCACCGTAGATACAGATAATGCACCTCTAAATCGATCTAAATACGTTATTAACTTACTCTTCTGCCATTAAATTTAGGTTCCTGCGATATAGGCGCCGCCGCTGACCATCTTTTCGTAGAAGAGCGTCTCGAATCGGACGTATTAGCGTCGTTGGCCGCTGAAACAAAAGTAAGAAAAACCATACATGAGTATAACGACCATACCATTTACGTAAATTAACCTGAAACGTCGTCGCGTCGTCTCGATTACGTGAACTTTGAACCGATACGTTAATTTTACTCGGTGCAAATACCCACACGACGAATTGAAAAATATTGAAAAAAGTCAACTCCGTGGTACTTGACGACTGCAGTCGCAGAGTTTTTCAATTTACTCTATACTCGTTTGTCTGCGTCTGCTTTTTCATGCGCTGGCGCGGATAATTAAATTACCGGATCGTTACATTTTGCTCGACTAATTTACGCCTCGAATGAATTTTTTTCCTATTTTTTTCTAATATTGTACGTATATGCACTTATTATGAGCTCTGATGACCTTCTGGGTTCATAAATTTTATTCAGCTGGTGCTATTAACACGATCGCTGCACCGAGTTTGCTACATCACATAAGTAATCAAAACGTACCACTTGTTCCATTATTTTTTCTTATGATTTTCATTTAGTTGGTTCATACTTGTTCGAGGAATGGGGTTTTTGGGTAACTTGCATATATAGGGGAGAAATTTACTAACCTAATGTCCTCATACGTCTTTTATCAAAAAAAAAAAAAAAAAATCAATGATAGGAAACTGGACCATAAAAGTTGTGAGATTCTATTTTCCTTTTTTTAAAGTAAAATTAATCCACATTTGTGTGGTCTTCATTTTTGACTTTCGTATTTTTTTTGTCTCACAAAGGGGAAATAAAAAATGGTAAATTTATTTTCGATTTTTTTTTTTTAATGAGGAGGCGACTAAGATTCACTTGAAAATCAGTAATGGGGAAAAGGAAGAAGTTCGAAAATCTGTATTTTTTTTCAAAATGAGGAGGCTAGTGGCACCATTAGAAAGTCCCTTGAGGGAAAAATGAAAAATAGATAATTATTTTCTAATAAAAAGGTACAACTTTAAATGATAGGTGAAAAAACTTTAATCACCTTTTTCGTTTCTATTACCTATTATTATTATTTTTTTATTTTTTTTAATTTTTTTATGTCAAATTGGGCAAGGATTATACATTTTTTTCTATCATGATAATTTGGAAAAATTTATCTGTTGAATTCACATTGCAAAATTTATTTTTCAAAATAATTTTGGAAATTTATTAATATAAAAAATTTGAATCATTTTATAAAATATATTCACCTGCAAGCAATTTATTTTCTACGTAATTAACTTCTTAATAAGTAAGTACCTGATTATAGCAATTTTATCGTCCTAAAAAAAAAAAAAAAAATGCAACAAAACTAAATAAAAATTTTCAAAAAGACAAAACTGTGAAAATTTTTCAAACATCATTATAAAAAATTCAGAAAAAAAATCAAGAAATAGAAATACTTAGGTAATAAATTACAATTTTTTTCTAGAGCACAGCACAAAATAAATTTGAATTTTTCAACATGAAGGTTCAATTTTTCAAAAAAAATAAAAAATCCAATCCACCTTCTAATTAGATAAGTTTCAAGGTTTTTAATTTAAAATATCATGAAAATGAAAAAATTTGGAATTCTCAACTTTTTTTAGGCAGAAAATTCAAATTCACGTGCCACCAAAAAAATAAAATATAAAAATGTTTTGAAAAGATACAGGTGAAAAAATCTTTTGAAATAATTTCTCACAAATTTTTTGAAAATTACATGCATTCTGATGGGGGAAAAAGTTGGAAAATTAAATTTGACGTTACTTTTGAGTTTTGATTCCCAAAAGTGTACTCTTTTTTGGTGTTTTCAGTAAAGAAGTGTAAAGTTTTCACAAAAATAAATGTTCATTTTTCAAAATGAATTTCTTCAATTTTTTAAAAATAATTTTATTTTTACTCTTTTATCTATTTTTTATTTTATTTTATTATATATATATATATATATTTTTTTTTTTTTTTTTTTGAAAATTGAGGTTTAAAACTAATTTTTCAACATTTAAAAAGTACTAAAATAAGTATATTAATAGGTAATTAAAACAAAAATAGCATTGAGGATAATCTTTTTATTTTTATTTTTCATGATAATTAAAATTTACCAAGTACATATACCTAATACTTGAATATATTTTAATGGAACATTTTATTTTCTGAATTTTTTAAAATCAATTACTTTTTTATCACAACATTTTTTCAAAAAATCATATCAAACCGTACTAATAAAAAAAAAAAAAACAGGAAATCCTTTCGAGTTATTTTTTTCAAACCACCTCAACACGTACTAATTTTTCACAACATTAATTCCAAATTGGTATCCGTTGCGGAAACCAGCATCACGTAATCGAGCTTTTATCTCGAACTATCGACAAAACAATCAACACTTCAATTATTACAATTCCAACAATTCTTATCGCAATTTCGCTTCATTCTATATCAATTCCAGCTCATTCACTTGCATACACACGATTTATAAATAAATCAGCAATCGCATTAATTCGGCATAATTATTAATTCTCCTCTCAACACAGCAATATAGGATTTCTTTAATGACCAATGTTCCCATTCTTTTTGGCTTTACGACCAAAATAAACGAATTACAAGTTTCCCATCTCGCCATCTCGGTTCGACATTCGTCATAAATATCGATAATTAATATCGATTGTGTCGCATTTAGTACAATTTTACACGCTCGAGTTTGCTCACCAATCGTAATCCTATATATCCTATAACGAGTGTAGTCCCTTCCACTCGTACTTTTTAATTATTCTAATTAGCGACTCGGTATATTATACGTATAAAGTATACTGCGTAAGTACGTATAATTTGTCTCGTTTCAATGTAAAAATCGAACAAAGAGAAAAATAAAAATCCATTAAAGAGGTTTATTTTTAGCGTCTGGAAAGTGACGAAAGAGGCGGTGAAAAAAATGACAAATATGCACGTGTTTTGCATTGGTATGTACTTTTTTCGCTGATTGCTGCGAATACGAATTCCATCATCAATAAAGGCGAATACTTATTTTCTACACCCTCGAAATTTTCTTTTTTCAAATGATCCGTTCATTTTTGTTATCTAAATAACTATTTCGATATGAGAAATCATTTATTGATTTCGTTTTTCCTGCACTTCTCTGATCTTCAATCACTTCCTTGTAAATCATCCACATTCTCTAACAGATACATCCAATTTGACTTCAAATTACCAACGACGATCATCTTCAGCTTGCCAATTTGTATATTTTTATACATCGACACACTCGAACTTATCTAACAACAGGGCAAACACAGTATACGCTCTCGTTACACCAAGTACTTACACTACAAACAACACTCTAACGAGCAATGTAAATTATCCCGCTCAGATCACTTAATCGAAAAGATAAGATTATTCGGTATCACGACGAAAACTCGTTAATCTACCCGACAGTCCTCGCAGCCAAGCAAAAGTAACATCAAGTACTTGTGGGTTTCACGTCAGTTGCAAAAATAAAAATAAATTACCAAAAGTAAATTCGCAGCTGGATCGACGACGCCATTCAATCTGACCTATGCAAATCCAAAGCTTCGACCTGGCACCAGCATCCGCAGACGCTTCAACACCTCATCTCACACCGCACCATTAAAATGCATCTACAATATCGTGGTAAGTACCAGATTGCCTGGGCTGGCCCGTCTTAATTTCATATACCTTTTAACTGCCATATTCCAAGTTTACTTTACTGATCAAATGTACGCACTCGCGAAGCTATTTTCCAGGCTCGTTATGTATTCACCATCATGGCGACCCTGGGTATGGCAGTGGCTTTCGCCATGCGAAATTGCCTCAGCTTGGTGATCACCAAACTCGTCCCAGACCCTGATGAGGTGCCAGGCAATACGAAATATCACGTAAGTTTGGAATCACGTATTCACTTCACACATATTTAGCTGCATCATCCCTACGTCAGATGACTCTTTCCAGGATATCAAATATTCTTGGGATGAGGAAACTCAGGGCATCATTTTGGGGTCATTTTATGCCGGATACATCTTGACTCAGATCCCAGGAGGATATTTATCGGAGAAATTCGGAGGCAAATACACTTTCGGATTGGGCATCCTTTCGACGGCCATTTTAACACTGTTGAGTCCACTCGTGATACAGGATAATCCTTGGCCTTTCATCGTGTTACGTTTCGCCGAAGGTGTTGGCGAAGTAAGTGGTATTTTTTTGGAAATCTATCTCTGGTCTATTGTGATGATTTACCAATAGGCATCTGCTTCTCAAAACAGGGTACAGTATTACCTTCCTTGTATACATTACTCGCCCAATGGGCCCCTCCCAGTGAGAAAAGTCTCATCACTTCGACTACATTATTAGGTAAGTAAAATCAATATCGTCCAAAAACACTACCAATTGTTTGGACGATTTGCCTACAAATTTTGATTTGCTCGATCTGTAGGTGGTCTATTGGGTACCTTGGCTGCGAATCTGATTTCCGGCATAATCCTAGAGTACGTTCCAAATAGCGGATGGAAAATTGTATTTTATTTCTTTGGTACCATCAGCATTGTATGGTATGGTTGGTGGCAAGTTTTGTGCTACAATGATCCTTCGAGTCATCCTTTTATCAGTGACGAAGAGAAAATATACTTGGAAAAAGAAATGGGACGTATTGAACGCAATAAGGTACGATACTGCGTATTATTTTATTAAAATATTATTTTTCAGAATGATATATATTGCACAACTGCACGTCAGAGAGAAAGAGATAGGGTAGAAAATTCTTCTGATTGAAAAAAATTCCAATTAGATACAGTGATTTTTTTTTAATATTTTTAAAATTGATCGTCATAGTACATCCCCTCTCTCCGAAATTAATTCAATACTCGCACGCAATTGATAGCATTTTTCAGACAATTTTCATAAATTCAATCAATTCAATTTTTTAATACAACTACGTATATTTTCAAATTTTCTCAAAATTATAATGTGATTGATTCGTAGTCTGGAACGTATTTCTAAAAAATTGAGCTAGGGCATGCATTTTTTCAAGGCCTCTTTTTTCTGAGGATATATCCCTCTTCTGAAAAATCTCCATATCTCTGTACTCAAGGCCTCAAATTGAAAAAATTTTCAAACAAATGTTATACGTTTATATCCTTGAAATTATTTTGGTTATGACAAAAATTTCGATTGGACCCTTCCCTCCCCTTCAATTTTGCTTAATACGAATGTCGAATGAAAATCACCATTGAACGCCAATTGCATGTAAGCAGTGTGTGTTTTGTAGCTGATGTAGTTCCTTCCACCAGGTGAATAGGCAGCCAATAAGGAACCAAAAATGTTGAAAATTCAAGGGGCAAGGGAAAATTAAATTTAGGAAAAATAATTTTTGATTGGACCAATAAATACTTACAAGGGAACCTCGCCAACTTGCTGCCTCCGATTTCGCTGAAATTTGGCTCACTAAAAGAGCATGCCACCCACACCTCACAACCAAATTTTTAGCTGCCCAATTTGATTTTTCGATTTTTGGCGAATTTTTGAAAATGGTTAAAATCACCCCCAAAAACCAATTTTTGGCATAAAAATCGCAAATTTTGAGATAGAATCCTGAAAATTGGTTTGTACACTAAAGTAGACCCCCCCCCCCCCCCCGAGTCGATTGGCACCATTTGCGAAGAGATCTGGAGCCTCCAGAAAAAGTTGACTTTTCTCCAGCACACTGGAATCGCTCCAGACGGCGCTGTAATTAAATTGGGCAGCTGAAAATTTAATCCTAGCGTTAGTATGATGTCGTCTATCGATTGGCAGGGTTGAATCAAAAATTCCAGGCGGCAGGTTCGCACGTGTTTTTTCATGATAAGTTGAAAATTTCGCAATTTTAAAAAATTTCCAAAAAATCCATTTCTCCAGCATATCGTCCGAAACATCGCCTACCCCCTAAAATTGACCCCCCCCCCCCCCGAATCGATTGGCACCATTTTCGAAGCGATCTTGAGCCTCCAGAAAAAGTTGACTTTTCTCCAGCACACTGGAATCGCTCCAGACGGCGCTGTAATTAAATTGGGCAGCTGAAAAATCAATCCTAGCGTTAGTGTGATGTCGTCTATCGATTAGCAGGGTTTAATCAAAAATTCCAGGTGGCAGGTTCGCACGTGTTTTTTCATGACAAGTTGAAAATTTCGCGTTTTTTAAAAATTTCCAAAAAATCCATTTCTCCAGCATATCGTCCGAAACTTCGCCTACCTCCTAAAATTGACCCCCCGAATCGATTGGCACCATTTTCAAAGCGATCTGGAGCCTCAAGAAAAGTTGACTTTTTTCCAGCACACTGGAATCTCTCCAGACAGCAAAAGTCAACATTTTCTGGAGGCTCCAGATCGCTTCGAAAATGGTGCCAATCGATTGGGGGTCAGGGGGGCGAAGCACCGAGTTTTTTCATTTTATTTTTTAAAATTTTTATTTTGTGATTTTGTGAATTTTTTGCAAGGAGTTACATTTTTCATTTTGAAACACTTCTACTCGAAACTGCTGCAAATCCCTTTTTTGATTTTGAGATTTTGTTGGACTTGTACACATCAAATTTTTTTTAAAAATGATGAAATATTTAAGTTTTTGAATCGATGTTCTTATTTTGTTTGAAATTTAAAATTTTCAAATTCGTATTTTTTAAATTGAAAATCCAAAGAAATTTTCAATCTTCAATTTTCATGAAATTCGTAAGATTTTTATAAAATGATGATAATTTTTTTATCTCTATACACCTCCAAAATTTCATGACTCACTGTTTTTCAAACAAAACTCCTTCTTTTTAAAAACTCATCAATATTCCAACTTTTTAATTTGAGTGGAATTTTTCAAGGGAATTTTTTGTATAGTCATGATAGAGAAGAAATCGTGTTGTAAAGCACTCAGCTTATAAGCAGAATTTTGACGAAAGTATTAATCGGATTTATTATGGATTCATTTAGTAGAAAGTGTATCCACGAGTCAGATAAAATTAATGCGATGGCGAGGAAGGAGAGAGGACAAATTACTTAAACACATGTCATGAGAGATATGAAGGTCTGAGGGGAAAATAATGTAAATGCTCAGATAATATTAAATTTGGAGAACATAAGATTACAATTTAGCATTCTTAAAAAATAATAATAAAAAGGAGAATTGAGAGCCCCTTTGCTCTTTTGTTACGTAATTCTGTCACTAATTAACCTCATATTTTTTGAACAGAATTTGAAAGCAACACCATGGAAGCATATCTTCACTTCTAAAGCTGTCTGGGCCCTTATAGTTGCTAGTATTGGTCAAGATTGGGGTGTTTATACCATAGTGACGGATTTTCCGAAATACATAAACGATGTTTTGAAAATGAGTCCAGTCGAGGTATTTTGAATATCTCCGAATTACATTTCTTCTGCCATAACTGACACATATTTTATTTTATTTTTTTTGCAGAATGGGGCCCTTTCCAGTATATCATATACGTCTATTTTCGTCGTATCGTGGATATCGAGCAGACTTTGCGATTGGCTGCTTCATCGTAAGATCACATCTGCTGGAGTAGTTCGTAAATCGTACGCTACGATTAGTGAGTAATTTCTGAGCTTGTCTCGAAGGTTTGTATTGATGAAAAATTTAATCTAACGAGTGAAATTGCATTCCACAGGCACTGTAGGTTTATCAATGGGTATAATAATCGCCTCTTATGTTCACAATCCACTTGTCGTCAGCTTGTGCGTAGTTTTGGGTATGACTTGCATGGCATTCGGTTTCAGTAGCATCAAAGTGACCGCCTTGGATTTGAGTCCGAATTACTCGGGCAGTGTAATGGCACTTGTCAACAGCATAGGGTGTGTTTCCGGTATAATGACGCCGTATGTGGCCGGAATACTGACACCTAATGTAAGTCATTCTGATCTCCTAATGAGGTGCACTAAAAACCTCTACAAACATGTGCATCTTGTTCGACTATTTTTTCAAAAATCACCCTAATATTTCTTCTTTTGTTCCTTCCACCGGTAGAGAAGCGCCGAAGAATGGACGATGGTGTTTTGGATAATGTCTGCGATTGCGGTATCAACCAACTTCATATTCGTCGCATTCGGTTCGTGCACGTTACAAAATTGGAATAATTTGGATGCAGAAGATGATTCCTGACCCTGCTGAAATGTTCCTCCATCTGTATCGTATCGTTTCATCATTTCAGTGCCCAAATTTATATCAGACAAGACTGTTACCACTTCTTTTTTTTCAAACGAATAAAATAGATTCGTATTATGACGCAAATAAAGCTGTATTTTTTGACGATTTATTATTAATTACCCTTTATCAGTTTTATGTTTAATTTTTTTCCTAAAAGTATGAAATTACTCATTTCAATCTAGGTTTAGCCGGAAAAAGTAACATCCTATTCGCATTTACCAACCGATGAAATTTTACTAAAGTGAGTAAGTCAATTGAAAAAGTCGTTATCAAAATCACCACTGTGGGGTTTAGTGGGGGATGGAATATTTTATAAAAATAATTTCGAGCAGTAGTTGGATTATTTAGCTTTGGTGTAGTCGACTTGTTCGGTTCTTTCGCGAGGTATTTTTACTAAATCTCAATGGGTAAGTGGAAATTATTTTGTTGAAATAATTATCGCTTAATATTAACTTAGGTATTTTGCAATTTTTTAATATTCATTTTTCTCATTTTTTAAAAATATTTTCATAATTTTTTTCCATCAAACAATATGAAATAATTTTTATCAAAAATACGAAAAAAATAATAATGTGCATATTCAATTATTTTAATTATTTTCTCGAATCCGAATCAAAGAACTAGGCCTTTTCATCCTCATACCAAATTCCAAGTCAACTATATTCATTAAACGTGGAATTTCGGGCATGAGGATAACAAGGAGAGTTCTAAAAACTGCAACAGCACCTGAAAGCAATCAACCTCCAATTCCATCGATTCCAAATTTGAAAATAGTTTCGTACTCGATATGACATTCGACGTCGTACACTTGACTAACGACTGCGAATAGTCAATGTCGAAACGGAATTATTTTAAAAACTACCAAACTGCTACTCCATCGTACACGAAGAGGAATTATAGGAATAATTCCAAAGGCAATCTTGGGGCTGGAGTGGTATTTTGAAACAACTCCGGGGTCAATATTGCGTTGGGAGTGCTTCTAATGTCATCGTCGACTTCATCGATCCATACTCTGCAGTTTTTTCGTGACACTTTTCAACAACCCCGAAAACAATATTGAGGCCAAAGTTGAGGAATGATAACAACTCTGGGATCGATATCGAAATCGGTGTTTAATCGGCGACGAGAGAAGATCTATAGGGATAATTTCGTTGGCAATGTTGGCGACCGAGTAGTATTTTTATGAAAGAACTCCGCAACCAATATTGCTATCAGATTTATTCCTGTTTTGGGCACTTCATCGGGTCGTCGTGATATAGAGAATCAGACGTTACGGATTAGGACAACTTTAAAAGCAATATTGACCGCGACGTAAGATTTTTAAATACTCCGTAATCAATATTGCGCCGAAAGTTGATTCTTAAAAGACGTCTCATCATGAGAGAATTGCATCGGTAAGAGTGGTAATTTGGAACGATTCGCTCGGAAGGCAATATTTAGACTGGGGTCGTAATTCTGATACCGGGCTTGATATTGCAATCGGAATGCAAAGAATCCATATTCAAGTTTCAGAATTGCATGTAGCTAAGAATAACTAAGTATTTGTAAATTATACTTTGTACACTTATTTATAAAATCTAAGTGCAATAGTTTTAATTTATAATATAATTAATCTCCTTGTTTGATAGTACCTAATTAATTTTTCAACTGATCGAAATCTCAATAGCTTTTCAGTAAAGCCATTGATTTTCAATTTTTTTCAAATACGTAAATTAATTTTCTATACAAATACCTACTTACTCAAAAAATTTAATTATTCTAAAAAAAGTTACATTTAAAAAAATTATAATTTTTTTCAAGTCTGACATTAAATTTTTTTTGAAAAATTAAATGAGAATTTTAAAATTTCATTTTGAATGAAAACACGCATTAAAAATTCTCAAAATTCAACATTTTTTCAATTTTATTGAATCAATTTTGAGATTATTTGTTTCAACTAAAAGTTTACTTTTTTTAGTAAAATTTTCAATTTTAATGAATCCATAAATTCTTTTGATTTAAGAATCATTCATTTTATTCAATTTAATTTTTCTCAAATACTCAAAAAATTCAATTTTTGATAGAAATAGACTTCCAAAAAATTGAATATTTTTTCAAGTAGGGTTGATTTTTTTTTTCTTGAAAAATTGAAGCAAAATTTCTAAAATCCCACTTTTGATGTCTTTTTTTTTTGAAAAATTGTAGAAAATTTTCAAGTTTGATTTTTAATGAAAAAATGGGCTTTCAAAACATGCTGATTTTCAACTTTTTGATCTGATTTTTTTATGATGACGATATTTTTGAAAAATGATAATATCATGTGACTATTCTATTTTTGAAAAATATTTGAATAATTAAAAATTTTTCATTTTTCATTTTCTTGATCTATAGGTAATTTTTCCTTATTAATTAACTAAATTATGCATTTTTGTTGGGGGGATTTTGATTTTGACAAATAGGTAAATTTTCTTTAATTCAATGAAATGATTAGATTACTTGAATATTGATTCGATGTATAGATCATACGGATTTTTGATAAATTTTTCAATTTTGAAGAAATTGATAGAATTTTTACTCTGATCCTTATTTATGAATTACTAAGATTTTCAAAAACTCGATTACTTGATCAATTTCGACTTTTATTATTCTATTAATTATAATTTTTCTCCAATATACTCAAAACAAATATTCAGTAAATTATTATGAATCAAAGCGTTGTTTTTCTTCTTATTATTATTCATCTTTTTTTTTCTTTTTTTTTTGAAAAATTAAAGGAGAATTTCAAAAAATTGATTTTTGATGAAAACACAGATTGAAAAATTTTAATTTTTCACTCTTTTGATCTAATTTCTTCCCTATCAGATTATTCAATTATTACTCATTTAACAAACATAATAATTACCTAAATTACCAAATTTTTTGAAAAATTTTTAATCCTAACAAATCAGACAATCTTTAGTTTAATTTAATCGACCAATTTTCTTTATTGTAATAATTCGATCAACTTTTATAATTATTTTGATGAATCGTTGAAATACTTATTCATTTCGATTTATTTCAATAATTTTTCAAATTTTTGTTTGTTTGTTTATTTGGATTAAAGTGACTTCGACCATAGTTTTGATCATTTCGTCACTAATTTCAAATTTTAAAAAACTGAATTATTCGTTCAATTTTTGATTTTGATACATCGATTAATTTTTTCGAATTCATACAAAAAATGAATTTTCAGTAGAATGTTGGCTTTCAAACAGTTTTTATGTTTGATGATTTTTTTTTTAAATTTAAAATGATGACGAAAAGTTGCATTTAAAAAATTCAACTTTCGATTTTTTTGATGCTAGTTTTCCTCAACTCATCTGATAATTACTTTTTGAGATATGTACTTAGGTAATAAAATTGTCTGGATCCTTCAATTTTTTTCTCTAAAAAAATTTTGATTTCCGAAAATCGATTATTTTTATTTTTTATTTTATTTAATTGGCAACCCCCCCCCCCCTCCATTTAAAACTATCAATATATTATTCGATTCTAGTTATGATCATTAATTTGTACATAATATATTTTCGATAAATTTTTCAATTTTGATTAATTAATCAAAATCAATGAATTTTATATTTTGATAAATCGATTTACCTTTTTTGAACATCAAAAAAAATTTGATCATTCAACAGAAATTGGTTTTGAAAAAATTCTCAATTTTTCTTCCAAGTCTGCTGCTTTTTTTGGGAAAAATTGAAGCGATTTTTTAAAATTTAATTTTCAATTTATTAATTTTCAACTTTTTTGAAAATGTAATTAATCATCGATTCATCAGTGTAGATGATTTAATATTCAAGTCAATTGTTAGATTATTGTATTCGATTTATGAACCTGAATATCATACGTAATTTTGATCAACTTCTTAATATTGATAGATCGAAATCGATAATTTTTTTCCAAGTCTGTTGATTTTTTCCTTTAAACAACTGAAGAAATTTGTCAAAAATTCAATTTTTATTTTTGAATCTATTCATTTTCAATTTTTTTAATCTTGCGTTTTTTTTTTATTAAAAATCTAAGATGATCATCAATGTTAATTAAGTATTCAATATTTTAAATATTTTGATAAAATAAATGATTTTTTCGAATTCGATTATTCGATTAATTTTTTTCACTCCAAATAAATCTCACCCAATGAAACCCCCTCTCAACATTTTTTTTAAAATCTCAAGCTCCTCGCCGATCCCTCCAAACCTTTTTTATCAAAATGTTCATAAAATTAGAATTCGTCTACCCAACTACTTCAAAATTATCCATTGAATCACAAATTACTCATACATTAATATCAAAATCGAGGCAACCATATGACCTCAGTCCCATTCCCATTATACAGATAAGCTCTAGTTAAAAACGTCCGGAAAATTGTCCTGTTATCGGTTATTAGACGATAAGAAGTCACGGTATGGGATCGAATGAGCAATGACTCCAAATGGTGAAAAAATGTTAAAGACCAATCTCACGTAATCGAGGTAATTAAAAATTTTCTCACTGTAAACGAATTGAAAAAAAAAATAAAAACAAACATTTAAAAATATTCCAAGTGTAGCTCATTACAAATATGTAAGAGCGAATACGTAGGTTAAAATTTTCCTCATACCTTTACGAATGTTAGTCGATTACAAAATTACCAATAGTACTGAATGGATTGGTGAAGTATCGCGCAATGAGTCACACAATCGTACAATACCAATTCCCACTACGTCACAACACCCATATATACCTTTCAATGGCAAAGACGACGATTACCAAGTATACCAGTACCGTTAAAAAGAAGAAAAAAAGCCACACGTAATATTAAAAAGAAGCATACGAGTATTTCATAGAATCGTCGCAAGTCCATCAAACAAAAAAACGTGCAATCTTAATCTCTCCATGACCAAGTCTAAGGAATGCCAACCTCGCGCTATAAGGCATCGGCATCGACACCACAGCCACACCACACATGCATACCTGAGCAATTAGAACATGTACAGTGTACACCACACAGCTGATAACACTCCACTGAGACGCCTGCCGGCCTGCCCAGTGCCTGCTGACTCCTAATTTCCAACACAGAATACATAAGCTGTCCTATCTTCTCTATTCCGAACGATTATTATTAATCGCCCCCACCGTAATAAGTATATAAAAATGTCATTGCGTATTCCCTGCACAGCTTCCAAGACTGGCATTTATGACGTCACGTTTAACACGCATCCATCATTAACATATTTGCTCGATGAATAGAACAGAGTATTCGCTGTTATGATCGTGTATACGTTACAAGATGACTGTATCTGGTCGCTTTTTTGGGTGAAGTGTGTAAGCCAGAAACAAGTCTACTCGACTGGATACGATTTACACGCAAGATAGCGAAACTCTTTCAGTTTCAGCGTGGTACACCCCCTTTATATAATATAGGTACATTTCATGAACTAATCGCCCAGATTAGGCGTCTGTGATCTTCGCGGATACGCCTCCTCTTTCCCTTCTATCGTCAGCGACCTTCTAAACCGAATTTAACCCTTTGACCAGGTGTTCCCCGAAGAAATACCGCGAAATTTAACAAATCATCGGTCTTCCTAGACCCATAACGATCAATTAAATAACGAGCTTGGCTGGCTCTTCGTTTCCTTACACAGTTCCACACGATTTTTGTACCAAAAAGGAAATATTTTTTGTGACGTATTGGTTGCTCAAATGAGATAGTGATGTTTACATCTGAGAAATGTATGAATTTTCAATCTGCTTCTACATTCATATCGATCTGCCTGGTGGGGAGGGGGAGTGAACGAGCTTTCTTATGTTGCTGGTCATTCGTTGTTAACGATTATTTGTCACGAAACTTGAGCATTACGTACACTTGGCCAAGGTTAAGAAAATATTCATTTTAGGAAATTAGGACGTTTTTCAAAGAAGAAAATTCGGAGAAAAATTAATTTGTAACCAAGGTCGAATAATTGAAGAAAAAAATTATAGGGGATAAAATCGAAAAAAGAACTCGAAATGGCAATGATTCGAAAATACCCATAATTCAAAAGGAAAAAAATCAATAATATATACATAAGTATAAACAAAATTAAAATTTGAGATGAAATGGAAAAGACAAAAAAAATAGCTAATAATTCAAAAAAAAAATATATCTTAGAAAATCAACAACTTCAAAAAAATTTAGAAAAACAAGCATTTAAAATAATGATTTGGGAAAAATGCAAAATATTTTTTTAAAAATGAATTTAAAAAGTAACCTCCAGAAAATGGCAATCTAATAAAAATTGCAAACATATAAAATTTATAATTTTCATAAAAACAAATAAGTTTCAACAAGAATAACCATATCAAAAAATTACAATTTTTGAAAAATAAGATGGACTGATAATTTCTAAATTAAATAAAAAATAAAAAACAATTCAAAAAATACCGATTTGGAGAAATACACGATGAGGATAACTGATGAGTAAAAAAAAATATCCCAGCAAATGAACATTTAAAAAATTAATAAATAAAAATTATGAAAAAATGCACGATTTCAATAAAAAACGACCATTTAAAAAGATGATAATTTGGAAAAACAAACATACCTAAATGAATTTCTAAAAAAAGAGCAAATTGAAAATTAATAAGTAATATTTCAAAAAATATGGTATTTTACTGTGCAATTAAGAAATTAGGAAAAATTCATAATTTCAATAAAGTAATTTCTAGAAGATCAAACATAATCTTAATAAAAAAAACAAATTCGAGAAAAATATAAATTGATGAAAATTATGAAAAAGAAAATGAAGATTTTTCAAGGTGAAAAATACAAAAAAAAAATTCAATTTAGTTATTATTTCTGTTTTAAAAAAAGATAATTCTGAGGAATGACAATAAATTACGAAAAAATGATAATTTCAAAAAAGAAAAAAAAGTATACCAAAATTATTTTTTTTCCAAGTGACAACTTCCCAAAAAATCGAAATTATGAAAAAAATTAGAAGTATAAGATAATAAATAATTTTAATGAAATGTCCATTTGAGAAAAATAAAAATTTATGAAATAAGTAGGTATAATAATTGGCTTAATTGTAAAATTAAAATTTCGCCAAATAATTGATAATTTCAAAAAAATGGCAATTCAGAAGAAATAGAAAATATGATTCATGAAAGTTGGGTAATTCAAAATTTAAAAGAAGTCGACAATTTAAAAAAAATACAATTTGAGGAAAGAAAAAGAACAGATTAAAAAAATCCAAAAAAGCAACTTCGGAAAACGTACAAAATATAATGGAAAAATTGGTAGGTATAATTTCAAGGAAATTGCCAGTTTAAAAAAATGACTATTTGCGAAAAATAAAAATATATTTTTACTGGTACTCGCCGCATTTTTAGCCCCCCCCCCTCTCATCTAACCCTTAAAAAAATTAGCATCCTACAAGAAATTTCAATGTTGCCAATCCGAAGATAAAATTGACTATTTTGCTTATAGACGAAATTGATTTTCGATTTTGATTTTTTCACTACTTTCACTGAGTTTCACTACCTACTAGACACAAAACATTCAATTGAAAAAAAAATAGAAATTTTAAAAATTTTCAAATTTTAAATAAAATAAAATTACCAAAATGAAATAAAAATGAAAATCGACGAATTAAAAAAAAAATTATTTCAATAAAAGAATATTTTTTAATTTTTTAAATCAACAACTTAAAAGATTGATAATTCTGTAAAAAATAAATGACCAAAAAACAAATTACTAATTTACCTATCAGTTGAAAAAAATATTAAAGTAAAAGCTGTCATAAAAATGAAGAAAAAATGTATGCAATAGGAATTCAAAATATTGACGACAGATGAAATTTTTTGGTCAAAAAATATTATGAAAAATAACAAGATTTTTTATTAAATGCCATTTTTGAAAAATTATTTTTCAACTCCTGAATTTTTTTTTCTTTTTTGATGCCCCTGTCCAAAAAATTAGATAATTCAGATTTTATTGATTTTTAAATTCTTTTTCCCTTCAAAATATTCGTAATTATTAAGTACTTCTTTCCTTGAATAATTTTTTACGCTTTCTACCAAATTTTATGAATACAGAATTTTATTTCACGCAAAATTCTCGTGAATCTGAATAATTTTCCTTTAAAAATTAAGTTTGCTTCGTACATGGAACAATGATTTCTCATTCTGAAAAAAATTGAAATTTTCATACCTATAAAAAACTGAACTATAAAAATCATTATGGAAAATAGAAACATTCCTTGCTGCCAAATTGTAAAATATTGAGATAAAGATCCACTTTTTCTGATAAATTTTTATTTCGCACTTCTCAGTCGGATTTTGGCAATTTTAAAAACTTGAAAAATTTTTATATCGAAAATTTTAAGCAAATTTAGTTGCACATGAACGAAAACACTAATTCAAGATAAATTATGGTAATTTACACCCCCCCCCCCTTCTTCACACCAAAGATTAATACACTTCCAACTTTTAACGAATTTATTCCTAATTTCGTAACATTTATAGAAGTAGTACACATAACTCAATTATTTTCAGGACACCCTGCACTCATCCTTTCTCTCATGCTCCAGAGCTGAAGGAACCTCTAATTCTATCCCATTTATCGATATTATTCCCCCTCCTTTCAGTTTATTTTCGATTGACCGCAATGCTAATTAACACGTGCTTTGAATGTGACACTCGTCTATTCCAAAGACTGAATTCCGGCATGATAAAATGTCAAGAGCATACATATTACACACGCAGTGTACTCTCAGCAGTTCGCTAATTATTATGCCAAACGATGACTAGCTTCAATTCACATGTCGCATATTAAAGGTAACCGAGACAACAAAAATATTAACGACGCAGTTCATTTCATACGACGACGACCATCGTACCGCAAAGACCGCACCATCATCATACGATAATGTACACGGTACGTAATCAACAGAGTCAAGATTGATAAACAAGGTTTTTCCTTAAAACCATAGTAAACAAAACTATGGCAGCTAATACGAGTATTGCTGCAGATTCAAATACAAAAATATGTACTTGCCATCGATTATTTATACAATTATAGTAACCTATGGTAATAATTTATTGGTCGATTGTACTCGTATTTTCGATATTTTGACAGACGGTCTTAGTGGGTGTGTGCAAAGCAAACGTAGATCACGTATGTGTTTTGCTTCGAGTGAGAAATATTGGCTCCGAATGACCTTAAAAAAATTGACGAAAAAAATTCAATACTTACAAAAATAGACTGCGTTAGGAGGGGAAGTCCGGAGGGAAAAAGTACGAATTGAAAAAATATAAGTCGATGGGAAAATTTATCAACTCGATGAACAATTGAGGCCAATGACCAATGTTTTCACTCGTCCTACTAGAATGTCGTCCCCTTTGTCCTTTGACATCTCTAAGTTTAAATTTTGACATAGAGGATTGAAAATCACTCAACGATTTGTCACAACCTAAGACGATTTGTTAATGAAACGAATACCACAGGTAAGGTAGCCCATTTTGTACATAGTACTGATTGATTACTCAATGTGCTACCGGAGGTAAACACATATTCGCAATTAAACCGAAACAATCGGGAAATGATATAGATAAGGAAACCGGTTTGAATACATCTAGCATATTTTGAAGGTCTTATAGTTTTTTTTTTCCAAACACGAAGCAGGGATAAACGAAAGGGAAACCGTCAAAACAGGTGTAACCAACTTTGAAACCGCTCGACTACGAAACACTCGAGCAGAGAGGAATGTTACGATGGACGGTTATTTTTTTCACTTGTTCATTTTTACTCGTTTCATCATTGCTTGGTTTACGTATGTACGAGCATGAAGCAATTGTACGTATGGTGGATCAACTCGTTGAAAAAGTTCTGTCGTAAATCAATATTGTCATTTCGAGTGTCTGGCATGTTAGGTACATGCACGATGGTGAAATTTTTTTAGGAGATGGCTTACGTAAGGATTTAATTGAGTAAGGTCAAGGGGCACTATACTCTGGTAGGTTCGAATGAAAATTATACCATTTCCGAGGTATAGAAATTGGAGAAAATAATCGCGTAAAATTATATAGCTGTAATTTTCACTCTGAAGTTGTTGGTGTTTCGACGTGTTGGAAAAAATTACACGATTGAAAGAAAATTGGTCGTTTGTTTATAAACCTTGAAAACAGCTCGAAATTCAATCGGTAACTTCAACTTGGGCTAATTCAAGGTTAAATTCTTACTCTATCGATAATCAAACCCTCAAAAAATCTTTGTTTCGTCCATCACTGATGAGATTCTAGCGTTGGAAAAACACAATATTTTGGACTTGACCGAAGATCTCTCGCTGGCAAGCAATTAACCGACCCATCGAATCGAACATGTGCAAATTTGACGAACGACGAATTTTTCCCACTGTAACGACGACCGACGAACGCTTTGCATTGTACAGTGCATACCAACTAAATCGTAGGCCGATCAAGGAGACATAAACAAAGACATTAATGCACGAATTATTCATATAAAACAATACTCACGAACTAATTTGCATCTTGCACACATTCATTAGCCGTGAAAACTTTTCGATAAGAGTATATTCGCTTTATAAAGCGGAAAATTGTCTCGGCAATTTAACAATCTAGATTTCAACGTAGATATATGTGACATGATTTTCATTACTGCAAACATTTATCCGTAATAAATTATAGGCTCGGATATTTAAACGGATAGATTAGTACCCGCACTGGTGTATCGGATGACTCGCCACTATAATGTAAATAATTACACCAATACACTTTCTACTACTGGTAAATGCATCATATGTAACTCTTGTCATAATTAGTCGACTAGCTCACATATCGACGCTTTCTCGGTTCCAAAAACTTCGATAGCAGAATAATGGGAAGTTGTATCTTGAGAATTTATTCGAAGGTGTTGATTATGTGTGAATCAGCAAAGTAAACGAATGCAATTCGATGGATGATAATTTACCTGCATCTGGAAGTAGCTGATTTAGCGCTGATTCACTTCCACGACGAACTTGCAATAAAACTGGTAAACCCGCCGCTATCTGTTCATTGCTAACTTCGATTGTATCAGCTTCATTAATTCCATACTGAAAATAAAACGTCAAAATTATACCAACCGACGTAGCTATTTGGAATCAATTCCATCTCCAGCGGGGCTAGAATGGTATCGAGTAACGTCTTGGTCGACCACTTACCGGATATTTGTGGACCATTTGATAATTATGCCAGATGAAATAAACACATTTATGAATATTATAACCGATTTATACTCATTTTTTACGCGAAAACACTAAAAAAACACCATTTTTCAACATAACGAACACGAAACACTTCACAAATTTTATGAAACTACAAAATAAACATCCGTTCCGTTATTGGTTGATGTGAAATCTGAATTGTGGTCGTTTTTGCTCCCTTTTCCCCGCCATAAATTAAAAAAAAGAGAAGGAAAAACACAGTGAAATCAAAAAAGTTGTCGAAAATCGTCCAAGTTGGAAGCCAAAAACCAAAAAAATTAGATAATCAACTAGCGCTTCTACAATTTTTCCTGCGGATAAAAATAGAACTAAAGCATCAACCCTAAATTTTTAAATAGGTTCATTTCTCACTCCGATGCAATATAGGTATACAATTATTTTTTTCGCGTATCATCAACAAAAACAAGAAAATTTTGAAAATTAAATGCAAAATTTCATAAAAGTTCGACAATTTAATAATTTCGCGATAACTTAAAAGTTTCATTCGATTAATAAATATGTTGGTTATTTGACTACCCTTCGTGTAGATCTATCAATAATCATATCTTTTCGTACGTTTGGTTGTTGTGTCGATTAGCCATATTTTATCAACGAACCTCCTATCGTCATCTTTCAACATGAAAATCACGGTGACTACTCTGAACGATGAAATATTCAATTTAGACGTAAGCGAAGATCTAGAATTGGAGAACTTCAAAGCGTTTTGTGAAATCGAATCTGGCATTCCTGCCACCGAGATCCTGATCAGTCACAATGGTAAGCCTTTGATGGATAACAGTGTTTCCCTAAAGGCACACGGAGTAGCAGATGGTGATGTAGTCATATTACAACGTATGTTTGGAAATGCCTCGGATAGAGTGGGCAACGCACCTGCTCCTCCTACTCAAAGTATGCATTTTAACCGTTCCCCGAGTATTCGTTTGCAATACCTATGTGCTCGAGTGTAACGCTTGTGTTTTTCCAGATCCTCTCACCAGTATGGATTTTAGTAATATTCAAATTCCAACCTCAGCCTTAGAGAATTTAGACGACACTTCGGTACCATCTTCCGCCAATACAGCCTATCTACGTGATTTATTTTTAGCCAATCCCGATCAAATGGCACTTTTAAAACAAAATAATCCTAGATTAGCTGATGCCTTGACTGGCGGAAAGACGAGTGAGTTAATCGGTGTCGAATTCACTTCATTATGTCAACGTTATCGTGTATTACACGATAATAACATTAAAATAATAACTCATTTCTCGTTTGTTTGGAATTTATCCAAATTTTTTAACAAAAAATGTTACAACTGCATTCGAGCGTGTCATTTGCCAAAACTCAAATGCATGTTTGTTTTTTCGTTGCAGCTGAATTCACTAAAATCTTGAACGAACAAATGGAAGAGCGGAATAGAAGAGAAGAACAACGTAGACGAATCTTTACCGCTGATCCGTTCGATTTAGAAGCTCAACGTTTGATCGCCGATGAAATAAAGCAGAAAAATATCGACGCCAATATGAACGCTGCTATGGAATATAATCCCGAAACTTTTGGAACCGTTACTATGTTATATATCAATTGTAAAGTCAACGGATTTCCCGTCAAAGCTTTCATTGATTCTGGTACTTACATCGAATGTTGACATTTTATCGAGAATGCGAATTGTTTTTACTCATTTTTACATTTTTTTAAAGGTGCTCAAGCTACCATTATGTCGGCCAATTGTGCCGAACGATGTCATATTATGAGATTAGTTGACACGAGATGGTCAGGTGTAGCCAAAGGTGTGGGCGTTCAATATATCATCGGTAGAATTCATATGGTACAAATGGCTATTGAGAAGGATTTCTTGACCACGTCGTTTACTGTGTTACAAGATCAACCCATGGATATGTTACTTGGTTTAGATATGCTTAGAAGACACCAAGTAAGTCATTCAAGACTGGAAAATATTATTGAATGGTTGATTCTCGAATATTAACTAATTTTTTTTTTTTTTTTTTTTTTTTTTTCAGTGTACGATTGATCTGAAAAGAAACGTTCTACATATAGGCACCACTGGTACCGAAACGCCATTTTTGCCTGAAAATGAAATACCTGAATCTAGCCACGGGCCTACTTCGTTATCTTCTTTAACCGAAGAAGAAAGAAGACAGATACAGTTAGCTAAAGAAAGTAAGCTCGCGGTTACATCTCGAGTAATAAAATCATCAAGAATTTCACACTTGATACAATTTTATCTGCTTAGAACTTGGTTTGCAAGCTGGAAGTAGCGGTTCAACTTCCGCTTCTGATGACGCAATTAAGCCTACTGATCCGTTCAACGAAGAAGTGGTCAAAGAAATAATTAATTTGGGATTTCCAAGACAAGATGTAAGTTTATGGAATAAAATAAGAAATGCACAAGATCGTTTATTAAGATATTATAATGAAATATCCCTATTTTAGGTGATATTCGAATTGAGAAGATTCAACGGTGATAAAAACCAAGCGATGGCTGCGTTGTTTGCCAAGTCGTTGAAATTTTAACGACGATATAAATATGATCGATGTGTCGTGTCGGTGAATGTTTTGCACATTGTATACATATTAACTTTATTATTTTTTTGTTAAAAGTCGAAAAAGTGTTATCAGGGTAATATTAACTTGCGTTTTTGTTGTTCTTATTATTATCTCTTTTTTTTTTTTTTTTCATTGTTTAAAAATAATTCAGTAGGTACTTAAATCGACTGATTTTTGTAAAGTTTATATTATTTTATTCACATAAGTATACTCGATGGATCATTTTAATATTTTACTGTTTTCATTTGGTTTTACGACGATTGTGCTAACTGGGTAGTCATCGATTCTGTGGTTCTTGGTTCGTTTCCTGAATCGCACAAGATGATTAATTCAACGTTAATGTATTATTTAATATTTAAATCTTATATTCGTACGTAATGAAATACTTACGGCAATACCGCGGAGTAATATTTGTGGTGACGAAAAATTTACCACGAGCTGGATACAGTGAAGTTTCTAATCCCATCGGTGAACAATTACTCAGCGTACACGTAGGAACTAAATCACCCAAAACAGGTTGCAATTGGCCAAAAGTTACGATACTAAAATACAAAGTAATTAATAAATATTCAAAATTGGATTTTAAAAAAGATAATACCCATCTTACTTACTTAAAAACTGCGCTTACTACACTTCTTTTACGTCCCCACATGACGCAGTTGGGGTTTGCAATGGCTTCTATGAAATAGTCAATTGATTTAGAATGAGAACAACTGATCAGCTCGGTGATGACTGAAAAATGATCATCAAGTTCGATTACGTTGACAATATGTACAGTTGTACACTCATTTTTAGCATAGCCGGCAACCGATAAATAATTTTTCAACGATTTTGGAAAAATGAAAACCTAAATTCTCTTGGAATGAAAAATATCTCAATTTTTTCGAACTTTGAATAGGTACGCATAAAAATCTTTTCAGTTTGTTTAAAACTTAAAAATAAAATAAAAAAAAATTGTAAAAAAAGATTCTCAATTCTTAGGGGAAAAAATCTTTTAATTTTTCGAAAGGTAGAAACCGGTTGTTGTTTTTCGAAGAAAAAAAATCCTCGAATTTTCGACGTTTTGAAGAAAATTAATTTAGTTTTTTTGTTTGTAGGTAATAAAAACTTTTTAAATATTACTTTGAAATGAAAGAATTTTTCGTTCTTTTTTTCTGTTTCCTGAATTTGTTTACATAAAAAATTTTTATTTTTTTATTTTTAAAAAACTACTAGATTTTTTGATTTTTTTAAAAAAATTTTATGAAGAAAAAAATAAGAAAAAATTTTTCAATTTCTTGTGGAAAAATTATTTTCTTGAAGAGAACGTCATTATAATGTCTACCCACTTTGATTTCTTCAAGGACAAGTTTTTCCCATTTTTTGAAAAGAAAATCTTTTAATTTGAGAGGGGGTAATTTTTCTATTTCTTGAAGTAACAAAATAGCAAAAAATTTTGTTTACCTACCTATTCATTATAAATAGATTTTTTTATACCGACAAAATAATTCTCAATTTTTTGAAGTAGGTAGATACTTACATGAGGAAACTTTTTCAAAATTTTTCAACTTTTCAAAAGTGAAATGATGTGAAAGTTTTATTGAAATTTTGTTTGGAATTTAAAAAATAAGAAATTTTTCGTTGTACAAAAATTGCAAAAAATTTTCGAATTAAAACAAAAATCTTCTGCATAAAAATTTTAAACTTTTTTTTGAATTCCCCAGTTTTATTTTTTAAAAAACCTAAGAACACTTGAAAAAAATTTTGGAAGTAAAAATTTTTGAAACTTTTTAAAAATAAAAAATGTTTATTTTATTTCACCTTTTTGAATTCTTTTGGAATAAAAAAAAATCTCTGAATTTCGTTTGGAACAGGAATTTTTTGTAATAGAAAAACTGTGCGAAGGAAAAATAGAGAATTTTTTTTTGAAATGAAGAAATTTTTGAATTTTTTGGAATTTAAAGTAAAAAAAATTATAGGTATAGGTATCACGAGTGAGTATATTTTTTCCAAGTAAAAAATATTTCAGTCAATTTTTTTAGACAATTTTTCAAAAATTCAAAGAACTTCGTAATTTAAAAAAAACATTTTCTCAGGTATTTCAAAAAATTGAAAATTTCTTTCGGAATAAAAAATCTTTTATTTTTTTGAATTTGAAAACATTTCTAGATTTTTTATTTTTTTTTATTTTCTTACCGATCCACATCTACCTATTCAAAAAAAATGAATTTTTTCATTTCAAAAAAGTTTGTCAATTTTTAAAATAAGAAAAAGAGAATTTTTTGAAATAATAAAGTTTTTTAAATAAGTATAAAAATTTCTTATTTTTTCTCTAAAAGCAAAAATTTTTTGCTTCAAAAAAATTAAATATTTTTTGCTTTGAAAAAACTAAAATATTATTTTTCAAAAAATTTGAAAAATTTCTTCATTTTTTTCATTTTGAAATTTTTTTTTTATGCTTTTCTTATTCCGAAAAAGTGTTGCATATTTTAAATCCAATTTTTTATTCAATCCTACAGGATTTTTTTATTCCAAAAAAATTTGAGACTAAAATTTTTTACCTATAGGTAAGTATCCACCTAATTCAAAAAACCAAAACTTTTTCAATTTTTAAAAATTTTGCAGTAATGGAAAAACCGCAAATGTTTTTGGGACTGAAAGCATTTCTTAATTTTTTGTAGTAATTAAGTAGGTGTAGGTACCAAAGTTTTGAAAAAATTTCGAAATAAAAATTTTTAAAAGTAGAAAAATATTTATTTTGATTGTTTGAATTATTAAAGAATTTTAGACCCACATTTTTTGGAATAAAGAAATAGAAAAAAATTTCGAAATGAGAAAAATTAAAAAATTTTCGATTTTTTTTTGGAATACCCAACATAATTTTTGGATTTTTTATAGTAGATACAAAATTATTCGGTTTTTTTTTCAAGCAAAACTATTTCAATGTTTTGATGCACTTATGTTTTTTTCTCCTTTTTTTTTTGCTTTCAAAGAGAAATTTTTTAATTTAAAAAAATCTCATTTTTTCTTATTTTAAAAATTGGTAAAAAATAAAAAAATTGACAAATTCTTTTAGAATGAAAAAATTTGATAAATTTTGTTGAAATGAAAAAATTGACAATTTTTTTTTAAGTGAAAATATTTCTCTGGGAATTCTTTTGGAATAAAAATAATGAAAATTTTTCTCAAGGTAAAAAATTTTTAAAACTTTTTTGATAAAATTTTTTTTCACTTTTTTGAGTTGATATAAAAAAAAATTTAGAAGAAAAAAAATCATTCTCGCATTCAACATTGAAAAATGCTCAAGTCGCTACCCTTGGAAAAAATCGAGCTACACCCTGGAAAATTCCAAAATTGCCGGCCCTGATTTTCATTTATTTTACTCACGTTCCACTGGTAACCTAGCAATACTCATTGGTGTTGGAAATCTCTGAAAAACTTGTAAAGAATCGGCCGCACACGATGGTTGATGAGCTCCGCCATTAATATAAAAATCTACATCTCCTGTGTATGTGTATAGAATAGATAATCAGAAATCATTGAATTGATAAAACGATCACCTGTTCAATTTTGCCTTATCAGCGAATAAATTTGAAAACAAAACAAACCAAACTCCGTAACGAAACCCAATCCAAATGTTGGCACCGTTGGTTTACCGTTGGTGTGGTATGTATCGAGAAACCAGGCATCACCTTTCACCAGTCTCACTTCTGGATCAGCACCCTCGAATCCAATTTGAGCTGCGTCGAGTGCTGGATAATTGTTAATAAAATTCATAGGTAGGTAAGTATATGAATTTAAACAAAAAAAAATTCCAAATTTGAAAGAAATTGAAAAGTATTTTTTACAATTGAGTACCTGTAATTCGATATATTTCGGGGACACTTTTACCCATATATCCGGCTATATGTGCCCCTAAACTATGTCCAATAATATGCACACTGTCTGGATCCACCCCTTCGTAATTGACTAGATAATTCAAAAACCTAAGGGAAAATTCCACATGAGGAGGAAATATGTTGCCTCGTAATAATAAATCATACTGTTCGAAAATAGGTATTTACTTACCTGCCCATAATTACTCCGACGACTCTGGTATTTGCAGCGACTTGTAAATAATTAGCATTCTTCGCCCCACCACCCCAATCGACGAGAAATACATTCGCATCAATCTGTCAAAATGACTTGTAAAATTCATGTACATTGTCGAAACATACATAAAACATTCTAGTGTAGATAGGAAAATATTGATTTAACGTACTCTCGATAAATAAGCCATCGCCATTTCGGTCATCCAAGGGCTTTCTACGCTAGCTGTAAATCCATGTATGATGAAAGCTGTTATTGGTCTGAACGGGTTGAAATCCAAATACCTTAGTGACTCGTAATTCACCGCCAAAGGATCGATTGGGATCAGATTCGTGTTACTCCTTAATTATGCCAGGTATACGAACGTTATAGCTTAGGAGTATTGGGTACTAGTGTCTAGTTTACTCAATGCGTTTACATGGACGTGGATCTTTTTTTTCTTTCTTAGTAGGTATAATGTGTCTTTTATCTGGACTTGAAATATTTTTTAAATTAATATTCATTTTATTCAAAATGGAGGGGAGGGAGAGGTCCAATCGAAATTTTTCTAATAACCAAAATTATTTTCAAGACTTCAAGCTACAACTTTTGTTTGAAGATTTTTTCAATTGGACCCTTCCCTCACCAGTTTTATTAATATATGTATAAGTATCCAAGTCATATTATGCGAAATTGGAGGGGAGGGAAGGGTCTAATCAAAAATTTTATAATAACAAAAATTATTTGTAAAACCTCTATCTACAAATTTTGTTTGAAAAATTTTTCAATTGGACCCCTTCCCCAATTTTGAAAAAAGTATCTACCTGATATTATGTGAAATCGGAGGGAAGGGAGAAATGCAATCGAAATTTTTATAATAACCAAAATTAATTTTAGGATCTTAATCTACAACTTTTATTTGAAAAGTTTTTCGATTGGCCCCTTGCCCCTCACTCCTCCAATTTTTAATTAGTATTTTCGGAGTATTATGCAAAATTGGTGAGGAGTAAGAGGTCCAATTGAAAAAATTATCAAACAAAAGTTATAGTTTGAAGTCCTAGGAATAATTTTTCTTATTACAAAAATTTCGATTGGACCTCTCTCTCCCCTCCAATTTTGAAAAAAAATAAATGATACTTGAAGTCCAGATAAAATACACATCATGACCAAGAAAAAAAACGATCCACGTCCATGTAAACAAATTGAGTAAACCAGACACTCATGTTTTCAGTGAGGGTATCTATGCTTACCTCGTTAATAAATAAACAGTAACGTCGATCTCATCTGGTGACCAGGGTGGAGGAAAAGGTCTCAGAACGGTAACCCATGGAGGAGCCTGCGAAAAACACCCTACCTCATCGTAACATACCCCATCGAACTCACTGCCCTGGCTAGAATTCTGAGTTTGAGCATAGATTCCTACAGGAGCATGAAAAAAATACCACTTAGAATAACTCAATCGAAAAATATTTATTTTGTACGTACCTTTGATCAAGAATACTATGCAAATAAATTCTAATTTTTGCACGACCATATCATAGTTCACAACTGATAATCTTCGAATGACAATTATCACTTACCTGTTGCCTATACTTAGTCACAAATGTGTGACATAATACCGTATGGTACCGGGTATGGTGATATTGCTCTGTTTTTCCGTTTTGAAAGTACATATTAATTGCTTGTAATAAAAATTAAATCGATAGCGTCACTGTTCTACTCATCAGTTCGCAACATCGAGTCAATAATAATTATCATAAATATCTGCGATTTACTACGAGATAGGTACCTTTTATAACTGCATTATGAGAGATGCATGGTATAATTACGCACGGCAACCAAAGTTTGTTTGAAAAATTAAACTAGGTAGGTAGGTACCCATTACCTTACTCAATTGATTAAATGGTTCAATAACAGGGGTTTTAATTCTAATTTGAATAAACTTACTAGATTTTAATTTTACAAATTGGTTTTAAAGTACTTACAATTTTTATTATTTTACGTTAATCAGTAGGTATAAAAACAACAGCTCATCATCAATTTGAAAACTATTAACTTTAAACAACGATAGACATTTTTTGATGAAATATTCATACTGATTAATCATCATGATTATAAGTCTAGCGTGACGGACCTATCAACGGACGACCGTTGAAATCTTGCAAATCACGAATATTTGATCTCAAATATTTGCCATCTGTTCCTCTTAACCTTCTGAATGCATCCACCTACAAATAAAACTATAGGTAATATTCAAATCTCTTAGATCAACGACGCCCAGAGAATTTGAAAAATACTATTGCAGAACTGTGATATGGAAGGTACACATGGAATTAATTCGACGACTATCGTGTTTTTAAATCTTTAACTCGACTTAATCGATATATATTATGATATGGAAGGTACACAGTTGAGTTGTATCTTCGTGCGCCAACGGTTTATATACAATGATATATGAATGAATATAGTTTTTTTTCATTTGAAATATTCGTGTTGATTTTTTCCTTTTTTTTTTTTGAAATATTGGAATAAAAATGTTTCGTTTGTGATTTGTGATACTCGTCGTCCAAGATGAGGAAGTAATTAAAATCGCCCATGGCTAGGTAAGTCTAGTTGTGTCGTCCCCCCAATAATCCCCTTAATTTAGAATGTAGCTTTATGTTTAGTTAGAAATACTTCATTGTGAAGTAAAAATTTAAATTCAAAATTTATAGGTTCGATATACTCGTTTCGAGTTAAAAGCCTCTCCTTTTCGATTGAAATGTTTTTTCTAAAATAATTCAAAATTTAATTTTCGATCTATAATACTCAATTTTGAGTTCAAAAGTATGTTTTGGTAAATTTGAGATACTCGTTTGAGTGATAAATTATGTGGTAGTTTTCCAGTAAGATCAGATGGAGTTTTTGAATAGGTATAAGTTTTCTTGTCGTTTATTTATTTATTTATTTTTATTTCTGTTGCTTAAAATTAATTAGATAGGTTGTGTAAATTGATATGTAGGGTTTTACTCTTTTACTTTTTGCTGTGTATACCTCATCCTATTTCCTCTTCCAACGTACCTACTTATTTCGTATTTACCCTGTTTCTCTGAGCTAGTTTTTTCCTATTAAAATGTACACTTCCTTTACCTATTTTTTTACCCATGTTATGAGATAGGTATTCACTTACTCTCGTTCCTCATATTTTTTCCAACCCCTCTCCCTCTTTCCTACACAGCAGAACTTATGAACAGCACCAAATCGTCTTTAAAAACATCCCATTTTTTTTTCTCTTGAGAAAAAACCAATATATAATTGTCAGGAGAGAAAAAAAATTTTCATGGACCAATTTTTTATATCATTCCTATCAAATTGAATCCACTGAATCATGCTTATTCCACTCCCTCCAATTGAATACCCTGCATTTTTTTCAATAATACATAAATCATTGAATTAATAGTTATCCTACAGTACAAGTATGAATGAAAAAAAAAACATAAAAATTTGAGGACGTTGGAGCCAAGAAAAAAATTTCCAAAAATTATTTTTTTAGAATGAGCCGCTCGCAGGACTTTCTCATGACGAGAAAATCTTGGAAATTTTCTTTAAAAGTAAATTCTTTTCATAGAAAATTATTTTAAAATTTTGCAAAAAAAATTTAAATATTATTCCAAAAAAATTCGATTTGAAAATTAATTTCTCATTAAAAATTCTCTTGAAAAAAATCTCCTCGCCGAATAAAATTAATTTGAAAAAAGAATTCACCTGAAAAATATTTATAAAAAATTTTCTTGCATAAAATTATTTTTAAAATCAAAAAAAAAAAAAACTTTGTAAACCATCTTTTTGATTGAAAAGTGTTTTCAATCGAATTGGTATTCTTATGAGAAATATCATTACCTAGCCCCAAAAAATTAAAAACGAAAATTCTTCAAAAACTTTATTTTTTTATCCAAAATAAAATTCGACAAATTTGAAAAAACAATTGAAAATATTTTTTCTTTCAAAGAATAGAAAATTTCAAGGGGCAAAAAATTACGAAAAAAAATTCCAAATAATTGGAAAATTGTTTTATTTCATAACAAATACAGAATTTTTCAGGTAATCCCTAAAATTAAAAGATTTCCCCCCCCCTCTCTCCCAAAAAAAAAATGAAAAAAAATTGTTGAAAAAAAAACTCGAAAATTGAAAAAAAGTGAAAACATTCTTTAATCCAAAAAAATTTAAAGATTTCTTATTCCAAAATAAAATTGATTTTTTGAAATAAATAAATTAAAAAAAAATCGAAAAAAAATGTTTATTCAAAAAAATTTGAGAAATTTTTATTTGCATTTAAAAAAAATTTAGAGATTTTTTTTTCTCCAAAAAATTGAGAAATTTCCTCTCTCGTAAAATTCCAATAGAAGTGAATTTAATTTTTTAAAAAGTTTCAAAATTGCTTTACTTAAGCATTAAAAAAAGATCGAGATTTTTTTATTAGTGCTCCAAAAAATTGAGAGATATTCTCATTCCAAGAAATAAGGAATTTTCTACTCAAAAAAAAATGTAAAGAAATACCTGCTTATAAATCCCTATACTTCAGAAAAATTTAAAAAATTTTCCCCCAAAAAAATATTTGTTTTAGGTATTCAAAAAATTTTAATAGTTAATTGGAAAAAATTTAAAACAATATTTATTTCAAAAAATTAAAATAGGTACCTTGTATTAGATATTCCAAAAAAAAAAAAAAAAAAAAAATACTTTTTCAAAAAAATAAGAAATATTTTTGGTTACTATCGAAAAGTAAAAAAAAAATTTCCTCTTCAAAAAACAGAAAATTTTTTTTAAAATGGAAGATATTTTTCTACCAATAAATGAAATATTTTTTCTACAAAAAAATAGATTTTTCATTCAAAAAATTGCTTTGAATGGACGCTTTTTTCCATTAATTTTCATTGTAGCATACCTATTTTCAAATGATAAAATTTGGGCCCCTGACTTGGATTATTTAGATTCCCTATATCAATAGGGCCCCTATTGCGACCGCAATACTGCATCGTAGGTAATAGGTATCTCTGGACGTCTTTGTCTTATACATATAAAAGAAAAGAAAAGTGAATAAAAAAATATACTTGTCTGGTAGAAATGTTGAAAGTATTAGGACAAATTATCCACGTTACACATTCTGAATATGCAGGTGTTGTCAGAGATCCAGGATAGGTATAGTAAATCAATTGATCGAATAAATCTCTCAAGAAAAGGAACTCATATTTAAACGACGATCTTGTAGAGGTCTGTGGTTGAGTGATTAATGGTAATTTTGAGATTAAATATTTCAAATCGGGATTATCGATGTTTTTCGATGTATGCTGAAATAGTATAATTAAAAAACGATAGTTTCATCATGACACTAAACATTCTTTCCCCCTCCAAAAAAACAAGATTCCTGTGCAGAAAATATTGGGATTTTTCAAAAATAAAATTGATAATGTTTTTTATTCTATGGAGCAACGAGTTTCTGATTATTTTTATTTCAAAAAATTGAGCATAATTTTTTTTATTCTAAAAAATTGAGATTTCATTTTTTCCTTCAAAAAAACATTTATGATTTCATTTTCTTAAGAAAATTAAAAATTATATTTTTTATTCGAAAAAAATCGAGAATTTTTTCTTATCTCAAAAAAACAGATTCTTCTGCCCCAAATATAGTTTTTTTTCTTCTCCAAAACAATTTTTAAAAAAAATAATAATAGAGAACATGCATTTTTGTTTCTATAAAAATTAGAAATTCTGTTTGCTTCAAGAAATTGAGAAATTTTTTAACGAAAAAAATCAGAGATTGAAAAAATTAACAACAAATAAACAATATAAAAAAATGGATTTTCTTTAAGAACATAAAACAATTGTTTTACCGAAAAAAATTAAGGGTTTTTTCCTACAAACATTTGAAAAAATATATTTAAAAAATTGAGAAATTTCCTTCCAAAATAAAATTGAAAGGATTAGGTATTGAAAATTTTGAAAATTTTGTACCAAATTTTTGCATTTTTGAATTTTTTAAAAACTGCAGCTCATTACACTTTTGAAATTTTTGATGTACCTAGCTCGAGCACCCAGACTACTAATACCTAAGCTGCCTATACCACATAGATTGCTTACCTCTCCAAAAAATGCAACTACAGCTAAACCATCAGGATGGTTGACTGCTTCTTCCAATCTACCGTATATTTCATTGTAAAAAACAACATAACTTCGGTGGGAAAACTGAAATCGAGAAACAAAATCACGTTTTATTTATTCGATCGAAAAATTCTAAATATTTAGGTACACCACTTGCCAGAAAGTAAATGTTCACTACCACAAGCGTTTGTTTGGCCCCAATGAAAAAAACGCGTAGCAGTCAAGATGCTCCGCGACAGCCGAATTTTTTTTTCAAGTTAGTGTACCTCTTTGAAAACGTTTTCATCCATGGTATTTCAGTTTCAATATCAGTTTTAACTTCAAATTCAGTTTAAAAATGTTAGGTTTTTGTCTTCAGTTTTAGTTCCTCTCTGCATTGAAGATTTCAACTTCAGATGGGGGCTCCGCCCCCATACCCCCGTTGAGGCTCCTACCCAACCTCCTTATCACTTTCAGCTCTTAGGATGGGAGCTCCGCCCCCATACCCCCGCGTTGGGGGCTTTGCCCCCAACCACCTCGTCAATTCCAACTCTTCAGATGGGGGCTCCGCCCCCATGCCCCTATTGGGGAGCTTTACCCTCAATAGGGACATGGCAGGAGAGGATTGAGGGCTTCGCTCTCAATCCCCTTCACACTTTCAGCTCTTCAGACGAGGGCCAACACACCAAAAAAGAGGTTAAAACGTGAAAATTTATGATTTTTGACCCTGTACGGGGGTCAAATGGTGCTCAAAAGTCGAAACCCCCAAAAGGCACATCAGTGACCTCTACTGACCCTACATACCAAATTTCGATTGTTTAGGTGTTTTAGTTTGGGCTGTAGGCTGTTCAACGCGTCAGAAAAGACAGGTTAAAACTTGAAAAATATTGATTTTTGACCCTGTATCGAGGTCAAAAGGAGTTTAAAGGTCAAAACCTACAAAAGGCACATCAAGGGCATGAACTCGATCTATTATAAAAATTTAGGCCCCCCAGCTCCATTTGGGGGGTCTGTAGCCTGATCAACGTGAAAAAATGACCTCAAAATCCACTTTTTGGGCCCTAAAATGGGGTGGGGATGACTTGGGAATCTGAAATTTGGATACAGTGGAGACAATCAGAGTCACTGTTGTTGGTAAAAATTTCAAATCATTTTGTCAAATTGGGGCCTCTTTAGAGCCCCTCTCAAAAAAGGGCGAGCCCCAATTTTGGGGCTCGAGGATCAAAACCCCAAAAGGCACCTCAGTGACCCTTACCTATCCTAAATACCAAATTTTAGCATCCAAGGTCATTTGGTTTGGGCTGCAGGCTGATCAACGTACCGGGAAGCGAGAAAAAACATGAAAAATTGTGAAAAATCTTGATTTTTGACCCTTGACAGGGGTCAAAGGGGGCCCAAAAGTTGAAACCTACAAAAGGCACATCAGGGGCACAAACTTGATCCATGATGAAAATTTTGGCCCCTCAGCCCCATTTGGGGGGTCTGTAGCCTGATCAACGTTAAAAAAATGACCCCAAAATCCACTTTTTGGGCCCTAAAATGGGGTGGGGATGACTTAGGGGCTGAAATTTGACTATGGTGTAGGTAATTAGGGTTCTCATCCCTGGGGCAAGTTTCAAAAAATTTCATGATATTGGGGCTCCCCCGCACCCCCTCAAAAAGGGGTAAAATACCCAATTTTGAGTTAGGGCCCCAAAATTTTGTTTGCATCATTCCTACACCGAGGGGACCCTACATATCAAGTTTGACCTCATTTGACCTGTTAGGCTCGGCCCCAGAGTTCCAAAAGTAGCGGTAAAATTATATATATATATATATATATATATATATATATATAAATATGTGACATGTGACAGATCGTCATCTTTTGGTCCCAAACGTCGAGAAATGGGGTCAGAACTCTTCTACCCCCCCTCATTCTAAATTAGGGTCGGACACAATAGCCTAAATTTTAAAAAAAAAATTCGGCTAATGAAACTGCTCGAAAATGTATGTATCATCGAATAGAGGACCTCCTGTTATGTACGGTCTTTCTTCTACTTCATGAGGGAGTAAAATTTCGACTACAAAGTTGAAAAATCATTTTCAAGTAGAGAACTAGGTATACCACCTTAGTATTACCTACTACAGCTATAGGTGACATTTCAATCACATATTAAAGCGATACGGAATAACAACTTACGAAAATATCCAGTATTTTCTATTTCTATGATTTCTTTCGATGATTGCCAAGGGAATTGGACCTCCAAAGCAGGCAATTTTCTGCGCTGTGCATCAGCTAAAATAACATCTACTGGTGACTGTATTGGATATGGGAAAACATATTTTGAATTTGGCCATATTTGAGGTTGTGCTCCAACTATAGGTAGACAATTATAGCTCGCATAGAATTAATCAATATACTTACCAATTTTAAATTAGAAAAAGAAAAATTAAAAAATCGTATACCTTCACTCAAGCCTGGAATATTGAAACATTTAGCTAAATCTGGTATCACAAACACTGCCGCGAGCAATACAAACGTTTTCATTTCACTGATAAAAATTAACAAAGTATGGGTAGATAATTTGTTAACGGAATATACAAATTTCCCAAGATTACTGAGGAAAGGCGTGTTAGTTGAAAGTTGGTATATTTTGAATTACAGCTTTTTCAAATTATTTTGGGCATAAAATTGACTCAAATTTTATGACCATATAAAATTTTTGTTCATTTCCTTTGTTAGGTATATAGGTACCTACTTTATGATGAGTTTTGTACACTTATGCTTCAACTTTTCCGCATTTATAAAATTTACCCACATAACTTATATTTTTTGTGTTGGCAAACTGTGATATCGTTTAAAATGTGAACGTCATTAGATAATTTAAAAGGTGGTAGGTTACTCAACATATTTTTTTCCATCTTTATCACAAGTAATTCTCGAAACTATATCAACTTGAAAATTTCAGGAATGATCCTCCTGCAGTGTTCAATTTTTGCTTTGCATTAGACACGTTAAATCAAGGTTACGATAACATTGGCATTGAAGAAAATTGCTAGAGGTGCAGAGATATTCATGAACCGTGATAATATTTATGCCTGTAGAGAAGATGTAGATATGGAAATTATTTTTAAAATACCCTGAAAAAAAATGCAAAAAAAAATAATTGATTAAGTTTCACTAGTTTTTTAAATCCATCAAAGAATAATTTTTTAAAAAGCCTGAAAGAATCCAAAACTTTTTCAAAAAACTTTTTTTAAATATTTTTTTTTACAAAAATTTATTTTTGAAAGAGATTTGCAAAAAATAATGTTAAAAGAAGCTTCCTGAATTTTTAAGAATTTAAATTAAAATTTGTTTTAAAATTTCACAAAAAAGAATTACCTAGATAGGTTTCAAATGTTTTAAAAAAATTCGAAATTCCTGAGAAAATTTCTTTCATAAAATGTTTGAAACATATTTTTTGGTGGAAAAAAATTTCAGGAATAAAATTTAAAATTATAATAAAAAAAAAATCACCAAAGAATTAAAAAATTATTTCTGCAAAAAATTTTTTTTTTTTTCAAAAAACACAAGAAAAATGTTTTTGGTACCTACAATAAATATTATTCAAAAAAAAAATATTTTTTTTTAAATTAAAAATTCCCGTAGTTAGGTATTTGTTCAATTTTTCAATTTTAAGAGGAGACCTCATACTTATCTATAATCTACCTACCTCATTAAAAAAAAAAAAAAAAAAAAATTGATAAAAAATTTGGAATTTTGTGAATAAAAAATTTTTAATCTGTTTTCGAAGTCAGCATGAAAAAAATTCTCAGTTCTATTAACCATGGTAGAGTAAAAAAAATCGTCAATTTATTTGAGAAAAAATCTTCAATTTTTTTGAAAGAAGAAAAATATCTGTGTTTTTATAAGAAAAAAATTTCTCATTTATTTTTTAAACCTTTTTAGTAGAAAATACCTGAATTTTGTTGGATAGTTTTTTTGAAAAAAAATTTCTAATTTTTTCAGAGGAAAGAATTTTTCAATTTTTTGGAGAAAAAAATTTCTCAACTTGAGACAAGAATATTTTACAATTTTTGAAGAAAATATCAAAAATCTCTCAAACTCAAAATTGATTAGGTAAATCATTCAACAAGGGTTTTAATTCTAATTTGAATAAATTTACTATAGATCATAATATTTTACAAATTAGTTTTAAATTATTTACAATTTTTATTATTTTAGGTTTATACAGCTCGTCATCAATTTGAAAAGTATTAATTTTAAACTACGATATTTTTGATAAAATGTTCATACTAATTAATCATGGTTATGTCTGATGTGACGGAGCTATCAATGGTCGACCGTTAAAATCTTGCAAAACACGAACATTTGATCTCAAATGGTTGCCATCTGTTGCTCTTAGCCTTCTGAATGCATCCACCTACAAATAAAATTGTAATATTCAAATCTCGTAGATAAGAGAAGAGAAAAGCGATAATAAAAAATAGGTATACTTGTCTGGTAGAAATGTTGAAAGGTTTAGGACAAATTATCCACGTGACACATTCGGAATAAGGAGCAGTTGTTAGAGATCCAGGGAAAGTATAATAAGTCAGCTGATGGAATATATCTCTCATAAAAAGGAACTCAGTTTTGAACGAAGATTTTGTAGTGGTCCGTGGTTGAGAGACATCCGATAATTTTGCGATTAGATATTTCAAATCAGGATTATCGACGTCTTTCGAAGTGTGCTGAAATAATTTTAAAATAATAATTTCATAGTAAATTTTTTTTGAAGGGTTGACTGGTTGAAATTTAAAATTCTAATGTATGTGAGAATGATTTTTTTCTACAAAAAATAGATGATTTTCTACAAAAAAATTAAGACATTTTTACACTAAACCAACTGAGACACTTTTTTAGTTCAAAAAAAATTAAACAAAAACTTGAAGATTCCTTCTCCAATAAAATGCAGACATTTTTTCTCAAAATGGATTGAAAGATTTTTTTAAATAGAAAGACTTTCTTATGAAAAAAATCACCCCAAAAAATTTTCATATTCCAAAAGAAGAGACATTTTTTGTTACTTACTGAAAAAAATTGAAAGATTAGGTATTATTTTCTCCAAGAAAACTGAGCAATTTTTTCAAATTGAAAAAAATTAAGGTATTTTTCTTTTCGTCTACATAAAAAAAAAATTGAGGCATTTTCTTTTTTTCAAAAAACAAAAAGGAATTGAGAATTTTTTTAAAATAAGAAAGATTTATATTTTTTTTAAAAAGAGAGAAATTTTTTTATCTCAAAAAGCAAGAAATTTTTTCACGAAAGGGATGTAATGGATTTTTTTTAATTGAAAGACTTCAATAATTCAAATAAGTAAAATAAAAAAAATTGTTCCACCTAATTTTTTATGGCCAAAAATTTTTTTAAATTTTTCTCCAAGAAAACTTAACATTTTCTCACGTATTTGAGAAAAATTTAGAGATTTTTTCCCTAAAAAATTTTGAAAAGATTTTCTATCTAAAAAGCAAGAATTTTTTTTTCAAAAGTAAGATTTCTTTAATTATAAAAAATGGCTACCAATTATTCCAGCCATTTTTCTACTTCAAAAAAATTCAGAGATTTTTATTCCAAAAAACTAAATTTAAAAAAAATTAAGAATCCCCCCAAAAAAAAATTTAAAAAAGTAGGTACAGATTTTTTTCCATAAAAAAATTGAAATGATTATTGAAAATTTTAAAAATTTTGTACCAAACTTTTGCATTTTTGTTTTCTTTTTAACTGCAGCTCATTTCACTTTTGAAAATTTTGGATATAGCACGAGCACCCAGACTACATATTTCTACGCTGCGAGCACATTCCAAACTACGTAGATCGCCTACCTCTCCGAAAAATGCAACTACAGCTACACCGTCAGGATGGTTGCCTGCTTCTTCCAAACTACCGTATACTTCATTGTAAAAAACAACATGAACTTCGGTGGGAAAACTGAAACGAATATAGATAAAAAAATTACTCAAGTTTTATTTATTCGATCTAAAAATTCTAAATATTCAAGTACCTACCATTTGCCAGAAAGTAAATGTTCACTACCACAAAGGTCGGTTTGACCCCAATGAAAATGCAACTGCTCGAAAATATATTTTTCATCTGATAAAGGACCTCCTGTTATGTACGGCCTTTCTTCTACTTCATGAGGGAGTAAAACTTCGACTAAACAGTTTAAAAACCATTTTCAAGTATAGGTAACTAGGTACCTAACCTACGTAGTACGTATACAGCTGTAGGTAATATTTTCATCACATGAAAGGTCGATACGGAATAACTTACGATAATATCCGGTATTTTCTATTTCTATCATCTCTTTCGACGAATGCCAAGGGAAATGGACCCTCAAAGCAGGCAATTTTCTGCGCTGTGCATTAGCTAAAGTAATATTCACTGGTGACTGTATTCGATATGGGAAAACATATTTTGAATTTGGCCACATTCGAGATTGTGCTCTATCTATAAATAGGCAATGATAATTCACATAGAATATACCAACCCACCAATTCTCAGTTTAAAAAAAAGAAAAATTAAAAAATCTTATACGTCATACCTTCACTCCAGCCTGGAATTTTAAAACATTCAGCTAAATCTAGTATCACAAACACTGCCGCGAACAATACAAACGTTTTCATTTCACTGTTAAAAATTAATAAAAGCGTAGGTAATTCGTTACCGGAATATAAAAATTTTCCAGATGGATGGCGAACCGATTACTGATGAAAAGCGTGTTAATTAGTAGCACCAACATCGAAGTTTCTTATTCTGTTTTGGCAAATTGTGATAGAGTTGAAAGTGTAAAGGTCATTAGATAATAATTTAAATCTGTATAGTGTTCAATTTTGACTTTGTATTAGACAGTAGACACGTTAAATTGTGTTTACGATAGCATTTGTAATGAAAAAAATTACTAGAAGTACTGAGATAACTATTCATAAACAGTTATATTTATATATTTTGTAGATATGGGTACCAAAAACGATCGGTTCAGATTATTCTAACAAAATTCTTTCCAATTTTCGTACCAAAATCAAATTATCCAAAGAAATTAAAATAAATACCGAAGTAGGTAGGTAGGTATATTTTTAATATTTTTCGTTAGGAGATTCCAAAATTCTTTTAAAAGTTGAAAAATATTCACATTTTTTTGCATAGAATTTTTTTCAAAAATGTTTTTAAAATCTTCTGAAAAAAATATCAAAAAATAATAATTGATAAAATTTTCCTAAATTTTTTTTCAATTCAAAAGCTAAATTTTTTTAAAGAAAAAAATATTTTGATTCAATTTTGTGAAGAAGAAAATTGCTCAACTTGAGAAAAGAGTATTTCTGAAAGTTTTGAAGAGAAAGATCAAAACTCTCTTAATATTTTATTTTGAATGGATGTTTTAAGGAGTAAAAATATTTTTCACATTTTTGAAGAAAATAAGGAATGAAAGTTTCATAATTTTTTTGGAGACTTTTTTTGTTCTATGAAAAAAAATCTCCAACTTTTTAAAGCTCAATTTTAATGGATTTTTTTCAATTTCTCATGCGAAATTTTTTTTTATAAATTTCTGTTGTAGATGTGAAAAATATTTCAAATTTTTGAAGAAAAAAATTTCTCAACTTGTGACAAGAACATTACTCAAATTTTTGAAGGAAACGACTATAACTCGACTACAACTTTTTAGGAGTAAAAAAATGTTTAAATTTTTTGAAAGTAAACATTTTAAAAATATTTTTGGAGAAGGAATTTCTCAACCTTTTTGGAATAAAAATAAATAGATAAAAAATATTTTTTGAATTTTTGAGGGAAAAGAATGAAAATTTCTTAATTTTTTAAATAAAAACTTGATGATGTTTTAGAATTTTTAATTGAAGAGGTTTTTTTTCACTCTTGAAGAGTAAAAAAATAGTTATTAATTTGGAGAGGAAAATATTTCAACTTTCTGAAGAAGAATATTATTTTCTCAAATTTTTGAAGGAATTATAAAACTAAAAATTTCTCGATTTTTTGGGAGAAAAAAAATCATTTTTTTCAGGAAAAAAAATCTCTAGGTAAATATTTTGAGAGAAAAAATGTTTTAAACTTTGATTTTTTTTTGCATAGTATATGCTTTTACGATGACCAAAATGGAAAAAAACGAGACCAAAATCCGACCCAAAAATCCGACCCCATTGGGTTAGGTTAGGTTTGGATGACATAAAAAAACAGAAAATTTTCAATAAATTCGACTTTTTAGACATTTTGTCAGATATTTTGAAACTTGGAAATTTTTTGAAATTTTATGACTTTTAGACATTTTCTAGACATTTTGTCAGACATTCTGAAACTTGGAAATTTTTTTAGATATATGACTTTCAGACATTTCGAAACTTGGAATTTTTTTATAAATTTAATCACTTTTTGATATTATTTTTAAAATTTTACGACTTGGACTTTTTAATTTTTTAAAAATAATTTATGACTTTTGGACATTTTGAAATTTGAAATTTTTTAAAATAAATTTAATGACTTTTTGATATTTTTTACGACTTTTAGACTTTTTAATTTTTGAAATTTTATGACTTTTAGACATTTTCTATACGTACATTTTGTCAGACATTTTGAAACTTGGAATTTTTATTATTTGTAATTTTTTTAAATAAATTTTATGACTTTTGCACATTTTGTTAGGCATTTTGAAACTTGGAGAATTTTTTAAAAATTTTATGACTTTTAGGATTTTTGTAAGACATTTTGAAAATTGGAAGATTTTTTAAAAATTTTACAACTTTTAGGCTTTTTGTCAAACATTTTGAAAAAATAAAAAAAAAAAATTATTTTCATTAGGCTTTTTTTTTAATACCTATACCTTTTACATTTTTAAATTTCCATGGAAATTAATATTCGTGACTTTTTTATAAGAAATTTTTTTATAAAGTTTATGACTTATAGGCTTTTTGTCAGACATTCTGAAACTTGGAAATTTTTTAAAAAAATTTGTGACTTTTAGGCTTTTGTTCAGACATTCTGAAAAAAAAAAAAATATATATATTTTAATTATACTTTTTTAGCATAGTATATGCTTTTACGATGACCAAAATGGAAAAAAACGACACCAAAATCCGACAGTTGGGTTAGGTTAGGTTAGATTAGGTTTGGATGACATAAAAAACTTAGAAAATTTTTAGTAAATTCGATTTATTAGACATTATGTCAGACATTTTGTCAGACATTTTGAAACTTGGAAATTTTTTTAGAAAGATGACTTTCAGACATTTTGTCAGACATTCTGAAACTTTGACTTTCAGACATTTTGAAACTTAGAAATTTTTTTATTTATTATACTTTTTAGATTTTTAAATTTCCATGGAAATTAATATTCGTGACTTTTAGACATTTTGTCTCGGAGTGAAAGCATATACTATGTTTCATACTTTCAAACGTAGTGTGGAAATAGAGCCAACCAGGGGGGCTCAGGGGGCGGGGGCGAAGCGCCGAGTTTTAATTTGCGAGAATAAACATATTAAATTTTTTTTGGAAGAGTAATTTTTTCAACTTTTATAAAGAAAAAATATTTTAAGAGAATAAAAATTTCCCAATTTTTGGAGAAAATTTTTTTTTGGAAATAAAATTATTTTTAAATTCTTTTTGGATAAATATAAGTAGGTATTTCTTATATTTTCACAAAAAAAAACAAAAAAAAAAAAAACATTTTTACATTCAACATTTTACCCCTTTGGGAAAAATCGATAATACGTACGCTCTAAAAAATTCGAACAAAAATGTCGAAAGCACATCTGAGAACTGAACCATGAATTCCTATAAAATGATAGCAAATTTCACGGTCAAGTCTACCGATTATTACGAGCAAACAAAACAGAAATCATTCTTCGTGTATATTACATGTAGGTATAAGTTTAATTTTTCAAAGTTAAAGATCAACACTATATTACATAAAATAAAACATAACATCTGTTTATAGATAATCAAGCACTATTGACTGAAAAATCTTGGCTAAATGCGAACTTCGGCGTATTAGACGGAGATATGATTGGTCGACGGTTGAACTCTTGCAAAGCACGATCGTTATTCCATAAATTGCGGCCATCCTTCCCTTTCAATTTCCGGAACATATCCAGCTAAGTACATAGAATATAAAATGTAAGTTACTTAGGTAGGAACTATTATGTAATACCTTAATTAATTTTGAGCATTGGTGGGCAATTAAACATACTTGTTTCGACGAAATGTCAAAAGGTTCCGGACAAATGATCCATGTTACACATTGAGAAAACGAAGGAGTGGTTAAGGATCCGGGGAATGTATAGTAGATTTTTTGTTTGAATAGAACGTTCAAAAATTTAAATTCTCTGTGGAACGCACCATTAGTTTTACTCTCTGGTTCGATGACTTTATTGAATTCTTTAATCAAATGTCTCAGGTCGGGATTATCCATGTTACCGGGACTCAGCTAAAAAAATGTAGGTGTTCGTGAAATATATAGGTAAAGTTCTAAATATTACAGTCGTAAATGGAAAAAAATCGTCCATGCGATGAAAATGTCAGAAGTGAGTTCATGATTGATTTGTAATATAGGACATATTTTTCAAAAAATGAACTAGGTGGTCGTTTTCTCAAGGACTTCTTTTTTCGAGGATCCATATTCTTTTACTGTACCTAAGGCCCCAATTGAAAAAAATTTCAAACAAAATTTGTTGGTTGAGTTCTGTGAAATAACTGTGGTTATTAAAAATAATCGATTAGACCCCTTCATATCCTCCAATAAGGAGACATAAAAAACCACTTTTTTACATTTTTTGAAAAAAAAAAAAAAAAAATTAAAAATTAGGTAGAGCGAAAAAAATGTATGTACCTAAATATGTTGAGTAAAGACCATTTCGATCCAAAAATTTTTTTTCATTTCACTTGATTTTCAATTTTCAATTTTTTTTAAACGTAAAAATGTGGATTTTTCATGTAAAGATGAAAAACCACCGAAAATGGCATTTTTGGGTAATAAAAGTACCTAACTTTTTGTAGTGACAATTTTGTTGAAAAAATTTGAAAAAATTAAATTTCAATTTTTTTATTTTTTTTATTTTTTCAATAAAAATGGGCTCTGCGTCATGCCATGCTACCACTCGAAATAATTTTTTGAAGAAAAATTTTTAGAGAGTTAATTTTATACCAAAAGAATTATTTTTAGAAGGCAGGACTTTGATACGTATTTCGAAAAAAAAAGAAATTATGAAACACCCTACTCTTTTTATCCATTCTCAAGGTCCCTTGGCTTTCTAATTTTCTCCATTTTCACATAATTATTATGAAAATCATTCAGTGGTTTTTCATATCCATTGTGCTGAATTAAATAGGAAACAAGAAGTGCAACGAAAATTTTTGTAATAACCAAAATTAGTATTTGAAATTCAATTTATAACTTTTGTTTTAAACAATTTTCAATTGGGGACTTAGGTACAAAGATAAGGAGATTTTTCAAAAAAGGGAGTGAACCTTCGAAAAATTAGTATCTTGAAAAAATGAAACTCGAATCAATCATAAAATCTGAACCACTTCGTACGAACTATACCATTTAAGTCTTGCGACTGTACAAAAAAAGACGTTATTCGTTTTGCATAACACAGGGTGTCGTAGCTGATGTATACTTCCTTCCACCGGGTGAATAGGCGACCCCATAAGGAACAAAAAATGGTATATAAACACGTTGCCTATCTTGAAAATTGAAGGGACAAGGGTAAATTAATTGGAGAAAAGTGATTTTTTGTTGGGTACTTGGATAGTACTTAGGTACTTTAAAAAATTACCTTTTGTTTGTTCTTGACATTTTTGCCTACCTTTTAAAATGAAGGCGCAAGAGAGCTTTAAACTTTGACTGCCACTGTTATCTTTTGTTAATTTGAAGCTAAAAATGATCAATGCTGCTGGGTACCGAAGAGCTACGAGTATTGCCAAATTATGTTATGACAATGAGTGGAATTTTTCCCTTAAACAATAAGAAACTATTTGTTCAAAAATTCTGAAAAATTCAAATTCTTTTTAAAATATCGCCCAAAAAACACTTTTCGAAATCCTCTTTTTTATTGAAAGTTTTTTTCCAGTGTAAATGAAAAATTGAATTTTTTTCGCAAGAAATTTCTAATCTAAAAAAAACTTGCAAATTTTTAAAAAATAATTTTTTCCACCAAACAATAAGAAATTTTATTCTGCGAAAAACTGAAAAAATCCAAGATATTGTAAAATTGTTTTTTTTACCCAAAAAATCCAAAGAAAATTTCAAGTGATCCAAAAAATTAAAAGATTGATTCTCCCCAAAAAAATTGAAAAAATTGAAAAAATTTCATTTCAAGCATTTATATAGGTTAATCTAAGATTTGAGAAAAAAAATTTAAAAATTTTTAATTGAAGTAAAAATAGTTTTGAAAATTTCATTTTAAAAAAATTTAAAAAATTTTATTTAAAAAAATTAAGAAAAATTTTTATTCAAAGAAATTAGGAAAAATTAATTCAAAAAAAAATTATTTAGGTATTCAAAAAAATTGAAAAAATTTTTATTTAAAAAAAATGAATTGGTATTGAAAAATTGATAAATGATAACAATAGGTAGATATAATATCTATCTATTTATTATAATATTAGGAATCTTTTTTTTTTTTTTTTTTTTGTAATTGAAAACATTGCAACATGTCTCTGCGTGCGCCTTTGCCTTGCCCCTTCAATTCCCAAAATAGACAACATTTTTATATAACATTTTTTCCCCTCATGGGTTGGCTATTCACCTATTTCACCTACTTGAAGGAAATACATCAACTATCAAGTCTTACATCTCCGAAGAATGTGAGGACAGCTACACCATCAGGATAATCGCTGGCATCTTTGAAAGTACCGTACTTTTCGTTATAATAAACAACATGAACTTCGCAAGAGAAACTGAAACGAATGAAAAATATATTCATTTCACTTGTTCTATCTTTAGACAGCTAGGTACCTATTAAGTATTCGCTTGATCGACATGTGAATGAACATTCACTTACCATTTGCCATCCAAGCGATTTTCACTACCACATTTGTTATCCTGACTCCAATGGAAATGCATTTGCTCAAATATAAATTTTCCATTGAATAGAGGACCTCCAGTTAAATAAGGCCTTTCTTTTATTTCGTGCGGTAGTAAGACTTCAACTAAACATAATTTTTTCGCCAAGTAGCATTTAAAAATCTAGCTAGTCACACCTCGATCCTCATGCATTTTTTGTACGTATTATTCCCAACTTACGATAATATCCGGTATTCTCGATGGACACCGTTTCCCCTGCGGTTTTCCAAGGAAAATGGATTTCCAAAGGGGGTAATTCCCTGTATTCAATATCAGACAGAATAATATTTACCGGCGACTGTATTGGGTACGGGAAAACGCCTTTCTGATTTGGCCACATCTGGGATTCCGTCAATCCTATTCGAAAAAACCCCAAATAGAAATATTCAACACAGGTCCCTGGACGAGTGTTGATTTCCACCAGCCTTGGTGAGTATTTCATTGAAATGAATCAATTGGATCTACAATTCTATCTGGACTTGGAATATTTCTATCAAGTTTCAATTAACATTTATTTTATTCAAAATTGGAGGGGGGAGAAGTCGAATCGAAATGTTTGTAATATCCAAAATTATTCCTAGGTCTTCAAGTTGTAACTTTTGTTTGAAGTTTTTTTTAATTGGACCCCCTCCTCACCGATTTTGCATAATACCCAGAAGATATTATTTAAAAATTAGAGGAGTGAGAGAGGAAGGAACCGATTAAAAATTTTTTTAAATAAAAGTTGTAGATTAAGATCCTAAAAATAATTTTGCTCATTATAAAAATTTCTATTGGATCCCCCTCTACTTCGATTTCACATAACATCAGGTAGATTTTGTTCGAATTTTTTAGAGCGTGTATTATTGATTTTTTTTCAAAGGGTTGAAATGTTTAATGTAATTTTTTTTTTTTTTTTTTTTTGAAAATATAAGAAACACGTCTATCCAAAAAATTAAAAAAAAAATCAGCTAATAGTTTTATTCTCGAAAAAAAATCCTCCAAAAAACTGAGAAATTTTTATTCTTTCAAAGTATTTTTTCTTCATAAAAGTTGAAAAAATTACGCCTCCAAAAAAGTGTTGAAACGTTTATTCTCAAAAATTAAAAAAAAAAGCAAAGATATTTAAAATACATTTTTTACCCTCAAAATATTTAGAGATTTTTAGGCCTTTAATTCCTTTAAAAATTTGAGAAATATTCTTCTTCAAAAAGTTGAAATATTTCACTCTCCAAATAAATTATTATTTTTTTTACTCTCCAAGAGTAAAAAAAAAAAATGTCTAAAAGTCATAAAATTTCAAAAAATTTACAAGTTTCAAAATGTCTGACATAATGTCTAAAAAGTCGAATTTATTGAAAATTTTCTGTTTTTTTTTATGTCATCCAAATCTAACCTAATGTAACCTAACCTAACCCAATGGGGTCGGATTTTGGTCTCGGATTTTCCTGTCGTTTTTTTCCATTTTGGTCTCCGTAAAAGCATATACTATGCTAAAACTCTTCAATAAAAAAATTCTAAAACATTCAAGTTTTTACAAAAAATAAATTCTTTAGAAAATGAAGAAATATTCGTTCTTTTCCCTCGAAAATTCGAAAAAAAATTGTTTTTTTGTTTTTACTCCATAAAGGTTGAGAAATTGCTTCTCCATAAATATTTTAAAAATTTTTACTCTCAAAAATTTCAAATATTTTTACCTACCTACTACTAAAAATTTAGAGATGTTATAATCTATATTCCTTCAAAAATCATTTTCTCAAATTAAGAAATTTTCTTCTTCAAAAATTTAAAATATAATTTCCCTTATCTCCAAAAGAAATTTATAAAAAAATTTACGCTTGAAAAATTGAAAAAAAATTTCCCGCCAAAATTGAACTTATAAAATTTAGAGACTTTTTTCATTAAAAAAAAAAAAAAATGTATGAAATTTTCATTCTTTATTTTCTTTCAATAATAGCTACCTTATGTTTACTCCATAAAAGTAGAGAAATTTACTTCTCCCACAATATTAAAAAAAAAAAAAAAATTCCCAAAAAAAATCCTTTAAAAAAATCGAAAATTTATTTACCTACCTACTCGTAAAATATCAATAATAATTTTTTAAAAAAATTCACTCAAAATAAAATATTAAGAGAGCTTTTGTCTTTCTCTTCAAAAATTTGACAAATATTCTTTTCTCAAGTTGAGCAATTTTCTTCTTCACAAAATTGCACCGAAATATTTTTTTCTCCAAAAAAATTAGATTTTTTTACTCTTATTATTTATGAATTAAAAAAAAATTTTTTGCACTAAAATTGAAAAATTATTTTCAATTCTAAATAATTTAGAGATATTTTTTCTCTAAGAATATTTAGGGATTTTCGTTTTCTTAAAAAATGATTTGAAAAAAAAAATTGAGGATTTTTTACGTATTTTTTTACTCTTATACTATACACAGAACTTATTATTCGAAAAATTCAAGATTTTTTTTTTCTTCAATAGGATCAAAATATTATTAAAAAAATTACCTAACGAAAAATCAAAAAAAAATTTCAAAAATTTCGATTGGGCCCCTCCCTCCTCTCCAATTTCGAATAAAATAAATGTTAATTGAAAGAAATTTATTTCAAGTCGAGAATCTGAACTGATGGAAGTAGGAAGTGTGAGCAATTTCGTTCATGTTCACTACAAATCCGAGCAAATACTCAACCAGGCTGGTGGAAATAACAACACCCCACCTGGACAAATGATCTTGCATTCGTAGGTGAAAAACAAGAAAAATTAAACGTACCACGATCCGAGTTTGGAATTTCGTTAGATTCGCTTAACCGTGATAGGCTCGCCAGCAATGGCACCAGCAACAGATATATTTCCATTCTAGATATGGTGGAAAATTAACTATATCTAATACGTAGTAGGCGGAATATATAAATTTTCCAGGTGGGTGACAAAATAATTACTGTAGGATGGAAAGCGTGTTTATTAGTATTTCCTATTTCCGTTCAGAATGCTCTCGTCGAAGGTATAAAGGTTTTTAAATAATTCGTTTGGATTTTTTCGCGTGTAATTTTGGTTAAAAATTGAGTTTAGACGAGGTCATTTTTCCATTATTTGATCGCCTACCGGGCAACTGAGTATACCCTACAGATTAAACTAAAGAAAATCACTTATTTAACAAATTCAGTAGTAATGAATAAATTTGTGATTAACTTACTCATAGGAAGATGTTTTGGGTCGATCTCGAACCTATTGAAGCAGAACAATGAAATATTATAGGTTGAAAATTCTGCACAGAATACAATAAATTATTCTAACTTGAAAATACTGCACAGAATACTTTTCCAACTGTGTAAATAGTTGGAATGGATAGATAGGTATCTCCCTCGAGCGTATGTTGAACACGTCAAAAGTATGGTTAATATTTTTGAAAAAAAAAATGACGTTGAATAATAATGTGGCATTAATGAAAGTGAATTTGACAAGGCACCGCCTTGATGAAATGAATAATTTATTTATTGCGAATTATTCTTTAACAATAAATGACAAAGTTTATTCAATTTTTTCGCCATTAGTGTATTTGTTCAAGCTGCTCAGTTTACGAGCCAAGTACACGTGAATATCGGCGAATAACCCATAGATGTGCTCGGTTTATAAAACAATACCTACACTTTCAATGTACCTACCTATGCTGCCTCTCGTATAATTTTTTAAAATGGAAACTTCAAAGATGAATCGACATATGTACCTACCTACGTATGGTATACGAATGAAAAATAGTATTTAATGGAAAAATTTGTAAATGTAGAGTGCTTTTTGACGTCATATAATATGTATTGACAAGTTTCACCAGTAAATAGTGCCTAAATTTTGGAATAAATCACATAATCAATTTACAAGTACGAAACGAGTATATTATAAGCTGTAACCTGATCACAAAAACCGTTGAAAAAACATCACAATAAAATGGTAACGTCACCAGTAAATGGCACAATTGAAAGTCGACGTGGATTTACCAACAATTTCACCTTCACGGTAACACTTTGTAAGGATTTAAGATACCCTGAGGATCGAGTAAATTTTTGAACTGCTTCATAAGTTCAATTTCTTTAGGAGTTTTGGAATAATGCAAAAACTCGGGTTTCAAAAATCCTATACCGTGTTCAGCGCTGATACTTCCTCTATGCTTCGAGGTCCACTTGAATATGGCTTCTTCGATGAAATGTAAAAATTCGGGGTCGAACTCCCTAGACGTAACATTCAAGTGGATGTTTCCATCGCCTAAGAGGAATAAAAATTCTTGATAGAAATTAAACGTAATAAGTACCAGAAAGAATTGTATTGACAAAAAAAGGTTACCAAGATGTCCAAAACCATTTATATGAACTACGTGATCGTTATTTTTTAGAAGCTCTTCTAGGACACCAACTCCTTCGTAGAAATGTTCCAATGGAAGAGAAACATCGAACGTATACATATTTCCATCCGCTCTCAAGGCTTCTGCTCCTCTTTCTCTAATTTCCCATAGTACCTGTAACACATCAATGGAAAATCAAGTTCAGTGATCTAGAAACTAAAATTGGAATAACATTTGATGTAAGGTTATCCTATAAAATTACGTAAAAATAATGGAAATATTAAGTAAAAAATTGATATTTTTAAAATAAAATTTAAAAAATGAAATTTGGGAAACATCAGAAATTGAAAAAAGTCAAAACTGAAAAAATCAAAATTGTATAAAAATTACTAAAAAATTAAAAAAATTAATAAAACCAAAAAAAGTCGCACAATTTAAAAGAAATGGTGATCGGAGAAAAATCAAAAATTTAAAAAATGAAGCTGTAGTATTTAAAAATGGAAATAGGAAAAAATTGAAAGAAATATTGCAAATAAAAAATTTTAAAATTGGAAAAATAGTAGAAATTGAAAAAACATAAGCAAAAAAAAACTTGAGTGAAGAAAAATTAAAAATCAAAGAAAGTGGGACTTGAATCAAAAATAATAATGGGTAAGAGTAAACAAAAAAATATTTTAAAAAAAATACTGAACATTAGAAATTAAAAAATTGAGAAAAAATTGAACTTGAATCAAAAATAATATTACATAAAATTAAAAAATTGAAAAAATTCTTATCACAAAAAAATAGAAATACCATTACAGTAGGAAAAATTAAAAAAAAAATCATAAATAAAAAAATTGAAAAATTTAACCCCAAGAAAATAAAAAAATGCAAGTAGGTACCAAAAATAATTACTAAAAATTGAAAAAAATAGAATGAAAAAAATAAAGAAAGATGTAGGTATAAAGAAAAATTAAAAATTGAATGAAATCGAATTTAAATGAAAATAAGAACAAAAAAATATTTAAAAAAAATACTGAACATGGAAATTCGCGAGGTTTAAAATTAGAGAAATTTTTCCAAAAAAATATGAAAATTGAGAAAAAATTGATGATTTGTGAAAAAATTTTCTAAATAGAAATTGAACTGGAATCAAAAATAATATCAAATAAAATTAAAAAATTAAAAAATTCTGACCACAAAAAAAATATAAATAGGTACGAGTAGGAGAAATTCAAAAAAAAAATCATAAATAAAAAAAATGAAAATTTTAACCCAAACATGCAAGTAGATACCAAAACTTACTAAAAATTGGAAAAAATAAGAAAGACGTAGGTAAAAGAAAAATTAAAATAAGTTGAATGAAATCGAATTTAAATGAAAATAAGAACAAAAAAATATTTTAAAAAAATACTGAACATGGAAATTCGCGAGGTTTAAAATTAGAGAAATTTTTCCAAAAAAATATGAAAATTGAGAAAAAATTGATGATTTGTGAAAAAATTTTCTAAATAGAAATTGAACTGGAATCAAAAATAATATCAAATAAAATTAAAAAATTAAAAAATTCTGACCACAAAAGAAATATAAATAGGTACGAGTAGGAGAAATTCAAAAAAAAAATCATAAATAAAAAAAATGAAAATTTTAACCCAAACATGCAAGTAGATACCAAAACTTACTAAAAATTGGAAAAAATAAGAAAGACGTAGGTAAAAGAAAAATTAAAATAAGTTGAATGAAATCGAATTTAAATGAAAATGATATCAAAAAAAAAATATTTTAAAAAGTAAAAATTGGTGAAAAATTGAAAAAATTCAGGGCTTAAAATTGAAATATAGGTAAGTTAAGGGAAAATTGGGGAAAAAATTATAAATAGTGGAAGATTGAAGGAAATCAAAATTTAGTGAAAAAAAAACTATCTAGAAATTATCTACCTATAAATTGAAATGAAACTGAAAATTTGAAAAAATAAATAAAATCTGAGAAAAATTGAAACATTTTTACAAGAAAAAAAAAATCGGCACCTAATTGAAAAAAAATTGAAAATCTAAGAAAATTGGAATTGAATGAAAAATAAATAAGAATAATTAAAATTGAATTTAAAATAAAAGGAGAGAGAAAGATGCACGATTTAAAAAAATTATAATAATCGAAGAAAATCCAATTAAAAAATGGAAAAATTCAAGGCTAAAAAAATAATTGAAATAAGGGAAATTGGAACATTCTCTATGAGAAAACACCAGGAACCAAAAAAAAAAAGAAGTAGAATCGAAGAAAATCAGATTTAAATGAAAAATAACATACCTACCTAAATGAAATTGAATATGAAACAATTTTTTTAAAAATGAGAAAGTCGTACGACTCAAAAAAAAAAATGAATGGGTCAAGTTGAATCTAAAATTATACCTTATGAAATGAAATATTTTTAAAAAATCTAAAAATTGCATTTATTCAAGGAAAATTTTTAAAAAAATACCTATTACCCAGAAATAAATAGGTAATGAAAAAAAAAATTATAAATCAAAGGAAATTGAAATTGTTTCAAAAACGCAATTATTAAAAAATAATAATTTGTGAAAAATAAATTTTAATCCAAATAATAATTGAAATTAAATAATAAAAAGAAAAAATATAAATACTACAAATTCAAAAAGTTCTAAGTGGAAAATTAAAAAAAAAAACTAATACCTAATTAAAAAGTAAAATTTGAGAAAATCGGAAGTAAAAAAATCACCAAAAATAAAAAATTAAAATTAAAACAGAGAAAATCAAAAATAAATAATTACCTATGTCAAAAATATTATCTACTCGTAGCTACTTTGAAAAATTACAAATAGAAAATTCCAATCTTTTAAAAAATGGAAATAGGAAAAAATTGAAAAAATTACAAACAAAAATAATTTCAAAAATTAGAGATTGAAAATAAAAACTGAATCAAAAATATCTTAAGAATTTAAAATGAAATTGATGATTTTTTCAAAACATGAAATAAGTTTTGTAGATACTTAAGCACTAATATTTTTGAAAACTTTTGATTATCGAATTTTTCGAAAATTTCTGACGATCGAATTATTTTGATCAACAACTAATTTTTTTTTCTAAATATTAAAAAAAATAAAATAAATCGTTAATTTTTTAAATTTGAATAACCATTTTAGCTGTTAGCTGTGTTTTTTTTAATTCTGGAAAAAATTAGAATAATTTCGATACTTTTATCCCAATTTTTTAAGATCAACTTTGATAATAATTTTTGCTTGAAAAATTTCTGTATTCAAACTGGTCTCTCTATGTGTCTGTAAAACCAAATAATCAAGCGATAAGCGAGTTAAGAGAGGACATGAGGCGTAGCTTCGAAAATTCGAACTGGGAACGTAGTCCAATCACCTACTAGATAAATAAAAACCAAATAAATTTTCGAAATATTTATTAAAACAAGATTAAAACGATTAAAAATGATAAAATGTAAAAATGACAAAACAATAAAACACATTCACATAGCTACTGAATGTTCAGTACACGAACATACCTAAACCCATAAAAAATTATCAGTCTCTAAAAAATAAAACGAGATTATGTCAATGATAAAACTCTTATTAGCCAAATTGTCAGCACGTCAGGTCTCAAAATAAAACTTTATACGGATTCATTATACCATTCGGATCCATATTGGATTTTATACTTTTCATAATTTCGATTTCTTTTTGAGTTTTTGAAAAATGAAGATATTTCGCTTTTAAAAATCCTATTCCATGTTCGGCACTGATACTTCCTCTATGTTTAGAAATCCATTCGTAAACAAACGGTTCAATTGATTTTTTAATATTTTCATCGTATTGCGACGATGTCATATTTAAATGAAGGTTACCATCACCTTGAACAAAAAAAGCAATCGTACGATTAAATTAATACCACTCTGCGACTTGGAAAAAATATTATTCGCTCGAGAAAAATATTAATTACCTAGATGACCATATCCACAGATGGTTTTCACTTGACTCAGATGTTTCAAACGGTCGCGAAATATCAAAACAATATCATAAAACACATTTAAAGGTAACGAAATGTCGTATTTGTACGAATACCCGTCTTTTAACAAAGCTCCGGTAATGTTTTCACGAATATCCCAAAGCACCTGTTAGTAATACGATAAATTTTGCGCTTAATATAGCTTTCAAAGCTTAAAAATACATACTCGTAGGTAAGTATCGAACTAACCTTCATTTTAGAAGGTTCGGAGGTAGCGAATCCATCTAGAATAATTTTCTGTTCTAGGCAAGTTTCTAAAAACATGTTGAGTTTTTCTTCATCGTGGCTCATGTTACTGCCGGAAGTTTCGATCAACATGTAAAATGGCATATCAGGAAGAGGACACGATAATCCTAGATTGCTCTCGACTAATTTTACAGAATCTTGATCCATCAATTCGCACGATGATAATATTTCAGCCAAGTTACCTCGAGCTAATTTGAATGCTTTCAAGACTTCTTCGTAGCTACTTAATCCTGAAATAAATTCCAACTGTAACGTAAAGTAGTTCTATGGAGTTCAGAAGATGGCAGAATGAGTTTAGTTTACCAAGTAGTGCGAGATTTATAGCTTTGGGTAATGGTGGACATAGTATGGCTGCTTCGGTAACTAATCCCAACGTTCCTTCGGAACCGATAAATAAATGTTTCAGGTGGTAACCAGTGTTATCTTTTCTGAGAGTATTCATGCAATCTACTACGTCACCGTTGGCAAGAACCTGAAACAGATTCATTCCAGGCATCAGATTGGTCCAAATGGATAGAAATATATGATAAATAAATTAAAACGTACAGCTTGAACACCTAAAACAGTACTGTGCAAGCTGCCATATCTAAGGAGACGTAATCCACCAGCGTTTGTCGAAATATTGCCTCCAATTTGACAGCTTCCTTTAGCTCCCAAGTCCAATGGCATTATAAAATCGTAATCTTTCAAGTAATTCGATAAACTTTCCAAGACACAGCCACTTTGACACGTGAGAACTCCTGAAAAAATGACCAAGATTACAGAGAGATCCTGATTCGATTTCAAAATCAATCAAACTACGAACCAGTTAACGTATTCAAGTTGATTACTTTATTCATGAGAGATGTAGAAATGATTATTTCATCGAATACAGGCACACTACCTCCAACGATGCCTGTATTGCCTCCTTGAGGACAGACAGCTAATTTTCTCTCATTGCAGTGTTTGAGTATGGCTGACACTTCATCGGTTGTTCTGGGTTTCAGTACAATTGAACTGTATCCTGAAATTATATTTTTATATTTTTAGATAAAATTCGATTGTGTTTTTTATTTGTAATATTGCCATCGTCTTACCACAATTGGATTTTAACCAGTCTATATTATACGATTGGACTTCATCGGCATCTGTGATGACTTGATTTTTATTCAAGATGCTTTCGAAAAATTGAACATCTTTGTCTTGTAAGGAGGCAAAATTTTTACGTTTTAGGTCCGGATATCGATCTTTGGTTAGAGTTTCAAATTGGCGGAAAATTGACTTTTTCATCGCATCTGAAAAATACGCAAATTTTTCAATTAGATTTTATAGCTTATTTTCCATAAAACACATCACAAATGAACACTAGATGGAATTTTTTCAAATTCGAAGACTTCAATAGCCTCAAAACTAATCTTACATAAGAATTTGTCTCAAAAGGGCGGTGACGAATCATATTTTTGGCACATGGAATAATTTAGCATCAAATTATTTCCGGTGGATTTTTAGACGGTGGTTTCAACACGAATACAAGAGGTAAGTACAAAATATGTAATAAAGAGATAGAGAATACAATCACCTGATTTCGCTGGTACACGATTAAACCAACAATACTACGATGTAGTCTATTTTAGAAGCGTAATTAGACGAAAAAAAATTAAATAATTAGCGCAAAACTTGCAAAATTTCATTTCGAAACGAGTGATAAGCTCGTCGAAGCTGATAAGAAACAGTGTTGCCGCATTTCTCAGCTCTTTATCAGCGTCTCGATTGTTTTTCTTCGATTTTTTCTTCACACATTCGTGAAATCACACTTCAAAGTTAGTTCATATTCATATTTCGAGACTTCACGATGTGATTTCGATGTGAATAATTAATTATTAACCATATCGAGATAAATTTAACGCTCTATTTACCAATTTATTTATACTCATAATGATATCAGTTACAATACTCGATCGCAGACCATCGTTCACCTCATAGTTCTCTGTAAAGTAAGTCAGCGATAAGTTACCCTATGCTTCTATCTCAACGTGTATAAAATGCTAAAACGTCTACCTTACAGGTTGAAGACCCCATCCAACATGACATCGCACGAAAAACCCATCTCTAAACCAGAAGACACCTCACAATGTCCTCGTCCAGACTCCAGTCTGCCGAACTACGTAAATGTGGATTTGGAAGCTCACAAAACAGTGATGAAGATCGGCACAGCTGTCTTCTACGCCATATCTTCGTTCTTCATAACAGTAATCAATAAATCAGTACTGACTAGCTACGCCTTTCCATCGTTTCAATTCCTAGCTTTCGGCCAAATGGTTACCACTGTTGTAGTTCTATTCTCAGCCAAGAAACTGGGCTACATCAAGTTCCCAAATTTCCACTTTAGAATCTTCTATCAATTATTTCCCTTACCGTTCATCTACGTCGGTAATATGACTTTCGGTTTGGGTAGCACAAAGGAACTCAGTTTACCAATGTTCACCATGCTGAGGAGGATCTCCATATTCATGACGATGATCGGCGAATACTTCGTGTTGAAAGTGAAACCATCGTCGTCGGTTCAGATATCGGTCGCTTTGATGATCCTGGGAGCTGTGGTAGCTGCTCTGAAAGACTTGGCCTTTACTTTACACGGTTATACTTATGTTTTGATTAATAATTTGTTTACTGCTAGTTCGAACATAGTTACTAAGCAGAAGCTCGAGTCTCGTTCAGAAATGGGCAAATATGGTATATTATTTTATTGCTCGTTCTTCATGTTACCTGTTTGCTTCATATTACTTTGGCAGACGGGAGATTTGGAGAAAATATCCAAATATCCACACTGGCTCAGTTTCCCATTCCTTGTCCAGTTTTTACTCTCTTGTATGATGGGATTTGTACTCTCGTACAGTGTTATGCTGTGTACTCAGTTTAATTCCGCTCTTACTACTACTATTATAGGGTGTTTGAAAAATATACTCATTACTTATTTAGGTATGTTTATCGGTGGCGATTACGTGTACTCGTTTGAAAATTTCGTCGGTATAAATATCAGCGTTGCTGGAAGTATTCTGTACACCTGGGTGACTTTCAGGCCGAAGAAAAGTAACGCTGCTCTAGCTCCTTTGAAACAGGTTACCACTACTAATATATGAATCGATGTACGGTATCAATTATTATATTAATATACGAGTGTATGAATATCTAGTCATTAGTAATGCCCAAAGTGATGCCATAATATTTATTATAGATTGTTCGAATGACTAGAATATCGTATATCTTTATTCTTATTAGCTATGATTTTCCCCTTCGATGTGTACATTTACTTAATTTATTTTTAGTTCGACTTCGAATTGTTGTAATGATGTTACTCGTATTTTTTTACGCGATTCCATCGTCGTATTTTTTATTTTAAAAACTAGTGATATCACCTTTGGATACTGAACTTGTAAGAAAGAAATAGGTATGATTTCATTGTGTAATTTCAATCATAGTATTAGGAAGAATGTTCAGTATTTCATTGAGCGCAAAAATTTACCTTCGAGAACGCATTGTTCTCATTTTTTTAAATTGATTTTTTATAATCAACTTTCATATTTTATGATTCTTTTAATTTTAATTGCTTCCCAGTTTAGTTGGAAAATTACGTAGGTTTTTAGTTACAACGCTTTATTGTTATTGTAATTGTAATTTACATAGATTTTTGTAAGATATTGAGAACTTCTTGTGAAAATTTTTTTTACAAAACATAAGTCTGTCGACATTTTTTTTTTCGAAATATCTTGTAAAATGTCCAACCAAAGTTTTACCGCATTTATATGAAATTCTTACGTTTTGTATGTTTTGTTTCAAATATAATTTATTTTTTATTGAGATAATTTTTTTTTTTTTTTTTTTTTTTACAGAAGTATCAATAATTATGAGTTTTTTTTTTGTTTTTTTTTTAAAACAAAAGTACCAATAATATTTTTTTTTACCCATTGGGAAAAAAATAACAACCTCTTTAAAATAGATTTTTTATTATTACTGATAATACTATAATAATACAACGATTTAATGAAATAACAAACTCTATGAAATGCCTATTAAATCCCTATCCTAAGTTCTCAGACATACTTCCACATCCCCTGCTGGCTTATCATCTTTCTCGGGTACTCTCTTAATCGCCAACTTGATACCTTTATGCTGACTCTCAAGTTTATTGGAAAACTTGATCCCATCGTAGGTAAACGTATTATAATGAATGGTCAGAAGAACCTCGAAATCTAGCTTTACTCCAACACGTTGTGAATAACTGGAAGTAAGCAGAACCGAAGCAGCCTTCGGACTGTCTTCATCTTGGGCCAACAATTCCAAATCGTACTTGATCAGCTCGGTACCAATTCCTCGTTTACGATGACTCGGCGCTACAGCGATGAACATCAACTCGAGCACTTTGTTTACTTTCAAATGTTGAAATAGGTTTATGGAAGAGTCACACTGTAAGATAAAGAGTTGACCGAAGCCGGTGCATGAAAGATGTAATTATAGTGTGGAATGCGAGCAGAACCAGTTCCTAGGCGCCATACTTACGTAAACCATGGTATTTATCAAAGCTGCGGATTCCTTCTCTTTACATTTCTCTCGAGTGAATTTTTCGAAAAATGTTTCCTCTTGGTTTGGATCATTTGCCTGTACGTGATCATTGGGCGTGTTCAGTGGCCAAAGAGATAGAAAATTTAGCTAAATAAGCATCTAGGTACCTACTTGAATCTTATTGATGGAAACACCGATCACTTTATTGGTTTGGTTATCAAATGCTGCAACGGAAACTCCCTCTTCGATCACTTCCTTCGATAGTAAATTCAATTCGGCCACAGCTTTGGGATTTTTTGCAACATTTGAAGCGATACTTACACATTCGAAGGGGTAAAATGCTTCTTCCAGGAGTCGTAAAGCCTCTTCTGATAGGTCTTCGGTTAAACGAACATAGGATATTGTTCCATTCTCTGAACTTCCCAATACTTCGCGAATATTTTCCATGTTAAAACACTTGTTGATATTCAATGTAGGAAACACGCCCAAAAAAAAATTATTTTAAAGGATTCGCGAATAATAATTTAACCAATGATTATTTTTTATAGAAGGCTTAAAATTGGAAGAAATTCTCTTTAAAATGAAAACAACTTTTTTACCGAATAATATTACTAAGTAGTTACAATATATTATTGTTTTTACGATTCAACAACTTATTTACAATTGAAGGTCGCACATGTTCCGCTTGTGAATTCGATGTAACTAACTATATGGAAAATTTTTGACTTGGGCGTGTATACTTCAGATTGACATATTCCTCTGTACGTGATGAGATAAGGTTTATTCTTGTTTACATGTGAATAACCCGTTTCGAGATTTAATTAGCATCGACGAGAGGTAAAGTTTCAATAAACTCACCTTGAGCTTCTATAAGCATCAGATTGAAACGTAAAAATAGAATTAACTATTTTATTAACAAAACAATGCTTTTGAAAGCGACAATAATAGAAAAATTATAAAATTTCGATATCGTCGAGATATCAATTTACCAAATCCATCAATTTTTTGGGGAACGAATACGTGAGTTTTTGTAGATGAAAATGTACTAGCTGGCAAATGCAAGTATTCGTATTCGGTTCAGATCTTCTTTCGATTTGATCATTCAGTGATGTGCTCGTGTTTCGTTCATTCATTTTCTTTGTATTTTATCAGTTCTTTACTTATCAAATCAGGGATCTCGACAGCCAACCATGGTCCGAGCTGTACAATAAAATATACAAAACACCCATGAATAAAGTTCAGAATGGGATACATAACACGAATACATTAGTAACTCACTCCGAGAGCCATAGCATGAGCGATTCCAAATTTAGGTGTATTTTTGGCCCATAATGGTTTAAAATGGTCAGATAAACAGATTTTACCACCTCTGTACATTTTGGCAGTTTTTCCATCCAGTTCTGGTATCGCAATTTCAGGTGCTGTCGCTGGGAATGTAATAGGAATCTGCGAAATTCGAAAATGATTACTACGTGATGAAGAATACGAAGATCTATTCCATAAATGACTCGTACATCAAATTCCACGTCGAATTCGTATTTCATTTGATTATGGTAGTACCAGCATTTACCAAACCATCTGGTTCCATCGCTGTTCGATTCTAATCTGAACCAATCGTTGTCGGCTGCTTTGTTATTTTGAACGTACTGAAAAGTTCGCCGTTTGTGTAAAAAATTAATGAAATAAGTACGAAATAACAAGAGAAAAGTGAAAACATGTTCTATTCTGCATACCTGGATCAGAGCTTGATACTCTTCTTTCAATCGCTGAGGCCATAGATCTTTATCCCGAGGGCCGGCTTTTGTTTTCAGCAGTGGTATCGAGCTTAAGGTTTTCTTTGCCGATTCGTCCATTTTTTTAAATAATGAAATTAATTAAAATAGAATGAATTTTTGCCAACGTATGATAATAATTTTCCTAAGAAAATGATAAAAAATTTCATATCAAAACAAGACGTTGCCGGATGTAAGTAGGTAAGAAAAGTGATACCTACTTTTATAATTTGAAGAAAGCGTAATTACCGCGTAACTTATCAGTACTAACGAACACATTACAACACTTGTTGCTCATTTTCTGATTTTCAAGCACTTTTGTGGCTCGTAAATTCGTATTTTTTATAACTTTTAGATTAAAAGCTCTTGTTTCAATCGATGCATTCACTTGAAATTGTTTTTCTGGAATATTAAGCTGAAAAAATCGAAAATTCTGTTTCAAAATTCTTCAAAATTCCAAACAAACAAACACCCCATTTCCCCCACCTAGATCACCAAAGCATCAAGAAATCGCGTGGTGGACCAGTTCAGTTTTGAAAGTGGTTTACCGATTTAGTTCTATTTCGTGGTTTCGTGCGGGAATACGGTTTTACATCGTTCAAATTAAGATGGCACGTGTTTTACGAACTTATTCTATTCCAAACTGCAATAAGATTTGAAATATTTCATAATAATGATCAAAACTTCATCATAACATGTTTGGAAAGTTTTCCAGTTCAAACAACGTTACCCCCCCCACTTCGTATACTCAATAAGTAAACATCACCCTTTGACGTACATTTCGTTAACGTAAAACGTCGTATTTGATTTTAAAATGTGCATTTTCCAAATAATTCGTTCCGTACTGTTGATTTTTTTCAGTTATTTATTAGTGACGTGCTGGAAAAGCGATGCTTCACAACAAAGCTTCATAATTTGCAACATTCCAATAGAAGATATCTCCAACATGGCGGATTTCGTGTTCAGCGGTAAAGTCGAGTCTGTAATAAAGCCAGACGTAAATGCGACGAAATTCGCAACAGTTCGTATCAAAAGGATAATTAAATCGAATGAAAAGTATTTCGCTAACGTGTCCGGTGGAATTAAAGTATCGGTGAAATTATCGGCGGCTCTGTTTTTCGACGAGTTTTACAAAGTGATACGTCGTTTTGAAAATTGTTCCGAGAAAGATGTGTTTATTGATGTGAAAATTGGCGATGTTAAAGTGTTTGTGGTTCGATTACCGGATAAACGTGAGGCTGATGTGGAAAAATCCAAATCCAACCGGGGTTATTTTCCAAACGACTTGCTGAGTATTTCGTTTCCGTTGAATTTGCAAATTTTGGACCAGTTTTCGGCTATTTTCGAAGGTAAGAGAAGAGAAAATAGAAATGCTTGTGTAATATTAGGTATAGTTATATCAGTGAAATGTCCTTGGAAGGTTCTGTGCATGTTGAATCTTGAATTTCCTCGTCTTGTATGAAACCGTATCCTTGATGGGTGAATATTGTGTATGATTTATGAATTAATATTTAATTTTCAGACATCCTAAGTACCGGGCATTAATCTGTAGCAACAATCGACGTTCGGGTTTACTTGGCACACGATGAACGTTATTCTTTACCATTTACCTCCCACATGGTTTGAGAATTTTTCGACAAACCGAATCGGTTCGATAAATCGGTACAGCTACCACTTCAATGCGGTTTCAAACCGTAATATTTCAACGAATCGAAAAACAACTCCCGAATAGTGTACGATCGCGATAAATTAAGGCCATTTCGGAGACTATTTATATATCGCTGTCATGTACGACGATCTTATCGTATTTTACGCGTCCTTATGTAAATTACACGATGAAAAATGCATCTAGGGCGATAAATCATAATTACTACGTTGCGTCGAGAAACTAATCAATCTATTTAAACGAACCGGTTAATTGTTCGTAGTCTAAATTCAAAGTTTGCAACTTCCGTTTCCCACTATTCGGTCCAGAGTATGTTTCATACTTACCTAATCGAGATGAGTAACTAGGTATTCGGTGAAGAAAAAAGCCATAGGTGAAATCATACTATGTACCCGAATCAAGATATTATTCGTAGAAATATTTCCACATTCAACATTCCTCGACCACATGTTCGTAAAAATGGTAACAATTTCGGTAATAATTTATCCAAAGATGTTCTCTTTTTCGTGAAATGACCAAATTTATTAAATTAACGACTCGCTTATCTGATGGGGAAAAAATATAGGCCAAGTTGAGGGAAAAAGTGTTAAGGTTGTTTTAATTCTTCGTACGTATAGGTACGTGCACTTTGGTTTATATTCATTTTTCGTGTACATTCGACACGCCTTCTTACTGCACCCTGGACTTGGAATTTCCTACTTTTGAAATAACCGAAATAAATGTCAAAATAGAAAATACATTAAATATGAAAATTATTAATTAAACTACAGCTCGCGGCCACTTACTACGTTAGTGGACAATAACTTACCATTATACACTTTGTGGTAGTACTTTATTTATATATTATACTTCGTATTAGAATAAGAGAGACTGCAACTGGAAGTTACCTATTCGAGGTGTAAGTAATGTCAAGAAACGTTAAAAATTATGACACGAGAGGTGTTTCAGAGGTTTCTCGGATGTATAAAGCGATGAAGAGTGTAAATGAAGTTGTCGTCTTTATTGTACGACGTATACTAAATTCTGATAGGGCGCGTCGATTCAGTATTTGCCATTAAAGAAACTTTTCCTCGTTAGATATGAACTTTTGGGCCGTTAATGTTTCTTAATTGATCGTCCACGCGTTTTGAAAACTTTCATTTTTCTCGAACGTAAATCATCAGAACGAATTAAAGGTGGGGTTTGATTTATGAACCAGATTGAGCGTTTTGGTTTAGGTGCTGAAGCGAGGTTGTTTTTTTTCGGCCAGTTTAAGTTCTTCTCAGATGATCACAACAAAAGGTGAAGGTTTCAGTTGAGGTTGGTTCGAAGTAGAGTGGGATGTGGTGAGAAATAATTTTTGGTGAAAGGGTTGCAGTTGTAGAGTTTTTTACCATCTCTGCAAAAAAAAAAAAAAAAAATTGAAAAAATATTCTTTAGGTTAAAGACAGAAATTATTATTTTTGGTGTTTTTTTTTAAAATCTTCATTAAGTAATAAAATTTTCTATGACCCATTTGAGTTATTGCTTATTAAAAATTGAAAATGACAGCGAATTTTCGAAAAAAATTATATTTTTTTAATGAATTAAAAATGAAAAAAAAAATTGTTTGAAGAATTCCTTTATCGTTTTGTTTTTTATTCGCTTATGTTGTTAATTTAATTAGAAAAAACTATGTGTCAAATGAAAAAAAAAAAAAAAATAGAAAGGGTTTCTTTTTCAAAACGTGTGTTTAAAATTTTCTCTGAGATTTTTTGAAGTGATTTTTGAATTTAAAAAAAAAGGATTTTTTTCGTACTATATCTAATTACGTAATTACCTATAGTTACCTACTGAAAGCACATTTCGATTTTTTTTAAAACCTATTTTTCAAAAATTCTGCTAACAACAATTTTTTAAAGATTTTTTTTGGAACCTCGTAGGTAATTTGGAAGGGATTTTTTTCCCAATTTCAAAACTTCTCAAAACGACATTTTTGTTATCAATTTCTTATTTTTTTTTAAACATTTTGAAACGTTTTACAGAAGAAAAAAAATCACAACAATGTTTTGAGTGATTTTTATAATGGCTTTTGTCACCATTTCATTTTTTTTAAGAATTTGCATATTTTATCAAAATTTATTACCTACTTATTCAATTTTTACTATGAATTTTCCCAAAAAAAATTGCGAGTAAATTTCTCAAATCTTTTTGAAAGATGATCCAAAAATTGAACATATTTTTTTTAATAGTCTTCTTCGCAAAAAATGGTAATTTTTTTGAAAGAAATTGAAAATCTTGTCAGTTTTTTTCAATTTACAAAAAAATTTCTAAACCTTTTTTTAAACGAAAATTTTTCTAAAAAAAATTTAGTCAGTATGAAAATAAATATTTTTTTGAATTCATGAGAATATTGTCTACCTAATTGTAAGATTTGCTTTCATGCAAAAAAAAACTTTAAAAGATTTTTCGAAACATTTCTCTCAAAACTCTGCGAGAAACAATTTATTTTTCAAATTCTCATGGATAGTTATTCTTTGAATCTAAATTATCAAAAAAAGAGACAATTTTAATTTCATCCAAAATAATGACTTTTTTCGTTTTTATTGATTTAAAGAAAAATAAAAAAAAGTTTCTGCGAAAGATGAATTTTTAGCAAACGTAATAATTAGAAGATTTCTTTTTCTTCAAATTTCAAAATTCTTCAAGACGCTTTAAAAAAAAAAAAAGAAATTTTTTGGAAAATGAAAAATTTTTAGTGTCAAAATTTGAAGAAAAACGCGACTTTTGCTTAATGTCCCGTTTCCAGGGAAACTATGCAACCCACCAAACTTTTTCTTGAATGTTTTTTATTCAGTAAAGTCTGGTCTGTAATCTGACGAGAGGGTTTTGGAAAATTCCCCGATTTTATCAAACTTTCTCATAATTTTCTTTCGAATTGACTGGAATACTACGATGAAAATTATGAGAAAGTTTGATAAAATCGGGGAATTTTCCAAAACCCTCTCGTCAGATTACAGACCAGACTCTACTGAATAAAAAACATTCAAGAAAAAGCTTGGTGGGTTGCATAGTTTCCCTGGAAACGGGGCATTAAGCAAAAGTCGCGGTTTTCTTCAAATTTTGACATTAAAAATTTTTCATTTTTCAAAAAATTTATCAATAATTTATACAAAATGACATCATTAAAATGCAAAATGAATATAATTTTCTTTTTTTGAAAACTGCATGCATTATATTTTTCAAAAATCAAAAATTAATTTTTTTCGTAAAAAAAAGCAAGATGAAATTAGTTTTCAATTTTTCTTCTAAATTTCATAGATGAAAAATCAAAATTATGTCATGCAAAGGTCTTAGAAAATTCCGCTTGTCAACTCTATGCATTCAACAACAACAAAAAAAAAAAAATTATGGGTCCCCCCCCCCCCCTAAACATTTTAAAAGTTTCTCTAAAAACTGTTTTACTCTTTTTTTTTTATTTTCTGAAAATAATTTCAAAGAAGAATTGTCCCTCCAAAAATTAAAAAATATCTAAAAATCCAACTCAATATTGGCTCGAAAAAAGCTCATTTCTTTGCTCACTTCATTCATTATTTGAAGTTGCCCTGGTGAAAGTAAATTCATCACCAAATTCGAGGTGATAATTTCCATCTACGGAGGATTTTACAATAGAACAAGTCAATTTACAGAATCTTCCGGCGTTCGAATATTTAATCAAAGAATCTCTCGGAACAACACGAAATTAAACAGAATAAGATAAAACACACACACAGCCGAAAAAATCTATAGGCTCGGGAAAGGAGAGGAAATGGGAAAAGAATTCTTAAAAAGACACTCGACTCTGGCGTGTTCGCGGTGCGGCGGCGTATTGATTAAAAATTCAAAACACGTTTATACTCTGGTTGAGTTGTTAAACGCGGTCGGTCGCATCTCTAAGTGGAAGATTTATTCGTGTCCGTTTCGATAATACGGTGTTGGGAAGATTTAGTAAATCGACCTTTGTTCTTTTTCATCGCGTCGAATCGGTAAAAGGTGCGAGCTGTGTTCATTCGAAGCCCCCCATAAAACAAACCCGAACCAACCCTCACGATGCTTATTTAATCGCCAAGTCTGGCTGCGGCTGAAGATATTGGTTATTTGCAAATTCAGCAAGAGTGTCAAATCGATTAAGGTACAGATTCGGTCGCGAGAATCGAGTCGAATTGTAAAACGAGGCGTTTGCATTCTGCCCTGGTCCACGCTATACCTGTATTCTCAACCTCTATTTCTTCTGCACTAGTTTACATATCGGAGATATTATCTTGGACGAATGCCATGCATTAAGCTCGTACGTGTAATCTAGTTTCACTTCCAAAAGAATACAATACCATGGTCGACACGCGGTCCTCTGTACTCCCACTCGCACCTTCCTATACTGGTGTCCATTTTGGTTAATTTCGAAGCATCTGTTTCGTTCGTATATTTGGATTAGCTAGGAGAGAAAAAAAAGATTAAATTAATTATACCGAAAACGACCAATTCTATATTTTTTCTCTCTCTCGAACAGCTAAAAGGTGACACCGATGGGTAGGCGCCGTGTCATTATTCAAAATACAAAAATTCTCATATATGCCCAGGCCCTTTACATGCCATTAAATGAGCTTTACAAGACGATCCGAGTGTTGTATGTGTTATTTAATGCGTTGGTCGTATTTTGTGTTGAATATATCCGAGTGGACTCTGTAAAATAATAACAATACACGAGCTCCAGCCAAGCTATCCATAAATGCAACTCGCGCATAAGAAGATGAATCATTATACAGTCGATTTCATTGCACAAGTACTCTCGTGGGTGTTGTTAGCTGCGTGCTTTTTTTTCTCCTTTTCTAAACTAAATCCACGTGTACGAGGGTATTGTTTAGTTACCGTTGGTCGTATACATAAAAGAGATGCATTTAATCGCCTTCAGATGAGAAGAGGCGTGCAAGAAAGTTCGGTGAGTAGCACGCGATACCTTGTGGCTTGTGGTGTGCTTTGTATGCTGAGTTGAAACTGAAGAAGCCAAAAAAATGAATTTTTTTCAAATTCGACCCAGGTTAAAGTTCCCTGTGTGGTGTGAATAAAAAAAATCATAGGAAGAGTAGACAGACGGATAGACGAGACGTTGGTTTACACTACGTGATATTTTTTGTATGTACTTCTCGCAGAGATGATTCGTTCGAAGTGGCTGGTTCGATGGGATGTCATTTTGATGCAACGATGACCGATTTGAAATTGGATTCGTGACTGGTACTATTTACATGTGTGTATTAGAAATACACGAAATAGATTGATTGTTTTAGCATTTTCACGATGAATATTTTACAGATTAATATAAGACGTGATGGTACATATGATGATTTAGATGTGCTTCTCGAGAGCGAGTTTGTGTATACCTAAGTGATTGGAAGATGTGGTAAGAGGTATCGAATCTGCGAAGATTTGAGCTTTTAATGGGGTACCGGTGTGTTTTTTTTTTAGATCGATTGAGTGATTTTAGTCGAAGATAGGTGAAATAAGATGTAATCGCCTAAACGCAACAGATTGTGTGAAAGGGTTGCAGAGCATTTTTTAACGTGGAGCAGAGTACAGATAAAGTAGTTGTTAACAAAGTGATATGCTGCTTCATAATAAAAGTTCGAAAAACAATTATTTTTTAGTCGTAAATTTTGAATTTTTTTATGATGGATTTAAATTATTTTGAAAATGTTTGGGAACAATTTTATGCTATTTTTTAAAACATATTTTGAAGGGGGAAAATCATGGCACATATTTTAGCAATATTTTATAAAATGTTAATAAAATTTTTAGGAATTTTTAATAAATTTTTGAGACTATTGTGAGTGCCTTTCCGATGAATTTTTCAAGAATAATAAAATATTTGGAGCTGTGAAACTTTTCTTTTTCTTAAAAAAATTAATACATATATAATACCTAAAGAACTATTATTTTGTTTTTCCTTTGATCGTTGCAAATTGACTTAGGTATCAAAAATTTGAAAATTTTCATAATAATTATAAAACAACAAAAAAAATCAAAAATTTTGTGAAAAATAAAAAAATAAAGAAGTCGAATAATTGGAAATTTTTGAAAATCAAAGTGAAGTATTATGAATTGAAAATTGATAACAAATTTTCAAACATCAAAATTTGAAAAATCTGACAATTGAAAAATTCTAAAAGTATTTATAAAAATAAGAATAACTAATAATTGATAAAAGCAAAAAATAGAAATTATGTTGAAAATTGAAAATGAAATGTGAGAATTAAAAATTTTGAAAAAATGTTCTAAACGTTAAAAACTTTTTAAAAATTAAAAAATCATAATTTTTTTTTTTTTTGAAAATTAAAAATCTAAAAACCAGTTTAGAAATTTACGAATAGAAATTGTTTTAAAATAGGTACTAATAATCAAAAATATTGCAAAAGTCTCGTGCTAAAAAATTAATTAGGTAATAGGTACTTCAATCGTTGTAAATTCTTTCATCGTGTGTGAGAAAAAAATACATGCCCACTTGTAGCAATAAAATAAAAAATTGATGGAAGTCAAAAAATGAAATAATTTTAAAAATCCCTTCGTTCAAAATATCTAATAAAAAAAATAAAAAAATTGTAAATTTTTAAAATTCAAAATGAAATATTCCTAGGTAAATTTTAGAAAATGAGAAAAAATTACCTACAACTTTAAAATTTATTCAAAACAATAAAAAATTAGGAAAATTGTTGAAAATCTAAGGTGCCAAAAGTGCTGCAAAAATACTGTAATTTACAAAGTAAGTTGCTTTATAAATTAGAGTGTTGAAAAACAGAAAAGTGCTAATTTTTGTTCAAAAATCTTTCTTTTTCGTTGAAATTCTTTTAAAATAGTTTTTTCTTTTTTCTCAATTTTTTTTTGAAAATAATTTATAATTAATTTTTTCTTAAATTATTGTTATTCGATTATTTAAGTACTCATTATTTAATTTGTGCACAGATTTGGAGAGGGGTTACTTCGAAAACATTCCCTTGAAGATGTTACAAAATTCTGAAAAAGTGCTACAAAAAGGTATTGAAAAGTGCTGACTTTTGATTTGTAAATTTTATTAGATACCCTGAAATCAAAATTAAATAAATTGTAAGAAACGGAAATTTAAAAAATGAGTATTTTAAAATTTGTTTTGAAAAATAATTTTTTTTGTAAAAATTGTGAAATAAAAATAAAAATAAAATAAGCTGTAAATTTTTTTTGAAAATCAAAACTCAAAAAAATTATAAATAGGAAATTTCAGTAGTTGTTGAAAAAATAATATGAAAGAAATCATTTTTCAAAAATTCATTCAGGACAATAGAGAATCTGTCAAAAATCTAAAATTTATGAAGATTTGTGAAAATCAAAGGTGATTTTATGTAGATAATTATATTAAATAAAATGATATTTTTTAAAAAAATGTGAATTTTTTTAAAAATAAAAACGCGGAAGAGTTTTTGAATATCAGAAATGAAATAAACTGTAGTGTATGAGTTATAAAAAAAAAAAAAAATCAACATTTAAAAACCTATTCAAAAAAAAAATAAAGATTGTAGAAAATTCTGAAAATGATTGAAGAACGAAGTGAAATATTGTTAAATTTTTTTTAAAACAACAATTCAAAAAATTGTAAAATTAAAAAAAAGTCAATGTTTAAAATTCATTTAAAACAATAAACTACTTATGAAAGTTGAAAAAATAACAGTTCAAAACTTATTAAAAAGAAAAAAAAAAACCTAGTTGAAAATTAAAATTTTTTCTAAAAGTTGCAGAAAATCAAAAAACAATTTACCTACATTACGTATAGGTACGAATTTGAAAATTGATTAAATTTTGTCTGAAAATTGTAGAAAATCAAAAAAACATCAATGTACATTATGGGAATTTGAAAATTGAAAAAATCTACATTTTAAAATGTATTCAAGGAATGAAAAAATGAGACAAGCTATAAAATTTTTTTGAAAATCAAAATTCTAAGATTTTTTTTTAATCAAAAAATTTATTCAATAGAATGACTTATAACTAAAAAAAAAAAAATGGTAAATATCTAGAATTTTTAAGATTTACTCAAGAGAATAATAAAAAACTGTAGAAAAATTATTGTAAAAGAAAAAAGTTGAAGAGTGAAATAAATTGTAATTTTTTTCTGAAAATCAGAATTCAAAAAAATATTTAAAATTAATTTGAAAGTCAAAAATCAAAAAATTATCAAAATTTGAAATTTTAAAAACATTCAGCATTTCAATTGAAATTTCTTCAATAAAATAAAAAATTGTAAAAAAATTGAAAATCAAGAATGAAATGAATTGAGGGGTTCATTGTAAATACAATCATAGTCAAAAAATACAATTTTACTGGAGAATGAAAAAACATAGACTTACCTACCTGGTCAAAAAGTTTTGAGGGATCTAAATTGTAAGATAATTTTTATACCTAATTTGGTCAGTTGAAAAGATGATCGTTTTTTGAAATATACCTCCAGAAGTGACGAAGGACTTTTTTGTTGAAAAATTAATGTCTTCATGATTTTTCTCGTAAATTTTACATTTACGAACTGTATAATTAAATAAAAAACAAATTTTTGACAAGTTGTTTTCGTAACAAATCTCTCAGCTGTACAATTTTTTGAAATTCAAAACTTAAAAAATTGGCAAAAAGTTAAAATTTTTGAAAATTATGAAATAAATTATTAGTAATAAAAATTTTGAAAAAAACCAACATTTTATAAAATTTATTCAAAAGAATAAAAAATTGTAATTTTTCTTAAAAAATTTATTAAAACTCAAAAAACTACTAAAAATTGAATAAGTATTTTTGAAAAATTGTTGAAAATCAAAAATCAAACAAATTGTAATTTTTTTATATCAGGATTTAAAATGTAGGTATTCAATTGTCAAAAATCAAAACTCTAAAAAAATTGTTGAAAATTTAAAAATATGAAAAAATTGAGAATAACAATCGGCAAAAATTTCACGTAATTCATTAATTTGAAAAAAATATTAATAGAGGAAAAAAATCAATATTCAGAAGAGGATCTCCGATAACTCTCCACCAAATCTCTACCTTCGATATTTCTTCTATTGATATTGAACTGAAACTTTCAAACCCTTCCTTCCTTTCCCCTTGATGATACCCATGAACTTGTACTTAACACCTCGTTTGCTATGATTCATATTGACACAAACGCATTCCTAAATATAATAACCCGTATGAATGCTCGAACATTGTAATACGTAATTGCATACACGCCAGCACTCTTACACCTATAAATCCACCTTCACCTATAATCAAGCAATCAGTTAACCAATTTTTACGTCATCGTGTCCGCATGCGCCTAAAATAATGCCACGACGGCCAGCCACTCCAGGTTACTTAATTCGAGCACAGAGCAGCTCATCTTAAAATGCTATAAACCTATGGAACTATCTATGCACTCACACATGCGAACGCGATTAGAAACTCATCATGTTTGGCTCGAACAATCAATCAAAATATTTCTACCAAGCGTTAATTTAAAAACTACAATTCATTATTCGAAGCGAACACGCCGGCACAGGGCGCAGAGGCTGTGTTCCGGTTGTCCCAAGATGAGTGTAGGTGTTAACCGACGCCAAGGCTTGAACTCGACGCGTCTCTTGTCTCTTTCTCCATATGCACGTACGGGCACTGGGCAGGGCAGCAGTGGAATACGTTCTGTGTAGATATGTGTACCACAGCGAGCTCACAAAGAAACGTAAACATGTTTATGCACATTGTTAATGTACCTATAATCTCGCTCGGCGATACCTTTATAATAGTACGACTTACCAGCTTATGCAATAACAACGAAGAGATGAAGAATCAGCAGTATGTGCTGCATGAAGGGTCGTTCCAGCGTCTTCAAACCACTACCACATGTGTATCTGACTATCTCTGCCCTCTATAGATGAAAATATATTGCAGAAAGTTGAAAACTGGTATAAAAAATGCGTAGGATTGGAGCTAGATCAATTTATATATGGTTTTGTCGAAGAAGCAAAATGAGAGCAATAACTTGTGCCTTGTTTGATTTACTTTTTTAGCAAGATTTTCGATGAAGTTTATTGAAAAGGTTTTCTACGTATTTAGTGAAAAATTCTTCTCCCCTCAGTTTTTTCGTTTCGTAAGGTGTGATGTGTTTTAGTGTGGAGTTTGTCTAGTTTGGATTATTTTTCACGAGTTTTCATTTTTTTCCCTTCAAAATATTAGCTAGGTAAACACTTTTTTAAAACTTTAAACGTCTTATCCACCTCTATGTTTCTTCCTAATTTCTTGGAAAAATGGAAAAAATTCTTCCTCCATCTCCATCGTCTATCAACTATTCGAATAATTTATCCATGGACAAATAAATTCGTTAAACAACAAAATAACATTCAAATGAAAAATACTCGTACCTCCTACCGTGCGAAAAACCATATAAAATGAAACCATCATTTGCCACCTGGTCCGAGACCAAAAAAAAATCCACATGGCTATTTTACAATTTGAATGTCTCAATTAAACAGTATTTAAAATTTGCCTACCATAAGATTTATCGGTGAAAAAAACAGTATAAACCGGTTACAGATGTGTAGAAAATTTGCATACTTCTTTTGTATTTTTGCTACTTCGCATTATATTATCTTATTGTACCTTCGTATTGAAAAGTTTCTTAGGCGAATCTGATCGCAATTCATGAGACGATAATGAATAACCGGCCACCATTCGCGTATAATTATAAATTTCTTACCAGCTCCATGGCTAGGTGATCGACTACGGACGTATAATTTTTATTACACGCTTCATTACATAGTGATTACCATTTGTGAATTATATATTTAAATCTTGTACTGTTATAAACGTTCTACACCTGCATTCAGTATACCAGACTCTGTGAGATCTGAAGTACTCGGCTGACCACACCTTTAACTCGGAGGAAAAGTGGTTTTTAATAGTCTGCGGTTATCCAGTTGCTCGAATTGAAAGAGAGTTCCCCCCTTTATGGTGTATGAGGAAGAATTATATCGGTACGAGGTGTTTTGGCTGGGTTGTTTGGAGATTTCGCGACGTATCGAGATTTGTGTATGGTTGCAAATGGTGCAGCGTAAAGATTGAATATTTATGAGCGGATTTTTAGATGTCAAGGTTAATTGAGTTGGAATTTAAATGAGCTAGATGATTATAAGAGAAAGAGGTACCTCTACCTATCGAGGAAATGGAATTATTTTAGATGTCTCCTAAATTAAAATTTGAGCTCTTCTTTTGAGCCGAAAATGTCATTCTTATACCTACTTATTTGATTTTTTTATTTTAATTATTTTCGTTGAATAATTTTTTCGGATTTATGAAATAATTTTAAATTTTTTATCTCGATTTTTAACTGCTATTTTTCCAATTTTTCATTATTTCTGATTTAATTTTATAAGTTTTGCGACTTCATAACATTTCACATCTTCATTTTATGAAAAATAACACCAACTTGGCAAATTTCTGTACCTGAGGCAATGTTTCTTTAGTCATTTCAAGTTTTATTTTGATTTTTCATTTCTCAATTTTTATGACTTTTTTTTACGAATTTTGATTTTTGTGCAATTGAACAATTTTTGAATTTTAAAGTCTGTTTACGTTTTAGTCATTATTAATTTTTTTTGTTAAAATTTTTTTGGATTCTGAATTTTGATTAATTTATTTAGTCATTTCTATGTTGTAATAAAAATTATTCAATTTTCTGGTATTGGTTGCTTTTAATTTTGTTCAGTTTTCAGTAATTTACAATTTTATTTTATCTTTCTAAAATTATTTACAACTTTTATTTTTATTTTTCCAATTTCGTTTGGAGTACTACCTAAGTCTTTAATTTTTTCAATTTTTTCAATTTTGAAAATCGTTGTTTCAAATTTTGTTTGATTTCCAGTGATTACAATTTAATTTCAATTTTCAAATTTTATTGCAATTTTCATTTCCCCCCCCCCAATTTAATTGGTTTGGTCGTTTTTGGATTTAATTTTTGTCTTTAGGTGCCTCTACCTAGTACCTACCTACTTTTTTTTACGATTTTCATTATTTCAATTTTTCGAGTTTTGTTTAATTTCTGGTAATCTTTGATTTTTTTAATCTTGAATTTTTCTCACAATTTTTCTTTGGTTTTGTCCATATTTTCTGAGTTTTCCCCCCAAATTTAAAGAATTTCTGAATTTTGATTTTTGCTTGGTTTTCAGCCATTCCGATTTTTTTTTATAATTTAATTTTTTTGGACCCCCCCCCTTATTTTTAACATAAGCATGTATTTAATTTTAGTCACCTCACTTTTGTACAGTTTTCAATCATTTACGATTCCATTTCCATTTTTTTCAGTGTTGGTGTTTTTCAAGTTCATCTCAGTTTCAATTTTTTGTTTGGTTTAATTTTTGGCCATTTTTGATTATTTTCCAATTTGAATCACAAATTTTGTTTGATTTTCAGTTTTTTTTTTTTGTTTTTTTTTTGCAACTTTATTCAATATTTGCTGTATTTAATTGGCTTAAATTTTTTTCAATTTTCAGCCACTTCAATTTGTTATGAATTTTAATTTCGTTCATTTAGTACTTTTCAATTTTATTTTCGACTTTGTTTTTTTAAGCTTTTCATTTCGTTGAATTTTGATAAATTTTTGGCCATTTATGATCTTTGTTTCTCAATTTTGAGTTTTTTTTCTAATTTGTAATTTAATTTTTTAAACAATTTTTTTATTTTTTATTTTTAGTATTGTTTAATTTTTATTTTTTTTTATTTTCCAATCATTTATAACTTGATTATTTGACTTTTGCCCTTTCAAAATTTTTTGAATTTCATTTTAATGTTTGTGCGATTTCATTTTCTTTTTTGACAAATTATTCAATTTAGAATATTTGATTTTTTCAATTTTTTAAATTCAATTTTTAAAAAAAGTGTTTTATTTTATTTTCATTTTTACTTTTGTTTGATATTAATTCATTTTTGATTTTTTTTTTAAATTAAAAAATTTCAATTTTTTTTGTAAAATAGATATAGCTATTTTGATTTTTTTCTGAAGTTTTAAAGAATATTATTCAATTTTTAGTATAGGTAATTTGATTTTGAATATTTTGGTATAAGCCTCCAAAATTATGAAAATTAACTTTGAAAAAGCTGAATCAATTTTTTCATGTTATTTTGACTCCAGAGTCCAGACCCAAGGGGATCCCAGGTGAAAGGGGAAAAACTCAAAATTACCAAAAATGGCATGCGTATAGGGGGTACAAAAATCTCAATTTTTTAACCCACCAAATTCGTTATTGAAATCAATTTTGAAAAATTCTCAACAAGGACTTCAGGGGAGAGGGCAAAAATTCAAAATTACTAAAAATATCATGTGGGACCTGGAAATCTTTCTTTTTTTACCTCCCAAATCTGTTTCTAGAGATAGAGGTCAAAATTCAAATTGCGAAAAAAGTCATGTTAGATATGGAAATCTGGGTTTTTTACCTCTCAAATCCGTTATTGATACCTACAAATTTATCAAAATTCTGTTTAGGGATTCCAAGGGACGAGACACAAAAATTCAAATTTAGGTACCAAAAAGGTCATGTGATGTATGGAAATCTAGGGTTTCTTACTTCGCCAAACCGTTTTTGAGCATCGTGTGTAAAGATTGTGCAATGTGCACACACCATTTTTAAATTTAATTTTTGGATTCCTGTTTCGTTTCAATTTTTTGTACCTATTTAATTTTTATTTTTTGCAATTTGAATTTTATCATCCATTTATTTAATTTTTGTGGTACTGGTACCTCTACCTACATATTTAATTCAAGTTATTTTCAGTGTTTTTTTTTTACGATTTTCATTTTTTTTTTGTTCATTTAGTTTTTTAATTTTGTTAATTTTTTATCATATTATTTTGATTTTTTACTTCAGAAAAACTGGAAAAATTGGTTTGTTCCTTGTTTGAACTTTTTTCTAAAAATCCTGTTGTTGTACTCAGCCACTCTTGCAATCAGTTACTCAAACAAACTTTTTCTTTGAATAATTTGGTACAAAGATTACGTCTTCGAGCTCATCCCTCATGTAAGGCAATCCTCGTCGGTACAGCCCAGTCTTAACTTTGGGCCTATACCGGAGCATATATCCCTCGATTATAAGCGGGTGACTATACGTACGGCTATGGCCTTAAGTATAGTGTACTTTTGATAATAGCGCGTTTAAGGGCGGATACTGCACGCCGGTGCCACGTACGATAACCTTAAATATTAACCGGGGTGCTATAAAAATGAAATATAACTCGGCAGCGTTTTATTGGACTAAGAGAAAAATGAAATTGCCACGAGATTACCTGAGCCTTTCCTAAGGCCAGATAAGACGTACTCGCGAATACCGAGAAACCGAGACGTCAAGAGCTATACGCTCTCGCAGAGTGGAAAAAAACACAACCAACACCACGCGCCAGCTCCAGCTCCGGTAGCATGTAAAAAAGGGCACGAGTGTAGAGGCAGATGGGGGCGTAGTTGTAAAAGACGGCTAAGCTAAAGAGCACGAGATACTTCATCATTTTTACGATGTTTTAAATTCGCATAGCCGGGGAATTTTTCACGCTTATATATTTTACACATCGTCCGCCAACCGAACTACCGCACCATCCCAAGCGCCATCGCAAGTTGGATGTCAATTCGAGCTACAGCGACGAAAACCTGCTTAGCTTTTTTCCAGCCTTTTTTCACGAGTTTGGAAAAAAAAGCTAATTTCCTGCTCCGCGATTGTACAGCAGGTATACCAATTCGACGAACAAAAAAAATAATAAATAACCTCCGGTAATTGGAAGACAAACAGACGGAGTGAAAAGCAAAGGAAATTTTTTGCCATGAACTATACAAACACACGTATAGAATAAAAGGAAAAAAGGTGTTTATTATAATTATTTTCGTATACCAGTCGCAGTCGTATCGTCTTTTCCACTGCCTGCGCGAGTGTAGGCGAAGTAGAACGCGAACTGAGATGATATAGGGAGGTCAAACTCGTATGCAAAATAATCCGAGAGGTATAAACAAAATCGCTGTACATATTCGCGATGACAAATCCACACCCTCGTATACCGAACAAACTAACAAATTGGCTCGTATTACCTGATTATTCAAAGAGAGTACCTGGTCGGTAAAAAGGTTACTCTTTATGACAGTCCCAGCCCAAGAACTAGTCCGGACTCCGAGCAGCAGGGTTTCGACGTGTTTAATTCATCGCCACCGAGTAAAAAGCTAATTCATTTTTAGTAGGTGCATGTCGCCTCATATCGTACTCCCATTTGCACCATTGTCCTTACGCCGGCCGCCCAAAATGCCTCACTATTGTCTTTTAAATTGCATCGTGCCTCCATTAAACGACCATTTAAGTTAATTTTTCACGTTCGCAGGAATAAACTCGAGGGAGATTTTTAGTGTAAAGGGTAAAGAAGTAAGGCTTTAAGACTTTATCCGTTTGACCATTCGATTATGTAGGCGGTGTATTATGGACGACGATTATAATAATGAAGAAAATGACCGAAGGGTCGCAGTTTATTTTGAGACAAAGGCAGAAATAGCAGGAAAACAGAGAGAAGTATATTGACCCGAGGAATACGTAGCAGCGTGATAAGCAAATTTTCAAATAGGTACTCAAAAATTTATATGTTTTCGAAGACTAATTTTCTCAAAATTTCCAAGGCAAAAGTTTCAAAAATTAAAATTTTTACGACTGTAAATGTGACCGTGCATAGGAAAAGGGAGCTTAGGGTTAAAATGTTGAAAATCGCTTTTTACACTTTTCAAGTAGTATTTTTAACGAGGAATCGAATGAGACCTGTTCCAGCATCCTAACAAGGGAACCTCCCCAACTCGTCACCTCCGATTTCGCTGAAATTTGGCTCACTGAAAGAGCATGCCACCCACACCTCACAACCAAATTTTTAGCTGCCGAAGTTGATTTTTCGATTTTTGGCGAATTTTTGAAAATGACTCAAATTACCCCCAAAAACCAATTTTTGGAATAAAAATCGCAAATTTTGAGATAGAATCCTGAAAATCGGTCTGTACACTAAAGTCGACCCCCTAGTCGATTGGCACCATTTCCGAAGCGATCTGGAGCCTCCAGAAAAAGTTGACTTTTCTCCAGCACACTGGAATCTTTCCAGACTGTAAAAGTCAACTTTTTCTGGAGGCTCCAGGTCGCTTCGCAACTGACGCCAATCGACTCGGGGGGTCAACTTTAGGGGGTAAACGAAGTGAGAAACTGATTTTTTGGAAATTTTTTAAAAATGTCAAATTTTCAAGTTGTCACGAAAATACACGCCCGAACTCGTCACCTTGAATTTTCGATTCAACTATGCCAGTCGATAGATGACATCATACTAACGATAGGATTCAATTTTCAGTTGCCGAAGTTAATTACAGCGCTGTCTGGAGCAGTTCCAGTGAGCTGGAGAAAAGTCAACATTTTCTGGAGGCTCCAGATCGCTTCGCGAATGGTGCCAATCGACTCGGGGGGTCGACTTTAGTGTACAAACCGATTTTCAGGATTCTATCTCAAAATTTGCGATTTTTATTCCAAAAATTGGTTTTGGGGTGATTTTAGACATTTTCAAAAATTCACCAAAAATCTAAAAATCAACTTGGGCAGCTAAAAATTTGGTTGTGAGGTGTGGGTGGCATGCTCTTTCAGTGAGCCAAATTTCAGCTCAATCGGAGGTGACGAGTTGGGGAGGTTCCCTTGTAAGTCAAAAACTCAACTCATAATTCGCAATTGAAGTTGAGAATATTAGAAAAATAAAAAATCACTTTTTCAAGAAAACTGGATTTAAAGTTTTTTGACATTAATGCTTTACTGCCAACTACTTCTTTAATAATATCGGAAATGTTACAGTTCCTTATCGTCGCCCTATTTCCAAACGCGTTTGAAGTTAAAAAATATTTTTTTTTCAACTTCAAGCGTGTTTTCACTTTTCTGACAAAATTTGTTTTTGCCGTCTACCCAAGTTTCCTAGTACCAAATCACATGGAGTTAGACAGTTTTGGAAATAGGGCGACGATATATGAAATTCAACGTAGATTCTGAATTTTGAATCCATTTTAACACAACTTTATCTCTAAGGTGAAAAACTACGAAAATAATGATCAATTTCGATCATTTTAAACGTTGAAAAAATGGAATTAAATGTCATTTTTACGCAGTGAAACAAAAAAATGATAACGAAACCTCATTGGTTACTTAGAATAAAGTTCAAGAAACACTTTCATTTAAAAATGGTTTCAAGGACCTAGGAACAATATTCAGTCCCCAGGGGACACGACTTTACCAAAATCAATAAAAATCATTTTTTAAATAAAATGTGGTATTATTTTGGAAAAGGTCCCACTTCGGTTTTTTCATAGTTTTGAGAAAATCACATTCTTAGGTAAAAATGTTCAAAGTGGGACGTTTTGAGTTATTGATGGATTCAGTAAGTGGAAGGTGTATTATTTCATGTGGACTAAGAATTCACTAGCGCAACTCGCGGGAAGTCGGTTAACTAAGGCATTTAAGTTGACCATTCATCAAAATCCCTATTACGACAGGTCCAACTTTGACTCAAGGAAAATTTTCAAGACCACCATGTTGTAGAGCATAAAATTTCCTTTCAAATGAGTGGTCAATGCAATTTTTAGCTATAATAGGGGCAATTCTACAGTAATAAGAAAAATTAGGGGCAAAATTTTAAAACTTTTCCCCAAAAAATTTTATTTCCTGAACTTTCAACTTTGAAGCGCTGTAAAACGCTCAAAAATTATCAAACAGACTTCGAAAACATCTCATTGGATGATTGGACAGAGAATTTTCTACCCTACAAAGACCCGGTCTTAGATCATTTTGGACCAACAAGTCAAAGTGGGACCTTTTCCAAAATAATTCCACAAATTTTTAAGTTTTTTAAAAAGTTTTTAATTTTTGTTTTTTTTTTGTTAAAAATTGTTTTATGGATTTGAGAACAATATTCAGTTCGCCCAGGGCGGGCAAAACGTACCCAAAACCAACAAAAATCAATTTTTAAAATTTTTATTAAATTTTATTTTTTTATTTTTTCCCTTTTTTGGTTAAAAATGGTTGAGATTGTCACGAAACACAATAAAAAAAAGTTAACAATGAGTATGATATTCGTAATCAGCATAGTTGAAAATATTTTTTGACATTTTTTTTTAGTTTTAGCAACCATGATTTTGCTCAAAATGGCCTCCTTTTGTGAAATAGGCTATAAACATATGAGGGGTCAAAATTATTAGGGAATAAATATTCCACTTTTGGACCCCTCAATTAAAATGCAAAATGAATATAATTTTTTTTTTTTAAACTCCATGCATTTTATTTTTCAAAAATCAAAAATTAATTTTTTTTGTAAAAAAAAGCGAGATGAAATTAGTTTCTAATTTTTCTTCAAAACTTCATAGATGAAAAATCAAATTGACGTCATGCAAAGGTCTTAGAAAATTCCGCTTGTCAACTCTATGCATTCAACAAAAAAAAAATTGTATAGCCCCCCTCCACCCCTTAATAAAAGTCGTTTATTTTTTTTTTACAATTTTTTACTTTTGAAATTTTTTATGACAATTTCATCTTAAAACTTTGTGAAATTTCAAAATGTAATTTTTAGAGTTTAGCTGAATTTTCAAAAAAAAAAATTAATGGGTGATTTGTACGTGGCCTGGTATTTTGAGAACTTGATAAAAATTCAAAATTTGAAAAATTTTAATCTGCATAAAATTTTTTTAATTAAATCAATGTTCGGTGTTTAATGAATTTTAAATCTTTGGAATTTGCAAAATTGAAAATTCGCTATTATTATGCTCAAAAACTGAATTTTGAATAGAAATTTTGGTCATTTTTAAATTTTAATTGAAGTTGGGTAAATTTTAAAAATCGTGAGAAGTTTGTTAAAATTCATAATGTAGTAAAAATGGTAATTTTATGAATTTTTACAGTTTTTGCATTTTTTCAGGTTTTAAAATTATTATTTTATTTTTAAAAAAATTTCTGAAAAATTACAAGAGGAAAATTTGCAAAGTTTGATACATTTTGAGAATTTTAAAATTTTAAATAAAGTTTTTTCATGTAGAAAATTTTTAAAATTTAATTTTCAAGTTTTAATAAATTTTTAAGGAAAAATCATGGATTTTGCAAAAAAATCATTAGATGTTACTCTGAACATGAAAAATATTAAAATGAGGGGGTCACTCAACCTATGGACAAAACTTGGAAAAAATGGTCGTAGAAAAGTCACAAATTCTCAACAAAAAAAATTCATTTAGACTCCATGGTTTGATTTTTGGGTTCGAAATTTTGTTAGATTGTCAGAGAATTCTGAAAGCAATCATTTTCAAAATTTCAAAGACGATAATTTTTCAAAAACTTATAATGTAGAGGAATTTCAAAAACTTTCTGAGAAAGTTTCGAAAATACCAAAGAAAGGCATCTCAAGTTTTCTTACATTCTTACACTTTGAAGGTTACGTTTGGAAAATGTTCGATTACTCCTTTCCCCTTCCCTGTCCAAACCCATCAAAATACCTGTCGCAATCATCACCATATCTTAGACGGATCAAGCTTACAAGAACAATACCTACGTACCTGTATACTTTGCAGATATATCTATACATACAAGTGAGAAGTTGGCTAAAAGGTGTCTACTTCGACAACTTTGATATATACAATGCATGTAAAGTTTACGTACGCCTCGGTGGCCCGCTCGTATCTTCCGCTTTGTAGTTGTACATACGTATGGGTCTTAGAGGTGTTGTAAAATACATAGGATATATATACAGTATAATCATACGCTTCTATAGCAACGCCTACAACACCTTTACTATCTCGTATATAGTCGAGTATATAACATACGTACGCATCTTGTTCATTTTCCGACAACGAAGACGAAGACGATGACGACGTGAAAACATCTTGCAACTGCTGTGCCCTTTTATCCGCACGCATTTGAAAATATCTACGTATACGTAGATATGCGTACGTTATAGATGCTGAAAATACTATACCAGCAGATACACGTAACCGTAACTTTTCTTCATTTAGACCCATGTGCGAAAAACAACGAAGCGAACGCGAGTTCGAAATCAAATTTTTCACCATTCTTGTGTTCGCATACGTATGTACGTCTACTTCTGACATACTTACCACCCTTGCCCGTATATTCATTTACGTTTGTATAAATTATTCATATTATACGAACGAGGTTAGAAAAATCTTGCGTCTGTTTTTCCTTTTTCCTTATATTTTCAGCATGCCTATTCGCTTAGACTTACGAATGTACCTATTCGTATTATCATACGAGCATGTTGCCATCTACCTTACCTACCTACATTATACCTGCGGAAACGCTGCAAGTTCTTAATCTCGTTTTATTGAGTTGTTTTTCTATTATCTTTTCATTTTCTCTTACTTTCAACTCTAACGTTATAGTGTTTGAGTTCTGAGAAAATTGCGCTGCGAAGGCGTGAAAAAGTTGGAATTTTTCGTAGGTGTTTTTTTAAATCTTGGAAGATTTATTATTTTTATTACATTTCTTCCCCTCATTCTTCCAAAATTTATCCTCTCGGTATTTTCTCTCTTTTTCGTATACGAATTACTCAAAATCTTGATTATAAAAGCTCAGCGAATTTTTGTATAAAAATATGAGTTACACGATACAAAGTACCCAGCTATCACGTAATACTACAATATAAGCCATCCCTTTTTTAAAGCTTCGATAATGGATCATTGAAGTAGCTCTGTATAAGACGCTGTACTCGCTCAAGCGGCTTACCCTTTTTTCCATTTAGTTAGCAGATTATTTAACCTCTTTCTGTCAAGTGTACCTCCGTTAATTAGATTACGATATTTTAGTTCATTCGTCTTCTTCTTTCGCCTGTGCCGCCGGTTGCTCGCTCGCTCGCTCGCTCCCCATTATTTCCTTCTTCTTTTTTTTGTTGTAAATTTTAATTACTTTTCTCTGTTGTAATTTATTTTTATGCGCGTAATCGAAACTTGGATTGGAAATAAATTAAGGGAAAAATTTCCTTAGACGAAAAAAGCCGGATATGAGAATTCTTTCCTTAACGTATCTATAAAAAAAATTCGCGGCGAAAAGTGAGTTGGGAATTTTGATGATGAAAAGAAACACAAATTTCATGAATAGACTGGTGTAAGAGAAAGAGAGCGAGGGGTGTAGCAGAATTTTTTAATATGAGATGTGCTGCAAAATTTATTAAATTTTAGCAAATGTGCGCACTTTTGGTATGAACGAAATTTTTTCGGTAAAAAATACTTGTTAAGATGACGTAAGTAAGATACACTTTTTCGGTTTAAAATTTAAATCGACTTAGAAACACTTTTATTGAAATTGCAACCGTTTTAAAAAAAATTAAACATTTCTAAAAATTAATTATTGCTAGAAAATATGTTAGATTTGGTAAAAATTGACTCAGAAAATAAGAAAAAATTGAAACGTTTTGCAGCTGTAGAAAGTACCTACCAATATTAAAAAAAAAAATTATTCAAATGTGTCATCTTTTTGTTATTTCTTTCATTATTTTGTCATTATTTCCATTTTTTGCCTACATTTTTTTTTCTTTTAAATCTATTTCATTAAATATTCAGCAAATATGTACTATATCCTTCACTTAGAATAGGATTTTTGATTTATTTTGAATAGCTACCTATCTATTTATTGGAATTTTTTGTCAACAAATTTTTTTTTCTGTAATTTCTGAAAAAAAAAAATTCCAAAAAAGTTTTAGTTTTTGTTTCAGCATTTTTGATTTTTTTTCCTACAAAAATTCATGAAATATTTTCTATCAGAGAATTCCTTACCAGGAGAGTTTCTGAACATTTTTTTGAAAGACATTTTAAAATTTTATTCGTGAAATTATTGATGTCCGAAAATATTTTTGAACATTAAGAAAAATTCAAACATTTTAAAATTTTCAAATGTTAGAAAAAAACCAATCATTAAAAAAAATTGAAATTATTCACACAAAAACAATTGAAGCGAATTTTCACTAAAATACTTGTTTTTTATTATTTCGTTGACCAAGTTTTTCTTTTCTCTGTTTTTTTTTCAAAAATTTTATAATTATTTAAGTACTTCGCCTATTTCTATTTTCTTTTGTAAAAAATTTTTTTCCGAGAAAATTTTCATGTCAAAAAATTTTTTCAATTACTTTTGGAAAAAAACTGTTTTCAGAGAATTTTTTACAAAAATCCATTTTGAAATTTTTTTTGATGAGATTTTTGACTTTTTTCAAGTAGTTTTTTTTTAAAATATGTACCTACTCACCTTTGTTTTCATATTGATTTCTGTGGTATTCTTTTATCTATCAACCATAATTTTTGAAAAATTTATAAAATTTCTACAAAGAAATGTCTCCCTGAGAAAAAGTTCTCTTGAAAAAGTAGAGTCTCTGCGGGGAAAAAAATCAAACAAGATTTTGGGTAAAAATTTCTTTAAAAACTAGGTGCATAGCTTATAGGAAAACTCCTAAAGAAATTTTTTCTACGAATAGAAACTAAATTTTTTGTAAAAGAAAATTTTATTTGCATGAATTTTTCTTCTTGGAAAGGTAATTGTGCAATTTAGTTATATTTTGAGTGACAAGCGCATATTTTGTAGGAAAAAATGCACATTTTTCCTAATTTTTCATAGCATATTTGAAAAAAATAGATGCATAAGTACGTATTACATCCTCATAAATGTACATTTGTTCCTGCTCTGCTAATAAATGTTACTTTGCTTATAAACGGCACAGAAGAATGGAGAAGTGGCTCTCAAATTCATTATGTAGGTATATGGAAAAAAATTGTCAAATAGGTAATTATTTCATTGAAAAAAATTTCTCGAGGGAAATTTTTTAATTCATTTAATTGGTAAAAAAAAAGTTACGGTACGAAAAAAGTTTGAATAAAAAATAGAAAATAATATACTTAATAATAAAAAAAAAATTGATAAAAACTTGTTCCGTACTTAGAATAAATTTTTCCGAAAAAAGTTACCAAAACATTTTTGGATGCGTACAAAATTCTTAGGTATTCAAAAATAATTTACCTAGGTATGTACTTAGGCATAGGTTGAAAAAATTGTCAAAAAAATATTTGAAGAAAAATTCTATCATTTTTTCAAAAAATTTTTTGTTCACATGAATGTCTCATTGTCTCAATAAGTTCATAAAATAGTTCTCTCTCAAAAATTGTTAAAATGTAATTTAAAAAATTTCCACTAGAAAATTTCTTCCTAACTGAGCAAAAACAAAAAAAATTAAATTTTTTTAAAATTTAAACTTGAGGGAAATTTTCTAATTTTATCGTATTTCAAAAATAACTCGTCAGTTTCGAGTTTTTCATATTTTTTTCAGCTTTGAAGATATTTACATTCAAATTGATTTTTTTTTAAATTTTCACTTGAGTAATTTTTTTTGAAAATTTTTTACTTTTATTTTCTTTCAAAATTCAAATTAAAATGTTTTGATTCTATTTTTTAAATTTTCCATCTCCACTTTTTGAAATTTTAATTCTTTTTTTATTTTAAATTTTTTTTTGTTGATTTCATTGTGTTTCCAAATTCAAAATATTTTCTGGCTTCAATCTGTAATATTTTATTTCATTTTTACTTTAAATGTTTTATTTATTTTTCAAAATCAAATTACAAGCCACATAACGGTCTTATACTAACATTACATGGAATTCGAATATCCACGTACCTTCGATGAAATTTTACCATGGTCGACTTATCAACCACCCACGACGCCCATTTACACCATTTTTATATTAGAACCACCACAGTTTTGAAATATTTATACTCAGTACGATACCCCTTTATGTACACATCATACGCTTACGACCGAATGAATGGACGAACAAATGAATGGTATTTAAAAAATAAAAATGAATAACTATAATGCACACTGCACACCCTATACCTAACATTGTATACATATTATTAAAAAGAAAAATACATAAAAAAAAGTACCGGCACCTATCAAAACACGCCCCTTTGTATACATTTTCCTCTCCGTTTTTGGCCCAATACTCTTCCTCTTTCACCGCGATGTGAAGCTCTTTCTGGGCAATTCGTTTCTTTTTTATCATCTTGTGCCTTTGTACGCGGCTTTATTAGTATATTTCTCTGCGTGCGGTACTACAGCGGGATTTCGTGTTTTACACTTTTCTCCTCGTGTTTAAATTACCTAGCTATATAAAATTGAAATTTCGTATGTATGTAAATAGTCCGGCAAAAGGTTGTTTGTTTACTCGTATCTGCATATATCTATTAAAAGTAGTCGTTTATTTTACGAGTTGAAGCGTATACCGTGTTAAAAAGTAACATACGTATTTACTTATCCGCTAACACCTCTCGAGCCTGCCCTCTCTGTCTGCATGCTCGTCGTACACCTTCTCATCTTGCGTAGAATGTTTTTTTAATTTTTAGTAAATCCGAAGCGGTTGTCCACTTGTGTTCTTGCTCTCCTCTGTCTTATTAGCTTCTCTTCGAGCATATTTATGTAACAAGTAAATTCAAATATTGTACTTAAAAAAAGAAAGAAAGCTTTTGAGTACATACGAATATGCAAATAAAAAATTAAGGTCAGGTGGTTACAAAATACGAATTTGCATGTAGCATGTACAAATTTTCTTGGCTTATTTGATTCCCTTTCCCTTCTCTTCTTCAATTTTTTTTAAGAATATGATTGAATAATATCGTATTTAAACATTCAAATCAAAATTTGTATAAGGTATTTTCTGAAATTTAAAAAATTGAATGAAATTGAAAAATACTAAATATTTTTTTAATTGGTTTAAGGCAGTGTTTCTCGAATGGTGGTACATGTACCCAAAAGGGACGACAGTAGCATTACAATACATGAATTTGTACATAAATTTTTTTCTTTCGGTGAAAAATCCTTCTTTCTTTTTTTCTCTTTTTTTTGGGAATAAAAAATATTTTAATTTTCTTGAAGAGAAAATTTTTCAATTTTTTGAGATTAATTTTTTTCAAAAAAAAATTTTACCGAGGTTCTGGAGTAAAAATATTTTTTCAAAAAAATGTTTCGATTTTTTTTTTTTAGTAAAAATTTATTCTCCAATTTTTCTGATATTTTTTTCAAATTTTTTGTAGGTTATAATATTTATTTCTTATTTTTTGGGAGTAGAAATATTTTTTATTAAATAGACTCATTTGAAGGGAGGAGGGTTGAAGGAGACTTCTCAATTTTTCCGAAGTAAAAATGTATTAGGTACCTAACTACCTACCACCTACCTACCTATGTAGTTTTCATTTTTTTTTTGAGAAAAAATTTATCGTTTTTTTTTTTTTTTTTTTTTTTGGAATAATATACCTACGATTTTTTATTTTATTTTTCCTTTTTTTTTGAATGAAAAATGTTTTGAATAAAAAAATCTCTCGATTTTTTGAATATAAAGTCCTTCACTTAAAGAGAAAATTATTCATTTTTTTTTAGGAAAAAATACTAGAAATGGTGTTTTTCATTTACCTACCAATTAAAAAATGTCTCTTTTTGTATAGATTGAAGAATATTTTTGATTTCCCGTAAAAAAATATTCTTGTTCTTTTTCAAGTAGAAAAAATCATTTTTTTTAAGTAAAAGTATTTCTTATTTTGTTTTAGGAAAAAAATTTCTTGATTTTTTTTGGAATAAGAAATCTTACAATTTTGAAAACATTTTAGAATGAAATTTCTCGTTTTTTGGTAGGTAGGTGGTTAGTGATTTTTTTTTTGATTTCTCAAGTGTTTTTTTTTTTTTTTTTTTTTTTTTTTTCATATATATAAATTTTTTGTTTTGTTGAAAAAAATTTCTTAATTTTTCAGGTGTTATAATACTCATGTATTTCTCATAAAGATAATTTTCGCATGTGGTTTTTTGGATTTTAAAAAGAATTTCATCCAAAAAAAAATGATTTTTTCCCAAATAATTTTATTATGAGTGATTTTTTTCATAGGTACCTATGGCGATTTTTAATAGGAAAGAAATTTCAAAAAAAAATTAAACAATTCATTACTGTAAAATTAAAAAAAAATACTCAATATTCGAAATTGGGGGGGGGGAAGAGGGGTTTAATCAAAATTTTTGTAATGAACAAAATTATCTCTACGATTTCAATCTACAACTTTTGTTTGAATTTTTTTTTAATTGAACCCCTACCTCCCCCACGTTTTAATGATATTATAAAGTATCTAAGTAAGTCGAATAATTTAAAATTTGAGGGAATAGAGGGTTATTTTTATATTAACCAAAATTATTTCTAGGTCCCCAATCTACAACTTTTATTCAAAATTTTTTTTAATTACATCCTTCACGAAGTGTTATGTAAAATCGGAGGGGAGAGAGGGGTCGAATTGAAAAAAAATTTCAATTAAATTGTAGCTTAAAGTCCTACTTCTCACTTCAATTTTTTGCAGCAAAAAAAAATTAATTGAGCTCCGGTATGGGATTGAATTTTTTTCCAAATTTATTAAAATTAGGTATAACAATTTGTAGATTTTTTTTTTTTTTGTAATTTCAGAAAATTTAGATGAACTTTCAAATTTTATTTAATTACAAAAAAAATTTAAAACCTAAAAATTGTGAATTTTTGAATTTGTGTCAAATTTTTGGTTTTCGACAAATTTCAAAGAGGTATTAAACTTCGCGAAGAATTAATATTAATTTGATGATAAAAATAAAACGTGGAGTTTTTTAAAAAGTTATCTTGGTTTTTCGCACAAATGAATCAATTTTAGAAAAACGAAATGTTACCAAAATAATTGCAGTTCGAGAGAAGATAAGTCGAAGAAATAAAGAGCCCGACGCGACGATAAAAATGCCACTTAAATACAGTATTTTTGATAAAGTACCCCAAACCGTTTCTCTTTTCACCTCATCTCGAGAAGAAGATCATCGCTGGGCATTTTATTTCAGATTTCTATCAGCTTAGACGCGTCTTCCATTTTTGATTTCGCCCCCTCCCCTCCACTTCACTCTATCGACTCGATTAAATCTGGTTCGGAGTTTCGCAGACAGCCAGCAAAAAGAGTAAAAGAGCAGGAAAAAGTAGACCTTTTTGAGAAATTGGTGCTGCGGGGGTGCGTAGATGCACGAGACGGAGAAGAGAAGAAAAAAAAACACGCTAATCTCGAAAAAAGATTATCCTTTTCTTATTAGTTGGTAACTTAATTCTGATTTTTCTTCTTTTGTTAGTTTTCATTATAAAAAAATTTTCTTTATCGAGCCTCTCGCAGCCCTCCCGAAGGGATTTAATTTTAGATAGTTAATCCTTTTCTGTGTTCGATGACGGTGCGACGTAGAGGCCGGAAGCGGCGGCAGGCTGCCGTGGCGCGGCTAATAACGCGATTTTAAATATTCCTCCCTGGTTGCCTCTCCCTTTTCCGCGTTTAATTTCAAAATTGACGTCTTTCCTCTTACCAAAGTAGACTATATTTTGAACCCTCGCTCCCGATTTAAGGATCTGCCTGTTCTCTTCGGCTATCCGCTGCGATGGTATTCTTTTTATAATAATATAGTACGATACGCGAGCAGGCGTTTTTTTTACTCGGATTTCTTTCCTCAGCATTCTTTGCTTTTTATTACATAATAGTAATCTTATTTTTAATCCGTTTTTATACGTTTTTTTCCCTTTCATTCTTTTCGATTTTAGCTGTTTTTCTTCCTTTGCCGACAAATAACGCGATTAAAATCGAATTATTAAGTAAGTTATTATTGTCGTCGTTTATAAAAGGAGTAACGAGTTTGGAGAAAATGACGGGGATTTGCATCACCTCTGTGTATTCGTTTGGCCTATATTTTTAGCATGTTAAATTTGTAATTTATTTCTTATTCGGTAATTAAGAAATTTTTACTAAGAAAATGTGTCGATCACGAAAGCTTAACGTCGAAAACATCGATTCATATTTACAACTTTGGACTCATTAAAGGGCCTCGTGTCGGTGTTATGGAAGTTTCCATATCAGACTTATACCTACTACGTACAAGTTTCAAAAGAAAAGAGAAGTAGGTACTCGACTCGTGTAGGTTGATTGATAATTCGTTTTTGCGACATCGTACACAGCAGTAATTTGGTTGATGAGTTGTTTCGAGGATTTCGTATAAAGGTATCAGATTCGTTATAGAATGTGGCGTATATATGCCTACAAATGATACACACACGTGTACGTGAAATTTTTCTTTAAACTTTCGGTTATAAATTTCACTGGGAATTTTATCAAGTAGGTTGGTTTATGACTAAAAAATGCGTAGGGAGTTAGCAGAACCTTCTACGTTTGTATTTATTTTTGAGAAGAAACAGAACTTGAAGCAGAAGATGATAAAATATGCAGAATTTTAATTTAGCGAAAAAATTGCGGAAAATTTTAACAATTTCAGAGAAACAATTTTTTTTGTGAAATATTCACATTTTCATTCGTGCGAAAAATTAGTAAAAATTTAACGCTTGTAACTAAAAGAAATTGAATTTACGAATTTGATTTTTGTAAAATGTTTTCAATTTCGTTTAAGCACAAAATTTTTTAGAAAATTATTTTGGCAAAAAAGCATTTTTTATTCTTACGCAAAATCTGCCGAAGTTCAATGTTTGTAAAATGCAAAAATTTTGTAAAACTTTCGTGATTTCGTTCTTGCCATTTTTTCTGATGATTAGAGCTATAGGTGATGGTGTGGAAAATGTTCGCAAAAAAAAAATGGAATTTCATTCTTGTTAGTTTGTGAAAATTCATACATGTGACGTGGAAAAAAATTGCAAAATGTTCATAGTTTTTTTTCTTAATTTTTTTTAAATTTGAGGCTGTGAGATGGACAGTAAACAAAATCATTGTTACGAAAAATTTGCAAAAATTGTCACAATTTTAAAGAAAAAAAGTCAACACTCGTAAAATTTAAGAAAAAATGAACGTTTTGTCAAAATTTTAGAATTATGAAGTGTGCAATTTGAAAAAATAATGAAATCTCATTTTTGTGAAAAAATTGCAAAAATTTATTATTGTTTAAGTAGGAATTTCTCGCAAAAAATTACCAAAATTATTGCAAAAAATTTTGTGAAATTCAATTATTTTAAAATGGAAAAATTTTATAGACCATCCACAATTCTTTTTTAGCACTTTTTTTGTGATGCCCTACTTTTGGAAAAATTGGCAAATTCCTAAGTGTGCAATGGAAAAATTTTGCAGAACATTCGCAATTTCATTTTTGAGATTTTTTTGTTGAGAATGTAACGCTTGTGAATTGATCACATTTGCGAAAAATTTTAATTTCATGTTTTTGAAAAGTTAACAAAATTTCAATGTTTGTAAAATGTAAAAAAAAAAAAAAAAAAAAAAATGCAAATCCTTCACAATTTTTTTCTAAAATTCATCGTTATGAAATGAACAGTTTTTATTTAGAAAATTGAAGTTTCTGGTTTTTAAAAAATTCGCAAAATAATAAACTTTTGTAAAATGGTAAAAATTTGCATAATTTTTGTAAAATTTCTTCGCTGGCGTTTTTTGCAAAAAAATAAAAATGAAAAAAAGAGACGTTTCGTTCTTATGAAAAATTTGTGTAAATTCAATGATTTTGAATTGAGAAAATTTTACAAAACGTTCCAAAAATCGGAAATTTTTTGCCAAAAAAAAGTTTTATTTATATGAAAAATTTGTGAAAATTCAGTGCTTGCTTTTTTATTTTATTTATTTTTTTTCAAAATAGTTCTAAATTTGTTTTTGCAAAAAAAAAATCCAGGATATTATAATTTTTGAAAAAAAAATCAACTTCTATGAGGTGGTCAATTCTTGTAAAAAAGTTTGAATTTGATCCACGAAAAACTGACAAAATTTCGGTTTTTGTGAAATGAAGAAAATTTGCACATGTTTGTGCAATTTCATTTTTGAGAAATTTTTTCAAAAATTTAGGCCTACGAGATGGACAGTTTTGCAAAAAAATTTAATTTAATTGGTATGAAAACTTTATGAAAACTTAGTGTTTACTTTTCATAATTTTTTTTTACAAAATATTTTTTTTTTTTTTTTTTTTTTTTTTTTTTGGAAATTCAAGTAAAAAATTTAAATTTGATCTCTAAGATAAATCGGTAAAATTTCTAGGTTTGTGAAATGAAAGAAATTTGCATTATTATGTTTGGTTTATGTTGTTCTTTAGAATTTTTTTCTCGAAAATTTAGCCCTATATAAGATGGACATTTTTTGCAGAAAAATCAAGTTTTATTGATGTGAAAAAATTATGAAAATTGAAATCTTCCGTAATAGATTTTTTTGTAAAATATTTCTAAATTTGTTCTTACAAAATTTTTTTCCTAGATTTTGCCCTGTGAGGTGGACAATTTTTGGAAAAAAAAATGAAATTTCAACGTGTGTGAAAAATTGACGTGAATTCTACGCTCGTGGCGTATTTATTTTACAATTTTATTCTTGAGATTTTTTTTTTTTTTTTTTTTTTTTTTTTTGAAAATCCAACGCTTATGAGATGGATAGTTTTTGCAAAATTTTTTTTTTTTTTTTAAATTCTATGTTTTAATAAAATATTTTCTACTGTTGCAAAAAAATAAGAAAACAATTTTCGTAAAATTTTTACAATTTTATTTTTGTAAAAAAATTATGAAATACATGTGAAATGGAAAGTTTTTGTGAAATATTCTCAATTCAATTTTTGAAATTTTGTAAAATATTTAGAAAAAAAATTTCCAAAATTTTAGCACATCAAAAAAAAGCACAAGGATCGGTATAAATTAATATTACGAATGTGCGGTATATATGTGAGATGAAAATAAAGAAGCTGCAGAACGGATATCTTGTACCTGTTAATACATATAATATAGTACCTAGACCTATATTATAACGCCGATAGGTACTCTTAGGACTAGTGGTATACGGACGTAAATGGCCCGTTATATTCGCGTATTTCCGCGTAATGCTTACGTTATAACGATATCTGCTTCCTGCGTGAGTATTTACCGATCATCGCCGAAGACTAATCAATAACATAAAGCTGGACTATTATTACTCGGGGCAAGATTTCGGTTGTTGTTTGTCGTAGAAAAAGGATGCTTGTTGGTACATGGGCAAACGTGGTAGAGCTATAGGCCAACAACGTACTATAATAATATCTTTCTGAACATGTCTGAAAATTCCGGCACAATTGAAAAGTTATTTGATATACGAGTTTAACTTTCCGCAATACCAATACTTATACTGTACCAGGCTTTTCACTTAATTTCCTCCCACATAATAGTGTAAAATTTTCGCCAATCTCTTCCTCGCAAATAGAAAAGGAGAAAGATTAAGGATTTTTTCACCATTATTCAAATTGTACGATGTGTTTTTTTTTAATTTATTTTTTTTATCCAAACCCAGACGCGCGTCGTCAGCAAAAACTTATTTATACGATGACTGTTATGAAGCTCTTAAATTAAACGCGAAACATAAACGGCTACATTTACCTTTCGTCGTTAAACCTACGCGAGGCGAAATTTTTTATCGTCTTATTTACGCGTAAGTATTTTTCAACGAATAAAAAAAATCTCGAAACCTGTTAGGAATTGAACGAGCCGAGTAGACGTTAAAGGTGTGATAGAATGAAGGAAGTGTTTATATGCTGAATGGATAATCTAAGTAGGATTTCTGCAACCGAATTTATGTACTTATGTAGTTCACTTGCATCATTTTTTCAAGACGAATTTACTCTGGAGTTACATGACTATTGAGCCTTCGTATCATGTGGTGGAAGTCTTTCTGATAAAAGATATCACGTTGAGAAAATTCGATTAAAATAGCCTGGCTGCTTGTACGATGTTTTTTCGACCTCTTTGTAATACTCCTTCCTGTCGTAAAACTGCAATCGATTCTTGTAATAGGTGATTTTTTTTCTTCAATATGTTTATGTATGATGGTAATACCAGCGAGGTTGTTGTAAATCATTACACTTTTTGAAAGTACGAGTTGTCTGAAGAAAGTGACTGGAAAATGAGATTTTTTGAAATTGAGTTGGAAAGGTAGACAAAGTCGAAGAAAGTATCTATGTTTCAAATTAAGGCACTGAACTTGATTTTAGATGTCTTCTGAATAAATTTTGCACCTCTGTTCTTAAAATTGATTGATTTTATCGATTTTCCTAAAAATCGAAGATCATTTTTCAAATACCATCATCGATGATTAATTTTCCAGAATACGATTAAGTATAGATTTTTCAGTGCATACTTAATTAGCTATTTATGATTTTTGATTCTTCAAAAAATCGATTATCAATTTTTCAAAATAATCGATGATGATTTTCAATTCACCAAAAAAAATTAATTTTTGATTTTTGATTCTACAAAAAATTGATTTTGAAAAAAAAATACATTTTACATATGAATAATGGATATCAATAATCAAATTGTTAATCGATTTTCTTGAATACAAAAATGACCCAAAAATCGATTATTTATCGAATAAATGATTTTCAATTTTTAATCGATAATCAATTTTTTTAAATTTGATTTATAGATTTTTCAGTGGAACATTCTCATGTCACCAAAAAATTTAAAATTCTGAACTTTTGATACTAAATACTAAAATCAATTACCAATTTTCCAAAATTCGACATCAGTTTTTTTTTTTTTTTTTTTTTTTGCAGACCATTTTCAATTAATTAACAATTTTAAAGTTGTGAAAAGTAGTGATTTTGAAGTAAAAGTAGTGGAAAAGTAAAAATGAAAATTTTTATGTAAAATCGAAAAATCAATTTTTTTCTTCGTATTGGTGACGTTGAGATTTTTCCTGTTAGGTATTTGAAATTTCTTCTACAGTGAATTTGTACGCTAATTTTTTTGAGCTTGTTAATTTTTTTTAAGGGGGTCCTCGAGTTTCTGTAATTTCTTTGGGGGGGGGGGGGGGGGGGGTGAAAATTTTTTAAATACCCAATAGTTGTGTTGAAAAAGAAGCGAAAAAGTAATGATTTTTGGAGTAAAAGTTGTGGAACAATAAAAATTAAAAAATTAATTTTTTTTCGAATACCCAATAGTAAAAAAAGAAATTAATTTTTCAAAAATCGATCACAGTTATATACCTATCCAAAATTCGATTATAGATTTAACTGCAAACGATTTTCAATTCACAAAAAAAATTATTTTTGATTTTTTTTTCTACAAAAAGTCCATTATATCAAATTATCATAAATTTCATTATTATCGATATTTTTCCTGTAAACGATTTTTAATTTACCAAAAATGATTTCCAATTTGATTTTTCAGGGGATTATTTTCATTTCACTAAAAAATTTATTCATAATGAAATATTTTATTCTACAAAATATTGATTATCAATTATCATATTATCTCAATTTTCCAAAATTCAACTATCGATTTTCCTGCAGGCGGTTTTCGAATGATCACAAAATTGATTTTTGATTTTTTGATTCCATGAAAAATTAATTACAAGTTTCTAAAAATCGATTAGGTATCAATTTTTTTGTACCTGGGTGATTTTAAATTCCCCAATTTTTTTTCGATTTTTGTTCATATTAAAGTCGATTACCAATTACTGTATTTTTCAAATGTTGATTTCATATATTTTTTTCGATTCTCCTTTTTAGCCTTGTTTTTTTTTTTTTTTTTTTTTGTCCAGCTCAAGTCCTGAGGAGTAAAAATTTTTGAATATGATATTCATAGCTTAATAAAAAATAAATCTGAGTGAAGTTTGTGAAAAAAATCTCCCTGAAAAAATAATTTTCAATAATTTTCCAAAAATCAAAATCTATGATTCAACTTTTATGAAAAAATCGATCAATCGAATCTACAATTGTTTTTCTGATTTTAGTATTCTTCCTATGAAAAATCGACCAAATCCTGCAAAGCAGTAAAAATAAAATCACATCTCATTCGCTCGTGAAATTTTTAGCAATTATTGGAGAATCGTATCGATATCATAAATACACTCTTGTCGTATCGTAAAGCGAAATAATTTTTTTTCTCTTCCATTCGACAAAATCAAATAAACGAACCTCTTAGCTGCTGGTCCTATATATGGTCGTTAATTTAACTCGAGGAACTCGAAATTGCCGCCGAAAAAGCTGCGTTTGAAAGCGTTCAGAAAAATTCTTTTGGTGATGGTGAAATTGCCCTTTTGTATAAATGGTCAAATTGTGCCGAACCATTTCCTCTCTCCTATTTCTTTATACCTAAGTAGAAATTTTACGTTTGTAATAAATTCTACTTTAGTTGAAGCGGTTCACGTAGGTGAATGTATATCGACTGTGCCGTTTAAAAAAGTATATAGGCAACTTGAATTACATTTTATGATGATACGTGTTAGTGTCTATTTTTTATTTTGCAAGAAAAAAAAGAGGTTCAAAATAAAATAATGGTAAAGGTCAATAAACAAATAAATCCATTTTTCTCGTTCAATTTTCATTTTAAAAATATAGGGTTAGGTTGGTACGTATAAGTATTATTTTATTGGCATAGAATAAAGGAAACGAATTAATAACACGACGCTCTGCGATATAATCGTATTTATCGTCTATAAAATGAGTAAGTAAAGGACGCTTATATAGCAGCTTTTTGAATAGGTTAAATTGACAGCAAACGATTCGTACTGTAATCGAAGAAATAACACGAATGCGGCCAGAAAACCAAGTGGAAAAAATAGCGAGGCGGTAGAACAAGAGGAAATAAAATTAATTAGTTACTGTCGTATTTTTCGAACGTGCAATAGAGAAACGGAGAATATCGACGAAGAAAGAGAGCAAAACACAAGCATACGTTTTCTATTTAAAAAAAAAGAAGACAAAAAATGGTTAAGCTCGTCGAAGAAAAAGGAGAGAACGAATAAAAACCCGACTGGGTGGTGGGATGGAGCCGATGGAGGGAAAAATGTTTAATTGTTCGAGAACTTCATTAATCTATTAGAATTTATTTGAAAGCTTACTACAATTCGTGTATAAAAGTTCAAAGTGTATTGTTGCTACGAACAGGAGGAATTTTTTCCAACTGACGGAAAATATATAAGTATCATTTAATAAGTTATTGGTTGTTATAGCGAGGCACACGGCACCGCCTATGGATGCGGTAGGCAGCAGAGGGAGCATTTCAGTTATGTTTTAGCCGCGAAAAGGGGGTCGAAATATTATTCTAGTGGAGCTATTTCAGTCAGTCGGCGTTTAGCTTTGGCAACGTATCGGTTGTATTCTGTATCGCGTTGTCACGTGCTCGGTTGGCAAATTTTTTTACGTAAAGAATTACGTACGGAGGGAATCTATTTTGAAAATTCAGGCTGAGTGAGTTGATAACCAAAAAATTGGAATTTCGATGCGGTGGTGATTTTTTTTTAAATTTAATTTTTTCGCTTTTTTTTAGTTATTGTGTTAGTGAGTTCGGATCCATCGTGGTGTGGTGTACTGTGTACTTCCAAGATTAACACGTCGAAATTATCGTAAGTTGTGTTTTTTAAGTTTGCTCACATGTTTTGAAAGTGCATAGATGAAATGTAGCAAGTTGCAATTAGCATTAGAGTGTGGAAACGTGTTTAAAATTATGTAGAACTTGTTAAGATTTTTTTTTGGAATTTTATGTTGATTTTTTTTCTTTTGGCGGTACCGTCGAGAGTTTTGAATTTTTGATTAGTTCGATTTCAAGATTTAATCAATTTAGTCGTGGACTCGGGAAATAATTCTAATTTTTTATGTGTTAGACTCTTTCTCTTTTTCAAATTTGAGATAATTTATTCATTATTTCGAAAAAATTTTATGATGATATTTTGATAGTTTTTCTCTTAAAAATCGATAAGAATCGTTATGTGATTTTTCGATTTAAATCGATTATCGAAAATCGAAGGATTTTGATAGATAGATCGATTGTTTTCAAATTATTTTCTCGCAAAAATTAGTCAATATTTTAGTTGATATCGATTAATTTTTTCGATTTCATTTTTTGATAAAATCGGAAACTTATAAAATAATACCAAGTTTATGATTTTGAATAATTTTTTTTAAAATTCATAATTCAATTCGACATTCGACGAAAATTAGGCACATCGATTTGAGACGAAATGTCTTTGATTTTTGACTTGGAATTAATTGAAAGTTAAGTATCAATACAAGATGTCTGGGGGGGGGGGGGGGTCATTTTTTGAGATTTCGATATAACCGAGTCCAACTTGAGAAAAACTGTATATCTATACAAACGTTGTCTATCTTTGTAAATGAAGGCGCTGTAGAAATTTGAAAATTGGTATTTTCTATTTTCTAAGCATTATCGATTGGCTACACTGCTCCAAAAAAATAAATGCAAAAAATGTTGTAATTACATTAGGATGCCTATCTTTGAAACTGAAGGAGTTGTAGTAAAAAGAAATTCTTTCAAAAATTAGTACATACCTATCTTGCTAAATTTATTAAAGAGCACTGGAAAGACATAAAAATTGCGAAATTACGTTGGGAATAATACATTAAAAAGTGTAAATTTTTGAGAGGAACAAAAAATGTATGTGAAAAATTTATCTATTTTTGAAAATGAAGGCCCTACAGAGCCTCAAACTTCCTAAATAACAATTTTCAAAGCTTTGTAGCGCATTCATTTTTAAAAATGGATCAATTTTTTGCATGGCCATTTTGTTCATCTCAAGAAGTTCCTTCTGTTTCATCTATTTTAACGATTTTGAAGTTTTTATAAACCATTGCTCCTTGAAAATTATTGAGATAGACACCATGTGTAAATTAAATTTTTCATTAGTTGACCTCATGTCTCGAATTACAGGGGATTAATTCGTTTTGAGTTGAAAACCACTTGAAATTTTTTTTGGCCTCTTACCTCAAAGGAGATTCCAGCTATAGAGACTATAAAGGTGACAATTCTAGCTCCCTTTCCCTTTGAGATATCAATGTCTCAAAAAGTGTCCACTATTTTGAGGACTATGCAGGGCAGGGCAATCTACGAAAAAAGTCAGTTCCATAGTCCTTAAAAACTCTTTTTCGTCTCCGGTTTTTTATTTTATATATTTTTTTTGGAATCGCAGATCACAGAATTTGCAGGAAGGGTACCAGAAGGTCAAAAATTTAGACTTTGACCTTTTTTTCTGAAAATTAAAAACAGTAAAGAATTTTATTGAAAAGTTGTGAAACTTGAAATATTTATTTGGAATGTTGGAGCTTGATAATTTTTACAAGAGAATTTTTTCCCAATAGATTTTTTTTCAAGGCTCTTTCAAATAATTGTTCCTATGTGAAATTTCAAAATAAATTTTGTTTTGAATTTATGAAGAAGAAAAAACAGTCACGTACATTCGTCATTTTTCTTTTACCTATTTTATTTTTTACTTACACGAAATACTTGTTTTCTATTTGTTTAGAAAATTTTTTCAATTTTACCAAGTACCTATTTTTTTCAATTTAAAAATTTAAAAATTTTTTTTCAATTTCAATTTTTAAAAAATTTTTCAATTTCAATTTTTTTTAATTTTTTCAATATTTATTTATTTTTTAAATTTCAAAAATTAAAAAAAAATCAATTTTAAAATTTAAAAAAAAATTCAATTTATAAATTATTTTTTTTTCAATTTTTTCAATTTTTAAATTCTTTTCAATCTCAAAATTTGAAAAAAATTTAAATTTAAATTTCAAAATTTTCAATTTTTTTAATTAAATTTTTTTTTTTTTAATTTTTAAAATTTTTTAATTCTTTTTAATTTAAAAATTTAAAAAAAAATCAATTTGGAAATTTTCAACTTTTTTCAATTTCTAAAATTTTTAAATTATTTTTTATTTCAATTTCTAAAAATTTTTAATTCTTTTCAATTTCAAAATTTTTTAGAAGACAAATCAAGTTTACAGTTAAATGACACATAGAAATTGAATTTCAGAAAACACTCCACTGGAGCTAAATTTTAAAATTTCACTCTGATTTCGGTTGAAAGAGAAAAGTCCAACGCCGACAAATCAAGAGTCAACTCCTGAACTCACCCCCCCCCCCCCACCAAGTTTACCCAGTCTAGCCTATATGTATTTAAATAGTGATTGTATTATTTTTCGATATTTATAGCTTAATTCGAAATTGACGAATATTACAATAGGTTTACGATCAATTCTAGTTTTTATTCGGAATAAAAATAAATGAAGTTTTGACTGAAAACTTGAAAACTAGTGGTTTGTCATTTTTGTTAATTTTGTAAGTGACTTACAAGAAATGAATTCCTTGCTGTTCAAAATAAACAGAAAATTCGGAATTTCAAGTTTTATGTTTTAGAAAAATTCTTGTGTAATTAGCTAAATTGAAAATGAATTTTGAAAGAAAACAATTTTTTTGTCTTTTTAAATGAAAAATTCATTTGTTCACCATTATGGAAAAATTTAGGTAACAAAAAACTATTATTTTTTTTAACCCAATGAAATTCTGTAGAATTTAACCTAAGTAATGAAATTTCTCTCAAATTAGAACCTGCAAATAGGCAGGTAACGTACGTTTCGAATTGTATTGCACTGTCGAAAAAAAATACTTAACACAAGTAACTAACTGAACTTCGAGTAGAAGAAACAAAAAAATCAATTTGAAATACTGTAAACCTGGATAAGACGCCTTGTTCGGTTTTATTATTTAATTACACGGTTGTTACGAAAAACGCGACGAAAGTATAAGAAAAATAAAACCATAACGAGCTTCTGTTTACATCAGTCTTTCTCTCTCGCTCGCTGGTTGTACTGGTACTCGTAATTGTGTAGACACAAACACAACGGTTTAGAGTAACTCGTGGTCAAGAAGTCAGTGTAATAATCATCGATGTACTGACATAAGACGCTGAGAAAGAGTGGTGGTGGGTAACTCTAACTACAGTGTCGACTTGACGACAACTACTTAACTATATCTACCACCTACACACGATATTTGCACCATGCCATGGTCTGTAAGGTGTTACATCACGTCATATGTAGTACGAGTTAATCGTAACACACGTAACGTGTAATTTCACCTTTCTTGAACGCCTTTATTTTTCTATTTATTTTTTCAAGAGGTTGGTAGCCCACCCCCGAGATACGATTCTAGTATTTTCGAACCGAGACATTGCCGCAGGGTGTAGAAAAAGAACATTAATTTCATTAGCCTAAATTGAGTTGATTAAAAAAAATATCGTTTGGGTGACTGAATTAGAAACGTATATAGATTTTCAAAATACTATAAAGGTTTTTATGTATTTTAATCAAACTACTCGATAATTTGTTGTACGTAGGTAGCACTGGGTACGTAATACAATTACACACTAGGCACGCTTATAATAATGTTTGTTTTATAGGTTCGGTTGATTTTTTTGTGTACATATAAATAATGTTTGGACAAAGGAAAATATATGTTGAAAATTGCGCATCCGAGCATTATCCGAGCCAACACTATATTAATTAAATAGCCAGAAAGGAGGTGCATGGTGGAGCCAGCGAGCTTCGAAGATGAGTGCAATTGTACGGAACATATTTGTCGATATTTGATTTCCGTTGGTAAAATCAAAGCAAGATTGAAAAAACCTACGAGGAATTTGGATTGGAAATTTTTTCACGTTTTAAAATTTTTGCTAAGCTTTTTGCAGCGGTATGTAAGAGTTGATTAATTTTTGCGAATACAGTAGGAGTTTAAAATAAAATGAGACGCAGCTAGAGGCGTTTTTAATATGTATATTCGACGTTAGAGCTTAGAAGATGGTATCATTTTTTTTTTTATTTCTTTCAATTTTCAAAGTTTTTAAAACATCAAGACGATTTTTTGTACGTCAATTATCTCGAATTTTTGAAATTTTTTCAACTCTTCGATAATTTGAATTCTGCCTCGTGTGAGTCTGGCTTGCGAAGAAATTTCCACTTTGATCCCTCCGGACATCAGGCGAATTGTTTGTTTTTCATTTAAATTGAGGAGATTTTTTCCACCTTTGGTGACGTCAAAGAGAAGGAAAAAATAAAGACTCGCTCGGTTCGTCGTTATGAATTTCGCCTTAAACGATCGAGCGTAGGCAACTGTTTAAACATGCGTGTTATATTGACAGTCGAAATTAAATTTCGCAGCATTTAAATACGACGTAAGAAGCATTTTTACCAGAAGTGGGTCGAAAAGTGAGATTAAATGTCTCGAAACGAGATGGTGCTCGAGTGCGGTGGGAAGACTGAAATTGAATATTTTTTGGGTTTAAGAAAAATAAGTACGTACTTATTGTAAATCCATTGAAATTAAAATATACATACTCAGAAAATAATATCACTGTCAGAATTGACAAAATATGATAGATATATGTTTTAATAATTGAAAAACAGAAAATTTTCTTTTGTAATCTTGTATTTGATCCCTTCGTTCTTCACGACCTGTTCTTCCTCTCGATGCCCTAAATTAGAAATCCATTTTATACCGTGAATACCACTATACAAAAAGCTGGTCAAGGTACATAGTAAAACTAGAAAAAAAAATGGGACAACAACGAAATATAATTTTTCCAAAACTATCTACCTACGATTTTGGCACAGGAAAAATTTGGCTGACTTCAGGTATATTTTCCTTTTTTCAGCAGCTATGCAACTAAATCGTTCCAAACAATCGAATCCCCCCTTTGCACCTCTCAGTCTTCTTCTTTCTAGCCAAAACGCTCCACTCTCGTCATCGTTTCGCAACCTAGTCGAGTTTGTAAAATCGGTTAGTTATCCGCTTTGATTCGATAAGCCTTTGACAAGTTATTAACTTAGTACGGCCTCGGCTATCCTCACCCTTGTGCGATAATCTGTTTTATATAATTTGACCAACACAGACCAGGTTTTCACTGCTTCACCTCTCATGCCGATAATTAGAAAATAAAGCCAGGTGCTAAGATCCACGGTAGGAGGGGGCTGATTCACGCGCCATTTAACATGGTTCGTGGTACACTGGTCAAAGGACGATGCTTAGTTCGTACTGCTGCAGGTACAGATTTCGATAACACTTTGGTAAATCCACCTTCGTTGTGGTTTAGGCTTCGCGGAATATACGGATAGCGAAGTAAGGGGCAGTTTTATTCTCTTTAAGAGGATCACATAGAAGCTAAAACGTTTAGTTATAATAAGTATCACTGAAGAGTGAAGATGCATCGAATTCCATTTCGAAGAAAGTTTCAATTTATACCCAACACTTGCTCATTTCTAGGTGTATTTAAGGCGTCTATCGACCGCAGATATTTCAGTCAAAGGATATACCTCCTTGAGGCAGACAGCTGCTAAATTGGTATGATGAGGAATTTTCTCCTTTGTGAGAAATATTCGCAAGTTGAAATATAGGTATATATTTTTTAACAAGGACTTATCAGTTTACGTAAGATTTTTTTTCTTTAAATTTGAAAAAAAAATTTTATCAAATTTTTTGGAAAAAAGTTATTACATGGAAGAATTGAACACCGATACTTGATAAAATTATTACCTATTAAAACTTTTTTGGGAAACTATATCCTCGAATGTAAGAAAAGGTTGGTGAGAAAATTTTCTTAAAGAAATCTTCTAAAGAAAACATGTGCCAAAAATTGCATATTATTATAAAGTAATTGCTTTAAGAAATTCCAAATTTTTTTTTTGTAAAATTCTCGAGGAAAAAATATTTTGACCAAAAATTGTTTTAAAAAATATTTTTTAGAGAATTTTTTTGAAAAACAATCATTTTTGCTTTTAAAAACTGATTATTATTATAAATATTTTCCTATTTTTTTATTGTTTTTTCAGTTTTCAGTAATATTTCAAATTAAATTCCAACATTTTAATTTTCAATTTTTTTCTTCTAAATTACAGTTATTTTTATTTTTAATAAATTTTCAATTTTTCGAATTTCAATTTTTTTTTTCAGTGTTTTTTTTTGTCTGATTTTTTTTAGATTTTAGTGGTTTTGGATTAAGTATATTTCTATCACTTTAAATTTTCAATTTTTGTCAAATTTACCATTTTCAAAAAAAAATTATTCTCTGATCGTTTTCAAATTTCTAGTTCTTCGAACTAGATTTTTTTTTGATTTATTAATTTTGATCTCTTTTAATTTTTGGTTTTGATGAACTTTCAATTTTTCGCAATTTCCCCATTTCAATCAAATTTTTCTGAGTTTTTTTTTTGATTTTTTAGTAATTTTAAACAAAATTCCCATCTGTTCAATTTTTAATTTTTAAACCACATTTATATGTAATTTGCCTGCTAAATTTTTTTATTCAATTTTCGATATTTTTCAACTGTGTTAGTGATTTCTCTTATTTTTGATCACAAAACTTGAAGAGAAATTTTTGGGGGAAGAGGGTAAGACGATGTGTTTCTGCATTATAATGTCTAGTTCAATCATTAATTTTCATTTTATACGTTTGGAGATATTTTCTTCTATTGATTTAACTTTTTGTATGAAGATATTTTTTATTAAAAGTAGGACGTGGTAGTTTGAAGTTTTTCTGGTATGATTCATTTTTAACCTGAAAAGTCACAGAAGTAAGATAAAAATTACGAATACACTCAAAAATCATATTTTACCACTATCCAACAATTCTGACCAAAATTTTGAAAAGCTGGGTCTAGGGCCAAGTCGCCATGCTTAACCTACTACAACATTCGAAGAAAAAAAAAACCTTTGGAAGAACTAAATTTTTTCAAGCAACGATTCTTTTGCCCAGAAAATTATCGAAAAATTTTTATATGAAAAAATTTCTTTGAAAATCGTCTTAAGAAACTAGGTAAGAAAATTTTTTTAAAGGATTTTGATTTTTTTTTTCAGAAAAATTTTCAAAACATTTTCTTTCTGAGATTTTTTTTCAAACGAATTTATCATCAAAAGAGTGTATTTTTAAGTGTTTTGAAAAAAATTTTAAAGAGAAGTTTTTGCGAAAAATCTGTACCTATAACTATACATATAATACCATATTTTTTTGGTAAATGCATAACTTTCTGAATATCAATAAAATTTTGATGCTTTTTCATATTATAGTAAAGTACCTAACTAATCGTTTATAAATTTTAAACATCTTTTTTTTTTTGAAGTGATTCGATATTATTTATGATTTTTGTGAAAACTTAAATTTCTACAATTTTCTGATTTTATTTTAAATTGAAATTTCATTCTATATTTTTTAGTTATCAAATTCGATTGCTTATTTTAGGTACCTATTAATTTTTTTGTCTATCATAAAATTTCTTAATTTTCTGTTTTTTTTTGTTTTTTTTTTTAAATTTCAATTTTTGAATTTTGATTATTTTATTAAATTTTAACTTAGGTACTTACTTGCCCTACCTTTTTACTTTTTATTCAATTTCCCTTTTCCTTCATTTCCCTCTCCCCTACTTTCCCCATCATATCGAGCCGAATTTCAAAAAAATTTCAAGACGCGGAGGGACTCAATCAATTAAGAATTGCACTTACATAAAGGTTGTCTGAAATTATGCAAAATAATTTTAAATTTTGATAAAAAATTTTAAGATGCTGAAAGAAGATTTTTAAAAAGAATGAAAATTGCATAAATTACCTAACTTGAAAAATATTGTCTTGAAAATCGTGCTGAAAAACTCAATCTTTTTAAAATTTAGGCCATTTAATTTTTTTTCAATGTTTTGAAAAATTTCAACATTCTTTTGAAAACGGCACCCGAATAAAGAAAAAGGTGTCAAGATAGAAATTTCGATTTTCAATAAACAAGAGAAGAAGTTACGAAATCTAAAAACGCAATCTACGATACGAAAAGAGAGAGCCTAAACGAGGCGACAAAGTTGACAAACGTCTTGCGGCGAACAGTTCAAATATTTCAGTCGCCTCCGGCTTCAATCATCGTAAAAGCTTAATAAACATAATTAAGAGACGCACCGTGCGGTAATTTGCGGCGAAAGCGTCGCTGAACGTTGCGTCGATGACACGCTATTTCAAGTCGAGCTTTCGGCGTCGTCAGGCTAGGGCGCCTCACCATACTACACGAGTTTAATGACGAAATCATAAGCACTAGTGGTTTAGGATCGCAGGGCAGAGATTCTATAGAGACGAGAAATTCAAGCTCACGTACGATGGCTTATACACAGGTCGTTAACGAGACGACGATGACGTCAGCTTTCTCGACGTTTTCCTGCTTATCGCAGGTGTTGTAGTGTAGGTTGCTCAAGTCGAAGACATTGACCGGGGTCGTTTCGAAGGTTCGCAAAGGCCGTTTCACTTTTGTCTTTGTGACAAATGCTAAGAAAAATATGTTTATCTAGGATGGAGTTGGAAGTGTTGGGATTGCCTTTGGTAGAACGCGCCATGGTATCAATATTCATGAATGTTGGCTTCTGTGTTTTGTTTGCTGCAAGCTTCGTATTTTTAAGACGGGGTGTTGGTGAGTTTGGAGGGGAATTTTTTATGGCATACAGCATACGTGAATTCATTCTATAGTTGAGTGAACTATGTTTGGGCAGTCATAACATCATCCAGTTTTTTAAAATAATTTATAATTTTCAAAATTATTATTTTTTGATTTCCATATAAAAAATTTACAGAAAAAATTTCTTATTCAAAAAAAATCTTGAAAAATTTTGTATAAAAATTTGTTTTTTATTTAAAATCACCAGACTTACGAAAAAATCTCCCAGAATAAAACTATTTGTGATAAAAAATTACATTTTTTTTTACATGAAATTCTTTTAAAAATCCTAAAAACACATTTGAAAATCCCCTCTATGAGAATATACGTAAGTTTTGTAACACCTGAAAAATTGAGAAATTTTTTTTATCAGAAAAATTAAATTTTTTTATCAAAAACAAAAAAGAACCTTGAGAGAAAAAAAAACAAATTAGTCAAAAAACTATAAATTCTATTCTTTAAAAAAAATCCGAAAAATTGAAAAATTTCTTATTTAAAAAAAATCGAGATTTTTTCGCCCTGAAGAAATACAAAATACTTACTTATATTTTCACTTTGGAAAAATTGAGAAATCTCCCTCGCACCCCAAAATGACTCTTTTTTAATGAAAAATACACTCATCTACTTCCAACAAGTGAGAAATTGTATCCTACAAAAAATTTGAAAAAATATCCAGAAAATTGGAAGATGTTTTACTAAAAAATAAAAAATTGAAACATTTTTCTGAAAAAGATTTTGAAATATTTTTTAGTCCAGAAACTTCGAGAAATTTTTTCTCAAAAAAAATAAATGAATGAAAAAAATTGCAAAATTAGCTCGAATTGGACAATCCCGAGCAGCACACTCGACAAATTATCGAAATAAAAAATCGACAGAATATCGAATTCGATAAAGTGTCGCGTTAGTTCCGCATAAATCGTGAAATTATCTTTCGATATATAGATAGATTATCGACGAATTATAGTTAATAAAAATTTCGAGATTATAGTAAGATATTTTATCGATAATCTATCTATAATATCGAAAGATAATTTCACGATTTAGGCGGAACTTTCGCGACACTTTATCGAATTCGATATTCTGTCGATTTTTTATCGATTTTTTATTCCGATTTTTTGTCTTTTACTAGCTTTTTTCTATAATTAAAAATCATTAATTAGCATAATTAATACATTAAACTTTGCCTAAACACATTATTCATGTTACCGTAAGAGGATCATTTCAGAAAAAGTCAAAAAAAAATTATAAAAAATCTGCCACCCGTGGGGCTTGAACCATCTACCTCCTGCATGGTAATCCTCTTCCTTAACCACTATGCCATACCTTATCGTTGAGGAATTAGCAATAAAACGCTTATAATAGGCAGTTTAGTACTTCCAGACGTGTTGGACTTAGAAAAATGTTCACCAATTTGGAAATAATTTCAAATATCGTCACAAAATCGTTCGACAAATTTCAGATTATTTGTCGATAATGTAGTTTCAAATATCGCCACAAAATCGTTGAAAAATCGAATTCGAGGAATTTCATATTACGTGTCGATAATATAGTTTCAAATATCGTCATAAAATCGTTGAAAAATCGAATTCGAGAAATTTCAGATTACGTGTCGATAATAAAGTTTTAAATATCTTCACAAAATCGTTAAAAAATCGAATTCGAGAAATTTCAGATTATTTGTCGATAATATAGTTTCAAATATCGTCACAAAATCGTTAAAAAATCGAAATCGAGAAATTTCATATTACTTGTCGATAATATAGTTTCAAATATCTTCACGCAATCGTTAGAAAATCGAATTCGAGAAATTGCATATTATGTGTCGATAATATAGTTTCAAATATCTTTACAAAATCAGTAAAAAATCGGATTCGAGAAATTTCATATAATCTTTCGATAATATAGTTTCAAATATCTTTACAAAATCGTTGAAAAATCGAATTCGATAAATTTAATATTCTTTGTCGATAATGTAGTTTCAAATATCTGCACAAAATCGGTGGAAAATCGGAATCGATAAATTTAATATTCTTTGTCGATAGTATCGTTGACGAATATCGTCATAAAATCTTAATAATATCGAATTCGATAGTTTTTAGATTTTTTGCCTATGAAGTTGTACCGATAAATCTTTATAATATCGTGAGAACATCTATAGATTTTCAAACGATTTTTTATCGATACGTTACATCTTCCGATATTATCGATCGAGTGTGCCGCTCGGGATTGATTTAATAAAATTTTTCCACTGATAAAAAATCTGATTTCAACAAATTGATGAAATTTTTCACAAAATTATTACTCGTGAGTCGTGATATAGTTGTAGGGTTGAAAAAATTCAAAATTAGGTAGAATTGGACAAAAATTTATTAAACAGAATTTTTCCACTAATAAATTAAAATTTCCACAAAATTAATCAACTTTTTCAAGAAATTATTGCTCGAGAAACCCTACAGTTGTAGGGTTGAAAACAATAAAAAAGAAAAATGCAAAATCCGCCAGAATTGAAAAAAAATTGCAAAAATAGCTAGAATTAGACAAAAATTGATCAAGTAAAATTTTTTCACTAATAAATTAAAATTTCCACTAAATTAATGAATTTTTTTTAGGCACAGGATGAAATTTTTCACAAAATTATTACTCGTGAGTCGTGATACAGTTGTAGGGTCAAAAAAATTCAGAATTGGACAAACATTTATTAAATAAAATTTTTCTAATAATAAATTGAAATTTCAACAAAATTTACTGAAATTTTACCTACTAGAAATTATCACTCGAGAAACCTTACACTTGTAGGATTGAAAAAAAAAAAAAAAAAAAAAATGCAAAATCCGCCAGAATTGAAAAAAAAAAAGTTGCAAAAATAGCTAAAATTGAACAAAATTTGATAAAATAAAATAAAAATCTCATGGGTTGCATAGTTTTTCTGGAATCCGAGGGGGGAGGATTAAGAAGTCGATTTTTTTTTTCAATTTTGTGTTTTCCAAAAGACGTATCAAATTTTCCATCAAAAGTAAATATGAAAATTGTTTTCCTTTTTTGTGAGCTGCATGAATTTTATTTTTCAAAAATTGAAATTTCATACCTACTTTTTGCAATTAAAAGTAAGATGAATTTACTTTCCAATTTTTTTGCAACACTTTATTTCAAAAATGAGTCAGTATAAAAGAGGCTTAAAAAGGGCCGCTTATCTACTCTTTTCATTTAACAAATTTTTTGAAATCCCCTTCCCCTCCCCTCCTTCTTAACGAAACCACAGGTATGTATTGGAGTTTTGTGTGCCAAAGGTGGAGAGGGTGGTGGAAGGATAGTATTTAACGTAAAGTTTACATAACTTAAACACCATTAAGCGCATTTCTCTCGTACAGCAATAAAATATATGGACGAGGTGACTACAATAAGTAGGCTTAATGGTTTGGAATTTGTTTAGCGAAGTGTTAATTTAGTATACGTACGAGGCCGAGAAGATGTCGAAAACGTGTTAGACGCGGTTTTAAAAATTAGTACACTTACCAAAGTGTATACGAGAGACGAGGTAAATTTTAATAAATTTCCAATTTCGATCAACATACCCCTGACCCCCGCAGTTCGTATCTTGGGCACGTAGCGTGGCGTTCGTTTTAATTATTCTAAAGGTAAGAAGAACGCTAACGGCTTGCTAGGGCGCTTATGTATAAAAGGCTCGACAAGGCGATAAATTTTTGAAAGCCTGTTACTTTACCGACAAGCGTTAGTTTTTTCCCTTCCCTGTCGACTTTCGCCATGGCCCGAGCCTAAATGTTGGCGCACCTTTAAGATGTTTTAATACCACTTCGTCTTGGTTGAACAATAACAAATTAGCCTTAAAATTGTTTATAGGTTTCGATAATCGACGTCGATAAAAAGCCTGCTACGTTCTCGTTCCTCGTCGTATAGAGCCGAGCGAAGACTTATCGAGGCTAATTGCTATTTTGGTAATTTCGTGGCCGACTCGAGATTTAATGAGATGAGGGTCCAAGAAAGCAGGCTTACTGGATGCTGCGCGAGCGAGGTGCGGCCAATCTGACGACGAATGCGATAAATTCGCTATCGTAAATATACCAGCGAATGCGACCTTTTACGAGCATGTGAAGGAGCAGGGGGTAAGGGGGGTTGCGCAAGTCTATGCGTTCGGCATCGACGTACGTACGTAAGCATCGGCATAGGTGACGCGAATACGAAAAGCGTCGACAAACGAGGAAAATGCATTATGCCTGAGTGGGTACTTAATTATGTTGTACAGAAACGTTGTTTCGTTAGTATGTCGTGCTACGTACACAAGCACAGGCACACAATCGCCTACAGACTCGGAATTTTTTTCATGGTATCAATAATGGCACGTATTCGGAGCCTGACTCGTAGTATAGGTCGGACAAGGTGCGATATTTACTCTTACGTTAGCTTCCAAGCCATGGCATGGCAATGGCAGCGAATTAAACGCCATCCCTCGACATTAAATTAAGGCGAATTAATGGTTTTTACGTACTTTTAACGCGTGTTTTTTCGACTAGAACAGATTTAACGTTAAGTCGACCATTGCGAGAAAGTTTGCTAGTCTTTTTTCAAAAGTCCACGTTCTTCCTTATACCACCGGTGATGTCTGGTTGAGTGCATCGTATCGAGATGGCTTCTTTTCTACGCACCTTTTACCTTTCCTAACTAGTAAGCTGGTTTAGTCGTTGCGATTTTTTTTCTCTCGCAGGTGACGTGACGTGACATGAAGGTGAGTGTTTTCTCGCTTAGTTGAGTGAATGTTGGTTTGAAGGTGAGATTTTTTTATAATTACTCGTAGAAGAGCAGTTTTCGTGACAGAGGGTAGCTTGAAGGCCGATGGCTGGGATCAGGATTAACGCGGTCGTTTTAATGTAGGCGTTGTTTAATCTGATTTGTTGCTCGGTTAGTTAATTTAGGACTTTGTAGAGGGTAGAAAGGTTACACGAGGTCGAGATGTTTTTTTTTTTGGGGGGGGGGGGGGTCTGTGTATAGCACTTGTGTAGAAAAAAGTTGAAAAATCATCATAAAAGTTGGACATATCTTCAGTTTTTTCCCCCCATTGTTCTATATACATATATCATGCATCGGAACACGGTTACTTTTTAGTAACTTGGTTACTTCTTTAAAGGCAAGGTTACTTTAGTTACTTTTGGGCTCATTTTGGTTACTATGGTTACTTTTGGACTCATTTTGGTTACTATTTCGTCAAAAATCTGACGAACAGCTGCCATTTTTTTTTGTGGAGAATGAAGGCTTTTCAAAAATTAAAATTTTTTTGTATCTACTCATTTTGCAATAAGCCAATCAAAAAATTGATTTTTTTAGACTTTAAATTCTTAGGCATTACAATTTTTATAAATTGGAAATTTTTTATTTGAATAAACATGAATTTTAGGAACGGCTATTTTTTAAAAATTAAATATAAATTGTTTAAAAATCAAAAAATTGAGAATTTTAAGTTTAATTTTTTGAAATCCAGAACTTTTTAAAAATTACAAATTGTTAATAAATTTAAATTTATAGAAATTAAAAATTGTTTGAAAAATAAAAAAAATCGAAAAAAATAAAATTTAAAAATTAAAAAAAGGACAGTATTGTTTGTAATTTAAAATTTTTCTAAAATTCACGTTTTTTGAAATCAACAATTATTTGAAAACTGAAAACTATTTCAAAACAAATAAGAGTTCAAAAACCTAAAAAAGTTGATATCAAGTATTTTCAAGAAAAAAAAAAATTTTTTTTTTTGAATTTTCAATATTGAGTTCAAAAAAAATTAAGATTTGATAGGAACTCATAAATTATTTATTGTGAGCTTCTCAAGAATTGAAATTTCCTATGATATAAAAATTGAGCACCTATTAAGCCAACTATTCTATTAAAATTCGTCATAATTATAGAAAAAGAAAAAATGCATGAATTATTATTTTTGAATTGAAAATTTTGATTTTTTCAAAATTTTTACCATTGATTTCAAGAGTTGTGAAACGTCAAATTTAGCGAAAATATGAGAAAAACGGGGACGAGGGGAGGGGAGGGGGTTATGAGTCATTATATTCAAGTGGAAATGGAAAATTTTTGGTTACTTTTTTCCATAATTTTGGTTACTTTTTTTGAAATTTCAGGTTACTAAAGTTACTTTTATTTTTTCAAATTTCGCTCCGATGCATGATATATATATTTTTTTTAGAAAAATTCGAAAAAATGATTGAAAAATATTTTTTTAAATAGAAAATCATTCACAAAATAAATTTTAAAATAAGAAAAATGTATTTTGAAATTTTCATAAAACCTCTTAAAATGGACCAAAATAATGAGAAATTTTTTTTTTTGACAATTTTTCCCATGAAATTCAATTTTAAGTAAAATTTGTAATTCATAATGTAATAAGTACGAGGGACGACCCAAAAGTAAGGTACACAAAATTCTAAAAAACCGAATTCTTTATCAAATCACAAAATCTGATAAAATTATGAAAATACAATCTTTCCACTAATTCTCGACATAATCACCACTAAGTTCGACGCATTTTTCCCATCGTTGTTTGAGTTTGAAAATTCCGTCTTGATAAAACTGTACACATTTTTCGTTAAAAAACGTTTGAACTGTTTCCATTAGTTCTTCATTATTTTCGAACTTGACTCGGCCAAGATATTGTTTAAGAGTACCGAACAGGTAAAACTCAGAAGGTGCGAGGTCTGGGCTATGCGGGGGGTGGTCCATTACCTCCCAGCCAGCTTCTTCTAACCAATTCTGAGCCTTGTGCGTTGTGTGAGGGGTTGCATTATCGTGCAGGAGCCGAATTAATTTCGCTCGGAGACGTCCTCGACGCTTCCGTCCCAACCGAATCTTTTCTCTCAGCTTCTCCAGTGTCTCAATGTATTGGTCAGCATTAATTGTCTCACCTTTCGGGAGAAATTCTATCAAAACAACGCCCTGAACGTCCCAAAACACACTCGCCGGACTCGCCATCTCCTTCTTCACAGGAAAGACATTTTTGATTTTTTTTTTTGGCTGGTTAATCGATATGTTTTCACGACATGCTGTCTCGTTTCGATTCTGGAGTGTCGAAATAAATCCATGTTTCATCTCCTGTGATGATGTGCTCGTGAAAATTTACTTCAGTTCGCGCTTCAAACTGCGTGTACACGTCAAGGAAGGGAGCAATACTCATCAATGCGGCAAAACCATACTAATGATCGGATCGCGTTTCTATTGCCGGCATTTGGTAGCCAGATCATCCCTCTATCCTCATACCAAAAATCAGGTTTCTAGCTCAAACGGTTCGCGAGGGGGGGAAAATGTGTACCTTACTATTGGGTCGTCCCTCGTACCACTGGTACTTATTGCATTGCGAAAATGATTTTTTTTTTTTTTAAATAGGAAAAATTGAAAAATTCGGAATTCTTTCATTAGAACCTCTCAGAATGGACCCAAATACCTAATGAGAAATTTTTTTTGACAATTTTTCCCAAGAAATTCAATTTTAAGGAAAATTTGTAATTCACCATGTAATAAGTACTTATACCACTCGTACTTATTGCATTGCAAAAATGGGACAAATTGAAAAATACAGAATTTTTTCATCACATTCTCTCAGAATGGACCCAAATGATGAAAAAAAAAATTTTTGGCAATCTTTCGCAAGAAATTCAATTTTGAAGAAAATTTGTAATTCACAATGTCATAAGTCCCCTGGTACTTATTGCATTGCAAAAATGATTTTTTCTCCAAAAATGGGAAGAATTGAAAAATTCGGAATTTTTTCATCATAACCTCTCAGAATTCACCCAAATAATGAGAAAAAAAAAATTTCGGCAATTTTTCCCAAGAAATTTATTTTGAAGGAAAATTTGTATTATTTTGTAATGCACCACATTGCAAAAATGAATTTTTTCCAAAGATTGGAAGAATTGAGAAATTCTGGATTTTTTCATCATTAACTTACTTTTTTGAGAAAATCTCATTTTAAAAGTTTTTAAAAATATTTCGCAATACAAAATAATTATCGTGTTGAAAAAAAATGTTTTGGAAAATTCAAAATTCTCACTAAAAAATGTTTGAAAATTTTTTTTGGAGGAAAAAATTCTACAGGACAGGAATTTGTAGGAATAGGGCTTCAATTGAGAAATTTTTCCTGAAACTAAGTATCAAAATGTTGTTTTACACAAAATTATTTTAGAAGGAAATTTTCAGATAAAAATTTTTTTTTTGAACTTTCTAAAGAAAATTTTTTCCAAAGAAATCTGTAAAAAAAAATCGAAAAAAAAATTCAAAAATTCATGAGAAATGACGTGCCTACTTATTATGCACTTATTAGTTCATTTTCACGTAAACATGCTTTCATAACTTTTCATCATGTCAAATAACGTTAATAACTCGAAACTTTTCCACAGAAATTTTTAAAAATATCTTCACATAAAATTGTAGGTATAAAATTTTTTTAAGCGAAAAAAAACAAAAAAAAAACAATTCGGACCACGAGCGCGGAGTGGCTGAATTCTATCGACAAAACTGAAAAGGTCTGAAAAGGTGCACCATAAACAAAAATTTGCTTATCACTGAAATTTTTCAAATGTTATCACGACCAAATCATGACAAAATGCACCTTTATTAGATGAAATTAGCGAAATCATCACAACACAGCCATCTGTTTTTAAGAAAAAATAAACAAAGGTGCACCTTTTCAATACCTACTTGATCGTAATGTACACTAGCGCGTCATACCTATCCTTGGTCCGAATAGATTTTTGGATATTTTTTATTCCAAAAAATCCTAAAATTTCTTCTTTCGAAAAAATTTCTACGCCAGAAATTTGAGATTTCTAATTTTTTTTATTCCAAAAAATGAGAATTTTTCTCCAAAAAACGGAGACACTCCTCCCAAAAAATAAAAATATTTTATTTTTTAGAAAATTGAAAAAAAATCCCAAAAAATTGAGATTTTATACTGTAGAGTTCGAAAAATATTTTCATTTCAAAACTATTCAATTCCAAAACGATAAAATTGATTTTCTAAAAATAAGAATTTTTTCGCGAAAGTTTGAAAAATATTTTTACTTCAATAAAATTGATAATTTTTTTCACGCCTCGTACAGCAAGTACCCAAGGCTAGTGGGGTGAAATAAAATGTGTTTTATTCCAAAACCATTTTTAAAATTTTTTGTACTAAAAAATTTATTTTTTTTATTCCAAGAAATGGGTATTTTTCCCAAAAAATAGAGATTTCCATCAACTCGGGAAAAAAAATTCTTTAAGAAAATTAATTTTCTTCTTCATAGAAATCACAAAATATTTTATGCGTATTTTTTTTCAGAAGATACAACAGTTTGAAAAAATTTCACTTTGAACGAATTTGTAATTTTCCCCGGGTAGTATTATCAAAAATTCATGACTTCGAGGAGTAAAATTCATGACTTTCATGACCCATTTTCAAATTTCATGTTTTTCCCATGATTTTCAAGATTTTCATGACCTGTAGACACCCTGAAAATATGTGTTTGAACAAGATTTGAAAAAAAAAAAATGAAATAAAATCAAATGTTTTCTAAACAATAAGACGTAAGTTTGAAGAGGGGGAAAATTTGGTCCAATTTTTTAGAAGTAAATTTAATTGTGTTCTTATACGTATAAAATTCTAGTAGGTATACAATTTTCTTTCATGTTCTCAACAAATTTTTAAGAACTGCTTTGAGTTATGAAGAAAATAAAATCTGTTCAAAATCTGTCTGAACCAAATCTTAAGAAAATAGATAAATAAAATTTTATAAATTTCTATTTCCCTGAAAATTTTAAAAAAATGTTTCTAATCATCTATAGACAATAATTTCTTGGAAAAAATTTCTTCTTTACTCCACACAAAATTTATCTTATCTTTCCTCTGTATCATTTTCATATTGGTTTATATTTACCTTGTATACTTGTGTTGGGATTTTTGTTTGAATTTTTAAAAACCATTGCATTTCCATCGAGATACAAACAAATGAAAAAGTTATTACGCCTAATTCCATCAACACCGGCTTCCATTTTCGAACAGAATTAATTCAACGGATATGGTCGGCACAGTTGACAATTTTTTTCCAATTTACGAGAAAGTACACATCATACATACAGGCTGCACAATCAATCGAATCAGCAACCGTTTCATCATTTCCACCTCGACTCCCCCGCTCACATAGGTCACTCGTACCCTCTGCTTCTTCGTATTCGCATTATTTCCACAGTCGGTACAGCAATGGGTATTAATGCGAGCCGTGATATAAAATGGCATTCGGGCGCAGGGTCTCATTAAAGCGCATACAGAATGAAAATTACTGGCCTCTGTTTTTCCTCACACCCTTACTTCTCGCCACCCCGGTGCTGGCTCTTTTTATGTATAACGTATATATGGAGTATCTTTGTACAAATGTAACATTGGTACGAAACAAATCGCGTATACGGAGCGCGAGGTCATTTTACTTCCTTTAATCAACAACACACTCGGCGAAGCGGCGGTAATTTATTATACGACGACACAGACAGAGAAAGCGTTAAATGGAATTGCGCGAGAAGAAAATACTCTGTATCGTATACATATTCTCGTAATAGTACGTACATCGCCGCGTAAGTTTAACCGTAGTGAATTATTATTGTAAATATTACCGCACTAGCTAAGTTTTTGTTTTATACATTTATGCTAATTGCACGGAAGGGGTCGCTTTTTCTCACAGTCGTCTTAATTTGACCCGATCCCCGGCGTCATTCGTATCGTATGTTATTTGGAAACTACCCTTCGAGGCAGCTTCGCTATGGAAACAGAACGAGAGAATGTGTATTAGTTTGCCAGCTCGTTCGTAGTACGTTGTAATTTTAACTCGGTAATTTCAACGACTGTATGTTAAGGTAGGTCAATGCAACGTCGCTGGTACGACGACCAAGTTGTCGAAAAGCGTACCAAGAAGGCGGAAAATAAGCTTATAATTGACTGGTTATGGTGGTATTTTGGCGTGTGGTACGCGAGGTAAACGGTCGTTTATTTTATTTGCGTTTCGAGTCATTTGCACTCGTTCGAGGTGAGGTTTTTCATCCCTGCTGCTTTTTTTTTCCTTCTGAAATGCGAAAAAAAGCAAAGCGAGGCTAATTACCATTGTAAATTTACCTCTGGCACGTTATTTATCCCGCCAAAGAAATATTTTCACGATGAGTTCGGTAGATTCGATCGAAACCAAGATGGAGATGGAAAAAATGACGATAATGCCTCCGCCCCTTGTGCCTCGCTGCGAATAAACTCAACAACGTCGAGGTATTGGTGATGTAAAAAACTTCTTTCGTTTCCTTTTTAATCTTCCATTATGAAAATTAAATAGCGAAATTGCTTTTTAATGTAATTACCAAAGCAGAGCGAGAAATACAGCGGGGCTTTAGCTCGAACTAGTCGAATGCATTCGAGTAAGGTAAAATACCTTTGTGTCTGATTACAATATCCGGTGAATAAAAGTCGACGAGGCGACAAGGTATTTACGTATACACAGAAATATATAGACTTGCAGTCGACGTTTAGCTATTTCGCAATCTGTTCATCGAGAGCGAGATAAACCGAGGCAAAAATTACCCTATGGAAGGGCCAAAGAGTAGAGGGATTTTTGAACATATCGAAATGAAAATATCAAAGTTATAGCTTTTGTTTTCGTATCGTCGTAATATTAACAAAGAGTATACCAAAAAGGATTTACGAATATTTTAGTTGATTGGTTTCGGCAACAGCATCTCTGAGGTCACAATTAAAGGGCAAAAGGAATGATTCCGATGATTGATGGATCCTTTTAAGTATAGTAAAGTGGATGAATGCAGAGAAGTCTTTTTTTTTTAGAAATTCTTCTCACAGTAGTGCAGCTAGAGCTGATGAATAAAAAGGTATTGTCGGTAGTTGTATTTTGATGTTAAGATGGAGTTTTCGAATGGAGGGTGCTTTTGATGGCAATCAGAATGAGAAAAATTATTCGAGTGAGAATACCACCAAGAAGAGTAGGACTTTGTTAAATGAGACGTTTTAATACGAATGTCAACCTGTTTAGTATTCCACTCGTCATTCTACAGCTTCCTTGTTTGTTGTTCGAGTTTGTGCGAGGTTTTTAGTACAATCTGTCTTGTCGAATAATGATCATTGTTCGAGATTCATTGTAGGTTAATTTATAGGAAAATGCTCTTCGGTGGTCGGAAAGTTACGTAAATAATTGACTTAGGTGCGAGGTGGCAATGAACGTTCGAGGAGGGTGTTTGGTATTTTGATGACTATTGTACTGAAATTTGCAACGATGAGGTTTTTTGAGAGATTTGAAAGTACATGCGAGTAGAGGTGGATTTGAATCGTAGGAATTGGCGTTTTAAAAGGATTAAATTGGGTAAATTGATGGGTGGAAAATTGTCAATTTATATCGTCGTTTTGTTTCCATATCATTATCATATCAGTGGTGGGCTGGTATTGTAAATAAGTAATTATGATGGGCAGGGATATTTATTTCTTCGAGTTATTTACGTTATATGACGCGATGAAAAGTTATGAAAGCATGTTTACGTGAAAATGAACTAATAAGTGCATATAAGTAGGTACGTCATTTCTCATAAACTTTTGAATTCAATTTTATTAGTATTCTTCATAAAAATAAAATTTTTCCATTTTTTTTTTAAATAGGATTTTTGATTTTTTTTTACAGATTTCTTTGGAAAGATTTTTTTAGGAAGTTCAAAAAACTATTTTGTATCTGAAATTTTTTTTCTGAAATAATTTTGAGTAGAAAAAGAGTTTTAATACTTTTTTTTCAGGAAAACCTTCCCCATTGAAGCCCTATTTCTACAAATTCCTGTCCTGTAGAATTTTTTCCTTCAAAAATTTTTTTCAAACTTTTTTAGTGAGAATTTAGAAATTTTCAAAACATTTTTTTTCAATTGGATATTTTGTATTGCGAAATATTTTTAAAAACTTTTAAAATGAGATTTTCTCAAAAAAGTAGATGAAAATTTATAAAAGTAAAAAATATCTATAAAATAAAGTTGAAAGAGTTTTTACCTTTTTCTCAGTTTGATAAAATTTTACATTTTTTTATAAATTGAAAAAAAAAAAAAATAGGTAGGTAATAGTAATTTTTTTTTGTAAAAGATTTTCTATTAAAAAAAATATATTTTTCAACATTTTTTCATATTTTTGAATTTTTCTAAAAAAAAAAAAAAATACAAAATAAGAGAGCAGTTTTTAAAGAGAACACTTTATGAGTTTATTGATAGGATCACGGATTGTTTTGAAAAAAGTATGTAAATAATTATCTATTTTCTTTCTTTTCTACAAATTCCTCTAAAATTTCTTCCTCCAAATTTTTTTTTCAAATATTTTTAATGAGATAGGTAATTTTGAATTATTTCAAAACAACTTTTTTCAACAGGATACCTTGTATTGCAAAATATTTTTAAAGAACTAAAGTGGATTTTTTCAAAAATAAAAGAATGTTAAAAGAACTAAGTACCTAGATATTCTATTTTTTTCTTACATTTTTTTTAGAAATTATAAAAAATATAATTAGGTATAATATTTTTTAATAAGGTACTCACTTGTAATTTTTTTTGGGTTTGAAAATTTTAAAATACTTTTTTTTCTTTTGTGGAAGATTTTCTTTATAAAAAAATATTTTTAGAACATTTTTTCAAATTTTTGAATTTAAAAATTTAGGGAAAAACGAGAGTAGCTTGTAAAAAAAAACACTATCAATTTAGTGATAGGATCGCTGAAAATTTCAAAAATAAGTATCTACACATTTTCTTTAACGAGAGTAGCTTGTAAAAAAAACACCATCAATTTAGTGATAGGATCGCGGATTCTTTTGAAAATTTAAAAAATAAATACACATTTTCTTTCCTTTCTAAAAATTTTTGTCTCAAGAAACTTTTTTAAAGTAGAATTTTAAAATTTTCTTCAAAAATTTTTTGTAAGAGAATTTTGTGTGAAACAAAATTTTTAATTCACCTATTCACAGAGATTTTTAATTTAAAAAAAAATATTTTGTATACTCAATTTCCTTTTTAAGAAAATTTTTGTTCCTGCTGTACAAATTTTTTTTTTTTAATAATTGAAAAAAAATATCAAAAAAATTTTTGCATTCAAAAATATTGGTACATATATTTTTTAATTTTTGTAGGTAGGTAGTAGGTACCTATTTCTTTATAGAAATTTTTTGAAATTTATTTTCCCTTTAAAGAAAATTTATTTTGTAGTGAAAGAATGTTTTTTTATCTTTTTCAAAAACAGTGTTTAAACAAATTTTCAATTTTTTCAATGAGTTTTGTAAATGCAAATTTCTTTTGAAAATAATTTTTTGTATTTGAAAAATGTTTTTTAAACATTCTTTTATGAATTTTTATTTTTTTCCAAAAATATTTTTCAAGAAAATACGAGTGTACATATAATGTAGAAAAATATTTTAAAACATTTTTGGGAAGAACTTTCAATTTTTTTCTCAAATCAATTTATGTAACTACAATATGTTTTAAAATTTTCTGTTTCTTGTCAGCAAATCCTTGTCAAGGAATTTCTTTTTTTCTCAGCAAAATTCACAAGACATTTTTTTGTAAATATTTTTAGGTGTGTTGAGATTGAATTTTGGAATTCACGTATTTTAGAAAATTGGATACCACTTGCATCGTCCTACCAGAGGTTTTGAAAATTTTCTGATCGCTGAAAAAATAAAATATCAACTGATTGGCACAAAAACCTGACTTGAATGGCTCCTATTGATGCAAAAAGTTATTTAGATAGAAAAATTTTTCCATACATTGAGGACCCTTAACTCCCTTCCTTTTTGAGGTACGAGGCTAAAAATTTTTGTTGGTGTTTTCAGCTTAAAATGAACCACCCCTTTGCACATGATCAAAATCCGAGTTACCTGTGTTGACAATCGAATTTCGTTTAAAAGTTTTTGTTTCAAATATTTAAAAAAAAAACATGGTTCAAAATCAATAATAAAAAACTTGTCTTAAAGTATGGAATTTATAAATAATTCAATTCTAATGCCTATAAAGATAAAAAAAAATTGATGAAATAGGTACTTAGTACCTTTTTTCATTTTCTTTTAAGCAAATGTGAAAAAAAAAAGAAAATGAATGCAATAATTTTACTAGAAATCTGTTTTCCAATTCACCTAGTAGAGTTCATAATCAACAAATCTTTTGAATGAGCCACTGTGTAAGCATATCACCTATGTTATCTCGCAACAGGTACCTACCTACCCAAATCCTTCACCATAATAATTACTGAACATAATCTGGATAAGGACAGATATCCACTATACTGAACATTAAAATGTAGAATGTGATAAACCTACGCACGAAAAAAAGGAAAAATTTACACGATATTACAACAAATCGTAACCAAAGCAAATTTCACGAATGACATTTCGAAAACCTGCACCGAATTGGTTCCTTTAGCTGTTTTTCTTCAATAAATTACCATTTCGTTTCTGGTATTTAATGATCGGGCAAAAAATCCAAAGATAACTCGTTTAAGCGAGGATAATTTGTTGAAATTCGACGCAATTATTGGATCGTAAATAATTTAAAAACATCCTTCGTTTATTTGAACAAAAAAAATATCATCTTTACCTCACCAAGAACTCTAACCTCGTTATTTATACCACGAATCGAACAAATTATTAATTTCATTTACGTTAGAAGAAGTTCAAACTGCGCGTACCGATAAATACAGCCAGTTAGCTTTTTTTCTCGATGCCATTTTTTAATATTAGGTATTTTAAAAAACAAATTCATCTTTTTTTTTTGTTGAAAAAATAACCCCAGTAATCGTATTATACGAGGTTCTTTGTACACTAAACAGAGTAAAGGTTATTCGTTATAAAAAAATCTTTCCGACTTTTCAAAGTTAATCTTCTTAACTTTTTTGTTTGGTAAGTACCCGATGTTCAACGGAACGAAATGTGTTTTAGTAGCTTTTTTTTCGAATCGTCAAGTCAAAGAAAAGAAAGCGAATTTTTAGCATCATTTTGCCCCGCGTGTTTCCCCGCTCCGCGTTTTCTTCATTTCTTCTCCGCGAAACAACATCGACATCAAATCGTTCTCTCTCTTGAATTTCCGATATGGGTAAATTCAAATTAAGCGGAAGGCACGAAGGGTTTCGGTACGACAACTTTTAATCGTATTGATACTACTTTTTTGCGTAGAAAAATAAACTCGACTTCGGTGGTTTTTTCCATCTCTTCTTACCTCCCATCTCTTGGCCTGGTGTACTTTTTTCTGGAAAATATATAAAAAAAAGACGTATTCCGCGGTAATTTTTATAAAAAGGAAATTTTTCCACGAAGCAGCACTCCCTTTACCCGCAATCTCGCTGGTTTTTATAGAAAAGAAAAAAGACTGAATGATGCCATTATTTTTGGCTCTTCAATTTATTTTTTGACGTTTTAATATTATCGACGACGAGTCGACGCGACGCGCCAAACAGAGGTTATTGTTTTCCAGTAATTTTCTCTTCTTTTTTCTTCTTTTTTTTTATACCATGCTCGGCGTTGCGTTCGATATAATTTTCTCATTTCACCCTCACCGCGTTTGAGTAGATTTTGGACAATTCTTTCAGATTTTAACTTGTTTGTTTATATTATACTTAAGTGATTAATTTCTTTGGAAAATGGACGATTTTTAACAATAGAAGTATTGCAAATATAAAAAAAATTGACGATAATCGATGTAGGAATTATTTTGAAGCTTTTCAGGATGGCGAAAATTTTTGAATTTTCAGTAGTTGAGAGTCCAATCTAACGCAAAAATTTATTTTATAGGTATTGAAAAATAATTCTTTAAAAGTTTGTAAAAAATTCCATAAATTGTTTGCTTATTTTTTATTTATTTTTTCGTATCTAAAAGTTTTTTGGTGTTATCTGCTTCAAATTTTATAATAATTATATGAAAATTTTGGTGGAGAAGGTCCCACTTTTTGTGATGAAGAATCCCTCCTCCCCAAAAATACATATATACCTACTCTTATATACCTACTTATTAGAATACCCAACTAAATTTTACGATGACAGAGTGTCTATTGTCCACAAGTGGAAGTAGTGAAAAAGTCGTGATTTCGGAGTAAAAACAATGAAAAAATCAAAATTGAAAATCGAAAAGTCAAATTCGTCCAAAATCAACATTGCTAATTTTATCTTCGCGTTATTGCTAACATTGAGATTTTCCCTGCTGTTTTAAAATTTTTCTATTGTAAATTTGGATCCTTATTTTTTTCAAGGGGGGTTTTTCTGAGAGTCTGAATATTTTGCTGTTAGCAGTAAAAAGTAGTGATTTTTTGAAAAAAGAATTTCTGTTGACACTATGGATAATTTTTTTAGGTGATTTGATAATTTTTTTGAATACCTAATACCTAATTCTTGGAAGATTTTTGTTAAAAACCATTTCTCAACATTTTTTTTTTGTTTTCATTTTTTCAACATGATGTTTCTTGGAATATTTTTTTAACAATTTTTTTCAGTAAATATTTTTTCAACATTTTTTGCTAAAAAATTTTTTTTGACAATTTTTGAAATTTTTTTTTCTATTAAAAAGATTTAAAAAATAATAATTTGTTGAAGACACTTTTTTTGGAGGATTTCTTTGGAATAATTTTCCTGTTGAATATTATTATTCTTTAACGAAGGAATGTACTATGTATCTTTTACTCATACAATTTTTTTTCTTTTAAAAAAAAATGTCTATGCAAGTGTTTTTTTTTTTTTAGAAGAAGAAGAAGAATTTTGTATGAAAATTTGTTTTAAAATTTTCACGTGTGTTTTTTGTGTGATTATTCTTCTATGACAGACATTTTTTGCAGGATATTTTTTCATTTTCTTTTACTTAGGAAATGTTTACTCATACAAACTTTTTATATCTTTTTTCTTTTTTTTTTCAATTTGTTTAAATGAGGAATTTTGCATACCTATGAAAATTTCTTAGAACTTTTTTCCTACGATTTTTTGTTGTCAACAATTTTTAAATAATTTTTAGCACAATTTTTGCTTGGAGAATTTCTTTAGAATAAAGTTTCTAATTTTTTTATTTACGTATCTATGTACTCAAGGGATGTTTTCGTTACTCATTATACTTTTTCCATTAGGAGCTTTCATTTTTTTCCAAAAAATTTTTAAAAAGAGTTTTCTCTTGAAGAATTTTGTATAAGAAAAGTTCTTAGAATTTATTTTTGGTAATTATTTCTATTAAAGTAATTATTTTTTCGCCAAGGGATCTTTTTTTCAAAAAAATCGTCAATTTTGTAGGTATTTGAAAATTTTTTAAGCATTTTTTCACGAGAGTTTTTTTGAATTATTATTTATTTTGAATTTTTTAACAATATATCTTCAATTACATTAATGCTCTGAACCGTTTAAAATTTATCGGTAAAATCAGGTCTTGACTAAATAAAGAACTGAGAATGGGAGAATATTATCAAATCGATCATATTTTTTCAAAACTCAACACGTCGAAAAATACCTAGATTTTTATATGCGATTTACGAATTCAAATATCACTTCGATGAGTCACTGATAACACCACCTTTAACTTTTGAGTAACAAAAGACACGTCCGAATCATTTTAAAATAGAGATATCGTCGACGTTTTAATCATATTAGTCATTTTATAGACGAACATTATCATTCAACTTTACACAGGGTTCCTTAAAATGATAAAAAACCTTTTTTCAATTTTTTCAATAAATTATACGATTTTAACTAACATAACTTTAATCAAACTTGCATCAAAGTTGAAGGTGAAGAGTGTGTCGGGATGGGTGGAAGGGGATAAAAAAATCGAATTTGAAAAAAGTACCTACATACATAACTCTTTTTTTAATCGAAATATTGAGATTATTTTTTCATTTCTTCTTCGTACTCAAGGGATGGCATGGCGCTTTTATCCAGATACATATATTAGGTAAAACTTTTTTTTTTATTAAATCAATTATTCAAGAAGAATTTCTTAATTTTTTTTCAATTGCAGATAAATGAATAGGTACATTTTTTTCATACAATTTTTGTAAAAATAATTCTATGATCGATTTTTTTTTACGATTTTGAACATGGATATGACTCAAGTCATGGCTGGTGGTCATCCTGAGAATTTGCACCTACTCATTTTTGTCCCATGTTTAGTCACGTTTTTTCAACTTTTCGATTTTTGTTACATTTTTGTAAATTTAAAAATGAAGTAAAAAAATAATAATCAATTTTATCAATATTTTGTTGAACTTTTGAAAACGTATAATCTAATTTGTATTTTTTTTTAATTTTTTTTTTTTTTAGAAATTTGGAAAAATTATTTTCAGGAACATTTATTTCTCAGTAATTAAGTCTTACATATTATTTCAATAATTTTTTGACAATTTTTTTCTTCAGAAATTTTTTTAGGGTGAGTTTTCCATCATTTTTTTTCAAGATGAAGTTTATGAATATAGGTATAATTATACTTATTTTATCAACTTTTTTCTCTCCTACAAACTTTCACCTTAATTTTTTTGGCCGAGATTACTTTTTTTATGCTATTCATATGATTTTTTAGTTCTGTAGAATTGTTAAGTAAAATTCTAAAATAACATCAAGTTGACTGTTTTTTTTTTTCAACCAAAAATTTGAATAAAAAAGGTCAAAAACTGAAAAAATGTCTTCCGAGTCGTATGAACTGTAAAAAACACATTTCATCAAAAATGTGACAAAAATTCGAAAAAATTATTCGACTCAATTACAATGCTACAGTACTAAAAAAAATAGCAGAGTCCTAGGAAACCCTCCTCTTCCCCTCTCTACCGACAATAAAACTCCTCAACTCACTCCCCCAATTTTAGCACCCTCGTCCAAATACTTTCCTTTACAACACCTTTCCATTCATCCATTCCGCGACTCACTCAACGGTAAACTTTTAATTAGTAATTTTCCAGTCGGACGATAACTGCTTTTTGCCTAGAAAATAAAACCAAACAAAGCGCGATTTTCGACGCACCAGGTACGACGAACGACGTACAAAAGTAGACGTAGAGATATCTCGTATTTTACATAAAAACTGGTACACGATGCTGGCGTTAACTTCCGCGTAATTACGAAAACACGTAAAAAAGTACTCCAGGGAGTCGTTGCTTTTTTCAGGGGGCCTCTATCTGGAACGTGGCTCGTCTACGCTACATGCCAATCGTACGTATCTCGCGCTGAAAAACTATTTCGTATCTACACGTATAATGTATCACCTTGTCTGCTCCAAAACATGCTCGTCGACTCGTAATAAAACGCCAACATTTATGCTGCAGTTGCTTTAATAGGTTGCTGCGAGCCTTTTTACACAGAATAAAGTCTTGGCTCGCATCGAACGATTTTTCATCGCTCCAAGGTACCTACGTATTTCTACGTACCTGTAACTTCTCGCCTCTCAGGCTACAAATCACCTATCCTTGTAATAATTCTAAATTAGCTGACAGGTTGATAAGACGATGACATTTCACCACCCACACGTAGGTAGATTCATTTTCTAACCTGCATAAAATGATTAACGCGAATTTAATCAAATTTCATCGCATCGTAAACGTTCCCGTTGTACATGCGATGTTAAAGGGTACACCGAGGGAAGAAGGGTAGAGGTGAAATTATCCTCCTCTATAAATTATAATTTACGCTTACGTACATACGAGAGAAACGTCGCCTCGGCCAAGGTATCCGCATGAAAAGCCTGCTATACGTATAGCAGATTCTTCGCCAGGTCTTCGGCCATTTATTATCATTATTTCATACATATTATATGTATACGCAACGCCAACGTAACGTAACGTAACCTAACGTTAACTGACTAAAACGCGTTATTCAAATTTATGCTCGGCTCGCAACGGCTCTCGCGAATTAGCCAATAATACCGCACCGGTAATCTTACAAGTTCGTGTACATATGTATTTCGTTAGCAATAATATACTAACAACGGTTCCGGCACATTTTCCTCTCCCATCTGTACAGTCCAGTCTCGTGAATAGAGGTACCTCTCTCTCTACTTCTCCCCGATATGTTACATATATTGTAAATTGGCTTTGGATACAAACCCCCGGAGAGATTCACGTACGCCGAATGTGCGTAAGTGAATATAAATTACGACCTTCGTAGACAATTCTATCTCCCTTTATCCTCAAACTGTGTTTTGGAGTCAGATGAGGTGAGCACTGAGCATGCATATTTTGGCAAATTGTCGTATATTACTTTGGGTATAGTTGGACGTGAACAGACTTCTCACGAAATTCTAATAATTTTTTTCAATTTTGACCCCCCCCTTTCCCCCCCCAAAAAAAAAGTCGATGAACTGATTATAAGGTGATATAGGTAATTAGGTATATACCTACCTAAGTACTTCAAAAATTACATACCTCGTATTTTTTGAATTCTTGAAGAAAATTTTCATACGAATTAATTTAAAAAAAAAAAAATCAAAAACAAATTTGATATTTAAAGTCATTTTTTATAAGAGGAAAAAAGGAAAAGTGGAAAAGTAGAGAAATTGAAAATAGAATAGATGGAACTGAAGATAAATGGAGGAGAAGGATAAGAAGAAAAAAAAGTAAAAGGAAAGGAATGAAAGAGATAAGATAAAAATTGCGGAACTGAAATTAAAGATTATAAATTTGCTAAAAAAATTTAAAAAAAGGAAAAATTAAATAAAATGTAAAAGTAAATGAATGCTGAATAAGAATTCCATAAAATATTAAAAATTAAATAATTGAAAGTACATAATATTTAAAATTTAGAAAAAAAATGGAATTCAACGATACCTAGGTATGAAATTTTTTTTGAAAAATTAAAAAAATGATTTTTGAATGGAATTGAGAATATTGCTAGAAATTTAAAAAAAAGAGATTTTTACAAAAAGTCATGGTTATTTAAATCTTTTTTTTTTTTTTCAAGAAAAAAATTGCCTGAAAGCGATTTTGAAGAAGAATATTACCTACCTACTTTAAAAAAATTTCATATTCAAAAAAAAGAAAATTTTTATTTTTTTAAAATAAAAATTTTTAATTTTTTTCTTCTCATTCTAGTGGATCATTCTTTTCAAAAAAAAAATGAAAATGAAAATGAAAATTTTCCCTTTTTTGAATATGAAAATTTTTCAAAGTAATATTCTTATTCTTCAAAATCACTTTCACACGATTTTTTTTCTTCAAAAAAAAAAAAAAAAAAAATTTAAATGGCCATGACTTTTTGTAAAAATCTCTCTTTTTTCAATTTCCAGCAATTCTCAATTGAATTCAAATTTCATTTCAATTTCCGCTCAAGTTTTAAATTTCACAATTGAATACGTCACTTCAAAAACGACGTAACTCGAGTTACGTCGTTTTTGAAGGCATTAGTGATTCATACTCTATGAAGCCTCCGCTATCGAATGAGACCACGCCCACTTCGCTAGCATCAAAACTCGCCGAGCTATAGCGATTTGAAAAGTATAAAGTGCATTTATTAGGTATGAAAACCCTCAATATTACTTCTTTTTTATAAAATTCAACTGATTTTGAAGTGTAAAGATCAAGTGATTTTAAAGTGTCATATCTTCGCATTTAGTATATAGAGTTACAAAAAAAATTCAGATAAAAAAAATTATTTTTTCACCCTCTACAACTTTTGTTTCATGAATTTTTTTGAACTCGGCGTATTTACGAAGTTACTTGGAATTTTTAGTTATTTTGAGATCCACTTTTTAATTTTGTTTCAATTTTTTAAATTTTATCTAAATTTCAATGTTTTTAAAAATTTTACATTTTTATTTATTAATTTTATTTTTTAAATTTATTTTTCTATTTTTTAGGTGTAAAAATTTTAAAAATAGTAGGAATCATCTTTTGATGAAAAAATTTCCAAATAAATTTATTTGTTCGAAATCGTATAAAAATAATAATAAAAATACAAATTATGATTTTTTGTAAAACTTTTTTTAAAAAAATTTTCAATAATTTATTTCAAATAATTCAAGTCCAATTTTATCTCAAATTTTCTTCATTTTTTATTTTTTAAATTCTATTATAATTTTTTAATTTTTAAAATTTTAATGTTTTGTTAAACAAAAAATCGAAAAATAAGTTTTGGCCTTAAAATAAATGCAATTTATGTTTTTTTTTGTTTTAATTTTTCGAAATTTTCAATTCAGCTTTGATTTTATTCACTTTATTCTTATTCTCATTTTTAAATTTCACAATTTTTATTCATTTTAAAGTTTCAGTTGTCGCATGAAATTCTTCTGAAAAAAAATTCAAAATAAATTCTTATTCAAAATCTTTTTTTGAAAACGATTTTTTTTAAAAATCTTATAGATATAAATGATTACTTATCCTTTTTTACTTTTTTTTTTTTTTTTGAATTCCAGGCATTTTGAATTCAATTTGAATTAGATTTCAATTTCTATTTTTTCTCGACTTTCAGTTATTTTAAAATGTAAATTTGATTTTTCAATTTCTATTGCTTTCACCAATTTTTAGTCATTTTTGATTTCATTTTGAGTAATTTTTTAAACATTTTTCTCTCGATTTGATGCTGCTTGTTGCGGACATGACTCCATGGATGAATTACTGAATGGTGCCACAAGCTGAAAAATTTTGAATTGTGCTTCCCATTTTTATTTATCCATCAATAAATTCCTAATTAAATTTATGAATAATTTTTGGCAGATCAGTTGGACCCTTACGATATCCATGAGATCTCACGGAACAACAAATTCTCTCCTCTCCCCCCCCCCCCCCCGTGACCTCCAAACACCATCTAGAATCGGACGAAAATAGCTGAAAAATCAATTTTCAAATAGTTTTTACGCCGAGTACGTTGTACGCGCGTATATAGCCTGTAAAATGAGTAAATTTACGACGTTTGTCTTTATGGGCTCGTAAATTGGCCGCCAGCTCGGTGGAAAGCTATACCACACCTGAAGAGAGGAGCACAACCACGAGTCGCAAATACGAGACTAAGGCAGGTTTAATGTAAAGTGGAAAACTCTTTACGACATTACCAATGGCTATATAAGTAACTAAATGAATTATTAAAAGACGAAGCCTCATACGCGTCTTACGTCTTAAAACACCACCTCATCCATATCCTTGCTGAAGAATCATCTCGCATGTAATGAACATTATATAGGTGCGACCCATTTACAAAATTGGGAGTATTGTCGTTGCTATTGCGACGAATGAAGTGAAAAAGGAAAAAAATTACTCGTAAGATGATGCAGAATGAAGCATCACTGGGAAGGTTATCTGATTTTTATATAATGTTTTAGATGCGCTATAAAAACAACTTTTAAAACCTTTGCTATTCAAGTATTCAATCAAAATAGATCCATTTAAAAATTCCACACGTAAGTATATAATACACGTAGCTCTAATCCTATGCTACTCGTAAATGAAACGTGTGCAGTGATATTGCGTGTCTTTATCAGAGAGTATATTATTTATACGATAGATAAGCTCTGGCATATAAGCGAGAATATTCATCAAACGAAATGGAAACACCGATTTAATTGTTCTTACGCGATGTTTCCTATACACACCGGAATTACGTATATTCGCTCCAGGGCAGGGTTTTTTTCTCTGCTACAAAAAAATCCAGCCCACACGAAGGTAAAAAACAAAATAACTCGTATTAACAAACATATACAAAAGCAAACACAACGCGATAGCAAAACGAGAGTGCTTCTTGAAAATGAAACGAGCTTATCCTTTTCAACAGCTCATCGTACGTATTATTAAAGTACGTACGTTACGTACGATTCGCGCAATATTGCGAACTACCCTGTATACTCTGCCTTCCGCCAGTTTTTATGCTACCGCCGGAGTATACATAAGACGAGTGTGCACCGTAGTGATGCCTCGAGCCTGAAGCAGCAGTACATGAGAAAACAGAAGCCTAAGCAGTCATACACTCGATTCTATGGCTGGGATAGAGGGCTTGCTGCGCGTTTATTGCTAAACTTATGAAACTATTTCATTAAACGAAATGGTCCTTTTTGCTGTGGTTGTTGGCAGAAGGACGAGAAAATTGTGTGCCAAATTTTGAGGTTCATATTAATCCACCAGCCCCGCTCGAGCTTCTTTTTAAGAAATATGTAACGTAATTTTGAAAGCAAAACCGTCCCACGGTATTGCGAATAAAGCGTCGACCAGACGAAACCATGTAATAAAAAGTACAAGTCTCTTTGTCCTCGATGGCAGGCAAGAAGGGAAGCCATTTTTCAAACGTGTGCTAAGTCGTAGTGTGGCTGAAATTCGCATGTGTCGGACGTTCGTACCGCTCAGCCCCCCCCCCCTCTTTTCGTTCTGTAATTAAAAATAATCTCTGCAGAACGTTTAGTGTATAGGTACTTAGATGCCTGCCTAGATCCAAAGAGAGAGAGAGAGAGATGGATAGAAAAGGGGCAGAAAAGGAGACGACGACGAACGAGAAAAAGCTTATTATAACATGGAAGAACCAAAGAGGGACGAGTCGCTATTGAAAATATTTGTATACACATGCTAGGGAAACTGTTAAGAACAAAATGTCAGAGGTAAAGTGTCAAAAAGATAATAAATAACAGTTTTACTACGTTGTCCATGTCCAGTCTGCTACACTCCAGCTTGTAGGGCTTTTTCTGCAATTAAAGTTGGAATTTTGAGCGCTGAACCGAATACTATTCATCACCGATGCGAATATCGGAGGCGTGTATGTGTGCAGAGGTGGACCTTCATCGTCGTGCCTCTAAAAGTAGCCCGCCACTTCTCCACCTTATAGCTAGGCTAAACTGTCAAAATAATTCTGGCGGATTGCGTTCGTCGCTGTGCCTACTCGTATATAATAAGGCAGTGCTTTAAAACGTATACGAGCGAGTAAAAGTAGAGCAGGCAGTATAGTAAACGCGAAGGCGAAACAGGGTATGTTTTTAACATCGCACCTTTAATAGAAATGATCTGCAGCGAATTTCAATTACGTAAAAACCGAGCAAGCTACGGGCGAAGTGGTCCCGTTCTATTAAAAATGATAAATGATGTCTACGACGAACGTACCAACGCTAGGCGACGTTCCACGGAAAGAAAACTATAGCCGAATGTTGAGACAACCCCTCCTCCCATAGGTCACCCCTGTCCCACCGAAGCTCGTGAAAAATTGATATTTATTTTCAATAACATTCTCGACCGAACCCTTCAACAGCCGGCAACGATTTATGTATGTGTACCTGTCACCGTGTATCCTGTGTCGTCTTTGCCCCACAGCAAAGACCGACGTGATTCGATTACGAGTGTTTTCCAAGAAATAAGTAAATATTTGCCCAAAGTTTTGTAGCCCTTCTTTTTTTCGTTCGAACTGAGGAAAAAAATATAGAAAACCTGAAACGGTGATGGGATAATTTGAGTGGTGTTTTTCCTCAATTTTAAGTAATATCTATATGTGCTTGGTGTGGGGTTCAGGGGGTTTGGAGTTGGTAAAGTGTACCTAAAGAAACGAGTTTTTGTGTGGCAGGCAATCGATTTCCATTCTGAGCAATTCAATTGAAATCGGTTGAAAAACCGTGGTTTTTCGACGACTTCAATTTTCTTTGTGTTTAAAATTTTGATGAATAGACTTTAGCTTTGTCCAAATCTTCAAAATAATGCCAGATTTGAAAGCGTTGCCCTTGAAAACCAAACAATCGATATGCTACTCGACTTTTAATCTTTTTTGGGGGAATTTCTCCTCTTAACCCCCCCCCCCCTCCTTGACAAATACTCCTCAAAATCCTAATTTATTCTTATTTTGGGTCAAAGTGATTGAAAAGTCTAAAAGAAATGTAATTCTAAATTTTGTTCAAGTTAATTTACGAATTCGAATTTGAATAAATATTAGAGTAGATAAAGGGTGAGGGGGTTGTGGGGGGCTGGTGGAGTAAAAGTGATAAGAAATCATGTCGTATATCGATTGTATGGTTTTTGAGGATGTTGCTTACGAATATGGAGTCACTTTTTTCATTAGAGCGTTGTAAAACTAGTTGCATAGAATTTTCTTCTATAGGTAAATAATTAAAATTTTAAATTAAAATCCAAACAAGTCTTCAACTTTTCATTCTAATTCGACCATAGTTTCGTTCAAAGATTCAAGTTAGTGCCAGATTTAAAATCGTAGTACTTGAAAATCAAACATTTTTTTAAAATAAATTTTTGGAAATTACGTATTTCTTTTTTTCACCCACTTATATCAACAGATACTTTTCGAAATCCCAACCTTTTTTTGAATTTTGTGATGTTAAAAAAGCTAAAGAATTTTGATTTCTACATTATTTTTGTTCATACCTTGTTTATTTTACTGCCAAAATACTACAAAAAATTATAGGAAAAATTTTTTGCAAAAAAAATGCTCAAAACAACTACAAATGCTCCAAAATATTATACTATAAAAAAAAAACAAGGAATTAGAAGATTAGAATTTTACTATAGAAAAAAATAATAAATATAAATTTAGAATCTTTTCGTTACAAAAAAAAAAAAAAAAAAAAAAAAAAACTGCAACGAAAAGGAAATTCTTTTACGTCAGAAAAATAAAATAATTTAAATCAACTACTTGAACATTGCATTTTCATTTTCGATTTTTTTTTTACTTCAGCCAGAAAGAATTATAGGTCAATGTGGAAAGTTTTCACCACAGAAAAGAGGAAATTTTTGGCTACAAAAAAAAAATCAGAAGTTTCTTCATTATTATCTACTTGAGAAAATGGGAACTTATTTTACTTCAATAATGCTACAAATTTTTTTTTTTAAATTGAAAATATTTCAATACAAAAAAAAAATGAAATTTTTCACAATAAAACGATTACAAAAAATGGATATTTTTATATTCCTAAGAAAGCGGCAATTTCTTCATTATGTAAATTAAAGAAAAAAAATCCTCAGAAAAACGACGAAAAATTGTAAAAAATTTCATGACAAGCGAATTGGCAATATTATACTAAGTGAAAAAAAATTACAATTATTTTTTTTTAATTTTCACTGCAAAAAACAAAAAGGAAATTGTTTTACTTCAGAAAAATGGAAACTTTCTTGCATTATTAACTATTACTTGAAAACTAAATTTTTCTCTTTTTGAAAAGACAACAAAAAATTGGGAAAAATTTTCACTTTAAAAACTAAAAAACATTGTAAAAAGTTCTCACTACAAAAAAAAAAAAAAAAAAAATGGAAATTTTTTGCTACAAAAAAAAAGAACAGAAGTTTCTTTATTATCTACTTGATTTGTAAAATGTGAACTTATTTTACTGCAAAAATACAACAACAAAAAAAAGTAGGAAAAAATATTTACCCACTGAAAAAAGATAAGTACAAAAACTGAAAGACATTTTAGAAAAACGACGAAAAAACAATTACTACTACAAAAAAAACACAAAAAAAAACCGAATAGGTAGGAAATATTTTACTACAAAAAAATGGAAATGTTTTCACTGTGAAAAAATACAATAAAAAGGAAATTCTTTTATTTCAGAAAAATCTAAAATTTCTTCAACTGCTTGAAAATAGAATTTTTTCCCTTCGAAAAAACAACAAAAAATTGAAAAAAAAACCGCTAAAAAAACTAAAAGACGTTGTGGAAAGTTTTCAATACTAAAAAAACAAGAATTTTTCGCTACAAAAAAAAAAAAAATCAGAAGTTTCTTTGAAAATTAAAAAAATATTCCACTGCCAAAAAAAATTGAAAATTTTTCACAACAATACAACTACAAAAAATGGAATTTCTTCATTATACTTGAAAAATAAAAAAATCCCCTCAGAAAAACGACGAAAAATTGTAAAAAAATTTACTCGGTACAAAAAAAGTAGAAATTTTTTCACTATAAAAAAAAGCTACCAAAATTGGATTATATTTTTTTGTACTACGAAAAAACCTCATACAAGAAATTTGTAATTTTTTGGAACCAAAGAACTGTAAGACATTAGAAATATTTTACTAAGTACAAAAAACTACAAGACATAAAAATATCAAAGGGGGGATATGAGACATTGAAAATATCGAACTACTAAAAAACTATAAAAAAATTAGAAATTTCTCTTTCAGGAACCCACGTACTTCGAGATCCTCACAAATTTTTAAAACATGTTTTTCAGTATTGTCATTCACTTTTCTCTGCCAATTTGAACTCATAAGACGTATCCGTGCGGAGAATGTGTTGAGAAAGTTTTGAGTAAAATTTGGGTGGGGAGTGATGAAGGGGCAGATTTGATGTGCTGATTGCGAATCTACATAGCATTATTTTTTCAAATCTACATGACAACTGAATCTGAGGAATTTCCTCAAATAAATAATTAAAACTACAACAAAAAAAAAAGTCTAAACAAATCCACCCCTATTTATCAAATAATCGCAATTATCATCGAATTCCGAGCGAAATTCTTGCCAACTCAGAATCATCTGTGTCGGTCTCGGTAGCTCGGTACAATTACATTTATAATGGAAACAATTCTCACAAATTTCTCATTACTCGTACGTTTCGAGGTGTTTAAACTTTGCACGCGAATTGAACTGCGAGAAAAGAAGTAGTAGAGGTAATCGAAAATGAAGCACATTCGAGGTATTTACGTCGTCTTCGACGACGTGTTTTAGTTAAACTGCATCGTTTATACCAGCACAGAGCACACCGGTGGTGACAATAATACCAACAAAGAGAGAAAGAACCTGGTGATATATTACTGGAACGCGACAGTTACAGTACGTAGTACACGTTTAAGCGAATGTGACGAATTTTTTCTCGTATGTAAACGTTTTATTATAGTCATGAGTTGAATAATGACAAATCGAATTCTCTCTATATCTGTAATATATTTCGCGAAAAGAAACATATTTTGGATGTGAATCACGTAGAAGCATTATACATGGTGTCTACCAAAAGTGAAAGTAGTGAAAGTAGTGAAAAAGTAGTGATTTGAAAAATGGGTCATGAAAGTAGTGAAAAAGTAGTGATTTTGGAGTAAAGGTAGTGAAAAAATCAAAATTGAAAATCGAAAAATCAATTTCGTCTATAACAAAATAGACAATTTTTTTCATTTAAAATTTCAATTTTCTCAAAACTTCGCCCTCGCTGCGCTCGGGCAGTGTTCATTTTCGATTTTTGTGAAAACAAATGAATTACTGACTTCTAATTAAAGAAAAAAACTTCAAAATTTTTCAATTCTGACCGTATCCCCTCAACCTCTCCGTTTGTTATGAATGAAAATTTTGAAAATAACCTGAAATCAATGCAAATATTATTGGAAGTTGAAAATTTTCAGTTTGATGAGTATGTATATTTTTTATAATTTTGAACTTTTTAAAATTATATTTTTTCCTTCTGTTTGAAAATTCTTCTGTATTAAAGTATTTGAATCGTAATTTTTTTTTGTTGGGGGGGGGGGGGAGTCACCGTTTTTTAGGAATAAATCAATTTTTGTAGAAGTCCTTATTTTCTGTCTTATTTTTTTTCTTGGGGTGGGGGGGGGGGGGGGGGGTAGTAAAATTTTTTAGATGGTAGAAAAAAGGGAGTGAAAAAGTAGTGATTTTAGAAGAAAAAAAGTCAGGTAGACATCATGTTATAGTCATTTTTCGAACTTGAAACTACTATTCTAATTAACGATAAAAAAAATCAAAAATGGGTCATTAAATTTTTTCTTCATTTTCATGTTTCGTGAACTTATATCGTGTGTAACTCTACAGGTTACGTAAATTACCGAGAAAAAAAAAGGCCATCGTTATGAATATTTTAACCAAGTCGACAACGACGAGAAAATGGGACAAAAATACAACAACAGAAAAACAGAAAGTGAAATCGTGAAGGCATTTCGTGTGGTAATTTTTTTCAGGCTGCGAATTTCACTCGAGTAAATAAAAAAATACTTTTTTTTCTGCAACCAACGAGTGTAAATTAAAGCATTGTATTCTGAGCAATTAAAATAACGACATTTTGTCGTCGTTTCGCGACGAAGGACGAAGAAGGAAAAATGAATTGCGGTAGAAAGCGATGCTCGTCACCATTACCTTGCCCTCTAAACACCGAAATGAAAATGGAAAAAATCATAGAGAAACCACAATCTGTTGACGGTTTGTTGACATTGTTTTTTAGTATCCTTTCATTTATTATTAACTTATACCCTTTTATGTGTAAGGCAACCAGGGAGGAAAAGCAACGCGAAAAGAATCGTAATGAAATTTTTCTTCAGAGTTGAAACAAAAGAAGGATTTGACGTACGATTATAACGTCTATAAAAAGAGTATACGCTGCACTGATTGGTCGAGTGAGGGGTATAGAAGAGGAAATGAAAAGAAGGTTTATAGAATTGAAAAAAAAAATCCAAAATGTTTAATCCTTCGCTGCGTGTATCGAAAGATAAGATCGATGGTGGATGGCGAAGCTTATAACCGTCCAGATCTTTATTTTAATCCTCAGACTTTTATAGATTGAAAGTTTAAATTGTGCTATCTGTAATGACTAGAGCTTTCTTCTAAATGTGGCTTAAATAGCTCATTAAACTTTTTAATAAAATAATATTATTGAGATAATTAAAGCGAAAATACGATCGAACATTATCTCAAAGTTTATTATACGGATGTCAAATGAAAGAGAATACGCTACGAAGAGAACTTCTCATTTCCATTTGCGAAAAGTCACAAATCGCGAGACCGTTTCTCGCAAAACTTAATTCCCTCGGTTTGCGAAGAACGAGAAAGAGCGAGAGAGAGAGAGGAATCCGAACCTACACTAAGATTCCGCTAAATAATTTATTTTTAAGTAAGATTTTATAAAAGTGTTTTCGCAGCGGTGCACAAAACTTTAGTGGTCGAGGGGAGAAGAAAGTTAAGCCTATGAGATGAAATCGATAATCTTAAATATTGTTTTACTCGGATATGCAATTATTCATTGGTTATATTTGGGCAAGGGGGGGGGGGGGGGGTTGGAATACGTACAGAGTTGAAATAAGATTGGAAATTTTTTTTCTTTGCAATTTTTTTTGCAGCTGTAAAACTTAACGCTTTCGAACTATAGTTTACTCTGTAAAAGTTGTATTATTCCGTTTGGGTCACATATTTTCTCGCTTAAACGCAAAAAATTATTTGCTTTTCGCTGTGGGACATTTCATTACAAAGGCAAAGTCAAATCACTATTTTAATCTTTTTCTTTTGTTCGCACAAGTTTTCCTATCACATAAAAAAATAAAGCCAAACTACGTTATATTCTCGGGCGCTGCTCTGCGGCCTGCCGCAATATTCCGACGTTATATATAATACAAACTTTGACCCTTCGCCCCTTAGCTTAGTCTTTTTCTCACTCAGTTCGACCTACCCCCGCTCTTTTTCACACCAAAAATGTAGAAGAAAAAAGCAATCATAAACCATAAAGTTGAGCAACAACTGGCGTCTCCCCATATCTTTCTTTCACGCTTCAAGGAACTTTTTTAATATATATGGGAATAGCGAGTTAGAAAAGTTTATTATAATAAAGGCATTTTCCTAGCTACTTCTATATGCCTGCCTATGTATATGAGTTTATATAAAGAATAATACCTACGTACTAGTATACTTCGTCGTATTTACCTGATTTGCGTTTTTTCTCTCTCTTTCTCTCTTCTTTTTCTCTCTTCGGTGCGATTTTTTTCCACCTTTTAGATTTGTCGGGGTTGTATTCGTCGAGCTGAATTTTTTCGACGATTTGTTATCGGGTGTTGCCGCCATTCTCTCGGGTATTTCTCGTGGTGATGAATTTATCTCGGGATAGAGTTGCCAGAAGTTGTAATTGGGATGAAGGTAGGTGGCTGGAGGAGTGTTTCGAAGTCTACGAAAATATTGAAAAAAGGAGGATTTTGATATGAATATTGAAAATGGATTTTTTTTAGATGGGATATGTTAAATGTGGAATTTTCACTTGGGAGTGAATTGAAGTGATTTCTTGGAAAATTAGATTTTCTCCCTCCATCAAATGGTTTTGTTTTTGATTTTTGCTGTTTTTTTGAAATTTTATACTTGTACTACTTAATTTTTTTTTCAAATTAAAAATTCAGAAAATTGTAAAAAAAATCTTGAAGTCACAAAAATTATTCAAGTGTCATAAAATTTGGAAATATTTTGCAAAAACAGTATAAAAAGATGAAAAAAAATCAAACTTTTTTTGAGTTTTTAAAAATTTTGTAAAAAAAACATTGAAAATCAAATGAAAAATAATCATTCTTGAACCTTACAAAAAAAGTGAAGAAAAATTATTAAAAACATTTTTTTTAAATAAAAAAAAAATCTTTCAACTTTCATGAATACTTCTCTCGAAAAATATTGCTAATTGCCTTCAGCCACAAAAAAAAACAAATCAGGTATTTGAAAATTGAAAATATCCTTTTTAACAAATTTCTGTGAGTATAAAAACATTGATAAAAAAAATTATGCTAAAAAGTCCTTTAAAGAAAATTCATGCTGACAGATATACCGTCATGAACTCATGATGCTCCTAGATGAATAAAGCCCACAAAATTCTTTGGTATTTAATTGTAATTAATATTTTAGAAGTAGGTACTGCTAAATAGTTTTGAAACTAAACTGGGTTTAATTAAAACTTTGAGTAGAAAAAAATTAAGTGATAACCTACTCAGAAATTTTTCTATAGAAAAATCGATTTTCATTGTCAAAATTCTTTAAGAAGAAACTGTTTTGAAATTGAAGAAATTCCAGATCACTTTTAAAAACTCTTCATGACAATTTTTTGAAGAAAAAAAAATGAAAAAGATTTTAATGACTGAAGAAAAAATTGCAAAAAAAAAATCAAAGAAAAAATGTTGTCCAGAATTTATTGGAAAAGAATTAAGCGTACTCTAAAAAAAAAATGAATCAAAAAATAATTTTAAAATAATTAGGTACCCGAACATTTTTTCAATAAAAAAATTAATTACCTAATTTTTTTTTAAATAGAATTATTTATGAAAAAAATCCTTTGCAGAAAAAGTGATGAAAAAGAAGTAAATTTTCTATGAAAGAAATTTTTTCTAAAAAAACCTCCTCCGATATGTACTAATTGCAACGTTCCTATTAACATTCCCCATATTCTTATCGATTGTCCTAAATATCACCAAGCCCGAAACACCTACCTCGACGGAAATCTACAAAACATCCTCTCAGATAATCAAAACAACATCGAAAAACTTCTCCAATTCATAAAAATCACCCATCTAAACAAACTTTTATAATTACCTTTACCTTAATTTTTAAGCATGTAAATAAATTAACTTCTAATATATACACTTAATACTTACATACTATCCTAATCTTAAGAATGTGCCTCTAAGCATAGTACTCGTATATGGCACAATAAATGAAAAAAAAAAAAAAAAAAAATTGTAGAAAAGTTCTCTTGAAAAAAAATAGAAAAATTATATTATTTTAAATTAGATTTCTTTAATTACGAGTAATTGTTAATTTTTCTAAATTTTCCCGATTTTAGTTTTTTTCGATGGTTGGGGTTTATTTTAATCACTTTGAATCAAATTTACAATATTTTCAATTTCAAATTTTCTGAATTTTCTTTAATCTGTTTTTATATTTTTTTAGTATGTTTTTATTTGTTCCTACGAATTATTAATTTTCATTTTTTTCAATTTTCCTAATTTTACTTTTTTTCAATGGTCAGTTCTCCAATTTTTTTTTTTGCATTTTCAACTTTAATGTAAATTAAAAATTTGATTTTTGTTAAACTTGGGTTTTTTCCTTTTAATTTTCGATTTTTTCCAATTTCCTTATTTTTTTGGTTTTTTAACGCCATGTACAGTTACTAGAGACTAGAGGTGCGATTTACTTTTTTATTAAGCAGGTAATTTTTTTTTCATTGCATTTTTTTCAGTTTATATCCGTTTTGAGTTTTGATATCTTTGAAATTTGGATTTTTTCAATTCCATTTTTTTTTCAATATCTTCAATTTGAAGATTTTTTCATCAAAATGTAAAATATTAAGTACCTACAATAAAAAATGTGAAAAATATATATTTTTAAATTGCTCATGCGAAATTTTAAAATTTTATGTAGCTATAAAAAAAAATTATTTTCGACAAAAACCTCTCAGAAATTATTTTTAAATTTTAAAAAAGTTTGTAAAAAATAAAATTTTAATTTTACAAAATAAAGTAGGTATAGGTAGGTATTCAATTTATGAAGAAAATTTTTTCTTTTTCACAAAAGATTCGTCATTATTTGTCAGCTTTTTGATCAATTTCATCATTATTTTTTTCAAGATCAGAGTAAAACCCTTTCCTAGCTTTGAAAGTCATAAATAGTTCCTGTTATTTTTTCATTTTTAATTTCTCTACCTTAACCCCCCCCCCCCCCCTCCTTTGAGTACAAAATTCTGTCTTAATTGCCTAAAAATTATTTGAGAAGAAATAAATTTTTCCAGAACTGTAAATCATCGGTACTTGCCAAAAAATTCGAAACTTTTTTTGATTCTTGCACAAAAAAATTCTCAAAAAAATTTTATTGAAAAAAAAAAATTCTCGAAGGTTTTTTTTTTTACAGAATTTAAGAAAATTTTTGATTGCTCAAGTTATAAATTATTGAGTAGGTATTAAAATAATTTTTCACCAGTGTTCATTTTTTCATTGAAAAATTATTTCGAATAACCTATGTAGGACTGTAGGTATAGAATTTTTTTTTAAATTTTTAAATATTGTTAAATTTGAAGTAAGTAAGTATAACTAAAAAAAAAAATCTGATATCATTTTTTTCAATTTATGGAATAAAACATTTCGTAAAAGGAATCAATTTTTACCCTTTGTAATTTTTTCCACTCCTCAACTCTTCTTTTATTTTTATATTTTTTATTCAAACATTTGGTTCTAAAAAAATATATTCACCTAAATGTTAATTTGTGTTGAAAATTATGAAGAAAATTGGAAAAATGAGTCTCAAACCATCCTATGTGAAAACGATAATGACAAGAAACTTTTTTTGGCAATTTTTTTAATAAAAAAAAAATCTTAGGAAGTAATTTTATTTCATTAGGTACTACTATTTTGGAAACAAATTTTTAAAAAAATTGATTTTACCATTATCTACTTTTTATAGCTAGCTTTTCAAAAAGCGAACCCTATCTCGAAAAATATCTTTAAAAAACAATCCAATGAAACAAAAATCTATCGCACTATTCCAACTACAAAAAGAAAAAAAGCTCGCCTGAATTCGCCAACTTCATCCTTAGCTGACGTACAAAAAACACCAAAGACTATTCCGCAAAACAACACCCAAGCTATAAAAAAATTCGCAGATACCAGTTTAGCACTCTCAAACCATCTATTGTCTACATCCCTGGCTCGATAATCCGGCAAATCTTGCATTCGACGAAAGCTTTTCAACAAGTGAAATCCGTCTATTACATTTCTCGAATAAAATCGTTTACCCAATACCCATCTGGCCACATTTGAAGACCCTATATATACAATATCCTCGTATAGGCAAAATAAATAGAAAAAAAAAGTTTATACTCGGTCGTTCCTTTAAACATACAAAATTTCCTCCCATTTAAACCGTTCTCATCTCGACGAGGAGAAAAACCCTTCTTTGGTAAATGACTCGTAAGTCGAATGACCTAGTATTTTTATTTTTTCAACAACTAGGAAAAAAATTTACCAGAATCAATTCGAGGTTGTAGAATGACTAGTCTGTAGAGAACGCTTGTCATCGAAATCTCCATTGCTGGTTACAGTGGATCCCAACAAACAAGACTCTTTTCCTTGGCTTGGTATTGTCAACCTTGTTGTTTGCCACAATCACCGCAAATATATCGTCGAAGCGGTTACTCTGGCTCCCGCATCGTTCAACCCGTTCATTCTAAATTCTGTTATCATACCATTGTAACCACGTACGTTATACCATGACGTACATTACATACAATGCCTCGTATAAAACATACGTACTCGTACATATTGTGTACTTAACCATACCCTGCGCAATGCTCCTTTCTACATAATTATGTACATTACCCCACCTTACCCATTCCGAGGTATCCTCCAACATTGTATATTAAATTGAAATTAATCCTTTGGTATTTCGAAAGCGAGTTGGGCTTCTTGATTAAATTTTTATTCCTACAACCTCGCCCATATTCCATCCATGCACTGCTCGAAGGGAAACTCGAAGAAAAAAACTGTAGCAAATTTACAACCTCGGTACTCCAACTTGAACGTTATTTCTACCTGAAAGAGTCAACAAAGGTCATCGAATTTGAGCAAACAATCCAGCCAACGTTGTGGAATCGTCGTTCGATATAGAATAGCCCTCTGCAAAAGGACGCTTGTTCGCATACTTCAGACGGACGCGATATAATTTCGCGTAAACTATCAGTTTTTTCGATGACACCGGTATTAAATTATAGATATTGCGCACGAGGCTAGTTATTCCTTCGTTCGCCATATCCTAAACTATTTGCAAACACCGCTCCGAGTAATGGCCTCGTAAATCAGCGACAAAATACTAACTTTAATTGTTGAAATAGTTATCCTCGTGTTGCTGGTTGCGCTTTCATGCGGCCAGCCTGCCCGGCCGACAAAGTATCTACGTACATGCAATACGATGGAATAGTTGCAAAGTCTTTCGTACTAGCTCTGCCTCCGGCCTAAGATATCCGCTCTAAGTAGTTAGGAGCTTCTTTGTCGCATTGATTATCGTTTATAAAATTTTTCTCTTTCTATAGATGCCATAAATTAATTACATGGCTGAAAAAAATCAAATATCAAGGGGTGGCTCTTTATAAAAATGATCCTTTTAGTGTAAAATCAACTTCCTAAAGAGTTTTCTTCCAAAAAATTATTTAGAGTCTCTTTCATTGAAAAAATGAAAAAAAAAATGAAAAAAATTGGAATTTAATTATTTTTTTCAAAATTTTTTAACAAAATGGTCACTACGTAATATAGGTACTTTTACCCAACAAGACAATTTTCGGTTATTTTTCAACTTTGCCCCTGTTTTGGAGGGGACATAAAAAACTCTTTTTTACGTTAAAAAAAAAATAATAGGTAATAATTAAAGCTAAAATTAAAAAAATATTTTTTTGGATCAAAATGGTCTTAACATACCTACATTTTCAAATTTACCTCAATTTTCAGGAACTGCATAAACTTTTTCATTTTTCCAGAAAGTTGAAGTTCCTGAAAACTGAGGTAAAGATGAATAGAAAATCGCCTTACCCAAATGGTTTTTTTTTAATTTAATTTTTTATTTTTTATTATTATTATTTTTTTTTTTAGGTAAAAATATGTACGAATGTCAAGACTATTTTTATCCAAAAAAAAAATTATCGTTCTAGCTGATTTTTAATTTTTTTTTTCAAAAAATGTAAAAAAAATAGGTTTTTCATGTCCTCTTAAAATCAGGGTGTCTAAAGGTCACGAAAGTCATGAAGAAGTCATGAAATTTGAAAAGGGATAAAGAAAGTCATGGAAAGTCATGAATTTTTGATAATATCACCCGGTCAAAATTACAAATTCGCTTAAAAGTGAAATTTATTCAAACTGTTGCATTTTCTCAAAAAAAAAAAAAAAAAAAAAATGCATACTTAACAATAATGTGATTTCTCTGAAGAATAAAATTAATTTTCTTGAAAAAAAAAATTTTTCGAGAGAGATGGAAATTCTATTTTTTTGGTAAAATACTTACCTATTTCTTGGAATGAAAAATAAAATGGAGTGTTTGGCACAAAAAATTTTAAAAATTGTTTTGGAATAAAAAACATTTTCAAGCCACTAGCCTTGGTAGTTGCTGTACAAGGCATTAAAAAAATTCTTTTCTCAATTTTTTTGAATTAAAAATATTTTTTAAACTTTCCTCATTATAAAAAAATCAAAAATCTGAATTTTATCGCTTTGGAATTAAATCGTTTTGAAGTTGAAACACTTTTCGAACTCTAGAGTAGGTATAAAATCTCAATTTTTTGTATTTTTTTTTCAATTTTCTGAAAAATAAAGTACCCGAGCAGCACACTCAACAAATTATCGAAATAAAAAATCGACAGAATATCGAATTCGATAAAGTGTCGCGTTAGTTCCGCATAAATCGTGAAATTATCTTTCGATATATAGATAGATTATCGACGAATTATAGTTAATAAAAATTTCGAGATTATAGTAAGATATTTTATCGATAATCTATCTATAATATCGAAAGATAATTTCACGATTTAGGCGGAACTTTCGCGACACTTTATCGAATTCGATATTCTGTCGATTTTTTATCGATTTTTTATTCCGATTTTTTGTCTTTTACTAGCTTTTTTCTATAATTAAAAATCATTAATTAGCATAATTAATACATTAAACTATGCCTAAACACATTATTCATGTTACGGTAAGAGGATCATTTCAGAAAAAGTCAAAAAAAAATTATAAAAAATCTGCCACCCGTGGGGCTTGAACCATCTACCTCCTGCATGGTAATCCTCTTCCTTAACCACTATGCCATACCTTATCGTTGAGGAATTAGCAATAAAACGCTTATAATAGGCAGTTTAGTACTTCCAGAGGTGTTGGACTTAGAAAAATTTTCACCAATTTGGAAATAATTTCAAATATCGTCACAAAATCGTTGAAAAATCGTTCGACAAATTTCAGATTATTTGTCGATAATGTAGTTTCAAATATCGCCACAAAATCGTTGAAAAATCGAAATCGAGGAATTCCATATTACGTGTCGATAATATAGTTTCAAATATCGTCATAAAATCGTTGAAAAATCGAATTCGAGAAATTTCAGATTACGTGTCGATAATAAAGTTTTAAATATCTTCACAAAATCGTTAAAAAATCGAATTCGAGAAATTTCAGATTATTTGTCGATAATATAGTTTCAAATATCGTCACAAAATCGTTAAAAAATCGAAATCGAGAAATTTTATATTACGTGTCGATAATATAGTTTCAAATATCTTCACGCAATCGTTAGAAAATCGAATTCGAGAAATTGCATATTATGTGTCGATAATATAGTTTCAAATATCTTTACAAAATCGGTAAAAAATCGAATTCGATAAATTTAATATAATCTGTCGATAATATAGTTTCAAATGTCGTCAAAAAATCGGTAAAATATCGAAGTCGAGAAATTTCATATAATCTGTCGATAATATAGTTTTAAATATCTTTACAAAATCGTTAAAAAATCGAATTCGATAAATTTAATATTCTTTGTCGATAATGTAGTTTCAAATATCTGCACAAAATCGGTGGAAAATCGGAATCGATAAATTTAATATTCATTGTCGATAGTATCGTTGACGAATATCGTCATAAAATCTTAATAATATCGAATTCGATAGTTTTTAGATTTTTTGCCTATGAAGTTGTACCGATAAATCTTTATAATATCGTGAGAACATCTATAGATTTTCAAACGATTTTTTATCGATACGTTACATCTTCCGATATTATCGATGTAGTGTGCCGCTCGGGTATTTTAATTTTATTTTTTTTTGGAGGAGGGTCTCTGTTTTTTGGAGAAAAAATTAATTCTCATTTTTTGGCATTAAAAAAAATTAAAAACGAATTTTTTGGTTCAAAATTTTTTAAAAATTGTTTTGTATTAAAAAAATTACTCAATTTTTTTTGAAAAAAAAAACCAGAGAAATCTCGAATCTTCTGGAGTAAAAATTTTTTCGAAGTAAGAAATTTCAAGATTTTTTAAAATGAAAAATATCCATTTTTTTTTTTTGAAAAAAAATGTTATAAAATTTTTTTATGTGAAGATATTTTTTTGTGAAAAATTTCTTACTTTTTTCTTTGTGAAGAAAAAATTTCGTTTCATTTACGAAAAAAAAACTGGGCTTTTTTTCGAACAATAATTTAAAAAATTCTTCTGAAATAAAAAAATCTCAATTTTTTTTTAATTTGATACCAAGTAAAATAAATATGTAAATAAATTTTTTTTCAAAGTTTGTGAGGGAAAAAACATAGAAAAAACCTTTTTCTGTTGGAAAAGTTGTTAAAAAATATTTTGGAGAATTTTTTGTATGAAAATTTTTTGTTTCATTTCCAGGAAAAAAATTATTCTCGCACTACAACATGAAAACAATTTCAAGCATCCATCTTTTAGGGAAGAAATCGAATTACACCCTTGAAAATTCTAAGTGAGGGACAAAGATGAAAAATCACCGAAAATGGTCTTGTTGGGTAAAAGTACCTATGTAAAGACTATTTTGTTGAAGAATTAAAAAAAATTCAATTCCAATTTTTTTTCTCCTTTTTTCAATAAAAGAGCCTTTGCGACACCACTTGAAATAATTTTTTGCGAGAAAAATTTTTAGGGAGTTGATTTTACACCAAAAAAATCATTTTTAGAATGCCAACCCTCGAAATTTTGAAAAAAATGAAATTATGAATCACTCTAATGCACGTGTACTTACGAGTATAATCGGTCGATCCGCATCCATGACATATTTCAAAGCACATATTATATTTTTTCACATGTAACTAGCAGTAAAAAAAAATACCTACAAATCGTTGGCAGGCCAAGCACTATAAAAAAAAACCTACGAGTAGCTCGCTTGATTTGTTTACACGCGTCATTTCAAATCCCCTGCCTCCCCTTTTCACCGCATTTCCAACAAAAAAAAGGCATACACATTCGAAAGTTTTCATACAATTTCCAACAACTTTTCTTAAATTGCCCACAGTTGAATGCTCGTCTCCTCGATAGTAATTTTTACCACTTTCCAGAGGGTTGAGAAGGCAGGTGCCAGGTCATGTGTTTTTTTCCCCCTCAAAGAGAACCCCTTATACTTTCGCGTTATATTCTCAAAGACCAGATTAGATGAACTTCACGTCCAACTTTTTTTTGGCAAATGAAAAAAATTCCCTCAAATATTTTCGGCCCTTTTTTCAATACGTTGCAATTTCTTTGTCAAGTCATTAGTATTATCTCGGAGGTATCGTAAAAAAGGCTCTGGAATCGAGTCTGACGACCTTGGAAGAAATTTTATGTCTAATTCGTGCCATTTTATTTCGAAAAGTTCGTTTGCTTTTACAATACCTACAATTCGCACGATCCACGATGCGATGGTATTAAGATTATGCTATTTTATGTGTTTGGTAAATTTTAAAGTTTTGAAAAAAATCCCACAGGGCAAATCTAGCAGCGATATACTTACTCTTGGAAGTTTTTTAATTTTACTCTCATTATTGTTTGCGAAATCGACGTAAAATACTTCATCGGGGTTTTCAATTCGGTGCTTGAAACGTTTTTCTGTAGCTTTAGGACGAAAGAGTACCTACAAGAAACTTCTTTTTTTTTACAACAACGTAAGATTGGAAAAACAGTCGAATAAATTATATTGAAAAATCCCAAAAATTATTCGAAACATTGTAAACTTTTTCAACGTTAAGAAAGTCGTTGAAGTATGGTGGAAATTGCCCAAAAAAATATTGAAAATCGTTTTAAAAAAATTCTGAAGTGAAAAAGAATAGTTTTTAAAGTTGCAAAAAATTGCTTACTGGAAAACTCACAAAAAAAAAACTGATTTAACTAAAATCAAGAAATTATCTCAAAAAAATAGTTAAAACTTTTTAAAATGAAAATTTCTAAGAAATCCACTTGGAAATAGTTTCAAAATCGTTTTAAAAATTTATTTAAAAAAAATCAAAACTAAATTTTAAAAAAAATTGAAAATTCATTTTTTATTGAATTGATTTTTTAAACATTTCAAATTTTTGAAGAAAATTCTCAAATAATGTATGAAAATCTACAGGGTGAATAAACAACCCATATGAAATAAAAAAATGTTGCATTGAAGTGGTGCCTATCTCAAAAATTGAAGCGACACGGGAAAACGAAACACAAAGAAATTTTTTTTGATTTATTTGAAAATTTTGATTTTAATTTTTATACTTGAATGGGAAGAAAATTTTATTTTTATTTTTTTAGACAAGATCGATGGTCGGGAACCATTTAACGTTAACTCCATTTTTTTAAATTTTACAGGAGAGCAAAATAAAGTTTTCACCCCTCAATAACTGATAAGCATTTATTGTTGAGTTCATAATAATATGGATTACTTTTCCAATGCCACTATATGCGAAATTTCGTTTTGAATCGAATGGTAACATTGGTTTTTATGAAATCTCAAAGGAAACCAGTGTTATCATTAAAAATAGAAAAAAAGTCCCATTCAATTTTTTTTGTTTTTTTCAATTTTACGCCAGTTTGCTTTGAGATTTTTTGAAAACTGATGATACCATTCGATTCAGCGCAAAATTTCCTATAGAATGACATTAAAAAGTCGTTTTTTGAAAACCATGGAGTTAACGTTAAATGGTTCCCGACCATCGAGATACTCGTATTTTTAGCTATTTTTCTGTTATGTATTTTCGATTCACCGTATTCAAGGCATTCTACCATTATCTCGCCGGTCTGTAAATCTTTCTTGACCTCTTCATAACATACTCGCTCTTACAAGTAAAAAACCTCGGCAAAATTCTCTGGATCGTTTCCCGAATCGATTCCTTTGCTATCAAAATCCGTGCTTCGATTGCGGCTGCGATTATGAAGAATGAGAAAGAAAAATATTAGCATATTTCATCTTCTGCGGTTTAAAGATAAAACGCTCGAGGTAACTAATCTAACACAAAGTATAATCGAGCGACGACGATGTCGGCAACCGCGTCGAGTAAAAAAAACGAGAAAAAAAAGAAAGAAGAATGAATTATTATGGATATCCTTAGTAAACATATCACGTTCGTTATTCCGTCATTTCTTCTTCGAAGTATAAAAAAAAAATATCGCGAAAAAAAACGTGCTAAAAAAAAGAAACTTTATATAAGAATGAATTAAAGTAAGCTTAACACCGTGAATATCGCATTCGCTTGCTCGGGCGTCGTAATTCGTTAACAAACGCCGAATTATCGCCTTTATCATCTTTACCCAGCCACTCCTTGCTTCATATACCTTTGTAACGTTTTTCCTTGTTTCGGCGAAACCAATCCTTTGCGAGGAAAAAAACTGGTTAGCCGGTGCCTTTCGTCAATTTAAATCCTTACACGAGTTGAATTCGCGACGAAGACGAGGAAAAAGTTTCGAATGAAATTTAAAAACCTCATCAACTTTTTTGCAAACGTTTCGAGAAACAATTCCGGCCCCGGATTATTAAATTCCCCCTCGCCCCGAACCCCCTTCTCTGGCGTGTTTGAACATAGAGAAAACGCAAGAAAGTTGTTTTTCTCGCAATAGAATAAAAAACAAGAGAATAGAATCCGTATTACTCTCGCGCTCCTCTGTTCGTTTTCTCCACTCCCTTGCATCGTCGTTCTTATCAGAGCAGAAAGTAGAGCAGAAAAAAAGATCTAGAACGACGAAACTCGGTTAATTATAAAGCTTTTTACCTTTAGCTTTTAATTACTTCGAATTTCACTTTTAATTACAAAAAGTAAATGGCGCAAAAAATTGAAGTTTTCCATGTCAGCGTTTTGCCATTTCTTAAAAAGGTATTTACCAATTTGCCTCTTTTTCTCTGGCGAACTCTTCGTTGCAGAAAAAAAATATCTCCGAGGGAGTGTCGCTCGATTATAAAGTTTCTGGGGGATTTTCCAAACCATCTATCGAGTTGTACATTTTCGTTCCGTTTCGGGCCAAGTACAAATTTGGGCGAGTAATTAAATTTTTTATATCAAGGTTTTGTGCAAATTGAAATGTGAAAAGAAGAGCAATATGATCTGCAATAATAACGTTTATTTTCGAGCCAAAAAAATTGGTGATTGAACAGAAAACCTGTTACCGAATCTGGAATCTTCATTACTTCGAAGGCTGACGCTCTCATGGCATTATGGAAATTCGTAGCTGACTCTTCGTCGTCCCTATCGAAGGGGCATGTATTACCTATACTCACACAGGACTTGTGAGGTTATAAATAATAACATTCCAAAGGGCGAACGATTCACACGTAATAAGGTGTCACAAAACGAGGTCTTTTATCTTCGCTGTCGATAAGAAACTTCTTAAATTTATGGTTAACCTGGCTTCGAATATCGAACGTGTGCGTCGCTCTGACCGGAAAGCTTGGTTCTTTTCGAAAATCGATCGGCTGAGGAGGCGATTCCGGGCACTCGGAGAGGCCGCAATAAGCTGTGAACTCCTTACGCAGATTACTCACGCTGTTATGCTTAACCGGATGCTTAGGTTGTTTCTTCCAATTGATGACTTGCTTGACACCCAGCGAAACCATCGAAGCTCTTCTGGCCGACCTCTTCTTTCTCTTTTTCTTCTTACCGACGACCTCGTACTCGTCGCCGAACAACTCCTGTTGTTCTTGTAACTCTCGTTCGCGAGCCAGCCGTTCTTCTTCCAGACGCTCCAGCTCGTCTTCGATTTCCTTGACTCGTTTCTCGAACCTGGTCTTTTGGGTCTGCTTGCGTTGTATGAATTGCTGGATCTTGGCCCGACGTCTGACATCCAAGTCGCAGATACAAGGATGGATGTGCTTTTTCGCCTCTTCACTGGCTTCCGCCTCTTCGCCAGAGTTCTCGGCGTCGCCTTCGTCGTCCTCCATGTCACCAGCGTCGCTGTTCTCTTCGTCTTCTTCGTCGTATTGTCGTTTCATCTTGGTCGGTTTCTCCTTCGACGTGGTGTTCGCCTTTCCTGTACCGCTAGCGGCGCCATCTACGCGACGTCGCTTCGTCGGTCGATCGCCGCCGTCTTTTTGCTCCTCAGGGGAGGCGCGTTTCGGGGCCGGGAGCTGTTTGCTCGGCGAGTCGTCCACGGAGGCGGCTGTCGGTGTCATACTGATTCAGTTTAATTTACGTTTTTTTCCGAGCGTGTGTACCGATGACAGATTCAATACGTGTAATGGCGCGAGAGATGAAGGGAAGAGCCAAAGAGGCTGATGTTTTGCGTGGCAATTTTTTTCACTTTTTATTGAGAGAATGTGAATTTGATGGAAAAACTAAGGTGAACAATTTTTCATAATAGTCAGATTGTATTGAACTGAGTTCGCATCTCATGCTTCCAATGAATTAATAGACCCCAATCTCATCGAAATAAATTCGATACATCAACAAATCACTCAATAGAGGCTCTGTAATTCATGCCAGTGAGTTATAGTTATTCGTACTTAAAATTCAATTTTTGGGCCCGAGAATTAGATAAAATCTTAAATTATTAGATATCAATCAGTGCCAGTTATCTAAAAAAAAGTCTTGAATTTACTTCCCAGTTTCAGTACGTACGAGATCTATAAAAATATCTAAAAATCAATTTCTTCTGATAAATAGTCTTTTTATAATTTTGAAAATGCAAAACAAAAGTGGAAAGAAAGTCAGTAATTCTATCAATGTAACTGAGCCTTTATCGTAGATTGTGCTAGTTCCAGAGATGGCAACATTGGATTACTCCTGGGAAGAAGCTTGATATTTTTTTAGAAAGTGATCAGTTACAAAATTTTCATTGTTTAATAAGAGAATGTTTTTTTTTTTTTTTTTTTTTTTTGGATAAAAAAAAGGGTGGAAAAAGGGAAACTTTGGTAGGTATTTCAAAAAATCAACATGGTTTCACTCTCAAAAAAAAAATAAAATTGAGACATAAACTAAGTTAGGTATTGCTTCAAAAAAGTGAAACTTTTTTTTTACTTTGCAAAATTGAAAAAATTACTTACCTCATTAAAAATAAATTATTCTAAAAAACAATTTACTTACTGTCATAAAAAATTAAAAATTAAACGATTTTTTTTCAGAAAAAATTTGAGAAATAAAAAATTGACATGAGGTACATAAGTATTTTTTATTTCCAATAAAAATTCAGAATGTTTCTTCTTGGAAAATATTTTTCCTCCAAAAATCCTCCAAAAATTACATACCTATCTACTCAAAATACCGATAATTTTTTTTCATCAAAAATTTTAAAAATTGTTAAATTAACCCCAAAAATTGAGGAAAATTAAGTATATTCAAAAAAGTTCAAAGACTTTTCCTGCAAAAATTCGAGAAACATATTTTCTTCCCCAAAAACTTGAAACATTTTTTTTTTTCAAAAAAATTGAGGTTTGTTGTTCGTACATAATAAGTATTATTTTCAATTTTGATGAAAATTCAATTTCCACCAAAAAATTGAGAGCCCTTCTTTTTAAAAATTTGAGAAAAATTTTGTCTTGGAAGGAATTGAGTAGAACATTTTTTTTTCGGAAAAATTGAGATAGTTACATAAGTATTTCTTAATTCTAATCAAAATTCCAAAGTTTCTTCTCCGAAAAATTTTCCTTCAAAAATTACATACTGACTTCTCTAAGTATTCAAATGAGAATTTTTTTCTCCAAAAACTTGAAATTTACTTCTAAAAAATTGAGAAAAATTTTTTTTCTAAAAGAATTGAAAAAAAATTCTAAAAAAATCGAAGATTTCTTTTGTGTATTGTGAAAAATAAATTTGTCGGTGAATATGGCTGTGCCTTTGTGTCATCATGAAAAAATTTTATTCTAAAAAAATTCAAATATTTTTTCTTGCAAAAAATTGAGAAACCTAAGTATAAAAATTCAAAACATTAAAAAAAAAAGTAATAATAAATAAATTGAGGTAGGTCTATGCAAATTTATTATGTATTATTAAGTATTTTTCAATTTCGATGAAATTTCAATTTTTGCCCAAAAAAATCGAGAGCCTTTGTTTTTAAAAATTTGAAAAATATTTTTACTTTGAATAGTTGAGGTTTTTCTCAAAAAAAAAAAAAAAAATGAACGATTTTGATGCTCCAAAACATTGATGAAAGAATTATCTCGAATTTGGGTATTCCAAAAAAAAAAAAAAAAAAATGAAAAAGACTTTATATTTAAAAAATTGAGATTTTTTTTTCTATTCTAATCATATGAAAAATTTTTAAAAAATGTCAAAAATATTGAGACAAAAAGTTGTGATTTTTTTCTGCAAACATTTGAGAATCATGGTTTTAAACTACGTCTATTGGAATTGAAAAATAGTTTTAAAATTCCAACTACAATTTTTTTATGGTAAATTTTTGAAATTATGCCGAATTATTTTTTTTTCTTCAAATTTTCAAGTTTTTGTCTAATTTTTAGATCAATAAGTATTTGTTTTATCCGAGAATTTTTTTAAATGAGTCGCTTTCATTTTCACTTGAATTTTTTTACGTTTTAATTTTTTGTAAAAAATTGCTTCTTATTGTTAGGTAAGTTACTTATCAAAAAAAACAATGAAAAATCAGTTTAATTTTTTTCAATTATTACATAGGTACCTAATGCAAGAAAAAATTCAATAAAGATTCATCAAAACAGTCCCCCATTTCCCCCAAAATCAGTCATTATTTGCAATTTTTTGACGGTACCTACTACCTAGTATCTACTACCTAGTACCTACTACCTAGCTACTAACCCAGTAATAATTATTTGAAACTTTTGATTGATTTAATCGTTATTTCAATTAAAATCTGAGTAAAATCATATCCTTACTCCGATCGTTAGGTACTCTACTCTTTTTAAGTTAAAAAAAAATCAAAAAATCTGCTAATCGACTTATTGGCATAATATAATTATAAGAACGATGAAAATCCAAAATATACTTAAGTTGTGAGTTGTCTAAAAAATACTTGAATTAGATATTCTGTTGGTACTGGAGAAAGTACCTGTTATCATACTGTAAATAGCATAAATAGATTACACTTCTTCTCTATCTCTCAAGACAAAAATTAATAAAAATGTTCTTTTGTTTGTTTCAGGTACGTGTATACGTTTGTGCTGTGTCTGTGACCTGTGTATTTCCGCGAACAAAGTAGACAACATACGCTCACACGTCGTAGCGATGAGAATTCCGTCGATGGTATTTTTCCTGAAAATAATTGTCTTATAGTCTTCCATTTTTAATTTTTTTTTTTATATCAATCCAAGTACAAATTAATCTTAGTAAAACGACTAGAAACAAGACTGAACCTCCGAAAAGAAGAAGTAAACAATGCGTATCACTAAAAAATATAATACATCACCAAAGAAATGAATCACCGAATCAACCCGACCACTTCCATCGAATTTAGCAGCATCATCGGAGGAGGAGCGAATCACCACGATGAGCTATCGAAATTACAATAGCTTGGATAGATTTCGATCGGACCGAAACGACGATGGCGAATTCGACGACTTCGGGTTCGACAGACGTCGATACGGGTCCGGACGTTACATAAGGAACGATCTAGATGGCTCGGCTACGCTGGCTATGAAAAGAGATAACCCGGATTTGGTTCAATTTGGCAACAATGCGGTACCAAATTGCGGCAAATTTCAAAATTGCCCTCCGACATACGCGCCGAGTAATCAACGTACGTTGTAATTGGTTTTGTTGCGCTTGAGCATTATAATTAGGGGAGCGAGGCGTGGGAGGAAACGTTTTATTTGTAGTGTGATCGAAAGGGTTATAGAGTTTTTTAAACACTATGAGGTTTGTATACGCGATGTCATTAATCAGATTGCGGCTCCGATGAGATTTTTTTGCCCGGGTTAGGATCGCAGGATTATAATAAAAGTACCGAGCGTTTTTTTTTTTTTTTTACGACATTGGCTTTTTATCGGCCCGGCAAATTAATTATGTTTTAATTGTCTTTCCCCCGGTATTCCGGTCGGTCGTCGTGTCTGCGAACAAAAGCAATGTAGGGAAGCGTTACGACCTGCATAAAAGCGCCAATGTCACGTGTGTTGAGCCAAACGAGGCAAAAAAATTATTCTACGGATATTGTTAATGTATGTGGATTAAACGAAGGGCGAGGGAGGAGAGAATAAGTGGAGTGCTAAATGGCCATAATTTGTCAAATGCGTGTTATCATCGTGGATGTGAAATATCAACTCTCGAAATGATGCTGAAAAAAGACCATTGAAGTGAACCTTGGTTGGTGAGAAAACTATTTCGTTGAAAAATAAATTTATTCGTGAGAACGGAGCTTTTCTTTAGGGAAGAGGAACGAGGAATAATTTTCTTGAATTTTACAAAATAATATTTTCGTAGTTTGGAAAAATTGACTCTTGAAAATCATTTTGGAAACAAGATTCTCGAATGTCTTTTGTAAGTGATTCAAAGAGATGAAATCATACTCTTGGATCGTTTTGATACAATATTTTTTGAAAGTCTTCTTACAGAGGATTCGTCGGATGTTCGAGAATGAATCGTGCAATGTGATAATTTTCAATTTATTTTGATTCTGTAAAAATTGATTTTATACGAATTTTAGCGTTTGTTCGTGAATTGTTCAAATGAACGACCCTTCGCGATCGTTCCCGAATGATTCTTAAAATTTTTTAATTTTACCGATACTATTTTGAACCTGTTTTTCTTTTTTTTTGTTATATTATTTTTCGAATTTCGTTCACGAATGACTCGTTCAATTCAATGACTCCTTCGAATCATTCGCGAACGACTGACCTCAATTTGATCATTCTCAACTGAGACTTTGGAATTTTTTATTTTTTTTTCAGAATTGACAATTGAAATTTTTTTGTTTACGAATGACTCGTTCGAATCAATGGCTCTTTTGAATCGTTCGCAAACGACTGACCTCAATTTGATCGTTCTCGACTGAGACTTGAGATTTTTTTAGAATTGAAATTTTTTCATTCACGAATGATTTATTCAAATCAATGACTCTTTCAAATCGTTCGCGAACGACTAATCTAAATGATCATTCTCAGCTGGAGTTCGAGAATTTCTTCATTCAAATTCGAGATTTTCCCGTTCGCGAATGATTTGTTCGAATCATTGACTCGCTCGAATCGTTCGTGAACGACTGATCTGAATTAGGTGGCACATTTTAAGCTGAGGTTCGAAAATTTAACATTTTTGATTCAGGATCTCAATTAGTTCATTAATGACTTGTTCAAATCAATGATTTTTATGATTCGTTCGTGAATGAATTGTTTAAAAAAATAATTTTGAAGGAATGTCAACGAAATGCATATTACCAAAAAATACTTTCAAGATTGAATTTTTTTTTGTCTAAAATCATCCTTGTACTTCATGTACTTGTATTTTGAAGTTTGATCTAATTTATCTATTCTCGTCGGCGTCGCAAAAAATGATAACACGACAACGCAACTGACAAACTTATTTTTTTTTATTTTTTTTTTTTTTTGAAAAACGATGAAACAGTGGTGTTTATCTAGGCAATATACTAGAGTTACGATTGCAAAAAAAAAAAAAGAAAAAAAAGGATACAACACTAGGAAAACTGCTCTTTGCAAAGAAGAGCGAAGAGGGACAAATTTGACGTTGGTACGAGTACATAATGAAGTGACATGTCTGCGAGAACCGTTCGAGCTTATCATGCATTTGTTTATAGCGTGTAACGCGTCCGTGAGGAATTGTTCATTATTTTTATCCCTTCATCGCATTCTTTCGTTTTTTTTTCTATACTGGTATCCAGAAACCAAAGAGATGATCGGCTCGTACGGCATATACTGCCGAAGATCCAACGGCGGAGGAGGTGTAGGTTGTCCTCCCAGTATGGCGAACTGCGAAGACGACGGAGGCTTTTCTCAAGATGATAATAAACCTAACAGCGGATACTATTCGGAACGTATGGTGGTCGTGAATAGCGCCCGGAACGGGACGACCACCAATACGATAGTAGAGCCGGATACGAGCGGCAAAGCCAATGATAAATTTCAATGGTGTTGCTTTAACGGTACAACCGGTACGGAGAAAATACCATCGGAACGGAATTCTCATTGGTACAAATCATCGGTGTTGCTTTTACTATTAGCTGTCGTATTAGCGGTGGTGGTGCTGGTGTCCGGATTATTGCTTTATTTTAAGTTTACCAATAATTGTAAGTATCGTATACGAATTTTAGTTTTTTTTTTTTTTTTGATGATCTACCCTCTTGAGGGAGTAGATGTTTGAGGTGTAAGGGTTCGAATGCACGTTGAAGAGTGTAGATTTTTTTTTGCCTCAGGTCACATTTTTTTCTTGTAAATTTCAAGCCAGCTTGTAAATTTCCAATTTTCCACTCGTTCTGAAGAATTTTAAAAATACTGGAAGAATATTGTAAAATATTTCAGAGATTTTGAAATGACTGAAACATGTTTTGAATCAATTTGGGTCACTTTTTTATTTTAAATTGAAGAAATTGCTTTGGTCAATTTTTTCCAAAATAAAATTTATCAAGGAAAAAATACAAAAATATAAAAAGTTTCGCGAAGATGTACATTAATATTTTATTATAAAGATCAAATTTTAAGCGTAACAAAAAATTACAGAATACGAATAAATTGGGCGACGTTTCGAATTTCATCGAAATTCATTATCAAGTCCGATACGAAGAAAACAACGAAATGTTGAAAAATACTATAAAATACAAAAATACAAATTTAAGAAAAATCAAAATATTTTATTTTTCTTAAATTTGTATTTTTGTATTTTATAGTATTTTTCAACATTTCGTTGTTTTCTTCGTATCGGACTTGATAATGAATTTCGATGAAATTCGAAACGTCGCCCAATTTATTCGTATTCTGTAATTTTTTGTTTCGCTTAAAATTTGATCTTTGTAATAAAATATTAAAATTTATCAAATTCAAACTTTTTTAAAATTTTTGAATTTTTGATTTCTTTTCTTTTTTTTTTTTTTTTGATATTTTGAGAATTCTTTTTGCATGCAAAATAATATTTCTGGAAGTATTTTTTTCAAAGTAAAATTTTTGTAGAAATTTTTAGAAATTTCATCATTTTTCTCAAAAATGTTTTTTATAAGAATTTTTTTCTTTAGGTAGAATAATCTTATTGATTTTTTTTTTTTTTTGAAAGAGAAAAATGATAAAATTTCTAAAAATTTCTACAAAAATTTTACTTTGAAAAAAATACTTCCAGAAAAATTATTTTGCAAAAAAAATTCTCAAAATATAAAAAAAAAAATAAGAAATTTGGAAATTTGAAAAAAGTTTGAAGTTGATAAATTTCATTTTGGAAAAAAATCACTAGGTAGTGAATAAAAATTCTTGGGAATATTTTAATGAAAAAAGTTTGATCTGAAACAATTGGTCATTTTAAACAAAATTTCGCTGTTACGTTTTCAAATTCGAAAAAAAGTCTTTTTCAAACCACACTAGGGGCTCAGAAAATTCACAAAAAAAATTCAGTTTTTATTGTAGCGTGGATTTTAAAAATTTGGTGAAATTTCAAAATCTGGTAATTTTTTAATTTCAACAAATTTTTGAAATTGGATCAATCTTCGAAATTTATTGAATTTTCGACATTTGATAGAATTGTTATTTTTAACTTTTAATACATTTCTGAAACTGGATCAATTTTCGCAATGTTTAAATAATTTTTACAATCTGAAAATTTTGAAATTTAAAAAACTTTATGGTCTTCAAAATTCGATAGTACTCAAAATTTAGTTACCTATTTAAATTTTCATAGGTAGCAGAGTAAATTATTTTATGTTTTTCAATTTTTATGAAAAATTATACAATTTTTTTGTAATGTGGAAGGTCAGGTTGGTTGAGTAGAATTTTAAAATTAAAAAAAAATTCGATGTTAAATTTTCAACATTTTGATTAAAATTCAAAATTTTTGGAATTTATGAAATCTTCAAATTTTTGTGAATTTTATAAAATCTTTATGATTTGGAAAAAACTCCAAATTGGGAAATTTTCAAATTTGGTAATTTGATTTTTTCAAATGAACTGTAAGTACTCCTATTCGAGTGTACGTACCAACTAGGTGGCTCTTATTTTGGACTTTTGATTATTTTTGTCTCATGTATCAAAGTTATTTTTCATGAGAAAATTATTCCTTATTTTTAATTTTTCCCAAAAATTTTAATTGTACCACCCGAGCGGGACACTCGATCGATAATATCGGAAAATGTAACGTATCGATAAAAAATCGTTTGAAAATCTATAGATGTTCTCACGATATTATAAAGATTTATCGGTACAACTTCATAGGCAAAAATCTAAAAACTATCGAATTCGACATTATTAAGATTTTATGACGATATTCGTCAACGATACTATCGACAAAGAATATTAAATTTATCGATTCCGATTTTCCACCGATTTTGTGCTGATATTTGAAACTACATTATCGACAAATAATATTAAGTTTATCGAATTAGATTTTTTAACGATTTTGTAAAGATATTTAAAACCATATTATCGACAGATTATATGAAATTTCTCGACTTCGATATTTTACCGATTTTTTGACGACATTTGAAACTATATTATCGACAGATTATATTAAATTTATCGAATCTGATTTTTTACCGATTTTGTGACGATATTTGAAACTATATTATCGACACATAATATGCAATTATCGACACATAATATGCAATTTCTCGAATTCGATTTTCTAACGATTGCGTGAAGATATTTGAAACTATATTATCGACACGTAATATGAAATTTCTCGATTTCGATTTTTTAACGATTTTGTGACGATATTTGAAACTATATTATCGACAAATAATCTGAAATTTCTCGAATTCGATTTTTCAACGATTTTATGACGATATATGAAACTATATTATCGACACGTAATATGAAATTCCTCGAATTCGATTTTTCAACGATTTTGTGGCGATATTTGAAACTACATTATCGACAAATAATCTGAAATTTGTCGAACGATTTTTCAACGATTTTGTGACGATATTTGAAATTATTTCCAAATTGCCCGGGAAAAAATCTGTTGGATCTAACCATATATGAAGTGGTTAGATCTAACCATATATGAATTTTATACCTATCAAATTTGATCTAATCATATTTAATTTGATCAAATCATATATAATTTGATCAAACTATACACAATTTGATCCAATGATGTATGATGAGATAAAATTAAATATGATTGGATCATATTTGATAGGTACATTTCCCATTTATTATGGTTAGATCTGACCATACCCATCCCAAATTTCTCTCAACGGTCACCCATCCAAGTAGTAACCAAACCCGAAGCTGCTTAACTTTTCCAATCAGATCAATGATGGTGCACTCAACTTGGTACGAACCATTTCATATATAATAAGACAGTTTAATTGTATTTATGTGACACACAATCAAAGATAACAATTACTCAAGGTTGTATAACTAAAAGTATCAGGAAAAATTCCTGTGAGTAGATAATTTCAACTTAAATTCAGAAAGGATTTTTGTCGTGATACCTTCAGGACCCCATGGGGGCACTGCGCCCCAAAATTTTTGACCAAATCAAAAAAAAAATGTAAAAAAGCATGTAGCATGTCGTTTGTTACATTTTTAATAGTGCCTACTCCGAATTTTGCCTTACTTTTTTGATGGAACCCTATTCTGGCACTGCTCGTAGCCCCTAAAATTTTGAAATGAATCTGGGTTGACTCATTTTGATTTCACAGATATAACTTGATCCAATAATATCAAATTATATATGAGAGAATCTAATTTGATCCAATTTGATCCATTCGGATCTAACCATTTCTATATAACTGGATTTTCACTGATATGACTTGATCTAATTATATCAAAGTAGATATGAGGAGATCTGGTTGATATGATTTGATCTATTTTGATACAACCATTTTGGATAAAACTGGAGTTTTACAGATTCAACTTGATCCAATAATATCAAATTATATATGAGAGAATCTAATTTGATCCAATTTGATCCATTCAGATATAAGCATTTCTATATAACTGGATTTTCACTGATATGACTTGATCTAGTTGATATGTTTTGATCTATTTTGATATAATCATTTTAGATATCAGTGGATTTTCTCTGATATAACTAGATCCAATTTGACTAAATTTTATCCAATCAGATCAACATTTGGATCAAACTTGATCAAATCTGATCAGATTTTATCCAAATAGATATGACTTGATCCATGAGATTTTTTCCCGGGTGGTGAACATTTTTCTAAGTTCAACACGTCTGGAAGTACTAAACTGCCTATTATAAGCGTTTTATTGCTAATTCCTCGACGATAAGGTATGGCATAGTGGTTAAGGAAGAGGATTACCATGCAGGAGGTAGATGGTTCAAGCCCCACGGGTGGCAGGTTTTTTATAATTTTTTTTGACTTTTTCTGAAATGATCCTCTTACCGTAACATGAATAATGTGTTTAGGCATAGTTTAATGTATTAATTATGCTAATTAATGATTTTTAATTATAGAAAAAAGCTAGTAAAAGACGAAAAATCGGAATAAAAAATCTATAAAAAATCGACAGAATATCGAATTCGATAAAGTGTCGCAAAAGTTCCGCCTAAATCGTGAAATTATCTTTCGATATTATAGATATATTATCGATAAAATATCTTACTATAATCTCGAAATTTTTGCTAACTATAATTCGTCGATAATCTATCTATGTATCGAAAAATAATTTCACGATTTATGCGGAACTAACGCGACACTTTATCGAATTCGATATTCTGTCGATTTTTTATTTCGATAATTTGTCGATTGTGCTGCTCGGGCATATCTCCCCAGAAATAAAAAATTTACTCATTTCCAAATTATGCCTTTGTTTGGCTGAACCCCATAAAAATTGTACCGTTTCATGAAAATTGATTTCCAATTTTATTATTTTCTCTATTTCAATATCAAGTGGTACTTTTGGGCTTTTCTCAATTTTTTTGGGAAAAATTATCAAATTTTTTCGACCATATTTTATTGACCTTTTAAATTTTGTAGACCTACGAAAAGTAAACAAATTTCCAACCTTTTGGACTTTTTTAGTTCTAACCTATCAAAGTTGTTTCTTTTCATGAGAAATAACTCACACTTTTTTTTTATTTTGTCCTCTCACTGAATCCTAACCTAATTGAGATTTACCTACAATTCCACAATTTCAAAAAAGAAAAAGAAAATTTTTTCAAGTTTTTGCATTTAAAAAAAAAAAGTCAACTCGCCGAAGTTGTTCCTTTTCATAAGAAATGCTTCCCCATTTTGAACTTTTTCCACAACCTAATTTTATGTGATACTACAGGGCGTCCCTAATTTTTCAAAAACTAAAAAAATGGTCAAAATTTTTCAATTCGAAATTTAGAATTTTTTTATTGGAAAATTATTATTTCTCATGTAAGAGAACAATTTCGATAGGTTATAACTTATAACCAAAGAAGTGTAAGAATTTGAAAAATATAGTTTTTGTTCATTTTTATAAGAAAATATGGGTGACAAGGGTTCACTTAAAATTCAATTAGGGGAAAAATAATCAAATTTGGGAATTATTTTCCCTCAAAAAGAAACAACTTTGGGGGTGAGACCGAAAAAAAATCGAAATTCCAAAATAGGGTCAGTGGTCACCTCAGTATATATGTACCTAGTATCATGCGAGTCATTCGCTTTCGCGAAATAATTCTCTTTTCAAAAAAAAAAAAACAACGCAGCCCGCTGGAGGGCACATTAGCTCGGTAAATCCGCCAAATTATTCGAATCGAGCTGGCAATACGGTCGCGCGTAAAATCAGCCAAGTCGACGCGGCCGACGCGATGCTACGCCGCGTAAAACAGCATCGCAGAGGCGATTTAAATGGCGCGAGAGAGAAACAGACAGGGCTGCGTTGGTAATTATTCAAACCGTCGTATACTTTAACGAATAATAAATCACCTCATTTGGCGAATATATTAAACTATACGGTAGACATTCATATTTCTGGTAACGGCCTCCTAATGGAATGCGAATTACTTTCTGGATCATTTAAATTTCACACCGAGCCATACCGTCTGTGATGGCGCAGAAAAGCGCAGGGGGCCATATGGTACCCCGTTGGTACATTATATAAAGGAAGCCGCGAATTATGGAGGCTGCCACGAGAAAGACAGAGAGATAATAATTTTATAATTGTATAACCTCTCCTCGGTTTCTCGCCGGGTACTCACTAACTTAACTTCTATCCTCCTCCAGAGATGGTTTGGTGGTGCATTTTACTATAATATAGAAACCCATCCACTTCGTCTCGTCTGTTGACCTTGAAAGTTCAAAATACTAGGGTACATCGTAACGTAAAGTCTACCGAGATAGTATATATAAATAGCGTTACTCGCGTATGATTTTATACAATATAAAAGGCGTTTATTACATCGTCTTTCGTAAATTAATTACGAACGAGGCAGCAGAGCTGTCTGAGTGGAAGATATTCGGCGAAAGGATTTATTGCCGGTGGATGTATTTAGATGAGATAATGTATTAGGGTGGAAATTTTCGCGCGTAATGCGTACATTTTTATTTCGATGTACATTTTAAGCGAAAGAAATGGGTTTTTTATTAGCCACCGTGAATACGTGGAGGTAAACAGGAGGCTTAAGTTTGAACGTAATGAAAGCTCGTGAATTATACGCGCTGTGGCGTCCAAAAGTCAGCGAAATTTTTTAAGCAGTTGTTTTAATGCAGTGACCAACTGGAAATGTTGCATCGTTCGTTAAATCAATAAGAACGGGGCAATAAAAATGTACTTACTTGATTTAAAAAAAAAATTGAATCTGGTCTCAAGATTTGGTGAAGGTGTATTGGAAGTTTCGAATGTGAAATGAAGAAGAAATTTTTTGTGCTTTACTTTGTTGGTTCCCTTACTTCCCAGTATCCTTTCAACTGAGTTTAGGAATTTTTAAATTTTTTTTAAAAAAATTAGTATTACTCTATAAGCCAACCACTCCAAGGCATGGAGCAACAATGCTGTTGATGAACATGCAGTATTTAATTGAAACACAAATTTTAAAAATTTCTGAGCTAATAATTTTCTATCTTGAAAAAATCAATTAATCGATTTTTAAGCATACCGCCTTTGATCGATTAATCGATTATTTTTTTTGAATAATAGACTAATCGAAATTTCTTTATTTCTCAAAAAAAAAAAATTCTGAACAATAAAAATTGCTTTGAAAAAAAAATCATTAAAAACATATGGTTGTATTTATGTACGAGTGCTACCTAATTTTTTATGAGTAATTTGAAAAAATTAATTGTGAAAGATTTTTTATTCCTATTATGTTACCTACACCTCTTTTTCTTTTTAAAATTTTATTGGGACAATTTTCAAATTGGGATACATTATGTGTTTTTGATTATTGGATAAATTGTGAATAAAAAAATATATTACCAGAAAATGAGCAAATAACTGGAATAATCTCAATTTATGGAACTTTCCAATGAGTAAATTGAGATGGTTTTAACAATGTCGCATGTACCAGTATCGACGTGAAAATTACCCAGCGAAAAATGTATTTTCTTTTTTTTAGCTCATAATATAAACATTTCAAATGAAAACTAAATTAAGTAGAAAAAGTAACGTCGCATAGGTACGTAGTTTTCGTCGTAATTTCATTTGGCAAATTTTCGTTCGTAATGTAAGTATGAACAGTTCATAAAGTACCTTGAGATTAGAGTAACGCTATTGTCAGTACATCGCAAGATATTAGACTGAGTCGGGAGTAGTACGTATGTAAATTGCGCTCTATTTCGGTGCCGATAAATGTATGCGTTTATACCGGCTACGAAATTACGACGAAATCTGTTCCTAGAGAAGTTGACGACGACGACGCGACGAAGACAAGGTATACCTACTCTCGACAGACGAGCTCGTTTTAATATTTACTATATTTGTTTGAAACATTTTCTTTCGAAATACAAGTAGCTCGCGATTCGTACTCGTGCAAATTTTAACACCGAGATCGTGTGGCAAAACAAATCGTTTACGAGTACTCGTAGAGTGAGCTTTTCACACGGTAAAACGTATTTCGATTCAAAGGTCGCTTCATGGTGTCAGGTCAAAGTCACACTGAACCAAAAATTCATACAGCGATTTTGTAACAAATTAGATTTCGCACCCGGTTTTATAGCCCAAGTCGTTAACTTTTTCCTTTATGCGTGGTTGGGTTTTCCTTTGGCCAAAAAAAAAAGTATTTAGAAGCTCTCATCACGAATAATCTCTTCTGAAAAAGCCTCGACGTGCGAAGTTGGGGTGTTTGAGGGAGGAAAAAAACAACTTAAAATATAGTAAAAAAGTTTATAGCAAATTTTATCGCGTGTTATTTAACATCTCTTTACAAAAGTAAATTGAAAAACGCCCAACTTTTTAATTACTTTTTAACCGGTGTATTTTCTCAATGGGAAAAAAAGAGGTTTTAAGCAATTACGAGTACTTAATGTGAATATGCGAAGACATCCAGGCACCCGGGTGCTAATTTCAACGTTCAAATATATCGACGGGTTCTGCGCCAGGAGTTTTCATTCTGTGTCGATTATGTCAAGAATGGTTTTTGTAGACACCCGAAAGCTAATTTCAACGTTCGAATATATCGACGGGTTCTGCGCCAGGAGTTTTCAGTCTGTGTTGATCATGTCAAGAATGGTTTTTGTACGAAGGTGAAAGTGGGATGGAAATACGTACGTGTGAGCAAGGCTTCGTTTCTTCTGTATGGTTCATTCGTCATGTCTTCTGTATGGTTCATTCGTTAGGAATTATTACGCACGATTGTGGCGTACTTAGTAGAAAAGATGAGTGAGGACGAGAAATGCTATACAAAAACATGCGTTCGATGTAGGTGTTTTTTAAATTTTTTTAGCAAAGAAAACATACTTAGTGAGCGTTTCTCTGACCTGTCAGTATTGTGGACCTGAATAATTTGCGATTACTGTAACTACATTTCTTCAAGTACAATAAAAAAAAAATACAGAAAATTTTTAATGAATGGTGTACAACTGTACATTGCATATATTTGTATACGTATGAGGTGGTATGTAGTATGTATACTCGGTGATTATGAACCATAAAGGGTGCAAAAGAAGAGCCCTTACACTCGAAAAGCGTAGGCCGTCTAGTGTCACTGTATTAAAGAGTAACAAAGAGAAGGAGAAACGAGGTAGATGAAAAGTCTTGTGATCTTTCACTGGCAGACTTGTTCGGCAAGAAGTTTCTTCGGCTTGTTTGTAACGTCGGTTGGCAGTTTTCTTATTTTATCCTTGGCTTTTGCGTTGATATGTGGCAAGATGACGAATGTATATAGTGTGTTAGTATAATTTAATCGTCGTTGAGCAGATATAAGTTTATTTGTGACGAAAACAACAAAATACCATCGTACCTCGTTGAAGAAATTAACATTAGCGAGCTCATCCTACATTGAGTGATACGTAGTCACAAGTGTTCCTATTTTTTTCCACATACCAAAGGGCGTATGAACTAGGGCTACTGTAAGAAGATGAGGAAAGAGTTAGAGGAAAAGAGATGAAAAAAAGAAAATGAACTCTGCAACGCATTAAAAACTTTTCAGTGGTTAGTTGAATTATTGTATATTTGGTTTTCACATTTCCGTTAATAGATTCAATTCGTAGATAGCATTGAAGTGTTTAAGCAAGCACGAAACAAGCATCGAGCCCAATTTTATAAAATTGCTTTTAGTTGAGATTGCTATCTTGAGCAGTTTTGTTCATTCGTCGTATGCCCCCGTAGAACATAAAGTTAAAAACTTTATTCGTATTCTGTACAGTGTACGTATTAAGAGACTACTTATTGAGACTCTTCGATTTAGAGCGAGATTGGTCGAATTGATTTTATGATTCAAGTTTTCGGAAATGCAAGAAAATCTCTAAAGAACTTGTTTCTTTTGTTTGTTTTCAAAGTCAATCTTGTATTTTGAATCAAATCTGGATTCATTGTCGAGCTTGAGAGGAAAAAGAAGCAAAGGTGTCCGCTTCTAAGTCATTCTTTTCGGCCTTTCAAGGTTACTACAATTCACTTAGCCTCTTCCTAGGATTAGAACAATTCTTTATTATGGCTTCGAAGGAATTTAAATAGAAAATTGGAAAATTGTGCTGTCTAGTTTAAGATGATAATGATCGTTGCTTGCAGCATTCTTATGTAGGGGCAAGATTAAAAAGGGTAGTTGAAAACTTTATGCATACCCATCTAATAAACATCGATCGCTATGCCCTATTCGAAGAGACTCATCATTGTGAGAATTGTACGCGCTACTATTACTGACGCGCGTGTTCCAAGGTACATGAATGGCGAGAAAACCCAAAAACACTAAAGGTTTCAATATGGCTGTGGGAACTACAGCGTAGAACACATCAGCATAGGAAACCGGAATCGTCATAAAAATAATAATAACATAGGATTCGTGCCCTGTGTTCATTGTAGTAGCCACAAACACGCGGATTGTGTATAAACTTGTTAAAGTGTAAAACCCAGTGCCTTATGGTCGTCCTTGTATAAGAATATACGATTCTGGTACATTGTAAGGGTATCTAGGTATATCTACGTGTATCTATAACACTGTATGTGTGCTGGTGTGGAGGAAGTTCGAAGCGTGTATAACGCTACATTAGAGCGCAGAAAGTCTCTTCTCGCTAAGTAACTTTCCATATCTGTTTCCTGTTAAAATTTAATTCAAAATTTACATTCGACTGGGTTTTTGAGGTGCTGCGGATGCTTTGTGTGTACACGTCTGGAGAGGTACGTGTGAGTGGTAAGGTTCTGGCTTGTATGCGTAAGTGTATCAATTCTCAGCCACATCCTTTTTATATGTACGAGAATTGCTCGGTTGGATTTTGACCCGTGTTTTACAAAGGTTTAGTCGCAGATTTTACTGTGTTCTTTTGTTGTTAGCAGGGGAGAGGGTGAATGATGTGGACAGTGATTTCATACGGTAATATGATGATGTATATTTTTCTTTTTAACAGTAGAGGGGATCAAAAAACGTCATTTTAGTTCTTAAACCTTTGAGCTGATTATGCCATTCATATGAGTTTTGTTCCCTGTTGAATGAACTGAACTGTTTTATTTTCAAAGAATTTAATTTTTATTTGATTTGAATTGATTAATATTACCTACTTACTAAGTAATTTTAATTCAATAGGTATTTCATCTTATTTGAATGAAATTCTTTTTTTTTTCAGTGCGCCATTTCTTTTACTGCCTGTACTGACCTCCAGCCTTTGAGAGACAATTTACTTGGCTTGATGATTTCAATTTATTATTTATTTATTTATTTATTCGTCTATATTTCAACCCTTTAAAGTTGAAAATGACGTAATTATTGAAAGAAATTATTCAATTTTACATTACGACTAACGATGCCGCAGTAGAAATGAGGTGTCAAATAAGTTGCCTGTTAATTCTTTTGAAGGGGCAAATTTCTTTACATGGTTCAGCGTACTAAGTACAACTGATTTTTTAGTGATAATAATGAACTCCTATGCTTTGACAATTTGGAAATCGTACACGTGCTATTATTGTGGCCTGATATTAAATGATCTGCGTAAGTACCCCTTTTGAATGGTCTAGATAATTTCAGAATCACCCTGTATACAGCTTAGATACCCATTAAGAATCGCAATTCTTTAAAAGGAGAGATAGAACTCGATGAAATTTATTGTTCGCCGATGATTTACGTAGTTGAATATATTCTCGCAATTTTTTTAAGGGCAATTATAATAAGACGAAACGGTGTGGGCTCTTATGACGCGCATGGAGCTATAACGAGGCAAGGGCCAAGGCCCAAAAAAAAGAAAGAAAAACGTGAGACCGAAGAGGGATCGTATAACTAAGCGAGTATAAAGTATTGTAACTCTAATTTCGAGGTACCAAAGCGTTTAAATTATTCGCCGGTCGTCGACTGCGCCTGAAAATAATATACGAGAGTAAGATTTATGGAAAGAAATTATTCTACATATTTAAGAGGGCAAGGGTGGCTGGATTTTAGCCGGAGAATTAAAGACGAGGCGAGGAACGGAGTTGGCTGACGAGTTATATATTAGGCAATATAGTATACGAGTATTCGAGTAAATGGCAATTTTTTCTTCAACGTTTGTACAAGATTTCCTTTCGCCCAACAGCGGACGTGTTTTTTGACGTCTATTGTTTTAGAGAGAAGAGTTGAAAGGGAAAAAAAGAGCCAGCGAAAGCGAAAGAAAAAAAAAAGGCTATTTCGAAGAGATTGTATTGTTAAGAGTGTGCGGTTTGTCTGCGTTGTAATGCGGTTGTTGAAACTATGAAGACGTCAAACGACTAAAATGAGGAAAACGTTGAAGCGAGAAATTTGTAACGTGTTTGCGCGCCGAAATAACAACAACGTAAAGAAAAAAAGTACCCGGCGATGATTAGATTTCTCAAATGCACGTGAAGCAGGATACAAAAGGGGGCTTTCCTTAAGCTTTTCGTCACGTTTAACTGTGTATTAGATGTCGAGCTCGGCGTGTAATTATGTCAAGGATATTGTGTATTGTAGAGGGTAGAAGTTGATGGAATTTTTCTTTATAGGGTTGTGGAAGTGAGTGTAATGTTATAGGTATAAAGGTAGGTTAGCCATTTTATGGTGCTTTTTTTTGGACGGATTGATACGACTGAATGGTATGGTAGTAGTGGGATTTGCAGAAGAGGGTACTTCATCTGGTCGTCGTTGCTTTATAGGCCTTATAATACTTATAGGAGTTTATTTCTTTGTCAAATGTTGTTGTTGTAAGTTGAGCGTTTAATCTTAAATAATTGTTTTTGTTTTCAGATGTCACATACAAGCCGAGAGAATCATTAGCAGAAGGTAGGGTTTTAAATTAAATTTATTATAAGTTATGTTATTGTATATAAAACTTTTCGCCTCGAGCTCGGCCAATACCGGATGGTACGGCGAGGCGTTGCATACGTCGCGGAGGCCCACGCCGCCAAATTTACAGCACTTTGAAGTGTACGTTCTCAGTCTGCGTCTTAATTGCTCGTATTTTAGAAACCAATGTAGCGGCGAATAGCAGATTTTTTTAAAAGAACTTGCGAGTTTGAAAGTTCAACTTTTATTATTCTCGGTTGAACTGGTCGTCCCTTTTATTTGCAAAGAAAGTTTTTAATAGTAGCCGGACCATCTGTTTTTTTCTTTTTCAACAACTTTTCTTCTTATTTCCTTTTTTTTTCTGCTTTTTTGACCAGATCGAGCGTAATTATGTAGCCAAAATTGCAATTACTAATCGAACCTGCGGAATTATTTTTCAGTAATAGGAAATTGGAAAATTTTATAAGTATTTAATATAGTTCTCCAGTTTTCGATTCTAAATAAGTATTCGATCTTTTCAAAAATACTTAGTTGTTGGATTTTGATGACTGAAAAAAATTAGACATCGATTTACCAATAGGTGTTTCGATTTAAATTTCGGTGCCTAAATTTGGCTTTTGTTGAATCGAAAAATTTCGATTTCTCAATTAATTTTGTAAATTTGTTGAATTTATTATTTTTTTATTTATTTAAGCAATTTTTCAATTTTATGAATTCAAAAAATTTTCCATGTCGATTTTTAGATTTAGGTGCCTACCTATGCATTTTAATGCTAATTTTATTAATTTAATAAATTTTCGATTTCGATAAATTGATCATTTTTTAAACAGTTCTCCAAATTTTTGCTCCTCAAAAAATGAGCTTAACAATAAAAAAAAATAAAATTCAAAGAAAGTTTCAGATCAATTTATTGTTCGATATATCGAAATCGACAAATGAATTAATTTTTCATATTTGACGAAGCGGTCATTTTTAAAAAAGAGAATTTTTCGATATCTACTTGCCGATTTTATTATTCATTTCAATTCATCTTTAATGCTAATTTTGTGGGTTCAAAAAATTTCAAATTTTCAATTAATCGATATATTTTTTCGATTTTGACAAGTTGATCCCTTTTTTGAATATTTTTACTGATTTTGTTTAGGTATTTTGATATGGAAAATTTTTTGCTTCGATTTATCGATCGATTTTTCAAGTTTTATTCATAGATTCTGATTTCGCGGATTAAAAAATTCAGACTTATCAATCAATTTTCCAGTTTTAAAAAATCGATCGTTTTTAAAATTTTCCAATCAATTTTTTGACATTTTTTTTATCTAAAGAAATGAAAAAAAAATAATTTTTCATAATTATACCTACTCAATTTTAAAAAACAAAAAACAAAATTTTTTTTTTTGTTTGAAAAAATCATGTATCGAATATAAATTGATTTCTAATAAAAATCAAATACATTATTAAATTTAAAAAAATATATTCATTAAATATACTTAACTAAAATTTAAACGCATAAATTTACCATTTTTTTTTTTAAATCGTATTTTTTTCAAAATTTTGTTCTCTTAATTTTTATTTGTTTCTATTCAACGATGGTTTTTTGAATTTTTTCGATTTGAGTTACCTAATTGAAAGATTTATCGGCATCGATTTTTCGATTTTGATAAATTGATCTCAATTTGTTGGTTCAAAAAAGTTCGATTATTCGTCATAGTTGATGAATCGACTTTTTTTTCCAGCAGTTCTTCAACATTTTTTTAAAATTTTGATTACGGGTTGAAAATTACTTACTGAAAATGAATTTTTCACAAATTCAGCTAGATGAGGAGAATTTTGCATTGGACCTTAGGGTAGCTTTTTTCATTGATTAAATGCAATTTTTCAAAAACTCCCATTTTTTGAAATTTTCTTGTCAATTTTTTATACCTACCCATTTAAAAAAGGCCAATTTATACCAATCGTTAGATTTGTCGATTTTGATAAATCGATTATTTGTTGGCAAATTTTATGAATTTAAAAAATTTTCAATTTGATAAATTGATCACTTCTTGAAAGAATTTAAAAAAAAAATCCATCTTGTTTCACTAGGTGCATCTTTAAAATTTGATAAAAATTGCAATTTTTGTCTTTTCAAAATTTTAATGATTTTTTAAAATCGAATCGATTCGTGAATCTTGTTCTAGTAAAGATTGAACAACAAAAAAAAATTTGAACGCCAAATACGTAAATATTACTTGAAAAATTGTTTGTATACCTATGGCTACCCTTTTTTACAATTTTCAAAATTTTATTCAGTTTTTCAAATTTTAATTTTTAAAAATTGGTCCAAGTTTTTACTTATGTAGAAAATTTTTACAATTTTTAAAATTGGTAACACTTTTTTAAATTTAGGAGCTCTTTGAAAGAACATCTAGGTTCAGTAGGTAAAATTTGATAAAAATTGCAATTTTCGTCTTTTTAAATTTTAATAACACTAATTTTTTAAATCGAAGCGATTCGTGATTTTTTTTAAATTTGGTATATTTTAATATTTTGGAAAAAATTCAAAATTTTGGAAAAATTTCAAAATTTGTAAAGGGTTGGAACTTTTCAATTCCAATAAATTTTCGAAATTGGATCATTTTTGATGTGGTTATCTAATTGATAAATTTTTGAAGTTAGATTTTCTTCTAAAATTCAGCGAAACTTTAAAAAAAAATAAAAATAAAAAGAATAATAAAATTTTAATTTATTAAGTTTGATTGATTTTTAAAATTGGTTAATTTTTATAATTTTATATTTTTTCGATATTTTATCAAAATTCGAAATTTGGTAGCTATTAAATTGACTAACCCGAGCGGCACACTCGATCGATAATATCGGAAGATGTAACGTATCGATAAAAAATCGTTTGAAAATCTATAGATGTTCTCACGATATTATAAAGATTTATCGGTACAACTTCATAGGCAAAAAATCTAAAAACTATCGAATTCGATATTATTAAGATTTTATGACGATATTCGTCAACGATACTATCGACAAAGAATATTAAATTTATCGATTCCGATTTTCCACCGATTTTGTGCAGTTATTTGAAACTACATTATCGACAAAGAATATTAAATTTATCGAATTCGATTTTTTAACGATTTTGTAAAGATATTTAAAACTATATTATCGACAGATTATATGAAATTTCTCGGCTTCGATATTTTACCGATTTTTTGACGACATTTGAAACTATATTATCGACAAATGATATTAAATTTATCGAATCCGATTTTTTACCGATTTTGTAAAGATATTTGAAACTATATTATCGACATGTAATATGAAATTTCTCGATTTCGATTTTTAACGATTTTGTGACGATATTTGAAACTATATTATCGACAAATAATCTGAAATTTCTCGAATTCGATTTTTTAACGATTTTGTGAAGATATTTAAAACTTTATTATCGACACGTAATCTGAAATTTCTCGAATTCGATTTTTCAACGATTTTATGACGATATTTGAAACTATATTATCGACACGTGATATGAAATTCCTCGAATTCGATTTTTCAACGATTTTGTGGCGATATTTGAAACTACATTATCGACAAATAATCTGAAATTTGTCGAACGATTTTTCAACGATTTTGTGACGATATTTGAAATTATTTCCAAATTGGTGAAAATTTTTCTAAGTCCAACACGTCTGGAAGTACTAAACTGCCTATTATAAGCGTTTTATTGCTAATTCCTCAACGATAAGGTATGGCATAGTGGTTAAGGAAGAGGATTACCATGCAGGAGGTAGAAGGTTCAAGCCCCACGGGTGGCAGATTTTTTATAATTTTTTTTGACTTTTTCTGAAATTATCCTCTTACCGTAACATGAATAATGTGTTTAGGCATAGTTTAATGTATTAATTATGCTAATTAATGAGTTTTAATTATAGAAAAAAGCTAGTAAAAGACGAAAAATCGGAATAAAAAATCGATAAAAAATCGACAGAATATCGAATTCGATAAAGTTCCGCCTAAATCGTGAAATTATCTTTCGATATTATAGATATATTATCGATAAAATATCTTACTATAATCTCGAAATATTTGCTAACTATAATTCGTCGATAATCTATCTATATATCGAAAGATAATTTCACGATTTATGCGGAACTAACGCGACACTTTATCGAATTCGATATTCTGTCGATTTTTTATTTCGATAATTTGTCGAGTGTGCTGCTCGGGAAGTTTTCAAAATTTGTAAACTTTTTAATTCATTCTTTGAAGTTGGGATTATCTTAAAAATTTGGTGATTCGAAGTTTAGAACATGTTTCATGTTGAAGAAGTTTTGTTGAAAGATACTGCAAAGTCTTGCTTTTTGTTTTCGGGATTGTATCATGCAACTCTGTACATTAATTCCAATTTTGTTATCAACACCGATAATTTTCACCTTATCGTAGGATTGTAAAAATTAATTCATTTAAGCTAAAAACTCAATATTCGTCCTTGCTCAAATTTAGTAGTACGTGTTAGTCTTATATAAGTTTAAACCTTGAAAGAATTATGTTTCGTGACTTTGAAAATTATTATATCATTGTTTTCAAGTACCTCATCGCGTCGTTACATTTTTTTTTTTGTTGGAAAAATACCAGAAAAATTGTACGTATTTTTCTTATTGGTCACTCGACGCTAACACTTTTGCAGCTGACATGCTTTATAAAATATTTTAATCGCCCTATTAAGACATCTCGTACACGTGGACATTCTTTCTCCAACTCTGGCACGACGATCAAAATGAAACGAAACAAAAAAAAGACCTCGAGACGACGAACTGCGGTAATAAAGCCTTATGTATAAGAGAATATCGCCGCCGCTAAAGTATTCTCATCACATACTAGTGTTTCTCCTCGTTAAGCACCCTTTTAAAAAGTTCTCCAACTTCACTTATGGTAAATGACAGATTCTTCGCTTCGTCTAATCTAGATTATGGTTTCCAACTATGCACTACATTCTAATAGTTTGGAACGCTGAGCGTTGCTTGGTTGGCTGCTCGTGGGCAGGAGCAGGTTGCAGGGTTGGTTTTTGTCTTTTTCGTTAAGGTTGGTTAGTGAGTCGTGTGTGTGCAATATGCAGGGCAACCGGCAACGTTTCGGTATTCCGTGTTAGTACTGCAAAACGCATGGTGGTCGATGCTGACGTCGTCTACGTACCACTCTGGCCTTCCTTCGCGTCTGTCAGACAGATGTGTTTCAAAGCGACCTTTCATCTTGCTTAGCATGACCCCCCTGTGAAACCATGCTTCAATTAGCCAGCTAGTTTTACTGTGACCAACAAAGCATGTCTGGACCCCTCTTTCATTCGCTTAATATTAGCTGCGATGTTGTTCCAACTACGTGGAATTGGAAACCGTAAGAAAACTCGCACTTGGTCGACATACTAGTGCTAGGTGTACCCTTTGGCGCGTACCTATAGCGTAATTCATTACGTATCCGCGTTTCCAGTTACCTAATTTATATCTTCGCTCCGAACCCATATCTGGAATAAAAACTCGAAGCGTTTCAAAAACGTTCGTGTTGTAAATAAAAAAGGAGCGAGCTAAGCACGTGATATCGCCAGCTATTCGCGGAATTCATCTTACGACTCGAAGCTATACTTCGAGTACGACTACCAACGAACAAATATTAGTTTCCCCTTTTTTATTTTTTTGCTCAGACTGGGAAAAGTATAGATATACTCGTATTCTTACTTCTTTTTTCAAACAATAATAACGTACGTACGTGTGCCTGTTCTGTACCTATCTACCTACCTACCTGCATTATCTACGTATTCGCGATGAAATACCTACGTAACTCGTCCAAAGTCCTCGCTTAGGTATTCGGTTGCGTAGATAAATATTACGTAAATAAAGTCAATATGAGTTATTATTTCAAAAAAGGGGAAAATACGTTCGGTTATGTAGGATTCGTTCAACCGCGATAATGCAGATGAAACCTAAGGAAATACGCAGTAATGACCTGCTGTTTTGTAGTTTAAATATAGATGGATTTTTTTTTTTTTCGCAGCACGATAATTTCAGTTATTACAAAAAGGAAAAAGATTACAAATGGATATTGTAAAAAAATACTGCTGTTATGTATGCCATAGTAGAGATGAAAAAATTGCAAAAAATAACCTGAAATGTACAAAATGTATTCTTTTGAAAGATTTTTCTATAAGCATATCTTTTAAATTTATAGTGGTTGGTTTTTTTTTCGATTTTTTTTTTTCGTGTTTAAAAAGTTTTATGGATTTAAAAAAAATTCATTAATTTATGGAGTGGATACTGTTGGAGAAAGTATGCGATTGCACAGAAATCGTGTTGTTTCAAAAAATTTTGTCTTGTTAAAAAAAAAAAAAAAAAAAAAAATGAAAAAAATGGAATAATTTAATTTTTGTTTTTATAAGACTCGCCAATTTTGAGCTCATGCAAAAAATAAAAATCTTTGAAACTTCTAGATGAAATTTAGAAATTATTTAGATCACGTTTTTTTTTGTGCTTACTTAATCAAATTTTTTCAAATTTTGTTTAGGTTGGTAGGTACCTACCTTTGAAGTTTTGTCCAATTATTTTAGAATACTTATTTTTTTAAGATATGTGGCATTATTTTGGAAAAGGTCCCACTTTGACTTGTCGGTCCAAAATGAGTTAAGACCGGGTCTTTGAAGGGTAGAAAATTCTCTGTCCAATGAAATGTTTTCGAAGTCTGTTTGATAATTTTTGAGCGTTTTACAGCGCTTCAAAGTTGAAAGTTCATGAAATGAAAATTTTTGGGAAAAAGTTTTAAAATTTTGCCCCTAATTTTTCTTATTACTGTAGAATTGCCCCTATTATAGCTAAAAATTGCATTGACCACTCATTTGAAAGGAAATTTTATGCTCTACAACATGGTGGTCTTGAAAATTTTCCTTGAGTCAAAATTGGACCTGTCGTAATATGGATTTTGATGAATGGTCAACTTAAATGCCTTAGTTAACCGACTTCCCGCGAGTTGCGCTAGTGAATTCTTAGTCCACATGAAATAATACACCTTCCACTTACTGAATCCATCTCCCACTTTGAACATTTTTACCTAAGAATGTGATTTTCTCAGAACTATGAAAAAACCAAAGTGGGACCTTTTCCAAAATAATGCCACATATTTATTGAAAATTTCCTCGGAGTTTCTCAAAATCGATTTTTAAAATCCTTTTCATTTCTTTTCTCGAAAATTACCCACACCTAAGTATGTTTAAAATTTTGTTTGAGATTTTTTCACGTTCACTTCTTTTTTTTTTAAATTTTACCAAAAACAATTTTTTAAATGCCAAATTGTTCCGATTCAGAACTTTTTTGGAATACGTTGAAATTTTTCTCAAAAATTTCAAATAAATGAATTTCAAATTTTTGCTCAAATTTTATTAGAGTTCTATTTACGGGGTGTCTACAAGTCAGTGAAAGTAGTAAAAAAGTACTGATTTGAAAAGTCTGTTATGAAAGTAGTGAGGACGTTGTGCTTTTGGAGCAATGAAAAAAAATCAATTTCGTCTATAAACAAAATAGCCAATTTTTTCGTCTTATTGGTAACATTGAAATTCTCCTGCTATTTGAAAATTTTTCTGTAGTAAACTTGAATCATAATTTTTTTGAAGTGGTTTTCAATTTTTTGTGATTTTTCTCGTTGATGGGGGGGGGGGGGGGGGGGGTCTGATTTTTTTTTTTTTTCAAATAGTGAAAAAATCTTGAAGACATCGTGATTTAAGAATATAATTTTCAATACGAATTCGAGGTGTCTATAACGAACAAAAACGTCATGAAATAACAAAAAAAAAAAAACACGAAATATTGACAATTTGTGGTATTATTGGTAATTTCAATTTTACTAAAAATCGAAAGACAAACTCAGTACCTCCTGAAAAAAAAAATTTTTTAAAACTTTCTAGAGAAGACATTATATTACGAAAAAATTGTTCCTATAAAAAAAAAATCTTTGTGCAGAAAACATTTATCAAAATCTGCAGTAGGTACTTTTGAAAAAAAAAACTCATTCTTGTCGAAAGAAAATTATTTTCTCAAATTATTTTCCTGAGAATAGAGTGAAAAAAATTTCTCGTCAAAAAATCTGCTTGAACAGCTGTTTTGATAAAAAATGAAAAATCTTTAATAAAATTCTCTTAACAAAAAAAAATATTCTTGAAAAAAAAATGTTTTTATAAAAAATTATCAATTTTTGCCATAAAATTTAGTTTTTTTTCTGTTTTTCCAAAAAAGAATTCATTTTAGAAAAAATCTTTTACCTATACAGAATTTAAAAAATATTTTGATAAAAAATCTTCTTTTAAAAAAATTTGCGAAAAAAATGTTCGGGAAACAATATTCTTATCAAAAAATATTTTAAACAAAAATTCTGTTTTGTAGTTATCTTGTTTAAAAAATTAACTTACAGAAAATCTGTAGGTATGAAAAAAATCTTTTGACAAACATTTCCTTGAAAAAATTTCTTTCAAATATTTATTCAGAATAATTATTTTGACAAAAAATCACTCGACACGATGCGCGATGTTAATTCTTTTTTACAAAATAAAACCTTACAGAAATCTTTTAACAGAAAATTATCTTTGAAAAAGGAAAAATATTTCAAAACTTCTTTTTGAAAATAATTTTTCTGATGAAGGATTCTTCTTGAAATTTTTTTTTGGCACGATATCGTGCTCAAAATAATAATTCTTATTAAAAATCTGCTTGAAATTTTTTTTTTTGCGAATAACTAAGTAAATCTTTTTTTTATAAAATTTCTTGAAAAATATCTTTTAACTAAAATTTCTTGTCAAATAATTTTGAAAAAAATGCTCTGACGACAAGAAAAAAAATCCCGACAAAATCTTCTGGAAAAAAATAGGTACTTTTTGTCGAAAAATCTTTTCAAAAAAAAATTCTCTTCACAAAAAAATCTGCTAAAAGGAATTTGTGTTAGTGAAGAAATCTTGAAAAAATTCTTTCAGTAAAGAAATCTTATCAAATAATATTTTGAAAAAAATATTGTTTTCACAAAAAAATAAAAATAATGAATTAAATTTAGTAAATTCTTTAATAGAAAATCTTTTTAAAATTTTGTTTTGGGGTTTTGGTAACATGCAGGATTGCAGGCCTCCAAAAAAAGAAAAATTAAGTACAAATTTTAATTCCAAGATTTGGTATATATATCCTAAAATTTCAGTCAAAATCTAAAAATCGAATTTATCAACTATACCTACTCACTGTACTACTTCGCAATATTAGCACAAATTTCACAACCAGTCAATTAACCACCCTTAACAAACCCTTCGCTTCACCCCTTTCGGCAAAATTGCCCTTACGTAGGGAAAAAAGCATCCTTATATTATCTCGTGTGACGTTGATGAAAATTGAATCTGGAGCTTTTCCAATTCTGACCTCGATGCAAGAATTTCGTCGTAATATCGTTTGACAAAAGAACAATGCAACATTGTAACGATAACGGAGGTTTTTTTTCAATATGATGAACAGAAAATGACAGTTTCTCCGTGAGGTTATATTTTCATTATATGGTACGTTACTGCGGCGGTAGTGGTACCGTATTCGGGGCTCTTTTCTCTCGCTATTTTTTTTTCTTTTTTCTTCTTTTTCAAAACCCAACGCCCGCTATTTTGATTAATGTGTCTTTTCTTCGTGCAAAATAAAGCAACGTAGCGTCGAAAAGGTCGCGAAAATTTGAAATTTGTCATTTTTGGTATACGCGTATACAAAAACCGCATCGCATGGTCGAGGTGATCGGGGTCGGGGTACAAAGCAAAGGGTTCGAGTTCGAAGTTCCCTCGAATGTTACGTTTCTTGCTTTTTCGCAGCAAAACTTATACGCGTGATAATCGAATAATTACCAAGGACGTCGATGTCCTTCTCTTTTCCCATCCTAGGGGAGTTTTTTTCTTCGTGGTCGCTGCGAGTCTCGTAGTTTGGATATTATATGAATAAGTTGACGAAGATTTCCGGTTGAAGAAATCAAATGGTGTCTACAAGATAGTGAAAGTAGTGAAAAAATACTGATTTCAAAAATGGGCCATGAAAGTAGTGGAAAAGTTGTGATTTTGTAGTAAAAGTATAGTGAAAAAAATCAAAATTGAAAATCGATTTTGTCTGAAGACAAGTATAATAATTGATGTATCTTCCTGGAAAAGTCTTGTATTAAAATTTGTAAAATTTTCAATTTTGGAAATATTTTAGGAAATTTATTTTGTTTTCTCATTTTTTAAAATAATAAAATTTTAAACAAATTTTCAAAAATACCTAGTTGTTACGAAAAAAAACACATGGTGTTTTTTTGCGTGGGTTATGCCAATTTTTTAAAGTAATTTTTTTTCAATGTTACGAATTTCAAAGTTTTATACTATTTTCATGGTGACATGAAGTAAAAATTTTTCTATTTTTCGAAGAGAAAATTTTCTCAATTTTTTTTTTTAGTAAAAAAGTTCTCAGTTTTTTTTTTGGGGGGGGGGGTGTTTATAATTACAGGATTATTACACCCATCGGAAGAATTTTTTAAATTTTATTTGTGAGGTTGAGTTTTTTAATTAAGTTTATGAATTTTTGAATTTCGGAAGGAATATCTGGTATAACTGGGGGGATTTCATTTATTTGTAGAGTTAGTCTCTCTTGTTTTAACTTGGGGCATTCGAACAGGATATGTTGGATAGATATAATTTGAATAGTACAGAATGGGCATAGAGGTTTTGGAGTTTTTTGGTAAAGATAATTGTGAGTAATTTTTGTGTGTCCAATTCTTAGTCTGGTTATAATGATTTCATCTTGTCTATTTAATTGTGAGAGGTTTTTCCAAGGGTGCACTGTTTTTTATGTTGGTATAATTTATTGTTTACTTGTTGGGACCATAAGTTTTGCCAGCTTGTTTGGAAAAAAATTAGGTATTTTAGAGGGGTTCATATAAAATATTTTTAAAGGGGGCCATGTTTGAAAAATTCATTATAGTTTTTTTTTTATATCTGTTTGAAAATTTTTCTGGTTTTTCTTCAAAAAAAGGAATAAGTAAATTTTTTCCTGAAAAAAAAATGAGAAAGCTTTTCGCAAAATCTAAAGAAAAATAATTTTAAATCAGATGTTTAAGGGCCAGAAAAATTGAGATATTTTTTCATTCCTAAAAAAGTGAAAAAATTATTTTAAAAAAATGAATCATTTCAAAATATTTAGGTCCCTCCTCCAAAATTGACATTTTCTACCCCCTCCCTCCAACCAAAATTGGGAACTTTTTCTCTCAGAAAGAAATTGATTTTTTTTACTTCAATAAATTGTAGAAATTTTTTCACCAAAAAAAAAATATAAATTAAAAAAATAACTACAACAGAAAATTTAAAAAAATGTCACTTTCGAATAAATGTGAATAAAAATCTTCAAAAAAATTCAAATGTTTTCTTCATAAATTTGAGAAATTTTTTACTTCGAGAAAACCTTTTTTTACCCCCAAAAAATAAAGAAAAGTAAAAAAAAATTCAAAAAAGTAAGATTTTCCTCAAAAATACGATTTTTTCTCTTTCTAAATATCCAAAAATGTCAAGTTTTTTGTTTCAAAAAAAAAAAAAAAAAAAAATCAGAAAATCAGAAAATAACAGAATTAAAAAAAATCTCCCAAAAATAAAAATAAAAATTTCTCCAAAAATCAATTTTTCAACCCAAGAAAAATTGGAGATTTTTCAAAAAAAACAAAAAAAACAAAAAAACTACCTATAAATAAAAATAATAATACCAACTAAAAATTAAAATTTTCCCAAAAATAGATACAATTTTTCTTCATCTAAAAATACGTAGATAAATTTTGTTTTTTGTTTTAAAAAAAAGGGGTACCTAATTTGATGTTCCAAAAAATTAAGAAATATTAAATTTGAAGTTTCTAAAAAAAATTTCTAAAATTCTGAAATGTTTTACTCTAATTTTTTCTTACTTCTAGAAAGTGCAGATTTTTTTGAAAATTAGGAATTAAAACCAAAAATATGATTTTTTTTCTCTAGAAATAATGAGGTTTTTTGTTTCAAAAAAATATTTAAAAAACATATTTTTTTACATTTTCAAGAATTATTAATTCTTCTACTGCAAAATAGGGGTCCTCAACTTTCTGTACTTTTTCTGGGAGGGGGGTGGTGGTGAAAATTTTGTGGGTATAGTAATAGTAGGTATTGAAAACAGGTAGTGAAAAGGTAGTGACTTTTGAAGAAGAAAAAATCCTGTAGGACTCATGAATCGGTTCATTTTTTCATCGCACCGTCGATTCTCCCCTCCTATTCGACGTTTCTTCAGAAAATCCTCATGTGTGTTTTTTTGCCTTCGTGCTATGGCTGCGTAAGGTTTCAACGAGGAAAATATCGAAATTTAACGCTTCTACGTGTACACACGTCGTCTTGCCGCCTTTCGAAACAGTTCAAATGTCAATAATGGCGCGTCATTGGTGCATGTCACGAGACAGATTAAAAAATTCTTGGCTAAATCTGCCATATACACTTTATAGTCGACTGCAAAAAAGAAAAAAATACGACCCGATGGCGCATAATATTAAATCGTGACGCGTATGTGTTTTCTTAGAGAGTATCCGAGAGATGGCGATAGGTAAAGTGGAAGCAGGGTCAACGAATCGACGACGAATGCACTCGGGATACGATGCGATGGTATTTTTCGCCAAATCGTTTTCCAGTCTTACGTCTTTATGGCGCAAATATGGTGAAAAATCATCGCTCCGATAAACAATCGAAGCTACACATTTATTCATACGTGACCATAATTTCCGAATTATTGTTAAATAATGTCCATTCGAGTAGAATACCTATCGCTTTTGCATTTACTCCGGCCATATTGCCACCTTCACCTTGATGGAGAATTAGATCGATGAAAAGTACACGTTGCACCTTTGCCCCTTTCTCTGCCTCTCTGTTGGTTTCGTTCTTCTTACGTTATATAGCATTTTATCCATTACACATTCCTCTTTTTCTTGTCGTATCTTATATATATTTTTTGTATATACGATCTCGCTATAGCATTACAATATCCGTCGATGCAGACGAGTATTCAGTCTTCAGGAAGAATACAGTCTGAATGAGATACAATCCGGGTAAAAGCTTTTGAATCCAATATAGCGAATATCAACGTGTTTGGACTGAATATCTCCAGATAACTGGTGTCTACTAAATGGTTTTCTTCTCTTTTTTTTTTCTTCTTATTCCCCTTTTCTTCTTAGTGTATTTTCTTTACTGCCGCATGCCTCCACTTGGGCGGCTTGATGGGTCTTTCTTCGTATACTATATTCGTGTGGCATACCGTTCCGACATATAAAATCCGAAATCTATTATGAAGTGACGTATTGTTAACAGACTACGACAAAGTGAAGTAAATCAAAAAGATTGAAAAACCAAACGAATTCCTTCTTATTTTTTCCCTCTCGTGTGTTTTAGTTTTCGTTGGCTGTTTCTCGTCGTGTTTTTCTTCCTTTTTTTTCAGCTACATATTCGATGTCTCATAAGTGGAAAAGAAAAGACGATAGTGATGCCTGTGTCGCGTTTAGTTTCGTGTGAGAGGAGTAGTGTAGGCTACGTCGATAGAAATTTGTTTTTTTCTCTCTTTTATCATCTCGTTTCCTTTTCTGTCTCGTTGAAATTGTTTATAAACGTATTTTAGATATTTTTTTTCATCGGTTGATTTCATCCTACGATGTGATGTCATATAAATAGGTGTATGTTATCGTTTTAATGCGATTTCTTCTCTGCCTGATTTGTCTCGAGTGATGGTGTTTTCAATATGAGATTTTTTCTTCTTTTTTTTTTTCATTTCATCGAATGATGCATTCCAGAAATTTGTTTTGAAAAATTTAAAAATAAACTAGATTTTGAAATACCTATTGGTTGTCTACAAAATTGAATTTAAATAAGTTTCGTACAATTTTTTTCAAACTTGAAAAATTGAAGATATAAGTTTTGAACAAAATGTGCACTAAAAGGGAAGACTTTGAAATATTTTATATCAGTTGGAAATCATGTTTGAAATTTTTCCAACAAAATTTATTAATATAGCCACACTGAAAAATGTTCAGTCAGGAATGTATAAGCAAGATTTGAGCAATGTCTGCATGCTGAAATTTTTCAAAAATTCCACTTTCGAAATTTTTAGGAAATTTTGCACGGTACTGTCAAAAATTGGAAAAGTCGCCCAAATTGGAAAATTGGCACATCTAGCTATTGATGAGGTGGAATTTTTCCAAAATACGTACCTATTATTTAAAAATTTAAAAATTGAAATAGTTTTAATTTTGTATTACCACTTTTAAAATTTCACTCGAGAAATTTAAAAAAATTCTATAATGGTTACATTAAAACGGAAACAAAAGCACCTATCACCATAAGTTGAAAAAATTGACGAAATTCGATAAATAACGTGTTTAGTATGATAAAATTTTTCAAAAATGCAAGATTCTAATTTTTTAAAATTCTGCTTCCAAAAATTGAAAACAATAATGGACTTTTTAAAAATTTAGCGTTTGAAAATTTTTCAAAACTTTGGTTTTTTGAATTTTTTTGAAGTTCACATTAGCAAAAATTAAATTTATAAATTCATCTTATTTATTTATTTATTTTTCGAAAAGTCTAAATTTAAAAAATCACACAATCATGTATAGTTTAGTTTAATGAGATGAAAATTTTTCAAAAATCTGAGTCCATTTTTTTGTTAAATTCCTGATTTAAGAAATTCAACTTCATTTTTTTAAAAATTGTATGTATGTACCTAGACCATTCCAGACGTTGGAAAAACTCAAAAAATATCACATTAGTTGAATTTGGATTACATTTAGATACGAAAATATGATAGTCATTTTTTAATACAGATTTTGCATAATTTTTGAAAAATTTGTCTTGAAATTTTTCAAAAACTCAACTTATAGATACTCACTATTTTTAATTATAACTTTTTATTACTGTTTCTGGAAAATTGATTTGATTTGAAAAATATTCAGTTGAATTTAAGAAGATACATTTTTTCAAAAACTCAAGTTTTCACTGTTTTTTTTTTTTTTTTTTCATTTAATAAACTTATTTTTAACGATTCATATTAATTATTTTTTTTTGGAAATTTTACACCGCCACTAATCGATGAAATGAAAAATGTATTATTTCGTTGAAGTTTAGTTGGATTTTTCAAAAAATTGGGTTCAAAATTTTTCGAAGAAATATTCGTTCCTTGAGCATTTAACTCAAAATTCAAAAACACATTTAGAAGCATTTAAGTAGGATGTGACATTTTTTTTCTTCAAAAATTCCCCCTTTGAAAATTTTTTGAAAATTGTATTGGATCGCAACTCGAAAAATTGATAAAATCCTTAGTTGAATTCAGTGTCACAAAATACATAATGAAAAATTGACCAATTTTGAAACATAAAAAATCAACTGTTGAGTGGAATTCAACACGTTGAAATTTTTCCAATTTTTTTTTTTTTTTGAAAATTCTATTTTAGACATTCTTTTTGGAGAATTGAATTTTTTCAAAATTCAAATTTTAAACATTTTATACAAATTCGTCATAGAAATTTCCAAAAATTACATTTGAAAAAATTTCAGTATTTAAATTTTTTGAAAAAAAAAATGAAGAATACACGAAATTTGAAAAATAACACATTTCGTTGAAATTATAGTACCTAACTTCCAAGGTTAGGTACCTAAGATTTAAAATATCAACTGCTGTGTGATAAAAATTTTCTTTTAAAAATTCAACGTTTAAACATTTTATAAAAATTCGTCTTTCAAAGTATTTCCAAAAATTTACACTTGAAAAAATTCCAACACTTGAATTTTTTGAAAATTCACTTCTTGAAAATGAAAAAAATTGCTAAATTTGAAATAATTATAATAAGTACATTTTGTTGAATTCAACAAAATAAAAATTTTAAAAAATTTTCAAGTGTAATTATTTTTTGAAAATTTCACTTTTAAAAATATTTTTAGAAGTTGAGTACCATACACTTTGAAAAATTCTCAACTTTAATTTTTTTGAAAATTAGAATTTTGAATTTGAAAAAAATATCCATCTGCACATGTTGGAAAAACTGACTTGTACCCATTCTTAGTTGAATTTAACGAAATGACATTTTTTGAAAATATTAGCCTATTTTTTTTCAGAATCAAAAATTTAAACAAATTTTACTTTCACATCTGTTACAAAAATTGAACTGGGAAAAATTTCAAGTTTGTAATTTTTTCAAAAATCTATCTTAAAAATTTTTTGAAAATCTTATTCAGTCACAATTTAGAAAAATTGACCAGATATATTTTTTTTAATTTTCACTCATAATTTTTTTTTAATGATTCTAGAAAAATATTTTTTTATGCATTTCCAAAAAATTTCCAAAATTTTTACCCATCTTTGAGGTCAAGTTACTGAAACGTATTCGTAAATTCGGAACCAATCAAAGAAATACAAATCTATCGTACGTGTATCGTAGGAGTTTTTTTTTCTTTATAAAATACGAGAAAAGAATGAGAAAAAGAAAAGAAATCCGAGAAAGAAAAGATATATAAATGATGACCGCGGATTAAAGGCAAGACGTCGGTCGACGTTAAATGTACACGAGAAAGATGTTGGTTAAAGTTTTTTTCTTTTATTATTTCATTTGTCGAAGTAGGATTTTTTCTCCGGTTGCTTTCTTGGGCAGTCATATTGTAGTTTGTTTTCACGTTGGCGTGTTATTCGCAGTATATAGTGTACGTAGACGTACATACGATGTTTCCGTTTGTGACGTATAAAACGACACGACGAGAAATAAAATGTAATTTTTTCTCATTTTTTAGCGAATTGTCGTTTATACAAAGCTTTATGGGGAGAGTAGGAATGAGAGAAGACAAGCTTGTATAACATACGGTAATAAAATATACTCGATTGTTATTTACTGGCGGGATTTTGTACGATTGTAAACCTTCTTTAATAGCGTATTTTTTCTCTCTATATATTTTTGAAGAATTCGTTGCTCGGCCGTCCAACAAACGCGTCGTAGGAGGAAAAAGTAAATTAAAAATTTGTTTCCCATTGTGATTCTTTTGTGTGGTAAATTTTACAGTAAATTAGCTACATAAAAGGATAATACTCGAGAATGAGGTAGACTGTAAACGAACACGATTTTCAGCTCGGTTATTTCCTTCAACATGTCCCCCTCCTTCTTATTTCCTCCCCCAACTGAAGTTCACTTTCGAATTTTCGATACGAAAAAGTGAAGATGGAGAGATCTCGATGCGTGTAAAATCGAGAGCGTATACTTCGATGACGAGAGATTTTGTTTCACGTTGAAAGGCATACTGGCAATGTGAAGAAAGAACTAAGTCACTAGTTGCTGAATTATTCATAAATGGTGTTGGCGCGCGACAAATACGCGAATAAACTACCTTTTTGTCGGGGATTTCTTCGTCGAGTATTTATTCGCCTTCGGTAATTTCATCGAATAAGAAGACGAAGAGGCTTACGAGTTGTCGATGTTCGTTGTATATTGTTTGGAAAAAAAAGGTGTACTTACGCAGATGTGTATACTTTGGCAGTTGTTTGGTAAGATTTATTTTCATTCTAGCTCTTTCTCCTGTACCTAGTTGTTGTAACGACGACCGAAATCCAAGTAGAGAAATTTTACTCTTTTTTTCTTGCGCACCTTAATGCCACGTCCTACAATTTTGTCTTAAACATCGGTACGTGTAGTGCCAGATTTGAGGGAAAAACAGGGCCATAAGGGCCTTTGAGACATTGTTAATTATAATAATTTTCAGCAAAAATAATAAATAAAAGTCAATTCAATTTTCAAATCTTGAAAAAAAAGGAATAGTACTGCTTTTCAAATTTAGACAATTTTTTCAACTCTATAAAATAATTTATAAAATTTGAAAAGTAAAATTTCAAAAAAAAAAAAAATTGGAAATTCGAACTTTTGAAAAAATAAGTGTATTCTGTTACATTTAACAAGATCTATTAGTTACTTACTTCTCTGAACAATTTTTCCAATTTACAGTAGGTAATTGCAAGAGAACCTCGCCAACTCGTCACCTCCGATTGAACTGAAATTTGGCTCACTGAAAGAGCATGCCACCCAGACCTCACAACCAAATTTTTAGCTGCCGAAGTTGATTTTTCGATTTTTGGAGAATGTTTGAAAATGGCTAAAACCGCCTCCAAAAAATCATTTTTTGAAAAAAAAAAATTGCAGATTTCAAGATAGAATCCTGAAAATCGGGTTGTACATTAAAGTCGACCTCCCGAGTCGATTGGCACCATTTTCGAAGCGATCTGGAGTCTCCAGAAAAAGTTGACTTTTCTCCAGCGCACTGGAATAGCTCCAGACGGAGCTGTAATTAACTTCGGCAGCTGAAAATTTAATCCTAGCGTTAGTATGACGCCATCTATCGATTAACGTAGTTGAATCCAAAATCCGAGGTGACGGGTTCGCACGTGTTTTTTTTTGACAACTTGGAAATTTTTTTCGAAGCGATCTGAAGCCTCCACAAAATGTTGACCCATTGTGCTGGGGAAAAGTCAACATACTATCATTTCGAAAATGGTGCCAATCGTCTCAGGGAATTGACTTTAGAATACAAACCAATTTTCAGGATTTTATCTTGAAATTTACAATTTTTTTTTCAAAAAATGTTTTTTTGAAGGCGGGTTTTAGCCATTTTCAAAAATTCGCCAAAAATCAAAAAATCAACTTCGGCAGCTAAAAATTTGGTTGTGAAGTTTGGGTGGCATGCTCTTTCAGTGAGCCAAATTTCAGCACATTCGGAGGTGACGAGTTGGCGAGGTTCCCTGTTAGTGTAGGTCTAGAATTAAAAAAAAAAAAAAAAAAAAAAAAAACACACAAACTTTACTATTTTCAAAATAAAGTTTACCTACTAATCGAATTCTTGACAAGGTTCCTTCTGCATGAATTCAACTCTTATGTTTTATTTTTCAAATTAATCACCCCCCCCCTAAATTTATAATAACACAAAATTCTCAAAAAATTATTCGAGGGTCAAATTTTGTTAAATTTTTGAAATAGGTGTTGAATATCAAATTTTTAGAAATATTCAAAAAATTACTTTAAAAAATATAGATATTGAGAATTAAGATTTTGAAATACTTCAGTACGTTAAATTAAACTGATCGTGCTTCAAAAAATGTTCGTAGAAGTCAAATTTAAATAAAAAAGGAAACTGTGTTCTCGAAAAGTATAATCTCGTTAAATTCATCCAAACGTGTTGTATTTTAATCACTTTTCTCAATTTTTGATGAAGGTAAATTACTTTTCAAAAAAATAAAATACAGAATTTTTGAAAACTTTCATTATACCTATAGAAATTGTTTATATCTTACAAATATGTATGTAGTTAATGGCTGAATGTAGCGATACTCGAGCAAATCGTTTACGATGAATATGAACATCCATTTGAGAGGAGTGACCTCGTAAGAAATAAACATACAAAAATAAGTTCAATGGTACCTAGCTACCTACCTAATTTAGAATGGGAAAAAAAGAGACTCGTGAATGAAGAATCGAAAATCGCATTTATTCGAGCTTCGTAATAATAATTTAGTAACAAAATAGTCTAAATGTTCGATAACGACTTTTAAAGATGTCTATGCAAATTTCAATAGGCTTTTTTTATGTCTTCTTTTTCCATAAGAGAGGTTCGAATCGACACTCATCTTATGTATTTTCATTGGAGGGAAAAAAGGTCGTGAAAAAAATCATTTGTAATATGGAAAAGAATATACGTAAAAAATTACGATTTATGTAAAGATAACGTGTATTCGAACGATTCGAAAGGCAATCGTATGAAAAAAAGTGAGAAAAAAAATCGAGACGCGTTCTAACAACTCGACGACGACGTAAAAAACCTTATCAAAAATATCGCGATAAAAATGAGAAAAATTTACATTTAAACGTAAAATTACAATGCAGTGAAATGACGACCGCGACCTTTTTTTTGTACGTGTGAAAAAGCATTCGGGAAGAGTTATTTCTGTGTACATAGGTACAAGAAAAAGAGGAGCATTAAAAAAAAGGGAAAAAAGTGAGAAAATTACCCACGCTTATTCTATAGTTGAAATATTGTCATATTTGTACCCCTGCTAGACAAAAAAACACTGACTTGTTTGATTCGTAATTGAAAATCTTATCACACGAGAAAGGCAGTGTGTCGGGAATGGCTAAAATATGCTGAAATTGTTATGGCGCGAAATTACATGCAGAAGGAGAAGAGTAGAGACCACGAAGGCACCGTGAAAACGCGCATGCAACGAGAATTAATTGTCGCGTGCAAGTGATGGTTGATAATAATTATGTGCTTTGGGTGAAGTTATTTTCGCGTTTCGTTTTTTTTTCTTCTTATTTTTTCATAAATCGTATTCTTTTTTCCTTTTTACGTTTTGTTTAGCGAAAAAGAAATCATTAACATATTTTTTTCTTATTCGTAGACTGAATAAAAATGTTAATGGGGTTGAGAATTGGATATTGATGGCGGAGGGGACTGGGGCGAGATTCGTGGTGGGGAGATTGCATTGGAATGAGGGCAGAAGACGAGGGATAATTGGTGGTTTCTTCGTGAATCTGAATTTAGATGTTGGTATTTTTTTTTCTCGAGGAAGGGAGCATCCTTTGAAAAAGTAAATTTTTATACCTACCTACCTATCATTTTAGACAAAAATAATGCTTTATGAATTTCTTCTTTGAATGGAATTTAATTAACTAGTGTCTAGTTTACTCAATTTGTTTACATGGAAATCGATCGTTTTTGTTGAATTTTACCAAGTCCAGTACTACATAGATACTTAATATTCAAAATTGGTGGAGAGGGAGGGGTTCAATCGAAATTTTTGTAATAAGCAAAATTATTTCTAGGACTTCAATCTACAACATTTACTTTTGATTGAAATTTTTTTCAATTTGATCCCTACCTCCTTCAAGTTTTAATGATAAGATTATCTAAGTCATATTATGGCAAATTATAGGGGAGAGAAGGGTCCTAATTGAAAATTTTATAATAATAAAAATTATTTCTATGACCTCAATCTATAATTTTGATTTGAAATTTTTTCCAGTGGTCCCTTACTCTCTCACTCTTCAAATTTTTAATTATTATCTATCTTCGGAGTGTTATGCAAAATCGATGAAGAGGGAGGGGTCCAATTGAAAAATTTTCAAACAAAAGTTGTAGCTTGAAGTCCTAGGAATAATTTTGATCACCACAAAAATTTCGATTGGACCCCTCCTTCCTTTCCCTTCCCTTCCAATTTTGAATATCACGTAATATCTATGCAGTATTGGATTTGTAAAATTCCACAACGTTGATCCACTTCCACGTAAACAAACTGAGTAAACTAGAATCTACTAATAAACTAGAATTTTTTTAACGAAAATATAATTTAGCATAGTATATGCTTTTACGGAGACCAAAATTGAAAAAAACGACCCAAAAATCCGACAGTTGGGTTAGGTTAGGTTACATTAGGTTAGGTTTGGGTGACAGAAAATTTTCAATAAATTCGACTTTTTAGACATTATGTCAGACATTTTGAAACTTGTAAATTTTTTGAAATTTTATGACTTTTAGACATTTTATAGACATTCTGAAACTTATAATTTTTTTTAGAAAGATGACTTTCAGACATTTTGTTAGACATTCTGAAACTTAGAAATATTTTTAGAAAGATGACTTTCTGACATTTTATCAGACATTTTGAAAATGACTTTTAGACATTTTGTCAGACATTCTGAAACTTGGAATTTTTTTAGAAAGATGACTTTCAGACATTTTGAAACTTTGAAATTTTTTTAGAAAGATGACTTTCAGACATTTTGAAACTTGGAATTTTTTTTATAAATTTAATGACTTTTTGATAGTAGGTATTTTAGAAATTTTACGACTATTAGACTTTTTAATTTTTTTAAAAGAAATTTTATAAAGAAATTTTGTGACTATTTGTACATTTTTAAAAAAAATTTTAAAAATTTTATGACTTTTAGGATTTTTAAATAAATTTTATGACTTTTCGACATTTTGTCAGACATTCTAAAGCTTGGAAATTTTTTAAAAAATTTTATGACTTTTAGGCTTTTTATCAGATATTCAATAAATTTTATGACTTTTAGACATTTTGTCTGACATTCTGAAACTTATTTTTTTTAATTTTTAAATTTCCATGGAAATAAAATATTTCATCATTTTAGAATTGATGACTTTTTGACATTCTGTCATGATTTATAAATTTCGATGAAAATTAATTATTCATGACTTTTAGACATTTTGTCACAGAGTAAAAGCATATACTATGTTTCATACTTTCAAACGTAGTGTGGAAATAGAGTCAACCGGGGGGTCCAGGGGGCGAAGCCCCCTCTGGCGAGGCGCGAAGCGCCGAGTTTTTGAAGAAATTTTGAAGACATTTAGAATTTAAAAAAATTCTTTGATGGATTAGAAAAAATTTTCATCTTCACTTCTTGCGATTTGTTTTTTCATGGGAATTTTTTAAATCACCAAAAATATTTTTAAAACGTTTTATGAAAGAATTTTTTCAGAAAAAATTAGTCTAAAGATTTTTAGTGAAAAGTTTGAAATTTCTTATGAAATTTTTTAAAATTATTATTATTTTTTTAAGCATGAAGTATTTGAAAAAATAATTATATTTCCGAAAATTTTTTTGATCATGTATTTTTGTGTAATTTTTTTTTCAAGTTTTGAATGGAATTATTGTTGAATTTTTATGGAATATTTATTTTTTGTAAATTTTTTTGAGTTTTATGAGCTTCTTTTCAAGAGAATTTTTTGTACCAAAAATATCATTTTTTGAAGAAATTTTGAAGTCATTTATAATTTTAAAATAATTCTTTGGTGGATTGGAAAAAAATTTTATCTTTACTTTTTGCGATTTTTTTTTCAGGAGAATTTTTTTAAACGTCAAAAATATTTTTAAAACGTTTTTTGAAAGCATTTCTTCAGAAAAAAATAGTCTAAACATTTGTAGTGGAATTTTTGAAATATTTTTCAGAAAATTTTCAAATTTTTGCATAGAATTAGGTACTTATTTATTTTTCAATATTTAGTTTTTTGAAATATTTTTCTACCAAAAATATCATTTTTTGAAGAAATTTTGAAGGCTCATAGAATTTTCAAAAATTCTTTGGTGGATTGAAAAAAGAAAAATGTTTCTATTTTTACTTGTTGCGAATTTTTTTTATGAGATTCGAGCACTAAAAATATTACTCAGTGCAATTTTTGATTTTTTTCAGAAATTTTTTAATGTTTGCTTTTTGTATTTTTTTAAAGCATTAAATATTCGAAAAATAATTAATTATATTTTTGCAAATTTTGTTGAGTGAGTTTTGAATGGAATATTGAATTTTCTTCAATTATTTATTTTTTCTAAAATTTTAGCCAAATGATAATTCTTTGTACCCACAAGAAATATTTTCCTAGTTTTTTTGCAGAACTTTTTTTAAATCTGAAATGTCCTGAAAAAAATTACTATCGAAATTTTTCAATCTTTTTAATAATTTCTTGACTAATCTCTAAAATACTCTAGGAATTTCCAGCTGAAAATTCGAAACGACTTTTTTACCATTTCAAAGGCTTTTCCCAGTTTTCCCACATTACTTCACGCAATTTTCACGACTTTGACTGTAATGCAACGTGTATGAAAAACTAGCACATCCAATAATTCATGTAATCTATTGTGGCCACCTTTTCATACCTCTTCGTCGCAGTTAATCGCGTGTAATGACTAATAATTTTTTAAAAATTGGCGTAAAAAGGACCAAGGTCGTGACCGTTTACTTTTCCCAAATTAAACCCATAAATTATCTTTAAATATATCGGCAATGCCTATAAAGCGATCACTATACTTGCGAAATTCTAGGCCATATTTTCTCTCTTTTTTTGCAAAACTGAGCCCACCAAAGTAGCTAGTCGTATATTAGCAAAATGAAACCCCAAAAAAGTCGAGATAGACCCTCCTTTTGACATTTTCGCGTGACCTTAATTACTACCTGATCGCACATACGAGTCTAAAATTAACCTGCTTGTCGCTTTCCTCTTATTAAATATTTTTGGGAAAATAAAAAAATATGCTATCAGACTAATTACACGTTTCTTCTTTTACCGGACAACCTACCGATAAAATATTCAATACGAGCGAATTCGTGTCCTCGTCTTCTCTCAGCGTAGTTCTTTTTCTTCGGCGATAATTCCTCATTAAGTTTTAACCATATTCTCCTACACATACGTGTATTTTAATAACGCATCCGGCAGTCAATATGGCACATGTATCGCTCGGTTGTCAAATCAAATTGACAGCTCTAATAATAATCCTTCACTTAGAACCATCGTCAATAAAACAACATTTCGAAAAGTTTTTCCATCTAAAAGATTAATATCGATACGACGACACCGCTTCGCTTCTGCTCGCTGTACCGAGCCTAATATATATGTATAATATAATACATCGTATAGTATAATCTCCGCTCTTAAATAAATTCCATCCTATCGTTTATCTCATCCGACACTCTTAGCTCCTCAACCTCTTATTTCACCCTTTCGCCTTCTTCGACGGCGCGTAAATAAGACATTCGCGAAATTTGTCACCCCCTTGCTCGCCCACTGTACCACGGCGTCGCACCGTTGTGTATAATCTCGTCGTAACAAAATCGAATTTATCATTTAAATACGCCAAATTGTACGTTTCACACACGCAATAAACCGTAAAAAAGCACATTTCTCTCTCTCTTCCTATAACTGTTCCAAAACTTACGCGAACGGAGACCCCTCCAGCAGTATGGATGGGGTATTTGGGGTAGGGATAAGAAATCGCGTTCGTTTTAGTAAGAAATTTTCTCTCTTCAAGTTTTAGGCACTTATGCGTATTTATGAGATGGCATTGACAAATGAATATTCTTCGTCGATTTAATACAGCTCCCTTTTGCTCGCTTGGCTCTTATTTTGGAGCAGAAGCGGGGGCAGGTAGAGGTGTGTTTTTTAGTGTATGAATATATATACGAGTACGTTTTATGTAATTTATCTTTGCTTAGATTTTTGTGATCAACAGGAGATCACGAGGATCGACGATATGCTCTAAAATCGTATTTTACCATTATAAATCGAAATCTGGACAAGTTTTGAAATTCGGCTCGAGTGTCCTTTGACCCCCTTACTGCACCAGAGTTTTTTTAAAAAGGTAGAATATTCAATCAAAAGAAGGATTTTCAGGATTTTCTCTTTGTAAAATAATCCAGCTAAAAAATTTTCTTGGTTGTCAAGAATGTAATTTTAATGAATTTTTTTCGAAGAAGTTTCGTCGCAGAGCTGAAATTTTCTAAATTAAGTTCGTATTTTTCAAATTTTTAACTCTTTTAATTTTTTCAAGTTTTGGAACATTTTCTAATTTAATGAAGTTTGAAGAATTTTTTAGTTCATCAAGTTTTTTTTAAATTTTTAATTCATTCATTTTTTGTCGAACTATCCCATTTATTCATTTTTTACGAATTTCTGATTTATTGGATTTTCAAATGTGTTTTTTGAATTTGGAAAGAGCTATTATATTTTTTCAATTAAAAAATTTTTCATTTTATTCTAACTTATTAATTTTATATTTAAATTTCGGAGGGTTTTTTTACATACAGTAATTATTTATAGAATTTCAATTTATTAAGAATAATTTTGCACATTTTTCAAAAAATTGGGAAAAATTAAATGATAGAATAAGTTACCTAGGTACGCAATATATGCAAATATGTAATGATGTATGTAGCTAAGTTGGTAAGTAGATATAATGGCACAGTTTTTGGAAATTGGAATCTTTTAAAATAAAAATTTTTGTTCAACTAAGAATTTTTCAAAAAATTAGAAAATAGGTACCTAAGTTGGTCAAATGGTCTCAAATGGTCATCATTAAGAATAGAAACCTTGTGGGAAAATTGGCAAAAACAAAGTTCTGGCATGATCTACTATTTTTCAGATCTATTCATTCGCAAATCAAATAATCTCAATTTTTTGGAATAAACAAACTTGATACGTACTTTTTTCGGGGGAAAAAATATCAATTTCCTGAAAAACAAGAAGTACTAAGTAAGTAGGTAGGGAGTAGGTACAAAATATTCCTAAACTGATTTTTGGAGGAAAAATACTTCAATTTTCAGGGAGGAAAAAAATCTGAATTTTCATTGGAATGAAAATATCTCAATTTTTTAAAGTAAAACATTGAGATGAAACTTACTTTTTTTCGGAGAGAAAATCTTAAATTCTTGACGAAAAACATAAATCTCAATTTTTGTAGTAAAGTATGGGTAAAATTATTTCTCAAATTTTTTGCAGAAAAAAATTCTCAATTTTTTTTGGTAAGTACATGTAAATGAAAGTAATTCACAAATTTTTGTGGAAAAACACCCACTAGCGCTTTTTAATAAAATCTTTCATTATTTTTATATCTATGAAATTAATTTTTTCCCAATTTTCCGAAGTAAAAAATCTTTGAATTTTACTTGAAAAAAAATACGTAGGTATATATAATTTTTTCGGAGAGTAGGTAAACCTTTCATTTTTCATTTGAGAAAAAATCTCTACTTTTTAAAAGTAAAAAGATTTTGGGTAATTTCAAATCTAGGTATTGAATTTTTATTTTGTTTTTTAATTTATCAGCTATAATTTTGGGAATTTTATTAATTTTTTTCCGTAAATTCATTCGATTTTTCCTGGGTCATAGACAGTTCCAGATTTTGGATTTTTTTATTCGACAAAATTAGCAAAATAAAAGAAATATATTTCGGTGAAAATGAAATTGAAAAAAATTGTTTCATTCCAAATTAAATAAAAAATAAAAATTGGAAAAATTATTTCTCGTTTTTTCAAAAAATTGAAGATTTCTTTACTCTCAAAAAAATGAAATGACTTCAGTCTCTTTCTAACAAAACTCTGAAATTTTTTATTCGAAAAGGGTATAGCCGGGTAAGATAGGGTAATTTGGCCCCCAGAGCGAATTTTTAAACCAACTAGTGGAAGTTGGTCCTTATGGTCTAAAACCCCCGTGACCAAATTTTTAAGTCGCTACCTCACCCCCACCTCCTCCTAGGGCGAAAAATGTAATTTTTCGATTATAATTTTTGATTTTGACAGTTTTCAACCGAATTTTTTCAAACTCGGGTAGATGTTAGGTATACTCAAGGGTCATCCATGGAAATTTTTTCAAAATTTTTCAAACCTATCTTCATCGTGAAATGCGCGTTTTAAGTTTTCTAATGGCCATTTCGACAAGTTCTTTCAGAGGTGCAATAATGGAAAAAATATATATTATACACCTAGTCTGGATGTACAACATATATTTTTTTCAGAATTTTTTATAAAGGTTCGGAAGGCCTTCAAAAATGCAAAAAACATTTTTTTCATCATTTTTCGCGCGAAAAACAGTCATTTGCGGTCGAAAAAAATTGTCGTCGTAGTATATCACTAAATACGTAGTTATACACCATCAACCCGAATTTGGATAGGTGAAATTGAATGCATTGAATTCCAATTATGTTATTAACAAAAAAATCGTTAGTGGCAACAAATTTATAGAATTTTCAAAACAAAAAAAAAATTACTGAATTTTGAACAGACAATTTGTATTTTTTGAAGTACCTAAATTAGCTTTATTTGGAGGGAAATGAAAATCCATTTTAAAATCCATATACCTACAATTATTCTTTTTTTTTTCAACTATCCAACCTCCAGATTTTCGTAACATCATTATCTAGTTACTTTTTTACGAAATCTTTGCACTAATAAGAAGGTCAACGAACGACGCAGCCTTTTCCTACACGTTGGAATTCAATTTATTTCAAAACGACACCCATGTTCGATAACTTCGGTCAATAATTTGACGAATATTACTGGCGAACTCGCTACGACACAGCGACCAGTGCTAGGGTGGCAAAAAGGCGAACGCATCATAAACAATGGACAAGTCTTGCCTTGCCATCCTTTCCGCGTCTGCGGCTTATAAAATATGCGAGAAATATGAAAACCGAAGAGCAAACTGCGAAGGATGAGCGAGCCGAGAAAATGCAGCGTTAATCCGTCTCGCAAGAACAATCAGTCAACGACTCGCTGCCAAGTTTAATAAATTAATCAACTCGTGCATCCGCAAGACCATGTATCCATCGGGACTGAAGCGATGTGCGTGCCCCAAACTTAATAATTTCATCATGTCGAGTCATGACATCTTATGAGAGAAGCTTCCACTGTGGATACGATATATTTCGAAAATACTACCAAATGTAACAGCAGAGCGTAGAGCGAGAAAATGTATATCTATATGTATAAGGTAAATGGATATCGCTATTCGGTGTAATGGTCGAGCTTCTCTCTCTCTCTTTTTCTTTTTTCCGTGTCGTAAGTTTTTATCGACGATGGTCAACGATAAAGTAAAATGTTTCCGGAAAAGTTTCATTGCTTGCATCGATGCTCGTCGTGTACGTTCGAGTAGGTATAGGTATAGGTAGGTAGGTTGGTACATTACATAAATCGTTACACACATACATATTTGTCGTCGTCTTCGTGTACTAGGGTGGAATTTAATTTTAACGTTACTTTTGTGTGTAGCTGAAATAAAAGACGAATTGCTCCAAGAGTTCGGAAATATTTTCACGATGGCAGATTCATTTGGCCGGATGAAATGACGACGTTTCGAATCATTCTACCAGTCTTTCAATAGAAACCACACGTCTACTATACATTTTAACGCCGAAGAGAGTTTTTAAAGAAATGAAATGTTCTCCAACGACTGTGTAATGTTATAAGGTCTAAGAGAGGTGCACCGAGCAGCCAGCGCATAAAACAAAGGTAGCTGAACTACGTGTAAATGAAATATTTGGGTAATGCGATGGAATTTCTGGATGAATGTACCACCTCGTATAATTTTTTTTCAAATGTATTTAAGACTTCTCGAATCCAGCAAATGGTCGTTTAATGAAAAATCTCACCTGTGAAGATTCGTAACGAGAAAAATTCCAAAAGGGAGGCAATTTGGAAGTTTCTAAGGTGTGGCTCAATTTTTTTTTAGAAGTGACAAGTTGAAAAAAATTTTATGTTGAAAATGCGAGAGTAATTTTTCTATTTCAAAAAAATTGGTTAATTTTTGAATAAAAAAAGAAAAAAAAATCTTTAAAAATATTAAATTTTTGTATTCTATAAAATTGTGATTTGACTCCAAAAACTTAGGTGATTTTTTTTCTACAACGAAATTGAAGGGTATTTTCGGTGAAAAAATTAAAACATTTCTTCCCTAAAAAAAGTTTAAAATTTTTGGCTCTAAAATTTTTTAATAAAATTGAGAAAAAAAAACTGATTTCAATTTGAAAGTTTTTTTTTCCTGCAAAAAATGGTGAAATTATTTTTCTCTGAAAAAATTTAGCTGCTTGAGAGTGTATTATTTTTTTAGTTCTAATGAAAATTCAGTAGGCATGTTTTTTTTCTTCTAAAAATACTTATCAGTTACCTACAAATATAGAATTATCGATTGACAAACTAAAAAAATTTAAAGATCTTTTTCCAAAAACTTGAAAAATTTATTGAATTGAAAATTTGTAAAAAATAGCAATACATAAAATAAAATCGAAGGGAAAATTTTTTAAAGTCGTAAAAATATGATAAATTTTGAACAATTCCAAACATTTACAAAAATGAAAATCAAAAATTTGCAAAACTTTCTCAAAATTTAATAAATTGAAATTTGTAGGTAAACAAAAAAAAATTGTAGGAATAAATGTTAGGTACCTACAGGTCCTACACACCAGAGGTGGGCAGATCCGGATCCTAAAATTAGAAAATTGGATCTAAAGATCCAAAGATCCAAAATTTTGGATCTGATCTAAGATCAGATCCGATGATTTCAGAAAGGATCTGATCTGGATCTTTAGATCCTCAAATTTGCAAAAAAACAGATCCAGATCCAAAAAAAAAAAAAAAATCTTCAATTCTGCATTTTTTTTTCTGTGAATTGAATTTTTCATTTCTGTGTTTTTAATTCTGCAATACTTTATCTGTGTGATATTTGAAAAATGAACAAAAACGTACCAAATACGATTGAAAACGAAGATCTCAACAGCCAACCAAGTTCAGAAACTGCTCTTTCTGACAGTGATAGCAACGAAGATGGTTACGGAAGAACACCGAAACCTCCGAACAAGAATATGAATTCGAATAATGATAAAGAAAATTCTGCTGCTGCTCGTAATCCTACTTCTAACAAAACCAAAATTGATGAGAATGAAATCAAAGTTGAAATGCTTCAGTATTCAGGAAACACTCGTCAATCCTTCAAAATTTTCGCTAATTCAAAATATCCTCGAGTTAAACAGATGTTTTTGAAATATAATTGTATTCCTGCAAGTTCGGCAGATGTTGAACGTCTTTTCTCCACCGCTTCCTGGCTCCATGCTCCACGTAGAGCCAGCTTATCTGACAGAACGTTGCAAAGCATGTTATTTTTGAAAAATAACATGTCTATTCTATGAAAAAATACATGATTATTCGATTTCTGGCACGAATTTGTGATTCCTTAATTTTTTTTAGAATCATTAGTTCTGATTAGGTTATTTTATTTAGACTAATTTTTACTCCGACTCCGACTACTAGTCTGTTCTCTGTTCTTATAGCTGCCTATCTGTACGTGTATTTTAACTATAAACAATAAATGAACCTAAGTGTTGAAGTTGATTTTTTTCATTAGAGACTAATCCAATAATTTAGTTTCATAACAATAAACACCTTTCAAAAAAATTAATCAAAAATCCTCCCCCCCCCCCCCCCCCCCCCTTCAAAAAAAAAAAGGATCTGAATCTGGATCTAAAGATCCAGGTCCTCGGCCGGATCTGATCTGGATCTGGATCTTTTAAAGATCCAATGAGGCAAAAGATCTGGATCTGGATCTAGATCCTTTCACTAGTGGATCTGCCCACCTCTGCTACACACATTAAATAAGCTACATATTTTTACAAGGGAACCTCGCCAACTCGTCACCTCCGATTGAGCTGAAATTTGGCTCACTGAAAGAGCATGCCACCCAGACCTCACAACCAAATTTTTAGCTGCCGAAGTTAATTTTTCGATTTTTGGAGAATTTTTGAAAATGGCTAAAACCGCCTCCAAAAAAACATTTTTTGAAAAAAAAATTGCAGATTTCAAGATAGAATCCTGAAAATCGGTTTGTACATTAAAGTCGACCTCCCCAGTCGATTGGCACCATTTTCGAAGCGATCTAGAGCCTCCAGAAAAAGTTGACTTTTCTCCAGCGCAATGGAATAGCTCCAGACGGCGCTGTAATTAACTTCGGCAGCTGAAAATGTAATCTTAGCGTTAGTATGACGCCATCTATCGATTGACGTAGTTGAATCCAAAATCCGAGGTGACGAGTTCGCAAGTGTTTTTTTTTGACAACTTGGAAATTTTTTTCGAAGCGATCTAGAGCCTCCACAAAATGTTGACCCATTGTGCTGGGGAAAAGTCAACTATCACTTCGAAAATGGTGCCAATCGTCTCAGGGGATCGACTTTAGAAAACAAACCAATTTTCAGGATTTTATCTTGAAATTTACATTTTTTTCAAAAAATGTTTTTTTGTAGGCGGTTTTAGCCGTTTTCAAAAATTCTCCAAAAATCGAAAAATCAACTTCGGCAGCTAAAAATTTGGTTGTGAGGTCTGGGTGACATGCTTTTTCAGTGAGCCAAATTTCAGCTCAATCGGAGGTGACGAGTTGGCGAGGTTCCTTTGTTAGCCTTCAAAAAAAAATGTCCAAAAATACTTTTTTTTTGGTAGATCAAATTAGTATACTCCCGAAATCATTTTTGGCAAAATTCATACGCGTACATTCTCCCCATACTTATCATTCATCTCAAATCTTCAACTTAATATTGCTATAAAATGTAGTACATATTCTGATCCCGCGGAGACGTCGGATTTTTTTTTTGGTCCTTTTTATTGAAATACTCGAAAGCGGATTTGTTTATCGTCATCGTGCACATTTGCTCGACTTATCGCCAGGTTTTCCAAAAGACAGTCGGGTATTTACCCAACCCAACTGTATAAGTCTTGCCTCGTTCGAGTGCACTCATTTTCGACTCTCGAGTCACCACCACATTCAAATTTAGACGAGAGGTCTATATGTAATAACGTCAAATGTTGTGTCGTTATCTTTTTTTTTTCAAACCCTTCCACTAGAGCATGTTTATTACGGCGATGGCTTTTGACCTGGGTGATCATCCACCTACACGTAGATATATATACTTACCATCGTAGGTATATGTATAATAATAATAATAATACCTTTGTGTTGACATTTAGCCTTTATTAGCCGTCTGCTAATTGCATCAGTACGTCGCGTCTCGTCGGCTAGCCTATAGTCTGCAAATCGAGTATTGTCACGGTATAAGGTTATTATAAGCTCGATACACCCACACTCCTCCGCAGCATGCTCGCTTTTATGAAGCTGACGCGATGTGCCGACATAGGTAATCCGCTTTAGGATACGTTCACATTCATATACCTACCCACATCTATTTCTATACTGGTAAGCTCAAAGCTGCCGTATACGAGTTCATTCCACTCGTATCATCTTCTAGCTTCATTTTTACCCCGTCTCATCGTCGCCTGCGTCATATTTTCGAAATCCAAATCGAGCGTATACGAGCTATGTAAAAATTCTAAACCTCTCACCTTTCCCACTTCTTACATCACCTTCATCAAAAGCCAATTACACGGGTATTGTCTTGGCGCGCTCCAGCTCGCAACGTAGTCGTTATCGTTTCCGAAATTTTCCGCTTTTCTGGCACATCGTCTACCCTACGATTTAATATGTACATTAAGGTGGCCCTTATTTTTCGAATTTTGGAAATGTTGTCGGGACGGGGGGTCAATTGGTGACATATTGGTAGAAAATAATTCCCTATTTTTTATTTTTTCTCTAACTAAATTTTAAGCCGTTTCTCAGGGGCCCCCAAATTTGAAAAAATCAAAAAAATAGAAAAAATAGAACATTTTGAAAATTTTTGAAAATTTTTAGCAAAATGGTCATATAGGAATGGTATTTCTATAAGACAAGACCATTTTCGATGATTTCTTATCTTTACCCCCCTTTTCATGGGACATGAAAAAACGTCATTTTTTACGTTTTTTAAAAAATTTGAAAAAATGGCTAAAAATTAAAAAAAAAAAAAATTTGAATAAAATGGTTTCAACATACATGTTATCACCCAAAAAGGTCATTTACGGTGATTTTTCACCACTGCCGTATCAGTGAGAATTTTTCAAAAACTATCAAAAATTGAAAAAAATGAGGTTCCCAAAAATGAAGGTAAGGATGAAAAATCGCCGTAAATGATCTTTTTGGGTGATAACATGTATGCTAAAAAGATTTTATTCAAAAAAAAATGTTTCTTCAATTTTTAGTCATTTTTTTCAAATTTTTTAAAAAACGTAAAAAATGACGTTTTTTTATGTCCCATGAAAAGGGGGGTAAAGATAAGAAATCATCGAAAATGGTCTTGTCTTATAGAAATACCATCCCTCTGACCATTTTGCTAAAAAATTTCAAAAATTTTCAAAATGTTCTATTTTTTCTATTTTTTTGATTTTTTCAAATTTGGGGGCCCCTGAGAAACGGTTTAAAATTCAGTTAGAGGAAACATAAAAAATAGGGAATTATTTTCTACCAATATGTCACCAATTGACCCCCCGTCCCGACAACATTTCCTAAATTCGAAAAATAAGGGCCACCCTAATGTACATTAGGGTGGAGCAAAAAAAAATATACCTCGGATTTCGACCAAACTCGCTGAGGTGGTTTACTTTGAGTTGAGAACCTCCCAAAAAAAAATTGAGCCCCCTACCTTTCAGGGGAGCGGAGCTAGGGGCTCTCAAAGTAGGGTCACTTGAAAAAAACGCGCTTTTTCGCCATTTTCGGATAGTTCTAATCGAGTTACCCCCCACCGCACCCCTCTGAAAAAGTGCAGTTTGAGTTTCTACACATCCCTGGACCATCGATTTTGAAATTCGATACCACTTATTGCCCCCAACCAGGGTTTGAAAAGTTGCAGATTGCTGAAAAATCGAGATTTCTAAATTTCAAAAAACGGAAATATCACCTTCTGGGCGCCAAAACTGAGATCAAACGGCTCATATTGATGCAAGAAAAATAATTCGATAGAAAAAGTTGAAAATTTTTCATTGCAGGTGTGCCAACTTATGATTTTCTTAAAGTATGGATTTTTTCCATTAAAAACTGGGATATTTTGATTTTTTCTGAAAATCAAAAGTTGGCACACCTGCAATGAAAAATTTTCAACTTTTTCTATCGAATTATTTTTCTTGCATCAATATGAGCCGTTTGATCTCAGTTTTGGCGCCCAGAAGGTGATATTTCCATTTTTTGAAATTTAGAAATCTCGATTTTTCAGCAATCTGCAACTTTTCAAACCCTGGTTGGGGGCAATAAGTGGTATCGAATTTCAAAATCGATGGTCCAGGGATGTGTAGAAACTCAAACTGCACTTTTTCAGAGGGGTGCGGTGGAGGGTAACTCGATTGGAACTACCCGAAAATGGCGAAAAAGCGCGTTTTTTCAAAAGTGACCCTACTTTGAGAGCCCCTAGCTCCGCTCCCCTGAGAGGTAGGTGACTCAAATTTTTTTTGGGAGGTTCTCAACTCAAACTAACCAACCTCAGCGAGTTTGGTCGAAATCCGAGGTATGTTTTTTTTTTTGCTCCACCCTAATGTACATACAAAGAGAAATGCATCGGAAAAAAGAACAGTATAGAAAGCTCGAAGGTGTAACATTTCCGCAATGCATGTAATGTAACGTCACAGTTACCCCCCACTTTAACTTGTTGATCGTCGAGTTGCAGCATTGACAAAGGTATTAAGCGAAGGGAAGGGGAGCTAGCAGGGTGCGAATAATCATAACACACGTACCCTAGCGTCATTTTTAGCAAACGAATGCACACGTGGGAGAAGTTAGCATGCATTCTGTAGCAATAGAAATACTTTTTTCGAAAAATTCACACTAAGCAGCAAGACGAGCAACATCGGAAAAAATATTGAGTTTACTCCTATTTTGAGTGGGGTTGCCCTCAACAACTGTTTATTGGGAAGGGGGGGGGTAGGAGGTGTTGTTGATTGTAAGTTGGGGGTCGAGGGGGCTGGAGCCTCGAAATTTTTTTTTCTCTCTGTACGTGGTGTTTAGGGTAGGGGTAACAGGTAAGAGTGGTGTTGTTGATTGTGAGTTGGGGGTCGAGGGGGCTGGAGCCTCGAAATTTTTTTTTCTCTCTGTACGTGGTTTTTAGGGTAGGGGTAACAGGTAAGAATGGTGTTGATGATTGTGAGTTGAGGGTCGAGGGGGCTGGAGCCTCGAAATTTTTTTTCTCTCTGTACGTGGTGTTTAGGGTAGGGGTAACAGGTAAGAGTGGTGTTGTTGATTGTAAGTGGGGTTGAGGGGGCTGGAGCCTCAAATTTTTTTCACATGTTGATCGATTTTGAATTTTTTTTTCTAAAACTAAGAGTTGTGTCATGATCTCAAAAACCAAGAGTTGTGCCATGATGGCGCCTAGCTCAATCGAAAGGGCACTCGATGCCGTTCCTATGGAAATATTTTCCGCCAAAACGTATGTAAAGTTTGAGCGCAAAAAAATTCCAAAGTTTGAGAAAAATTTTCACACTTGTAAAAAAATTTAAAAAAGTAGTGTATATTTGCAATTTTTTTTCTCGAATAGCAAGAGTTGTGCCATGATGGCACCTATGCCACTCGAAAGAGCACTCGATGTCCTTCCTATGGAATTTTTTTCAGCCAAAACGTATGTAAAGTTTGAGCGCAAAAAAATTCCAAAGTTTGAGAAAAATTTTCACACTTGTAAAAATATTTCAAAAAGTAGTGTATATTTGCAATTTTTTTTCTCGAATACCAAGAGTTGTGCCATGATGGCACCTATGCCACTCGAAAGAGCACTCGATGCCCTTCCTATGGAAATATTTTCGGCCAAAACGTATGTAAAGTTTGAGCGCAAAAAAATTCCAAAGTTTGAGAAAAATTTTCACACTTGTAAAAATATTTCAAAAAGTAGTGTATATTTGCAATTTTTTTTCTCGAATAGCAAGAGTTGTGCCATGATGGCACCTATGCCAGTCGAAAGAGCACTCGATGCCCTTCCTATGGAAATTTTTTCGGCCAAAACGTATGTAAAGTTTGAGCGCCAAAAAATTCAAAATTTTGAGAAAAAATAAAAAATAAAAAAAAATCATTATTATCACTCGGTGACCAACTTTGACAATTTTTTTCTCGAATACCAAGAGTTGTGCCATGATGGCACCTATGCCACTCGAAAGAGCACTCGATGCCCTTCCTATGGAATTTTTTTCAGCCAAAACGTATGTAAAGTTTGAGCGCAAAAAAATTCCAAAGTTTGAGAAAAATTTTCACACTTGTAAAAAAATTTCAAAAAGTAGTGTATATTTGCAATTTTTTTTCTCAAATACTAAGAGTTGTGCCATGATGGCACCTATGCCAGTCGAAAGGGCACTCGATGCCCTTCCTATGGAAATTTTTTCGGCCAAAACGTATGTAAAGTTTGAGCGCCAAAAAATTCAAAATTTTGAGAAAAAATAAAAAATAAAAAAAAATCATTATTATCACTCGGTGACCAACTTTGACAATTTTTTTCTCAAATACCAAGAGTTGTGCCATGATGGCACCTATGCCACTCGAAAGAGCACTCGATGCCCTTCCTATGGAAATATTTTCGGCCAAAACGTATGTAAAGTTTGAGCGCCAAAAAATTCAAAATTTTGAGAAAAAATAAAAAATAAAAAAAAATCATTATTATCACTCGGTGACCAACTTTGACAATTTCTTTCTCGAAAACCAAGAGTTGTGCCATGATGGCACCTATGCCAGTCGAAAGGGCACTCGATGCCCTTCCTATGGAAATTTTTTCGGCCAAAACGTATGTAAAGTTTGAGCGCCAAAAAATTCAAAATTTTGAGAAAAAATAAAAAATAAAAATAAATCATTATTATCACTCGGTGACCAACTATGACAATTTCTTTCTCGAAAACCAAGAGTTGTGCCATGATGGCACTTATGCCAGTCGAAAGGGCACTCGATGCCCTTCCTATGGAAATATTTTCGGCCAAAACGTATGTAAAGTTTGAGCGCAAAAAAATTCCAAAATTTGAGAAAAATTTTCACACTTGTAAAAAAATTTCAAAAAGTAGTGTATATTTGCAATTTTTTTTCTCGAAAACCAAGAGTTGTGCCATGATGGCACCTATGCCAGTCGAAAGGGCACTCGATGCCCTTCCTATGGAAATTTTTTCGGCCAAAACGTATGTAAAGTTTGAGCGCCAAAAAATTCAAAATTTTGAGAAAAAATAAAAAATAAAAAAAAATCATTATTATCACTCGGTGACCAACTTTGACAATTTTTTTCTCGAATACCAAGAGTTGTGCCATGATGGCACCTATGCCACTCGAAAGAGCACTCGATGCCCTTCCTATGGAATTTTTTTCAGCCAAAACGTATGTAAAGTTTGAGCGCAAAAAAATTCCAAAGTTTGAGAAAAATTTTCACACTTGTAAAAAAATTTCAAAAAGTAGTGTATATTTGCAATTTTTTTTCTCAAATACTAAGAGTTGTGCCATGATGGCACCTATGCCAGTCGAAAGGGCACTCGATGCCCTTCCTATGGAAATTTTTTCGGCCAAAACGTATGTAAAGTTTGAGCGCCAAAAAATTCAAAATTTTGAGAAAAAATAAAAAATAAAAAAAAACCATTATTATCACTCGGTGACCAACTTTGACAATTTCTTTCTCGAAAACCAAGAGTTGTGCCGTGATGGCGCCTAGCTCAATCGAAAGGGCACTCGATGCTCTTCAAATGGAATTTTTTTCAGCCAAAACGTATTTAAAGTTTGAGCGCAAAAAAAATCAAAATTTTGAGAAAAAATTAAAAATAAAAAAAAAATCATTATTATCACACGGTGACCAACTTTGACAATTTCTTTCTCGAAAACCAAGAGTTGTGCCATGATGGCACCTGGCTCAATCAAAAGGGCACTCGATGCTCTTCAAATGAAATTTTTTTCAGCCAAAACGTATGTAAAGTTTGAGCGCAAAAAAATTTCAAAGTTTGAGAAAAATTTTCACACTTGTAAAAAAATTTTAAAAAGTAGTGTATATTTGCAATTTTTTTTCTCGAATACTAAGAGTTGTGCCATGATGGCACCTATGCCAATCGAAAGGGCACTCAATGCCCCTTCTCTGGTGAAATTTTCAGCCAAAACGTATGTAAAGTTTGAGCGCTGAGAAATTCCAAATTTTGAAGAAAAAAAATGAGTAAATATTTTTTTAAGTTTTTCTGCATAATTTCAAAAAATGAAAATCTCCAAAAAAAATTGTAAAAATCTGAAATTCTGTATGTAGGATCGGTACGAGTTCAGAACACTGTCTAAATTTTTTGGAACGTTTTTGGCCCTCGGGTGTGAGGAGGTTCAAAATTTTGTGTTTAGAAGCCCAAAAAAGGGCCGGGGTACCAGAAGAAAATTACACGTCGTTCTGAGCGTGTACCAAACCTACATACCAAATTTCAGAATTTTACGATTTTTTTTTTGAGATTTTTTTTTTAATTTTGAAAAAAAACGAGTAAAGATTTTATCAAGTTTTTCTGCATAATTTCAAAAAATGAAAATCTCCAAAAAAAATTGTAAAAATCTGAAATTCTGTATGTAGGATCGGTACGAGTTCAGAACACTGTCTAAATTTTTTGGAACGTTTTTGGCCCTCGGGTGTGAGGAGGTTCAAAATTTTGTGTTAAGAAGCCCAAAAAAGGGCCGGGGTACCAGAAGAAAATTACACGTCGTTCTGAGCGTGTACCAAACCTACATACCAAATTTCAGAATTTTACGATTTTTTTTTTGAGATTTTTTTTTTAATTTTGAAAAAAAACGAGTAAAGATTTTATCAAGTTTTTCTGCATAATTTCAAAAAATGAAAATCTCCAAAAAAAATCGTAAAAATCTGAAATTCTGTATGTAGGATCGGTACGAGTTCAGAACACTGTCTAAATTTTTTGGAACGTTTTTGGCCCTCGGGTGTGAGGAGGTTCAAAATTTTGAGTTTAGAAGCCCAAAAAAGGGCCGGGGTACCAGAAGAAAATTACACGTCGTTCTGAGCGTGTACCAAACCTACATACTAAATTTCAGAATTTTACAATTTTTTTGAGATTTTTTTTTTTAATTTTGAAAAAAAATGAGTAAAGATTTTATCAAGTTTTTCTGCAAAATTTCGAAAGAGATGCACTTTTTTGGAAGCCGAAAAAAGCACAAAATTTGGGTATAATTTTCAGCTCTTTCCCCTCCACATTTTTCAAGTGTTCGGGTGAAGTGGTCGTGGGACCATCCGAGGGGGACGGGAGTAGGCTCAAAATTCTGACTCCAGTTTCATTTCGATCAGACCGTTGTAATAAAAATGTATATAAAAAGCTCTTGCTTTGGTGTATCCAAATACTTGAACTTGTTTTTGAAAACTTAGCAACAAAATTTTCGAAATAATTTCTTTTCTCTCTGCAAATGTCTTTTTAAAAATTTTCAGGGTAATATTTCTCGCCTTAGTATGATATTCTTCCCTTCATTTGTACACTAGCTGTGTACTCGCCCTACGGGAGGGGGTACAATTTTCTCCTTTGAGCGAAATTTCAAAATCGATTTCTAAATTTAATTTTATTTATTTATTTCAATTTTAAAATCAATTTTAATGGTTTTTAAAGAAACTGAATTTTGAATTAATTTTCCAAAAACTCAATTTGCAGCTAATTTTCCAAAAGTTTAAAAATTTCTGAAAAAAATGTCTAAAAGTCATAAAATTCTAAAAAAGATTACAAGTTTTAAAATGTCTGACATAAAATCTGATAAATCGAATTTATTAAAAGGGAATTGTTAAAAAAATTCAATTTCTTCAAAATGTCTGAAAAAAAGCCTAAAAGTCATAATTTTTTTTTTTAATCTGAAAAGTATAATACAAATGTCTAAAAGTCATGAAATTTTAAAAAATTTACAAGTTTCAAAATGACTAACAAAATGTCTGAAAGCTGTAATATTTTTCTTGAAAATTTTTAAAAAGACATTTGCAGTGAGAAAAGAAATTGAGGGGTTTTAGGGAATAAGGGCCCAAGTCAATTATCCTCTTAGCTTGTTTACACTTTTCGCAGATGCAAAACTGCTCGTGTGGGAGGACGGACAATTAGTTCAAACATCACAATAGTGTCATGAAGTCTTCAGAAGAGTTCATGACACTATTGTGATGTTTGAACAAATTGTCCGTCCTCGCACACAAGCAGTGTTGCATCTGCGAAAAGTGTAAACAAGCTAAGAGGATAATTGACTTAGGCCCTTTTTCCCTAAAGCCCATCAATTATTTCGAAAATCTTGTTGCTAAGTTTTCAAAAACAAGTTCAAGTATTTGGATACACCAAAGCAAGAGCTTTTTATATACATTTTTATTACAACGGTCTGATCGAAATGAAACTGGAGTCAGAATTTTGAGCCTACTCCCGTCCCCCTCGGATGGTCCCACGACCACTTCACCCGAACACTTGAAAAATGTGGAGAGGAAAGAGCTGAAAATTATACCCAAATTTTGTGCTTTTTTCGGCTTCCAAAAAAGTGCATCTCTTTCGAAATTTTGCAGAAAAACTTGATAAAATCTTTACTCATTTTTTTTCAAAATTAAAAAAAAAAATCTCAAAAAAAATTGTAAAATTCTGAAATTTAGTATGTAGGTTTGGTACACGCTCAGAACGACGTGTAATTTTCTTCTGGTACCCCGGCCCTTTTTTGGGCTTCTAAACTCAAAATTTTGAACCTCCTCACACCCGAGGGCCAAAAACGTTCCAAAAAATTTAGACAGTGTTCTGAACTCGTACCGATCCTACATACAGAATTTCAGATTTTTACGATTTTTTTTGGAGATTTTCATTTTTTGAAATTATGCAGAAAAACTTGATAAAATCTTTACTCGTTTTTTTTCAAAATTAAAAAAAAAATCTCAAAAAAAAAATCGTAAAATTCTGAAATTTGGTATGTAGGTTTGGTACACGCTCAGAACGACGTGTAATTTTCTTCTAGTACCCCGGCCCTTTTTTGGGCTTCTAAACACAAAATTTTGAACCTCCTCACACCCGAGGGCCAAAAACGTTCCAAAAAATTTAGACAGTGTTCTGAACTCGTACCGATCCTACATACAGAATTTCAGATTTTTACAATTTTTTTTGGAGATTTTCATTTTTTGAAATTATGCAGAAAAACTTGAAAAAATATTTACTCATTTTTTTTTCAAAATTTGGAATTTCTCAGCGCTCAAACTTTACATACGTTTCGGCTGAAAATTTCACCAGAGAAGGGGCATTGAGTGCCCTTTCGATTGGCATAGGTGCCATCATGGCACAACTCTTAGTATTCAAGAAAAAAAATTGCAAATATACAATACTTTTTAAAAATTTTTTACAAGTGTGAAAATTTTTCTCAAACTTTGAAATTTTTTTGCGCTCAAACTTTACATACGTTTTGGCCGAAAAAATTTCCAGAGTAAGGGCATCGAGTGCCCTTTCGATTGAGCCAGGTGCCATCATGGCACAACTCTTGGTTTTCGAGAAAAAAAATTGCAAATATACACTACTTTTTGAAATATTTTTACAAGTGTGAAAATTTTTCTCAAACTTTGGAATTTTTTTGCGCTCAAACTTTACATACGTTTTGGCCGAAAATATTTCCATAGGAAGGGCATCGAGTGCTCTTTCGAGTGGCATAGGTGCCATCATGGCACAACTCTTGGTGTTTGAGAAAAAAATTGTCAAAGTTGGTCACCGAGTGATAATAATGATTTTTTTTTATTTTTTCTCAAAATTTTGAATTTTTTGGCGCTCAAACTTTACATACGTTTTGGCCGAAAAAATTTCCATAGGAAGGGCATCGAGTGCCCTTTCGACTGGCATAGGTGCCATCATGGCACAACTCTTAGTATTCGAGAAAAAAAATTGAAAATATACACTACTTTTTGAAATATTTTTACAAGTGTGAAAATTGTTCTCAAACTTTGGAATTTTTTTGCGCTCAAACTTTACATACGTTTTTGCTGAAAAAAATTCCAGAGTAAGGGCATCGAGTGCCATTTCGATTGAGCCAGGTGCCATCATGGCACAACTCTTGGTTTTCGAGAAAGAAATTGTCAAAGTTGGTCCCCGAGTGATAATAATGATTTTTTTTAATTTTCAATTTTTTCTCAAACTTTTGATTTTTTTTGAGCTCAAACTTTAAATACGTTTTGGCTGGAAAAAATTCCATAAGTAGGGCATCGAGTGCCATTTCGATTGAGCCAGGTGCCATCATGGCACAACTCTTGGTTTTCGAGAAAGAAATTGTCAAAGTTGGTCACCAAGTGATAATAATGATTTTCTTTTTATTTTTAATTTTTTCTCAAACTTTTGATTTTTTTTGCGCTCAAACTTTACATACGTTTTGGCTGAAAAATATTCCAGAGTAAGGGCATCGGGTGCCCTTTCGATTGAGCCAGGTGCCATCATGGCACAACTCTTGGTTTTCGAGAAAGAAATTGTCAAAGTTGGTCCCCGAGTGATAATAATGATTTTTTTTAATTTTCAATTTTTTCTAAAACTTTTGATTTTTTTTGAGCTCAAACTTTACATACGTTTTGGCTGGAAAAAATTCCATAGGAAGGGCATCGAGTGCTCTTTCGAGTGGCATAGGTGCCATCATGGCACAACTCTTGGTATTTGAGAAAAAAATTGTCAAAGTTGGTCACCGAGTGATAATAATGATTTTTTTTTATTTTTTATTTTTTCTCAAAATTTTGAATTTTTTGGCGCTCAAACTTTACATACGTTTTGGCCGAAAAAATTTCCATAGGAAGGGCATCGAGTGCCCTTTCGACTGGCATAGGTGCCATCATGGCACAACTCTTAGTATTCGAGAAAAAAAATTGAAAATATACACTACTTTTTGAAATATTTTTACAAGTGTGAAAATTGTTCTCAAACTTTGGAATTTTTTTGCGCTCAAACTTTACATACGTTTTGGCTGAAAAAAATTCCAGAGTAAGGGCATCGAGTGCCATTTCGATTGAGCCAGGTGCCATCATGGCACAACTCTTGGTTTTCGAGAAAGAAATTGTCAAAGTTGGTCCCCGAGTGATAATAATGATTTTTTTTAATTTTCAATTTTTTCTCAAACTTTTGATTTTTTTTGAGCTCAAACTTTACATACGTTTTGGCTGGAAAAAATTCCATAAGTAGGGCATCGAGTGCCATTTCGATTGAGCCAGGTGCCATCATGGCACAACTCTTGGTTTTCGAGAAAGAAATTGTCAAAGTTGGTCACCAAGTGATAATAATGATTTTCTTTTTATTTTTAATTTTTTCTCAAACTTTTGATTTTTTTTGCGCTCAAACTTTACATACGTTTTGGCTGAAAAATATTCCAGAGTAAGGGCATCGGGTGCCCTTTCGATTGAGCCAGGTGCCATCATGGCACAACTCTTGGTTTTCGAGAAAGAAATTGTCAAAGTTGGTCCCCGAGTGATAATAATGATTTTTTTTAATTTTCAATTTTTTCTCAAACTTTTGATTTTTTTTGAGCTCAAACTTTACATACGTTTTGGCTGGAAAAAATTCCATAAGTAGGGCATCGAGTGCCATTTCGATTGAGCCAGGTGCCATCATGGCACAACTCTTGGTTTTCGAGAAAGAAATTGTCAAAGTTGGTCACCGAGTGATAATAATGATTTTCTTTTTATTTTTAATTTTTTCTCAAACTTTTGATTTTTTTTTTAGCTCAAACTTTACATACGTTTTGGCTGAAAAATATTCCAGAGTAAGGGCATCGGGTGCCCTTTCGATTGAGCCAGGTGCCATCATGGCACAACTCTTGGTTTTCGAAAAAAAAATTATTAATCAGAAACTTTACATACGATTTGGCTGGAAAAAATTCCATAAGTAGGGCATCGAGTGCTCTTTCGATTGAGCCAGGTGCTATCATGGCACAACTCTTGGTTGTCGAGAAAAAAATGATAAATCAGAAACTTTACATACGATTTGGCTGGAAAAAATTCCATACGTTGGGCATCGAGTGCCATTTCGATTGAGCCAGGCGCCATCATGGCACAACTCTTGGTTTTCGAAAAAAAAATTATTAATCAGAAACTTTACATACGATTTGGCTGAAAAAAATTCCATAGGAAGGGCATCGAGTGCCCTTTCGATTGAGCCAGGCGCCATCATGGCACAACTCTTGGTTTTTGAGATCATGACACAACTCTTAGTTTTAGAAAAAAAATTTCAAAATCGATCATCAAGTGAAAAAAATTTCGAGGCTCCACCCCCCTCGACCCCCAACTTATCAACAACACCACTCTGACCTGTTAACCCCACCTCAAAGACCAAGTACAGACAGGAAAAAAATTTGAGGCTCCAGCCCTCTGAACCCCAACTTACAATCAACAACACCACTCTTACCTGTTACCCCTACTCTAAACACCACGTACAGAGAAAAAAAAATTTCGTGGCTCCAGCCCCCTCGACCCCCAACTCACAATCAACAACACCACTCTTACCTGTTACCCCTACCCTAAACACCACGTACAGAGAGAAAAAAAATTTCGAGGCCCCAGCCCCCTCGACCCCCAACTCACAATCAACAACACCACTCTTACCTGTTACCCCTACCCTAAACACCACGTACAGAGAGAAAAAAAAATTTCGAGGCTCCAGCCCCCTCGACCCCCAACCTACAATCAACAACACCTCCCCCCCCCCAATAAACAGTTGTAGAGGGCAACCCCACTCAAAATAGGAGTAAACTCAATATTTTTTTCAATGTTGCTCAGTCTTGCCGGTTAGTGTGAATTTTTCGAAAAAAGTATTTCTATTGCTACAGAATGCATGCTAACTTCTCCTACGTCGAATGCACTGCCTGCTTGCTCTCGCAACGTTGCGTCGTATTCACGGCGAACAACCTATGCAATTCTATTAACACCGGTATGCCGGTGATGGAATCTCGTGCGGAGTATTTACGGCGCTATTGTATGCAATTTTCGCGACACGAAATGACATCTGTTGAATAATGCGTTTTTATCGCTGAATTCGCACTTGAAATTCTTGCGAGGTTGGAATAAATTCGTTCGAATTGAAATTATTGTCAATAAATTACTGTAAATGTTTCCGAATGCCTGTTAAATCATCTGAATTTTTGTGAATTCCTGTAAGCAGACTGTGTTTATCAAATGGTTTGAATTTTTACATTTTCAAATATTTTTATTCAGAAAATGTTTTTTTTTAAATTCAAAATTATAATTTATTTGAAAATTTTCGCTCTCGGTTTGCTTGGGCAGCTATTTTTTCTGAGTTTTTGATTAAATTCAAATTTTTTTCTTTGGATAAAAAATAGATTAGTACCTATTTTTATGTACCTATATTTTTTTGAATGAAAAATTTTTCAATTTTCTTGTAGGAAAAAATTTTTTATTTCTGGAATTGAAACTATTTTTTTTTTGAAATTTTTTTTTCGAAGTTTCTGGAGTAAAAATATTTTGAAATATTTTTTTAGAATTTTTTTTTTTTTTTTCAACAAAAAATCTTCAAATTTTCTATAATATAATTATTTAAAAAAAAAATTTGTATGGTATAATTTCTAATTTTTTTGGGAGTAGAAATATTTTTCATTAAAAAAGAATCATTTTGGTGACGGAGGAGATTTCTCAATTTTTCCAAAGTGAACGTATCCTATATACTTCGACCATGCAGCCGTATATTATCACGGGATAATATAATAGACCGCTCGAGCATACTGAAATTTTGTAAACAAAACGGCACCAAAGATCTATCCGCGATCGCCAAATTCTATAACGCTGTAAAAAATCGATTTCGAAGTACGCATGTTTCTAGTCTGGCCTTCGACCATGCAGCCGTACATTTTCTAAACATTGATGATAAGTGATAAAATTTTTGAAATGAAAACACGGCAGTCACGCATGCGCACTTCTAATCCCATTTTCTACAGTCTTATAGGACTTATAAAATTACACAGATCATGGTGCCATTATTTACACCAGTGTTTAAGCGGTCTATTATATTATCCCACAATAATATACGGCTGCATGGTCGAAGCCTATATAATTATGTACCTACGCACTTATTTATCATTTTTTGAGAAAAACTTCTTGATTTTTTATTTTTAGGTAGGACCTATCTATTTAATTTTTATTTAAAAATGAAAAATCTTTTGAATAAAAAATCGTCCAGTTTTATGAATAAAAATCTTTCAATTATTAGAAAGAAAACTTTTTTCAGTTTTTCGAGAGTAAAAACTAGAAACAGTATTCTTATTTGTGTATTTAAAAATTTCTCTTTTTTTCGAAAGAAAATTTTTTTCAACTTTTTTAGATTGAAGAAAATTTTTGATTTTCTGCGGAAAAATTTTCGTTTTTTTTTCAAGTAAAAAAATTTCTCATTTTTTAAGAAAAAAATTCTCGATTTGTTTGAAATAAGAAATCTTTCAATGTTTTGGATTTTTTCTATTTTTTTTTTTCTAAAATAAAATTTCTAGTATTTTAGGAGTTTTTTTTTTTTTTGATAGGTAGTGAAATTTTATTTTTTTGATGAAAAAAATGTCTCATTTTTTCAGGTTTTATGAAAATGTACTTATGTATTCCTCTTTCCTCATAAAGAATATTTTCAAATATGTTTTTTTGGATTTTTACAAGAATTTCATGTAAAAAAGTTGTTTTTTCCCCAAATAATTTTATTCTGAGAGATTTTTTTTAAAAATAATTTTTTCCTGCGAAATTAAAAAAAATAATGTGAAATGATTTATTCAAAAAAAAAATCAAGAGTTGCTACTTCATAAAAAAAGTGCGGGCGCCCATGCTAATTTATCGTCCGATCACTAATTGATATATTTTCTTCTGAATTGCACCTCAGAAAGAAGTTACCAAAATGGCCGCGTTAGAAACATTGAAATATTTATTTCACCTTGAAAAGTAGGTACTCGATTTTTTTTTTTTTTTTTTTTGTAAATTACCCCCGGTACTATCTACTACCTCTGCAAATTTGAAATAAAAAATCTGTCTAAAACAGCCAAAAATTAAAGTTTTCAACGAAAATCCACCTCACACTCCCTCGAAGGGGTAAGAAGCGAGATATATGGATAAAAATTTTGTGTGGATTTCCGCAAAGGCCTCTGGATGTCTGTAAAAATATCTGGATTCCTATTAATTCCTGAAATTCTGAACTTTTATAATTGTAAATATCTCAAAATTATTCAGAGTTTCTGCGAATGACCAGGAGATCATGTGAGACGATTTCTGTGAATTCCCATGAATGTCTCTGAATACCCATAAATTTGTCAGAATTCATGTGAAATTTTCTGATTTTCTGCAAATTCCTGTGAAATTCCTGCGATTTTAGAGTGAATTCATTTAAATTCAGTGAATATCTGTGAATTATTATAAATGTTCGAATGCCTGCAAAAACCAATTGGATTCTTGTGAATGCCCCAATTTTTTTTATTTGAGTTGATGTAAATTCTTGTAAATGCCAATGTTTGCAAATTTTTCTGAATTTCTGTTGATGTCCCTGAACGTAGGTATGTAAAATCTTGTGAATTCCTGAAAATACCCCTGAATTTGGAATTTCTGCTAAGATCTTTGAACTATAAATGAATTTAAAATGATATCAAAATTAAGCTTCCAATTTGATGTAGGTATTTTTAACCGATGGGATGTAAAAAAATTTATTTCGATCTCAAGAAAAAATTTCTTCGTTGATGAAATGGCTTTGAAATGTGATTTAAACTCAAAACCTGGAAAAAATATCGAAACGAAATTTTTTCACGTTCGTTTCTAAAATTAAACTGCGCTCTTATTTTAGAAACTCCTTCAAACGAAATTTTTTCAAGCAAATGTTTACGATGAAATATGACAGGAAATTTATATTAAATCTCAGTTATCAAAATTCAACGGAATTTCTACCTTTTTTCAGATCTTTGATTCGCCTATTTATAAATGTTGGAAAAAGAACTGATAACTGAAGTATCAGAACACCCACACATGACACAGTGAAATTTGGAAATATATCTTTTATAATCATGTGGGAGAAACCCACGTACTTGGCAATTCAAAATCAATACCTTAGAGTCATTTATCGTAATAATAATAATACCTCATTTTGGTATACTTCGCAAGTTATCTGTTATACTTTTGCCAAGTTCGCCACGTCAATACTTTATATTATAAGAAGAAAAAAATACACCATAAAAACGTCAAAAAATAAAAACCATCGGTAAAGTGTGGATATTTTACGCGAATATTTTACCGCACTCGGGTACGTATTCGTATTTATAGCGGAAAAAAACGAAGCTGGATAAAAATCCCGATAATAATATGGTTTTTTATCTCGGGAAATGAACTCTGTATGACGGAACCATCTTCGTATAGCTCTCTTTTTACACCATTCAGCGACAAATTGTAGGATAAGAAAACGATAAAATTACTACTTTTTCGATCGTCGTCTTAGCTTCTTGTGTATAAAATCATACGTATACCTTTAAACATTATGTACCCAGTTATAGCAGAGCTCGAGTGGTTGATCCGAAATAGAAAAGGGAGGCTCATCGGTGAAGAAAAAACATCACGATGGAAATTTAGAATCTATAGGTATGAGAATAAAGAATCGAACCATTAAAATTCATAATTCTTGCGAAGATTTTTTTTCCCCTCCTCGTTACACGAGCTGGTATTTTTTATTGTAAAAAATTATACAGGGTGTTTCATAGCTGACAGAGTTCCTTCCACCAGGTGAATAGGCAATCCTTAAGGAACAAAAAATGTTATATAAACATGTTGCCTATCTTGAAAATTCAAGGGTCAAGGGAAAATTAAATTGAGAAAAAATAATTTCCGATTGGGCCAATGAGTAGTACTAAAAAAATCAACTTTTTTTGTTCCAGACATTTTTTGCCTATCTTTGAAAATAAAGGCGCGAGAGAGCTTCAAACTTTGAAAAAACCGGTTTTTTAATTTTCAAAGCTCTGTAGCTCCTTCATTTTCGGAGACAGGCAAATTCATCAAATAACTTTTTTTGCTTATCTCAAAGAGTTACATCTTTTTCATGCATCATCTTGACGTAATTTTGCAATTTTCATGTCTCATTCGTACCTATTGATCATTTGAACTTCAAATTATCGGTGTACATCATTGGAAAATGAAAACTGTAAAATTTGTCAAGATGTTATATGAAACAGAAGTAACTTTTCGAGATAAGCAAAAAAAGTTCTGTGATGAATTTGCCTGTCTCCGAAAATGAAGGAGATACAGAGCTTTGAAAATTAAAAAACCGGTTTTTTTCAAAGTTTAAAGCTCTCTTGCGCCTTCATTTTCAAAGATAGGCAAAACAATGTCCAGAACAAAAAAAGTTTATTTTTTTATTAGGTATTATTCATTGGCCCAATTAAAAATTATTTTTTCTTAATTTAATTTTCCCTTGCCCCTTGAATTTTCAAGATAGGCAACATGTTAATATATCATTTTTGTTTCTTATCGGTTGCCTATTCACCTGGTGGAAGGAACTCAGTCAGCTATGTAACACCCTGTATTTTGGTCTCTGTCTCGTCTTCTATACTAATTCTATACTTAAACGAAGATTCGATTCGTCGTTATTCTCCAATTACAAGGGCTGAATATTTTCAATTTAATTAGATTTTATCCCCGTTGAAGAAATCGTTATAGTTTTAACAACCTACGAAATGCAAAGAGGTTCCAATTTTTTTCACAAATCAGCGATTTTTCTACTGTAAATTTTTCCTATAAATGGGCACTCGGTCGAGAGCTATTAAGCGAATACGCGACGCGACTTAAAAAATATACATAAAAGTAGTATCGGTGGCTGGGACAGGCGAAGCAATAAAAGAGGAATTTTTTTGGCTGTAAGCCGATATATGAAAACATATTTTTAAAGCGGTTGCTTTCTCGATAGGTAAAAATTATCGATGTTCGAGTTGGCTTTTTTCGAGCATGCAGCACATATGAAGCCAAAGAGATGCTAAGTGTCGAGCTGGCTCTTTGTTATAAGACGTATTTCACTCTCGTATGCCCGTAGCCAGTTTTTATACCGCGCTGACATGATAAGAGCGTATAAACGCAGGCAGTTTTAATCATTTCTTTTGTGTCAGGCCGGATGTGTTCGGGTTAAAGCGCCACTTACGTTTAGTCGTTGCAATAAATTGTGGTCTTTCATAAACAGTTCTAATACCTCGCAGGAGTTTTCCCTGCTCTGTCTTTCGTACTCACTGTGGAAGCTAGTTTTACGTTATGTCATCTCTTCGAAAATAGGTACAAGCTAGAGAGCAATTACGTACGCGATTTTTTCCTTATTTTTTTTGTTGCCTTCGCCTTATCTCTGGCCTATGTATGGGAACGAAATTCCATTATAGATTCCATACTTTTTCCACGTCGTGTTTCGCTAAATGGAAATAAATGCCGAGCTATTGGAATGATCATTTATTTTTAAATTATCGAATAGCGCAGCCGGAAACTGGCTGTTGTTCAAATATTCCAAAGGTGTTCGTTTACTTTTCCTTTTCTCGGTCTGCCACACATTTTACACGCAATTCGATAACGGTTATTTGTTATAAAGTGACGGCCCAAGAGGAAATTTTTTAATACGTACCTAATAATTAATTTATTCGTAGCACTTGAGCTGACACGTTTTTGACAAAGTATCCCTAATATTTTGTAGAATTTTTATTAAAAACATCTTGTTTATTACGAGGGTTTTGTTTCGAGAATCTGAAGGACGGAGGTGGAGAGGTGGAGGCTATTGGAACCGATCGTCCTGTATTAAGCGATTTACATTACTCGTAGAGAAAAAGAGAGAAAAAAGAGGTTTACAAAGTAGAGGAGAATGGTGGCAGGTATTTATCAAACAACCCTTTTTTCCTATATTTTTTTACATTTCAAAACCCTTCATAAAAACCAACTTTTGATCGAACCCAGAGTAAAAAAAAATTGTTAATAATTTATACGCGGTAAAGGCGAACCACAAATGTGCGTTTGTGGTAAAAAAAAAAATGAAAAACCGACGACTATGACGAGCACATAGTAATTCGATATACGTTGACAGACTCTTCCCAGATTTTATTATACGAGTATGCTCGGCCACTATACCATGTAAACGTCACATAATGGTATTTATAATTTCCTCTGTGGAAAAAAAATTACCAAGTTTAAATTTATTAATACAGCTAACGTATAAAAAAAAGACTACAATTGGAGTAGGATTGCAGAAGGGTGTGAATGAAGGGGGTTCGGAATTTGTGCCTGTATATCGAGAGGAATGCATTTATTTGGCCAATAAATATATCTAATAATATGTGTGGGTGTGTTGTGTAGCGTTGAGCTGGCATTTTCATTTATTTTTCAAGAAAAAAATTGTCAATTTTTTTTCTTTATCTAAAAGTAGAAAATTTAAAATGATGCTTTGTGAGAATTTTTGTGGAAAAATAAGTAAAGTAAAAATAGATTTTATTAATCAATTTCTAAAAACAAAACACGATAATTTTGGAAAAAATGTATGCAAGTTGAGGACAAATGATTATTTCCTAATTAAAAAAAAAAAAAAAATTCTGTAAAATTTTCAAAAAATAATGTTACTTAATAGTTTGTTTTTTTTTGGCAAAAAAAAAAGAAAAGAAATGTAAATAAAACTTCAATCCGAAAATTTTTTGATAGCAGATAGTGAAATATTTTTTACCAAATTTTTATACCCAATTATTTTTTCCTTCTTCTAAAATTTCTACTAGAAGTGGGTTTTCATGAAAATTTTGAAAAAGTTACCATTTTCAAAAATAAAGTTATCGAGTTTTTTCCTTCAAAGTTTCAATCGAACTTTTGAAAAAATCCAAGCCCACCTCTTTAGTTATTTTTATTTCTGTTTTCCCCTCAAAACTATTTTCATTGATAAAAAGTTTTAAACTTCAAAAAAAAAGATGATAGAATTTTTTTTTAAATGGCGTGAATAGGTCTGTGGCAGTCTGGAGTGAGAAAGTGGAGGGGATAAATTCAGCTGAATGGGAAGAAGTTAGTGAAACATGGTTCAAAACCTTTTGTCTTCTAATTTTACAAATATTTTTGAAACAAATTTTTTTTTCAATTTGTTATTTTATTTTTGAAAATATTTTTTTCAATTTGTTTTTGATCCATAATATTATTATGTGCGTCTTCAAATTTGAAACCAAAATTTATTTAAAAAAATTTCAAGTGTAATTATTTTCAACTATTTTTTCCTCAAAACTTTCATTCAATAAATTTTTTCTGTGTGCCACTTTCATCCATAATTTTTTTTCAAAAGTTTGATTGAAAATTTGAGGGAAAAGCTCAAAAGGTGTATTTTTGAAAATAGTTTCGAGGAATAAATTTTGAAGAAACAGGCCAAGTTGAATAAAATAAATAAAAATGAAAAAGTTCCAAATTTTCTCAATTTTCAGGGTTTTTTTCAAAAATATTTTCACAGTGAAATCAAAAAAATTCTTGATAATGTTTTTGGAAAAAAATTGTAGTAAGATGAATCAAGGCTCTATTTTTTATTCAATTTTTTGAATTCAATAACACAATTTTTATAAAACTAAAAAAAATTAAATCAGGTAAATTTGAGAAAAATATTGAAATTCAATTATTTTTTTTTTAAATTTTCATCAATTGGTGGGTACTTGAGTAATGAGTATCTATACTTTTGAAAAGGAAAATTCGCTACAAAAAACTTTCAAAAACAGGTGAATTAAAAATATATTTTTTCAAATTAATTCTTCATTCCTTTTTTTTTTTTTTTTTTTTTAATGTAATTTTTTCACTTGTATAAAATGGATTTTTCCAGTTATTCTCTTAAATCAGGTATCGTTATTCAAATTCTTAAAATTTGGATTTGATACATTTTTAACGAAAACTTTTTTGGGGGAAAAAGAAAAAAAATTGAAGTAAAAACAAATTAGTACCTACATACGTTTTTAAAAATAAAAAAAAATAGAAAAAAATAACGGTAATTTCATAAATATTTTGGAAAACTAATTCAGTATTTTTTTTTTTTTACAAAAACACAAATTTTTTAAAAATTAAAAAAAAATGTATTGAAAAGAAAAATTTGAAAAAAAACAACATTTTTTTCCTTCATTTTCTTCTAACAAAATTGCCCACATTAAAAGTAATTATTTAAAAAATTCATATGACGAGTGAATTTTAGTAAAAAAGAAGTCAATCAAGTAAAATCGAATTTCAAGAAATAATTTTTTCAATTTTCAAAACCACAATTCAATTTGATGGAAAAAATTTATTGAAAAAATACGATTTTCTTTAATTATGAAAACTACATTTCAATAATGAATTTAAAGAAGAAATAATTTCATAAAAATGTGAAATAAGCAAATCTTTGAAAAAAAAAATCAAAGAAGTGGAAGAAATCTTCCAACATGGGGCATGTCAGAAGTGCCAAATTCGGATTACATTGGATACATGCTTAAAATGTAGTGTTATGAATGTAGGTTAAGGAACCATGATTGCAAGTGTCCATTTCTTATGAAAATTTTTTGTGAATTTTTGAAATTTGAAATTTTAAGAAGATTAAAAAAAATTAATTCAAAATTCAAAAAATTATTAAAAATTGTTTATTTGAAAACCACCAGAACTTGTAAAAAACAAATTATTATGGAATATTTTTGCCTATCTCTGAAACTAAATGAGCTGAAAAATAAAATTTTTCGATTTTTTTTTTTTTTTTTGTAAAATTACTAATAATTTAAAAAAAATTAATTAAAGTAGCATTTAATTTTTTAGTCCCTTCAATTTAAAATATAGGCAAAAATATATCATAATGAATTTTGTTTGTTCTATCAAGTTTTATAAAGTGATAGGTATGCGAAGAAACATTTTTGAATTTTTTTTTGAATTTTTCTTGAAAGTTTGAGGTCATAAATGGAAAGTTAATTTTGAAGGAAAAATTTTCGATAAAAATTATATAAAATAAATTTTAGACGAAAAAAAATTGATTCAACTATTTCAAAAACGATTTTTAACTCGAAAATGAAAAAAAAATGAAAAAAATCAACTCTTTCGACTCCGTGCGAATAAAAAATTATCGCTTTCTGTCCTCAGTAGGTCGTCCGTCCTTTCGATTTCCTTCCTTCGCTCGAAACCCACCCTAGCATCGGTACCGCGTTAACATGTCGCTCGGTATCGTACACAAAAATGGAAATATTAATCAAATTGATATTTTATTATGGATTTATTCCGTCGCAATATCGAAGCAGAAGAAAAACCTCAACCATCATCACGGGTGGGATAAAGAGATACAAAAAAATAATACGAAATAAGAATATTTTCGTTTATTTCTGGCAACGACGACGTAGACGACTTATGCAGAAGAGAATAGGAATCAAAACGTCTTCAATAAGAAATTCTCATTTATTACGTAAAAACTGCTGGCAGAATTTTCATCAAAAGCGATCCCGCCGAATCCGCCCAATATCGCAGAGAGAGAAAAAGGAAATAGAATCATCGCCAAATAATAAATATAGCAAAATCAAAAACACAGAAAAAATGAAAAAATAAACGTTATAGGTACGTTAAATTGTACCGCGTATACACGATAATATGGACGAGGCGGATAGTAGAGGTGAAATATATTTTTCTGGAGCCCCCCCCCCCCCCCCCATTAGTGGAAATTCCTTTTCTGTTTCACAATGCGATATTTAACGTACGGTCATTTACTTCTTCTCACGCGAAGTTATATTTGTACGTATAAGAAAGTAAAAGAAAAGCATGGCGAACCAAACGAAACGAATATTAAAGGTATAAAATCGGATTTAATGATCTGGCGCCTTGTGAAAATAAAATGACATAACGTTCGCTTTAATGAAAAAATCAATTTCACTATTGTTTGCGTTACAGCGAGAATAACGTCGAAGGGGGCAGGCCAAACAGAGGGGGGCCAGTCGCGTATTTATATAGGAATAAGCAGAGCGAAAGACAGGCGAGGGGAAGGGTGCCTTCGGAGGTTACCACGCGGCGCATTATGTGTTTTGGGGTTCGCTGCTGCGGCCGTTGTTTTTGTTGTTGTTTTTTTCCCAACGTATAATAAATTGGGGAAAAAGCGCGAGCTTTTTCATATCTTTCAATTTAAAAACTATTCAGAATTTGTGTCGTTTTCGTACTAGGCCTTTTGTAAACATTGTTATATCAGACAGCTCGACGAAAGAAAACTGATAAGGAGGCCAAAAGTGCCACAAAAACGCACCAAACAACAGAGGAGAAAAAAAAAAGATCGTCAGTTGTCAACATTCTTCGACCTCCAGTACAAGCATAAAAGGAAGAGGTGGGAGGAGGTATCATTACCGAGATTTTTACGAGGGCGTTAATTAATTTGATGGTTGAAGGGTCGCAGGCTCTGGTAGCATGATAAAATTCTGCCAGCGGGATTGTTAAGCTTTTTGCGGCGTCGCTCGAACCAGACCAAGTGAGCAGTGGGTCAGCTTATGTGTAGTACAATTTAATTACACGGTCATATAACGCTTCTAAATGACGGTAATACAAGAGCGCTATAAATTTCCAAGTTGGATGTACTGCTGGCCATCGTACTAGTGGTGTAAATGATGGTGGCTTTTTTCCATAAGGTTTTATTTCGACATGATGTTTGCGATACTTTTTACGTAGCAGGAGGAGTGAAGTACAGTGGTGATTATGTAGGTCCATTGACTCGACCATGGTCACCAAAAGGCCTCGAAGTAATAAAATTAGTCGATGGTTTATTTCTAAGCCTCAGAAGTATTCAAAATTTTTCGTAATTCTTTTTCCCTGTGTTATTTTTTATCTTTCATTTTGTTCACCCTTTTTGTTACTATTTCCATTTTTTCGCCCTTGGTGGTTTTTTAAATAAAATTTTTGGTTTAAAAAAATTGTTTATGGTATTTCACGTTAAATTCCACAAAATAATTATGGAGAAATTACTCTCAAACCACCCTAAGAGAAAAAGTTCAAACAAAATCTTTTGGTAAAATTAAAAAAAAAAAAACTTGAAGATTATTTTTAAAATATATATAACCAAAAATTTAATTTTAAAAACGAAAAGAGTGAAAAAATTGCATAGATGAAGAAAGCGTGAAAAGTGAAATTAGGGTGGAGGAATCACTCTCGACCCACATAGAAAAAAATTAATTTAAAAAATATAATAATCATGAGAGTACCTATCTATTAAAAGAAATATATATTTTGACGATTTAAGGAAAAAATCATAAAAAATTAATTGGAAAATTTTTTAGGAGAAAATTCTTTGAGTGAAGGAGATAACTAAGTTAATGAAGATTATGTTTGGAAAGTCCTCTTGGGCAGAGGATTTCGTCAAAATTTTTTTTTTTAAATAATTAAGTACGTAATTCCTCTGGAAATAAAATTCTTAAAAAGTTTTCTTACTCCAAGACCTTTAGGAAAGAACCTCTCCTGAAAGCAAAACATTTTCAAAGTAATTTGCTTTCAAAAAGTTTTACTTGATGCAGGTAAAAAAATTTAAAGAGAAGTTTTTTTGAAAAAAAAGCAGTCGAAAAACTGTTTTAAAAAATTGTCTGTTTATTTTTTTGGGAAGTCTTCTTAACATTTTTGGGAGGAAGATTCTCGAGTGAGGGGAATAAGTAGAGAGCGGAATTATCCTAAAAAAATCCTCTCAACTGAAATTTAAAAAAAAAACATCTATGTGAACAAAATCAAGTAATTCGTCCAGAAAAAAAATCTAAACAGTTTTCTCATGTCAAATTATTTGAGAAAAGAAGAAAACAATCGATGAAATGATTTTCTTTTAAAAATTGTCAGAAAACACTGTAGGTAGAGGGGAGGTAGGTTCTCTTGAAAAAATCTTTTGGTAAAAAAATAATTTTGAACGAAATTCTCTCAATTGCTAATTATCATTTTTTCGGTCTTGAAAAATTGTTTTGAATGAAAACTTGTGAAAAATTTGAGAGATTCTTTGGAAAATAAATCATGCGATTAAAATGCATAAGTGGGTATCTCGAAAAAATTCTTCAAATTATATCAAATTGAGTCTTTGGGGCCCGTCCAGTAGGAAAAATATGTTGAAAAAATAATCATCTTAGAACAAAAACTTTTTGAAAAATATATAATTATTAAGGTATTTTACTAAAAACATAAATAAATGAAAAAATACTTTTTAATGTGAAAAAATTGTCTCAAAAAATTTTAATTTCTCTTTAAAAAAACTTGATTATTTTAATACTCGAAAAAATTCACTTGAAAAAATTCTCTAGAAAATATATCTATTAAAAAAGTATACTTATTATATTTTTTTTATTACACGAGTAAGTACTTTGAGTATCTATCAAAAAAATTGTAAAAATAAATTTGCAGAAAAAAGTTGTAATCAAATTTAGTTTTTGAAATAATGTACAAAATTTATTACGCACTTACCAATCAAAATGAAAATAAAAATTGAGCCGAAGTATAAAATGTAAGTATTAAATTAATTAATTTTTTTCTTTAAAAATACCTAGGAAAAAAATCTGTGAGTAGGTATATCTTACAATAAGGGGATGTTGGTAACTCGTCAACTCCAACTGAACTAAAATTTGGCTCACCGAAAGAGCATGTCACCCAGACCTCAGAACCAAATTCTTACCAGACAAAGTTGATTTTTCGATTTTTGGCTAATAAGAACCTATTTTCAAAAATCTGCATTTTTCCAATTTTTTACCAGTTTTTTTCTTCAAATTTTTCATGATGTTTTTTTCTCTATGTCTTCATTTGATATAGGTATTTTTTTAAATTCCTGATTCAAAAAAAAAAATAAGAGATTTTTTTTAATCAAAAAATTGATTTATCAATAGTTTATTTTTTCCCCATTTCCAAAAATTCGTTCAAAAGCGAAAAATTAATTTCGGTAGCTCAAAATTTGGTTCTGAGGTGAAGGTGGCATATTTTTGTAGTGGGCCGAATTTCAGCACAATCGGACTTTCCCCTTTGGAAGGAAAAAAATTAAAATCTACAATTCTACATTTATTTTTAAAAATTGAAATGTTCATTTGAAAAAAATTATTGTCAAAAATTTGTAAAAAAATGACTCCATCCTCTCCAAAAATTAAAAAATTACAAAAACATCTCCAAAAAACTTGGGGAAAAATACATTCAAACTATTTTCCAACTGTGTAAATCTAAATCAAATTTCTTATTCAATTCAATGTCAGGTGATATCCCTTTCTTCTTAATTTATTTTTAAATTTACGCCTAAAAAAAAAACCGATCAATACATTTGCTCGACAATCGTCATCAAAACACAAACGAAAATTCCATTACATTTACAAACAAACCGACCAAACATAATGGAAAATTTTCTATAGAAGCGCGTATTAGAAAGTCTATTAAAAATGGAAAAATATAGGTTACAAAAAATTGTTTCATTTCCAAACACTCTGTTCCAAGAAATTGGAAGTACGATAGAAACCCTTCTTTACACAAGTCACCTCCGTTGTCGTGTAATTAGCATTTTCAAAAAAAAAAAAATACAAATGAAAAGAGCAAGGTGGGCGGAAGAATAAACACAGTACTTTTCCACAAGTGATTATCACTTATTAATGTACTCCTAGAATTAAATATTCGGCTCTATTCGGTCACCTTCGGTTCCTAAATATCATCGATAGTTCCATGCAGATTAATCTAACCCTTCTTGGCAATTTTATCGGAGAATTCGAGCCACCCTGTATACGAATTCATGTCACCGCAAACATATTAAACTGCAATACTGTACCTACTAAACTCACGATGAAAAAATCTCACTGCAGGCATTCAACCGAAATTAGCTTATTTATAATGTTTTTCAACAACTTTCGTTTCGTTTTTTGAGGTTGATCCTCATTCTCAACATATTTACAAAACAAGTTTTGAAAATGTTTTGAATAACATTACGCGAACGTCTCGAGCTTTGGAAAGTTTCGTCGTTACGAGTATTTCTTCTGCTTACTCGTCGGCTACTTCTGTATATCTATATTACCTACTCTCATTTTGCTCTACTTATTTTTTCGGGGAGAAAAAACAACTTTTCAAGCTAATTTCGCAAAAAAATTTTCCATTTAAAAAATTTACTTTTTTTTTACCTTTGCGTCGCGTCGTAGCAAAAAGAACTGATACTACGAGTAGGTAATTCGTCTTCTATGTAAAGCAAGTCGAGTATAAATTAAACTCTGAAATTTTATACTTATGATGTATGTATCCCCTCCCTCCAACATCTCATACCCAAGCTCCCTGTAGATTTCTTCGTTGGTACTTCCGCCTCCAACAACCTCGAAACAAGTTACATACTGAATACATTCTCGACCAAATGTCGAAAATCAATCGCGTTCGAAACCGTGTGAAATTTGTTCTCGCGCTATAAAGTATTTATAAAACCACTGCGTGGATTTTAATTAAGCCTTTTTATTAACGAGCTTCAGCTTGGTCGGAGCCTGGCCATGCGAGGCTGTTTTAATCGAATTAGGGTATACTCTTTAAAACACAGTCTGATGAATATCGCTTTATACTACAAATAAAAAGCATAATTTTAAATCGTTAGCAATCAATTTATTTCGCAGCTTTCTGCGTTTTTTCAATTCTTCCTCATCTGCTCTTCATCTACATATATGTAGATATTACATTGTCTCTCTCACTCTCTCTGTACCTCTCTCCCGTATAAACCGTTTTACGTAAGTCTTTAATATCATTTCGAGCGTATAGAAATTCATTCGCTCTTTTATACGCCAAAATAGCCATTTAACCGTGTTATTCTCTGCATTCTTATAATAATGAGTCTGTACAGTGTACACTATGTGGCATCCAAATAGAGAAATTTTAATTAAATTCCAATGCCCAGTTTGTGGCCAACTCTTAATGCCCTCCCTCGCCTATGGGTGCTCTTTTAGGACTAGTTCTTTTGTTTTATGCAATATCCTGCAATTTATACGTGTACTTTTACATATTACACTATTTTGGGCTACTGACATAGGCTGATAAAACATTTCATTAAGTCAGCCAAAGTGATTATACATGGTGTTCTATTCAAATTATCCCCTCCGCTTGGCCCAATTCCGGTTCTGATACGAAACAAAATACTCGTATAGGGCTCCGAATCGATTTTACTCTGAATTTTAATTATAGTTATTACCAATTCAATAAAAAAAAAACCAATAACAAACAAAACGACTGGTTTTGACAAAAAAAAAAATTTAAATGCAAATCATCAAGAATTTTGACGAAAAAGAGTAATTTTTTATGAACTCTATATTTTTAATAATTATGTAGATGAAAAATTTATTAAGAAAATTTTTTAGAGGCAACTTTAAAAAGAGAAAAAAGCAAAATCATTTGAAATTTTTTTGTAAAAAAAAAAAAAAAGAAAAAAAGAAACTGGGAATATTTTTTTCCCAATTTTAAAAAAAATACTCAATAAATTGAATGTTTTTTTTTTTACTTTTTCATTTTTTTCAAAGAATTTTGTGCCAACAGGAAAAAAATTTCTAGAAGATTTTTTCAAGTATATACTTAATAATTAGGGCTATACTCAAGCTATCTTGAATATTTTTTTGGCACAATTTCCTACTCAGTTAATTTCTTTAAAACACTTACTCGTAAGATCCCATCAACTTGTTTTTTTACCCAAGAATTTTTCATGCAAAAAAAGTTTATCAAGTTTTTATTTTTGCCCTCATAAAAAATATTTTTTAAAAATTCACGATTATGAAAAATTTCGTTCAAAACTCGGCAGTAAAAACGATTTACGACGAATGTGAGTTGTTTCCCTCTCTTCTCTCGTGCAACAAACCTCACAATCGTCGTATATCTTAGTTTACTCCAGCGTTGCCAATGCTCCTGATTTATCCGGAGATCTCCTGATTTTTTTGAGGCTGTACTGATTTTCTCCTGATCTACTGATTTTTAGCAAAGACTCCTGATTTTTTCAAAAAATCTTAAATTTTTGTAAAAAATGTCAGTATGTCACTTAAAATTGAGGATTATTTTTTTAATATAAAATTGAGGTTTATTACACGTTTATTTGTTTTCAAAAGGGAAAAAAATCGAATCTACTGCATTTTTATGAAAAACTCCTGAAAAAAAATATAATCTACTGATTTTTTACGAAAAACTCCTGAAATCTACTACTTTTTCGCGGAAATTCAATCTCCTGAATCTCCTGATTTTTTACGAAAAAATCTCCTAATTTTTTCGAATTTCCATTTGGCAACGCCGGTTTACTCCCTCGTTGTGAAATATACTATTGATGACGTATTTTTTGACGGATTGAAAAAAAAAACTATAATTTCTTTGAGATTTTTTTTAATTAAGAAAATTTGTTTCCAATTTAGGATAATTTTTTACCTATTTTTTTCTTTTACCTGAGGACTTTTTCTCCCAAAAAATTTGGCAAGGTAATTTATTATCAATTTTTTTCCATTGGGTATGTAAAGTTTTATCATAATTATTTTTCCAAAAAAGTTATTAAAAATACGTTTTCTTTCCAGATATAGGTAATACTGACAATTTTTTGCTATTTTTTTTAAATGAAGATTTTCCAATGAAAATTGTGACCCGGCACGTTAAAAGGGACCTAGTAGGTATTTTACAAATTTTTCAGGAGAGCAAAAACAAACTTTGGAAATGAATATCTCTGGAACGAATAGACCGATTTTTCTAAAACTTTGGAGAATTGTTACTGGGTATAAGTGAAATATTTTTCAATATTAAAAAGATAATTATGAGCGAACATTTTTGTATAATGGCGCAAGGGAAATTTGACCAAACTCAGTGTAGCCAAAAAGGGGAAATTTTTTTGTGATAAGTAAATTTTTGAAGTTTACTGATAAAAAATGTAACATTGATTTTAGGCTAAATTATGAAGATTTCGTGTCATAGGTGATCATAAGATGAAAAATACATTGAAAACCACAGTGATTACAGATTTACTAGGTCCCTTTTGTCATGCCGATTGAAAATATTGACTTTTTCGAAGTTTTTAGTGATTCAGGTGATAGACCTTGGTGAGTGGACCTCAGAACACCAAAAAAGTGAAAATCGATTTTTTACCTACTAGGTCCCTTTTAACGTGCCGGGTCACAATTACTTTTTAATTCAATTTTGTTGGAATAATTTTTTCCCGAAATAAGTTTATAATTCTTTCTTGAAAATAAATTTTGGGGTCTTCTTTGGTAAAAATCCAAATAAAGAATTTCTAAAAAATTTTCAAAAATTGTTTTAAAAATTTATTTGTATACCTAGATAACAACTTTTCAACTTTTTTTACGTACAAATTTTAATATTTTTTCTAAATTGAGTTGAACTTTTTTTCAGTAATAAATTTGAATAGGTATAAGTATCTAACCACAAAAAAACAAATTTTGAAATGTTCTTTAAAAATAAATTTCAAAAAAATCTTCTTTTTTTGGATTTTAACTTGAGTAATTTTTAAATTTTGTTTCCAAATTTCACAAAATTTTCCTCAAAATGTAAATATACTTACTTACCTAAGATATTTAAAAAAAAATATAGGGTAGAAATTTTGTTGATTTTTTTAAAAATTTTTGAATTTAGTTTAATATTTTATAATAAATAATACTTTTTTGAAAAACGTTTTAAATTTTTTTTTTTTAAATAAATTTTTCGTCCTATTATTTTCGCACATTTCGCAATTTTTTCTGAAATTTAATTAAAAACATTTTTCTGAAAATAATTATGTAGATGAATTGTTTTTCGAAATTAAAAGTTAAGTTACCTACTTGATTCTGAAGGTAATACCAGGATAAGATAATTTTGAAAATAGGTTTCTAAAAATTAATTTGACAATTTTTTCTAAATTAATTTTTAAATTTTGTTTCCAAATTTCACAAAATTTTCCTCAAAATGTAAATATACTTACTTACCTAAGATATTTAAAAAAAATATAGGGTAGAAATTTTGTTGATTTTTTAAAAAATTTTTGAATTTAGATTAATATTTTATAATAAATAATACTTTTTTAAAAAACGTTTTAAATTTTTTTTTTTTAAATAAATTTTTCGTCCTTTTACTTTCGCACATTTCGCAATTTTTCCTGAAATTTAATTAAAAACATTTTTCTGAAAATAATTATGTAGATGAATTGTTTTTCGAAATTAAAAATTAAGTTACCTACTTGATTCTGAAGGTAATACCAGGATAAGATAATTTTGAAAATAGGTTTCTAAAAATTAATTTGACAACTTTTTCTAAATTAATTTTTGTTTTTACCACGCTTTTATTAGCTTGGTATGTATGTTTGTCTCATGGAACCAAATGTATGTTTTCGACCAATCCTCTCTCATTTAATATTTTACTGGAATTGAAAGAACATAGTGCTCACATTAGGGGTTTTCGAGGTCGCTGAATTCGATTTTCGAACTCAAATTTACCCCCGACCCCAAATTGAGCCCCTATGAGGAGGTTCAATTTTGAAAATTTCAGAAAATCACAACATTGGTATCGAAATGTAGGTTTTCGAGGTCGCTGAATTCGATTTTCGAACTCAAATTTACCCTCGACCCCAAATTGAGCCCCTATGAGGAGGTTCAATTTTGAAAATTTCAGAAAATCACAACATTGGTATCGAAATGTAAGTTTTCGAGGTCGCTGAATTCGATTTTCGGACTTAAATTTACCCTTGACCCCAAATTGAGCCCCTATGAGGGGTTCCATTTTGAAAATTTCAAAATTCACAACATTGATATCAAAATGTTGGTTTTCGAGGAGTAAAACTATGAAATTAAAATATTTTCAACGACAAAAAGAGTTAAATAAAAATGTAAAAAATTTTTAAAAAACCACGCTTTTATTTAAAGTTGGTCACTTTGTAAAATGTTATTCATAGGGAAAGAGTAATGCCTTAAAAAACAAAGAATAAAATTTACTTGAATACAAAAATGTGTCATGAAAATTTTTTTTTCAAAAATTTTAATGATGAAAATCGTGGTGGGGCGTTAATCGAAAAGGTATTCGTTTGCTCCTCGCACACCCCACCACGCTTTTCATCATTAAAATTTTTGAAAAAAAAATTTTCATGACACATTTTTGTATTCAAGTAAATTTTATTTTTTGTTTTTTAAGGCATTACTCTTTCCCTATGAATAACATTTTACAAAGTGACCAACTTTAAATAAAAGCGTGGTTTTTTAAAAAATTTTTACATTTTTTTCTCAAAATAAATTTTAAAATTTTTCTTTTTTTCCCCTTCCAAGAATCAATAAATCTTTCTTCGAAAACGAACACCTTAGATACAGCTGTACTTACACGAATAATAATGACATTAAAATTTTTTTGCATAATTTTGAAAATTGTTTTTTGGCATTTCTCCAAAAATGAAAACTAGGAAAAAATATTCTAGGTACTTTTTTTTCTAAAAATAATTGAATCCCAAAATGAATTTTTAATGAGCTGGTAAGTATTATGCAGTTGTCAAAGTTCCATTCCGTCATTACCTACTTCCATTACCTACGACGTTTTGAAAAATGCGAAAATTCAAGAAAATACTCTTACACCATTCGAAATGAAATTTGACGAAAATGAGAATAAGATGAAGCAAGACAAAGAGGTGACGAGGCCTAGGGCGCCGCGACACGAAGAGAAATGTCACGACACAAAAACACGAGTACGTAGCAAAAGACGTCGTTGAAAAATTAGCCTCCATTCAATCCGACGTCGGCGTAGGCTTCGCGAATACAAATTAATTAACTTCTTATACACTTAGTTATAGTATATAACGCTATGTATATCGGCTATAGTATGCTATCGAAGCATAAATAGAAATCTCAAGCTAAAAGCACGGTCATTCGTCTTGACGAGGAGGCTAATGGAATCATCAATACAGAGAAAACGATTGCTAAGCTGTACGCTGCGCTACGAGCGAAGGAGGAATGGTGCGAAAAAAGAAAGGAGGAAAAAAAATCATCCTTACGTTTGACGAAGAATCGACCAAAGAGTGAAAATCATTATTGTACTGTATAAGAACAGAACCTTGCCGATAGTTTACCTCTACTCGTCCCTGTTGGTTTTTTCTTTCGATAAAAAATCTCTCCTTCTTTTCCGATACACTGGCGTAATTTCAGGGCGCAGGACACGAGTGCAGGCGATGAAATATGGAAGGCAGCAATACAATTACAAGAAAGTGGCTGAAACATTGAACATCATTCGGTGATTACTTGAAAAGAACTGTTCAGCTATCAAAGCGTAATCACCCGCTGTTGAACAGTAAATAAATTCCAAGCTGTCAGGAATTCCGGACCATTGTTTCAGGCTGGCATTAAGCCTGCCTGATAGATTACATAGTTACAATAAACCGACTTGATAAAAACAAGCGATAGAGTGAAATTCCATTTTGCTTATTTTCTCGTTCGTACTTCTTTCTCGGCGGGTATCTTCCGACATTCGTAAACGTCTTTTTTGATTATTTTTCATTCGTATTTTCCTTTCCTTCTATCTGCCGGTGTACGATTCGGTTCGGCCGGGGCCGTATACTCGGATCCGGGTTGTGTACTTTGTGTCATTTACTCTCTACTTGGTACTTTTTTTTTATTCTTTTGTTTTATTCGTTCTTCGAGACGGAATGTTTTTTCGAAGTTGGAACTGGATTCGAGTTTACCGAGTTAATTTCTCTTATCCGGTGCTCGATGTTTAGCTTATAAAGGTTTTATGAGGGTTTTTTTCAGTCTTGGATTATTTATTGGAATTGAAGTTATAGCAATTGATTGATAGGTTGTTTAATTTCGAATTTTTGATCAATTTTACATTTTTAGAAATCGATTATTATTCGTTTTCCATCTGTCGATTTATTTTTTGAACCACTCTTAGATTCTATTGTTTGCCTGATTCGATGGTTTTGATCTCAATTAAATTTGGATATTTTGCTCCTCAAGACTGAGCTTAACATATTCAATTCAAAAAAAAAATAAAAAATTAAAAGACTTTTTAAAAATTGTTTGGCTCTCCCCATTTTTTTCAGGTTGTTCAAAATTTTTTTTATCAAAAAAAAAAAAAAAAAACAGTCGATTTTTCTTATACAAAAAAAAAAGTAAATTGAAACAAAAATTTTTTTCTCTGAAAATAGATTTTTTCTAAAAAAAAGGAACTAAGCTATTTTTTTGAAAAAATCTTAAATTTTTTCTTCTTCAAAAATTCGAAAAATATTCTATAATAGGTACTTCAAGGAAGTTGAGAAATTTTTTTCTCATTTAAAAAAATACCTATTGTCTCCAAAAAAAGTAAAAGTTTTTTCTTCCAAAAAATTATTTTTTTTCTTCAAAAAGTTTAAAAAAATTCAAATTTTTCTTTGGCAGGGTGTCTACAGGTCATGAAAGTTATGAAAAAGTCATGAATTTAAAAAAAAAATGACTAGGTCATGAAAAGTCATGAATTTTGCTGCTGAAAGTCATGAAATTTTTATTTATTAGGCAAAATTTGCATCTTTTTTCTTTCATAATTGAATTTCTTTTAAAAAAATTTCGCTCTTGCTACGCTCGAGCAGTATTCCGCTTTCTACTTGATAACAAAGTTGGAAACTTTCAGTAGTTCAAATTTACATTTTCAGTGATTTTTACACTGTCCTTCGCCCGAAAAGCATAACTTCTCTTTATTTTTATATTTTGTAACAAATACCTTCGAACATTTTGTTCGTATCTTTTTTTTTTTTTTTTTGATAGCAGAAGTATTCATATGCACTCATTAAACATTTTTTTCGAAATTTTAGATTTTTTTGGTTACAAAACAAGGGGGCTGGGAGGGCAAACTTAGGTGGTTCAAAGGACATTCCACCACTCCTTCAATATTTTTAAAAATAACTATTCATCACAAAATATAGGAAAAGATAAACGAATTTTTGCCCCATATTCATTCCAAGTTACACTTATGCTGGAAGGAGGCCCCCTGAAAATGTTAAAATATTGTTCATAAAAATTAAAAAAAAAAAAATTAATGTAGACACCCTGTTTGGTTTAAAAAAAAATTTATACTTACCCACAAAAAAATTCATTACTCCAAATTCGTCGTTTTTCGTTTATAATTCTTTAAATGTGCGTTTAATCAGAAAAATGGTTATTACTAAAATTAAAGTAGATGGAATTTGCAACAAAAAAGGTTATGTTCATTTTTTCACCAAAGTGAACGGGTGGCGCAAAAATGCGCGTCAAAATATACAGGAGAGAACAAAATGAAGACTGTCCCATCATTTTCATTAATAATTTTCAACTTTTAATTTTTTGGGTTTCAATTTTTTTCTTATTTAAATTTTCCTAATTTTCAGTAAATATTGAGATTTTAAAAGTTTAGTCTTCATGTATTTAAAGTTTTTAGTATGGAAATTTTTCATTCGTTCTTCATTTTTTCTTTCTTGTTTTCAATTTTATTGTTTATTTTATTATACCTATTTTCAATTTTCTAAAATTTATTTATTATTCTTTGATTATTTTTCTCATTTTTCTGATGTTCGTTTTTTCCATTCTCAACAGAACTCTCCTTTTCAGTTTTTTTTTTTTTTTTTTTTTTTTTTTTTTTTTTTTTTTTATAATTGAAAAAATGAAAATTCGAAGGTACCTATTTAGAAAATCGCTGTATTCATTGAAAAAATAATAATATCAAAATTGAAGTGAATTGAAGAAAGAAAAAATTGTGAACAAAATAATTTCAAAATTTACCATTTAAAATTTAATTCATTTCGATAGTTGAAAAAAAAATTGAATCAAATTTTAAAAATGGAAACAATAATTTTGAAAAACTGTAATTCAGAGTTGAGTTCAAATCGAAAATTGATATAAAATCAATTTTAAATGGTAATTGAGAAAAAAAAATTGAAAAAAAAATAAAACAGAAAATAACAAATAATCGAGCTTTCTAAAAGTTCTGCGAAAAAATCACAATTGAAAAACATTGAAAAGTGAAAAAAATTAGAATCAAGTTGGAAATCGAAGATATTAAACTTTGAAAAACTATAAATTGATTTTATTTAATTTAAAAAAAAAAACAAAAAAAAACCGAGTAATTTTAACAATATTTACAAGTATAATGCGATAAAAAAACATTAGGAAAAATCATAAATTGATAAAAAAAAACTAAAATTTTGAAACATTGAAGTTCAAATTGAAACAATGTTGAAAATTGAAAGAAAATTCAACTGATTTTGTTTATTGAAAAAAAAAATTGTAAACGAAAGAAAATTAAAAATTATACCATTTAAAAAATTGCAACTTTTGAGAAATTGAATTTCAAGCGGAAATTTAATTTAAAAATGGAAAGATTTTTTGGTACCCGATTAAAAAAAGAAAAATTACTTTTGAAAAATACTGAAATATCTAAGAAAAAGAAGAAGATTGAAATTGAATTGGAAAGCAGAAATGACAAATGAAAATTTAATAAACCAGAAATTTATAACTCTGTTGATTGAAAAACACGTAAAAATCAGGATAAATTGAAAAAAAATTTAATTTATTACCTACAAAAATTTAGACAAATTGAAATTCAAGTTAAAAATTAATTTAAAAAATTGGAAGAACGTGGCTTCATTTTGGTGATTGAAAAAATTCAAATCATATTGGAAATAACAATAAATTGGATAAAATTCAACAAAAAAAGAGAAGTAAAATTATAAATCAAGAGAAATTGAAAAATTAAAGAAAAAACATTGGAACAATTTACAACTGCCTTCTATCTTCTTCAGTCCTCAAACAAAATCAAAGCATATTTTTTAATAGATAAGAAGACGAGTCGAAGTGGTGAATTTCAATTTGAAAATATTATTGAGTAGGTGAACTTGTTCACGAGTTGGGAATTTATTCAGCTTTAAATATTTATCGTAGGTATATCGAGCGCTGTTGTTTTTCATTTCGACTTGGAAAAGTTTAAATTAATATTTTATTATTTTTTCGTCTTTGCCAAACGCCAAAGCGTTTAAAAAAATAACTCTACTAAATTGATGGAAGATCCTCGAAGCAGTATAGAAACAGCAGACGTAATTTCTTTGTAAAAAAGTTCAAATACAAGCGAGAAAAGTTATAGTCTAAGCGGTTAGCACGAAAAAAGTGAGGTATACTTTTTTTTGAACACGAGTTGACATGCGGGTTTTCTTTTAGTATGAACCAAAAGAAAAGTTTGGAGAAGGGGAGGCATAAAAAATTTCCCTTAGGGGGAGAGCAGGAGGGGTTTTTAGGAGGGGAAACATCCCTATTTTTCCACATAATGGGGGAGGGGTGTGATTGGTATCGTTTCCATATAATTTGACCCTCCTGAACTCGAATCGACCATTGGTTTTTCGATTAGAAGTAGAGAAGTGACACAATCGTGGAATTTGTGCCGCGGAAAATGCTCATTTTTCGCAAAAATAGAGGTAAAATCACGTTTTGTAATTTTTGAAGCCCCTCAATGGTGACCAATTGGGGGTATGAAATATGTTTTCCATATATTTCGAGCCTCCTGAATCCGAATTTGTAATTAGTTTCCGGATAAGAAGTGAAGAACTCGCACAATCGTCGAATTTATGTGGCATAAAGTAGCCAATTTTCGTCAAAATTGGCATACAATCGAGGTTTCTCATTTCCCAACCCCTATATACTTTCAACAAATTGTAGTATAAAAGCTTTCCCTAACCTAATTCGGATCTCCTGAACTTGAATTTGTATTCGGTTTTCAGATAGGAAGTAGAGAACTCTCGCAATCGTCAAATTTATGTCGCGTGAAGTGGCCATTTTCTGCAAAACAATCCGGAGAAAATTTACAAATTTTTTTTAAAGAAATTGATACCAAATTTTTTTTCAGAAATAGGTAGTACTCGATGCCTTTCTTCAATATTGAGTTATGACGCAATGTCGTAGGACGCTTACGTCACGTGCTAGGGGGGTGAAATTCACCCCACGCGACGTTTTTTACGTTTTTTTCCAAAAATATGTTCTTTTTCGAAAAAATGATTATCACATAAAATATTCAACACAAAATTTTCTATAAAAAACAATCTCATCATTTTTTTGTAGAATGTAGTCAAACTCCGCCACGAAAGTGGACAAATTTTCACGAGTCGTATGGACACCTCTGTGGTGGCGTTTACTACATTCTACAAAAAAATGATGAGAACGTTTTTTATAGAAAATTTTATGTTGAATATTTTATGTGATAATCATTTTTTCGAAAAATATCATATTTTTGGAAAAAACCGTAAAAAACGTCGCGTGAAGTAAATTTCACCCCCCTAGCACGTGACGCAAGCGTCCTACGACATTGCGTCACAACTCAATATTGAAGAGGGCATCGAGTACTACCTATTTATGAAAAAAATTTTGTATCGAATTTCTTATTTTTTTTCAAAAATTTTAATGATGAAAAGCGTGGTGGGGTGTGCGAGGAGCAAACGAATACCTTTTCGATTAACGCCCCACCACGATTTTCATCATTAAAATTTTTGAAAAAAAATTTTCATGACACATTTTTGTATTCAAGTAAATTTTATTTTTTGTTTTTTAAGGCATTACTCTTTCCCTATGAATAACATTTTACAAAGTGACCAACTTTAAATAAAAGCGTGGTTTTTTAAAATTTTTTTACATTTTTATTTAACTCTTTTTGTCGTTGAAAATATTGAGGGGTCCAATTTGGGTTCAAGGGTAAATTTAAGTCCGATAATCGAATTCAGCGGCCTCGAAAACTTACATTTCGATACCAATGTTGTGATTTTCTGAAATTTTCAAAACTGAACCCCCTCATAGGGGCTCAATTTGGGGTCGGGGTAAATTTGAGTTCGAAAATCGAATTCAGCTACCTCAAAAACCAACATTTTGATATCAATGTTGTGAATTTTGAAATTTTCAAAATGGAACCCCCTCATAGGGGCTCAATTTAGGGTCAAGGGTAAATTTAAGTCCGAAAATCGAATTCAGCGACCTCGAAAACCTACATTTCGATACCAATGTTGTGATTTTCTGAAATGTTCAAAATTGAACCCCCTCATGGGGGCTCAATTTGGGGTCGGGGTAAATTTGAGTTCGAAAATCGAATTCAGCGACCTCGAAAACCTACATTTCGATACCAATGTTGTGATTTTCTGAAATTTTCAAAATTGAACCCCTTCATAGGGGCTCAATTTGGGGTCGGAGGTAAATTTGAGTTCGAAAATCGAATTCAGCGACCTCGAAAACCCCTTATGTGAGCACTATGTTCTTTCAATTCCAGTAAAATATTAAATGGGAGAGGATTGGTCGAAAACATACTCTTGGGTCCATGAGACATACAAACAAACAAACATACATACCAAGTATATAAAAGCGTGGTAAAAAACCTTGAGTTTCCGGTGGATTCGCTCTACGTGATGGGTACCTTTTTTTTCCAATTCCAGCTAAAATGCATAAACTCTTTTGTGATCAAGAAAAGGGTCAATGGTAAAGTGGTGGTGGGGGAAGTCTTATAATTGGAGTTTTATATTAAATGAAACGTTATTATTGTGTATATACCTGAAACAAACGAAAGTAGTAAATTATATAGTTAAAATGGCGCTATATATACGACGATGGTACTTTCTTAGTGTAATTTCATCTCGTATACAACTAAATCGTATTAAATTACTTTCGAAAATGTGTTTTTATACAAAATAAGATATGCGGCGAAGTGTGGAGTGTATTTTGTTTGCATAATACAGTTCTACTCGTAGGATACACACGCGATATACACTTATTTGTACTAAAATGTAGTATAAGCGTTTCGCCAAGTTGCTTTTTTTTTCTTTTTTAACAACCTCCAGAGAGTTTTTTATTTTATTTTTTGGTTTTCTCGACTCTCGCTAGTACATACATCATTTTAGTACAAACACGATGCGAAGATAGAAATAGGAGAAGAACACGGTGTAACGAGTCGAAATGGTGGAGAGGGGGGCTAAACAGTGGAAAAAAGTTAAAAGTTACAAATCACTTTAACGCAGTTTTGATAACGACTTGTTTGAATAAGTTTAGGTTTTTTTTTCATGTTGGAATGTTTCGGTTTGTTGAAAGTCGAGAGAGAGAAAACTTGTTGAAGTTTTTCTTTTTTTTGCCCTCGTCGAGTCGAGATTTTAATCCGCGAGTTATTTGGTGAAAGGATTTTGACGGGCAGATGTCCAAAAGGTTTCACATTTGTATTCATATTCGCTGAGGCGTCCTCGCTAACGCAGCGTTTATTACCATGTCGACAAAGTGCACAGACGGAAGGAAAATTTGAAATTATTTCGCGCATAAATTAAGCACAGTGAAAAAAAAGTGGTCGGGCGAGGAACAAAGAGACGAAGACCAGACCTGGCTTTCTGTTTCGTTTTTTTCTTTCTCGCTCGTGTATAATTTGGCTTATATACGTGAAACGAGGCGAAAAAGAATGTAAAAAAGCTTTTAACTTTTCTTTAAAATTTATTAATTTCGTTTTAATGATGAAATTAAATTAAACACCAGTCGTGCGAAAATAACGCCAACGAGGATGCCCCTTTGACTTCGGTGTATTTTGTTTTTTCGCTTTGTCTGCGTGATTTTTCACGATACCGGAATGTTATAGTAATATATATTTTTTTGTGTTTTTCCAGGTCAGTATATATATATATATATATATATATGCGATGGTATAGTCGATACGGACGCGTAAGTTATTGCTTTTATTAATGAACTTTATGGTTTAATAAATTGAAAATTTCAGCTTGAATGCGTCTCGTCGATAACGCAGCACAAGTTTGTGCTGCGGCGAGCGAGGCTAAGGCTGAAATGGAGAAAAAAAAAGGTTACTACGCGGATATATAATTTTATCGCGAGTAGTAAATTTAACGTTTTATATCGAAAGAAAAACCATATAATTGAATTGTAATTAAGATTCGGTTTGGACGACGATGTGACTCAGCAGAGCTCCATGTGCCAGACTCGTAGAGCGTTGTGGATTGCAAAAGGGTTCCCGATGCTTGGTCCGATAAGCATCCCAGTGTTTGATAGTAAAAGAGACACTTTACCAGCGATTGTAATGATTAGGTCAATTTATGCATTGCAGGAAGAAAAAGGTGACATTGAGATATAGAGAGTTGGGAGATGAGATTTAATCGTGGAATTTCCAAGATTTTTTCTATTCGTTGCTAAAGAGGGATTTATGTAAATTGTGAATACCTATTTTTTATAGGATTTAAAATAGGACTTTTTTGGTTCAATAAGATTTTTTTCAATTTTTTTGTTCAAAGGAATTTCGTGACGAGAATAGATTTTTAAGGATTTTTTTACCTATGAAATTTTATTATTTCAAGATGATTTTTTGGAAGAGATGGAAAATTAAAAAAAAAAAAAAACTGAAATTGAACAAAAAATTTTAAAAAACAAACAGAAATGATTTTTACCTAAATTGAAACTGAAACTTATCAACAATTCAAAACGGAAAACCTAAACTGAAAAAATTTCAGTTTTAGTTTTCAGTTTTCAGTTTCAGTTTTTATTTTTTAAATTTATCGAAACTGGAACTGAAAAAATTAGAGATTCTGTTAAAAATGTTTTTTTTCTCGATTTTTTGAGAATTCATTTTTTATTTTTGGAGAAACAATTTCTTTTAGGAAAAATTTCTATCTAAAATCTTTTAAAGAAAAAAGTTTCAAGGAAAATTTCCATAATTTTTTTGCAAAGAAATTTCCATGGTCTAAAAAATACTTTTCTACCGGATTTTTTGAGAAAATGATCCTGTTTTTGGGTTCAGGTAATTTATTGAGATTTTTTTCGTTCGAATAATGTTTTGGCCTAGATGATCATTTTTTAAATAATTTTTTTCAGTAGGATTATTTTGGATCCAATAATTGTTTTAAATATTTTATCTAAAAATAATTTTTTTGGAATTGAAAAAATCTTCGTTTTAAAGATTTCTTGACTAAGATAATTTTCTACAGGAGACTTTTAAAACGGTTTTTTGCTTTTCACCACGAAAAATTTTTCACTTGGGAAGATTTTTTTTTGAATTCCTTTTCTGAACTGTTTTTTTTTTTTTTGTTAGTAGAGTATTTATTGACTCATATGATTTTATAAGATCTAAATGATTTTTTGAGATTTCCTTTTCGACGAAAACATTATTATTTGATTTTTTTTTTGGCTCAGATGATTTTTCTAATACGAGTATCCAGACATTTTTTAGCTTGAAAGATTTTTTTGGATTTAAAGAAAAAGAAATTTGAATGACTTTTTTGGATTTAAGCGATATTTTAGAATTTCTCGACTGAAATTTTTTTGCAAAAATATTTTTCTAGGGAGACTAAAAAAAAAATTGTAGACATCAAGATTTTTGATAAATTATTTTCTCGAATTTTAGAAAGTTTCTTTACTTACACGATTTTTTGGCTCATCAGATGATTTTTCATTTTTTTCCATAATTTTTTTTTTTTTTTTTGTAGGTGATTAAAAGATTTTTTGCCTCCAGGATATTTTGGCTCAAAAGATTTAATGAGATTTTTTGGCCAGAAAAAAATTTTAGGATTGGAAAAACAAATGTTGGTAGATGAGATTTTTGACACAGATTGTTTTCTTGAATGTTCGTTGATTTTTATTGGAAAATTTATTATTGGTTCAGATGCCTTTATGATTATTTTTTTACACGAAAAAGAATCTTCGATGTTTTAAAATTTTTTTTCTTGACGGATTTTTTGTCTTAGGCAATTTCAAGAGATTCTCTATAAAAGTGTTTAGGATTTATTTTTCATGGAAGTTTTTGAAAAAAAAATTGTAGACAAGATTTTTTTGACTTTGAAGATTTAAAAAAAAAACATCAATAAGATATTGTGTAGTTTTGAGATTTTTTTTTTACATTTACATAGTTTTTGACCTAGATGATTTTACAAGATTTTTTTTATCTGAATCAGTTTTTTTTTAAAGAATTTTTTTCATTATTTTGTTTTTAATTGTATTTTTGAGTTTTTTAGTTTTTACGTTAATTACGTATAATACCTATTCTATGATTTTTCTTATTGAAAAAGATATTTTCTAAAAAAAATATTACCGAATTTTCTGACTCGCTGATTTTTTTGCACTTCTTTTTACGAAATTATTTTTTTGATCATAAGCGATTTATTTATTTATTTCGAGGTGGGGGGGGGGGGGGGGTCATGGGATTTTTAACAAAGTGTGTGTTTTTTGCAAGGAAATTAAGACAGCTTTTTTCACTCACATGATTTCCCTAATTTTTTTGCGAATTTTTTAAAGAAAATTTCTTCATTGAACTATGAGATTTTTTTATCAGATAGATTATTTATGATTTTTCTGTGCCAAATGTTTTTGTTCAAAATGATCTTTTGACTTGCACAATATTGCAGGATTTTTTAACTGTATAGTAGACAGATGCAGATTTTTGAGATTTTTTTCTATCCACACCTGATTTGGTACTTTAGGAGTTATCAATAGAAAATTGTTTGGATTTTTTTGAAAGATTTTATTTCATCTGGATTTTGTAAAGTTCAATAAAAAATTGGTTCATACGTAATTTTTTTTAGAATTTTTTCAAGTTTTTTTTTTTTTTTTTTTTTTTGTTAGGTACCTACTCCCAAAAAGATTTTCAGCTCGGATGAATTTTGAGGATTGTTTGACTAAAAAGTTATTATTATTAAAAGATTTTTTGACTCAGATGATTGTCTTGAATTTTTTTATCCGTATGAATTTTTAAATCAATTTTTCACGAAATTTTTATTTATCGACGGATTTTTTTGACTCGTTTGATTTTGTAGGATTTTCATTTTTTTTTTTTTTAACATGAACATTTTGCTAGGAGTTTTTTTTCGAGATCTTCTGTTGGGAACAGCTTTTGGCGTAGATAAGTACATTTTTTCAGGGAAATGTTCATAAATATTTATTTTTTTTTGCTAAAATAAGGTGGACTTTTGACTCTGCATGGTGATTTTCTAAAAAAAAATTCTAAAAATTTATTAGGTAGGTATGTGTTGAAAATTTTTTCATCTTCAAAAAATTCTTTCGAGATTTTTTAAAATATTATTTTTTAGAGACGGTTTTCGAGCTTTAAAAATTTTTGTTCGTGGAGGATGCTGATATTCTTTTAAAGTGATTTTCTAATCATTTTTTGAAGATGTTTTGGAGGAAAAATTCTATTACCAAGAAATAATAGGTATGTATTTTCAAAGAGAATTTTCAATCAACAACAATAATAAAACGAAACCATTCTTGAATCATTTCCATACCCTTTCAACACACCGTACACTCTAAAGAACTGCATACTCATAACTTGTAAATCTTTACCGGACCAAAATGGAATCGGCCATCGTTGGCGAGTTAATTAATCTAGAAAAACCCTACGATTGGAAACAATTTTCAAAAAGGTTCTCGCCACTTGATTACGAATAAAAGCGCGCTTTAACGAGCAGTAGTACGATGATAATAGAGAGAAAAAAGCTCTGGTTTTCTCACTCGCACCCAACAAATCTATCGCGCTTTATCATACATGGACGCCCCCGCGCTCACGGTTCCATTGCGGCAACACCGACCGCATCGACACCCTTCTACACATACTATTAAATTTAATGGAAAATTTTGGCAAAAATTCATAATTTGCTCGATAGAAAATTACAAAACCATGTCAATAGTACGAATGGGAACGAATGCCAAATAATACTCGCCACCGAAATCGGCTCATATCATACAAAGCACTATATGGATGGTGGATGGTGGTTGTGTATGCAAACTGCGCCGATAGTGGAATGAAAGGCTGCAGAGAGAATTTGCGAGGGGTTCTTTTTTCGTGTGTTGTGTGAACCACACAAATAGTCGTAATCGTATTTATACCGGATTCTGCAGATTTGTATATTATACGAGTGTACGGGTGGACATAAATGAGCAATAAAATCGTTCACTCTATAATGACATCTCGTCGAAAAATTAATATGCGAAATGCGGGGGAGGGGGGAGGGGTTGACGGTGATGTCGATATGGGTGAAAAAAATGGTAAAAATTGAACGACGACAAGCAATGAGCTATTCGCTCATTGTAAGAGGGCTTTTGCTTTTGTTTTTTGACAAATATTTTTGTTGTTTCGTCAATTCGTGAAAGCATTAAGATTTATTTTTCATTAATAAAATTTACCTACATAAATTTGTGCTTTATGATTTTCAAAGTTGTATTTTGGTCATTTTCTATTATCTATTTTTGTTTAATTCAAAATTTTCAATACCTACTTTATATTGTTTTTATGAAATTTTATTTTCTTCTAGTTCTAATATTTTTATTTTTGTTCTTAGAAGTAAAAAAATATTAAATTTCATCACTGAATAAGGAAAAAAAAATTTAAAATTAATGAAAAAAATGAATAGATAAGAATTTTGGGCAATCTTAGGTATATAAATTTTGAATGAGGTTGAGGTTGAGGTATGTTTTTTTTTTTAATTTTCAAAAAATTACAAACTTTTGTTTCCTGAAACCAACAGTTTCAATAATTTATGTAGAAAATCAATAGAAGAGAAGAATTTAGAATTCTGATCAAATTTTCAATATTAGTAAAGAGATTTTTCAAAATTGAAAAAAAAGCAATGAATTAAATTGATCACTACTCTGGTATTATTATTAATTATGTTAAAAATAAACAGTGATGCAAGCATCACGAACTTTCCGAATCAAAAAGTATTTTAAAAAATATTAACAAAAAAATATTTGTAAAAATCGATCATCGAATATTATGTAAAAAAAATTGATTATCGAATATTTGTGAAAAAATCGACTATAAAATATTTTTTGTATTTAAAACGTCAGCAATTACACTGAAAAAAGTTAAACATGACACAAAAATATTCGGCAAAATCACACTTGCTCCATTATTATTAATCGTGAAAAAATATCATGATGATGTAAACAAAACAACCATTCGAATACCCGTACATCTTATCATGAATAAGACAAAAATGCAAAGCATTGCGCAATGCGCATGTTAGGGAAAGGAGAGCAAACCGGTACACCCGCGGACATGTCCGGATATAGATAAACACTTGAACCGTTCCCTTTATCGACATCTAAAACACGACAAATGTGAACCTCGACGATCTTTCGCATAAATCGCTCGTAAAATTTTTTCTATTCAACGTAAAGGCCCCAAATTCTTGCGTAGCCTTCGCTTATATAAACCACTACTCATCGCCGAATTTCAACGAGATATCTCAATTAGGGCGGTTGGAATCGTGTTAACAAATTTTTCGCATAAATCGCTCGTAAAATTTTTTCTATTCAACGTAAAGGCCCCAAATTCTTGCGTAGCCTTCGCTTATATAAACCACTACTCATCGCCGAATTTCAACGAGATATCTCAATTAGGGCGGTTGGAATCGTGTTAACAAATTTTTCTGCACACACATACACACATACACACACACACACATACATACGGAACATCATCTGGAAATTGTTCAAAACAAATTTGCACGAAGTCAAAATTTGTCTAAGTGCAATATTCGTGAAAACGCATTTCGCACCGAAAACAATACTTTCCTTACAACGCTACGCGCTGTTCGGAAAGTAAAAATGAGATCAAGTTTAAAAATTTTTAATAAAATTTCAAGTTATTTTTATTTTTTTAAATAAATTTCCTTGTCTGGCACAATAACTTAATTATTTTTCGTTTCAACTTTCAATTTCAATCAATGACGCAACGTCGATGAATCCAGAATACGATGGCGGATGGATCTGAAACCGTGATTTTGAAAAACCGATTTTTTTTCATAGAGATAAGTAGTTATCAACTTTCCCGAGCAGCACAATCGACAAATTATCGAAATAAAAAATCGACAGAATATCGAATTCGATAAAGTGTCGCGTTAGTTCCGCCTAAATCGTGAAATTATCTTTCGATATATAGATAGATTATCGACGAATTATAGTTAGCAAAAATTTCGAGATTATAGTAAGATATTTTATCTATAATATCGAAAGATAATTTCACGATTTAGGCGGAACTTTTGCGACACTTTATCGAATTCGATATTCTGTCGATTTTTTATCGATTTTTTATTCCGATTTTTCGTCTTTTACTAGCTTTTTTCTATAATTAAAAATCATTAATTAGCATAATTAATACATTAAACTATGCCTAAACACATTATTCATGTTACGGTAAGAGGATCATTTCAGAAAAAGTCAAAAAAAATTATAAAAAATCTGCCATCCGTGGGGCTTGAACTATCTACCTCCTGCATGGTAATCCTCTTCCTTAACCACTATGCCATACCTTATCGTTGAGGAATTAGCAATAAAACGCTTATAATAGGCAGTTTAGAACTTCCAGACGTGTTGGACTTAGAAGAATTTTCACCAATTTGGAAATAATTTCAAATATCGTCACAAAATCGTTGAAAAATCATTCGACAAATTTCAGATTATTTGTCGATAATGTAGTTTCAAATATCGCCACAAAATCGTTGAAAAATCGAATTCGAGGAATTTCATATTACGTGTCGATAATATAGTTTCAAATATCGTCATAAAATCGTTGAAAAATCGAATTCGAGAAATTTCAGATTACGTGTCGATAATAAAGTTTTAAATATCTTCACAAAATCGTTAAAAAATCGAATTCGAGAAATTTCAGATTATTTGTCGATAATATAGTTTCAAATATCTTTACAAAATCGTTAAAAAATCGAATTTGATAAATTTAATATTCTTTGTCGATAATGTAGTTTCAAATATCTGCACAAAATCGGTGGAAAATCGGAATCGATAAATTTAATTTTCTTTGTCGATAGTATCGTTGACGAATATCGTCATAAAATCTTAATAATATCGAATTCGATAGTTTTTAGATTTTTTGCCTATGAAGTTGTACCGATAAATCTTTATAATATCGAGAGAACATCTATAGATTTTCAAACGATTTTTTATCGATACGTTACATCTTCCGATATTATCGATCGAGTGTGCTGCTCGGGTTTATTTGTTTTAATGAGAAAAAATTGTGCATTGTTTAAAAGTTAAAATGTAACCATTGTTTGAGAACTACTGATTTCTATGAAAAAAAGCCGATTTTTCAAAATCACGGTTTCAGATCCATCCGCCATCGTATTCTGGTCGGACATTATGTGTTGAAAATATGAAGAATCTCTCATCATTTTTGAATTACGCGCGAAAAATACTCATTTCTCATTAGCTACCTAAAAAATGCCAACTGCTGATTGGCTATGTGTTGAAAATGTTGAAACGAAGAAAAAAAAGAACGGAATAGGGATTTTGCCTTAAGGCAAAAACCCTAATAATTTTAGTGTTTGAGCATTTTCTAAACTGAAAGCATGTCCAGAATGGGGGTAATCATTAAAAATGGTCTTCAACATTTATAAATATTCGCTGTTGAAAATTGATCCTACAATTCTTGGAAATTTTTACACTGTTCACGTTATAGATATTCATACATTCTGCTCAATGGCACGAGCTGGACCCAAACTCATTCAAATCAAACTACTGAAACTATACGTTGTTTTTCATTCACAGCAAAAGTGGAAGTACATGCTGCAATTTCTCACAAGTCGCAACGTTATTTGAATGATTCGAAATCAAATCAAATCGAAAAGGGGTTTTTCGTTGAAAAAGCACAGAAAATTGTATTGGACGGGTATGGCGTGGAGTTACATTGGCGAAGGCCTTTTCTTTCAATATTTCAACGTTAAGCCATTAAGTTTGAATTTTCAGAACGGAATTGCAATACGGCAATATCTTCGCTCGCCGTTTTTTTTTCTCCAATGTTCTGCTTCTCTCTCTCTTCCACGATATTCTCCATAGTCTCGGTGCTTTTCGCTATAGAGTTAATCTTTCCGCACGTACGGCATTGCAACCCATTTATCTGGCAGACGTTACTTCATAAATATTCGCCATTTTGAAACTCTTTACCGTTTCTTTTATTTATTTGCTTGATTCTTCACCCGTTCGGTTATAGAGCGCTGTGCTGAGCGTAGAATGGTTCGACTTAACCTCCTGTTCGATTCTTATTTGTCATTATTTATGCAATTTGTTGGGTCGTTTCCGTTTTCCTACCTCGTGCTTTTTTTCCTACAGATAGCCAAGCTCCGTCTAGCGATGTCTATTTTTTTCGCTCGATAAAAAAATTGCTGACTGCGAGGAGTTATGGTGATCGTCGCGAGAATAGAATGACTGCGTTTTGTCATCAATTTTATTGACGTATAAGGTGTGAATAAATCCCTAGTGTGTTACCACTGGGTCTGAGTATAAAAAAAAAATAATAATAATAATAAAAAAAAAATAAATAAATAAAGTGTGAATAAATACATGAGAAAGAGTTACCTACTTGGACTTTTGCAGAAACTCAATCGTTTGGGCTGCAATTTAGAGTGAAAATAAGGACAGATTTGGATTCAGAGTGCAAGAAAATGTGATATTTGATATATTATGATGATATAGTTGCTTCAGTTCAATTTGGCTCCCCCCCCCCCCAATTTCAATGCAGCAACTAAATCGTTTGAACTGCAATTTGAAGTGAAAATGTGGTCAGATTTGAATTCAGAATGCTAGAAAACATGATATCTGATATATTTGACGATATAGTCATTTCAGTTGAATTTGGCTCCCCTTTAACCTACCCCCCTTCCCCATTCCAAATTTATCATCTTAAGATTTGATTTAGGGCAAAAAATGAACCCAGTTTGGTGCAATATTTTTGAAAAATTTCCTAATCGATGAAGATGATGACATAATGGTCTTATTTGTAAGTATGCCTATGTTAACTCCTCACTTAGCCATGCCCCTTGGACATTTCATTGACTCATAAGCGGTTCATTGTCTGGAAATTATGCTCAATTTGAAATTGAGGCTTACATAATTATCAGAAAACCGTATGATTATTGAGAAGAATGATGATATGATGTCGTGCCATCTAATACTTGCCCCTCCCACTTCTTTCAGGCGCCAACCTAATTGTAATTTTATTACTTTCAGGAGAAACCAAGTATGAAAAATGTTGTCAGATTTTCGGTTTTGAGAATTAAGCTTAGTAAAACTTGATAATCAACGTACACAACAAAATTAGTCACATAGTGTTCAATTAGCTCCGCCTCTTTTACACATTGACTCCGCCCACTTATCAAATTTCATCTCATAAACTTGCATTTGATTGTTCTCCGATTTCATATTAACACAAATTTTGCAACAACAACAACAACAACAACAACATCAACAACAACAACAACAACTTAATTTCAACATCAATTTTAGGAATAGAGGCTCCTCCTTCGCCACTCCTTCAAGCACATATTCAAATAAATTTTCAAAATTCAATTCCAACTCGATCATGGAAGTTTACCTGTGTACCTATTCACGATATTTTCAAGTCGTATTGATACTATGCTTTATTATAGATTCATATTACCTACTTCATAGCTCCTCCCATTTTTTAAAGCTCCGCCTAATCATAAAAATATCGCAATTTAATTTGGAAAAACTGATACTTATGTCGTGTCACTTCATGCTTAGCTCCTCCCTTTTTTCCCCAAGTCTCTCTCAAATGTCCCGCCTCTTTTATCGATAGACTCCGCCCATTTTTCATTTTTTTTCTAAAAACTGGTTTCTGAAACTAACTCAACATCATATTCAAGTCAATTTTGGAACCAAAAAAAATTGAATAATATCGTTAAAAATTTATTAAATCATTAATTTACACAGGCTCCTCCTCCGTCACGCCTACAGCCCCACCCAGACCCAAATACCCTGCCTTGGCTTGATTTAAACAGTTGAACTCAATCTGATGATATTCATGATGTACTTCAGTCTTATTGACGTGTATGATGAATAATTGATGATAACTTTTTTTATCAAGTAAATAATACTTAGCTCCTCCCCCTTTTCCAAGCACAGCCCAGTCACAAATTTCCTTACTTTAAGCTGAAAAGAAAAAAATTATGTTTGAACTGTGATTTATGAAATAGAAAAATCCAATAATCGATTTACATGACAAAGTGGTCACATTATTTTCAATTACACGTAGCTCCGCCTTTTTCTCCAGACTCCGCCCATTTTTCAAATTTCATTCTCAAATTCATTTTAATTCCTCTCCAAATTCATATTCACTCAGACTTCGCAAAAAAAAACTGAAAAATCTTATCTAACATCAATTTTTTAAATTACTAATTTACACAAGCTCCTCCTTCACTCTGGTTATAGCCCCGCCCAGAGTCAAATATCGCGCCAAAATTCAATTTAAACTCGATCGTGGTGGTATTTGCGGTACATTCCAGTCGTATTTTCTAGATTTATACGTTTCGAAATGAAATTCTCCTTAGAATTCTCAGAATGAGACCTGCAGACGACGCAGGAGACGACGGATACTCGATGGCAAAAGTTATATGAAAAATATATAATATAATATATGGTTACGGGTATTGACAATACAGTTTTCGAGATCGCTGAACACGAATTTGCTGTTATTTTATCGCTTATACGCATTCATTACCGAAGAATAGAAGCTATAAAAGATTTATTAAACGGCGATACAGCAAAATAAGAAGTTGCTGGCGAGGACAAAAACGAAAAAAAGAGTACACAATAGTTGCAAAAGAAAACCATATACGCGAAGTATGGAACGAAGAAAAAGAAAAGTAAAAGTATTTTAAAATGTTTCGAAAACTCACCGTAGGTATACGTATGGTACGTATAAACGAGAATGTTGCTGAACTTTCGATACATTGGAAAAGATCACAAAACGACCCAAGTTTTTTTACTTTTTTTTCTTAGGATAAGTCAACATACGTATGTCGTAGAAGTATAGGTACATACTATAAAGGAAACATCACGTCTTTTTTCCTGTTTCGGTGAAAAATAAGGAAACCGAGGCGGTAACGGAAGGACGAAAGTAAGAAGAAAAAAAGAAAAACACAAAGGACCGAAATCATAAATAATTCGAGCAAAATGATTTATCGATATTCGACCTTAATAAATTTTTCAATCGGTTGTTTGGCGGCCAAAAAACATACCTCGGATGTAGAAATTCAGAAAAATACAGGGTGTTTCGTAGATGATGCAGTTCCTTCCATCAGGTGCATAGGCAACCCAATAACCCATAAGGAATAAAAAATGTTATTACATCATTTTTTTGAAAGTCGCAGGTATTGATCAAAAAATAAATTTTTGGGAAATTTATTGAAAATTAGACTTTTTAGACACGAAAATTCGTTGAAAGTTCAATTTCTTTCAAACGGATATAAAAAATAATTGATGTTTTGAAAATGAGCTGGAAATTTGAATTTTTCAAATTTTCAATTTCAATCATATGAATTTTTTTACAATTTCTATGATTTACCTAATCAATTTTTATAAAGTTTGAAAAATTGTAAAAGTCAATTTTTTTAAATGGAAAAATAAATACCTTACCTAATTCAATAAAAAATTTGTGTCATTCCGTAGGTAATGGGCCCATTCGGTCGATATTGAGTTATTGGTAGGGGGGTGACAAACACAGTGTGAGTAATGGGATAGAGGTGACCCGGGCCCAAAAAATGCATAATTCACAACAAAAAAAAAATTTGTAATTAAAATTTCCAAAAGTTCAACTTTGAGTAAACTTAATCTAAAGTTTTTATGATCAAAAAAGTTGATTTTTTTCAATGCTTGAATCTTTTGTCACGAAATTAAAAATCCACTTTTTTCCACCTAAATTTCAAATAATTATTGCAATAGCGAATTTTTTCCTCGCTTTGTGAATCCTAGAGAGCGTATGAAGAATGGTATTTCCGTCAAATTATTCTAGTAATTTTTTTCAATTTCGGTAAATTAAGGTGGAACATCAATTCCATGTTCCATAATGATATCAGGGTGTTCAATTCTTAATAATTTGAGAATAAAAAATGAAATGGGGAAAAAAAATTAAGAATGAAGCCATCCGCTAATAAAATAATACAACTGATCAAGCGAGTGAATCATGTAGAGATTACAATATTAACTTCAAAGAGAACCGCGGAAAATGCTCTAGGGAACATCAACCCAACAACACGTTGTAGAGGACTAGTTACTCAATTGAAATCCGCAAAAAAACGATTTTTCATTAATCTCGGGTTTTTTACTAAAAATGCGATTATCTCAAAAACTGTGATCGACCAAATGGGCCCATTACCTACGGAATGACACATTTATAGATGCAACTCAGATTCAAAAAAAAGGACAAATCATAAAAATTACAAAAATCGATTTTTCAACTTTTTTGTTGGAAAATTTGACGGTTAAAATAAAATAGGTATAATGTGATCCTGAAAAATAATTTAAATCTGAAAATAAGCGATTTCAAGTTCCACAAAATTTCAAATATTGAATTTTTAAAAAATAATTTTATGACTTAAAAATCTAATGAAATCTAAAACATTTTATTTTTGGAAAATTAACTAATAATTCAGCTTTTTAATAGCTTATCCACCTACTTACTGATTAAAAATTGATTTTTTGGAAAATTGTTCTAAAATTGAAAATTGGATTATCTTTTGAAAAATTAGTCGAAAACGATCAGGTAATTTTTCAAATTCTTGAAATTCTGTCAAATATTAAATTTTTGGAAAATCATGAAAATAATAAAAATTAAATGAAAAACTCGGCGCTTCGCCCCCTGGACCCCGCTGGTTGGCTCTCTTTCCACACTACGTTTGAAAGTATGAAACATAGTATATGCTTTTACTCCGTGACAAAATGTCTAAAAGTCACGAATATTAATTTCCCCATTTTAAAATCTAAAAAGTATACCTAATAAATAAATATATCTAATAAATAAAAAAATCGAATTTATTAAATAAGAATGTCCAAAAAAAAAACTAAAAGTAATAAAATTTTCAAAAAAAATTCCAAGTTTCTTAATGTCTGACAAAATGCCTAATAGTCATAAATTTATTTTAAGAATTGAAAAAAAAATTCAAAGTTTCAAAATGTCTGACAAAATGTCTGGAAGTCATCTTTCTAAAAAAATTTCCAAGTTTCAAAATGAATGACAAAATGTCTGAAAGTCATCTTTCTATTCATAAAAAAAATTCCAATTTTCAAAATGTCTGAAAGTCATCTTAAGCCTAAAGGTCATAAAATTTTTTAAAAATATTCTAAGTTTCAAAATTTTATAAATTTAATGAATTTTTGATATTATTTTAGAAATTTTACGACTTTTAGACTTTTTATTTTTTTTAATAGAAATTTTATGACTTTTTGTACATTTTTTCAGACTTTTTAATTTTTTTAAATAAATTTCATGACTTTTGGACATTTTGAAACTTGAAAATTTTTTTAAAATGTTATGATTTTTAGGTTTTTTTTTTAATTACACTTTTTTAATTTTTAAATTTCCATGAAAATTAATATTCGTGACTTTTAGACATTTTGTCATATTACAGTGAATTTTATTAATTTTAAGTTTCCACGGAAATTAATTTTGATGAATTTTAGACATTTTGTCACGGAGTAAAAGCATATACTATGTTTCATACTTTCAAACGTAGTGTGGAAATAGAGCCAACCAGGGGAGGCGCGAAGCGCCGAGTTTTTAAAACAAAAACAAGAAAAACAAAAAGCGCTTAAACGAACTTAATGTCTAAAAAATCGAATTCATTAAAAATTTTCTAAGTTCTTTTATTGCATCCAAACCTAACCTAATATAACCTAACCTAACCCAACTGTCGGATTTTAGTCTCGGATTTTTGGGTCGTTTTTTTTCCATTTTGGTCTCCGTAAAAGCATATACTATGCTAATAAAAATATTTTTTTAAACTGATAAAAATCAATTTTTTGAAAAATAGCTAAAATTATGATGAAAGTAAAATAAATCAAAAATTCAAATTTCGACAATCACCTGAAAATTTAATTTTTTTCAAAAAGATGAAAAATGAAAATGAGCTGAAATTTGTTGATGATAAAACCGACCAAAAATTGAATTTTTTGATAATGAGCTGAACATTTAGTTGAAAATTCAACTTTTGGAAAATTAATTAAATTCTCTTCAAACTGTTGAAAAATCCATTTCTTGAAAATGAGCTGAAATTTAGTCATGATAAAATAATCAATTAAGAATTAATTTTTTGGAAAATTGGTTGCAGATTCAGTTTTAGGAAAATTGTTTGAAAATTCAGTTTCTTTCAATCCCATAAAAAATCGATGTTTTAAAAATGATCTGAAAATTTAGTAATGATTAAATCGATCACAAATTGAATTTTTGGCAAACGGATTTCGAATTCAATATTATACTAAACAATTAAAAAATTATCTGTTCTTTCAGTAAAAGTGAAAATAATTTTCTTGGAAAATCAACAAAAATAAATTTTTGGAACACTGATTTAAAATTATATTTTAGGCACGAAAATTGGCTGAAAATTCAATATTTTCAAACGGGTATAAAAAAAAATTGATCTTTTGAAAATGAGTTGAAAATTTAGATTTTTTTTTTAAATTTTAAATTTCCATCATTTTGATTTTTTCACAACTTCTGTGATTTACCAATTCTATTTTTAAAAAGTGGTCAATTTTAAAAATTTTGAATTCTGAAAAAAAAGAATAAAATTAAAAAATTATAGCCTCAACTTAGATTCAAAAAATTGAATAAATCATAAAAATAAAAATCGATCTTTCAACTTTTTTTTTTTTTTTTTTTTTGGAAATTAGGAAGAATTGAAAAAGTAATGTAATTTTGAAAATTTATTAAAGTAAGATAATTAACGATTCTAAATTCAGTAAGTACCTACATAAAATTTAAGAAATTGAATTTTAACAATTTTAAAATGATTTAATGGCTTGGGGGGGGGGGGGGTACTTTTAAATATTTTTTTTTAATGCATAGCGTTGACAAGCGGAATTTTTTAAGACTTTTTTATATGATGCATTTTTGATTTTTTTTTATCTGAAGTATCGAGGAAAAATTGGAAACAAAAATCATTTTGCATTTTTTTACAAAAAAAATTAATTTTTGATTTTTGAAAAATAAAATGCATGGAGTTTTCAAAAAAGAAAAGTTATATTCATATTGCATTTTGATGATGTCGTTTTGCAAAAAATATTGATAGATTTTTTGGAAAATGAAAAATTTTAAGCATCAAAATTGGAAAACAATGCGACTTTTTTTAATGCCCCGTTTCCAGAAAAACTAAGCAACCCACGAGGTTCTTCCTCAGAATGTTTTGTATTCAGTACAGTTTGGTCTGTAATTTAACGAGAGGATTTTGCAAAATTCCTACTTTCTACCCGATTTTATCAAACCCTCTCATAGTTTCTCATCGAAGTATTCCAGTCAACTCGAAAGAAATCGTCGACAAATTAAAATTTTGCGAAATCTTCTCGTTAAAGTATGGGGGAGAACTTCGTCTACAACTCCAAAAAAATATGAGCTCGATACCTCCATTAGTTATTGAGATAATGGGGCATTCATGTGAAATGGGTAGGACAGAAAAACGGTAATTAGAGTTTTTTGATTTTCCAATAATACATTCATATGTTTTTGTTATTTTGTTGACCAAAGTATAATGAAACAGAATTATTTTGAAGTCTCAAAAACTCTATGCATTTTTTACTACGAAATCTAGGAAATCACAATTTCAAAAATATTCAACTGGAATTTTTGAAATTTTTAATTTCCTGTTTTTTTTTGGAGTCAGGGGAGCCGGGGATGCTCCGGTCTTGGCGTATTCAACTATACTGTCAATACATTTGTACTCTATGTAATAAAAAAAATTCGATTTAAAAGTAGCCCCCCCCCCCCCCAAAAAAAAAAACTTGCTAAAATCTAAAATTATTGGAAAGTTGTTAGCATAGATTTTTTCTTCAAAATCCAGAGAAAATTTTTAAAAAATGGGCATTCTATTTCAAAATATTCAAATTTTGAAAATTGTGCAAATACAAAAAAATTGATCCAATTTCTAAATGAATATCTACCTAGAAAATTAAAAATCAGCAAATTTTTATGTTATATGAAAATAAATTATAAAAATTTTGAATTTTTAACATCAAAAATGTACCTACTTGGATTTTGGAAACTCGAGTATGAATTCGTAGTTAATTTAGTTTCGTAGGTTTAGAGTGGAATGACCTTCTTGAAAAAAATCGATATGGATGTCACGAAATAGGTCTAGTTGATTTGAAGAGGTGGCGAGGAGCATTCGACTGAAAGAATTCTCGATTAAATTGGCCCATTTCGCGAGCATATCTCATTTTAGAAAATTCCACAGATTTTTGAAAAAATCACGTCCCAAAATAACTCTCTGTGAAACAGAAACTGATCTAAATTGACAAGCGTTTTACAACGATGGTAGCATAAAAGAGGCGATAAAGCGTGGAATTTATTCATCTCGCGTCTCGTTCGCGATTTTGGCCGCGAATCGCGAATTAATTTCGCTTTGTCACCTATTCGGGTAAATACTCGAAGGAAGGAACATGAACAAGCGAAAAGGAAGAAGAAATGAAAGAAAAGAAACCTTTTACTGGTCCTCTCCCAAGTTACCTACACTGAAACATGTCAATTTCCGTTCGAACGGTGGAAAGAGCTCGTAACACGTGGGAAAAAAGTGACCTAAAGAGAGGGTTTAATACATAACTGATACATTCCGAGCACGTCGCTTTGATTAAATTCAATTTCTTCGATATGGGTTTTGCGATATATAAGAGAGGAGAGACCGCAGACGATAGAATCTGTGCGATGTACAACGCGTTTAAATAGTATCAAAGACAAATAAAAGACGGTTCATCAAGGATTCCAGGCAAATAACCGAATTACGCCAGTGCTGCCGCGTACAGACGGTGAGAAGAAAGTTGCTGAAGGGGTGCGAGGGCAGGGTGAGCCAGCTTGAACTAACGAAGCGCCTTTGTACACCCGAAAATAAATGATATTTTTGATATTATCTGCGTTTTATTCCGTTTGCGAAACGGATTATAATTTTTTACCCGAAAAATCGAATTATATTTTTGATTGTGTACGCTGGCACCAGCAGCACCTTGGGCGAAATAAACCCAGGAAAAGGCGAACCACGATGTAGCAGGAATTCGAGACGTACAAAGTAAATAAATCTGACGCTTTAAGAGTAAATTTTGGCATTCCGTTCAACGTTTGCGTTAATTACGTTACCGAATGACGGATACTTGCAATTTTTTAAACTTCACTTGGACGACGATACGGGCGATTGCGTAATTGAAGTGGTTTTTCCAACGTTTATGCCCCTCAACCTCATGTTCCGAATGCAATGTGCAGTAAAGTAGCACGAAACATGTGCACTGGGTAGAGAGCTGTGCACGATATATTAGCTGTGGAAAATAAGTTTCTCATTTGGCGCGCACAGGACGTGAAATGTGAGACTGTGCGAGAATGGCTTTTGCGAAAAGTAAAACGAATTTTTCGCCAAACGTGAACCTGAGCAAATACAATTTACTGTACGAGAAACGAATTTTAAAATTAGACGAAAGCAGAAAATTCATACTGCGCTATTTTTCAAAATGTCCCCCGGTCCTCGGCTGCCATGCCAGGCGCGATAAATACAAGCGCGGAAACTTATTCGTATACTTTAATCGGGTTCATATTAACTTTATAACGAACTAACTAAAAGTTTACCATTTCAATTCGCAATTGTGTTTTTCAAACTGGCAACCATAATTTAAAAAAAAAAACTCACCGACGTACCACACCGTACGTTCGAGGTTTATTTGAAAACAATTTCCAAACTGGAGATTTATGTCGACTTTGAAACTGTGTCCTGGATTAGCGCCATGGTAGCAGAAGCGTTCGGATGGTGACTTTTTAAACCGGTAGAATGTTTCAAAATTTCAGGAAATAAGTAGGTATGTGGGTTTTGAAGAGGTGTCGAGTGGGTTTTAGAAGATTAAAAGTTATGAAAAGTTGGTAATAATTTCGGTATTCCATTAATTGATAAAATATTTTCACGGTTAGGTTATTTTCCAAAAGTCAATTTTTGGATAAGTATTTCGAGTATGAAAATTTTCATCGAAAAAAAAAATCAACATGACCTCAGAATAAATACAGAATTATGTTATTTTAAAAATTTTGGAAATTTTCATAGTAAATTTCCGAGCATATAAAATTTATTCAAAAATTTGAAAACATCAAAATCTATTCATATTTTGTCATTTTCCGAGCGCATGGAATTTTCAAAAAGAATTTCTTGAAAAGTTTCAACTTTGCTATACAATGTGTACCAGCTACAGAGTAAAGCCTTCTAACCAGTAACTATACAATTTATGGTGAGTGTATGTAAATATGTTTGCTTAACCGCCAGACTGCAGGGGCTGAGTTATTCTCATCGGAATTTTTTTATTTTGGCTGAGTGTTTTCAAACTTACATTTCTCGACTACTATAATAGCTAGAGAATCGCGCGTTGCGGTGCTGGACAGCAAATTTTGTCTAGAATTTTTTCATAAGAATGGTAATTTTTATAACCTAGAGCAAAATATTTGAAAAAACGTGTAAAAAAGTGACTATTTTTCTCATTTTTCTATAATAATAACTCAAAAAGTCGTCCTTTAACCCAGCCCAGGGTGGTCCTTATGTGAATGGAAAATTCTTTTTGCGATGTTTTTCGCTCTCATCCCCAAAATGATTATCTTTTGTGAGAAAATGATTCCCTGTTTTTTGTTTTTCCCTTCCGTGAAAACCACTCGCTGCGGTGGGCCCCCAATTTTTTAAAATGAGAAAAAATACCTAAAGTTTTAATTAACATTTTCAATTTTTTTAGTTCCAGTGCCTCAGTGTGGCTCCTCATTGTATGAAAATAACTCTCAGAAAGATTTTAGTCCCCTACCTCCCTCCCTCAACGGAAGAAGGCTTTCTCAAAATGACATAAATTGGCGCATTTTCATTTAAAATCATATTTTTAGATATGTTCTTATAAATTTGACTAAACAATATTTATATGTATTGTAATAAACTAATAAGATATAAATCTTCACCTCCTTCTCCTCCCTCCTCCTCACTACAAATTTTTAAAAATGAAAATGAGCCTAAGCCTACACCTTGGCAAACTCCAAAAATGCAGAATTTAATTACATACTATTACCATTCGAGATCTCTTATTCTCTTTATATTTTTTAAAAGTAGGTAAAACATGTCTCAGTAATTTTTCAGTCAGCTTGAAAAAAATTCTCAATTTTTTAGAAAAGCAATCTTATTTGTGTTGTTTTTTTTGTTTTTTTTTTTAAGAAAAAAATTTTATGTAGGTCATCATCGACTTAACTTTTTGTTGAAAAACGTCTGAAAAAATTCATAAATCTTTTTATTCCAATTCATATTGTTATGGGTCGGAATGGACACGAATACACGATTGTTCGAATTTTACAGATCCTAAAGATCATTTGAAGAAAGATCCTGACTTGATGATTTAAGAATTAAGATCCTTTTTGCATACACTTTAATGAAAAAAAAAACAGAGTTCGAAGATTTAGCCCCTTTCAACTCCTCGAATTCTTAAAAAATTCACGAAATCAAAAAATTGTGCTGCAATGTCTCGAAATAGAGTTTTGAAAAAATTGTTTTTTGTTCAAGTTTAGAGAATAGCTCATAAATTTACACGAACAGAAAAAATTTGCATGGAACGAAAATGTTCTACTACGTAAAATTTCCCATAAGATGATACAACTTAAATTCATGAAAAACTTGTTCTCAAAAAAAATTCAAAAAAAATTTTTTCAACATGAGTTATAAATTTTTCAAAAATTTATGTCTTGACAAAATTTGAATTTTTTTTTTTTTTTGAAAAATGGAGAGGGTTTATTAATCAGTATTTTAATTGAAAATTGAAAAACTGTACTTTAAAATAAAACTTGAATCGAAAATCGTTGATGGAGGAAGGGGTAAAGGTTTGATTGAGGTGGTTTTTAAAAAAATTTGATACAAGGTGTCTGATGTGTGGTGCTGAAAATCGAAGGAGTGATGCGATTTTTAAGTATTCAAAAATCATTTTTTTATTACAATTCATTGAAAAATCGTTTCCCTCCATTTTTCGTTAAAATTGATTAGAAATTCATTTTTCTCCGAGGCGTTCAAATTTTTCATAATTTTCCTAATTGTGGCGAGGGGGTAGTTAGTAAAACATTTTCCTGGAGATAATAAAAATTCCGAAAAAGTGCTGCAATAATGTGTTGAAAATATGCTCATTTATGATTTGGAAACTTTATTAGACACCCTGTGATAGGCTCACCAGCTTTGATTGCTGGCCGTAAAAAAATTGGAGAATTTTTTTTTGAACATATTTCATCAAAATATTTGTGTGATCAAGTACATAATTTAGTATACCATTGAATTGTGTTTTTCAAAACTAACTAATTTTTATTGCATAGTCTATAATTATATTAAATTTTGGAAAAATTTTCAAAAAAAAAACCATTTTATTCAGAATTATTAGTCATTACGTACTAAGTTGTTTTATCCTTCGAATTGAAAAAAATGAGTTTTCAATTTTTTTTTTCAAAATAATTATAAGTGTAGATATCTGTCTACAGCATTGTATGATTTTCGAATTTGACGATTTTCTGGGCGTATAATTTTTTTTTTAAATTTCAACTCATCTAAGTACCTACATTGAATCGTATGATTTTTCAAATTTAATCTAATTTCATAATATCCAACTTTTCAAAATTCATTGAATTTCAACTCATTAATTTCAAAATTTTTGCAAGTCTCTGCAATGAGCTTATAAAATTTTTAAAAGCCGAATTTTTGAAGAATCCTTTCCTACAAAGTCACAATTTGTTCGTGTTTTAAATCAAAATTTGTTTCTACAACATGTTTGAAATTTTTTGATTGTGTCATCATAGAAAAATGCTCATTGAAAGGACTGAAAAATTAAAAATACCTAGGTACTTGTTTTTGAAGGAAGGTGTATGGCATGGCAGAAGAAAAACGAATACATTGAGATTAATTACACTAGTCAACAATTTTTGAACTTTTTTCTGTGTTCGGGTCCAAAATAGGCTTAATCGATAGTTTAGGCCTAGAAACAAAAAGCAATTTCTCATTTTTCGTTTTTTTTTTTGCTTTTGCGGGTACGGGAGGGGTTCAAAGTGGCGAAAATCGGGGTTTTTGCACCTTTTCAACTGCTCATAGCGCCATAAATATTGCTCTACGAAAAAAACCAATGGCAGATTCGGAATCTACGTTAAATTTTGAGAAAACATATCTGTCCGTTTTTCCAATTTCAAATTTTAAAGTACCTTAGTAGAGTTTTAATTTTATAATCGAGATCGCCGCCGTTCCGCTCGGAGACAGTCCGATAATTATCGAATCGTTCCCACGCGGAACGTCGCGTCGGCGGTCTTGGTAAAAAAATTGAAACGTTACTAAGGTACTTTAAAATTGGAAATTGGAAAAACGGACAGAGATGTTTTCTCAAAATTTAACGTAGATTCCGAATCTGCCATTGGTTTTGTTCGTAGAGCAATATTTATGGCGCTATGAGCAGTTGAAAAGGTGCAAAAACCCCGATTTTCGCCACTTTGAACCCCTCCTGTACCCGCAAAAGCAAATAAAATTAAAAAATGAGAAATTGCTTTTTGTTTCTAGGTCTATACTATCGATTAAGCCTATTTTGGACCCATTCTCAAAATGGCTGTTGAACTGTGATTTGAATCTCAGCATAATATTATTATTTACGAAGTTCAACTGTAAAAAATTTAAGCAAGTACCTAATTGATAAATTTGAAGGAAATGAAGAAAAGTAATGAAAAGAACGGCCTCCTAATGCTTCCATTTTATGTATCTGTGTGCACGTACCTAATGTTTTCTTAGCCAAAGTCAATAGTATAATGCCCTGCATCAACAGAATGGGTGGCATGTTATTGCTGTAAACCATAGCTTAGGCAATAGATGGAAAATACTTACTACATATATCTGCCTTAATATGAATACGCGCGTTTGCGTATCATCGTCGTATTTATGTTGTAACCGTTGGCGTGTGCCTTTTTGGAATTATGGTGAGTTGGGAGGAGTGATAGTGATGTGGCAACTGCACAAGACGAAGGAAGAACGAACGAGTGTTCCGTAGTACGTGTCAATTTCGCTAAACATTCATGAAAGCATAACATATATCCGACAAATTTTCGTAATACCGCAGGCTTTTGTCGGTTTTATTTGCCACGTACATGTAAACAGGGAAAATTTGCACGTATTATGAAGGCATCGTCACGAAGCAAAAGGAGAAGATGGGTTTTCGCATGTGTAATAAAATAAAGTGCATGAAAAGGTACCTCTGGAGTAGCTTTCAACAAATTTAAGATTTTTTTGAAAAAATTCATTAGAACGAAAAATTGCCTATGCCTATACCTAAGTATCACCTTTCAGTTTTTGCGAAAATTCTATTTTATTTTCATTTTTTTTTTTTTTTTGTTGAAAAAATTTCTACAAATTAAAAAAAAATCTTTCATTGTTCTTCAGATTTTTTCTATTGAAAATTTCTCACTCAAATTTTGAAAAGCATTATGAAGTTGTTTTAAAAATGTTTTTGAAAAAATTGTCGGAAAAAATTATTTTAAAAAAAATCTCTGGAAAATTCTTTGTAAAAATTCCTTATGAGGATTGTAATTTTCTCATTTAAAAATTCTCTGTGGAAAATCTCATCTCAAGATGAAATTATTTTGGAAAATAATTCAAAAGATAGAATTCTTATGAAATATTTCTTGCCCAATATTCTTTGAAAAATCATCAAAAAATGCTCTTCTATTTCTATGAATATAAGGTTTCTTTCCAAAATGTTCTCTTTCTTTGAAATATTTTTTATCATACGAAATTATATTTCTTTAATGAAGAAATAAATTGTTAAAAAGTTTTTTTCATATAAAACTCATGTTTCCTTCTTATTTCCTTCTGAAAATTTCCTTCTTCAAAATTTTTGGATAATTCCTAAAAAATATTTAAACAATTATTTTGACAAGAATTAAAAATGTTTTCATTGAAACTTTTATGAAAATTTATTGAAAATGAAATTGATGTTTTTTTCTTCAGATTCTTTTTGATGATATCGTTTTGAAATTTTGGAAAAATCTCAAATACCTCTAAAAAAAATGTTTTCCATGGGAAAATTCTTCCGAAAAATTTCTCATTGTAGAATAAAATTATTTTGGAAAAAAATTCACATTTCATGAAATATTTATCGCATAAAATTCTTCAAAAAAATTTCTAACAACACTTTAGAATCCCTCTTTTTTGAAATATTTTTTGAATTAATCTAAATGTTAGATTTTGGTATACTCAATGAAAATTTGTAAAATTATTTTTAATATAAATCTCTCATTTTTTATTTATTTTTTTTCAAATTATTGTAGAAAAATTCTATTAAAAAACAGCTACAACATCAAGTAGGTAGGTACTTTTTCATTTTTTTAAAACAACATTTTAAATTTTTTTCTTTTTAGTTTTTTTTTTTTTTCAAAATGAAACGTTGGAATTTCTTTTGAAATACCTACCTAAGACTTTTCAAAATTCTTTTCAGGTAAAGAATTTTTGAAAAAATTTTAATTTTATTTTTTGAGATGAAAAATTTTGTACCTGTCTTGAAACAATTGTTTTTCTTTAAAAAATAAAAAATTTCTTACCTATTATTATTTTTTGAAATAGACTATTTTTTTTATTTTATCTAAAACGAAGAATTTTTATAATTTTTCTGAAATAATTTTTTTTTACTCAATTTGAGATAGAATAACTACAATTTTTTTAAAATTAAGTTTTGAAAAAAAATTCTGTTGAACTTTAAAATATTCCTATGCAATAATAAATGTATTTTCTCCTGCAATTTTTCCAAAAAATGTGATATTTTTTAATTCATCGTACTTTCAAAGTTTTTTTTATATTTTTTTAAATTTTTATTATTTTTCTTACGATTTTGCCTATTGGATGCTTAATTGTTTTTTGATTTTTTCAAAATTTTGATAACTTTTTTGGAAAATTTTTCAAATGATTTCACAAAGTAAAAAAAATATATGTATGTACTATTGAAAAAAATTTCAATGAGGTTTCCTTGCAAACATTTTTCTCATGTTTTCAAAACTAATTTGATGAAATAAATTTTCATTTTGAAAAAATTCATTCAGACAGGCAATTTTATTTCAATAAAACTATTTTATTTTCATTTTTTGGGAGAATTTTTTAAGGATTTTTTTTTTTCAAGTTCAAAGTAGTAACCATAGATACAATTTAAAAAATTTAAATTGAAAAAATAAAAAATAAGCATATTACTCACCGTAAATAAAAAAGAATAAAACTTTTAAAAAATTCAAAAATAATTGATAAGGAGCAATAAAAAAAATTGAAATTTTTTCCAATAGAAATGTAGTTTTAAGAAGGTAACAATGAAATAAGGTAAAGATCGTACCCTCGCAATATCCCTTTCGGAGAATAGAAAATCCCACACCACTTCGAAACACTATTCTCTTCACCTCTGCCCAGATTTGTTTTGTAAACAAACCAAAACCATAAAAACGACATTCTAAAACTTACCCAACTGTAACTGTATTACCACAATAATTTCCACGTTGTAGAATCAATACGATAAATCACTTCCTGGCTTTTCTCGGCTCTGTCCTTTAAACTCGAGCCCGAAGCCAAGAGAAATGAAAACACAGGATTTGTACTATAAAATTATGCATCTGTCGTTTTCTTTATAGGGCACCGTGTATTTAGTCAAATGTTTGCATCTCGTATTACCATAGTATCTAGTTTTTCTTTTCGACATAATAAAACAACTTTTCCTCTTAGACATTCGCTCGCTCGTTGAATTTACTGTTGAATTACATTCTACAGATACTATTTCTTGCTGTTCGCATGTGTGTGCGAGTCGTTTAATGCAAATGATTCGATTTTTTTCGCTAAAATATTATTCTTATATCCTTTTTAAATTTCGCTTTGATGCGTTTCCAATGATACGAGATAATTTTTTCCTCAATAGTGCTCGTATAACGCCTTTGGCTCATTTTACAATTCAGCGAATGCCTCGAAAAGTACGACTATACTCGAGATACATCAGATACATGGTATTCAAAAACATTACTCCTGGCGCAAAACCCGCCTTACCTATTGCTACACTTTTACCGCAGAATTGTGCTCGGAGTTTCCGCTATTTTTTCCTCATCTCAACCCTTAATGTTATTTTAAAGTTACACGACGACAATCTCACACATCAGGTGTTTTCTGCGATGCACCATCTTGTTTCAACACGTTAGCAACGAGATTTTCTCTTCTATCTAGAGCCTACCTACGTCTTACAAGCCTCGTGAAATTAACCTTTATCTTTCTTATAACGGGTGGGATTAAAATAAAAAGTAAAAAACGTGTTTTCTTGCACCCTCTGGAACAAGTATTCAGTTCGCAAATCGACATCCGATTTATAGCTTCATTTCGACGTGTTAAATATTTCACGAGGGTATTCCGCAGAACCCAGAAGAGGTGGTGGAGTTGACCTTGGTGGCAAATGACTTAATATGTATTATTCAAATTTCACCTCGACACAGTTTCGAAAACATTTCGTCAAGTGTTTGCGCTTTTTTCTCGAATTTGGCCTTTTTGCTCGCATCCGAGCATATTTTCGACGCTCTTTTGGTATTTTTTTTTCGTGTTTAGCGTGCAAATTGCCTACGTGCTGGATTGGCACGGGGCGAGGGTGTAAAATCCTCTCGTTTGTTGCTTGAATAAAACCAACATAGGTATACTAAAGTGTAAATATAATCAAAACCGCCTCCTTACGGTATCGAAAATACCTAAAATACGCGTACATATGAAAACCTATCGAAGCGTGAATTCTAACACCCTGCTCCGCTGCCCACTTGGTCGTCGAGCCAATAAAGAAAATAACGTGTTCCGTAGTTAAAAGCGGAAAACTAGATCTCTGATTTGAAATACAATACACCTAAACACGATGGTGGTAAATCGTTATTACGAAATTCCTGTATACCGAAGCAGGTTAACTTGTTACAATGGCTACCTTATAATATGTATTATAGACTTTTACGACGGCTTCGAAAAAAGCACCACGGTTGTTCTTATTCTTTCGAGTCGGACACGCTATAATTTTAGCAGCGAAACGACCAGTCTACCTTCTTGGAAACTACTAAATTACTAACTTATCAAAAAACTCATATCTCGAGCAGGTAATTAAAATACCCATCAATTAAATATGAGAAGAAGAGTTCCGAATGCACGATACACTCCTCCCATTTTGTCAATCCCTCGGAGCTTTTTTTTTTTTTTTTGGAACCCAGGATGTGTAGCAGCTGTTCATTTTATTCGCATAGAGCCTATCAGCGTTTCTTTCTCCTGAAAAGCAATGAGAGAATTTTAAAGAGATAATAATTAGTTAATTACCCAGGATTACTTGAGATTAAAAAAATAGGTATATAAAAAATTCTCTCCAAATCGTATACTGCAAGAATTCCAAAAAAAGAAATTATCCACAGGAATTTGGATGAAAATTTCAATAATTGAAAAAAAATTAATAAGGCTCGGTTATAGAAAAAGCCACCTAAGGAAGCCTGTTTACTTCGAAAATTGAAAAAAAACATTAATTAATTAATTGATTAATTATTTTTGGAGTCAGCATAATAAAATTTATTTTATTCATTTATTTTGGTAAAAAAGTTTCTCAATTTTTGGGAATTAAAAATTATTTTTCAAATTTTAGAAGGATTTTTTTTTGAAAAAAAACTAAATTTTTGGTTTGGTTACATTTTCCAAAAAAAAATTCAATTTTTTGTTTAAAAAATTCTGAATTTCTCGATATAAACACAATTCTGATTTTTCTCGATCCAAGCTAAAAACCTACTCAATTTCTTTGAAAAGATCTCTATGTATTAAGTAGGTATTAATGGTTTTTGTTATGTGAACAAAACCTCTTTATCTCTTTCTCAATTTGTTTGAAAAAAAAAAAAAATTTATTAATTTTTTTTAAGAAGAAAATTCATTTTATCTGAATTTAACGATTTTTAATTTTTTTTGTGGTAAGAAATTTTCTCACACAGTTTTGGAGGAAAAGAAACAGAATTATTTTCCAAAAAAATCTAATTTTTTTTACAATAAAAAATGTTTTTATATATTTTTTTTGACTCAGTAGGTACAAAATTGAAAAATAACTAAATTTTTTTCAACTTTATCAGGGGAAAAATATCTGTTTTTAATTTAGTAAGAAAAAGTATGTCAATTTTTTTATAAAAAATTTCTTATTTTTTTTGGAACAATATGAAATCAATTTTTTGAAGCCAGATTTGAAAAAAATCTCATAGAGCAAGTCGTACTCACAACAAGCAATGCAACAACCTAACCAAACAAAAAAATAAAAATGAAAACAAATTGAATTTTTGTTCCTTTTAATAACCTGAAAAATCCAAAATCTTTTCTATTTTAAGATTTAAAATTCAAAATCGAAATCCATTTAGGGATTGAATTTAAAATCCAAGATCCAAATCCTGATTTTTAGGATTTTGTGGATTTAAAATTCAAAGTGATTAAACATCTGCCGAACCCTGATTTTTGAAGGCGACACATAACAATTTGGAATCCTATAAAAATGCGATTATAGACTAATACATTCTTCAAAGGGACTAGAGGAGAAATATCGAGCTAAAAATTTTGTTACGGAAGTTTTAGATCATGTGGATCTACTTCCAATGGATATTTCAAATTCAGTGCTCAAGGCGAAATCACCCCTTCTCCCCATTGAAGTCGATATTTTTTGAAAGTTTCAGAAAATAAATTCATAAAAAAAATTCAGAAATTTTCAAAAAATGATTCATTCATTAAAAGAAAAAAAAGAAAAAAAACGGAAAAGGTCTTTTAGAAGAGGTATTAAATTTTTAAGAAATTTCAATAATCAAACAGAAATATTTTTTTTTAAATTACTAAAATCAGAAAAAAAAATTCGAAAACGTCCCTAAAACATTATTGAAAATATTACATAAAAAGTTTCTAGGTAGGTATAGGTACCTACTTATTAAAAAATTACATAGAGCAATTTACTTTTTTAAAAATCAGAGATATTTAATTTTCTAGAAAAGTCAATTAAAAATATTTTTAATCTGTTCCTAAAATTTCATAGAACATTTTTATTCAAAAAAATATAAAAGAAGAATTGAAAATTTTTTTAAATTGCTTTGAAGAGATTGCATAAAAATTATCCACGTACCTTCATTAAAAAATTTCAAACATCGATTCATTAAAAATAATTTTAAAAAAAAAATTAAATGCTTCAGTCTGTTTTTTTTATCCAAAAAATTATTAGTCCTAACAACCTTCTTTTTTCTTTCCTTTTTTGAAATTTCCAAAAAAATGAAAAACTGATCCGAAAAATTCTTGAAATTATTTTTTTTTAATTTCAAAGAGCATTTCTTGAAAAAATTTCTATTTGTAATTGGAAAAAAAATCTAAAAAAATCTTTAGGTATAAACTTTTTCGATTAAACTAAATTTTTTGTAACGCCTACGAGTATTTCCATTTTTTTACAAGTTTTCTTGTCCAATTTCATTTTTTAGACAACCTACTCCCACACTCAAAGAAGAAAAATGAAAAATGACAATTTTTTTCTCAAATAGGTTTTTCATTCTTATTAAATATTACATGCTCGCCTTAAAGAGGTAATAATACAAAAATATTGGCACTAAAACTTGGACCATAAAGATTAACTCAAAATCACATCACTTCTTGTACTCGTATATAGGTAAACTTTACTGCGACATTTCGCTTCTGATTGCAATTTCACTAAACGCAGATGCAATTTCATTTTATATACCTACCATTTTTCTATATCATTAATCCGGCCCACGAGGACAAAAAATAAAGCCTCCGAGGAAATGGTCAGAGGAAAAAAAAACCTACACCACTCAACGTTAAATTTCTCGTCATAAATACACGTAATCGCACCTCTTATACTAATACGACCTCAAATAAAACGGTCGGCAAGTTTAAAAGCTCGCTGTGCTGGATATTCCTGGACGTGAAAATACGAACATACGATGGCCCCACGATAAGGTCACATTCATACTTGGAAGAAATCGAGCCACAGTAAGTGGCCAGTTGGGGGGTGGGACTGGGGAGCGGGACGACTGGTAAGTTGCAAAAAATCTCATACGAGAGACTTCATCGTTTGTAAATAAAACGACTAAATGGCCGGATACAAATAAAAAGATATCCGGCTATCTCGTAATAGGTATCATAAAAGGGGAAAAAAGAGGCAAGAGACAGCTTCGGCCTTAATTTCATGCTGTATTCGGCTGCAGCTTTCGTATACAGCTGCACACTCGAGTATGTAATATGTATCAGGCTAATTTGAGTCGACTTGCCGTAAACGATTGCGCGTATAGTGGAGGTTTTCCAGACCTATATGGATGCTGCATAATATACCCTTCCTCGAGCACCTCCTCACTCTTTCGCGAGAGTGGAAAAACGTCGCGTCGAGAATCAAAGAATCCACTGGTAACGCCATCAAGCCCATGAGATAAGTGTGGGCGAGCTGTAGTTGGGTATTAAGTCTAAAGCTCGATCTTCTATGTTCTTTCGAGTTATATCCACTTATCCCCGGGTACTTAATCATTCTACTTTTTGGTGTATACTACACACATAATACGTATAAACGTTTGCAAGACTCTTTATTGTATTTTTGTATTCTTTTTGTCTGATATTAAACGTTACCATGCGCATAATTCTTACAAAGATTCGCTCCGAGCGTTGTTTCTATACTTCTATACGGCGTAACCTTAGCCTTAGGTCTTATCCGGCGGATTTATTTTCTTTAAATTGAAATAACGTGTAATCCACCCCTTTGGTGATTAGTTTTTCTGATTTATCATCCGCGTTTGCTGAATTACGTATTTAAACTATGCGATGCGCACTTTTTTTATCGCATTTATTATCTCTTTTGTTGCCATGTTTACAAATCTACAGCGAAAATGAAAATTATCCTCGGCATCAGTCATCCGAGTTAATCTAACCGGATTCGAATCGCTACAAGTTCGCCTTATATACAGGGTGTTTCATGGCTGACTGAGTTCCTTCCACCGGGTGAATAGGCAATCAATAAGGAACAAAAAATGTCTTATAAACATGTTGCATATCTTGAAAATTCAAGGGGCAAGGGAAAATTAAATAGAGAAAAAATAATTTCTCATTGGACCAATGACTAATACTAAAAAAAAATAACTTTTTTTGTTCTGGACATTCTTCGTATATCTTTGAAAATGAAGGCGTAAGAGAGCTTTAAACTTTGAAAAACCGGTTTTTTTATTTTCAAAGCTCTGTAGCTCCTTCATTTTCAGAGATAGCCAAATTCATCATACAACTTTTTTTGCTTATTTCAAAGAGTTACACCTGATTCATGTAAAATCTTGAAAAATTGTGCAATTTTCATTTTCCAATGATGTGCACTGATAATTTTAAAGCTCAAATGATCAATATGTACGAATGAGACATAAAAATTGCAAAATTTCGACAAGATGATACATGAAAGAGGTGTAACTCTTTGAGATAGGCAAAAGCAAGAAAAGTTATGTGATGAATTTGCCTATCTTCAAAAATGAAGGAGCTACAGAGCTTTGAAAATTAAAAAACCGGTTTCAGGAAGTTTAAAGCTCTCTTGCGCCTTCATTTTCAAAGATAGGCGAAAAATGTCTAGAACAAAAAAAGTTGATTTTCTTAGTACTATTCATTGGCTCTATCAGAAATTTTTTTTTTTCAATTTAATTTTCCATTGCCTCTTCAATTTTCAAGATAGGCAACATGTTTACCTATACGACGTTTTTTGTCCGTTATGGGTTGCCTATTCACCCGGTGATAAGAACTCACACATGGGACATGTCAGAAGTGCCAGGAACCGATTGAAATGAAAACATGTTTAAATTGTTGTACTACTCGAGTCAGTTACAAAACCAAAATTATAGGTGCCCGTTCCCATTAGAAATTTTTTAATGAATTTTTGAAACTTAAAATTTTGAGGAAATCAAAAAATTTCAAAAAATCAAAAATTCTAAAAATCATTTCAAAAATTTTCTTTGCACACCACCGGATAGAACATGAAAAAACAGAAAAAATTTAATTATTACATGTTTTTGCCTATCTCTGAAATTGAAGTGGCTAGAGGGGGGGGGGGGGGTTATTTTAATTCACTCAAAAAAATTCCAAAAAATATTAAAAATATTTCCTTGATTTTATAAAAATGTGTATCCTTTTCTGCTGGCACGAGTTTAGTTAGGCATGTGTTTGAAAAATTGCATACCACCCTTTCGTAAGCGCTGTGCGTAACACTAACATACGGAAAGGATACACATTACTATTAATTCAAAGAAATAATTTTTAATAATTTTTCGATTTTTTTCGAATGAATTAAAATAAAAATTTTCTCTCTAGCCCCTTCAATTTCGGAGATAGGCAAAAATATGTAATAATAAATTTTGTTTGTATTTTCAAGTTCTATCAGGTGGTGTGCAAAAAAAATTTTAAAATGATTTTTTAAATTTTCAATTTTTTGAATTTTTTTTCATTTCAAGATCTTAAGTTTCAAAAATTCATAAAAAAATTTCTAATGGAAACAGGCACTTATAATTTTAGTTTTGTAACTTACTCGAGTAGTACAACAATTTAAACAGTTTTTAAAATTATTTTTTGAATTTTTGATATTTTGAAATTTTTTGATTTCCTCAAAATTTTAAAATTCAAAAATTCATATAAAATTTTATAATAGAAACGGGCACCTATAATTTTGGTTTTGCAACTTACTCGAGTGGTACAACAATTTAAACAAGTTTTCATTTCAATCGGTTCCTGGCACTTCTGCTATATGCCATATCCCATGTCAGTCAGCTATGAAACACCCTGTATACTATACAGGGTGTCCGGGTGAGTGGTCTACCAAACTTGAAACTTGGATATAACCGCGGTACGACTAACAACAGAGTTTATGTACACATATTGCTTAAATTTGAAAATGAAGGTGCTACAAACGTTTGAAAATCGGTATTATATCTAGCAAACTCGATTGGCAACACTGCGTTTAAAAAAAATTCGACACCGGCAGTGTATAGATCTTCGAGAAAGTAATAAAAGTTGTAATCATATTGGATTGTCTATTTTTGAAATTGAAGGATTTACAGCAAACGCAAAATCCCAGTTAAAAATATTGCCTACTTCAGTTTATTACGGTACAGTGGTGATACATGAAAACTTCGAAATTTGGTCAAAAAATACATGAAACAGGTGTAACTATTTGAGAGGAACAAAAAACGTCATGTAAAAATTTTGTCTATATGTGAAAATTGAGGCGCTATGGAGCCTTGAATTTCGAAAATGCCAATTTTCAAAGGTTTGTAGCGCCTTCATTTTCAAAGATAGACAAATTTTCAACGTAACTTTTTTTGATCCTTTTAAAATGTTACACCTGGTTCGTGCATTGTTTTCACAAAATTTTTAAAATTTTGTACACCACTGCCCCTTCAAAATCGAGATATGTACCATGTATACATGAAGATTTTTGTTCGTGGTACTCGGTTATATCCAAATTTCAAGTTTGGCGGACTACTTGCCGGACACCCTGTATATATATGTAGAATGCGTCACCTCAGGATACAAGAAGTTATCCATTTCTCCCTCTGTGCCCGTCATCTCGTGAATTTCCTCTATAACTGTGAGCTAGGTTTCTTCACACGACCGCACCTCACCTCACCTCACCTCACCTCACCTCACCTCACCTCACCACACCTACCCTCCCCTCACCTCACCTCACCACACCTCACCTCACCTTGCCTTATGTTGTCCGTAATTCCGTATACGATTTAACAAATTACTACAGCGTCGTAAAATTTAATAAAGTACCCGTTAAGAGAGCGCCGACCAGGGCGTCGATGTTGTGCCGCGTCTTCGATACAGCTCGGCTCGAGAAAATTCTCTATGTACTACGTCATCTTCTCCGGAGGCGATGTCAGTCGGTCTAGTTAAAAACAAATATTAATTTTAACGCGGTGTAACCTCGACGACGCGACGCAATATGGCAAATTTTTCACCAAGAATTATGTGGAGCAAAGTTGGGTTGCTGGGTTTCAAAATATGTCCTTATGAAGTAAAGTTTGTTTGCTTAGATATTGAAATGAAGAGTCTGAACCAATTGAACGTTTTTACTCGTATCTATGTAGTATGTATGTAGATCGTTGAATTTGAATTTTCTAATTATATTTTTTTAAATAGAAAATTTTTGTACTGCTTATTTTTGAAATGATTTGTTTTCTTAAATGAAGAATTACATAGCCTATTCTTATTATTATTTTTTTTTGTTTTTGAAATTTTTGAAATGAAAGTTTACAGGTTTTTTTTTTGAAATAAAAATGAATACCTACTTATTTTAAAAAATTTTCTGAAATGAATTTTTTTTAAGATTTTTAAAAAGAAAAAAATCGTACTTAAGTATTTTTAAGGAAAATCTTAATTTTTTCTATTACATATGTTTTTTAATCCCTTCATTTTCTGGGGGTAAAAAATTTCTCGATTTTATTCATAGAGAAAAAACCTAAATTTTTTGAAGTTAAAATTTTTTGATGATTTTTTTTCACTTTTTTTTGAGAGTGAAAAAATTTTCTGTTTTATTATTAGGTAGGTATTATTATAATTATAATTATAATTATTATTTTCCGAAAAAATTTCTACAATTTATTGAAGTAAAAAAAAATCACTTTTTAAGAGAAAAATTTCTCTATTTTGGTTGGTGGGAGGGGGTAGAAAATTTAAATTTTGGAGGAAGAACCTAAATATTTTGAAAATATAATTTTTCAATTTTTTGAGAATTTTTTCACTTTTTTGGTAGTGAAAAATTCTTGGCCTGAGACACCTGTTTTTAAATATTTTAGAAAGAAGTGAAAAAAATTTCTCATTTACAACTTTTAATTTTTTTGAAAAAAATCAAATATCAAGAAAAACTAGAACCCCCTCTCTAAAATACGTAATTATTTTTTCCAACTAAATTGAGAAATTCTTTATGTAAAATAAATTGAGAAAATTTTTACTCCGAAAAATTGAAAAATTTTTACTTCATGTCTCCATAAAAATACCTACCGATAGTAAAATTGTTAAATTCGAAATATTGAAAAAAATTACGTTAAAAAATTGGCCAACCCACGCGAAAAAAACATCGTGTGTTTTTTTGCGTGAGAACTTTTTATTTAAGACAATTTGTTTTGAATTTTATGGTTTAAGAATATGAAAATTTTCAGAAATGAGAAAATAAAAAAATTCTTTCTCAAATACTTCCAAAATTGAAAATTTTCCAATTTTTATAGAAGAATTTCCAGAAAGATATACGTCAATTACTTACTACTTGTTTTCAGACAAAATCGATTTTTTGATTTTCAATTTTGATTTCTTTTTTACCACTTTTATTCCAAAATTACTATTTTTTCACTATGCCCAATACTGAAATTTTGAACTACATATTTTCTGAAACTTGAAACCATACACGAGAAACTGATGCCCACCTGAGTTACCAACGCTTTGTCAAGTCTCGTTATTACACTGGCTTCCTATTCTTTGTGCAGAGAGAAACTCGTTATTTTTTCGTCTCATTTATTAAAATTTTCCGCTTTATCAGCTTAAAATTTTGTATCGATTTTTTTTTGTTGTTTTTTTTTGAAAATCCAGCTATGTCGAATTCTATAGCCCCCCCCCCCCCCCCGTGATTACTACTATTATCAGAGAATATTTTTTAGATCTAAGTTTATGAATATTAAAAGTATTTGTACTTTTGTGAGGGTGGAACTGGCCAAAATGTTGCGGTCAATTAAGCGGTTATTTTCACTATTGCGAAGGTGGAGCCGGAGGCGGGAAAAAATTCGCTCGAAAAGTTTTTCTAAACCGAATGGCGAAAAAGTTTCTTTACGTTTGACTGGATATATTTTCTAGTCGAATTGCGCGACCATGGTATTTCGTCTCTTGCGCTAGCCAACTTTGTAATTAGTTCGTTAAACCGGAGCTATTGATTGGAGACGAAACGCATTACTTTGTTGGTAATGAATACCTATAATTAGCGAGGTTTGAACAAGCTTTGCTTGTCGTGAATTTCATGTGACACGTGATACGTAGTTGCGAATTTTTACCAAAGTCGGGGATCAAAGTTTCGGTGTGATTTGAGAGCTCAAAGGAAGGGGAAAGGGGAATAGGTATGTAATCAAGGTAATGTACTCGAGAATTAATAATGGAAATTTCAAAAATTACGAAAAATAGAAGAGTAGATGAAAATTAGGTAAATAGGGATGAACACCTGCATTTTCACTCGTATACTATCAGCGATCTTTTTTTGCTAAAATGATTGTATTTTGGAGGAGTGTTGACCAAAAATCAATTTTTCTAATTTTTGAAGTTTGAAAAATGAATCTTTGAAAAAATTGAAACAATTCTTCAATAAAAAAATTTTATACCTACCTTCGAGAAATTTTTTAATAATGCATTATTTAAAAATTAAAGTCAATCCAAAAAATAAAAATAAATACGTCAAAAAAATTTTTAAAATATACAATAGGTAACTAAAAATTCCCAAAAAATCGATTTTTCTCTCTCTAAAAATCTAAACATATTCGATTTTGTGTTTAAAAAAAATATTTAAAAACGGTAATTTTAAGTTCAAAATAATTGAAAATTTTTTTCACTCCTAAAAAATAAATGTGAAAGAAAATTTAATTCTTTAAAAAAAATGAATTTTAAAAAAGTTGAACATTTTTCAAAAATCGTGAAAGTTTTTACTCTGAAATTTTTTTACTCCTAGAAAGTGTAAAAGTTTTTACAAAAAGGAATCAAAAACGAAAATTAAGATTTTTCTTGCTAAAATAATGATTTTTTTCTCGAAAAATAATATCTATGAGTTTTTTTGTTATAAAAAATATTTTAAAAATTTGTAGTTTTACATTTAAAAAATTAATCAATTTTTTACTTCAATAAAAGGGGTTCTTAAATTTCTGTACATGGTGTCTACCAGAAATGAAAGTAGTGAAAAAGTAGTGATTTGAAAAATGGGTCATGAAAGTAGTGAAAAAGTAGTGATTTTGGAGTAGAAGTAGCGAAAAAATCAAAATTGAAAATCAAAAAATCAATTTCGTCCATAACAAAATAGCCAATTTTCTTCATTCGAAATTTGAATTTTCTCAAAACTTCGCCCTCGCTGCGCCCGGGGAGTAAGTTTAAATGACAAATTTTTCGCCTTCGCTTCGCTCGGACAGTGTTCGACTTCACTTTTTGCAAAATTAAATGAATTAGTTACTTTTAAAATATAAAGAGAAAATTTTCAAAATTTTTCAATTCTGACCATTTCCCTTCAACCTCTACCTTTGTTATGAATGAAAATTTGAAAATAGGTAACTAAAAATCAATGCAAAATTTATGGGGAGTTGAAAATTTTCAGTCGAATGGGTATTGAGTAGGTAATTTTTTATAATTTTGAACTTTTGATTCAAAATTTATATTTTTTCCTTCTATAATTTTCTCAATTTTTGGAGTAAAAATTCTTCATAGAGGGATGAGAAAAAATTCCAATTTTTTGCCTCACTCATTTAAAAATTGAAATTTTTGGTGGAACTGTCTTTTTTTCTTTTCTTGTGGAAAAAATTCTCAATTTCTTATAATAAAAAGATTTTTAATTTTTCTGAATTGAAATAACTTCTTATTTATTCATCTCAAATTTTTTTGGGGAATAATTTCATTTTTTTGAAAAAAAAACACTGAATTTCTTTGGATTAAAAATGTCTAAATTTTTGTGTGTCAAAACATTTTAAAATAATTATTTTTAAAGATTTTTTTTTCAATTTTCTCAGAAAAGAGAAAACAGAATCTCTCAGGTTTTTTTTTGGAAAGAATATTCTTTTTATGGAAAAAAACAATCTCGTTAAAAAAACCAATGAATTTCTTTGGAGAAACGTCATTTTTTAAAATCATTGTTTTTTGGAGCTATTTAAAAATATTTTTCAATTTTCTCGATAAAGAATAAAATCTCAATTTTTTGAAGAAAAAAATCTCATTTATTTATCTCAAATTTTCTTAGAATAGAGTGATTTTCCATTTTTTTGAATTGAAAAATTTTTTCATTTATTTACCTCAAATTTTCTTGCCCAAAGATCTAATTTTTTTGAAGAAAAAAAATTGCTAAATTTTTTTTGTATTAACAGTCTCAATTTTTTGAAAAAAAAATCATTGATTTTTGGTGTACTTATACAACTCCAAATTTCTTTGAAGTGAAGAAATTTTTAAATAATATCTCAATTTTTCGGAGAGAAAAAAAAATCTCAATTTCTCATTTATTTATCTCAAATTTTCTTTGCAGAAAAATATCACTATTTTGAAAAAAAGCAGGCCTATTTGAATCGTAATTATTTTTGGTAGGGGGGGGGTCACTTTTTTATTAATTTGTAGTAGTCTTTAATTTTCTGTTATTTTTTTGGCCTGGTGGGGTGGGGGGGTTGAAATTTTGGAGATTGTAGTAAAAAGGTAGTGAAAAAGTAGTGATTTTAGAAACAAAAAGTCAGGTAGACACCATGCTGTAATTTTTCTGGAGGGTGAGGGTTCTGAACATTTTGTGGGTAGTAGGTATTAAAAAAAGGTAATGAAAAAGTAGTGATTTTTGAAGAAAAAAATTCTGTAGACACAACGTCTCAGGCACGAAAATGTTAAATAAACACCCCCCCCCCTCCCATTTTTTACCTACAATCGTTATATATAAATTCGAGATTGAGATTGGGGGCGATGTACCTTACGTACTGTTGTTAAACTCGCGTGAAATAATTTCCACCAAAGAATTGCGATTTTGGTACATGCGTGACAGTCCAATATGGCCATCTACGCTGCTCATTATTGTATCCACATCCACCTTCTCTTTTTCCTCTTCCTCTTTTATCGAAGTTAATCGACAATTGACTTATAAATTACACGTGGAAAAACTTCACGCTTCCGTTGGCCGGTTAATCGTGGTCGTATTTTTTTTTACTATAGCGTTTCATTTTGATTCTCTGTATAGGTAGGTGTACTTGTAGTTGTACTCGGTACTATAATCTGTGTAATCGTCATCGATTATCCGTATTATACCCGCACACGTTCCACGAAGCAGTAAACTACACGTCGTAAAATTTACCCATTACAAATTACCCGAACCTACGAAACCCATCAACCAAGCACCTGGCACCTGGTAATCGTTGGGATTCGAATAGATTTGACATATCTGGTATATACCTCGCAGGCTGCCTCCGGAGCCGGCACGATAATCTACCGCAACACGAAGCTGTATCGAACCTTTATAATTTCTAACGCCATTATCCTCTCCTAGGACTAATTTATTTACTTACGAAATTGAAATCCGCGTTTGCGTAATTACCCTTATAATTTTCTTCTACCTTTACCCTGCCATGCTACCCCACTGAGCCAGCCAAATTGTACAAATCGAGTCGTCACTTTTCGGAATCTCTACCGAAATGTCGGAAAATTTCCATTTATTTTTCATCGCAGCTTGAAAATTAAATCAATTTGACCAACTCGTTGATAATTTCGCGAAATCAATTTCCCCTTGTTTATACTTTTCTTCGTCTTTTTTTAATGCGATTCGAAGACAAAGTTGACGAGTTCGGTGGTATTTTTATCGATTCTTTCGCTCTTTTATAAAAATTTAGAGTACAATTGTGGTTTTCGTCGAACAATAAAAGCTCTGAAATAATATCGTCAAATACGTACTTTGTGCTTATGACTCATTCCATCGCGTTAAACCATTCATAAGTCGAGTTGCAGCGCTCGAAATAGTAAATCTTGAAAAAAGAGACTTCGTCCAAAGTACTATTTAAATTTTTAATGCTTATTTTACTCGGTAGGCGATAATCAGGCGCACCTGATCCTCTATTTTTTTAATTGCTTCTTTCTGCATGTTTATTGCGGCCAGATAAAATCTCAAGCTATTTCTTAAGTGCATTCGGTATTAAAGTGAGATTACTATAGGAAGGAAAATTGGATAAAAAATTTAAAAAAAAAGTTGAAAGAATCGAAAAAAAAATTTCCCCTCATTTTCAGCAATAGGTCGTTGAGAAGTCCCCCCTTTTCAAACTATTCCTAACGACGATTTAATTTCTTTTCTTTTAATTTGTTGAAAATTGAATATTTCAAAAATAACATTTTTTTTTTTAAATTGCCAATTTTTATTTTATTTTATTTTATTTTTTATTTTTTGATGTCCATGGAACTTTTAAACAATTTTTTGGTTTTACATTTTTGACATCGATATGGGGATTTCATCTTGAATATTTTTTCCATTATTGGTCTTGTTCTTTTTTGAACCTTTCAATATTTTGTTAGACTTTTGAGAACTTGTAGTATTGTATTAAGTAAGCCCTACTATTGTAGAGGCTGAGATACAATCTGTGAAAGACATAAGTTTTATTCTCACCCTTTCCTCTCAACTGAAATCAAACCAAAAAATGAAACCAGTTTATGATAAAGATCACACTTTTTCAAATCGTTTTTTAAATAACACTGAACAATTTTTTACAACTTTTGATTTTCAGTGGTTTTCAATTTCATGAAAAAAAAAAAATTTCCATAACTTTTTTATTGTCACAATTCTTTTGGGGAAAAAATCCCAATCCATTACAGTAAAAATATTCATCATTTCTGTAAAAAAAATCTCACAATAATTATTGTTTTGGAGAAAAAATTTGAATTTACAGGTAAAATGACATTTTTTTAATTTTTGGGAGGAAAACCCCTTTCGCTTTTTTCGAAAAAAAATTCCTCGTTGTACAAATTATTTTTGAAATCCTTCAATAAAGTTCATTCATATTTTTAATAATTGTACTCAAGTAATTTTTTAATATCCATTTTGGAAATTTTCAGGAAAAATTTCTGAATTTTCTTGAGATAAAATGTTATGCTCATTTTATTATTTTTTTGCAAGACGGGAGTAAGCAAAGTATTTTCTTGAAGTGAAGAAACAGTTATAGAGGAATCTTTCATTTTTTCAAGGTCGGAGAAAGGGGGGGGTCTTTGAAATGATTCGAGAAAAAGCCTGTTTTTTATGGCTTGATAAAAATTTATTTATTCAAATAAAAAACTTTTTTGTTTCAAATAAGTAGTTTTTTTTTTTTTTTTAAATTTGGAGTAAAAAATCTTCTAATTTCCCCGTAGAAAATTTTATTTATTTATTTATTTTTAGAGTGCAGGAATCTTTGAACTTTTTACAAATAGGTAATCATAATTTTTTTCCTCAAATTTTTGAAATAAAAAAAATTCCCTCACTTTGTACCTAATTTAAAAAACCAACGTAGATTTTTTTTTCATATTTTGTAAAAAATCTTGATTGAAAAGCATTATATATTATGTTTTCCCATTTTTTCTTCAATTTCTTTTTTCATCAGTCATTAATTTTTCATTGAAAACTTCATACAATTTCTGGTGATTATCCTTTTTTTTTTTTTTTTTTTTTAATTTCAATGCTTATGTAACTTCTTTAGTTTATTTTATTTTATTTTCACAATGATATAGTAGTGGAATGAGGTGACAAAAAAAAAATGAGGTTGTCTGATGATTAGAAGTATCATTACTTGCTACCTAAAGATTCAGAATTTTCAACAACTTTATCTGTGATTCTAAAAAAAGGTCATATTGTCAGAATGCTTATCCTCTTGAAATTTTTTGGCTATTTCACACTGATATGGTACTGGAATGAGCTGACAAAAAAATGAGGTTGTCTGATAATTAAAAGTATCATTACTTGCCACCTAAAGATTCACAATTTTCAAAAAAAAAATCTGTGAATATATAAAAAAAGTCATTTTGCAAAAATGCTTATTCTTTCAAAACTTCTAGTGATTTTACACTGATATAGTAGTGGAATGAGATGCCAATAAAAGTAAGGTTGTCTGAAGATTAAAAAAATCATTACCTACTTGCCACTGAAATATTCACAATTTTCAATAATTTTTTTCTTTTGAATCTAAAAAAAGTCATTTTGCAAAAATGCTTATCCACTCAGAATTTTTAGTGATTTTACACTGATATTGATATGGTAGTGGAATAAGATGACAAAAAAATGAGTTTGTCTGATGATTAGAAGTATCATTACTTGCCACCTAAAGATTCACAATTTTCAATAATTTTTTCTGTGAATCTAAAAAAAAGTCATTTTGAAGAAATGCTTATCCTCTTGAAATTTTTAGCAATTCTACACTGATATGGTATTGGAATGAGATGAAAAAAACAATGAGTTTGTCTGATGATTGGAAGTATCATTACTTGCCACTTAAAGATTCACAATTTTCAACAATTTTTTTATGATGACCTAAAAAAAAGTCAATATCTCAGGAATGCTCATTCTCTGGAAATTATTAGCAATTATACACTGATATGGTACTGGAATGAGCTCTCAAAAAAGTGAGGTTGTCTGATGATTTGAAGTATCATTACTTGCCACCTAAAGAGTCACAATTTTCAACAATTTTTTCTGTGATTTAATTAAAGTCAGTTTAATTTTCTAAAATCTACCTATTTATTTGTATTTAATTTTTTAATTTCTTTTACAAACACCCTCATATACCATAAATGGTTATAATTTTTCTTTCTAAAATACTTATGTATATTCAATTCAACAGAACTTATAAAATTTCTTCAATAGTCTACTTAAATTGAAATTTATTTTCTGAATCTATTTTTTTCACTACTTTTCCATATTTTAGTCAACTTTAAAATTTTATTGAATTTTCAACTCAATTTCTACTTTTTTTTAATTTTCCACCGTTTTTAATTCAATTTCAATTTTTCAAATTCGAAATTTTGTGTCAATTTTATTCGATTTTTAGACGTGAAGCATGTACTTAGATTGTAGATGTAGATTTAGTGTGCTGAAAATCCGAAAAAATAATTTATAGATTTTTAATTTTTATGTTTTTTTTTCTGTTTCAGGTGAGTGATTGTTTTATTCATATTGACTTGTTGGTAAGTAAAATTTTGAATTTCTTTTTTCTTCATAGTTTTTTTTTTCAAATTATTTTCAATCTTTTATTTTTAAAATTGGTTAATGAAAATAGTACATCATCTGAGAACTAGGACGCAATTCGAGTTGTCTAATTAACTCTTTGACTGCATAACTATAACCTCTCCTTAATCTCCACAATGCTGAAAAACGAAACGAGAAAATTTAAAATCTTGCTAACGTACTAATTACCTTTATTTGCTTTCATTTTGATGTTTTCTCAATCTTACGAGTATGTCTGCGATATTTACGACATCGTGCAATCTCTCGACGTTATTTAATAAAATAATTCGCATTATGATTAGAAAATTATACCCTGAAAGAAAGAAAAACACTCGTACGTAAACCGTGAAGCATTATTACCACCCTGCGAACCCGTCCTTGCTACGAACATCAAAGATGATAAAGAAAAGTGGGATGGAGAGGACAGAAGGCGACCCAGCTCCAAAGTAGGTATGTGGCAATAGCGACTTCGCGAGCTGCTAAAATGACTGCCGACGTTGCAGAAGAAAGTACACCGCGGTTGTTTATTATTACTTTGCACATTATGAACTTCCATTAGCGAGAAAGAAAACAAAAAGGTTGGCAACATCTGGCGCCCGGGTATTATAATATTCTCAGTTTTGCCAACGTTATCACCATATTTACAAAACCGTTCGAAGTTCTTCAGGCTATCGTCGCGGCATCGTTATTTTCTTCGAATTGTGACAACCGAAAGCCTCACTTTCTGATTTATTATTCGCATAAATTTATTCGGTATTCGGTGCCTCTTACGATGCCTCCCTCCTTGCCCCCTTTTTGGCGGAGCTCGGCTCTTTCGCAATCGTATTCGTACCTCTGGCTTGGTATGTGCTGCGATGAGGAGCAGGAGGCGCTTCTTATTCGGTAACATTTAAAATCCGGCGTCATTTCAATTTTCGGAGGTATTGTTTCCGGTGTATGCTTCCTCCTCTGGTTCATCTACAGAGACGAAACACGTTTTCATACCTTGGTGTGTTTTTACTTTTCTGAATTCTCTTTTTTTTGCTCGCTTCTGTGGATCTCGACTCGACTTATTTATACACGTAGAATATATTAGCATTTTAGCATATTTTTTTCGCCTTCCGTTTGTATACAGAGTTGGTATAGTTTCACGTCTGATTTTTTTTTACACTCGGTTTCCTTTCTGTGCATCGTGTTGTACCAGATTTCTGACTATTCTTTTCTTCATTTTTTTGCCATTTGTTCCATTAGGGCATATATTTTTTCGAAATACCTGCGATCTTCTGCGTTCACGTTCAGTTTACTCGGCATCGTGTATCTTTAGCTGTGGAATTCGTTCACCCCTCGCTCGCGAGTCTTCTTTTTTTCTTGCTCGTTCAGGTTTTATCTATCTATTCGAAACGCTTCTGCTCTTTTTTCGGAATTAAATTGCGTATACACGGTTTTCGTACATATACAGAGCAGCGATTTATCGACTGCCAGATTTCTATGTATAAGTAATGTATTTTTGATTTTCACCTCGATAAATCATCCGTAGATGGTGTTTTTTTCGCGCCTAGTTCCAAACGCTTCAGGCATTATCGACACCCCTGCCTTGGTGCCTTTCGTTTCGTGCGAAAGTGAAGTGGTGGTTGCTCGACGAGACCCGAGCGTGTTTATGCATTAAAATGAAAACGTCCCGAGGATCGTCGAGGGATCGCCTTGATTTTAAAATATCTCGCCGAGCTAACAGTTCGTTATTTCATTCCTTTTTTATGCCGCTAACCTACTATAGGTCGATTCCGATACCGCAATTTTTTTTTTTCCTAAATTGATGATACCTGCGTTGTATCTATCGGTGACAGCAGCTGTATTATTTTCTCAACGCCGAAAATTGTATCGACGAGGAGACGAAAATGATGAATGTGTTTGGAGCCGCGGTAGAGAACTCGTTAGGGTGTGAGAGTTGACCTCGAGGTGCTCGTATTGGCCGGAAGGGTCACGAAATTTTTTATTCGATCGGTTCGAAGGAGGAATGCTAATAAATGCTGTTTTTCGAATTCCTCGTAAGGAATATATTTTTTTTTTAACAATCGAAGGAGTAGGAAATGAAATTGGAGTTTTTCAAAATCAGATATACAGGGTGTCTTAATTGAGATATTCTCCTTCAACTTGATGAATCGATAATTTCTTTTTATAATGTGCGAATGTGTTTGCCTAACCTCACTATTGTAGGCACGTACGTGAGACATTATAACCTGTGAGTTATTTCCTCTCAATTTTTAATATTATTCGCTTATACCCATTTTTTTTTTTTTTTTTTTTTTTTTTTTCAATTGAAAACAGAGAGCAAGACGAAATAAGATAATTTTGGATTTTATCTAATAAAACTAAATTTTTAAAGAAAAAAAAATTAAAAATTGAAAATTACTAAAAATTGGGATTGAAAAATGAAAATAGGAGGAAATTTGGAAAAAATGAAATAAAAAAATAAAAATGTGAAAAAATGAGAAAAAATGAGAAATTTAGTTGAAAATTGAAAAAATCTAAATAGAACAAAAAAAATGACTAAAAATTGAAATACCTAGATTCGCTTTAAAAAATGATTTTGATGTTCACTGTTATTTTTTAAAACTTTCAGAACTTCTGATTTTTTTGAGAATTTCTAATGATCAAATTTTTGATGATTAATAATTTTGATGATAAATCTTTTTTAAAACTTTTGATCATGCATTTTTTTTTTAGGTATTATAGATAATTTTTTTTTTTAATTTTGATACCTACCTAATTTAAAAAAAAATAAGTTAGTTATAAAAAATGTTGATAGCTAATATTATTTTTAATTCTTAATGATCGAACTAAGGGGATTAGGTCACCAAAACATGGGAGGCTGTGAAGTAAAAAATTTCAAAATTCAAAAAATATCGTTCAGATGAATAATTTTTGAATCCCATGCTTTCCAATGCCTTCCCCTCCCCCTCCCCTCCCCTTCCCTGTTTAAGAAATAAAACTCCATGGAATAGAATATTTATGATGTCATAATGAACATCTATAAAAATATTTTTAAATTGATTGAAAATTAGAAAAAATAAAATTTAGTTTACGATCAAAAATTGAACAAAATTTGGAAAAATTAATGGTTGAAAAAATTGAGTAAGTAACTATTGAAAACAAATTACGACAGTATCAATATAACTGAAAATGGGGTAAAAATTAAAACAGAAAAGGAACAAAATTCGTAGGTAGGTACAATAATTGAATAAATTGACACACATTTATGAAATATTGAATTAAACCAATTTGACTAAACATGAGAAAATTTTGTTTTTTGACTAGATTTTTATAACGTACCAAGAATTTATTTTTCAGAAAGATTTTTCTCGGCGAAGTAAGGATTTTTCGTAAGAAATCAAATTTTAAAAGTTTTTCTATCAATAAGTTTTTTTTCGTTGCTAAATGTAAAAAAAAATCGTATTTTTTTCTGGGAAGATTTTCCTCGATATTGAAAAAAATTTTCTTCAAGGAATAACTTTTTCCTTCAAGAATCAAGATAAGGTATTTTAAAAGTAGAATTTTGGTACGAAGCGGAATATTTATTTGTAGGTAGGTATACAAAATCAAAAATTCTATCAAAAATAAAAAATTAGTTCCAATTTTTTTTAGAGAGAGTATTTTTCCAAATTATTCTGAAAAAATTGAACATCCCGTCAAAATATTTTTTTAAAAGGTAATAAAAAAAATCTTATTTTTTTTGGAAGAAAGCTTCACAAAATTTTACTAAAAAGAATAAACATTCCATAAAAAATGTACTTAAATACTTATATTAAAATTCGCGAAAAATTGGCTTAAAATTTTTTATGAAAGGAAAATTTTCAGAAAAATTTTGTGATATTTTCTTGAAAAAAATTAATAAAATAGAGCAGTGTTTTTCCAATGGTGGTACTTACAGGTATTCAAAGGGATACGGACGACAATGACAGCTTAATACTAACGTAAATACATACAATATTTGAGTTTACTAGAGGATAAAATTTCTCATTTTTTGGGAGTAGAAATATTTTTCATTAAAAGAGAATCATTTTTGGGAGGTTCTTGATTTTGCCGGAGTAAAAGTATTCTTATGTATCTTTTACTTTTTGCGAAAAAAATTCTCGATTTTTGGAATAAAACGATTTTTTATTTTCCTTCTTATTTTAAAAATGACAAAATCTAATTTTTTGAAGAAAAAAAAATGCGTTCAATTAGTAGCGGAGAAAACCCCAGCTAGAAATAGTATTTTTCATTTATCTACCTATTTAAAAATTTCTCTCTCTTTTTTTTGAAATAAGAATTCTTTTTACTTTTTAGAATGAAAAATATTATTTTTTTCCTGTAAAAAAAGTTCAGATTTTTTTGAAGTGAAAGTATATCTCATTTGTTAAGGGAAAAAATTTCTCGATTTTTTGGAACCAAAAATCTTTCAATTTTTTTGATTTTTTTCAATTCTTTTTCTAGAATGAATTTTTTTTTTTTTTTTTTTTTTTTTTTTTTTTTTTTTTGATAGAAGAATTTTATTTTTCCAACGAAAAAAATGTCGTAATTTTTCTGGCGTTATAATACTTACTTCTACCTATGTATTTCTCAGAGAAAGGATTTTAAAATATGCTTTTTTGGATTTTTAAAAGAATATCATGCAATAAAGGTGTCTTTTGTATCCCAAATAATTTTATTCAAACAATGGTGATTTTTAATGAAAAAAAAAAAAAAATTAGAAATCATTTTTTCCTGTAAATTAAAAAAAAAAGTTTATATCAATGATGCCTTCAAAAAAAAAAAATTCAATGTTCAAAAATTTTAAATAGGTATCTAAGAAAATTTTTAACAATTTTTTTTTAATGACGAAACATTGAAAAATAAGAAAATTGTCGAAAAATAATTTTATCTACATTTTTAAACTTGTGAACACATCACAATTGTACTCAACATACAGAAATCGGTAGCATTCATAGGTACGTCATTTTTAGTTCTCCATAGTCCATGCAGTCGCTTGTTCATGAAATATGCACCTATTTTTGGAAAATTATATCACACAGACGATAAATTGATCACGTGTGATACGGTACCTGTTTTTCTCGTCGGTTTTGTAAAACATTTGTTGTGGTACGCGGGTACCATTATGAAATTTTCGCGAGTTAGCGAACCTCGTTTAAATGAAAAGAGCACAACGTGTGGTGTAATCGATGTGGAAAAAACTTATGCAGTAATTTCGAAGTTCAAACGATTGATGGTTTTAAATTCGCTCATTAGAGAGACATTGTATTCCTTTCCTACAGCTTTGTTTCCATTCAGGCAAAGGGGGAAGAACTGCGTGAGAATGGTTTGGTATTCGGTTCCACGAAAGGAATAGGTAAATCTTGGGTAATAAAAGGCTGAACAACTGTACAAGTGTGTTGTATTGTTTTCAAGGGTGGATAGGTCTTGGTGGAATAAAGTTGGAAATACGTCAGTTGTGGAATGCATAAGCATACCAAGGTAGAGATACTTGTAACGTCGAAGATATTCGAATATTTGCTATCGAATTAGAATGCAGAGGCTGGTGTCGAACAAGGCATACATCAACAACTATTCGGATTAATTGGGTGTTGAAAAAGAGGATCGAGCGGAGACTTTTTAGGGACAAGTTGACGTATACAAAAGTGGTACGTATATGTTACAAGGGTGAATACATAAGAAAGAGAGAGTGTTACAGCAGCGGAGCGAGATGAACATAGACCCTTATAACATTCTCGCATCATTAATTTAATCGTATTGTCAGTGTAAAGGCTATATAGGCTCCATTTCACGTGTACCATTGGTAAACTTATATAGTATGTATATCATTCTGAAGTCGGAGGATGATAGAAGATACACTCTTGTGTGTGGTAATCGATCCACAAGCACCATACGATGTGGAATCTAATCGCTGCGAACAAATAGAAATTATTCGCCAGCTTCGAGTTAAGTACGTAAATGAAAACCAAAATCGAAACAATATTATGGTCATCGATTGACGTCGAGTATACCTTAAACATCTCACCAAGAGGAAATATACGAGTACCTTTGTAAACTCATCATCTAACTCGGTAATTTTTCACTTAAGCTGTACCTTTTTTTTTTTTTTGTAGTACCTGTATCTGGCACTGCTTTCGCTCAGGTAACTGTGTAAAGTAGCCCTGGCTCTCGTATATATGAGGTAATTTACAAGTACAACGGAGGCGTTCTACGTTTAAGCATCGTTTAAACTGGTCTTTTGGGTGGAATTAGACGTCGGCAAACGAACGTTAGATGTTTTTAATTTAGAAGTTTGTATTTGTTAAACGACTTTCGCCGTCGAGGCCCATTTAAAACGCGCTTCCGCTGCGTATGAGTTCGTTTCCTGTGTCCTGCCACGTCCTCCTGGCGCAGAACCCGCTGCACATGCTGTGAGATGTTGCGCCATCGGTATTCTCGAAGGTGATATTATATGTGCGCCGGCGAATAAATTAAACGGGTAATTAAATAAGTACGGAATTATTATGTAGGCGAGAATATCTGCTGTAGGCGATGAACTGGGTTTTAACATAAGGGAAGGAGGATGTGTTGAGATGTGGTAGTGGATTCATTCTTTTGTGTTGGAAGGATCTGAAAAAAATATTTATTAGGTACCTAGTCTATTTTTTTTTTTTTTTTTTCAACGAAAAGGTTTCTTTTACCTTTGGATATCCTAATTTCAAATTTTCACGATAACATTTTTGCAAACTTTTAAAAATAAAATTTTTATTTTGTTCAGAAATTTTCAAAATATTCAATTTTTATAACTTTGATAAATTTTTGATTTTTTTTCTGGTAGATAAAATTATTTTTTATTCAAAATCCTAAATTTTTAATTTTTACCTGTAGTGCTTCTGAAATTTTAATTTTTCTATTGTTCAAAATTATCTAAAGTTTTAAATTTTAAAAATTTTTTTGCGAATTTTCGAATTCGTTGAATTTTGAACGTGTAGCTTACAAAATTTTTGAAATTTCAGTTATAGAATTTTTCTGGTTTTATTGAAATTTTCAAATTAAAAATTTTTCACGAATTCTCAAAAATTTTTATTTTTACCTACCCAATTTTTTTAATTTTTAGGTAAATTTTTGAAATTTTCAATTTGAATGTTTTAATATTGAGGTTTGAAATTCATAGTTTTTATTGTGTAAAGTGAATTTTTATATTCTCATTGAATTTCTCAAACTGAATTTTCACTTATAAAAAAATGTGAATTTTTGATAATGGAATTTTTCAATTTTTACCTATTATATTTTTTTTTTACAAATTTCTTGAAAAAATCTTTTTTTTTCAGTTTTGAATTTTTTCCATTGAAAAAATGCATAATGGTAGTAGATATTCAAATGTTTAAAATTGAATTTTATGACCATTTTTAAAATTTTAATTTTTTATTTTTTTTTTTATTATTTTTTTTTATTTTGCAAAAAACTGATTTTTTTTGTAATTTTTTAATTTTCAATTTTTGCTAAAATTGCATAAATTTTAATTTTTAAAGATTTTATACGAATTTCAAAATTTTATTTTTGAGCATTGCAAATGGTTTGCTAACTTCTACAGTTTTAGCTGTAATAAAGTACCTAAGTAGGTAGATTCTTTCAAGTTTCATTGATGTTTTTTTAAATTATTAAATTCATAAAACTTCTTTGATTCTTGGCAAATTACCACTTGAATGTTTAAAAATGTATTTTTGAAAATGAAAATAAAGGATTTTTTAGTTCAAATTTTTAAATTTATTTTTTGTTTAATTTATGAGTTTTTGAATTTTTGAATTTTTTGAAATGTTAAAATATTGTTTTTCTTACCTTGATAAGTTTTGGCAAATATGCAAATTTTTTTGAATTTTTTGAACTCGAGTTTTTACGTCAATGTTTTGTAAAGGTTCAAAATTTTAAAAATTTTAATCTCCAATTTTACTTTTTTTTCATTCTTTTGTGATTTCTTTAAAATTTCAAGTTTTCAAATTTTCTAGATTTTGAACTTTCACGTTTCTCACAAGTTTTGTAAAAAAAAATTGTTTTTAGCAGAATTTTTATCTAATCATCATTTCAAATTTACAAATTTGATTTTCTACTGTGTTCACAAAATTTGATTTTCACCTACACTTCCTACCCGTGTAGCAATTGTCGACATCGACATTTATGTCGACAAAATTCAGACACATTTTTTTCTCGGTTAACGATGAATTAAAAATGATATTTGAGATTTAAAGTAATGTTCTATGTTAAACATAACTGTTCAATCAAAATTTTTGAATTTTTCTCAGTATTTTCCTATAATTTAGAAAACATTGTTTTTCTACATAGACAAGTCGATGTAAAAATCGATACTCGATAAACGCATCGACATTTATGTCGACAATTTCTGCCAATTAAATTTACAAATTTTATATCTAAAAAGAACTAAAAACAATTAATAAGAACATTTTAAGCTCAGGAATAAATAATTTTTGAAAGAATCACAAAATTTTCTTATTTTTCAAAGTTTTGAATAATACAACGACTTGTCGAGTTATTGTCGACATAATTGTCGATGGTCGAATAATGCATCGACTTCACTGTCGACAGTGTCGACCAGAGGAATTTTAAGTCGAGATAGTGTCGATGTGATTGTCGAGGGTCGAATAATGCATCGACTTGACAGTCGACGTCTTGAGGGTGATTGTGATACTCGCAGATAAAGTGTGTTGTGAATTAGTACATAAGGTCTAAGAATCATCTCTATGTTAGTTGGACACTCGCATGTGTCCAGCTACAAAGGTGGCCTCAATGCCGCATATTTGACAAAAAATGTCAAAATGTTGGCTCGAACACTATTTTTGGTGTAATTTTAATATATACTTATATTGAATATTTGAACTTAGCATATTTTTCAAAATCTCACCATTGCAAATGTCGATGTGGGTGTCGATATAAATGTCGACACATCGAAATCGGTCACTTTTCGATCGTACATGTCTACACGATTGTGGATGGTTTGTCGAGCTTATTATCGACATGTTTGTCGACCGTCCAAATATGGCTCGACATGTTGAGCCATATTTGGACGGTCGATAATAAGCTCGACAAACCATCCACAATCGTGTCGACATGTACGATCGAAAAGTGACCGATTTCGATGTGTCGACATTTATATCGAAATTAGCATCGACGTTGCTACACGGGTAAAGTAGGTAAATAATTTTTTTTTTTTTGGAATTTCATAACAATTTTCAAAATTTTGAGTTTCTACCTTGGATATTTTGCAAGTCGTTTTTAATTTTTTTTTTTTACAAATTTTCAAATTTTATTTTTACTAGGTATTTAAATTTTTTTAATTTCATGAAAATCTTAAAATACTTATTTGAAGTTTTTGTATTTTATTTTTCTTCAGTAGTTCATCTCAAAATTTCAAAAGAAAATTTTCGAATTTCTCGAAAGTTGAAACTTTGAATTTTCTTTCCAATTTTTATGAATAAAGCTTTCCAAATTTTATATAATTTTCTAAAGAATGAAAATGATGAAATGTCAAAAAAATTTATTTACTGACAGAAATTAATTTTGCTCAGTGGTTTAAATCTCAAATTTTTTATCAATTTATAAAATTTACATTTATTGTGCATTTATTAAAATTAAGTTTTAATTCCATTTTTTTGCAACGTTTTATAAAATTACGAGTTCTTAGTATTTTTAGCTTTTTATAATTTATGTTAAAAAAATTTAGTTAGGTATCTACCTATATTTTTTTAAATAATAATTTTTACTTCTCCTTTTTTTTGAAATTTTAGAATTTTTCGAAATTTGACAATTTTGACTTAATTTTGAGAATAGAATCTTTCAAGTGTTATTAAGTATAGCAATTTCCTAATTATCAAGTTATTTATTTTTTTATTTTTTCAGTTTTTCATTTTCAAATTTTTATTTTTAGCTTTTTTTAAACAATTTTTTTATTTTTTAGATTTTGGACTTTTAGAAAAAATTTATTTTCTTTTATTTTGAATTTTTTCTCTTTTTAACTATTTCCTTTTTCGAATATTGTGATTAATTTTAGATTTTTTGAGTTTTTAATAAGTACTCATCTACTTCATTAAAAAAAATGTATCTGTAGGTACAGAGTAGGTAAGTACTTGAAAAATCGAAATAAATGCCTATAAGACTACTATTCAAGACCTCTTTAAGCTCTGGAATTATCAAGAGTCAACTGCATTTCGATCACGCATTCTCCTATTCCTCTCAACGGTTATTCTCACCTTTAATCCCTTCATTAAAGTTCATTGTCCCGATTACTTCGCACCACCCACAAGGATTTACCGATCGTTTCGCAAACGAACCAAACTTAAATACCACTTCAAAAAAAAATCCTACAAAAAAAAGTCAATCATTTCGCTATGTAAAATCATACAATGGAGAACTAAAACCGCATAGTCGTTCCTCGTATAACTTCAAATCTTTTCACGATGGAATTTCGTGTGTACTTTGAAAGCTCGTCGGAATTACTCTTTCTCCCATTCCCTCGAGAAGGAAAAAAATCGCTAATTTATTCTGGATGAGATTTTTTCATTCGTGAAACTAAAAGCAGATAGCGAGGGAAAGTGGTGTAGGCGGCTAAAAGAATAAAACCTCGTGTAATATCATCGTCACTCGAACGAACTGCGGTGTAACTTTTTGAATCTTTCGTTTTTTGACGTTGTTAACAAATACCATCATTAGAGAGCCGGAGTTAGGAGTATGGCGAAGTAGAAGGATGATGAAGAGAAGGGGGAGAGGAAAAGAAACAGGAATCGGCCATATTTTTAAACTCTCTTTTTATCCGAATACGTTGGAACTGCAATCTGTATGTAAATTACGGACCTCGAAGCGTCAACGGCGTCACCCAAAAATATACCAGGGTGACGGGTAGAGGGGGAGAGTGACAGGGACTTGAAAAGCTGAGGGAGTAAAACTTGGAGCAGTTTTGAAACGTAAGAAGTGTATGATTAAATGTAGCTGCTACGTGAGACGGTGTAATTGTAAACTCAGCCTTTTTCATGTTCCATCGTCTGAGGCCTGGGAGTGAGGATGAGGATGAGGCTGTGGCTTCGACTTCGACTGACGACATTATGCGCCCGGCAACTTCCTATGAGAAGGTAAGAAGAGAAAAAGTTGGCCGGTAAGTTGGCGTTGTCGTCATTACTTCGGTGGCTTGATAAACTTTTGCAGCAAGTTGCAAAAAAGACGAGGAAAAATCTTTGCGAGAGCGTCATTTTTTCGCCATTCTGCGCCCCCCAGCCTCCTGCCCTGCCTTCGGTCCAAGTTACCTTTCATATTCGATATCGGTGGCAAAGAGAGGTGCATATTTTTTCCTCCTTATAATCTTTCCCTCTTCTTTGGATTTTTTTCTCGTCTTTATAGCGTAAGAGTTGCGAAAGGAAGTAATCATTTGCAGATTTTTTGCCTCCTCCCCCTCCCACTTGCACCAGGCTGTCTGTTTCGACCAGGCTTATTACCGCACCGAGAGGTTGAAAAGTTTCGCTCGTTAATTCATCGATTCTTCGGCATACTTTTGCCAGATCCGCCATATTCTGGGCTGTTCTCCTCTAATTGCGCCATTTATATAAATTACATTCGATTTAATCGAAAATGCTCGCTGCTTTTCGTCGTCAACTCGCCGAAATATTTTCCATCCGAGGAGGAGAGGTACTGCTGCACATTCGCAGTATGGGAAAAATTTATTATTTTTATTACCGTCGACATATTGAATATAGAGAAAAATGCGAACCCGTTGTCGACATTGGTTCGATCTTGGGAAGAAATAAGTAGGGAAAAAGTTTTCGTAAAACGGATTTTCATCGGCAACGTTGCCGTAATCAAAAGCGGCGTAACTTTTATCAGAATTATTTCCCAGGCTATATTCGATTGAAAGACAATCTTTAACTTGTAACTTCGTCGAGCTTTCTACCTTCCTCTGCTCGACGTACTTCGTCGTCTCAGAATTTAATATAGCGATCGCTATAAATATATATCTTTGCTCTTTTCAATAAAGCTATATGCCGCTGCCACCCTCCAACCTTTTGCTTGGCATTCCTGGTACCTGCCGCAATCGTGTCCTATATTTTATAACGTTTAACCCTTCCTCGTCGTCTCGTTCGACTCGTTTCTTCGTTAAGTTCTGTCTTCTAAGAAATATGTATACGTGTCGTATTAATAAGTACCTACTCCTTATATGGAGTAAAAGTTTACCAATAGCTTCGTAGTATGTCTTGGGAGAATATCAAAAATGAAGCTAGGCTGGGAAAAGAGGTGAGAGGAACAGTGCCTTGAATTTCCTTTGATTTAGAAATCACGAGAAAATGAACGGTAGCCTGTGATTGGATTTTTTTTTCTGGAATTTTTATGATTTCTCGGTAGGCTACACTTTTAAAAAAGAAATTTTTTTATCTGGTATAAAGAAAAAAGTGACCCGAATTTCAAAAGAAAAAAAAGGAGAGAGAGAAAAGACCACATACCTATCCATTGATAACCTACGCACTTGCCAAATTCACCAAAACTTGGTCACTCGATAATTTCGACAGAAATTTCGTCCTAATTCAATTCAACACTTTACCCAAGACGTTTCTCCTTTTGAATGAAAACCACCCAAAGTCAGATTTCTACTCGCGGGCGAGTTTTCAAAATTATATCCGCCTAATTACTCGTCGACTTAATCGTACCGGAAAAACATGCCTCGCGAAGTCAAATACTCCGCGAATAGTGCTCCGCTCCTTTTGTGAGCCATCAAAGATCTTTTTCTCTAAGCTGGACGAAAAATTCCAGCGGTTGTTGTAAGATGAAAAGTGGAGTTTGACCAGAGGCCCAAACCGCAGAAAAGTGGATTGACTGTTTGATGTAGCTAAGGATACTACGCGAGGGTAGTTGGAATATATTTTTGTGGGGAGGAAAGGCGAAGTGGTAGGCAAAATATGCGTATAAATTTGTAGATTGTTTATTTGGATGTGTCTTCGGATGTGGACGTGGCAAGTGGATGAGGCGAAGGAGGAAAATAGAGCTAAAAAGTGCCTGGAGAAGAAATAAGTTTGGAGTTTTGTTAAAAAATAAAAAAATTGTGATTTTTGAAAATTAAAAAAAAATTGAAGATTAATTTTTATCTTAAAAATTTATTACTTGAAAAAAATAAATTTTTTGAAGAGTTGAAAAAATGTGCGAAAATTTCTTTTGAAAATGTATTTTTATGATCAAAACAAATTGAAATTCAAAAAAAAATGCTCGAAAGAATTTTTTCTGAATTGACTTTATAAAAAGTGTTAGAACTAGTTTTTTTTTTCAAAAATTTATTTGGTTTTATAAGATTTTTATTTTTTTTTTGGGGGGGGAGGGGGGGGTCTGTTAATCAATTTTTTAATGTTTTGAAAAAATTAATTTACCTAATAAAACAAATAAAAAATCTTGAAAAAAAAAATTTTTAATTTAATTTTTTTTTTCTAAAATATGACTTGTTTTTTAAAAAGAAGACTTCTTCAATTTTTTTAATACTCAAGCTTTAAAATAGTTATTTTTAAATTATCTATTTTTCGTTTTTCTCCCTTCAAAAAAATCTAAATAATTTTTTCATTACGAAAAAAAATTAATAGGTAAGTAATTTTTTGAGAAACTTGAAACTAAGTTTTTAAAAAATTATTTAAGAATTATTATGTTTTTCAAATATTTTTTTTTCAAAAATTTGTTTTTTTAATTAACTACGTAGGTAATTATTCGTGGATTTTTTTTTGAGAAATTAATCCCAATTCATATATTTGAAAGAAATAGTTTTTCAAAAAAATGAAAAAAAAGAATTGTTGATTTTTTTTAAATAGGTAAATGCTAAGTAAGTAACTGTTTTAGTAAAAACTGAAAAAAATTTCTTAATGCAATAAAAAAAATTTAAAGTAATAAATATAGTTAGCTACGTAATTTCCCAAGCAACTTAAAATTAAAGTTTTTTAAAAATTCTTTAAAAAATGTATTTTCTTTCCAAAAATTTTTTATCAAAATCGTCTTGTAAAAATTATCAATTTTTCAAGAAATTAATTGAAACTTTAAAAAAAATGTTTTTACTGAAATTTCAACATTGTTTTTAAACATTTTTTTGTTGGCATCTTTTTTATTGAAATAATTTTGTTGTAAGAAAGGAATAAAAAATTAAGCCATTTTTTCGAAATAATTTCGACACTTAAAAAATTAAAATAATTTCAAAAATGATAAATTTTTGAGAAATTTGAAAATATAAATAAATGAACCACTTTAAACAACGTTTTCAGCTTTTTCTTCAAGAATCGATGCCAAAAAAATGTCTGTAGAAATGTTTCTACTTCTCCTAAAAAAAAAAAGTCAAAATACATACCTATTTGAATTTAAAAAAAAAAAAAAATGTTTAAAAATTCAATAGGTACCTATTTTAAATTTTTTTTCTAGAATTTGATTTTTGATTTGAATTACCAATTTTGAAAAATTAATTTCGAAAGAAGGTCGAAAAAACATTATTTTGCTGAAAAAATTATTTCCAACTTTTTTCATGAGTTTCGAAAAAAATTGAAAATTTATGTTGAAAAAGGTGTTCAAACTGCTCAAAGGTAGATTCTTACTTGCCTAACAAACAACCTCCCTCCATTTGTTCAATATGTAACACCCAAATTTCAATAACGCATTTACTTTTTCAGTGCCCCAAATATCAAAATGAAAGATCCCTATACCTAATCTCCAATAATCGAAAAGAAATCCTAACAGATGACCCCATTAAAATTCAAAATGTATTATCCTTTTTCTCCAAAACCGGTTTACGATCCCTTCTATAAAATTACAATCCCTTCTTCCCTTATATAATTTACGATCCCTTCTATAACTAGACCTTCTTCACGATACGCCTCTAGCCTTAGTTGCTGTATATGGCGTTTATAATAAAAAAAAAAAAAAAAAAATGGAAATGTTAAGTGGTAATTTCGTTTTTTTTCGTCATTCTACCTAATGAATTTCAAAAAAAAAAAAATTATTAGGAAGTGCCAAAAAAATTTATTTTTCAAAATGATTTCGTTTTTGTCTTTTGTTTTGATAAAAATGATTTGTTTATAAAAAAATAAATGAAAGTAATCAATTTTGATATATCTTTTAATGAATCCCCCCTTCTAAAAAAATGAAACCAAACTAAGTAGGTACCTACCTTTCTAATTGAATATAGTTTTTTTAAAACTTTATCCAACTTTAAAGAAAAAAGTTTTTAAAAAACTACCTAATTAGTTTCAAGACCATTGTGTAAAAATTAATTTTTAAAACTTGTTTTTTTTTTTAGAAGATCGAAATCGTATTTTCAATTTTTTTTAATTCATTTTCAAAATAATTTTAGAATTATCAAAAAAAAAAAAAATTCAAAGAAAATTTGAAAAATTTGTGCTCAAAAAAACTGAAAAAATTGTTCTCGAAGAAAAAAAATCATCTTATTTGTGGAACATAATTTGAAATAAGAAAAAACAAATCCTGACATAAAAATAAATATTTTGAGTGAATTGAAATCATTTCATTTAAAAATGTAAAAAAAGAGAAGATTTTTACTCTAGACACCAATTTTTATTAATTCTATCATCCACGAAAGCAGACCATTTCCCCTCGAGCCTTTCTCTAAACACTATTTTCAAAAATAGCGATACTTTAAATCCTGCAAAATAATATCAAACACCCTAAAACCGAGGACAACAGCCTAATACCAAGTACCGACCGTCCTTGTCAAGGGCCAATATAATATTTACACAAGGGGTAGAAATAACGACTTAAGACTCTCGGGGTCGATTTGCATTCGTAAAGGTGGTGATGGGGGCGGGAGAGGGGTTCTTCGTTAAACTATACGAAGTCGGAGGTAGCTAAACAGTAGAAAAATAAAAGAAGAGGAAGCTTATACTATAAGACGAGGTAAATTTTTGAAAAGAATACGAAATATTAGGTCGACTGCGGAGACGAAAGACGACATAAAGAGGGTGTCTTACACTATCGAACACCTTTGTATTACAAATTACTTCTCGGCACAATACCGAGCCTGGTACTTGGATATAAATTTATCATTATTATACCAGGTGTGGAGAGGCGAGAGAAGATGATGGAGGAAAATTTGTCGACAAGGTTCTCTACGTAATCCTCGTATAGCTGAATATCCCGCGTTTGTATAAAGAAACGATCATCGTGGTTCTAATTCGAAAAACATCGAAAGACGAGGATCTTTTATGGAAAAACTTGTCTATTTTTTGATACCACCCGAGGTGCGGAATTCGAGATACTCGTACCTACAACTGAGATTTTTTTCTGTCTTCGCATGTTGTAGGTAGGTATTTGTATATTTATGGCCGCGGATTTATCGGTATAACTAAATTAAACTCGAGACAAATATTTCAGTAATGAGATAGCAATGTTGATGTTTGAAGGCAACCAAAACGTCGAAGTCGAATAGTATAGATGAAAGAGACTCGTACACCACCGAGAAGCTTTTCTATTTTGGCAGCTTTTCCTCATTAATAATTAATATTCGAGGCTAATGTAGCAAACAGCATAGGTAGTCTTTGCTCTCACTACGTCGTGTATTCGTGTATCACAGAGCGTTACGCTTGTAGTATTCTCCGGCTTTTACACCACCTACGTTATTTTACACACTAGACGAGAGGTGAAAGGTTATATTAAGATTGCAGGATCTGAGAACATCGACTTAGAGCTTTTCTAATTTAGACATGTGTAGCGTTTAGCATAAGTAAACTGAGCATTCGACAGATTATCAATTTGAAATACATAAATGGCGTTTATATATGAGAAACGTGGTTGAAAATGTTTACTTCTGTGCCTGTGTGTATTCAATCCCCTTCCCATCGTCTTTCTACGTATATTTCGTTACTCGGATGGAGGGGCTGATGCTTTCGAGTTATTCATTTTGTTTTAAAATGAGAAAAAAAAATATCGAAATAGGTAATATTGAAAATTTTCCAAGCAAAATATTTTGAAAATTCAACTATTAAAAAATATAAACAAAATTAATTAATTCTAACAATATTTGTGAAAAAATCCTGAAAATTTAATTTTTTTAAAAGGTGTAGGCCTAAAATTTAAAAAAAAAAAAAAAAAAAAAAAAATTTAAAATCTGAAAATTTTTCAATAATTTAATTTTTGAAAAAATTTGAAAAAGTAAGACGGTATTTAATGTTTGAAAAATGTAAAAAATGTTTACAAATAAGACGTGTATATATTATTAAAAATGTGAAAACTTTGATCTTCGGAGGAAGTAAAATAAAATGGAAGCATGATTTTTTAAATGTGAATAATTTCCGAAAATATGATTCGTGAAAAATTCTCAAAAAGTCAGTTTTTAAGACATTAAAATGATTTCTTAAAAAAAATCAATTTAAAATCTTTATTTTTGAAAAAAGTAAGAATATATCGAAAATATGACGTTTTTCAAATGTAGAAAAGTTCCAAACGTATGATTATTTGAAAAATTCTTAATAAAAATTTAATTTAAAAAAAATATTTCAAAAGTCAATATTAAAAATGATGTGAAAATTTTGATTTCCAAAAAAAGTGAAAAATAAAATATGTACTTGATGGATAATTCACAATGATTTTGTAAAATATTCAACAAAGACCAATTTTGAAAAATATGTGAAAAAAATTAATTTTTGAAAGGAAGTAAAAATTTAAAAATTTGATCTCAACAATTTTTCTAAATTTCAATTAATTTTACTTTCAAAAATGTAAAAATAAAAAATAATAAAAAATAATGAAAAACTCAACAAGTATTTTCGAAAGGTACCTCCTATAAATAATTTGATTCTGAAATCAAGTTGAGAAAACATATGAATTGACTATAATTTTTGTGAAAAGTTTGAAAGAATAGGTATTATTTTGTGAAGAAATAATCTCAAAAGCTTGATTTCCGAAAATAGTAATATGATTTTGATGAAATGTGAAAAGTTTCCAATTCATGGGCAATATAATTTTCTGAAAATTTTCAAAACATCAATTTTCACAAAATTGAAAAAAAGTTAAAAGAAATTAATTTTTTTTTTTTTTTTTTTTTTTTTAAATAACAATAAGTGAAAAACTTTTAAAAATTTTCAAATGTATGGATTTTGCCAGAAATTCTGGAAAATTTCATTTTTTTTTAATAATATGAAAAAACTTTAGAAAGTCAATTTTAGAAATTATGTGAAAATTTTGGTTGTAAAAAAAAGTAAAAAAAATCAGTTTCAAAAAGTGTGAAAAAATTAATTTTGAAAAGTGTGTAAAAACTTTATTTTTTAAGAATGTGAAAATTTTTTTCAAACTCGCGATTTTGTAAAAAAAATTCAAGAAAATTCAATGGAAAGATGTAAATATTATTTTTCAGAAAATCATTTTTTAAAAACAAAGAAAAGTTTTTAAAAATAAATTTCAAAAAAAAATGTCAAAATTTTAAAAATTTTGATTTTTTTCAAATGAGTGAAAAACTAATAATTTTTAAATGCATTAATTTTGCACGAAATTCTGGAAAATTTTAATTTTTCTAATGATGTGAAAAAACTTTAAAAGGTCTTTTTTAGAAATTATGTGAAAATTTTCGTTTTAAAAAGGAGTAAAAAAGAGATCAGTTTTCAAAAAATGTGGAAAAAAATTAAAAGCCAATTTTGAAAAGTGTGTGAATATTTTTATTTTTAACAACGTGAAAAAATTTTCAAGCGCTTGATTTTGTAAGAAATTCAGGAAAATTCAATTTAAAAAGTCAGTTCTGAAGAAGATGTAAATAATTATTTTTCAAAAAAATTATAAAAATTTTTTTGAAAAATTTGGGTTTTCAAAAAATTCTTGAAGTTCTGTTTTATAGAATTTTAAAAAATCAATTTTTTTGAAAAGGGTAAAAATTTTATTTATTTTTTGAAAATTTGAAAGAAGTGAAAAATTACTAAGCAGTTTATTTGATGGGAAATTTTTGAAAATTCAATTTTTTAACATGCAAAAATAAAATTTGTATTTAAAAAAAATGGAAAAAATGAGAAAATATAATTTTTACAAAAGTAGATATTCTTAAAAATTATTCTCAAAAATTCAATTTAAAAAAAAAGTTTCAACGAGTTCATTTTGAAGAAGATGCGATATTTTGTAAAAAAAAAGAAGTGAAAAAACATTCCAAAGATTAGATTTTACAAAAAATTCTTGAAGATTCAGTTTTAAAAAATGTGAAAATTGAAAAAAAAAAAAAAATTGAAGATGTAATAAAAATTATTTTCAAAAATTTCTCGATGATAATACAAACTCGAAAATAATAAATTTTGTACGAGACGTAAAATTATTTGAATTTCAAAGAAAAATCAAAAATTTCCAAAAATATGGTTCATGAAAAATTCTTGCAAATTCAGTTTTTGAAAAAGACATAAAATTCTCAAAAAATTAAATATCTACGTATGAAATAATTCAAAATTTTCAAAAATTCAATGTTAGTTTTTAATGGTGATTATTTCATTTTATTTATAAGATTTAAATGCTATTGAAATTTTTTTGACGTAAAATTTACCTAAGTAGAAATTTTTTTGTGAATTTTTGAATACTTTTCATTGGTTTTGAAAGTGGAGTTTTTTTTACGTTGAAAATATGCGAAAAAATTATTCATTTTTGAAACTTTTCCTAAATTTTTTAAATTGTCAAAATTTTGAGAAATGATGCTGAAATTAAGAAAACTATATTTTCTAATAAATTCAAAATATTTTGTAAAGAAAATTTTTTTCAAGCACTTTTAATGGATTCCTAAAATTATTAGATTTTGAAATATTTTCTGAGAAGCCCAAAAATTCAATTTCTTTAGTATATCAGTAGTAATTCGTTTTTGAAATCGATTGAGTGAGATGATGCGGGAGGAAGGAAAGGAGCTTGATTCGTAGAAGGCATAAGTAGTTTTACTAAACCTCCGTGACAAAATCAGACACTACTAAATTGGACCTCTAAAAAACGCAGTAAAACGGCTCGAACTAATACGAAAATCGCATCGTCCAAAGGGGAGAAATAAATTACCAAGCAATGTGCTCGTCTTTGTTTCTCTCGAGACTCGTACCTCAAGCGTTGCCTTCAGTTACTATTTATCCTTGTTAAATGACTCGTTAAATGTAAATTCACTTGCGTCGAGCGTAATCATGCTACCCAGCGAAGCAAGGTTTTCCGTTTACCAGCCGTTAACGTTGACGGTGCCGCCAGTCGACTTGGACGAGCAGCCTGACGAAGAAGTAAGATCACGTACGGCCAAAGGTGATCGGAAAACGCCGCGGAAACGTCTCCGACAAGGCATTCCGACCGACGGCGAACCGGGTTCTTTCGTCGAAGACGATGCTGGCGAAATTGACCAACAAGTCGATGAAGACGAAGAGATGAACGACAACGACGATGACGACGATCGTTCGAAAACCGACGTACGAGATACGCTCGAAGGTGGAAAACAGAGTCAAAAGCATATCCACCCTTGCATCTGCGATCTGAGCGTACGTCAAAGAAAACGCATCCGGACGTATTTGAAAGAGAAGGCCACGCTGCAGAAAAAATACGAAAATCGACTAGATCAAATCGAAGCCGAACTAGATCGGTTGGAAGAAGAACGGTTGGCCAAAGAGCGTGAACTCGTCGAGCAACAGGATTTGTTCGGCGACGAGTACGAGATGATCGGTCAAAAAAAGAAACGTAAGAAGAGGTCGGCTCGCAGAGCTTCGATGGTGTCTTTGGGTGTGAAGCAGATAATCGATTGGAGAAGACCGCCCAAAATTGCGATCAAATTGAATAAAGCTAGCATGCTGCGTAAAGAATACAAGACCTATTGCGGCAGACAACCTTTTATCGAGCCGGCCATCGAAAAAATCGATTACAGCAAAGATCCCTTGTTAAGGGTCAGATCGACGAAATCTTTTGAATTACGTTCGAAAGTTAATTTGCTAAAGAAAACCGAGTTAATTAATAATGAAGATAGAAAGCAACGGTTTATCACCTGTTGTTTCTGAGTATAAGTTTTTGTTGTGTTTTTTTTTTTTTTTTTTTTAAACATTGTTTGTTCAATTAGACTGCGAATAAAATAAACATGACTCGAAAGAGTCGTTACGTAGGAGTTGTACAATCAGTTTGTTGTCATAAACCCTCTGTCACGTGTCGCCTCTTATAAGGCGATGAATTATGCAACGTGTAAGCTGCTTCTAAAACGTGTGATAATTCGGAGCTAAATCTTTACCTCTCGAGAAGACTTCGGCGACTTTCTAATTGCGACAATTACTTAATTGCGAAGACATGGTGTTGGGGTTGCCGAACATGTTGCTGGCAATGTTTCAAAGTTGCTCGAATATTCCTTCCATATACAATATACAGGGTGTCCTATCAGTGTTGTACTCTTATTGAGATTAGAATAAAATCAAACTGAGTCTTGTAAGTGTGACAATTAACTATCATGATTTTTAAAGAGTAGTTAGTCAATACGATAAATATGAAGAGCAGATTCAACTTCTTGAGAAAAAAAGTTATGTGAAAAATTTGCCTATTTTTGAGAATGGAGGTGCTACAAAAGCTTTGAAATTTGGCGTTTCTCAAGGATTTTTGATGTATGTGATCTTTGAACAATTTTTAAGACTTGCATTTTATTTTTTGAATTATGAAAATTTCTGCCCAACTGCCTTTTTTGGGCTATTTTAAGAAATTATTAATTTTTGAAAAAAATCATATTTACTTTTTAATAATACTAAATAATTTTGAAAAATTATAAATTTATGTGGAATTACATACTTACTCAACATCAGTTTCTTAAAAAATTATTATTTTTGAAAAACCTTCAACTTTTGTACAATTAGATACCATAATAATTTTTGGAAAATTACTAAATTTGAAAAATTACAAATTTTATTATTGAAATATTATTAATATCTAAGTAATTTTTTTGATTTTTTGATAATTATTTTTTAAAAAAAAAAATATTTTGTTGAGAAATTATCATTTTTAAAAAACTTTTTTAATTTTTGTACAGTAACTAATTTTTGAAAAATTATCTAAATTTGAAAAAATTACAAATATTTGAGATATTAATAACTTTTTTGTTTTTGGAATTTTTTTTTCTTCTAGAAATTATCATTTTTGAAAAATTTCCAGCTTTTGAAGATTTGTCAGTTTTGGAAAAGTGAACAATTCTTCAATTTTTTATTAATTTTCACGAGTTCACATAATAATTATATGTAAATGCTTCAAATCGTCCCAAGCAGAAGTTACATGGGTGTAAATTTTGGTCTGACAACACACTTAGGAAAGAAAATACTCAACAACAGTGCGTCTGACAGAAAAATTGAAAGAATACTTTTTTGTGGGAAATTTAAATTGGAACAACTTTTGTGTAAAACATTTTTTCATATAGTTTGAAAATAGAAAATTATCAACAAAACTCTAAAAAAAAAAGTGAAAAAAGATTAAATTTTAGTATTTTCAATTAAGTAGGTATTATTCAGGAAAACTATCATCGTTAGAGAAAAATTCTTCAAACAAAAGTTGTTTAACATTAAATTTTCTATCAAAATGATATCATTTATTTTTTTGTAATTTTCCAATGGAGTAAGTTATATTTTGCTTTAGTACGTATAAATTTTTTGTTTTTTAATAGAAATAAATTAATAAAAAAATTTTGAAAGTAAATGAAACATAACATTCTCCAGTGAAGAATTACAAAAAAAATGTACAGAAACATTTCGATAGGAAATTGAACGAGGGACAATTTTTGTTTGAAGAAATTTTCTCTTAAGCTAGGTCCATGACATGAGCGTTAACGTGAGCGAAAGCGTTGAGCGTCAACGCTTAAAATATCAAACTATAATTATTCTATGTACCTGGCCATAAGACAAGCGCTGAGCTTTGAGCGTTGAGCAACAACGCATACGCCCACGCTCAATATCAAAAAAGTTTGATAATAAGCGTAAGCATGAGCGATAGACTGAGCAAAATCATTCGTTTTCACAACTTTTTCTTGGTATTTTTGGTGATTTTGAAAAATATGGATTCAGATTGGATGTTATTAGTGTTATAGTGTTGATGAGTGAAGAAAATAAAGTCTATGATTTGCGTTTTTTGGCTGCAGCGTGAAAAAATTTCAATCCTTTTGAAATTTTTCACTTTTATTTTTTTTTTAATTTTCCAATTTGTGGTTCCATTAAGTGGAGTGTTTCTGCACTTCGTTTATGTTTATAAACTTAAAAAAAAAAACAGTGCTAACAATTTAAAATTTTTTTATCACGTTATCACCATTCATTTTTATTCTGGCTGCTCAACGCTCTCGCTCACCCTGGTCATGGGAATCGACGCTCAAATTATAACGCTCATGCCTACGCTCACGCTTTCGCTCAAGTCATGGACCTAGCTTAACAATGATATTTTTCTATCGAGCAACAAAAGAAATAGGAAAATAGAATTGATGTTAAATAAATTGCATACTCAGTTCGCCGTAAATAATTTAAACATCAATTCAGTCTACAGGTTTTTTTCGGACTTGGGCTGTGATTTTGAAATTGAATGGAGAAAATTGGTACTTAGGGCCTAACAAAAGAACTCCGTGATGAAATTTGAGGTCTCCTCTCTCCCTTCACTCAACATTGAGGTATTTTTTTTAATTTTAATTTTTTACGATTTTTAACCGATTTTTTTTTAAACTTGCAGAGATGATAGTTCCCATCGAGGATCATTCCTTGACTTTTTTTCAATTTTTTTAGAATATTTCTTGATATGGAAATACGTAAGTAATTGGAAAAAAAAACAAACATAGTATCCATGAGTATAGTTAGCAGAGGTTACTTCAAATCACAAGCAACTTTTTCATTTTTAATAGTTTTTTTCGTAGGTACATTTTTTTTTTTTTTTTTTTGAAATTCAAACTTTCAATTTTTCTTGAAGTCGTGACTTTCATTTCTGATAATTTTTTTCTCAAAAATTTTTGAAAATTGAAAGTACAATTTTTACGGTCATTTTTAAGTTTATTTTTCATTTTCGGTGCATTTTTCAAACAAAAAAAGAAATGAGTTTTTCATTTTTGATAATTATTCTTTTGTTGAATTAAAAAAAAATGTCATCTTGAGTTTTCTATTTTTCAGTGGTTATTTCAAAATTTCAATTTGGACCTAATTCATTCATTTTTTCCATTTCTTTTTCATGTTCTTCATTTTTGTGAATATTGGTCGCGAATTTCTCTAATTATTTTCATTTGATAAAATGACTCGAAAAATATCGACATCAGAAAAAAAATAGTTCAGTTTAAAATTCTTCCTAATACGATTTTCTACGTAGGATGATGTCATAAGTTGTTGTGGATGAACTATAAAAAACTCGAAACCCCTATTTTTTTATAAATACCTAACTCGAAAAGTTTTAGAAATTTGAAAAAATAGTACGAAACGAAAAATGTTCTTCATAAAATTTCGCACAAAATGTAGCCATAAAATCTCAACATATCAACTACCTATAATTGGAACAGACGTATGAGACCTAAATTGAAGCAAATCGGTCTCCTTCTAACATAAGAAACGCAAGTTGATTTTATACGTTACCAGTAGGTATAGATAGGTACCTACGTGAGAGGAAAAAGTAAACTACATTGTGGAGAGGATGCAGGGAGCAAGGACACCATCCAACTCGATATAATTTACTTTCGGTCGTATTATCTAAAGCCTCGACAATCATTCAAAGTCAAAACTTGAAACCGTACAACAAAAAGTAAAGGAGGGAATACAGATGGCATTATAGTTGGCGTGCGTCGGCGGTGGCGGCAGGACGACAACGGAATGAGGCATTAAATCGAGAGGTAAACCAAAGAGGCAGTAGATTAATCCGGATATAAAACTATCTGCCGGAGTCGCAGTCGCGGGTACCGTATTATAAAAGAAGAGAAAACGATAAAGCACGCAATTAGCTATGGAAATTGTGTACCTAGAAATACGCCTAAGAAGACGCAACCTTTCTCTTCACCCTCGTCAAGTCGTACCTACCTAGGGCGGCATTTAAACCGCAAAACGTGCGATTTCGAGTCATTAAGTTGCGAAAAAGCTCCTGTGACTCGCGTGTGTGTAGGTATTTACTCGGCTTTCTTTCCCATCACCCTGAACTACCCTTCTTACTATGGACTCGTACACGGTATTCGGGAAAAGTGAAAATTTAATCGTTTCTCGTTACCGCAATTTAACGTGAAGTCACTTTTAATACTGGTATCGTCGAAGTGCCACTACTGTTGACACGTACGTAGTATACAGGGTGTCGCTGGGATATCTGAAACTTCTTCAGATTTCCATATAACCGAGTTCAACTGATAAAAAATGCCACGATACACGAAAATTCATATTTTCCAAACGAAATAAATATTGGTAAAAATGCATTCGAAAAAATTCCCGACCCCTTCAGTAGATACCACTTCGAAAACACAATAAGGGGGTTTGGGCAAAACACCTCGAAATTTTGACTCAAATTTTAAAAATGCGAAAAAAATTATGTAGCGTATCGTTTTTTACATTTTTCCCTAAGCTCCCTTCAAGCCCCCCAAATTTTAAAAAAAATTGAAGGAAACAACAAAGTGTTGTGGCATATGGCTTGTTATGTTTTCGGTATTGCCGAATACGAATATTCACTTACTTTTTTGATTAGTGTCCCCCATTTGAAAGAATTTCAAAATTTTTTCGAAAATAACATTTTGAAAATAACTTAAATTATTCGGAATAAAATATCTAGCTTCGAATAATGTTCTTTAAAGTTGATTTTTTCACATTTTTCCAAATTCAATTTTCAAGAAAAAAGGTATTCAAAAATTTTATGTAGGATTGAAAACGATTAAAAATGAACATTTAAAAAAAAAATCTCGAAAATTTCACTTATGCCCAAAATGACTGAAAATTAGAAATAATATGCTCGATATTCTAAAAGATGTCATTTTGTCATTTCTGTAAACTTCTAAACTTCACTTTTTTCACTTTTTTTTTTTTTTAAATTTCTGATAGACACTTGAAAAATTTTTTGAGTTCCGATTTTTGAAAAGAGTCTGGACGGATTTATGGGGGGGGGGGGGGGATTATTTGGTCTTGCGAGCATGGAATTTGAAATTATACAGTTAAAGTTAAACCTAGTTAAACCTTATGATCTAAAACCTAAGTGAAAAATTTTTTGTTCGATACCTCTCCCCTCACCCCTTCTGGAGTAAACGTGGATTTTCGTTAGAAATTTCCATTTTTGGCAATTTAAGACTGAATTTTTTTAAACTTGCAGGGATAGTAGACTGATTTATTAAATACAATTCTGACAAAAAATATATAATACATAACTACCTAGTCTAGATGTACATTGTACAAGTAACCCCTTATTTTTTTTGTTTTTCAAAGCGAGATGAGTCATCTTTAAAAATTCAAAAAACAAATTTTCCCAGAATTTTTTGTCCTTGAAACGGTCAATTTTGGTCAATTTTTTTCGACTGAACTTGTGTAGCGTGTACAAATTTTTCAAAGTGAAAAATACCTAATTAGTGAAAATGGACAAAAATACCTATTAAAGTTTTTCGATTTTGCTGATTTTTTTTTAACGTGCCATATGCAGCAGCAATGCTAGAGGTGCTAAAAATTTTACATGTGAAGTATATCGAGTTGAAGCATGTCCAAACTAGAATTTTAGACCCCTAGGTCATCTCGAAGGAGGTTGTCGGTTCCCAAAATAGCGTCATTTGGATATTTAAAAAAAATATATATATAGGTAAAAAATAATTGTAGTTTATTCAACTAGGGAGATAAAGTGATGTTCGACGATTTTGAGGGTTTATTGCCCGAGCGAAGCGAGGGAAATAAATCAAAATCGTTGAAAATCACTTTATTTTCCTAGTTGGATAAATTATTTTACGTTACGAGGGAGAAAAAAGCTTCTTTATACTACCGAAAGATCAGCGAGAGGGAGATAAAGTAGCACTTTATCTCCCTAGTAACGTAAAAAAAATTAAAGAATTTGGTCTAAATTGAAGTTTATGATGTAGAATGGTTATTTGGTAAAATATTTCAATAAAATTTTTTTTGACCAAAGGTGATTTTTTTTAGAGGCAAAAAATGGTGGGAAAAATTGTTTAAATGCATTTCGTTAAAATTTAGCACCTAGATTTGAAAAATTGAAAAGTATGAAAACAGTACATTATGCTTTTACTCTGTGACAAAATGTGTAAATGCCATGAAAAAATCAATTTTCATGGAAAATTAAAATAAAATAATAATTAAAAATTGTACCTATCTAAAAATGTCTGACAATTGTTTAAAAATTATCTAATTTTGAATTTGAAAAAAATCTGAAGATAGAATGTCTAATTAAAATGTCTATTAAGTCAGCATATTTTGAAAATAAATTTCCATAAAAGTATGAAAATAATTAATAAATTTGAAAAAATTCTAATTATTCTAAAGTCTGACAAGATACCAAAAAGTAAAATTTCTATGGAAATACGAAAATTAGAAGAAAAAAAGTCTAAAAGTTTGACAAGATAGGTACCAATAAGTAAACTTCCGTGGAAATACAAAAATTAAAAAAAAAAAGGCTAAAAGTCATCCAAAAAAATTGAAAATTAAAGTCAATTTCATAAAAAATATTTCTATGGAAACTTTAAAAAATTGGTAGGTATTAAAATGGATTTTTTTTTAGTTTTAGAATACCCAAAAATCTTTCGTCAAAATAAATATGAAACATAGTATACGAGTATGCTTTTACTCTGTGACAAAATGTCTAAAAGTCATGAATATTAATTTCCATGAAAATTTAAAAATCTAAAAAGTATAATAAATAAAAACATTTTAAGTTTCAGAATGTCTGACAAAATGTCTAAAAGTCATAAAATTTATTTTTTAAAAATAATATCAGAAAGTCATTAAATTTATAAAAAAATTCCAAGCTTCAAAATGTCTGAAAGTCATCTTTCTATTTATAAAAAAATTCCAAGGATCAAAATGTCTGAAACTCATCTTTCTAAAAAAAATTTCAAGTTTCAGAATGTCTGACAAAAGTCTATAAAATGTCTAAAAGTCATACAATTTTAATAAATTTACAAGTTTCAAAATGTCTAACAAAATGTCTGAAAGTCATCTTTCTAAAAAAATTCCAAGTTTCAGAATGTCTATAAAATGTCTAAAAGTCATAAAATTTCAAAAAATTTACGTTTCAAAATGTCTGACATAATGTCTAAAAAGTCGAATTTATTGAAAATTTTCTAAGTTTTTTTATGCCATCCAAACCTAACCTAATATAACCTTTTTTTTTTTTTTTTAATGGCCTCCAATTCGGACGATCCCGATGGAGGAAATTTATTCAACAAATATTGGGATACATCACTCAGCATGGACGGTGACGTGTACCAGGTGGTTTATGTACACCGCATCCATGTTGAGGAGGGGGGAGACAAATTAAAAATCCATAGCGTAAATGTTAAAAATGAACATCTTAAGTCCGTTGCGGCGTACAATTTCCCCCACCGCAGGGATTTCTAATTTCAATTTTATTATATTTATTGGGATAACTTTTGTTTGTAACAAAACTTATGATTAATACTGATTATTATTTGTAAATTTAATGGCAATAAATGTTGATAATACAATGATTGCTGACGATATAATTTAATACTATTTCGAAAAATAAACAATTTAAGAAGCGCGAGGCGCAAGATGCGATTACCGATTTGTTTGTTACGAATTAGGGTGATTTAATATACCAAGGTAGGTATCGCGAGGCGCAGGTACCCAAATCGAGAATAAGGTTTACGATAGAATATAAGATAAGCGAGAAATTATGTAAGGAGATCACGAAACGATCTTATTTCACGGAAGTTATAATAAGTTTTAAGCCGAAGGGATTATTCAAATGAAAGAAAAATTATGAATATCAACAGAATAAGTCAGGGAAAGTTGTAAATTTCATACTGATTTTTCATTATTTGGTCGCAAAATTTATGGAATTGTTTCGTGTAATATTTTTTAGGTGTGTTTTTAATTTCGTCGTCCAAAGTGTTTTCAAAATCCTGCCTGGGTTCCTCCAGCATTGGACATTCCTTAATTAGATGAAGTCAGTCCTGAATATCTGCGTCACAAAAGCATTTTTTATTATCTGTTTTCCCTATTTTATTACCTAATATAACCTAACCTAACCCAATGGGGTCGGATTTTCGTGTCGGATTTTCCTGTCGTTTTTTTCTATTTTGGTCTCCGTAAAAGCATATACTATGCTAAAAATGTTTTAAAAATGTCTGAAATTTTAAAAAAATTTCAAGTTTTTTAATGTCTGACAAAATACCCAAAAGTCTTTTTTCAAATTTTTAATTATCAATATTTATTTTTATTTTTTTATGTTATCGATATTTTTTAATTTTTATAAGCAATTTGGATCGGTAGATGTGGCGAAAGTGGCAGTAACGTAGCCAGACAGTAATTCTAAGGGGGAGGTCTTGACCAAAAAAGTGAAAATTTTTGTTTAAAATGGCATTAAAAAACTAAATTAACTGAAATTTCGTCATTTATTCCGCTTTTTCGTCATCAGGAGGGGGCTCTGGACTCTCTCGACTCCTATCTCAAAAACGAGCAATACGACGAGGAAGAAAAAGAAGAAATGAAACTTTTTTGTTTTGAAAAATTTTCAAATTATTTTGATTTTTGAAATTTCCTTTAAAATGTTTATTTCAAAATGGTGAACCCGAGCAGCACAATCGACAAATTATCGAAATAAAAAATCGACAGAATATCGAATTCGATAAAGTGTCGCGTTAGTTCCGCCTAAATCGTGAAATTATCTTTCGATATATAGATAGATTATCGACGAATTATAGTTAGCAAAAATTTCCAGATCATAGTAAGATATTTTATCGATAATCTATCTATAATATCGAAAGATAATTTCACGATTTAGGCGGAACTTTTGCGACACTGTATCTAATTCGATATTCTGTCGATTTTTTATCGATTTTTTATTCCGACTTTTGGTCTTTTACTAGCTTTTTTCTATAATTAAAAATCATTAATTAGCATAATTAATACATTAAACTATGCCTAAACACATTATCCCGAGCAGCACAATCGACAAATTATCGAAATAAAAAATCGACAAAATATCGAATTCGATAAAGTGTCGCGTTAGTTCCGCCTAAATCGTGAAATTATCTTTTGATATATAGATAGATTATCGACGAATTATAGTTAGCAAAAATTTCGAGATTATAGTAAGATATTTTATCGATAATATATCTATAATATCGAAAGATAATTTCACGATTTAGGCGGAACTTTTGCGACACTTTATCGAATTCGATATTCTGTCGATTTTTTATTCCGATTTTTCGTCTTTTACTAGCTTTTTTCTATAATTAAAAATCATTAATTAGCATAATTAATACATTAAACTATGCCTAAACACATTATTCATGTTGCGGTAAGAGGATTATTTCAGAAAAAGTCAAAAAAAATTATAAAAAATCTGCCACTCGTGGGGCTTGAACCATCTACCTCCTGCATGGTAATCCTCTTCCTTAATCACTATGCCATACCTTATCGTTGAGCAATTAGCAATAAAACGCTTATAATAGGCAGTTTAGTACTTCCAGACGAGTTGGACTTTCACCAATTTTTAAAATTTGGAAATAATTTCAAATATCGCCACAAAATCGTTGAAAAATCGAATTCGAGAAATTTCAGATTACGTGTCGATAATAAAGTTTTAAATATCTTCACAAAATCGTTAAAAAATCGAATTCGACAAATTTCAGATTATTTGTCGATAATATAGTTTCAAATATCGTCACAAAATCGTTAAAAAATCGAAATCGAGAAATTTCATATTACGTGTCGATAATATAGTTTCAAATATCTTCACGCAATCGTTAGAAAATCGAATTCGAGAAATTGCATATTACGTGTCGATAATATAGTTTCAAATATCTTCACGCAATCGTTAGAAAATCGAATTCGAAAAATTGCATATTATGTGTCGATAATATAGTTTCAAATATCTTTACAAAATCGGTAAAAAATCGGATTCGATAAATTTAATATAATCTGTCGATAATATAGTTTCAAATGTCGTCAAAAAATCGGTAAAATATCGAAGTCGAGAAATTTCATATAATCTGTCGATAATATAGTTTTAAATATCTTTACAAAATCGTTAAAAAATCGAATTCGATAAATTTAATATTCTTTGTCGATAATGTAGTTTCAAATATCTGCACAAAATCGGCGGAAAATCGGAATCGATAAATTTAATATTCTTTGTCGATAGTATCGTTGACGAATATCGTCATAAAATCTTAATAATATCGAATTCGACAGTTTTTAGATTTTTTGCCTATGAAGTTGTACCGATAAATCTTTATAATATCGTGAGAACATCTATAGATTTTCAAACGATTTTTTATCGATACGTTACATCTTCCGATATTATCGATCGAGTGTGCCGCTCGGGAAGTATCATTTATTCTTCTTGTCCTCCATTTTGCTAATCTCCGAGTAGATTCTCATTTGCTCCACGAGAAGATTAAATTTACGCAATAACCCATACATTTGGAACCCCTTTTCTTGCACCTCCCCTCCTGACGTTCTCATCTCGTAGTTTCATATCGAGACTCCATTTACACGCTTTGATAAATTCAATCGTTTCATACAGATAGAACAGTGTACATCGGAGTAGTGTATATACGAAATAGGAGAAAAACGTCACGTCAATACGTCGACCGTCTTCTACACACACTCGCAGAGTCAGCACATATCACACACAGTTGCACTAGTCCGAGAGTAAAATGCAATATAACAGTAAGCGCGTGTACCTCGCTGGATTCGGTGAAACTGAAGCAGAATAAGTATAGGAAAAGAAAAAGTAGTAAAGTACGAGAAAACCCTATAATCTCATCTCTGGCAGACAACTTATTTCGTTGTGACATTGTCGTACGAGGGATGAGCTGCGGCATGGTATACGAACGACGATGGGTCTATAGGTTGGTGACTGAGTGAGGTCATCACGTTTTCGTAGGTACCGGGCCCACAGTCGCTAATTACATCTACTGTAGAGAGACGACGACGGCGCGAAGAAAAGGAGAGCGAAATTTGTGCAGGAGTAAGGACATGGAGTGGCGGATACTTTCGTTACGAGAAATAAATTTGAAAAACTTTGCGCTGAGAAAAAGTTTTTAACAACTTTTTCAAACATACAAGTGTCGACTATATTTATGCTTTGAGAAATACTCGGCTCGGTCGCTCGCTCGCTAACGATCGTTACATTCTGCGGCTCACTGAAAAACATGGTCTTCTTCGTCCTCCGTCCACCAGACGATGACAATTTCGCACACGAACTCATCTCGGTCTCTCACCTCCCCACATGTTCGCTGCTGGAATTGGATGGAAAATCTCAACTCGGCTACATCCTACGTTCGACATTCTGCGGAAAACAAAGTCACACTGCACGCTGAGCCCGTAATTAGCGTTGAATTGCTGGGTAGAAATTACGCCGTAGAGATATTTCAAAATCTTCCGTAAGTATCTTTTCAAAAGCCTACGCGCGTTTGCTTCTCTTCTCCGCGTCGCGTCCCAAGAACTCAGGGGAAGTCTCGAGGATGCAGAAAAAACCACCGTCGTGCCACGACCGGATAAATAATTAAACCGGCGAGCTCGTTTAATACGTATACGTCTTATCAGTTGATCATCTCAAAGCATTACTGATCTTTATTGTAGCCGAACGAAAAGGGTAAACCGTTTCTTCGGATACTTGAATTTGAAAAAAAAAGCTCGAAAAAGCCACCAGCGAGGCTATTGAACGAAGTCCACGTCCGGTCGAAAAGCCCGAAGCTATGAAATCCAATTTTTATACTTACCGAAGAGACGAGATTTTGAATTTTTAACTAATATTTCGCTCGGTCTCGTATCTCCCCCTTGAGTCGCTCTGCCCCTTCTGGTGAATTCGATGCGATAACTGTTCGAGCGAAGAAACAAATTACTACTTGGACATGCCTTCGTGTCTCAGTTTAACCTGTGTATATTTTTTTTTAAATTCGGAATTGGGAGAGCAAACTTCTTTAAATTGTTTCTTGACCCCTTGAGAATTATTCTCGGAATTTTTTCACAATTTTAAAACAAATACCCCCCCCCCCTTCCCCATCAGAAGAAGCTCGAAGCATTCGAATTGAAAATTAATTTTTTTGTATTGAATTTCCCAAAATTTGCCAACATTAATTTTTCACATTATGTCGATCAAAATAAGTAACTTGAAAATTTATTTTTGGTAGGAGTTCGAAAAATGCGAGATTTTTAAAATTAGGTATTCAGTACATTTTCCAAAGTTTGTCAACCGTAATTTTTTCGCTTTAAAAAAAATTGTTTTGGCCAAAATAATTTTTGAGTTGAAAATGTGTTGAAGTTGATTCTAATGGCTTGGGCTTGAAACCTCAGTGATAAAATTTGGTAAGTGTGAAATTTTGGTAAGAATTTTTGATTTTGACAGTTTTCAATCAAAGGTGTTGTTTTTATCCAAAATAAATTTTCGTTGGTAACTTGGGGCCCCCTAATTTTAAAATAGAAAAAATTTTCAAATTATAAGTTTTTTTTAATTGGTATAGTTATTATTTTTCTTGAAAAGGAACAACTTTGATACTGTGAAACCAAAAAAATGTAAAAGTTTGAAAATTTCGTAATTATTATTTTTTCCCAACAATTGGGGACAATTGTAAGCTCCTCTTGGAATTCATTTCAGAGAAAAATGAAAAAAGGAAACGCGTTCATTTCTAACAAAATGGAAAAACTTTAAATTTCGAGATGAAAAATTTTGTTCATTTTTTTATTTTTATTTGTTATTTTCCATGTTGTGAGTAACACAAAGTACCTCTTAAAACTGAATCGGCTAAAAGTAAAAAATTGTAATGAAAGTATTTCTCATGAAAAAAACGAACAACTTTGGTGAGTTGAAATTTTGTTTAAATGCAAAACTTTGAAAATTTTTAGGTTTTTTTTCTCTTTTTTTTTGAAGCTTGGGAACTGGTAGGTACAACTTGAAATTCATTGAGGGGAAAAATTAAAAAATTGGGAATTATTAGGTAGGTATTTAATGATGAGAAGCAACTTTGATACTTGATTACCAAAAAAATTACAAAATTCGAAAATTTTATAATTTTTCTTTTTTTTAAATTCAGGGAATTATTATTTTCCAGTAAAAAGGAACAACTTTGAGTTATGGCCTGGGTCAAAATATTTTGCCCTTTTTGGGGGGATTGAGTAGGTACGCTTGTCTCAAGGTACCATTCAAAGTTAGGTTCAGGGAAAAATTTAAAAAAATGAAAAATTGATTCTCACAAAAAAAAACACCTTTGATAGGTCAATTGTGATAAATTGATAATCATACACAATAAAAAAATCAAAAGAATCAGAAATTTATTTTTTTTTAAATTTAAGATCCAAAAAAAAAATGCAAAATTTTCGACAACTGAAAAAAAAATCAAATGCACTGTAATTGAACAAAAAATGATAAAATAAAATTTTTCGACTGATAAATTCACATTTTCACAAAATTGTTGAAATTTTTCTCACTCGAGAAACCCTACAGTGGTATCTAGGGCTGAAAAAAACAAAAACAAAAAAATTGCAAAATAAACTGGAATTAAAAAAATATGATAAAAATTTTTTGACTCATAAATTTAAATTATTACGAAATTGATGACATTTTTCTTGAAATCGAAAAACCCTACAGTTGTAGGGTTGAAAAAAAACAAAAATATTGCCAAATCTGCTGGCATTGAAAAAAATTGCCAAATCCTTTGAATTTGAACAAAAATTGATTAACAAAAAAATTATTTTATCATAAACTTTGTTTCGTTTTGTTTTTTAAAACACTCATTTTTTCTAATTCATGCATTTTAAAAAGATATGAAATTATTTATTTACTTATTTTTTCAAAATCACTTAAATTTTATAAAGCAATTTTTTCCTACGTCTAGACAAAAGTATTGTTTAAAAAAATTTGAAATTCATTTATTTATTTATTTTTCAGTTAAATTGAACATTTTGGTCTTGAAAAGTAAGAAAAACGGAAGTCGGGGGGGGGGGGGGGGGGGTGGGGTGGGGAATACTTCATAAAAAATGAGAAATTTTTTTCTCCAAATCAAAAATTTGAAAAATCGGAAAATAGGTAAATAACTCTGCGCTTCACCAGGGGGGGGGCTTCGCCACCTGGACCCCCCTGGTTGGCTCTATTTCCACACTACGTTTGAAAGTATGAAACATAGTATATGCTTTTACTCTGCGACAAAATGTCTAAAAGTCACGAATATTAATTTCCATGGAAATTTAAAAATCTAAAAAGTATAATGAAAAAAAGCCTAATGAAAATTTAAAAATTTCAATTTTTTCAGAATGTCTGACAACAAGTCTAAAAGTCATAAAATCTTTAAAAATTTTTCCAATTTTCAAAATGTCCAAAAGTCATAAAATTTATTTAAAAAAATTAAAATGTCTGAAAAAAGTTTCAAAATGTCTGACAGAATTTATGAAAGTCATCTTTCTAAAAAAAATTCCAAGTTTCAAAATGTCTGACAAAATGTATGAAAGTCATCTTTCTAAAAAAAATTTTAAGTTTCAGAATGTCTAAAAGTCTAAAATTTCAGAAAAACTCGGCGCTTCGCGCCTTGCCAGGGGGGCTTCGCCCCCTGGACTCCCCCTGGTTGGCTCTATTTCCACACTACGTTTGAAAGTATGAAACATAGTATATGCTTTTACTCCGTGACAAAATGTCTAAATTTAAATTTAAGAATGTCTGACAAAAAGCCTAAAAGTCATAAAGTTTTTAAAAAATTTTCCAAGTTTCAAAATGTCTGACATAATGTCTAAAAAATCGAATTTATTAAAAATTTTCTAATTTTTTTTATGTCATCCAAACCTAACCTAATCTAACCTTCTTTTTTTTTTTTTTTATATATGGCCCACAATTCGGATTTGCCGATGCGGGAAGTTTATTATGTTACTGTAATATACATCGTTTTTATACCGTTAGATTTCTAAACAACATATACTACACAATGTAACATCTTGAAGGTGAATATTATTATGAGTAACATAATAATTATGGATAATTAACGAAACATAAATATAAAAAGTATAGTATCGAAGTACAATGCTATATTAACTAAGTTGGAAGGGAGAGTGGACAGGATTCCGATCAGAAATTGTTGTCGTAAATCAATGAAAGTCATTGACCCGAACAATTCTGAAGTCGTAGATTCAATCACAATCCTTCAACTTCATATAATATAATACATTGATTGCATAACCAAAGTATAGGTATCTAGAAAATTAACAATTAACAAAATTTCTTCGCCCATCTCTTTTTAAATCGAATTAAAGTGGGACAATTTACATTACCAGGTTTGTGATTTACATTTGTGACTGAAAGTCTCTTGTCATTACAATATATATTGAATTCGACACAATCGCAACACTCAGAAGTGTTTTTAGCGGAGATCGACCGATTACAAAACTTTTTACTATGACCTAGTAGGTTACAATTAGCACATCTAGGTACTAAAATGGATGTATCGATGCGACACATATTCCATTCTATTCTAATTGACGGAGATTTATTCATAGCGATGAAAAGTTCGCGGTTAACTTCGATATAAGCTATTTTAACATCTTTTTTACGTACATTATCTGGTTTGTAGGTACCAAAAACAACATTAGACGGAGTCATATTATATTTACTAAAAAAAACAGGAACATCTTCGGAGGAGGATGTATTTTTAACTGCCTTACTATAACTCAACAAGGGCACGAGATTGTCCTTTGTTTCAGTAGCTATGGGTTCAAAAATTTCGGTTAATTTAGAACAGACTATATTTTCGATAGCATCCGATAATTTACTTATAACTTTCTCAGTTACGAGGTTAGACAAAGACAGATTACCGCTGCAATTTAAACACGATGTTTCAGCATTACACGAAGTTGATTCAATCTTTTGTAGAAGTTTAGTAGTTTTATTTAATTGATTATTAAGTAAACTAATTTCGTTTTGCAACATAGCAATTGTAGCTGTGTTCGAATCATTCGATTTGTTTGAGTTTTCAGAATCTACATCCATAAAAACGGAGTTTTTTTTGTTTCTAGAGGTTTGATTATTCAGCGACGGATTATCGTTTACAATAATGTTAGAGTTAGGAACAGATAATTTAGCTCGTTTATATGATGACGTGATATCTAGATCATTTTCTTCTGATTTACGTGATGACAGAGTTACAGATGTACTACCTGGTAACGAAGCAGATATAATTTCTTGTTTAGATGACAAATTATCAAGTTTGGCAGGTGTTAATGGCTTATCCATTGGTGGCCAACCTGACCATTGCGAATTACAAGGAGGAAGCATAGGAAAATTTGGATCAACGATGGTAGTTGATGTAGATGGCAATTCCTGTGATAAGATGTTTTTCTGAAGTACATTTACAATTGACTTTCGAATACAATTTTCCAATGGCCATTTATTTTCCGTTGGATTCGAATTGAAATCCCATTGCGGAGCAATTCTGGAATTGACGCTGTCTTTGTTTATTGCGGAGGCACTTTTATTATTTACTTTTTTCTTACCCATGATAGTAATTTAACGCAAATTGACTGATTTTTATACAAATTAATTAATTAAACGATTTTCATCACTTTTTAGATTAAAAACGTTTGACTTTAGCACAAAAATGGAAGTAAAAACATATCACCGTGTATAATATGGTGCACAAGAGAACTCTTCATCAGTTCTAACCGGCCATGCCGATCGCTTGAAAGATTACACTTCTTCACCGAATTAATATATTTCGATCATTGTTTAAAAATTAAAACTGTACATAAGTACTTAATTAATCAATTAAAGCATAATTCAGGACTAATTATTACATTTTCGCGGTTTTATGGAAATTAACTGAGGAGCATATGTTGCAAGGTCCGCAGCTGATAAGAGAATAATGTAACCTAACCTAACCCAACATGTCGGATTTTGGTGTCGTTTTTTTCCATTTTGGTCTCCGTAAAAGCATGTACTATGCTAACAAAAAAAAAAAAAATGTTCAGAGGTAAAATAAAAAAGTCAATAGGATTATGAAAAATTCATTTTTCAAAAAAGTCGAGAAATTTGTTATTTTTTTCTTCTTTTTTTGGTGATGAATGAAAAAAAAATGTTTCTGGAAAAAATTGAAAATGAAAATTAGTTTTCGAAAAATCATAAAACCTAAAAAAAAAACTGATGCAACCCCCCCCCCCCAAAAAACTAAAATTTTCTGAATCCTTGTGAATTTCGTTTATCCAAGTCCATTTTAAATCAATCAGTGCTGATCGACGATCATTTTCACGTATAAAAGCATTTCCAAAGGCACAATGTTTACATTCCGAGCACCCTGTACGCAATCAGATAAGAAAAAGAATTCTCGACAATTGTCGATTGGTACTACGCTGACATGCTGCCATTAACGTAATTACCATCCGATAACCCCGAGCGTTTTTCGCCTAATCGAAACTAATCCGAGTGGAAGCCAGCGACGACCCCTTCAGCTACCCTGGCCTAGTCTAAAAAAAAGTACACTCGATAAAATCGAGCCGGCGAGTTGTTTTATTAATTTCGACGAATACGATAAAAGGTTTTTATGGTATTTTTTTGACGTACCTACCCAATAAAAAAAAATTTAAAAAATTGAGACGATAGGTAAAATAATTTTGCTCAATAGTAGTTTATTTTCATTTTTATAAATCGACTACCGCCGAAAAAAGTTTGCTAAATGTGTCGATTAGTTCGAATACCATAATTCATCGCGAGTCCATGCTCTGCCCAAGCAAAACGGATGAAAAAATAACCGGTAAACTTTTATGAACCACGTGTTAATCAAATGGAAATATTTAATCTTTACAGGGGTGTACTCGAGTGGTGTGCGAAGTTTTAAAACAATCCGCTCTGTCTGTCTCTCTCTCGCTGATGGAGCACGTTAATTTCACCAGCGTAGTATTTTAAACACGTTGCTTCCTCTGTACTTTGCTGAGCTTTTACTAACTTTTTAGCCAGCAACTCGACGGTTATTCGTGGAACGCGATTTATATTTTCAATATCGTACTTTCTGACATGTATGTGTATGAAGTCTACGTACGTACCATACTTGGATGTACATTATACTCAGCCTGAGGTACTAAATCTACGTAGAACGTTCCTGGAACTATTCAGGACTTTTACGTTGAAATACGAATAATTGAAAGGGAATTTTATGAGAGATTCAGAGTTCAGATCTAAGTATCCAGGTGAGTAGAAGCCTATTGTTCTTGAGTGAAATCAATGAACCGGTTCTGGAGATGCCCACGATGAGATCCAAATCCAAAACGTCCTTGATAGTAAAATACTTGAAAAATTTAGAATTTTTATTTAAAAAAAATTTTCTTAGTCTTCCTATGTAAATTAAAGAATACTTAATAGTTTTTTTTTTTACAAAACTCTTTGAAAAATGTCTACCTCAAAAATTGGAAAACTAAAAAAATTGAGGATAATCTTTGATGAATTTTTTTTTTTTAGAAAAGCTCATTTTTCAAGAATGAGTATATCAAATTTGAGGGCTGCAATAAAAAAAAATTGAAAAAATTGTTACGAGTGGATATTTTTACATTACATTATTTTATTAGAATGATTATCGATACTTTTTTGATAGAACTCTCCCCTAGCTCCACATTCTTTGAAAAATCATCAAAAAACTTCCATTTGTTTGAAATATTTTTCTTTCCAAAATGTCTTATTTCTTTGAAATATTTTCTTCATCATACGAAATTAAGTAAGTATATTTCTTTGATGAAAAAATTTCTAAAACAATTTATTATATAAAACTCATTTTTTCTTCAGATTTTCTTCTGATAATTTCATTATTTAAATTTTTGCATAACTTCTCAAAAATTTTTGAAAATTCATCTTGAAGAAGTTCCCTCAATTTCTTAGAAAAAATTCATTAAAAATTTTATAAAAATTTGTTGAAAATTTGTAAATGAAAAAAATCTCATTTTTTATGATTGTATTTTGAAATTTTAGGGAAAAAATCTCAAATACTTACCTCTAAAAAAAAAATTTCATTGAAAAATTCTTCCGAAAAGATATCTTCTTGTAGAATAAAATTATGTTGGAAAAAATTCACATTTCATGGAATATTTATTATACGTAAAATTTTTTCAAAATAAAGTTCCAAAACACACACGAGAATCCCATTCATTTTTGAAATCTTGATGATAGGTAGGTATTCAATTAAAATATTTTTAATACTAATAAATCTCTCATTTTTCATTAGGTTTTTTTTTTTTTTTTTTTTTTTTTAAAGAGAAATTCTATTAAAAACTTATAGATTTTTTTTTTTAGAGAATCCTTACATTTAAACAAATTGAAGAATTTTCTTCTCGAACTAAAGTTTTAAAGGAAGTTGAATTCTTAAAATTTTCTTACAAAAATTCCTATTTTTTTAAAATTTCAATTTTAAGTAGGTACTTTATATTTTTTACCTTACTAGGGAGATAAAGTGAATTTCAACGATTTTGATTTATCTCCCTCGCTTCGCTCGGTCATTAAACCCTCAAAATCGTCGAAAATCACCTTATCTCCCTAGTTGAATAAACTACTATTGTTAATTTTTTCCTATTTTTTTTTTCGATAACTTGTTCAGGCTCGGCGAGAGGGGGACAAGAGAACACAAGTCTTGGGTCCGGATTTTACCCCTCACCTCATAGTACTCTCAAGCTAAAATGACAAAATTTCTTTGAGGCCCAAGTATTTCACAACATTAAAAAAATGAGCAATTCAAATGAAAAATTCCAAATTTTATACCATTCGAGCAGTGAACATGGTCTCAACTAAATGTAAACAACGCGACCACAGAACCACATAATTAAAGAAAATCATTTTAAAGTGGGCTTAAAAATTTTTTTCTTAACAAAATTGAAAAAAAATCAAGGAAGAAATTGAATTTTAGCTGAACGTTTTTTTTTCAACCTTTCTTTAAATTTTCGATTTTTAAAAATTTCTGCGATAGTTTTTCTTTTCAAACTTTGGCAAAAAACACCTTTTTGAAGATTTCTTTTTTGCATCATCTTTTTATTCAGAAAATTTTCAAATTCCTTTAAGAATCATATTTTTTTGGAAATTTTTTGAAGAGTTTTCAAATTTCTCTTCATTTTTAAAAAAAATTATTTTCTTAAAAAAAAATTCATTTTTTTGAAATTTAGGCAATTTCTTTGCATTTAATTTTTTTCAAATTTCTTTGAAATTCAGTAAAAAACATTTTGAATGAAAGAATTTTTTCTTTTTTTTAAAATTGAAAATATTTAGAATTTGTTTTATTTGTTCAAGTTTTGTACAAGAACAAGTTTTATTGAAGTTTTTTTTTAAAATATTTAATTCCTTTAAATTAATTTTTTTTCTAATTCCTTTGAGAAGGATTTTTTTAAATTCAGTAAAAAAAAACATTTATTTTTTCAAGTTTTGGTAAAAATTTTTTTCACTCTTCTTAAGTTGATAATTTTGTCCGGGGAATAATTTCTTGGAAGTTTTGTTGATTTTTTTTTTGAAATTTCGTCAATTCCTTAATGTACATTTCAAATTTTTTCAATTTTTTTTGAGAACCTTTTTTTTTTTTGAAATTACTTAAGTAAAGAAGTATTTTTTTGTTTGTTCAATAAAAAAATAGGTGTTTTTTTAAAAGGGACCCGAAAATGTTTTGAAAGTAGTAAAAATTAGTGATTTGATAAAGTGGCCATGGAAATGGTAAAAAAGTTGTGATTTTGAAAACCTGAAAAAATTTGAATTTCGGGTCAAGGGGCATTTGGCCCCCTTATCTCATCAGATTTTCGACTGCTATTTTATTCATTTTTTCAACTTTAAATTACATACCTAGGTATTTAACTATTTCTAATTTAATTTGAATTTTTTCCATTTTTTTAAAATTTTGAATTTTTTATCATTTTTTATTTGATTTTTTTTTTGTTGCAAATCCACAACTTTCATTTTTTATAGTGTTATCTTAGTTCAGTTTCAATTTTAGTTGTTGTTTACTTTTTCACCATATTCGATTTTATTTTAAAACTGTGAAAGATCTACAAATTTATTACTTAAATGATTTATCACGTGAGCGAGCATTCACCTATTCAGGCTTCCGCATCGATGATCGAATCAGCTCGAATGAATACGTACAATTTTTCTAATCGAACGCGTTTCGTAGTTTATTCGAGACCTTTTTTCGATGTTTTTTCGCTTCTACGTATTTCGACGAATACACGAGGCGATTTCGAATTATTCAGTGACCTTTGCAGAAAGAATGACAATACATGCGAACGTTTTATGAATTATTTGACGTATTTAATACCCTTCGAATATCGATATTTCCCCGGTTGAAATATTCATTGGAAAATATTCGGCGATAATACCGAACCTTTGAGTCGAACCCCGCCCACCATAATACCCCTGCCATTCGAATTACTTTCGCTATATAAATATTTATTATTTGTATCGTCAGAAAAATGGTTGTTTATTCGAAATAACGACGAAAAAAAAAAAGTATAAAAATTTTTATTTTCAATCGTTAATCTGTGGACTAAAATTTTCAAAAAATTTACCCTCAACGTGGGCAGTGAGTAAATTTTACCTTTATCCCTAGATTTTTTTCACGTTTCGCAATTTCCTATATGTATTGATCCGAATGCAGATTGGTAGTTTTTACGTGGAATGTGTTCGCCTTCGCCAACGTGTTACGCAAACAGACAGACAGGCATTCGTCGTGGATTTACCAACGGTTGACAGATGATGACAATGAGAAATATAAGGCCTAAAAAAACACCCCGTACCGACGCGACGTTTAAATAAAGTACATCTTTTTGTCGCTGTGAAAAAAATATGATGGCAAATGAAAGGTACCAACTCGAATGATATCAATCTTACTGTCATCCGGAGAAAAAAAAAGGACAAAAATTTCAATGTGTAGGGGTCTTTTAAAGGAAATTCTTCGTCGGAATGTTGTTTGCATATTTTTTGAAAAATAAGTAAAGTTATAGGTGCGTGAGCATTTTAATCGTGTTTTCCTGCGTTTGAGATTAATGAGTTGTGCAGGTTCGAAATTCGGTGATTTAATTATATATTTGTAATCTGTAAAAAAATTGGAAAAAATTGTAATGGGATAGAGGTGATTTTGAAGTTTGAATATTTTTTTTATAATTTGAGCACGCATAAAATTTAAAAAAAAAACCAACATCAATCCTTACATTTTTTCAAAGTGGCAAAGGTTGTTGATTTTTCAGTCAAATTTTCGGAAGGACAAAAAAAAATTCAAAATTTTTTCAAAAATTGACTAAAAAATTTATCAAGGTGGAAAATATTGATAGTGTCTAGTTTGCTGCGTTTACAAGGAGATGGAGGTGGATTTTACCAAGTCAAATATTCTACATAGATATTAAGAATTTAAAATGAGAGGGGAGAGAGGGGTCCAATTGAAATTTTTGTAATAACCAAAATTATTCCTAGAACTTCAAGCTACAACTTTTGTTTGAAAATTTTTTCAATTGGACTTCTCTCGCTCTTCCAGTTTTTAATGATATATGTAGATATCTAAGTTGTATTATGCGAAGTTGGAGGCGAGGAAGTGGTCTAATCGAAAAATCTATAATAAACACATTTATTTCTAGGACTTCAATGTGCAACTTTTGGTTGAAAATTTTTTCAGTCGGACCCTTCCCCAGTTTTGAATAAATATCTTCATAATTTTATGTGAAATCGGTGGAGAGGGAGGGGTCCAAATGAAATTTTTATAATAATCAAAATTATTTCTAGAACCCTAATAGGTATCTATACAACTTTTTTTGGAAAATTTTTCAACTGGCCCCTTCCTCCCTCACTGCTCTAATTTTGAATAAGTGTCAACGGAGTGTTATACGAAATTGGTGGGGAGGAAAGGATCGAATCGAAAAAATTGTCATACAAAAGTTGTAGCACAAAGCCCTAGGAATAATTTTGGTTGTTACAAAAATTTCGATCGGACCACTCCCTCTCCTCCAATTTTGAAAATTCAGATCTATGTATAGAATTGGACTTAATAACTTGTATTAAAAAACTCAGCAAACTAGAAACTAGTGGAAGATTTGTTTTGACGATCAATCTATGATTTTGACTCGAAATTTTTTTCTCTCCAAAAATCATCATTAGAACTCGAATCTGACGATGCTCTGTCCATTCTAAAGCAATCATAACAAAGATCAAGGCACACCGTTGGATCGGTAGAGGGAGAGATTGCAACTGTAAAAAAAAAAGAAAAAACGTTTAAAAACTCCAAATTATCAAAATTTTAATTTCACGTCCTTTTTTGGGTTATACGTGAACAGCAAAATGAGAGAGACAAAAATGAAAGGATGAAAAAGAAGACGAGGGGACATTTTCGATGCGAAGTTGGCTTTTTGGGAAACTTTTTCGAGTGAGTATAAAAGTTTATACAGTGTGTGCATATCGCTCAGCTTACACAGTCGGGTAAGTGAGGACAGAGACGGAGTGAGAGAGAGACAATGAATACGTCGTGTGGCAGATGTGATTTGAAAAGCTCTTACAAAATGGATAGCGGCGTTTCTTCGCCCTGTGACCGGGTCTACATTCGTATTTCAATGAAAGATTTTAGTTTATTTGAATCTAATTTGGAATGTAATTTTTAAAATCGCTCGTCGCAGTTATATTTAAATTCAACTTGCCTCGCCGCGTTTCTTCCACAGTCTCGTCTGTATTACCGGAGGCGGCCATTCGTGCAACAAAAAAATCCTCGATGCAAAAACACAGCTTTTTAAAGTGTCGCGTCGGCCGCGGATGCAGGCTTAGCCAGCATGGATGTATTCGTCGTAGTACTTTGTACATTTAATACTTACTAACGTAGTAGTGCCTATTTGGAAACATTTTTTTTTTGCTCTCTTTGAGCATTTCATTTTATTTTTTTAATTTAATTTCTCTCGTGTGTTTTCGTATCCGTCGAGAGAAAAGGCGTAATTTTACATCGTAACAAATTCATTTCTCGGACGAGAAAAAAAAACTTTGATTCTTTGGGCATCGGGAACGAGATTTGGTAACCGAATTTCAATATAAATTACTCGCAACGTCGAGTTTTGATTAAAAACTAAACATGAGAAGGAAGTTTTGGCCAATTTTATATAACTTTACTACTCGTACTATGCGGTAGGATGTTCGTTATTTAAAAAAAAAAAAAAGTGAAATTTGGAGTGAGCTCCCTTATTTTTTTTTATCTCATAAAACTATTCTTGGAATTTTTTCTCATCTTTAAAATAAAATACCCTCCTCCCAAGATCTTTCATGTTCAACATGGATTCTGCTTGAATACAAATATTATATCTCGAACACTTTGTTTCTGAAAAACAGTATTTTAAAATGAACTGCTCAGTGCTCAATATCACAGCTGAATGTCTTACAAAAGGATAAAATGAAATTTTATTCTCAATATTTTCAAGGGAAAAAAATCCAGATTGAAAATTAGATTTTTGACAGAGATTCAAAAAATGTGGAATTTTAAAATTTTTTTTTAGGTATTATGCTGATTTTTCATTTCATCAAAGATTTTTTTTTTGTTTTTTCGGATTTTGAAATTTTTGTATTTTTTTTTTCATTTTATTTCATTTTTAAGGAAAAAGATATTTTTGAACTTTTCACTTTTACCTGAAAAAAATTAATAGGTACTCCATTTGTTTTTGACCTTTTCAAAAACGAAGTTTTCAATTTAAAAAACATTTTTTTTTTAAATGAAAAAAATTCTATTTCTTTTATTATTATGAAAAAAATTTTGTTACATCTTCCGATATTATCGATCGAGTGTGCCGCTCGGGCACCAAGTTTTCAAATTTTATTGAAAAGTAATTTTCTAATCCATTTCAGTTGCATCCATTTTTTAAATTCTGCCAAAAAAAAATTATTAAAATTTTGTTTTCAAAATAAAATTCTTTAAAAATTTTATCAAAAATAGTTCCATCTGTTCATAATTTTCAAACTTTTTCAAAAGACGATAATTTTGAAAATCTTTTTGGAAAATTAATTTTCAGATTATGTTACTCGATTTTTTTTTGACCATGAAATTAGTACCTAGACCTACATAAGTACTGATGTAAGAAATTTTTTCATTTTTTTAATAAACGGATTTTCCATTTTTTTTCCTTTAAAAAAATATTTAAAAAAAAACTATTCAATCACTTTTTAATTTTTGAAAAGAAATTAGATTCTTTAAAAAAAAATTTCAATTGAAAAAATTCTTAATCAAAAAAAATCTTGAATTTTTTTTAAAGATAAGTAAATTTCTCAATCTTCTTATGAAACAGATTCTTAAATTTATAATTAATTTTTTTAATTTACTTATTTTTTAAAAAATCCTATTTTTTGACGTGTTTGAAAAGTACTAAGATTATCACAATTCTTTTCCTAAACGAATTTTTCAATTTACCCTAAAAACCAATTCCTCACTCTTTTCATTCATTTTTTTTCATTGCTACAAAACTTTCCATTTTTTCAAAGAATTGTTTCAAGTTCATCATTTTATGAACAGTTTTTTCCACAAAAAAAATATCATTTTTTTACTCTCCAAATTTTAAACTGTGCTTAAAAATAAATTTTTCAATCCACAGAAAACTATAACATAGTAATGATATTTTTTTTTGAAAAATGTGGCATTCCATAAGAAAAGGGTCAACTTTGTCGCTCGGCTCGATTTCGAGTTAGGCACATATTCTGAAACTACATTGAATTCCCTTTAAAATGAGCTATTGGCGAGCCCTCTACCTATAAAATTCACGCTTGGGGACGCGTTTGAAGTTTGAACTTTAAAAAACCTAGTTTTGAGAAAAATAAGTTTAAAGTTTTCTGATTTAAAGTGAAAATAATTTTATAAAAGTTATAAAACCCCCAGAAATTATCAGAAATACCAAGTCACTATCTCGCCCGACCTTCGATGGCATGTTACGGTGTTACCATGGTTAAAAAATGATTTCAAGGGTCCCAACCACTCTCACGTGAAAGTAGAAGGATGATAGTATACAAATCCGTCAAAAACCAAAAATCGATATTTTTGACCCGAAATCACATTTTTGCGTTTTTCTCGAAAACTTGTTTTCGACAAAGTTGACCCTTTTCTTATGGAATGCCACAAATTGTTGAACATTTAAGATTATCACATTTTTCATCATGCACTCCCAGCGTAGTTCTGATACTTTTAAGTGAAAAAATTGGACAATTTTGACTCAGTACTATTTGATCAAGTTAAAATTTAAAGGCAGAATTTCAGGTGCACTTATTCAATATTTTAAAATTTTGTCAAAAAACAATTATGTATTAAAAATTGTTTTCAAATTCAAATTTTTCAAGATAGGTACATATGTTTCGTTTCCCCCAATTTTGTCATAAACAATTTTTCTGTTCAGGTGAATTTTTCTAATTTTGTCGAAAGACAATTTTTAAAAAAATTTTAAATTAATTTTTTTATGGTACGTAGGTAGTTATTTTGTTCAAAATTTGAAATTTCACTTGAATAGAAAACTTATTAGAAGTATGAAATTTTCAAAGCAGCTAAATTTTAGTCCTTATTTTCTTTTATTTACGTATTGATTTTTGACTTTTGCTTATGAAAAGAAATAAGAAGAAAGTACTTTCTTTTATTGTTAAATTGCGTCAAATTGAATCCACATTTTTATTGAGGGGAGGGAGGTGTTGAAATGTGAAATCCTGTTACTACATACTTCCTTGATTTTTAATGACTTTTCGTACAAATTTTTAGTCATCGTAAATTTATTCGTCATTCTCTCACCCACTCTTCATCCCGCGGACTGAAAAAATTCTACAAAAAATAACGCTATAAATTACTCCACCAATCTACGTACCTCGATCTTGGCACATTGGAAACCGCACAAGCTTCTGCGTAAATTCTGTCACCCCTTATAACGAATATACGCCCAAAATATGAAAATATATTACAATTATGTGCGCGCGAAGCGAACGCAGGCAAAAGGAAAAGACGCTCCGTGTGCCCATATTTTGTCGTCTATAATCATAAGACATCCTTTTAACATTAAAATCCTTCCACGAAAGAGTTGTTTTTACTTATTAGGCGTGTTTGTTTAATAATGCAAACTCCGTTCGTATATATACTTATGCTGGAAATTTGTCTGATGTTTAGTGTTACTCGTAAACTATACGTACGTGCACGCGGAGATACGTAGTACCTACAGCAGGGTGATGGGGGTTGTATTTTCGGCGCAGCCTGAAAACTCGGTCGTATAGCGTTCCAATCATCAACACGTAGTATGGTACACAAATGTCGCCTCGTTCGTCGTGTGAAAACTGAAAAGCACACCGCATGTGGAAACCAAGTATATAGGTACAATGTCACACCAGAAAAGTAGTAAATTTTCCAAATGAACTGAACCAGTGAGTGGAGAAGAAAGGGAGAGAGATTTCATATGTTCGCAAATATTCGAGTATATATTAGAGCAGCCTTTATTTTTGGATTTCGAATTTTTTTAGGTCTCATCCCCCCTCCCCAAGATTGTTTCTTTTTATGAGGAAATAATTCCACTGAATCTGAAGTGGGCCTTGGTCACCCAATTTTTTTAGAAAAATGAAAAAATTAATCGATTTTCAATATTTTGCTTTTTTTGGTTAATCCATCGAAGTTGTTCCTTTTGACGAAAATTAATTCTCAATTTTCTATTTTCCCTACGACTTAATTTTCAGTTATTTTGGCTGGTTTACTTGCAAAAATGAGTATAATTTTTCAAAAAAAAAAAAAAAATGAGTACCATTTTTTGACTTTTGGCATCAATTGTGATATTTTTATTTTTTATTATAAGATTATTCCAATTTCTTATTTTTCCTTAACTAAATTTTATGAGGTTCTATTAGACCCACCTGCTTTTTGAGAAAAATTAAGTTTCAAACTCGTTTTGTCTGGTTCAAACAAATAAGTAAGAGAGGGAAAATTTTACATTTTTTGAGATCTTTAAAAAAATTTGAGATGAATTTTATTTTCATTTTTTTTGAGTAAAAATGAAATTTAAATTTTTTGGAATACTCGAAATTTTATAATTTTTTTTTGGATTTGAGGCCTTGAAAAATGTCGAAATAAATTCTACTTAAATTATTTTGGATCAACTGTAAGAAATGATTTCTATTTTTTTATTTATTTTTTTTTTATTTCTTGGAATTTAATTTTTAATTTTTTTTTCTAGAATTGAAAATTTTTTTATTTTTATTTTTTTAATAAATGGAGGAGTGATGAGAAACTTGTGAGAATTTTACAAAAAAATTGCTACCCCCTGAAAAATTTAAACTGATATAATTTTTAAACTACGAGACATGTACCCGACTTTTTTCTATCTTCAGGGGTCAGGTCAATGCAAAATCCTTCTATGATGGAATTTTTTAAGATTTTTATTTATTTATTTATTTATTTATATTTATTTGTATTATACTGACTTCGGCCATTATTTATCATTTCGTCAGTAGACGATTTTTAAAATCGTCAATTTCGTAAAAAATTTTATTATTAGTAATTTTTGAAAAATGGGAGATTTAGCCAAATTGCATTTATTCAATGAAAAAAGCTACTGCAATTTCAATGCAAAATCCACCTCTAATGGAATTTTTGAATATTTTCACAATCATCAGTTTTGTAAAAATTTTCAATTTCAGCAATTTTTGAAAAATGGTAGTTTTTGCCAAATTCCATGTAATAAATGAAAAAAGCTACTGTGATTTCATTGCAAAATCCTTCTCTGATGGAATTTTTTAAGAATTTGAAAATCAACGATTTTGTTAAAAAAAATTATTTTTAGTAAGTAATTTTTGAAAAATGAGAGCTTTTGACAAACTGCATTTAATTAATGAAAAAATCGAATGTAATTTTAGTGCGAAATCCTCCTCTAATGTAATTTTCAAAGTTTTTCAAAATCATCAATTTCGTAAAAAAAGTTATTTTCAGTAATTTTTGGAAAATGAGAGCTTTTGTCAAATCGCATTTAATCAATAAGAAAATCCACTGTAATTTCAATGCAAAATATCCTCCTTCGATGGAATTTTTGAAGAATTTTAAAATCGTCTATTTTTTGATAATTATTATTTTCATTAATTTTTGAAAAATGATAAATTGCTTTGATCAATGTAAAAAGCTACTTTAAAATCCAATGCGAAATCCTCCTCGGATGAAATTTCAAAAAATTTTGCTTTCCGTAATTTTCAAAAAATTAGAGTTTCTTGCAAAATTGCATTCAAGTAATCAGTGAAATATCTTCGATAAAATCCAATGCAAAATCCTCTTCTGTCAACGAAAAAAGCTCCGATAAAATCCAATGTAAAATCCTCCTCTGGTGGAATTAAAAAAAAAAAAAGTATTTTTAATACTTAATTTTCAAAAAATAGGAACTCCTGTAAAATCACATTTAATCGATGAAAAAAGCTACCTTGATACAATAAAAAAATCCTCCTCTGGTAGTTTTAACAAAATTTCAATGCAAAATCCTCATCTGATGGAATTGTTGAAGAATTTTAAAATCAACGATTTTGTAAAAATTTTTAATTTCAGAAATTTTTGAAAAATGAAAGTTTTCGCTAAATTGCATTTTAAAAGCTAGGTACTGTAATCGTATGAGTTCAACTTACAAAGGAGCCTTGTCAATTCGTCAACTCCAATCGAGCTAAAATTTGGCTCACTGAAAGGACTATATTTTCAGCTGCCGAGGTTGATTTTTCGATTTTTGGTGAATTTTTAAAGATGACAAAATTATTCCATTGCTATCAACTTTTTTCATAAATTTTAAATTTGGAGATAAAATTTTGAAAATTGGTTTATTTACTAAAATGGACTGCCCGAGTCATTTGGGACCATTTTCGAAGTGATAGCTGGAGCCTACAGCAAAAGTTGATTTTTCTCCAGTGTGCTGGAAAGTTGGAATCATTTCAGAAGGCATTATTGTAATTGATTCAGTGATTGAAAAATCAATCCCAGTGTTAATATCGAATCGAAAATTCAAACGATGACGAATTGACACGCGTAGAGGTGGAAAATGCACCCCAATATTTTTTTTTGGTTCATAAGTTCGGTATCTAGAGTAATAAGAGTGAAAGATACCAGTTCACAACACGTACATGTAATTTACCAATTACCAATTGTGCAAATTTGTCGAACAAATTGAACACGAATTTAAAAAATTACCCTGGCATGTTGATGTTGGCCTATACAAAACACTGATTACGATACCGGTAGGTATCAATAAGTACTTTGAACATTTGTCCATAAAAGAGTTGAATTTGAAAACACCAAACATGGAATACGAAAGCGAACTACACGTGTATGGGTAATTGGGTATTCGGTACCTACCTACCTATTTGTACTACTGTTATTTATCAGTAATAGTAATTTATCCTAGTGTGTTAATCACACCGTAAATTGGCCTAATTTTTAGTACCTATATCAAAACGAACCGAATGGACGTTTCAAAGATTATCTTTTTTTAGCAGGGTAATGTACAGTACAAGAGGGCAGGCTGGGGCAGAGGAGAGGAATACGTTATATGGCTATGTCGACGATACGTGGTTTCCATTTCAAAAGTTTTTGTCAGATTTGCGGAGCTTTTAGCTAATTGTACAAGCTTGCTGTCCGAGTTACTTCGATTTTTCTATACATTTTTAGTTGATGATTTTTCATGGTGTTATTTTACCCAAATAAGGTAGAAATTGGTTAAGTATACCTACCGGCTACCACTTTATAAAAAAGTGAAAATTTTGGATACGTATGTGCGTATTTGGAGAGGGGGAGGGGTTAAAGGACAGCCGCACAATTGATGGTATGTCACTGTAGTGAGTTGACATTATGTATTTACGTATCTATTACAAAAAATAATTATATGGTAGCTAATGCGCTATAATGTCGAATTATCAGCACGCGATTTGTTTGCTTGGCGTGTGTATACATGCCCCGAAAAATGTGTTTGGTTTATTGGGTATCCAATAATTCGGTGTGCGATGTACGAGCTGCGTTGCGGATACATAATTGATGCAAAAGTTCTAGAATGCAAAGCAGCATGACAGCATGTGGCATTATTCTGGGGTAGTTGGTTTCTCATATTTTTTTTTTCAGGGGAAATAGTAGGGACTGCTTAGATAATCAGGAGATATGATTGGAATTATATTTTTCAACTTTTTGTAAAAAATAAATGAATTCTTGAACAAAACAATCCTTTTTACCACGCTTTTATTAGCTTGGTATGTATGTATGTCTCATGGAATCAAAAGTATGTTTTCGACCAATCCTCTCTCATTTAATATTTTACTGGAATTGAAAGAACATAGTGCTCACATTAGGGGTTTTCGAGGTCGCTGAATTCGATTTTCGAACTCAAATTTACCCCCGACCCCAAATTGAGCCCCTATGAGGGGGTTCAATTTTGAAAATTTCAGAAAATCACAACATTGGTATCGAAATGTAGGTTTTCGAGGTCGCTGAATTCGATTTTCGAACTCAAATTTACCCCCGACCCCAAATTGAGCCCCTATGAGGGGGTTCAATTTTGAAAATTTCAGAAAATCACAACATTGGTATCGAAATGTAGGTTTTCGAGGTCGCTGAATTCGATTTTCGGACTTAAATGTACCCTTGACCCCAAATTGAGCCCCTATGAGGGGGTTCCATTTTGAAAATTTCAGAAAATCACAACATTGGTATCGAAATGTAGGTTTTCGAGATCGCTGAATTCGATTTTCGGACTTAAATGTACCCTTGACCCCAAATTGAGCCCCTATGAGGGGGTTCCATTTTGAAAATTTCAAAATTCACAACATTGATATCAAAATGTTGGTTTTCGAGGCCGCTGAATTCGATTTTCGGACTTAAATTTACCCTTGACCACAAAATGAAATTAAAATATTTTCAACGACAAAAAGAGTTAAATAAAAATGTAAAAAAATTTTTAAAAACCACGCTTTTATTTAAAGTTGGTCACTTTGTAAAATGTTATTCATAGGGAAAGAGTAATGCCTTAAAAAACAAAAAATAAAATTTACTTGAATACAAAAATGTGTCATGAAAATTTTTTTTTCAAAAATTTTAATGATGAAAAGCGTGGTGGGGTGTGCGAGGAGCAAACGAATACCTTTTCGATTAACGCCCCACCACGATTTTCATCATTAAAATTTTTGAAAAAAAAAATTTCATGACACATTTTTGTATTCAAGTAAATTTTATTTTTTGTTTTTTAAGGATTACTCTTTCCCTATGAATAACATTTTACAAAGTGACCAACTTTAAATAAAAGCGTGGTTTTTTAAAAATTTTTAAAAGTCTTATTAAAAGAGTAATACTTTTTATTAAATTGATTGAGGAAACTATCCGTTATTTGATTCAATTTTTTTTTTCAATTTTGTTTTCAAGTTGTTTTAACGTTGAAAAATTATTCAATTTTGTTCAGAGAAATTTTTCAACATTTTTTTTTGTTTAAATTTTTCTAATTTTGTCCGTGAAAACTATTCGATTTTCAGAAGAAAAAATTTCTGCAAAACTTTATTCAGAAAAAAATTAAAATAATGTATAATTTTGTTTTCAAGTTGTTTTAACGTTGAAAAATTATTCAATTTTGTTCAGAGAAATTTTTCAACATTTTTTTTTGTTTAAATTTTTCTAATTTTGTCCGTGAAAACTATTCGATTTTCAGAAGAAAAAATTTCTGCAAAACTTTATTCAGAAAAAAATTAAAATAATGTATAATTTTGTTTTCAAGTTGTTTTAACGTTGAAAAATTATTCAATTTTGTTCAGAGAAATTTTTCAACATTTTTTTTTGTTTAAATTTTTCTAATTTTGTCCGTGAAAACTATTCGATTTTCAGAAGAAAAAATTTCTCCAAAACTTTATTCAGAAAAAAATTAAAATAATGTATAATTTTGTTTTAAAGCAAAATTTTCTATTAAAAAAATAATTCTACCCTCAAATTAACTTTGAAACTGTTTTCCTAAAATATTCAAAAAATTATAATTTTGATCAAAAGCAAAATATTTTCTAAATTCCACCAGAAGTAATTGAAAATTATTGTTGAAAACTTGCACCAATCACAAGTTCCTCTAAATTAGGTATTCATTTTTTTTCAATTTGTTTTATTCAAATTTTCGAATTTTTTGTTAATGAACATTTTTTCCCCTATAAATTTCGAGCCCCAAATTTTTCAAAATTGTATCCAGAGATCAAATTTAGCTTTTAAAAAATGGAGTTATAAAAAATCTCCAAAATTTCAAATTTTATTACAAATACTTACTTTCCCAATTTTATCAAAAAAAAAAAAAAAAAAAAAAATCAAACACAAGTTCTCCGAAAATTGATTCAAGCTATGACTTTTTTCCTTTTTCATAATTTTAGCAGTTGTTTCTTTCAAATTTTTGAATTTCATCATTTTTTTCAAAACCATTCCTTAAATTTAAAAAAATAAATAAATAAATAAAAAACTTTTTTTCCAAAATAAAATTTGGTTAAAATTTTTTACATCAAATCGCAAGTTTTTCAAAATTATTTTCAAATAAAATTTTCGCCGATTTGTTTTGTTCAAATTTTTGAATTTTTTGTTTATAAACATTTTTTTTCTTTTTAATATTCAAAACACAAATTCTTCAAAATTAAATTCAGAGTTAAATTTTATTTTAGCCAAAAAAAAAAAAAAAAAATGGAGTTATTAAAAATCTCCAAAACATCATTTCTTCAAAATTTGAGAAGCATTTATTTTTTAAATTTTATCAACAAAAAAAATCATTATTCTTTTTCAAACCCATTACTTCGAATTTTTTATCGATTATTTTCAACAAAAAAAAAATCAAAAACAATTTTTCTATCATTTTTGAAAATGCTGATTTTGTCAAATTTGTATTTAAAATTTTATTCCGATTCTATTTTTTCAATTTTGGGGAAAACAAATTTAAATAAACTTCCAACACAAATGAAAGAATTTTTTTCTTCAAAATTTGGCCAAGAATTTTCCCTCAAATAGCTACTTACAAATTTTACTTATATATAATTTTATCAAATACAACATTTTTCCATTTCTATTTAAAAGCAAAATTTCCAATATTTCTAGTAGGTAAACAATTGTTGGAAATTTTGTTTTGAATTGAATACAATTTTTTTCAAAATTTTATTCCACAATGGTAATGGTAGATAATATTTTTAAAAGTTTTTTCAAGAGTTACCTATAAAAATTTTGTTTGCGAGCAATGTTTTTTTTTCATTTCCCCAGATTTTTGTGAATTTCTTTTTTTTAAACATAAATTCTTCGAAGTAATATGTAACATTTTTTTCAAAGTTCTTTCAGTAATTTTTTTTTTTACTTTTTTGAAACATCAATTAAGTTCAAAAAAGTTTTTATGATTTTTTTTTTTCAATTTTATCGAAAATTAATTTTGTTTGAGAACTTTTTAACACAAATCCACCAAAACTTTATTCAGAACATTTTTTTTATTTAAAAAAAAAATAAATTCAATTCTGTCGAAGGCAAAATAGAACTTTGATCAAAAGTTATTTTTAGTTGATTTTTTTCAATACCGTTTAGCTAAATAGAATTTTTCATGTCAAAAACCAATCGCAAAAAATTATGATTTAAAAAAAAAAAAAAAAGAATTAAAATTATTTTGATAAAAAATCTGTTAAAACTTTAAAAACTAATTTTTTCAACTTTGTCAAAAGAATCCCTTACTTAGATATACTTATCTACTGAAAAAAAATTTTACAACCGAAATCCTACAAAAATTTTTTTCTAATTTGTTCAAAACGCATTTTTTAAAGCTATTTTTCAAATATTTTTTACAATTTATTTTCTGTCATATTTTTGAAATTGTCCTAAAAACTTTATTTTTTTTTAATTTGCATAGTTATTCCAAAATCTTTTGAAGTTGAATCATTCTCTTCTGATTCCAATTTTTATGATTTGAACATCATTTTTAAAAAAAAATCAAAAATAACTTCTCCACATACTCAATCTCGTATTTTTTTTTTTTGTTTCAGCTCCCTGTGAAAAGAAATACTGCGCCTATGACGCGGTCTGCGTCCTAGAACCTAATGGCCGACCGGTCTGCAGATGTCCAAGCGATTGCCCTATGACCGATTCTCCAATCTGTGGCACGGACGGAGTCACTTACAAAAATTTATGCACACTTCGTTCAACGGCCTGCCAAAATAAGCTGAATATTCGAGTTCAACACGGAGGAGAATGCCGTAAGTTTTTAATTAAATATTTAAAAAGTGATTTCCCTTATGAGTATACGTTTCGTATCCGTAGGTACTCGTATGCTTTATCCTACGAGTGCCTTGTTTTTTACTACGACGTTGATCTTAATAAGGTTAACGTGAGCACGATTCGTATTGAATTTTTTGTTTACGTTTAGAATAAACGAGTATATCGAGATCGTAATAAGGCAGGCATGGGGTAAATTTATGTGTTTTCTCGTACGTAAGATGTGATGAGGTGAATTGAGTGTGACTAATTTTTTTTCTCCTGAAGAGAAAAACCTACGTGTACATTGTACAAATCAATAAAATGAAAATGTATAAAAATATATCTTTATAGCTCTATTTAGATCAGATAAGATTAAATCGATCTGAAAAAGTGTATTAATTTTTTTAAATTGTATCAACGAAGTTGGCAAATTGTTGAGGAGATATCATAGGATCTTTTTTCCTCTTGAAAAAAACTCTCGTATATGTACCTACCTTTTTTAAAACAATCATACAGAAAGTTTGAAAAAAAAAAATGAAAAAAGAAAAGTAAACCTTATAAATTATAATATGATTTTCAATGAACGTCTACTTAAGCTCATTCTTGGCGTGCTTTCGGTTATATACTTACTCTGTGTTCCATCAATATAAGGCTAATTATACAAGGTGGTGAAAAATAAACGTCAGGGTTGTTTTTTTACCACCGCAGTACCAGCCATAGAGCAGGATTAAAGTAGATTACAAGCCATTAGTACACGAGCAAGTTTATTTTCATTGGATCGCGACTACAGCCATACTCATTAACTATTCAAGCGATAATGTTCTCTTTGCATTTTTACCAGACGAGCCACAAGATGCTAATTGAGTAAAAGTGAGGGGATTTTTTTATGCGCCGGTTCGAGGTAAATAATGTACGAGTAATATGGAAAATGTAGGTATTGTTGGCCTAGCTTGCCGGACGAGACATTAGAAAAATTAATTCGTTCGAATGAAAAGTTGAACGTGTATGATTTAAAAGCAACAATGCTTCGGCTAATTTAGCCGAAAACGTGTTCCTCGACGGCGCGGGGGCGAACGAAGGAGGAAAAAAATTCCCACGTAATAGTGGATATAATGTCGGCGTTTACGCAACACTACCCCATAATGGGCGCGATAAAAAGAAATAACCGAATTTTAAATGGCCCTAAGAGTGTACCTTAAGTTTGGCGAAATTAAGTAAAGCGCGGACAATTATTTAAATAATTTTTTAGCTTCGTTTTTTTTTTACCAAAATAGATAGAGAAGTGAAGGGAGTTAGAGCCTTGGAGCTGGAAAAATGCGAATTTTAATCGATGAGAAAGTAGTACTTAGTGAATTTTTTATCGTTGCAATTACGACGTGACTTGTTGATATATCAAAGAGGTGGTTTTTCACTACGAGAGTTTCAAAAAATAATTATGGTGCTCATTTTTGGGGAGATAGCGAAACCAATAAATGAGGGGTTAGGGGATGCGAGCTGTTTTGCAACAATAACAAAAAAAGGGAAAACTTGGAACAAAAAACAAAGCAAAGTGAGTCTCATTTTAGCCCAGTTCAATTAGAAAATGAAATCGAATTTTGGATCATCAAAGATTTTTTGATTTTAAAATATCCCTTTCGGTATCCCTGAGTAACAAAAAAAGTCCTCAACTCCAAAATGTGGACCCAAAGTGACCTCCTCGTTGTTTTTTGTTTATAACTCTGCAAATTTGCGTTTAAATAAAACAATGACCATAATTAAAATTGAACTGTATAAATTTTTCAACATAAAAATATGTTATGTAAATTTTTTTGAAAATGTGAACGGGTGGCGCAAAAATGCGACTCAAAATATACAGGACGGAAAAAACAAAGATTGTCCTCTATTTCGGATGGGTCTTTATAGTACATTTATGTCTAAAAAATTTTCATATTCCAAAAATTTAAAAAAAAAATAATTTTTGAAAAATGGCAAATTTTTTTACCTTCTCAAAAAAAAAAAGGTCTCAAATCTTGAAAAATTGAAATTTTTTCATATCAAAAAATTGTAAAATTTCGTTTCAAAAAAATTAAAATAGAATTCATTTTAATTTAAAGGTTTAAAAATCCTGAAAAAATTATAAATTTTAGTCCGAAAAATTTATGAATTTTTTCATTAAAAAAGTAGAAAATTTGTTTATTCTAAAAAAAATGATTTTTTTATTCTTATAAATTTACAAAAATTTCAACTTTAAAAAAAAAATTTCATTTCAAAAAATTGGGAAATTTCCTTATTTCTAAAAAATATTTTTTTAATGCAAGTAAAAAAATAAAAATTAAATTAATTTCAAAATGTTTTTTAAATGTCCTTAATCCTGAAAAATTGAAAAAATTTATAACAGAAAATTTAGGTGCAATTTTTTTTATTCTTGAAAAATTGGAAATTACTTCATTTGAAGCAAAAATTAGAAAATTTGTTTACCTAACCTACCTATTCCAAGAAAATGAATTGTTTCATCTCAAAAAATTGTAAAATTTCTTCATTTTAAAACGAAAAAAGGAAAAAAACTACATAAAAAAAATTAAAATAACCTAAATTGGTTTGAAACTTTTTTTTTTAATTTTAAAATGTCCTAAATCCTGAAAAAATTGAAAGTTTTATTCCAAATAATTCAGAAATTTTTTCATTCTTAAAATTTAAAAAAAAATGGTTAATTGAAAAAAAAGAAATAAAATTTTAAAATTCTTAAAAGTTTTAAAAGTTTTGTCTTTAAAAAATTAAAATTGTTTTCATCTCAAAAAATTGTGAAATCTCCTGATTCCTAATAAAATGTATTTCAATATTTTTTTTTAAATGCCTTGAATCCTGAAAAAATAAAAAAATTATCATTTTTTTTATAAAAAATAGTATACATTTTCATCTCAAAAAATTGTAAAATTTTCTTATTCCAAAAAAATAATTTTTTACTTTAAAAATGTTGAAAAAAATGTATTTTCAACTTTTTTTAAATGGTCTTAAATCCCAAAGAAATTATATAACTACCTATTTTATTTCAAAAAACTTAGGAATTTTTAAATTCTTGAAAAATTTTCGTTGAAACCCAATTATTGAGAATAAAAAATTTTTCATTTCAAAAAATTGTGAAATTTCCTTATTCCAAAAAAAATGTTTTTATTTTTATTTTTTATTATTCCAGGGAAATGAAAATAGATTGCAATCCAAAAAATTTTTAAAAGAAGATCTCAAACCATTGAGCAATTTCTTTATCACTTCTTTTGTATTGGTTTTAGATTAATCCAAAATGATTTTCGTTATTTTCTGTTTGACCGTTTTGTTTCAAATTTTTTTGAATTAGACCCCTTCCTCATCATCAATTTCACATAAATGATGCAATTTAACCCATTTTTTAGTCTGGTCGCACTGGACTACTTGGAAAATTCTTATTATTTAAGAATTTGGTCCAGAAATGAGATTTCGAGTAAATTTTTCGATTTTAAAAATTTTTTCCACTACTAAAAAATCATAAAAAATTTCGAAATAGTTGTAGTTCTCATTTTGTTGGGGAGGAGTGGTAGACTCGCCATCTCATTACTCGGTAGGGAAGCTGTAAAAATTGGTAAATTTGTTGAATAAAGTTCCACACTTAATTGAATCAAGTATTTTGGCTTCAGTTTGAAGTTGAACTCAACATTTCAGTTTAGAAGATTGAGTTACTCTGCCCTGAAAATTCAAATGAGTATATTTTGAGAAGGAGGGTTGCACAAAATTTCCACAATAAGATTGCATCCAATGCACCCATGAAGTCGAATACGTAGAGTTAATAGTTTCCTTAAACTTCTATCTACGTCGAGGTTTCCCTCTTAACTCATCACTCATCACTTTCTCAACCTGCAAGTAAAACCTCGACTGTCGGTACCAACAAGTAAAAATTCTTCCCAATGTAATATCGTGACATAATCAAAGACTTGAAACGAACGTCGCAGTCGCACCGCATCGTTGGCTCGAAATCCTATTAAATTACCAGACTGAAAAATTTCCAAGATGAGACAGTTTTCTTAGCAAAACTCGCGGCAAACTTTTTTCTTGCCGCGATGTCATAATTCTATTCAATCGAACTTTTATCAAAAGGGCCAACTTTGCTAATGGTAGAAAGAAATACATTTTTCTCTATTACTAATGATGAGCCAAGGAGGGAAAAAAGTTTATTAATGCGCTTACCGTTCATCGAAATAGAAGGAAACACTCGCCTGGCCAAGTCAGAATGGAAAATAATTTTTAATTAAAAACTTATAACTTTCTGTTTTATAAGAAAATAAACAACTGAACCGAGACGAGAGATTTTTTTCATGTCTCGCCGAAGCGACGAGAGAAAAAATACTGAAAATTCGAATTAATTATATATTACGAATGATGGCAGCTGAAAAGTTAATTTTCTTTTATATTGCTAATTTTATGTAGGTACCTATATTATAAGGCGTGAAAATTATTAAGACTTTTTTTCTTTCTATTTTTACGAATTCGAGAAAAAAAATTCCCAAGTACCGGATGGCTGATTGTGTGTCCTTTTCTACGGAGTTTTTCATTACCGCACGACAACGCGATAAGATGATGGCATTTTTCCTAAGGGAGGTGGTTTCCTTAGTTTTATTTTCCTTTCTTAATTGATATTGTTTTTTGTGTTTTTTTTTTTCAAAACGTTAATATTCTGGATTCTTCTCGGTAGGAAATTTATTCGCTATTTTTTCACTTCAAAAATAAATTATTTCCTTTTTAATCGATGTAAAAATCATCAGAGAATAATTCGCCTGAAGTGAACGATATGGGAGAAAATTCTGAAAAATTATAGTAGTTCAGACCTTCAGAAAGTGTCCAAAGGAGGAGAAAGGGTTTGAGGAATTTGATAGATTTAATAAAATGGAAATTTGTCTCGAAATAAAAATATCAAAATTTTTGATATTTAAAAAAAAAATAATTTGTCGTAAATTTAAAAGCAAAAATTCAAAATCAAGTAATTACTTTTGAAATTTTAATTTAAATTAAAATGAATAATTACAGAGGTTTGAAAACATTTTACTCCGATTTTAATAGGTAACAATAATGACTAAATCGACCAAAACAATTATAAATAATGAATAGTCCCCCCCCCCACACAAAATGTAAATAATAATGAATATTTTTTGGCGAAAGGGGATACTTTTTTGATGAATTCCATTTAAGCAATTGAAATTTTACATTTTTCAATGAGGTATTTTTTGAAACCAATATTCCTTTAGAAAAATTAAATTTCCATTTTACCAACTGAAGATTATTTTTTCCAAAGGGATTCTAGGGTGTTAACTTTTTTATCATTAAAAAAATAATATTTTAAATATTTTTTTAACAAAAAGAATTGATTTTGTTTGATAATTTTTTTCGTAGAGTGGTTCAAATCATTAAATTTTTTATGTAAAAAAATGTAATTTTTTTCAGCATAGAAATTTGTTATTTTTCAAAAACGATAAATTTCAATTTTTGTTAAAAAAAATAATACTTGATCAAATAAAAATATTTATTTCAGTTTGTCAAGAAGGAATATTTTCCAAGCTCATAATATTTTTCAAACACATATTTCTCACTTTTTTTGGAAATTTTAAATTGGTCAAAATTTGGTTAAAGTCAAAACTGATGAACTTTAATATCTACATTTTTAAACTATATTTTTCAAAAAAAAATAAAATTAATTAATTAAAAGTTGTCAAAATTTACGAAAACGTGATTTTTTTTCCAAATCTCGACAATTTTTATGTTTTCGGATGTCGAATTTTCTCTTTCAATCTTGAAAAAATTTTATTTATCAGAATTTATAGAAACATTTCCAAAACTTGTCAATTTTTATACCATTGACAATGATTTATTTTTTAAATAGAAAAATTTGTTTGTCAAAATTTATAGATTAGCTCCGTATTACTTCCAAACCTGATAAATTTGGATAGGTACTATTTTTCGTGCCCAGATTTATCAAAAAAACATTTTATTTTCAATGCTCAAATTTACAGAAATGTGATTTTCCAAAATTTGACAATTTTTATAGTTTTGAATCTCGAACCTTTTCTTTTTATTTCGAATAAGTACTTTATTATATTTGTCAAAATGTACAAAAACTCTATTTTCAAACCTTGACAGTTTTTATATTTTTGATCATCGATTTTTGAAATTTATCGAACCTAGATTTTTCAACACTTTTAAAAGAAATTTCAAGTAGTCAAAATACAGAAACGCACCTATTTTTTTTAAAGATGAATTTAAATATTTTTTGAAACTAGATTTTTATCAAAAAATTCACTCGATCATAACTTTAATTAAACTTATTTCAACAGATCAAAATCAATTCAAAAATTTTTTTGCCTACCCCCCCTCCAAAAAAATTTTTTTTTAATTTTTACTTTGAAAATAGTTAGGTATTTAAATTTTTTTCCAAAGAACCTGATTAAAAAAAAATCAAAAAAATTTTACCCCAAAAAATTAGAGAAAAAATATTTTAGAAAATTTGAAGAAAAAAAATGTTACTTTCGAAGAATTGAGAATTTTTCATATTTTTCACTTTTTCAAAAAACCGAGATTTTTTATTCCAAAAAAAATAATATGAATAAATTATTCCAAAAAATTGAAAAATATTTTTGCTCCAAAAAATATAATTTTTTTCTCCTCAGAGAAATTAGGGGAACTCTTAACCGAAAAAATTGAGATATTCATTTCTTAGAAAAACTTGAATTTTTTTACCAAAAACTCATTTTACCTTTTCTATAGATACTAACAAGGGAACCTCGCCAACTCGCCGCCTCCGATTTCGCTGAAATTTGGCTCACTGAAAGAGCATGCCACCCACACCTCACAACCAAATTTTTAGCTGCCCAAATTGATTTTTCGATTTTCGGCGAATTTTTGAAAATGGCTAAAATCACACCCAAAAACCAATTTTTGGAATAAAAATCGCCAATTTTGAGATAGAATCCTGAAAATCGGTTTTTACATTAAAGTCGACCCCCCCGAGTCGATTGACACCATTTGCGAAGCGATCTGGGGCTTCCAGAAAAAGTTGACTTTTTTCCAGCGCACTGGAATGGCTCCAGACGGCGGTGTAATTAAATTGGGCAGCTGAAAATTTAATCCTGGCGTTAGTATGATGTCATCTGTCGATTGGCATGGTTGAATCCAAAATCTGAGGCGGCAGGTTCGCACGTGTTTTTTCATGACAACTTGAAAATTTCGCATTTTTTAAAAATTTCCAATAAATCCATTTCTCCAGCATATCGTCCGAAACTTCGCCTACCCCCTAAAATCGACCCCCCGAATCGATTGGCACCATTTTCGAAGCGATCTGGAGCCTCCAGAAAATGTTGACTTTTGCTGTCTGGAGAGATTCCAGTGTGCTGGAGAAAAGTCAACTTTTTCTGGAGGTTCCAGATCGCTTCGAAAATGGTGCCAATCGACTCGGGGGATCGACTTTTGTGTACAAACCGATTTTCAAGATTCTATCTCAAAATTTGCGATTTTTATTCCAAAAATTGGTTTTTGGGTGTGATTTCAGCCATTTTCAAAAATTCGCCAAAAATCGAAAAATCAACTTGGGCAGATAAAAATTTGGTTGTGAGGTGTGGTTGGCATGCTCTTTCAGTGAGCCAAATTTCAGGGAAATCGGAGGCGGTGAGTTGGCGAGGTTTTCTTGTAAGTGCGAGGGGAAAAAAATCCGAACGATTCTACCTTGAAAAATTGTAATGATAATTCGGTTGTCTGTGTTTTCGAGCACGTATGTGTACAGAACAGAAGAGAAGGGAGTTGGAATTGACTTTAGCCGAATTTTTTAGGCAATGGGATCTCATTGGATAGCAACATTGCCATCGTTGCGTTGGTCCCGGACAAACGAAAGGTTGAAAAGGAATTAAAGCGTTTTAAAACGCGAAATAAACGCGTTCAGCCGAAGTAAAACTTGTTTTACGTGACTACGAGCGTTTTTCTTTTCGCAGTTGCCTTTTCTCGTTATTTTTGTAGACGTATTATCGTCGTTGAAACGTTTTCTTGTTCTCGAAGCAGGGTGACGGGGCAGGGGGAGAGATTGGCAGGGATGCAGGAGGCACACAGAGAGAAACAACGTTTGCACGGCGTGCCGAAAAGAAAAGGTTTTAATAAAATGACGTTTATCTTTTAATAAATTCGTATTAAACTTTTTTCTACTCGTCGCTGTTATTGCGCGAATTTTTTTTCACTAGGCGAATTCCGCAGCTTTCTGGCGTTTTGTATACGCGAGGCGCTTCGAGCGAGTTTTATGGCTTTTCTCGTACCACGTATAGTGCATGTTTTCGGCGTGTAATTTGCACACAGCGTCGTGTAAACGTTAATCCGATGGCCATTTCAAGCACGTTTTGTCGCCACGGTATAAGCGACAAGACAGAGTCGATACGTAAAATAAGCGCATAGCTTTGCACCAGTCGTATTAGCAGTATTCGCGGTGCAACGTGGTATTCTTTCGAAATTACCTGCGACATGAAAAAGTTCATTAGTTCGACCTTTCTGTAATTTGTCCCTTGCCTCGTCGACCAGATGTTCTCATAGGATTGGTTAACGATGTCGATATAGCTGTCGAGATTGATTCGTATTCAGAGTTCATACTGCCACTCGTAGATGGGTACTTGCAGGTGTAGGTATCGCCCAAGGAGAGGAATTGTTTATAGTCAACAATAACTCAAAAATTATTTTGATCGATGCAATACCTCATTAACTTGGAAAAAAATGTCTGTTTGCTAAAGAGAAAAAATTCTCAAATTTTTGGAATTGAAAATATTTCAATTTTTCCAAAGATTTTTTTTTTAATTTTCATTATAATTATTTGAAGTAAAAATAATTCTTAAATTGGAAGAAAATTTTTTTAATTTTTTGATGTACTGTACATAATTAAATTTTTTAAATGACCTATTTCAAAGATACTGTTGTTGTTGTTTTTTTTTTGGGGGGGGGGGGGGGGAAATAGTACCGAAGTTTTTGTAGTAATAATATTTTCTTGAATTTTTGGAGAAGAAATCTCAATTTTCTGAAGTTTTTCAAATTTAATTCCTGGAGTAAAAATCCATCATTTTTTTCATCTAAAAATCTTTCAAAAAATTCTCTGGTTTTTTTCCTTGAAAATTATAATCAAGAAGAATTCAATGTTTCCAAAAAAGTGTCCCAAACTTTCAATAATAAAAACATGCTTTTCTTAAAAAATTTTAAAATAAAAAAAAAATTTAAAATTTCTTATTTTTTTGAGTAAGTATAAAGATAATTTTTCAATTTTTTTTTTTTTTGGATCTTTCAATTTTTCGGAAGTATAACATTTTCTTTTAATTTCTGTTTAATATGGTCTGAGTTGTTTTGGAATGAAACTTTTTGATTTTTTTTAGGATGAAATAAAATCTTACAATTTTTTTGTTTCGACAAAAAACTCAGCTTTTTGGAATAAACTTTCTCAATGTTTTCAAAATAAAAAATGTTTTTTTTTTAATTTTTCAATTTTTTTAAAGTGAAACATTTCAGTTTTCTGTTTGCAATATTTATTTGTTTTGAATTTTTTGAAACAAAAAGAAATCATCGTTTTTTGGGATGTGGAAGGGGTCTCAATATCTTAAGAGTAAAAAATTTCTGGGTATTTTGAAAATTTTGAAAAATCAATTTTTTGGGGATTACAAAATTTTTGATTTTTTTAAATAAAATTTTTTGGACAAAAAAAATAATTTTTTAATGAAGAAATTTCAGTTTTATGAGGGGAAACCTCTATATTTTTAACGCAAAACATTTCATAGGTGGAAGAATTTTTTTAAATTTTTAAAATAGTTATTTTTTTTTTAAATTTTCTTAAAAAAGTCTAAAAAAAATTTTCTTGAAAAAATTAAAAGATTTTCATCTACAGAAAATTGAATAATTTTTGTTATTTTAATTGGGATAAAAAATTACCTAGGTAATAAATTAAAACAAAAAAAAACAAAAAAACATGAAATTAAAGGGGAAAATGGGAGATTGAAAAAGATGAAATCAAAAATTGACAAGTCGAAATATCAATTTTTGATTTCATCTTTTTCAATCTTCCATTTCCCCCTTTAATTTCATGTTTTTTTTTTGTTTTTCTTTTCGAAAATTCTCATATTGATTTTTTTTTGAAAAGACACATTTTTTGGAGAAAAAACTCAGTTTTTTTTTTAAAGGAATAATTTTTTGGAATTTTTTGAAATAAAAAGTTTTCTGAATTTTTTTGGACCAAAAAATTTTTGCTCCCCTGTAGAACATTTTTTTGGAATATTTTTTTTATGGTTTTTTGAAAATACATTTTTTGGAAAAAACTTTCTCAATGTTTTAAAATAAAAAATTACTTGAAGTTTTTGATGTAGAAAATTATTCAATTATTTTTTCAAGAGTTGCAAAATTTTTCAATATTTTTTGAATTGAAAATTTTTTCATTTTCTTTACAATGAACCTTTAAGTTTTTTGTAAAATTGTGTTGATTTCGAATTTTTTGGAACCAAAAAATCTCTTTTTTTGGATAAAAATTTCTATATTACATATTTCATTTTTCAAGGTAGAAATTTAACATAGCCTACTTAATTTTTTTGTAATAGGAAGCTTTCTCATTTTTGGACTCTTCATAGTCCAGTCCTGAACGTCTAAACAATTCACCCTTTTAAAATTCATCTGAAAAATGTCTCATTTTTGTGAATTTTGATAAGTTATTATTTTTTTTTCAATTTAGGTACTTATCTGGTTTTAGAAATGATGTTTCTTAAGATTTTGACAAAATGACTATTTTAATTGGAAAAATTATATTATGTGGATACATATTTCGATTTTTTTTTTAATTCAGTTTTTTTGGTATACTTACATCTAAGTTTGAAAGATGGCATGTCATGTCATGTTTCTCCAAATTTTGAAACCATTTTGAAGTATCTCGATGCTCGTAAGAAATACAAAAATTTATCGGGTTTGAAAAAATTTTCTGTAAATTTGTAAGTAAGTTGAAAATCGAATAAAAAAATAAATAAAAAATACCAATTTTTTTATCTCCTACTCGTAAAAACGAATAAGTAAAAATTTGAATTCTTTCTCGCATTTTCGATACACCAGTTGTTCAAAATGTGAAAAGAAGAAGAAGAAGAAGAAAGAAATCAACAAAAATGACGAAAAATTTTCAAATATTTGCAATGAAAAAATTTCCAGCCCTATTTTCACATCCGCGTATATTCATTCGTATATCGAAGGAAAATTTCCTAATATCGCAAACAGTACGTAAATTTTTAATCTGTTCATTATTAAATATTTTTTGTATTTTTTCCTTCCATACGTTTCCATTCGGTGACGCAGTAACAAAAAATACCAGTAATGATTTTCGTACATTCGGAAATTATCATTTCAGAAGAATATTCGAAATATGGAGTTCTTTCGTTGAACTAAATTAAACTCGAATGTTCACCTACCCACTCTGTCTATTTCATCTGTATGGATACAGATTCGAGAGAATAATCCGACGTGGATTTTTTCCCTCTCGTCTTATTCGAGTATATTATAATTTTAACCGGAAAAGAAAAAGAAAAAAATTTAACTCGAAAATGTATTTTAAGTATGCGGCCATATAAAAGTTTTCAGTTGGAAAATGATAATTTAAAAAATTATTTTCGAAGTGTTCGTATACTCTCGGTAGCGTCGAGTTTTACGATGATTTTTTTTCTCTCTCTTTTTTTTTGCAACCGAGTATGCGAGATACGAGCGCAATGTGGTAAGGTACAAATTTTTTTCTCTTCGAGATTATTTATTTTGTAATGAAGAGTTGAAATGGGACAAGGGAGATCGAGTTTTTTGGGGAGGTGAAATTGGATCATGTTATTTTCTACGTACTCGTTCGGAATGTTGATTCGAGGTGTTTTAGGAGGACGAAGAAGAGGGAGGAGAAATTACCTACCTGTTTTTTAAAATTGGTACGAAAAATAATTTCCAATTTTAGAAATCGAAATGATCAAAAAATACTTAGGTACGAAGAGCGAGTAAAACTTACTAATATGATTTAAAAATTGAATAGAAAACGAGGTAACTTTGTATTATCTGACCCCAGGGGTATAACGTATCTGTTCGTATACATCCGAAGCAATTAAAATTACATTATAACACGTGAAAGCTGCTACGAGATGAAAAACATCCCCAAAGAGAGAACGAATAGATACCTACGAAGAGAGACTCCGAACGAAAAAAACACCTTAAAATTTCTCGCTTTTGCGAACGTAATTTTACAAAAAGAAAAAAGGTAAAGAAGAAAGAACACGAGGAAGAGATGGGGAAAAAGACAGAGACAGAAACGTTAATAATATACAAAGTCGAAAAGCATGTACTGGAAATAAATTAAAGCGTCGAAATTTGCTAAGTTTACTTTCGCACAGACGATTATGCCGCCGCGTATAAAACAATGCACAGTCGTCGTCTTTTGTCGCAAACAAAAGGCGAAATTTTAACAATGCTTCGGTTTGTAAATTCCTTTATTACGGGGCGGCCGGCAAGGCCACTGGAAGATCCGGCAATGGCAATGGTATGCTCATTCGTTGTAATGTGCGCCAGGCTTAGCTTTTTGAAGCCATATTCACTATTCAGCGATGCTCCGGCCACGCTTCTCGGTGCTGTGTCAACTCGCATGCCACAGAATTGTCACTTGAGCACGTTGGAAATTGAGCTTTGTAGTCGAGAGTGTGTTTCTCGTTGGTCGTTGCGGTGGAGTCTTTTTTTCAGAGGCAATTAGGGGTGTATTTTTCTAGTGTGTTGTTGGAATGTAAACATAAACAATGGAAATCGAGTCGAGACGAAAGGAGTGATGCATGAGGGAGGTATTTTTCTTGGTACTCGACCAATTCGAGAAAAAAAGAAAAAAATATATTCTGACCTGAGTTTTTTGGAAAAATCACAATTCCAGTTTTTTGATTTTTTTTTTGTTTTCTCAAAAGAAGGATTCTGCGCCACCACTCAAATAATTTTTTTGAAGAAAAATTTTTAGGGAACTGATTTTACACTAAAAGGAACATTTTTAGAGAGCAGGGACCTTGGAAATTTGAAAAAAATAACATTAGTCATTATGAGACACCCTAATTGAGTAGTCTACATACGTACTTCAATCAAAAAATAAAAAATACTTAAATACGAAACAAAATTTTTAGATCTTTGAAGCATAAGTAGTTTGGGTTTTTAAAAAAATTGAATGGTATCAAACTCTTGAAAAAATTCTCTCTCTTACCATACCTACTATTATTTTGTTCGTTGTTAGTTTTTACTTAAGTACCTACTTTTTTTACTTGAAAAAATTAAAAATTCAATTTTGAAATTTTTAAGAAATTTTATTCATTTCCTTCAAATCAAAAATTTACCTAAGAAAAATTTAACTCTGGTGAAAAATTTTAAATATTATATAATTTTTTTTCCAAGTTTTGAAAGAAAATATTTTTTTTTAAAAATATTTTAGAAACAGTTTTTCAACCTTCCAATTTTTGTATTTTTAAAAAATTTTGTCAGTAATTATTTGGAAAAAAAAATAGTTCTACTTATAATTTTTTTAAAACATTGCTAACAAAAATAATTCAATTTTCTTTTTTTGACAGTTTTTCTAAATTAGGTAAGTATGTTCTTCTGAAACAATTTTTTCTTTGTCTATTCGAATTTTGCGATTAAAAATTTGATCTGCTTTAAAATGGAAAATGATTTCAATTTTTCTTTGATTTCTCGGAATTTCAATTTTCAATTTTTTTTCTGGAACTGAAAATCTTTTATTTGTTTAAATAGAATGTTTTTCCATTTAAAATATATATTTTTGAATAAAACGAATATAATTTCCCAAATTTTTTGAGAAAAAATTTCTGAATTTGGATAATTGAGACATCGCATAATCAAGGTTCTACGTATGTTAATAGGTAATTTAATTTTTATTGGGTATATTGAACTTTTTTCTTCAATGATGCACTTATAACCACCCCGAGCAGCACACTCGACAAATTATCGAAATAAAAAATCGACAGAATATCAAATTCGATAAAGTGTCGCGTTAGTTCCGCATAAATCGTGAAATTATCTTTCGATATATAGATAGATTATCGACGAATTATAGTTAGCAAAAATTTCGAGATTATAGTAAGATATTTTATCGATAATATATCTATAATATCGAAAGATAATTTCACGATTTAGGCGGAACTTTTGCGACACTTTATCGAATTCGATATTCTGTCGATTTTTTATCGATTTTTTATTCCGATTTTTCGTCTTTTACTAGCTTCTTTCTATAATTAAAAATCATTAATTAGCATAATTAATACATTAAACTATGCCTAAACACATTATTCATGTTACGGTAAGAGGATCATTTCAGAAAAAGTCAAAAAAAATTATAAAAAATCTGCCACCCGTGGGGCTTGAACCTTCTACGTCCTGCATGGTAATCCTCTTCCTTAACCACTATGCCATACCTTATCGTTGAGGAACTAGCAATAACACGCTTATAATAGGCAGTTTAGTACTTCCAGACGTGTTGGACTTAGAAAAATTTTCACCAATTTGGAAATAATTTCAAATATCGTCACAAAATCGTTGAAAAATCGTTCGACAAATTTCAGATTATTTGTCGATAATGTAGTTTCAAATATCGCCACAAAATCGTTGAAAAATCGAATTCGAGGAATTTCATATCACGTGTCGATAATATAGTTTCAAATATCGTCATAAAATCGTTGAAAAATCGAATTCGAGAAATTTCAGATTACGTGTTGATAATAAAGTTTTAAATATCTTCACAAAATCGTTATAAAATCGAATTCGAGAAATTTCAGATTATTTGTCGATAATATAGTTTCAAATATCGTCACAAAATCGTTAAAAAATCGAAATCGAGAAATTTCATATTACGTGTCGATAATATAGTTTCAAATATCTTTACAAAATCGGTAAAAAATCGGATTCGATAAATTTAATATAATCTGTCGATAATATAGTTTCAAATATCTGCACAAAATCGGTGGAAAATCGGAATCGATAAATTTAATATTCTTTGTCGATAGTATCGTTGACGAATAACGTCATAAAATCTTAATAATATCGAATTCGATAGTTTTTAGATTTTTTGCCTATGAAGTTGTACCGATAAATCTTTATAATATCGTGAGAACATCTATAGATTTTCAAACGATTTTTTATCGATACGTTACATCTTCCGATATTATCGATCGAGTGTGCCGCTCGGGCTTACTCAATTTAATTTTTTTTTCAATTTTACCATTTTTTGAAAAATATTTTCTTCTTGAATTCTTTTAACATCATCGAACATGTCATTATTTTTTTTATTTCTTGATATTGTTCAAAACTTTCTTTTTTAAATTTCATTTTGAAGAATTATTTTAATAACCTACTTCTGAATCAAGTTTATCGGTGTCTACAAAAAAAAATTCATTAAAAATTTGTAAATTTTTTTTTAATTTAACAATTTTACGTAGGTATCTAGTTTTGTATTTCAAAAACAATGTTTGAATTTATTGAATTTATGAACAATGATTTTTCGAAAGTAAACTTTACCAAAAAATATTCTGCTTGGTTTTTAAAAATTTTTATATCTAGATAGTTATTGTTTAATTTGTTTTTATCATTTTTTTTTTATTTTCAAGAATTTTTTTAGTTTTGTGAAATCAAAATATTAAATACTGTTTTTTTCGAATAGTGTTCTAGAATTTGGTTTTTGTTTTTAAACGATTTTTCACAAATTATTTTAGAAATAATGTTTGAAGGTTTGAATTTTTAAAATTTTAGTCGAATTTAATTCAAAAATAATTTTTCAGAACTTTGTTTGAGAATATTTTTTTATTTTTTTTTATTTTCAAAAAAATTCTTCTTAAAAATTTTTCTAAAAGTAATAATTGATTCCTCCTCATATAGTCAGGTATAATATAATTTTTTTTGAAATATTGTTGTTTGAGAAATATTTCTTTGAATTAATTTACAAACAAGTTTTGAATTTTGCTGAAAAATACTTCACAAAGGTTTCTTTAAGAATATTTAAATTTCTGTTTTGAATCAAATTTCTTTGATTTTTTAAAAACAATTAATTTTTCCTGCATCAAAAAAAAATGCTACTCTTTGTTTTTAAAATATTGTTCAAGAACATTTTTTTTTTTTTTTTTTTTTGATAAGTAGCAAGTCGGTAGGTCTAGGTACCTACTTAGATCTTCTTCAAATTTTTCTGAGATTTTTTATTAAAGAATTGAGTATTTATTTTGAATTCAGTGGGTACCAAATTTTTCTAAAACTGAATTTTGCTCAATCTTTTTGAAATATTGTGTTAGAACAATTATTATTTAAATCAAAATTCAAAAATTACCCAATTTCGAATTTTTACTAAAATGTTAAAGAAATACAAAATTCAAAAAATTGTTTGACGAATGCTTGAATTTCCTTTAAAGAAATATCCAAGCATTCGTATCAATACCACGCTCGACTACACTAACACGTACGTACGATCACAGCAAATTTCAAGCAATCGCGACGAGATTTTCGCCAGGTGAAATGAATAATATATATTTTTGCGCTCTGCCTCGTTCCAAGCGGCAAATTTTGATAGCGAAAGTTTCGCAAAACGGTACAAAGACATCGTCTATAATAAACTTAGTACTACAAAAGGAACCGACGAAGAAAAAACTTTGGCAAACGTGTCGCTTCGTTTTAGTACTCGCGAAGTATAAAATGGTGAAAATGAAGGCGAAACGTGTTACAATACGTTTTCTAATTTACGTGTACCATGTGGCGGCGGCGTCGCGTATACTAAAATATATACACGCAGATAATACTTACCTATATTACCTCTACCTACAGCAGGCTTAATAAGAAATATTACGCGTATAAAAGATAACAGTTGAAACATTATCTTATGTACGAGTATATGTCTCGTCTGCTCTCGATTCCCATCGCTTTGGTTTTCGAAAATATTAGGTACCTACGTTCATTTCTTGAAACTTATTTGTATAGTAAAGTTTTGAAAACGTCTATACCTTTTATACTTAATTAAACCGTTGATTAGATTTATATGTAGGTACGTTCAATTTCATTAAATTGGAATTTCAAAATTGAACACAAAATAAGAAAAAAAATTCAAAATGTCGTCAACCACTGACGACTTGGAGTTTTCAAGAAAAAGGAAATTTATTTTAATTAAAATGTCGTCCAAGTCATTCAAAAGTAACCCGACAGTCGACATCACTGCTATCAAATTCGGCCGTGAAATTTAATTTGTCGTTTCGGTGGTGAATTTCACCGTTGCGGAGATTTACGTCGTTGGCTTTTGCGGTCAGCAAAGGGTATTTGGAAATGGGCCGAGGGGTGCGGAAGGATAGCTATTGAGAAAAACCACGCGTCGTATTTGTATATGTATATGATACGATACTCGTATACGTCGAGGACGAGGCAAAAGGTCATCGGTTGTGTGCTTTCGAGTAAAATGGACATTAGAGCAAAGAAAACGACTGAAAATTGTCCTTTCGATACACTTGCTTTTCAAAGACACTGCGAATTAACTTGGACGAGAATGTTTAAAATGACCGTGTAGTATACGAAGTGATGAACAAAGTTCTGGATCCTACGATGCGTTAAATAGGCAATACGAGTTACGTACACGGTTCGTTCGAGATGTATTTCGACGATTTTCAGGAGAAATTGAAATGGGCGAAATTTCTTTGATATCTGACACAAAATTTAATTTTGAAAAATTTTAGAAATTTAAATTTTAGAAAAACTGATAAAAATTGAAAAAATTACATTTTTAAATAAGTAAAAAAAATATACCTAAATCAAATTTGAAGTGGTTAGGTACTCAAAAATTAATTTTTGAAAAACTGCATTTGAAAAAAAAAAAAAAAAAAAAAACATTTTGGGAAGCCACGAGGCTACGATTTCCATCCAGATGATCTAGGGGTCTAAAATTCCTATCTGGACATGCCTTACCTCCATATACATCACATGCCAAATTTCGAGCAGAATCAAAAAACTTCAAATTATTTGTTCATTTTCACAATTATTAGGAGGTACCTATTTTTGACTTTGGAAAATTTGCACATATGATTGGTTGAAAAATAATTGAAAAATTTTGGTTTTGATGAAATCACTACAACTGACACATATCGAGTTGAGATATGCCCAGATATTAAGTTTAGACCCCCTCCCCTCAGCGAGTACGTAACGATAATGGCAGCTTAATACTAACTACATATAATACTTGAAATTGTACATTTTCAAATTTATTCTGAAAATGTATATTTTTTTAATTAAAAATGATAATTTATTTGAAAATTTTTGCCCTCACTTTACTTGAGTAGCAATCACTTCTCATTTCTTGACTAAATTCCAATTTTTTCTAAAATCATCATTTTGAGGAATAAATTTCTCGACGTTTCTAAAGTAAAAAATGTTTTGTTTTTTTTTTGTTTTTTTTTTGTAAAAAGTCTTCTAATTTTTTTGGGGATATTTTTTCAAATAAAATCTTTTGTTGGATACAATTTCTCATTTTTTGGGAGTAGAAATATTTTCCATTAGAAACGAACATGGTGTCTACTAATAGTGAAAGTAGTGAAAGTAGTGAAAAAGTAGTGATTTTGGAGTAAAAGTAGTGAAAAAATCAAAAACGAAAATCGAAAAATCAATTTTGTCTATTAACAAAATAGCCAATTTTTTCTTAATTAGAAATTAATTTTCTCAAAATTTTCGCCCTCGCTGCGCTCGGGCAGTAATTTCTTTTACAGAAAAAAATGTAGTGAAAAAGTGGTGATTTTTGGGGAAAAAAGTAAGGTAGACACCATGACGAATCAATTTCTCAATTTTCCAGAATGAATGAATGAACGAACCTACCTATAGGTACCTAATAGGCCTGTTCTTTTTTTTTTTTTTTTTTTTTTTTTTAGAGAGAAAAAATTTTTTAATTTGTTTTACATAAAACTTTTTTTTTCATTTTCATTTTCCTGTTTTTTTTTGTTTTTTTTATTAATGAAGAATTTTTTTAATAAAAAAATCTCCTAATTTATTGAATAAAAATTCTCAATTATTGGAGAATTTATGATTATTTTATTTTTTGGAAAAAATTTTCAAGTAACAAAACTCAATTATCTTTTGGGGGGGGGGGGGGATTTCTCGACTTTTTTAAAATAAGAAATCTTTCAATTTTTTTGGATTTTTTTAGTTTTTTTCTCGTTTTTTGAGAGTAGGTAGTAAGTAATTTTTTTGATTTCTGTTTTTTTTTTGTTTTTTTTTTTGATGAAAAAATTTCATTTTTCTGATCAAAAAATTTTTTCATATGGTGATTTTAAATGGAAAATGAATATTACTGCAGAATTCTTAAAAAAAAAATTTTTTAATAATTTTTTCCTGTTAAGTAAATTTAAAAAAAAATAATGAAATAATTTCTTCAAAAAAAAATTAATTAATAAATAAATATAAAAAATCCTAGGAAAATTACATTTGCTGTCTACTATCTCTGCAAGTTTAAAAAAATTCAGCTGAAAACTGCCAAAATGAAAATTCTAGACAAAACTTCACGTAATAACCCTTCAGGAGGTGTAGGGGTGAGATATCGAACTAGAAATTTTGCATCGGAGGTTTTAGACTGTAAAAGGATCAACTTTCACTGGATAATTTCAAATTCGATGCTCATGGCAAATCCTCTCCCCCCCCCCCCCCACCAAACTCGATCACGCTCCTTTTCAACTTTTTTTTTTTTTTAATATTCTCGTACGAAATTAGAAAAAAATTGTTTAAAAACTATTGAGACAGAATTTAAAATTAATTATTTGAAATTAGCTACGCTCGTGGAGAAATTAAATATCAAATTGGAAGTGCTAAGAAAATTCATTGAAAATATGCCAGCCTGAGTAGTTGATTATTTTCTAGCTCAAAATTTTCCAACATAGAAAAAAATTCAAGGACTCCGAGAATTTGAACTTTTACGCCATAAAGCGATGATTAATTTAGAAAACGAAATTTTCTCAAACTGTCGAGCATCCAATTTGGAAAAAAAATTGAAGACTAAAATAGCACATCTTCTTATAAATTTATTCTTATAAGAAAATATCTTCTTTATCGATACGTACCTTTTTTCTTTTTTTTTTCTTTTTTACAAGAGTATTAAACTTGAGAAGAAAAATTTCAAAATTGTATTCGTACTTTATAATTTTTGATGGAAATAAGCAACAACAAAAAAAAAGAAAAGGGTGTAATACGTTTCATTTCTCAAGCTGGAGTTGATTACTTATAACGACGAATATTCTCCGAAGTGCTTTTCTTCATGCACTTACATTAAAACTGTACCTCTCTGTAGTGAAGTTTTTTTTTACTCGTATTCAAGTACCTCGAATACTTCTGTCTCTGCTTCATTTACCGCAACTTTGAAAGAACTTGGAAAAGAAAAATTTATGTAGTACGCATAAATATATATTTTTGTAAAAGAAAAAAAAATAAACAAGTGGAGGTAGGTAATAAATCATGGCGACAAATTCAAACTTACAGCTTTATTACTTTTTGACAAACACTATATAATGTCTTATATAAAACTTGCGGATATTATTTTGTCGAGTCACATGGGGCTGAAAAAAAAATGTGCAAAATATTCCAATTCTAAAAAATAAAGAAAAATGGTGGTATATTTCTTCGAATTAAAAGGGATTGGAATGTGTAGGTAGGTGACCCCTTCGAGCATACTAAAATGAAGAGAATTAAATCTCGCCAAGGTAAAGCCACCAGTGTACCTAAATACAATTTCGGCTCGTGCCAGGATACCTTTATTGCCTTCGTTTAATCGTATCAACAAGTAAATAGTGTTCTGTACATGCATTATACCGAATAATTAATACCGATTAACCTTTTCTATTGTTTAAGAGCTTTTAATTTGTGTACATCTATAATTACCTATTATCAGTAGGCCGGTGAATGATACTTTTTCGTTGATTAATTTTGATTTCGGATTAGTTGGGTTTTAATAGAATAACCTATGTTTTTTTTTTCTCAATTTCCTATACCTACATTTTTGCATCAAATTTTGTTATTTTTTATTTCTGCAACTTATTATTGTGGTATAAAAATAAATTCTCAAAATTTAATTCAACAATAATTTGTATTTATTTTTTTTTTTAATTTGACTCGAAATTTTTTCCGAAATTTTGCCCAAAAAACAATATTTTATTTGTTCATTTTTTTGGAAAAATATTATAAAAAATTCTTCATTAAATATCCTTCCAATTTTTTTTAAAATTTTGTACAAAACAAAGTTTTTCAATTTGAGTTGAAGATGAATTCTTAAAATTCAGTTCAAAAATGTTTTCTCCAAACATCTTTTCTTTTCTTTTTTTTTTTAATTACTTAAGTACATTTTTCTCAGTGTGTATCTCGAAATTTTTCTTCTCATTTTTTTTTTTTTTTATCTAGGTAATAACAATTTTTTTTATTAATTCGGATTTTTTTGTTTGAAAATGAATTTTTTCCTAGTTTTATTTGAGAACAGTTTTTTTTTTCCTATTTTTTCATGTAGGTACAGATTTTATATACGAGAACTTCCCAATTTTTTTTCTAAAAATACTTGAAACCGGAAAATGAATTTTTCAATAATTTGCCCTAATAATTTTTTCAAAAATTTTGCTCCATTTAAAATATTTTCCAAACAAAAAAGTTTTTTTCTATTTTTTTTTTCAAAATTTTGCTTAATCAAAAATATTTTTTTCAATTTTTTGTTTGATTTTCCTTCAAGTTTTGCTCGTTCTCCTTTTGGTCCAAAAACAAGAATTTATCAATTCAAACGTATTTTTTCATTTGGCTCAAATTTTGTTCGAAACCAATTTCACATGTTAAACTTCAATTTTTTCAACCTTTTTTTTTTCAATTTTCTTTGAAAAAAATTTTAAAATCTTTTTTAAAAATCCTTTACAAAAACGATTTTTTTTCATTTTGTCCGAAAATATGTAGATATTTTGTAAAAAGCAATTTTTTCGAAAAATGATGCGTTTTTTCATCTAACTCCGTTTAAATACTTTCTTTTTTCGTAATTTTTTTATTCAATTTTCCTAATTCTTTTTCTTCGAAAACCTTTTTTTTTAAATTTTAAACAACAACAAAATACCTACTTTTTAGATTCTTTTTTTTTTAATTTTTGGAGCAAAAATATATTTTTTTATTTCAAAAATAATTTTCTCAAAATGATTTTTTTTCGTCATTATTTTTTTAAATAAAAGAAATGTCCTAAAAAACGTCGAGCAACAATTTTTTATTGCTTCAAATTTTCTTGTTCAAAAATAAGTTTTCAAAAATTTCATGTTTGTATATTTCAAAATTTATTTTTTCTATAAATGCAAAAGTAATTTCCTATTTCTCATTTTCAACGTATTTTTTTTTAATTCTTTCAATTTTTATTCAAAAACTATTTCACAATTACATTCATTTTTTTCATTTTTTACGCAATTTTCTTTTAAGTTTTGTTGAATTAAGATTTTCTTTTACATTCGTAAGTATTTCAGTATTTATCATTTTCAGTGTAAAAAACATTATTTTTAAAATTTTCCGTAAAAAAATGAATTTTCTCAAGGAAAAAATTCAAAAATGCAACAATATTTTAATACCTACGTGTTAAAAAAGTTTTGTTCAAAATTCCTATTTTTCTTTTTCATAAAAAAAATCAGACAATTTTTTTAATGTTGGTCCAAGTTCATTGATGTTGTGTTTCTTCGATTTACTTAGTAGAAAAAAATCTTGAAATATGGTTCAAAAGTTATTTTATTTCATTTTTTTCCAAAAACAATGTTCGATAATACCTAACCTAATGTAAAATACTTACTTGGTATAAAAATAATTATTTTGCCCTCCACTTCATTTTTTTAGATCTAGTCTAAAAACAACATTTGTTCGATTTAATCCAAATATATTTAAATTCCTAAAATTTAGGTCACGTTTTATTTTCAGTCTTGATCAAAAAAAAAAAAGAATTATTAGGTATACCCATAAGTATTTTTTTCTTCAAATTTGAACAAAAAAAACGCATTTCTTCAAATTAAAAAAAAAAAAGAAATTTCTTAGTGTGACTAAATCGTACTTTAATTTTTACCAATTATAAACTATTTTTTTCTGATTTATTGAAATCAGATTTTTCAAATGGCATGTTTTAAAAACAATCCCAAAAAATGATTGTCTTTTTAATGATTTTTTCCCCAAAGTAGGTAATTAAATATTACGTTTTAGACTTGAAATTTCGTAAAGACCATTCCGACGAAAATCTGAGCTTCTCTTCGGTAATACTTTGAACGCGAACTGCCATAGATTTGATTCTTTCAACCAGCTCGGAATCGTCACACAGTGACAAATGTCTCTTCAAGTTTTTCATGTACATTTTGTAAAAATCGATTAATTCTCCGGTGGCGTAAAAATTGACAGCATTGAAAAGGAACTTACGAAACGAGTTGTTCAACTGGTGCAATTCATTTCGACCGAGTGAACAGAGCAACGAATCCAATTCCGTCGTATCGATGGCAAAATAATCCTTGGCCCATTTTAAAGCCTGCATTTGAAAAACATGTGCTATGTCTTTATTTGGTATTCTCAAGACGGGAGGAGAAAGAATAGCGCTCGGGGTAAGGTACCCGGCCAAAAATAATATTTTATCTACGTCCAATGGGTGCCATATTATAGGCTTGGAAGCTTCGTAATCGAAATTCGGATTGATCATTCTGCCAAAATTATGATCGTACAGGAGCAATCGAATGGTTTTATTTTGATCTAAAGTAATAGCTCGATCGAAAAGTGCAAATCTGACGGTGTCTGTGTCGTGATAAGGCTGCAAGGTGGCGTTTCGGGATAGTGAACGAATTACCGATCTTGGACTGTAATGGTACCTGTGATTACGATCGTGATTACCATACCAACTGTTGAATGATCGTTGATCTATTTCATTGGGTATGCCTACTTTTTTAAATAAATCTTGTACCTCTGAATACATGAATCCAAAATAGGCGTAGGTTTTCTGCGGTTCTATGCTGGAGTACGTGTAGTAATTCTCTGGTGAGGTGTTCAAGTCTATGGGCAAAACACCGGCGAGTAATCCAGTTTTACGATAAATGTTGCCTTTGAAGGTGCCATCGTAGAATCTTCTTAGTAATTTGTTCACTTCGATGAGTTGACTTCTGGATTCTGATCCAAAGGAAAGGTATGAGCTGATCAGTGGAATATCGTAGTCGTCGATCAGAATGTGAACCGTTTGATTGAAATGCTGCCATAATTTCTCGCTCAAAAAATTCAAACTCGAAAGTAAATCGTCAGAGGGGATTTGGCCAGAGAGGTAATTTTGAAATTTTTCTTTGCCCGTTATTTTGCTAGAATTTAGTAAATATTTGTGACGTTGGAAGACTCGTCTGACGCATGATTTTATATTTTCTTCGATTTCTTGGTAACTGTTCCCAGTGGCAGTTTTCAGTTTCAGCAAAATTACAGGATGTTTTCCCAATTTTTTGATTGAATTTGTGTAGTTGGATATTTTCAAAGGTTCCAGGGTTATTGATTCGTTTCCTGACTTTGTGGTAAAGTTTCCTCCTAAGAATAGGATTTTGTTGTGGGCTTTTTCTTCGGGCAGACGTTCTCCATTTTCGTCTATCTCGATTTCGAAGAATTTTTCCAGCATGTTTAAATTTGAACTTTTAGTCCAGCCTTCTGGTCTGAGGATTATCGGTACTATAGGATTGCGAATGAAGAGGAAAGAGACGATGTAATGAGTCTTGTCTACATAGAGGTAATTCTGTACCAAGGTTTCGAAATCGTCTGTTTCGATTTGTATCCTTCGAAGTGACGTTGAGATGATTTTCATTTTAGATGAGATGATGAAGAGGAGTATGGTTGGTGATATTTTCATGATGGTTTTGTCGGCATCAGGCTATAAAAATTTCAGAATAGTGTTCAGGAAGGAGAAATGATGAAGACATTTTTCAAAGGGATAGAATTTTCTTTGCAAGTTATAAAGGTATATTTTGGAAACTGATCTAGTCTTTCAGAGTTTTACTTACTTTTAGAAATTTGCAATATTTCTGGAGTTGGTGAGTTCATCAAGAAACATACAATCATTTTTTTAGAACGTTTCTTCATCGTTGTGGATTCAATTTCAAATATCTGTGCTTCGAGCATCTACCTCGAATAATTAAATTTTTCATCACTACGAGTAACGTATTTTTTTTGTTCATAACACTGACAAGAATTATTTGTTTGTAAATCTCAAATTGCATACCTCATTCGAGATAAATTTTAAAATTAGAACGATTCGTTTAGTCATGAAGAAAATTCACTCCTATTTAAACGAGACGCTTCATAGGAAGCGTAGTAATTTATCGTTCCTTTTTTCGAAGATCGATCGAATTAAACCATATCATTTTGATAAACTACGTGTATTGCTGATTACATTGTCGAAGGATTAAAAAATGAATGCCGAAGTGAGGCAAATCTCAGATTTTTATAGCGTTTTCTTTCTTTTTTTCTTTTTTTTTACAAAACTATTTTTTTTTTGACTAAAGTTTAGGGAAAATTTTTCTAACGATGTTAATTTTCTCAAGTACTTAGGTACGTAATATAAAAATGGTGCATAAAAAATGGATTTTTTAAAATAAAAGTTTGATCACGAAAAAAAAATTACCCAATAAATCTTGAAACAAAATTCGATTATTTTTAAATAGAATGAATTTTTTAGTAAATTAAAAAAATATATTTCTGGACAACATTTCAAAGAAAAAAAAAAGCATTTTTTATAAAAAAATTATAAAATATACTGGAATCTAGTTTTGAGAAAAATGCTCTTGAATAAAATCGTGAAAAACTAAGCAACTTGATTTTTTATAAAATAAACTTTGCAGGGTTATTTTGGAGCAAATTTCAATAACGAATTTTTCACAAAATTTACAAAACAGAACAAACTGTAAAAATCAAATTTTGGAAAAATTGTTCAAAAAGTTTTTTTGTGCAGAATTTGAAAAACTTTCGTTTCAAAATTTTTTATTAAATTGGAAGAAACTTTTTTGAAAAAGAACGTGATCTGATCTTATGCTTGATCTGATCTGGTAAAAAATTTTGCCAGGTACATATTATCTGATCTGATTAAAAATTTCTTAATCTCATCTTGATCTGATCAGATCTCAAATTTGGTCATTTGCCCATATCTGTTGATAATAAATTCATCTAAATAAGAACTTATTTTCAAAAAGAAATTCCAGAAAAAAATTACAAATTTAAAAAAAAAAATTATTATTATTATTATTATTATTATTATTATCAAAATTTGTAAAATTTACAAAACATAACTTGAAATACCCGAGCAGCACACTCGATCGATAATATCGAAAGTTGAAACGTATCGATAAAAAATCGTTTAAAAATCTAAAGATGTTCTCACGATATGATACAGATTTAGCTGTACGATTTTATAGGCAAAAAATCTAAAAACTATCGAATTCGATAGTATTACGATTTTAGGACGATATTCGTCAACGATACTATCGACAAAGAATATTAAATTTATAGAATCCGATTTTCCACCGATTTTGTGCAGATATTTGAAACTATATTATCGACAAATAATCTGAAATTTCTCGAATTCGATTTTTTAACGATTTTGTGAAGATATTTGAAACTATATTATCGACACGTAATCTGAAATTTCTCGAATTCGATTTTTCAACGATTATGTGCAGATATTTGAAACTATATTATCGACACGTAATCTGAAATTTCTCGAATTCGATTTTTCAACGATTTTGTGACGATATTTAGAACTATATTATCGACAAATAATCTGAAATTTCTCGAATTCGATTTTTTAACGATTTTGTGAAGATATTTGAAACTATATTATCGACACGTAATCTGAAATTTCTCGAATTCGATTTTTCAACGATTTTGTGACGATATTTACAACTATATTATCGACAAATAATCTGAAATTTCTCGAATTCGATTTTTTAACGATTTTGTGAAGATATTTACAACTATATTATCGACAAATAATCTGAAATTTCTCGAATCCGATTTTCCACCGATTTTGTGCAGATATTTACAACTATATTATCGACAAATAATCTGAAATTTCTCGAATTCGATTTGTTAACGATTTTGTGACGATATTTGAAACTATATTATCGACAAATAATCTGAAATTTCTCGAATCCGATTTTCCACCGATTTTGTGCAGATATTTACAACTATATTATCGACAAATAATCTGAAATTTCTCGAATTCGATTTGTTAACGATTTTGTGACGATATTTGAAACTATATTATCGACAAATAATCTGAAATTTCTCGAATTCGATTTTTTAACGATTTTGTGAAGATATTTAAAACTTTATTATCGACACGTAATCTGAAATTTCTCGAATTCGATTTTTCAACGATTTTGTGACGATATTTAAAACTTTATTATCAACACGTAATCTGAAATTTCTCGAATTCGATTTTTCAACGATTTTATGACGATATTTGAAACTATATTATCGACACGTGATATGAAATTCCTCGAATTCGATTTTTCAACGATTTTGTGGCGATATTTGAAACTACATTATCGACAAATAATCTGAAATTTGTCGAACGATTTTTCAACGATTTTGTGACGATATTTGAAATTATTTCCAAATTGGTGAAAATTTTTCTAAGTCCAACACGTCTGGAAGTACTAAACTGCCTATTATAAGCGTTTTATTGCTAGTTCCTCAAGGATAAGGTATGGCATAGTGGTTAAGGAAGAGGATTACCATGCAGGAGGTAGAAGGTTCAAGTCCCACGGGTGGCAGATTTTTTATAATTTTTTTTGACTTTTTCTGAAATGATCCTCTTACCGTAACATGAATAATGTGTTTAGGCATAGTTTAATGTATTAATTATGCTAATTAATGAGTTTTAATTATAGAAAAAAGCTAGTAAAAGACGAAAAATCGGAATAAAAAATCGATAAAAAATCGACAGAATATCGAATTTGATAAAGTTCCGCCTAAATCGTGAAATTATCTTTCGATATTATAGATATATTATCGATAAAATATCTTACTATAATCTCGAAATATTTGCTAACTATAATTCGTCGATAATCTATCTATATATCGAAAGATAATTTCACGATTTATGCGGAACTAACGCGACACTTTATCGAATTCGATATTCTGTCGATTTTTTATTTCGATAATTTGTCGAGTGTGCTGCTCGGGTAAATCAAAATAAAATTTGGAAAAATGCTCAAAAAATATTTTTCAATGTACCTACTCAATTTGAAAATTGTTTTTATCAAAATAGTCCAAAAACAATTCTTAGCTAAATTTACAAAAATTGCTTTAAAATATTTTTTAATATTTTTGAACAAATTGTTTTTTTTTGTTTTTTTTTTCATGTTTACTTACAGTATTGTGCGAAACTAGAAAATTGTACTGTTAAACAAAATTTAGAATAATAGGTAGATCTTCCACTGGATTTAAAAAATAATTTTCAAAAAAAATAACGATAAAAAAATGGGAAAAAATCAATTTTGAAAAATACCTACCTACATAATTTTAATAAAATTCACAAAATTTGCAACGCTGAACCAATTTTCAAATGAATGAAATTCGAAGAAAAATCAATATCAATATAAACATTTTTTTAGAAAAATTTGTTTTTATAAAAATTTTAAATTAACAAAAAGTTTCAAAAAAATGTTCTGAAATCGACAAAAAAAATTGAAAATTTTGAAAATAATTTCCAATAAAATTTACAGTAATGCAAAAGTTGAAATCCAAATGAAGTGTAGGGAAAATTTTCGAAAAAAGTATTCTCAATAGAAATTTTTTAAAGTTGGAAAATAATTTTTAACAAAATTCCCAAAATTTACAACACAGAAAGAATTTCCAAAAATCCAAATAAATTTGAAAAATTACAAAACTGAACAAATAATCTCCTTTCTAAAAAATTCATCAAAATTCATTAAGTATTTAGAAAAATTGGAATTTCTCCTCACGAGGGCTTCATCTTTAAGTGAATAAATGAGCTCCTTTTGATTGCCTTTAAAATTTAGATATTCTTAAAAATACTAACTTCAATGTTAGAATAACTTTTTTAATGAAAAATTTTTTTTGTGCAAAATATTTGGAAAAAAATTGTTATCAGACAAAATTTTGAAAAAATGTTTCAAAATTAAATTTAACAAATTGAAATATAAATTTTTTTCCAACGAAATTTGGAAATGATTGTTTTGTTGGGGAATTTTGAATTCAGAACCAGGAACTGTTTCAATCATGTATCCATTTTACCCCCCCCCCCCCTCCCCTCCTCCCGCCAAAAAATTGCGAGTAAAATAAAAAAATCAAAGTGCCAAAACTATTTTATTGAAAATGCTTTCCAATATTTTGGGTTCCCTCTTTCTCTCTCCCTCACTCCCACCACGTCATTCTTTTCATTTGCTGTGAATAAGTGCTATCGGAAAGTTGTAAAATTAGAAAAAAAAATCCACTTTATTATTTTCATTTTGCCCTTTCTTTAATGCTTAATCAACCGTATGATGCCTTCCCATAATATTATTATAGTTTTTCAATACCACATTGTAAATCAACCTTTTCATTATGAAAAGCCATACTAATCTGGATAACTTTTCGAATATGCGAATAAGTTTTCATTTGCTTGGCATAGCGACGCATGTAAACTCGCCACAATCCGGATATGGCCCCAGACATTAAACCCTTCTCTTCGACGACAGTATTATAACTAATAACAATGGCTATTTCGCTCCGACCCTGGCACGGTATTAAAACCAAATCCTCCTCAACGTCGATACCTAGTGGACCCGACGAATTGGTCGAATGAGTTGCTGATAAGGCAGCTTTAATCGCTGTGAGGAGACTGCTGTAAAACATGTTCGACTTTTCCAAGTTAATCGGATAGAATTTCGTGGCTGTTTTGAGGTGTTCCTTCAGGGCGTCTCGAAATTGGTATATTTTACTTTCGAGTATTTGCCCGACGAACGAATGGAACTGATGGAGATGCAGGCAGAATTTCCGAGCAACCCAGTGCATTATTCTGGTTTCGAAGAAATGTTTCGTTTCTTCGTTGGGTATAATTACAAGGCCATCTGCGAATCTAGAGTCTACTTTTATGTATCCGGCCCAGTATAAAACTCGTCGAGGAGTCTGTAAAATGTACGGATGAAATAGGGGCGTGTAGTCGGCGAAATTGTAGAAATAGGTTATAAATTTGGACTGTCTGATTTCTTGGTGTATCTCGTGTAATCTGTCATCTAGTTCGAGTATCAAATCTACAAGTGCTGTCAGATTACTCTCAGATCCGTAATTTTTGAGGGTGCCATTGTTGGCCAAGCATCGCATCACCGAACGAGGACTGTAGAAGGTTTCTGGCCCGAAAATGCAATGATTTCCGTACCAAGAGTGCAACTGAAGTGGATCCAGTTTGATGGATACTTTGGCCAAGAGCTCTTCCACTTCCGACTGGGTGAATCCGAAATGTGGCACAAAAGGGGGCTTCCTTGTGATCAGGTTCCAAGCAGGGGTGTCGACTTGAGGTGGTATTATGGGAGGTTTCACTGGGATAACCACACCACTGAGGATGCCACTGCTACGATAAGGATTCAGTCTGTAGCATGCGTCTTGGAAGAACTTTATTAATAGTAAAAGCTCATGGAATTCGTTACCTTGGGTTGAAATAGAAAGTTGACCATTTATCGCTGGGATATCGTAATCGTCGATAAATATTAAGCATTTTTTGCCATAATGCTCGTAGAGCTTTTTGCTAAAAAAATACACACTTTGTTGTAACTCGGTTCTGTTGAAGGTTCCGTTGAAATACTTGGAGAGCATTTCTTTATCAGTCGTGTTCGGCGAATGGAGCAAATATGGGTGATTTTTGAAAGCTCTCACGATACACAATTTCATATTATTCTCTATTTCTTCGAAACTGCCCCCAGTTGCATTTTTCATCTGGACTAGAATGACCGGATGTTTCCCCAAATGTTCCAAGGAATCGGGGCAATTGGCTATCTTTAGTGGTTTTAGTTTCTTTGTAACGTTACTCGAACCTGATACTACGAAGTCTCCTCCGAGGAAAAATTTGGCATTGGTTTGTTTCTCTTTTGGTAATCGGTGGCCTTGATCGTCTACTTCTATCTCGAAGAATTTTTTCAGCATAGCTAGGTTCGTCGATTTGCCCCAGCCTCCTGGTCTAAGCACGATAGGTACGAATTCTATAGGGCTTGGTGAAACTTTGATTACATTCGACATGGTAGGTCGAGGCAAACTGTTGTTCTTCATGTCTTCCAAGAATTCTTCGATTAGCAGACTTTTGTCGACGTAGAGGTCGTTGTTTAGAAGCAGTGTTTCGAAATCGTCGTCTGTAGCGATGTTGTTAGCATCCGAAGGAGGAGAATGGGATTTGGTTATTTTTAAGAAATTTAGGTAGAAGAGTGCGAGGATGGATTCGAGAAGGAGGAGGATTTTCATTTTGCGTAGAATAATTCCTATTTACGAGTGTGGCATTTGGGAGGAGATGTTTTATTTTTAATGAAATTTTACCAGATTGTGGTCCTTGGATTTAGAGTTTACTGGATGCGGCTTCTCCATTTTTGAGTTCATATTTTCACTTTAATTGAATTAACGGAATGGCACGTTTTAAAATGAACGAAATAAGTACGTTTTATTTTGTTTGAAAAGATGCCTGTTGAAATTACTCTTTTTTATTTATCTCTTTAAAGCTTATCAGGGTTTTAAAATATTGATTATGATAGTACACATTCATACAAATACACATTCAATGTGTAAAAATTTTCGAATGATTTTTGTAACGAAGATAATTTTAAAATTCAAATTTTTTGACTTTCTTGATTTTTTTTTCAAAAATTGTGAATAATGAAAAAATATATAAGACTTCAAATTGAAAGAAGTGAAGTTTTTTTTTTAAATAAATAAAAAAATTTCACACAAATCTTGAAAAATTTTACTAGATAATTTCGATGTAAATTTTAAATTTAAAAAAAAATAAAGAAAATTTAATTTAAAAAATATATTAATGAATTCATTTATTTTTAATTCAATGAAAGTCGAGTTTTTACGGTAAATTTTCACAGAAAAGAGTTGATGAAGGTGTCATGTTGGAAATTGAATTTCCCAAAAAAAGTTGTAGGTACGTAAAAATTTTACATTTTGAAAAAATCTTGATGAAGATTTCACAAAAAAAAAAAAAAAATCAATGAAAATCTTGCTCAAAATTTTAACAAAAATAAAATATACTTAACACCACAAAAAAATTTTGGTGAAAATTTTGTTTGCAAATTTTTTTTCCAAAATGTTACCTAGATAGGAATTCACAGCATACGTTTTTATGAAAATAGTGAAAATTTTCAGAAAATGGCCCAATAAAACTTCGAATACTTGTAAAAAAAAATTGATTTGAATTTTTTTTAAATGATGAAAGTAGAATTTTAAAAAGGTAGTGAAAGTAATGAAAAAGTAGTGATTTGAAAAATTGGTCTTGAAAGTCGTGAAAAGTAGTGAATTTTGAGCAAACGTAGTGAAAAATCAAAATTGAAAATCGGAAAATCAATTACATCTATAACTGAACAAAATATAGCTAATTTTTTTTTTGTTTGGTAACATTGAGATCTTTCCTGTTATTTGAAATTTTTTCTATAACAAAATTTTATGCTAATTTTTTGAGAGGTCATCAACTTTCTACAATTTTTCGAGGAGGGGGTCTGAAAATTTTGCGGATAGTAGTGAAAAAAGAAGTGCAAAGGAGTGATATTTGGAAAAAATTCCTATAGACAGCATGTTCATTTTCAAAATAACTTCAATGAATATCTTTCTTGAAAATTTTAATGAATAAAATTTTGCAAAAATGAATTGCCTATTGAAGATTTGGGAGGATTGATGTTAATTTCGTCTATAAATCCTGGATATATCAATAAATTTTTGTGCAAATCGAGATAATTCTAAAAAAAAATCTTTATAAAAAATGTGAGTGAGAAATTCTGATAAGAATTTCTTCAAAGAAATCCAATCTGAATTTTTAAAAGGGAAAAATTAATTAAAACAAAACGAAATAATCCAAAATAATTATAAATTTATAAAATTGATGAAGTTTTCTCAAAAAAAAAACAATGAAAATTTTTCCAACAGATTTTAATTGAAAAAATTTTATTTTAAAGAATTATGAGAATTTTCATGACAAAAGTTAAAACTGCGAAGATTTCGAGACAAAGTCTCTGAAAAAAATTTAAATTTTCATCAATGATTTTTGTAGTGCCTACAAGTTTCAATAGAAAAAATTTCAAAATTTTAATTAAAATATCGTTTTTGTAATTTTTATGAATGAAATTTTACACAAAAAAAAAATCATTAAGATTTTGGAAGAAAATTTTTGATTTTTGTGCCTTTTAGTTTTTTTGAAGTGATAACACAAACCAATTATTATTGCTATCTCTTATCGTATAAATGAAGCACATTAACCAAATACAATAGACCAATTTGTCAATTCTTCATCAAAATCTCTTTGTAAAATTTTTATTTATTTATTTTTAAATTTGATTTTCCGTGAAAATTCATCAATTTTTTCATTATTTATGTGAAAATTTTTTCTTCATAAAAAATTATCTACTTCACTGTTTTTATTGGGTTTTCAGGGTTTTTTTTTTGTTTTTTTTTTCATAAGAATGCTGACTTAAATTCTCACAACAAAAATTGAGAAAAATTTTCATTATTAGAAAAATTCAATAGAAATTTCATTGATATATTTTGATAAAAATCATGTTCAGACATTTTACTAAATAAAATTTTACAAAAAAAAAAAACCCGAAAGAAAATTTTTGATGAGGAGTGAAAATATTTCAATAGATAAAATTTCAATGTTTTTTTTTTTATACAAATCGTAAATTTTGACGAAAAACTTCTGTAAAAAAAACCGAGTCAAAAAGTTTTTTTGAAAATTTTGCTAAAAAAATGTGTTGAGTTTTGAGAAAAAAATCTCAATAAAAGCAAAAAAAATAAAGTGAATCAAATTCTAAAGAAATAAAAAATTTTAATAACCAAGGAATTCTTGCAAAAATCTTTTAAAAAATTTAATAATGTTTGATGAAAATTTTTAATAAAATTCAAATGAAAACAAAATTTTGTACCTAATAAAAATTTTCACGATCATTTTCTATAAGAATTGCCAATTTTTTTTTTAGAAAAAAACGTTGATAAATGATTTGAGTAAAAAAGTGAGGGAACAACATTGAGCAAAAAATTTTGGGTAAATATAATATGTTCTAAAATTTTATTAATAATTTCATGAAAAATTTTCACCTTCAAAAAACAAATTTACAAATTGGTATATTAATTTTTTTTCAATTTTGTGCAATGGAATAAATTAAAAAAAATAATCTAGGTAATCAAATATTAAAAATGAGGTATTTATTTTAGTTTTCACCGACTTCAAATTGGACTTCGACCGTGTGATAATAAAAAGCGACGCTAATCTTGATGATTTTGCTAACATGAGGACATTTTTGAAAATTTTCACCTTCGTACAATGTTTTAATTCTTTGAAGACCGTCTTTAGCTGTATCATTGAGGTTTTCTTCGCCTGCTGCTATTTCGTACCTGAATGTGATCTCGGTATCACTTTGGCCCATCTTCGGAACCAAAGTCGTCTCATATTCGATTGTATAGAAATTCTCTTCGAGTACGAAACATTTCTTCATATTATGACCATCGTTTTCGTATTCTACGTTATGAGTTGCTGATAATACGTGCTTGATTGATATGGCGAAAGCTTGAAATAAATTCAAACTGGCGCCAGAATATAGAACCTTCTTAACTTCAGGTTTACTCAAAGTATTTCTCAGTGTTTCTCGAAACTCGACTATTTGGGTAGTTCGAAGATGGTTGACAAGGGAGTAAAATTCAGCTGTGTCGATGGCGAGCGAATAACAAACCCATTGGAGGGCTTTAGCTTGGTAGAAATATTTCGTTTCGTTGTTGGGTATGGTTAAATCGTAATAATTTAGGTTGCCTTTTTGGAAACCTTTGGCGTGTGTTGTGAGATATCCGCTGTAGAATAAGAGATCCCTTCGGATGTAATCCAGATTATGCCACGAGTAATCTAGATCTCGAGTTTTTGCAAAACTGTGAGCTTCTAGGTCGTCGTTGGATCTTATGTAGTGACCTTGGACTAAGAACACATTTGCTATTTGGTAAATGTCGTTGACCTTGTATAAGATTAGACGTTCTATCAATGCAGTTGAGATACTGGTGGAATGATTGCTGAAAATTTGAAGGGTACTGTTGTCCAAGAACCAATATTCCATTGCACGAGGATTTATCGTGATGGGTGGTCCGTAATATTCGAGGGGACCTTTCCGAGTCAAAAATCGTATCACAGATCGACAATTATAAAAATTAGCTTTTTCACCGACGTGATATCCACCATACCATGTCTTCAATTGATCAGAATTCATCTCGATCGATGATTTTTCCAGTAACTGGTTCACTTCGTCTCGAGTAAATCCAAAAAAATCGCCAAATGGAGGCTGCAGCAAGTGCTCTTCTTTGTAATAAACTCGAACGTTTGTTTTGATCGGAAATACTCCGGTAAACAGGACCATGTTTTGATGGGGATTCTCATTCGAAGAAGTTTCGTAAAATTTTTCCAATAATTTGCCCACTTTGCGATAATTGACGGTGTAGTAATTGATAAAAGCGGAGATGAAAGGAATATCGTAGTCGTCGATTAATATGTGAACTTTTCGATCGAAATGTTGGAAAAGTTTACAACTTAGAAATTTAATGCTTTGAATTAATTCGGACGTTGTGATCTCTCCTGCCAAATAATTTTGTAATTTTTGCTTATCGCTTATTTTCGTCGAATTGATTAAGTATTCGTGATTTTTATAAATTTCCACGATGTTCGACTTTATTGCAGTTTCGATTTGTTCGTAAGTGCTCCCGATTGCATTTTTTAGTCGTAGAAGTATAACTGGATGTTGTCCTAGGTTGGCTAAGGCGTTCGATGAATTTGCTATTTTCAGTGGATGTAATTTTTTAACGTTTGATCCAAGTGAGATCTCGCCACCTAAGAAAAGCTTATCGTTGGTGGTATTTTGGCCAAGTAATTGGTTGCCTTTTTCGTCTACTTCTATTTGGAGAAATTTTTCCAGCATTGCCATGTTCGTACTTTTGCCCCAGCCTTCTGGTCGTAGGATGATCAGCGAAGAGTGGTTTTCGGCGGTTGATTGTAAATATTCGTCAATCAGCATGGATTTGTCGATGTGTAGGTCGTCATTTAGTCGCAGGGTTTTGAAATCGTTGGTGTCGATTGGTTCAGCTTTCATTATTTTCAAATTGAGTGTGAGAAATACTGTTATTGAAAGTATTTTTGAAGTTAGTTTCGGGAAACACTGCAATAAAATCGTTAAAAAATATATTTTCATTATTGTAATTTTTTATTTACAAATCATCAGACTTGTTGGAAGTTAAAATTTTACGAATTTGAGGAAAAAATTGAAAAGCCAAGATAAAATATATTTGAAATGTCGTCTTTAGATCTATACCTAAGTTTGAAAAATATACCAAAAGTAGGTACCATACATCAGTTGAAAAAAAATTATATATATTTCCTTTTATTTTTGAAAAGCCTAATGTTACAAAAATACACTCTTCTGATAAAAAAAAAAAAAAAAAAAAAAATTGTGGGGAAAAAATTGAATAGGCAAATACTTTGCCTGATTTAGGTAAACCTAACCTAATCGAGTACGTGGTAGGAAAAAAATTTCTTCATAGGTCAGGTAGCCAAATTTTTTTATAGTCAAAAAAAAATTTTTTTTCAATAAAATTGTATTCGATTTTTCTAAATTAGTTTTTCTTGAACAATTTTATTCAAGTAAGTAAGGAAAAATTTCCGATTTAAAAAAAAGTATTATTGAATTTTTTGAATTTTTTTTTGAATGTGTTGAATTTGTTTCAAAAAATTTTTGTGGTAATTATTTCATCGAAAATTTGAAAGTAAATAAGTATTTGATTAAGGATTTTTCCTCTGAAGTACTTTTAATAATTTTATTTTTTTCCTGATTAATTAAGAATTTTTTTTTCTTTTAAACCATATTTTTCTTTGAAACTTTCTAAAAAAATTGTAACATTCAGATATTATTTTTTCATAAAATTTTATTCAAAAGAATTCAGGATTATTTAAAAAAAAAAAAAAAAAAAATATTTCTATCAAAAAGATAATAACATAACTTTTTTCGTATTTAAAAAACAGTTTATGGGAATTCTTTCTAAATTTTTTAATGAAACTTTTTTAAACATTATGCGATTTTTTATACCTAAAAAACTTTTTCTGCTGCATTTTTTTGCTAAAAATTTTTTAAAGTTTTGTCAAATTCGTTCTTGTTGATGAACATTGGACATTTTCTTGAAAAAAGGTTCTTCTGTTACGTTTTTTTTTTACTATTGACCTAAATTTGGAAGATGTGGCAAATCTATAAAAAGAATAATTTTTTAAGTATATCTAATTAGAGATTAAAAAATTTAGAATTTTGAATAAATGTAGGAACCTTTGTCAGGTCTAGCGTCGAACATTAAATTTGTTTTATTACTGCTGTTTGTTTGATATTTTTGTTTCTCAGAAAAATGTAGGTCGCAAATTCGGAATTTCGTACAAGCATTTGCATTCCCAATCATGGCAGCCTGGCCAGAAAGAGTCATCCAATTATCCCATATCTATTATTAAAAAAAAGATCAAGAGAAATGAAAATTATGTTCTCAAAATTGAATTGAAAATGAAATGAATAAGTATTAATTACGAGGATAAGAAAATGGAAACACAACAATGAAAATATTGAACTAATTGATGATAAATTTTTTCTACAAATGCCACAGTAACCTTAATAAAGAATAAACTAAATGTGGTCTTTTTCTTACTTTAAAATCATTTAATGAAAGATTTTATGACGCATTTCGAAACGACATTTAATGCAGCATAACTTACTAATTTGTTTCTTTGAGGTAGTCTATGTAACATTACACCGTTCCCTGACTTCACATTGCATCCTACTATAATACATTTATTCACCATTACGATTGGAAAAATCAACGAGAAAAATAATTTTCGTTTGATGTTTTTAAAGTTGATTTATTTATTATTTTATTTGTTTGAGATGAAGATAAAAAATTGAATAATGATTGACATTTTTACAAAGGTGGAACACAGTTTTATCAAAATATTATCAACACGTTTGTTTTTGGTTAACACAAATGAGTTTGGTTTTAGGTTATTACGGTTCATTCAAGAAACCAGCAGTATTTTAAAACATTTTTACATGATTAGCGCATCAAATGGTGGGAACCTCAACTAAACCTACTGACACCTTTTTTTTTTGGTATAAGATAACTCCCCTAATAAGAGCATTCCTCATTATTTTTTTGGAACACCATTTTTAAAATTCCCCTCCTTTTTTTTGAATGAAAAATCTTTTGATTGTATTGTAGAAAAAATTTTTATGATCAAGTAGGTACCTAGGAACTTGAAAAAAATCGATTTTTATTGAATTATTTTTTCTTTAATTTTACGTGTTTTTTGAATAAAAAATTATCATTTTTATTTTTTTGGAATTAGAAATCTTTTAATTTTTTCGATCACTTGAAAGAAATTCTGAATTTTCTTCAATTTTTTGCATGAAAATTCATAATTTTTTGAATCCAAGAACCAATATTTTACATTTTTTTTTAATTTCTCTAGTTTTTTGATAAATTTTCTTAGGTTATGTAAAATAATTTTCAAATTTGTAAAAAACTCGCTGAAATTTTCTGAGATTTTTTTTTTTAAATTCTATGAACGTTCATGTTTTGTAAAAACTTCTGTTTTTTAAAAAATTTGAGAAAAATTCTTTAATTTTTTTCTAAAAAGTATGCTTATTTTGTTATCAATTTTTTAGAGTTTTGTAATTTTTTAACAGAATTTGTGGAATATTTTTTGAAATTCTGTGAAGCATCCTTTGATGTTTCGTAAAGAGTTCTTCTTCACTAATTGAGACCAAAACGATATTTTCCCCCCTAAAAGTAAAAGATTTCTTTATCAAAAAAAAACAGATTTAACAATTTTTAAAATTATTTATTCTTTAAAAAATTGTGAATTTTTTTCAAAAAAATAGGAGATTTTTTACTCCAAAATATAATGAAAGATTATTTTTTTAAAATTACAGATTTTTACCCATTAGACGAAAAATAATTTTTTTTTTCAAAAAGTGGGAAGTTTTTTTAATAGGCTATAAAATTTGTACAATTAATGAATTTTTTCTCCAAAAAAAATTAGGGGATTTGTTACATCCCAAAAAAATGACCAAAAAAAAAACTCAAGATTCTTACATACTTATTTTCAAAAAAAAAAATTATGACCGAAAATCATGATTATTTTTTCTTTAAAAAGAAGATTTCATATTTCAAAAAATTTAGAGCTTTTTCCGCAAATGAAATTTTTTTTTTTCTTTAAAGAAATAAGAGTTTTCACTTCAAAAAGCTGAAAATTTTTTTACTTTAAAAAAATTTACGATTTTTTTGTGATCACCCTTAATTATTTTACAACTATACCTACTTCAAATGAAACTTGTTTTTTTTTTTTTTTTGAAAAATTTTGTATATTAACTAACAATTTGCCTGGACTCTAAACTTCGTTTTGTAAGGAAAGAAAATATTTTCTTTCATTTTCCAAGAAAATTTATCGGACCTAAAAATTGGTTTTCTTTGAAAATTTCGTTTTGAAACTTTTTTGTGAAAATTTTGGAAATTTTTCAAAAAAATATGAAATTATTTTTGTAAAAGTGTACTTTTGCCAAAAAAAATTCTAGGACCTAATATTATTACCTAACCATCTTTTAAATTTTGTGGAAAATGCACTTTTTTGCTTTAAAAAAATGTCTGAAAATTTCTGCTCATTTTTTTTTTTTTTTTTTTTTTCTAAAAAAATGTTTGCAATTGCTAAATTTTTTACTCAAACATTAAAAGTAAAAAAAATCGAAAAAATTCTACTAGGTAAACAATGAATACAAAAAAATACTCTGCAAAAATTTTTCAAGAATAATTTTAGAAAATTTTTAAAAACGCAGGAAATCTTTTGATTGATGTTATCTTGATAAAACGGTAATTGAATCGTCATGTATAAAATTTCTTAAAAATAGAACAGTTTAAAAACTTACTTTCTTTGTCGAAATAAATTGATATTTCTTCATTACAGTGTAGATTTAGATAGCAGATTTCGTGTGTGTGAGCAATGAAAACAGACTCATACATATAATTTTTTATCGATTGATATACCGCGTATCGACATTAGTAAACCATTTAGTTGGCTTTTTAGCCACAGGGTCAATTGGATTTATCAACAGGAACTTCAACATTGAAATTTTTTACCCTTGGCAGATACCCACCGATTAAAAAAAAAATGAACTCGAAAGAAAAATTTATTTTAATCGAATTATCTTTTACAAGAGGTCGAAAGACGTTATATTACTCTCAAATTCTATTTTGACTTTCTCCGCGCAGAAAGCGATCCCAAATTTGATAATTTTTCGAATATGAGGATATCTATTTTCTATCATGTTACCATTGCTCGAAAAATATAATTTGTTTATCTGTTCGAGTTCGCTTTTAGCCACCTGTGTCAAATTTGCCTTATCTTTGACTATTGCATACCTCACGATGATGGCAATTTTACTATGGCTTAGTCTAGGCACAAAAAATACATCATTTCCCCTACCATCCCACTTCGTACTTTCAGATGTGACGTTAACTTTTTCTAAATTCGTCCTCAACGCGACCATCAAACCATTGTACGCTAACTTGGCTTTGTATTCGGCACTGTGGATGAATTCGCTCGCTTTGGAAAGGTATTTCTGTAAAGATTCTTCGAACTGGGGTATAAGTCCGGCGTACAGTGATCCTGTAAAAGTATGAAACTCTTCGCGATTCGTGTGGAATTTGTCGAACACCCATTGCATTTGCTTGATTTGAAAAACGTGTCGCATTTCTTTATTAGGTAAACCCAGTTTGTGAGGAAATTCTGCGTTGGTAGATTCGCAAGAACTTAAAAATCCGTTAAATACCAATATTGCAAAATTATCGGATAACACGTCGGATATTTTCGTCCTTAACCAACGTACTGATGACGTATAATACGAGTTGGCATATATGTTCATCTGATGGGTCCCATTGCACAAGGATTGTTGCACCAAGTCTTGCATTTCGTCCGATGAAAGTATATCTTCGATTAGTCCATGGGATTGGATGGGATCTCCGTAGTAATCCAATGTCCCCGAATGTCCCAGCGAACATCTCATCACCGATCTCGTGTTGTAATAATGAGTGCTGTTTTCGACTCGAGGTGTTTCCTGATTGGATTCAGACATTAGAGGGGATTTTAGTTTCATTTCTTCGGGGTATCCATCGTACCAAAGTTTCAGTTCGTGGGGATCTATCGTTGTTGGTGTTTTGCCTAATAGGTCGTGTATTTCTTCGTTGGTTAATCCGAAGAATGGTGAGAAAGGTTTGTCGAACAAGGTGTACACTTTGTCAAAGTGCAGCACACCTTTGACTTGGGTGCTTTCGAATGATAGGTCGAGGACTCCTACGAGCATAGCTAGGTTCCATTTTTCGCTTACATGGTCAGGAGTGGAGTTGGAGGTTGTGTCGAGTGTGGTATTTGAGGTGTAATCCTCAGAGTTGGTGCTGGTGCTTGTATTGGACGAAATATTGGATGTAGAAACTACATCAGTGAAACCAGTGCAATTTTGAGACTGGGTGCTTGATGAAGGAGGACTTGGAAGATGATAAATGGTTCTTTTTCGAGCTCCATCGAGTAAATGCTCGAGTAACCTTTCGACCTTAACGGAATCCTCCCTGGAACCAGTTTTGAATTCTCGATACGCGCTGATTAATGGAATATCGTAATTATCGACTAATATAATCACATCTCGATCGAAATGCTCTTTCAATTTCAATGACAAGAAATTTAAACTGAACAGGAGCTCTGTGGAATTGAAATCGCCACTCGAATATTTCTCAAATTGCTCCTTTTGGGTTATTTTCGAAGAATATGATAAGTATTTGTGACGTTTGAAGACATCAACGACGCATGATTTCAACCTGGTCTCCAGCTCGAGGTAATTTTCTCCGGTGGCATTTTCCAATCTCAACAGTATAACGGGGTGTTTACCAAGGTGTTCGGTGGCATTTGCAACTGAGGCAATTTTTAATGGTTTCAGATTTTTGGGCTTGGTTGAATTTATTTGAACAGTTCCTCCTAAGAAGAGCTTATCGTTTATGGTTTTTTCTTTAGGGAGTGGGTCGCCCTTTTCATCTACTTCTATTTCGAAGAATTTTTCAAGCATGTTTAGATTGGTACTTTTGCCCCAGCCTTTGGGTCTGAGGACAGTTCGTGCGTAGTAGGTTCCATCGTATTGTAAAAATTCCTCCACTAGTAGACTCTTGTCCACGAATAATATGTTGTTGAGTCGTAAATCGGCGAAGTTGTCTGTATCGTGTTTTGTGTGGTATGGACATTGTGGAATGACGGCGTGTGTAGGATTTATCTGCGATGTCGACTGAAGTGCGAATACGAAGAGCAGAGAGGTTGTGAAATGGAAGCCAACGCCAACTGTGAAAAAATGAAAAAAAAACAGTATTACTTTTAAAGGTTTTGTTATTTTAGCAGCATTGCCCCTCTCCTCAATTTGAATACCTAAAAATTCAGGTGATTATTTTATGCTGAAATTGTTTTATATTTTGAGCAAATAATTGAGTAAAAATTTTCTCAGAAAAATTGAGTAAGTATATTACTTTAGTGCAAACAATTTTGAAAAATACTTTTTAGTGTTGATATTTTGATTTTTTTTTCAAAAACTGTTTTAATAATGATTAATTTTGGAATAAACTACGTAGTTATATTTTTAGCCAATTTTTTTAATTAAACAATGATGGCTATTGTTTTAATATCAAGAATTGCTTTCGAAAAAAAAAAATAGCTCGAGAATTTAAAAAATAAATAAATAATACCTAGGTAATAAATATTGATACAAATAGGAAGTGAAAATTTTGGTTTTTACAATGTACGAGTGCTTATTGATAATAATGATTTTTATGGAAAATTTCGAATTTTTTTTAAACGGAAATTTTGACCTTTTCCACAAAAAAAAAATTATAATTGCCATTATTTTGTTTTCTTATTTTTTTTCAAATACGTAAGATAGAGGAATTTTATTTTTTTTCAAAATACCAGCAATGACTTGAGTCATTGAAAAAAATTATTTTAGCGTGAGAGCTTTTTCAAAAAAAAAAAAAAGTTGAGAATTTTGTATTTTAAAATAAAATTTTGAACTTTTTCCCACACAAATTTTTGGGAACTTGATTATAAAATATCAGGGGTTTTCAAAAAAAAAGTCGAAAACAAATTTAAAATGTGAAAATATTTTCCAATTTTTTCTCAATATTTTATGAAATTTAAGATTTTTTTTTTGCAAAAAGTAGGATTTTTCAACTAAGTAACAATTTCAATTTTTTTTTCAAAGTTGACATTTTTTCAAACACTTTTTTTAAAAAATTAAGAATTTTTTTCTCGAAATTTCAACAATTCGTAAAGAAAACTTGTTTAGTTTCAAAATGTCTCCTTTTCTCTAAATTTTTTCCCAAAAAAATTTTTTTTTTAAAATTTGTGTTCCACATTTTTATTTTTTTTATTATTATTATTATTTTTTGTTAACAATTCCACACAAAATTTCAATGTTGGGTAATATTTTCTGAAAAAAAATTTCAGGAGGTAAGTTCATAAATTGAGGATTTTTGATTTTTTTTTTCTCGAAGAAACTGATGAATTTTCTTCAAAAAAGTGTAACTTTTTTTTGGGGGTGTTACGAATTTCCGAGTTTTTTTTTCGAAATAATTATGCATAACAATGGTACATATCTAATTAATGTTTTCTTCCTGAGATCATGAAATTTTTCTGAAAAATTAAGAATCATAGTTTTTATTTTTACAAAAAAATGCGTTTTTAAATTTTTTCCCCATTTTTTTTTTTTTTTAACTGTGAACATTAGGACCTGCAATTTTGTCTGAAAACCCGATCAGCAATTTATTCTAAAATTTATAAAATTAATGATTTTTTTTTAACGAAAAATAATTTTGTTTCAAAAAAATCCAAGAACTTGTTCAAAAAAATGTTTTGTTTTTTTTTAAATGGAAAAATTCATTTTTTCGAGATTTTTTTTGGTAAAAAATTGTATTTAAAAAAAATAGAAAGCTTCAAACTTTTTTTCAATTTTATTCATATTATGCGTATAATTAAGGATTTTTCTAAAAAAAAAAAAAAATCTTAGGTACAAAATAAAATCAAAGAATTTTTTTTTTTTTTTTTTTTTGCAAAAAATTGAATTGTATGTCGCAGATTTTTTAGTCTTTTTTTTCATTATTCATTTTACAAAAATGATATTTTTGATAAGAATAAATTTTTTTAAATAATGTAGTTACCTAACTAATTTTTTAAAAAAAAAATTTGAAAAGAAATTGTATCTAACATTTTTTCAAAATTTCAATAAAATTGTTTCACTTATTAAAAATTTAGGAATTATTATTTTCATAAAAAATTTTGAAAAATTTTCCCCAAAAAATAAGAATTTTGCTATGGAAAATTAATGATTTTTTCACTCGCATGTAAAAGTAGAAATTGATAATTTTTATCAAAATGTCAGCATTTCTTTCGAGAGTTTTTATTATCTCATGAATGTTTTATTGAATTATTTTTGGGTTTTTCCACAAAAAAAAAATTGGAAATTCTTTTCGTAAAAAATTCAAGATTTTTTAGAAAATTTTCAATATTTTTATCCAATGTAATATTTTTTTAAAACGTATGTTCTTTTTTCGAAAAATAAGAATAATCAACAAACATCTTAAGAGAATTTTTCCAGATCAAAAATTTTATGAATTTTTTCAGGAGAAATTTTACCTGAGAATAGTGCATGGCCATGAGTAATTCCAATTGTAATAAGTACGTGGTGACTACATTTTTTTACAGAAAAATATTAAAAATTGAAAAATATTTTCCAAATATTGTATTACAACTTTCAACTTACTCGTACTTTTTCTGTGCTCGAAGCTTAATCTATGTGACTGATGCAAGGTCATATTTGTTCGTTATTCTCAAATCAGCTAAGTTGAGAGGAACATTCTCGAGTATGAGAAAATAGACTCAAAATAATTTTTACCAGATTGAACAAACGAACATATGTACGAGTAGAAATTGGGAGAAATTGGGAATACAGCTGAATCAGTTTAATCTTCAATTTAAGACTATATTTAATTGATAATTTGATAACCTTTCATATCTGTTCTGATAATAATTTTTCACGAATCTAGAATAAGTTATTTATAGTCTTTTCCTGATTTTTTTTCTCAAGTGTACATATCTCACCCATTAGTTGTATCTATGGCAGAATATAACCTCAAAAACAATATCTACTTACTCAAAAATACATACAAAGTACCCAAATAAGGTACATTTTCGTTACATATAAAATATCTATATTCTTCGAGTGCACTAGAGAAAAATAAGAATCCAGTACGTATATTAGGTATAATCGAAGAACGCTATTTATCTAAAAACATTATAATATGCGTAAGTATGTAATATGATCACATCGCAGCGGATAAGAAGTGAAGCCAGAGGTGGCATGTTATCTATTCCGGTGTTGTCTTGGAAAATAGCGATGACATCGTAACTCTCAATTCCGCCACCTTTTTAGCATTATTCGCAAATAACACCGTAATGTGATTTCCATGTAAAACAAAAAGGATTCTTCGTCTATTAATATCATCATATTGAATTTACACCGGAGCTGTTTTTTTCCATCCTTTCGACGTTAGGTACCGTCGGCGGATATTCTGTTAGTGGTTTTGTGCTCCGAGCATTCGTCACGAACTCTTCGAATTAGAGGCGAGAGCCAAGGCGAAATCCTCTTGAATTAAGCCTGGCGAAAAAATCTTTACGAATCGCTTAAGGGATTTTTTCCACGTATCGAAGTAGTTCACTGTTATTTTACTACTGTTCTCTTCTTCTTCTTCTTCTTCTTTTTCTGAAAGACGGAGTGAATGGGGAAATCTTTTGAAATGAAAGCGTTTTACCCTCCTCCCGCCAAGAAAATAATCAGCTTTTACGATGCTACATGTATGCTCGTATTGCTTATGAGGTGTTCTATTTGGATATATTTTGGCAGAAGGAGAATGTGAAAGGGTACTCGGAAGGCAACAAAATTAAAATACTTGAGATGGAAAGACATTCTGATGGTGAAATGGGCTTTATTTTTTGGTTCAAATGTTTTTATCGAATTGGGGAATTTATTCAGCTTTGGAATCATAAAATTGTACTATTACTCTTGTTCCGGTTTTTATATTGTTTCAAATCGTACTTGATGGGTATTTTTTTTATTAAACGAGAGATGAGTAGTTTTCTCATGAAAGAAAGTTCTCAAAAAAAAACAAGAGAATTTTTAATTTAAAAAAAAATAGTTTCCCAAACAAAGGGCCTTTCCGGGTAAGATGGTGAAATCCGCCCTTGAGCCGATCGGGACCAAAGTCACCTAAAATTTTGGTAATGATGTAAAACCACCTCAAAATTTTTTTTGACCTCCTACCCTCACCCCTTCCTGAGATATTGTCCCCTATATATCGAAAATTCATTATTTTCTATTTCTGGAGGGGGTAATCCAAAAATTTTGAAATTTTCACAGAAAATAGTCATTGTATAGGGGTATGTGTGAGAATTTTTTCAACAATTTTTTTCTATGTTTTGAAAAACCAAAGAAAAGTACATGGTTATGGGTTAAATGGTTACGGTCCGACCTTTTTGTTTTAATAGTTAATGGTTTCGGGTTACGATCGTCTGAAAATCAATGAAATTATTGGTTACTGGTTCAGTTCCTGGTTACGCTCTTTTTTTCAAAGTATTCAATTTTTTTCATTCCCCCCCCCCCCCCCCCCCTTATCTTCAGAAAATTTTTCTATGAAAGCGCAAACGCAAAATTACGATTTTTAACTTGGGTCTATATGTAGATCCAACCAAAGTGTCACATATTTTAATCTCTCAAATTTTACAAAGTCCAGCACTACATAGATACTGGATATTCAAAATTGGAGAGGAGGGAGGGGTCCAATCGAAATTTTTCATATAACCAAAATTACTCCTGAAATTTCAACTTGTAACTTTTGTTTTAAAATTTTTTCAATTGGACCCCTTTGTCCCAACCAATTTTGGATAATACAACTTACTTTGACTAACGTAAGTTGTATTATTCAAAATTGGCGGGGTGGGAGAGGTCCAATTGAAAAAATTTCCAAACAAAAGTTGTAGCTTGTAGTTCTATAAATAATTTTGGTTATTACAAAAATTCTGATTGGACCCCTCCCTCCTCTCCAATTTTGAATATCTAGTATCTAGGTAAGTAGTGCTGGACTTCGTAAAATTCAAGAGTAATGTGATGCATTGGTTGGATCTGTTGATCCATAGACGCAAGTCGATTACTTTTGTAGTTTTGTATTTTTAGACTACACACCAGTAATGGAAATTCGTGGAAATCGATCAAGATAGTGAAGTAACTGAATCCGTAACGTAACGATAACGACAACAAAAATAAATTGATGAACCATAAACCACTTTGAATTTTGGATTTTTTTTCTGGTTACTGGTTAAGGTCCAAAACCATGTTCAAAATTGGAAATGGTTAATAACTGGTTCAGTTTTTTGGTGTTTTTGAGAAAGTGGTTTATAACTGGTTCAGCTCTTTTCAAATTTAGCCAAAATAAGTGGTTAATAACTGGTTACAGGTTTTGGGTTAATGGTTTGGGTCCGGACCTCTGGTTTTTGGGGGATTTTGCAACTTATTCTATTGACATAATTTTTTTGTATCAATAGAGGCTCTTTAAGCTCAGTTTTGGACTTTTGGTACCAAGCAGATGGGATTTTTTTTTTTCGTAATTCGAAATTCTCAATTTTTCAGCGACCAGCAATTTTTCAACACCCTGTAGAGCGATAAAATCGATATCAAATTTCAAGGTCAATGGTCTGGGGAGGTGTAAAAACTCAAATTGCACTTTTTTATGGGTGTTCCTGAGGTACCACAAAATTGGAACTACCCGAACCTCTCAGGGGAGCGGAGCCAGAGGCTCACAAAGTATAGAGTCACTTTCTAAAAAATTATTTATAAACTTTTTTGATAAAATTTTAAAAATGTTCACTAAAATATTTTCTTTAAAAAAATCTCAAAAAATTTGAAAAAAATTCTTGAATTCCTAAAAATTTTCTTGAATTTTTCTTCAAATCTCACATTTTCTTCAGATTATATTCCAAAAATTCATTGTGAAATTTTTTGGGGAAAAATCAAATATCGGAAAAAAATTGCAAAAAATTCTTTGAAATTATTTCATTGAAAAATTTTTCAAAAAAATATTTAGGAAAAATCTGTCGAATGATTTTTAAATTTTTTTGAAATAAAAAATCCAAAATTTTTTTCTTTAAAATCATAATTTTTGTATGATCTAAATTTTTATTCGAAATTTTGGAAAAATCCCTGAAATATGTTGAAACGTTTCTTAAATAAAAAAATTAGAAAAAAAAAAAAAATTTCATTTTTTTAGAAATTGTTTACAGAATAAATTTCATCTGACGTGAGAAGAACTTACTTCAAAAAATTATTCGTAAACATTTCTCGATACGATTTAAAAAATTTTTATCAAAGTATTTTCTTCAAAAAAAATCTAAAAAAAATCTGTTGAAAATTCTTTTATTATTCCTAAAAATGCATCGTGGTTTTTTTTCAAATCTCCAATTTTCTTTGGATTGCTTTTGAAAAATTCACGGTGACATTTTTGGGGAAAATCTCAAATAGCTTTAAAAGTTTCTTTTAAAAAAAATCTCTTGTAAAAAAATTGGAAAGTTTTTCGTAAAAAATTATGTTTTCAAAAATGATTCCAAAAAAATTCTCTACGAAGTGTCTTGATTACAATTGAAATTGTTTCATAAAAACATTTTTTCCAAAAAAATATCTTGGAAAAATCTGTTGAATGATTTTTAAAATTATTTTCTGTAAAAAAAAAATCAATGAAATTTTTTTTAAAATCATAGTTTTTCTTTGATCTAAATTTTTATTCGAAATCTGGAAGAAATCCTCAAATATCTTGAAACGTTTCTTTTGAAAAATAAAAGCAACAACAACATAAAAAATTTATTATAATATTTTTGTTGGAAAAAATCACCTAAAGAGTCGATAAGATTCTCCATCAAAAGTCCTACGCATTCAGTACTCATTGAAAAATTTTCTTGGAAAAGGTCTTTGAAAACTCTTTCGAAAAATCCTCAAATTGTTTGGAAAAAATTCCAAGTGAACTATTTCAAAAATTTGTATTTTTCATTTTACAAATTTCCTTTTGAAATAAAATTGTGAAAAAAAATTCTCGAATATCTCATCTAGTTTATTTTAGAATAATTCTTAGTTCTTTCAAAAAAAAATCGATAGGTAAGTTATTTTTTTTTTAATTTAAAAAAAAATTTCTTCATGAAAATTTCTGAAAAAATTGAAATTATCTCATATAGAATTTTTCCAAAAAAATATCATTTGCGGAATAAAATTATTTTTAAAAAATCAGCTGAAAATGGGGAAAAATTTTCATAAAAATTTTTTGAATGAAGAAAAAATTTCTTATAATAGGACTACATTTGAAAAATCTCCTCTTCCCTCGAAAGATTATTTAAATAAAATGATAGGGTAGATACGTTTCATGAAAGTAATTGTTGAAATTATTTTTTTGTGTAAATCTTTATTTTTTTTTCTTTAATTTATAAAAATTTCTCAAAATTTCTAAAAAATATCTTTTGAAGAAGTTTCTTCATTTTCATTCTATTTTTTCAACAAAAAAAATCTGTTGAAAAAAATAATTGGAAACAAAAATTCATAAAAATTGTATAGGAATTTAGAAAGTTCTTTTAAAACCGTGGAGAAAAAATTGAAAAAATTTCTTTAGATTTTTTTTAATTGAAAATTTAGGTACCCTTTAAAATATTTGAGAAAATTTTCAAAAAATTCCTTCATTGCTGTTCAGGAAAAAAAATTGTAATTTTTCACAATAGTTGGATTAATCGAGAATTTATCAATTATGAAATTACTTCAGCTTGAAACAGCACTTTACTGAAGTATTGAAACTTATAAGTGATTTTGTAAGCTTCGTTCCAAAAAAAAAAACTCAAAATAAGAAGTAGGTAGTTGCCTTTGAATTGAGATTTATGGCTTCTGAGGATTCGAAGAGGGCGTTGACATAACATCAGAGAGACTTTTAACACGTGACAAAAATTTGTCATGTTATCTTCTCCCTTCACTGTATCATTTTCCATATTCGAAAAATTCCAATCAGCCACATAGCCACATATACCTGCGTTCATTGCGACTCGAACCTTTTCATATACGTTTTTTTTTCATTGCCGCAGGAAAAACGTGGAACAAGAGAAGGAAGCAACCCAGGAGAAGAAATCTTTTGGGGGAAAAAAACGAAAACCCCTTCTACAAAAGAATAACGTGAGCTGTGGCTCGACGCGACGTAATTGTATATTTAGAAATTATATAATACCCTCAAGTCAATTTCATTGTAAAAAAAGGAAAAAACCTTTTAAAATGGTAGTCGGCCACTTTCAGACAAATGTTTTTTTTTTCATTTCTTCTTTCACGGGTGTATCCTTTTATTTGAAAATGACGATATAATAGAATGTGACGTAACTTAGCAGTTTACAAGGAAAATTTTCTTCTTTTTTTCGAGGCGTTTATTTTATCCAATATGGCAAAAATGATTTCGTTTCTAGTTCGCTTTGCTGTACTGTGCTGTGCCTGACTCGTTTTTCGTTGACGATTTCTCTTTTCAAATGCTCGTATGTAGGATATTTTGCGGTAAAAGGGAGAGAAAAAAAGAAAGAAAAACAAACTTTCACGACAAGATTTTCTTTATTTTTATTCCCTTTTTACGTCTGCAGCTCCATAGCGTGGCGGGAGTTTCTATACGAGCGTTTATTGTGTACGGACGAAATTAAAGAATAGGACGGTAATTCTCGTGTCGTAGAACCGGACGATAAGCTGATGATTTAATTTTAACCTTTAAGTCGGAGTTGCCGGGTGTAGCGGATGAATTTACCACTCTGGTGTCTTTCTATAAAATGTGAGATGCGAATTTAATGGAGGATTTGTGAACGAGGTTGATTGTACGATGTTATTTTACCTACAATTTTTTGAAATTTTCTAGTGTAAACTGCAAAGAAGTGAAGATGATTGGTAGAATTTCTATTTCGAGGGTGATATTGAGGGAAAAGAAGTTTGGGGTTATTTGAGATTTTCCAGAAAAACCAACTGTCAGACTTGACGTTCTTCAGAATTATACACTGCTAATTCTCATTTTTTGGAATAAAAAAACTGAAACGAATTTTTTGGTTTAAAAATTTTTAAAAATTGTTTTGGAATAAAAAAAAATAGATCTCAAATATTCTGGAGTAGAAATTTTTTCAAAAGAAGAAATTTCAGGATTTTTTTGAATAAAAAAATATCCAAAAATCTTATTTTTCTTGCTTTCTTTCTTTTTTTTTTTTTGGTTAAAAAAATGTTATAAAATTTTCTTATGTGAAGATATTTTTTAAAATTTCGAGGGAAAATTTCTTAAATTTTTCCTTTATGAAGAAAAAAATTTGTTTCATTTTTGAAAAAAAGGTGATTTTTTTCGAACAATAATTTTAAAAATTTTCTGAAATAAAAAAAAATCACAATTTTTCGGGGATCAATTTTTTTCTTCTTTGATAGTGAAGTAAATAAATAAATATTTTTTTCAACTCTGGGACAAGCATCCACCTTTTAGGGAAGAAATCGAATTACAACCTTGAAAATTCTATGTATTCATTTAACTTTTTAAAAATAATTGTATTGATTTTTTGTTTACAAAAAAAAGGGTCTTAGAGAGCATAGGCATAACTTAGGATCAAGAAGCCTTCGCACCCTCCCTCAATATTTTTTTAATAGCTATTTACCTCAAAATATAGGGGGGAAATGTGGGGAAAAAATGTTGCCCCCATATTCATTCCAAGTTACATTTATGTTGGAAGGGGCCCCCTGAAAACGTTGAAATATTGTTCATGAAAAAATCATGAATTTTCAACAAAAAAAAAAAAATTAATGTAAACACCCTCTTTCTCTGAAGAAGAAAATTAATTTTCTTGAAAAAATTTTTTTCGAGTGGATGGAAATATCTATTTTTTTGGAAAAAATCGCCATTTCTTAAAATGAAAAAAAAATGAATTTTTTGGTACAAAAAATTAAAAAAATTGTTTTGGAATAAATAAAAACATTTTCACGTCACTAGCTTTAGGTAGTGGCTGTACAAGGCGTTAAAAAATCTCAATTTTTCTGAAGTAAAAATATTTTTCGAACTGTAGGTATAAAATCTCAATTTTTTGGATTTTTTTTTTCAATTTTTTAAAGAGTCTCAATTTTTTGGAGAAAAAATTCTCATTTTTTCAAATGAAAAAAAATAAAAACGAATTTTTTGGTTTAAATTTTTTGGAAAATTGTCTTAGACTGAAAAAAATTACTTGAAATAGAGAAATCTCAAATCTTTTGGAGTAGAAATTTTTTCGAAGGAAGACATTTCAGAATTTTTTGTAATAAAAAATATCCAAAAATCTTTTTTTTGTGAAAAAATGTTATAAAATTTCATTCTCACATTACAACATGAAAACAATTTCAGGACTCCACCTTTTAGGGGAAAGTTCGAATTAAACCCTTGAAAATTTCAAGTATTCATTCGACTTTTTTTTTTTAAAAGTTGTATAGATTTTTTTGGTTATAAAAAAAAGGGGTCTTGCAGGGCATAGGCATAACTTAAGGAGTTCAAGTTGCATTCGCTCCCTCCCTCAATAATTTTTTTAATACCTATTTGCCACAAAATATAGGGGAAAAATTAGGAGAATTTTTTGTGCCACCCCATATTTATTCCAAGTTACACTTATGCTGGAAGGGGGTTCCCTAAAAATGTTGAAATATTGTTCATGAAAAAGGTCATGAAAAAGTCATGAATTTAAAAAAATAAAATAAAATCAGACACCCTGATCACCGTAGTTACTAAATTCAATTATCACGTCGGTGCAAATGGGGCAGAACTTGGAAAATTTTTAGGGTATCTCACTGCTTGTCAATCATTTATTCATTCATTCTTCACTAGTAGGGTCCAAAATATTCAAAGTTGTTGAATTCATATCCATTCGGTTGTTCGTACTGTTTATCTTCGGCTCACCTGTAATCAAAAGGTAATAGGTTGAAATACCTCATCTTCAGAATGTAATTTTAGAGTCTTCAGGAAGGGGTAAGGGGGCAGCTAGAACAATGGACACATATTCCTAGGCCATTTTTATAATTCAATGAACTCGCCAAGATGTGCCACGCCGACTATGCTTACGAGAACAATTTTCTGTTTCAATTTATACTCGTGAACCGTGTTATATGCGGCGCCCATAAGAAGAAGGGGAAGGGGGTATCTGTGTAAACAGTACGTGTGGTCGTAAGTACCTCAGACGAGAAAAAAGATAACACTCGACATCTGCTGGTGAAATGTTAACACGTTCGTCGTTTGTGAAAATATTGCACCGCGGTCTCATCCGCGAGACCAACAAAATTCATCGAATAAAAAACCCTCCCCCTATGGCCGCCTCATCTCGCCTTTGCATAAAAGAAAATGTTTATGAAACATTGGTGGCGTTTCGTTTCATTTCATTCGACGAGTTAACAGCTTGGGTACTTCTCAGGTCTCCCTCCCCGCGGCCTCCTGCCTTTCCCCGGCGTTAAATTAGTTCTTTATGCTGTACTATACTATAAGTGAACCCAGCTCGATGCCATGCCATGTCGGTGCCGGTGGTATACGTACTTTGAAATATTTTAACAATAAACACGCCACTTCAACATTAAATTTAACTCGATGTTTACACGACTTGATGAAAACTTTTCACAAAGTAAAAATATTTGCTTCATTATCAACTCTCTCTCACTCTTGCTGTGGCTGCGGATCTCCCCTCGACAAATAATATTATTTTAACCAAGCTTCCATAACGCACTTTTCAACCGAGCTGAGCCCCTCGACATAGTATCAAGGATCAGTTTCCATTGTGGAAAAACAACTCTGACGTACCGATTGCCTTAGAAAATAATTATGATTTTTTTTTCAAATCAATTTTGTAATAATTCTTTACAATACCTATTTAGTGGATTTTTGAAATTAGTGGTGTATTTCATCATCTAAATACTCTGATCCACCCCACTAAAAAATTCTACACAAAATTTTCTTTTCAACGCCGCAAAGTGCAACTTTCTACCTATCTCGGTTGTCGAGTAACGCATGGTTAAAAATCTGAAACGGAACTGAATTGTTTTTCAGTTGGGCATATCTCTGCCCCTTCAATTCACAGGGTCGGCAAACATGCATACATGAGCTTAATGTGAGTTGACTATATCGCTGGTGAAGAGGTGCTAACTGGTGACGGGACACCCTGTATAATGCGTAACTTCGGAGAATTTTTGGAGGGGGTTCTCATTTTAAAAAAAAAAAATTTTCATACCTATACTTTGCTGTAAATATTTATCAAAAAAAAGTTATTTGCGAGGCAAATACCCCCTTGCTCCCAATAATTTTTTTTATTTTAGATATTTCTCCTAAGTTAAGCCTATTTGTGACTTGATTAGATATAATTTTTTCAATTCTGATAAATTAATAATTCTCCTATTATCTTTCATTTGTTTGATTTCAGGTAAGTATCTATACTTTGAAGATGAATACATAACTATTTAAGCATTCGTTAAGAGAAATTTTAGTAAGTTTTTTCTTTCTTTATTTTTGTTTTTACAATTTTACTTACCTATTTGTATCCTTCAAATACAAGAGAATGTGCTGCTGGGTTAAAAAAAATCTTCACAATTTACGCATTGATGTTATAGTCATCACATGTCGTGTGGCCCAATTGAAATTTTTTAAAAACAAAACTTGTAGATTGAGTTCTTAGGAATAATTTTGGTTATTACAAAAATTTCGATTGGACCCCTCCTTCCCTTCCAGTTTGTCTCAATAGTACGTAGATACTTCATTATTTCAAATTTGAGGAAGAGGAGGGGTTCAAGCCAAATTTTTATAATGACCAAAATTATATCCAAGGTCTTAATCTACAACTTTCATTTGATTTTTTTTTTCGATGGGACTCTCCCTTGGCAATTTTGAATGATTCTCCATTGTGCAGTGTAATGAAAAATTGGAGAGAAAGGAGGCGTCTAAGTGAAATTTTTGTAATAACCAAATATTCCTAGAATCTCGAATTGCAACATTTGTGTGAAAATTTTTTCAATCAGATCCACATCTCCTTTTCAATTTTGATCTACGTGGAAATAGGCAAAATTGGAGAGGAGGGAAGGGTCCTATAGAAATTTTTGTAATAACCAAATTTATTCTTGAGAACTCAATCTACAACTTTTGTTGAAAAAAAATTTCAATTGGACCACACGACACGTGATAATTTACAACGTCAATATGAACTGTGAAGATTACGAAATACAAGGAAGTGGTGAAATTTAGCCCAAATCGTGTTGAAATATAATTCTATCAGATAGAAGATAAACACCTTGGTGATTAAAAATCCGGATATACGTAACTTATACCTTTGCCATCTGAAATAAGTACCTACTTTTTTTTTAATCAAAATCAATGGTAAAAAATTCAATTACTGGCCTTAGTCCAAAATTAAAATCATTTAGGCGTTTTATCACACAATGTGCTATTTTCTATCGCGATAAATCGACTCGAATTATTGTTCAAAGAAAAATCGACCTAGGAAAAAAAATGAAATTAAAAACAAAAGCCTTCCGAAAGTACATATTTTTAGGAAAAAATACAAAAACATAAAAAGTTTCGCGAAGATGTACATTAATATTTTATTATAAAGATCAAATTTTAAGCGAAACAAAAAAATACAGAATACGAATAAATTGGGCGACGTTTCGAATTTCATCGAAATTCATTATCAAGTCCGATACATAATGAATTTCGATGAAATTCGAAACGTCGCCCAATTTATTCGTATTCTGTATTTTTTTGTTTCGCTTAAAATTTGATCTTTATAATAAAATATTAATTTACATATTTTTGCTTTTTAACAACTATATTAAAGTCTGGATGGGTAACACGCGAAAAAGTACTATTCTCCGTTAAATTCGATGAATTTGGAAAATTACACGACTGAAACGAGCGCAACAACGAAAGACCAAAGTGTCGATAAAACGTCTATAGTTTTCATAATTATTACGTCAAATTACCAGTAAATCGAGCACATTGCATTTTCCTCTTCTCATCAAAAATTTAGGAATTTTTCCTCGAAAAAATTAGAAGATTTTTTTGAATTCCCCCCCCCCCTCCTCAAAAACACACATGATTCCTATGTATTACCTATCTAAAAAAAAATAGACCAATCATAATTTTTTTCTCCAAAAGTAAAAATATTTTTTCTGAAGAAAAAAAACAGATTTTTTCTGAGTAAGTAAAAATCAAGAGATTCCATACTTCAAAAAATTTAGAGATTTTTCCGAAAAAATTTAAAGATTTTATTTTATTTTTTTGAATGAATAAAACGAAAAATACATTAATTGTTTTTTCTTCAAAAATATGAGACGTTTTTTTAAATACAAAAAGTCGAAAAATTTATGAATTTTTCCTCAAAAAAATTAAGAGATTTTTTAGATTCCCTCCCTCTCCTCCCCCTCCCAAAAAAACCCCACAAGATTCTCAAGTATTCTCAACAAAAAAAAATAGTAAAAATATTTTTTCTGAGTAAAAATCAGGAGATTTCACACTTCAAAAAAATTTAGTGATTTTCCCGCAAAATTAAAAGATTTTTTTCTTCGAAGAAGTAAGAGAAGTTTATTCATTTCTAAAAGTTAAAAATTTTTTTTACTCTTAAAATATTTTAAAATTTTTCTCAAATAAGTGAGAGATTCTTTCTTCAATAGAGTAATAAAGTTGATAAAAACAATGTTAACCCCCTTCTTCCCCTCCCCAAAAAAAAACAATTTAAAAATCTTTTTTTCAAAAAAAAAAAGACATTTCTTTTACAGAAGAAAACAAAATTCCGCATAAACTCCCAAAAAATAAAAGTCTCTTTTTTCAAAGAAAATTTGGAAGAAAAAATCGTGATTTTTATTTTTCTTTAAAAGTGAATAAAAAAATTATTTTTACTCCAAAAAATTTCTATAGAGATCCACTCCCCCCCCCCAAAAAAAAATTGTACTGTCTAATTTCAAAAATGAAAATGATGACAAATTCATGTAAGTAGTTTTTTTTCTTCAAAGAAATGAGAAGTTTTTTTAGTTGATTTTTCACTCCCAAAATTTAGGGGTTCTTCCTCCACAAAATTTTTTTCTACACGAATTTGAGGAGTATTTTTATTAAAGCACAAGAGACAAATTTCCAACTTCAAGGGAATTTTAATTTTAATTTTAATTTAAACAAAAAATTGAGGTATGCTTTTCTCTAAAAAATAAGGGGTATTTTTTAAAAATCGAAGATTTTTCACTCCAAAAAATAGTACCTAGATAATTAAATATTTTTTTTGAAAAATGAGACTTTTTTAGCAAACTTTTATCAAAGGAAGTTCTACAGAGTAAAATGGACCCGCGAACTGGTTGCATTGGGGCCCCACTCTACTCTCGCCTTCCCAGTCCTTTTTATCTTTCACCTTCCTGGGTACTTTCGAACATTCAACAGATAATAGGAAAAGAAACCACCATCTAGGACAATTCTCAAATGACATCATCAAACAGGTATCTTTCATGTATCCTCCCTCTCCGCGGTTCTTTTTCTATTGAAAAAAAGTCTTGACAAATATTAATCATTCCCGAAGGGACCATCGAGCCACATTGAGTGGGAATTTCCACACAATTCGATGGTTAAAAAAAAAATAAAAAAACACTGAAACACATGCCATGTCGCTTGCGTTTTGCGCCTTACGTCGACGTATTCTTTTACGAACCCTTAACCCTTTATACCCTTGTTCGGTATACTCGCGGCGATAAAATAAATCGCTTGCGTGTCTCGTATAGAGTGTGATCTTCGAAGCTAATGACGTATTTTTTTCCATACCACGACCGAGAGAGATTCGAATACTCGTACATCGTTTTCGAGAAGTCGTAAAATATATTCTACCGCTTCTTCGATTACCTACCATCCTCGCCTCGTACCAGAATTTCGTTCTTTTCTCGTCTAAAATAATGGGTCCAAGTCGAACGTCCCTCCTCAGATACACGTACCAGTCCACGCTGCCTCTGTAATCCTCATAATACAAGTGTCCGTTTCATTTTCTGCAAAAAACGTGAAGGAATTCCAAACACATACGAATTCGGAATGAAACGCTTACACGCATAACTGTCTTCATTTTTATCGGTGTCGAGTCCATGAACGGAAAGGTCGGCAAGGGAGCTGGAGGGGGCGAAAAAAACAAATTACCTCTGTCAACGAAAATTCGAAAACGAAATATACTTTGTTATACGATGGTAATAAAGTTGTACGAGATGTGAGTTAAGCAATGTACCTATATTTATTCGAAATAACGAATAACCAACCCTTATTTACAGGGTTGCCAACGTATAACTAAGATTAATTGACTGTGAGGTAAATTTTTCATGTTTCGCGTTCTTTTCTCAATTCTCATATAAACAATATGAAGCATTTTCCTCGTACTTTTATCTGTTCCTTGTCCTCCTTCCCTTTTACAGATTTGCCTAATGGTGAATATTTATTCGGTGTAAAAATACCCTCGCGCGTTCGCGTTACGTTAATAAACGATGATTTAGGTAATTTTTATATTTCTTGATAAAGGCTACCGATGCTTCTCTCATTTAGAATGGCCGCATATTTTGTTGGTAGCTTAGATCAAGATATAGTACTATTGATGTAATAAAAATGAGCTACTCGATATGTTTTTCCTCCCACATACACGAACTGCTTATAATGGGGTTTCTTATAAAAATTTGATCTTTTTTTTTCTTTGACACAGATCGATTCTTTAGATTTTTTTCTTCAGTGATAAACTGATTGAGGTAGATTATTAAATTTTTGATTTAGATTTTTCAATATTGAGTGAGGTGAGCAATTACATCCTAAAAATTAATTTTTAAATTTGTATCGAATGTGTTTGACGCTAATTCAAGAGTTGAGGAAGGGGTTCAAAATCATCTAAAGAATCTTCTTTAAAAAAAAATTTCTTCGCGTTACAAATATTTCATTCCAATGATCAAAAAATTGAATTTTTTCGAAAAATATTCTCGTTTTTGCTTCCTTGAAAAGTTTGCAAAAATAGTAGGTACGATTGTTTTTCAGAAATTTTCCTCCAAAAATTTGAAAAAACGTATTACAGTTTTTTAAAACATGCAACTCTGTGAGTCTGAATTTTTTTGCAAAATCTTATACAGTTTAATATTCAAAATTAGTGAAAAATCAAAAATTGGAGAAAAAAAACTCAAACCATTCTAGATTTTTTAGAAGAAAAAAAATGTTAAATTCTAAAATTCTACAAAATTCCAAACAATTATAGATGATTCAAAATTGAAAAAACTCAATTATTATAGAATATTTCTTGATTCAACTTTTTCTGTCATGAAAACTTTCAAAAAAAGTTGTTCAATTTTAAAATTCTTCAGAGTAAAAAAAAAAAAATTACCTACCCGAGCAGCACACTCGACAAATTATCGAAATAAAAAATCGACAGAATATCGAATTCGATAAAGTGTCGCGTTAGTTCCGCATAAATCGTGAAATTATCTTTCGATATATCGACAGATTATCGATGAATTATAGTTGGCAAAATCCATCAACAGATAAACTTTCGATAAAATCGAACGATTTTTCTTTTAAAAATCTCAAGATTATAGTTAGATACTTCATCGATAACCTATCTATAAATCGAAAGATAATTACACGATTTATGCGGAACTAACGCGACACTTTAACGAATTCGATATTCTATCGATTTTTTATTTTGATTTAATTTCGATATTCTATCGATTTTGTATTACGATTTTTTGTAGATTATCTAGTTTCGATATTCTATCGATTTTTTGTAGATAATTTAGCATATATGGGTATATGCGCGCGCACATTTTCAAGACCGGCTGGCGAGTTTGAAGTCGTAGTTACGCTTAAGGCTGGCGAATTTCGTTCCAAATACAGCAGTTTCTACCAAAACAAGCGTCTGTTGCGAACATCGGAGTTCGTTCGCATAATACGAATTGGATTATAATATTCAAACATCTTATGCAAAATTGGAGAAGAGGGAGGGGTCCAATTGAAATTTTTATAATAACTAAAATTATTTCTAGGACCTTAATTTACAACTTTTGTTTGAAAATTTTTTCAAATTGGCCCCTTTTTCCTCCGCTCCTCCAATTTTGAATAAGTATCAACGGAGTATTATGCAAAATTGGAGGAGAAGGAGAGGTCCAATTGAAAAAATTTTCAAACAAAAGTTGTAGCTTAAAGTTCTAAGAATAATTTTGGTCATTACAAAATTTTCGATTGGGCGCCTCCCTCCCGTTCAATTTTAAATACTAAGTATTCACATAGTAATCGTAGTATTGAACTTGGTAAAATTTTATTTAAGAACAACGATCTGGTTTCAAGTAAAATACCTAGTAAACCAAAAAAACTAGATAACTTGTTTGAAAATTTTTTCAATTTTGATTTCGCATATTACTGTTACACGTAAGTAGGTAAATGCAAAATAATAGAGGCTAGAAATGAGGTCCAATTGAAAAAACATTTCAAACAAAAGTTGTAGAATAATATTCTGGATTTAATTTTGGTTATTATAAAAATTTCGATTTGGCCCTTTCTTCCCATCCAATTTTGAATATAAAGTAGGTATTTTTTGACTAGAAAAAAATCAATATAGTTTCAACAACTATCGTTACAAAATCGTTGAAATATCGAAGTCGATAAATTTCATATAATGTGTCGATAATATAGTTTTAAATATCGTCACAAAATCGTTGAAAAATCGAATTCGAGAAATTTCATATAATCTGTCGATAATACAGTTTTAAATATCTTCACAAAATCTTTAAACAATCGAATTCGATAAATTTAATATTCTTTTTCGATAGTATAGTTTCAAATATCTTCACAACATCGTTAACAAATCGAATTCGAGAAATTTCAGATTATTTGTCGATAATATAGTTGTAAATATCTGCACAAAATCGGTGGAAAATCGGATTCGAGAAATTTCAGATTATTTGTCGATAATATAGTTGTAAATATCTTCACAAAATCGTTAAAAAATCGAATTCGAGAAATTTCAGATTATTTGTCGATAATATAGTTGTAAATATCGTCACAAAATCGTTGAAAAATCGAATTCGAGAAATTTCAGATTACGTGTCGATAATATAGTTTCAAATATCTGCACAAAATCGTTAAAAAATCGAATTCGAGAAATTTCAGATTATTTGTCGATAATATAGTTGTAAATATCGTCACAAAATCGTTGAAAAATCGAATTCGAGAAATTTCAGATTACGTGTCGATAATATAGTTTCAAATATCTGCACAAAATCGTTGAAAAATCGAATTCGAGAAATTTCAGATTACGTGTCGATAATATAGTTTCAAATATCTTCACAAAATCGTTAAAAAATCGAATTCGAGAAATTTCAGATTATTTGTCGATAATATAGTTTCAAATATCTGCACAAAATCGTTGAAAAATCGAATTCGAGAAATTTCAGATTACGTGTCGATAATATAGTTTCAAATATCTTCACAAAATCGTTAAAAAATCGAATTCGAGAAATTTCAGATTATTTGTCGATAATATAGTTTCAAATATCTGCACAAAATCGGTGGAAAATCGGATTCGATAAATTTAATATTCTTTGTCGATAGTATCGTTGACGAATATCGTCCTAAAATCGTAATACTATCGAATTCGATAGTTTTTAGATTTTTTGCCTATAAAATCGTACAGCTAAATCTGTATCATATCGTGAGAACATCTTTAGATTTTTAAACGATTTTTTATCGATACGTTTCAACTTTCGATATTATCGATCGAGTGTGCTGCTCGGGTAGTAGAATATTCAAAGTTTGTTACAGCAGGTACTTACTCAATTCCAATATTCCAAATTGATATACCTAACTCAATTATTCTGGAATACTTTTTTTTCAACTTCTTCTGCCCCGAAAGATTTACCAGAAAAATGATCCAGTTCTAAAATTCTACAAAAAACCAAAAATTCTGGAATATTTGAAATTTTTCAAAATCCAAAAATTCAAAATTGGAAAAAATGGAATTATTCTTGAATATTTTGGTTTATACTTATTTACCAAATTTCCAAAAATGCCCATTTCTAAAATTCCAACAAAAATTAAAAAATTTCTAGAATATTCAAAATTTGTAAAACTTTAATAATTCAGAATCTAAAAATCTCGATCATTCTAGATTTTTCCAAAAAAAGGAGACAACGTTCTAAAATCCTGCAAAAGGCCAAAAAGTTTTGGATTTTTCGAAATTTTCCGAAATTCAAAACCAAAATTGGAGAAAAATTTGAATTATTACAGCATACTTTTTGGTTTGACTTTTTCTGTCATGAAAGATTTCCCAAAAAACTCAAAATTCTATAGAAAGTCCAAAAAATCTAAAATATTCTATTTTTGTCAAACGAATTCTCTTCTCGTATACTTAGTGGAAAATTCTCAAAAATGTCCGATTCTAAAATTCTGCAAAATTTCACCAAATTATATAATATTCAGAAATAATCAACATTCAAAAATTCTAAATGAGGGAGGAAAATCAGAATATATTCGTGAATATTTTTTGGTTTGAATTTAACTATTTATTTTTTGATTCAACTTTTCATATCTTGAAAATTTTTCAAAAAAAATTACCTACCTAAGTACCATTTTTTTTACCTCTTTAGTTTCTTCTCTTTAATCTTTCTATTTCAGTTATTCTTCCATTTTCCATGATTAGGCTAAGTATGTTTTTATTTTTGATACCAAACTTCATATTTTGCATTATTTTTTTTTTTATTATTATTATTTTATTTTTCATTCATGATATATTACTTTTTCCATGATATCTTACTCAACATGCACCTTACCCTCAATGTAAACCTACCAATAGGAAAATACCGTTAATTATAACGACATTTACGTGACGACAACTGCGACAACGACTTCGTTGATATAAAAATATGTAATTCGAGAAAAAAAAAATGAATTTTTCTTTCAGGTAAATGAAATCACCCCACACACGCATCAAGTATTACACAAAAGTTGCCATATATGTATGTACCTAGCTACCTACTACCACCTACATACCTTCACTCTACATATACACGAATATCGTGTCAAATACGTGAAAAAATATTTGTAAACGTTTAATATCTACGTTTTCGTGCAAATAAACCCTCTAATCCGCCTGCCACAATTTGGAGCATTATTCTACGTCGACACACGACGATTATAAAACTCCATCTCTGACGCCATTTTCGGCAAACTCTTAATTAATCCAATTTACTAATTAATTAACTCGGGGCTTCGCAGCTCGGATGCGTAGGTATATGTTGCAATAAGGAAAAAGAGCTAACACAGGCATCCTTCCTCTTTCATATTGGGAATTTACCAACCAACCGAACGTGGTTTACCTAAATAAAGAAAAACGACGACTCTATAGAGACAAAATCACATTTCGGGGTGTGCTCGTATAGGTAGCGCTTGTTTGGGTTTTTGTCGTCGTGTAATAAAGGCCTAATGTAATTACCTTAAACGCGATGTTTACTTGGCCAATGATAGAATACTTAATTTCCGGACCATTAAAGGTGTATCAGTTGACAAAGCTGGTGGCGAAGAAGAGGCCGGGCGCCCTCCTTAGGGAGGAAAGAATCGACTGGTGTGAGATGGAAATGAAAAATTTCATTATTAATGAATCGTTGCTCGAGTATTTATTATTCAAGGTGTTGTCTTCTTCGACTCGTCCAAATACACGTGTGTGTTGTAATTACGAATGCTTTTTCGCGTTTGGCGTGTAGGAAAAGCGACTGTAGTCGGAGAAGGGAGGATGAGGCGAGGTGAACGACGGAAATTTTATCTTGGGATGAGAACGTACGAGTATCTGGATTGATATTTATTATTCATTGGTATCGTTCAATCGTTCAATTTCAGTGGGATAGAATTTCCAAATTATCAGAGAAGTCGATATGTAGTATACTGGAAAATTTGTAAATTCCATCTTTCCTCGACTCAATTTGCTTTTAGACGTGAAACTATAGGGTAGAAAAATTGGTATTTTTTTGGAAAAAATCTTATGTTTATTTAGAGTAAAAAATTTCTCAGATAGGTACCTATACCTATTTTTGCAAAATGAAAATATTTTTGAAATTTTTGAGGAAAACAATTTCAATTTTTTGGGGAAAATTCTGAACTGTCCTGAAAATATGAAAAATTATCTCAATTTTTTTGGAATAAAAAACTTTTATTTTCTTTAAGATTTTTGATTTTTTAAGAGAAAAAAAATTCTGAATTTTTTTGGAAAATTGAAAATTTTTTAGTATAGGTAAATAAGTTTTTTACAAATTTAAAAATTTCAATTAGATAGGTACAAATGTTTTAATGTAGAAAAAAATTGTTTTTTCTGAGGAAAGAATTTCTTATTTTTAGGAAAAAAAAACTACTTAAAAACTTCTTAGAGAAAAACATTTTTATTTGATAGGTATTTTCGTAGATTGGGGCCCCAGTGCAATAATTTTGCGGCCATTTTTTACTCAGTTTGAAACTTCCTCCCATTTCATTTGCTAAAAATAAATCTCATTTTTTAAAAATTCAACTAACTACAATTTCTGGAGTAAAAAGTCTTCGATTTAAAAAAAAAATTCTTCCATTTTTAGATAAAAACAAACCTCAATATTTTTTGTTTGAATAAAAATAAAAATTTTCTTGAAGTTGAAAATTTTTCTCTTGTAATTGATTTAGGTATTTTAATTTCACTTGAAAAAATAAAAATGTAACTCATAACACTCATCCCAATTTTTTTTCAAAAAGGTCTCAAAAAATTGTGAATTTTTTGTCACTTATTTTTCAGTTTAAGATTAAGAAATCCGAAATGATCACTCGGTACCTACTTTTTCGTTGTTCTCTGCTTGTTTGGTCATTTCTGTAAAAGTTTTGCAATATGAAATTCTTTGTTGTATTTTTTCAAAAAAAAAAAAAAAAAAAAAAAAAAATGGATTTTTCAACTTAAATTTTTGTAGAAAAAACACTTGCATCTGGATGCAGTACGATTTTTGCGGAATAGAGTAAGTTTTCTTCGGCTATGTTCGTGTGTCCTCGGAACCGATCTTTGGCCTCTGCTCTGGACTTATATATTTTTGATAGTATTTTTGTACTTTTCGATTTTCCTACATAATATTTTCAAATTATTATTTTCATCTTAGTTATCTAGTTTCCTTGCTTTCCTAGGTATTTTAATTGAAACCGGATCGTTGTTCTTAAATAAAATTTTACCAAGTTCAATACTACGATTACTACGCGAATACTTAGTATTTAAAATTGAACGGGAGGGAGGGGCCCAATCGAAAATTTTGTAATGACCAAAATTATTCCTAGAATTTCAAGCTACCACTTTTGTTTGAAAATTTTTTCAATTGGACCTCTCCTTCCCCTCCAATTTTGCATAATACTCCGTTGATACTTATTCAAAATTAGAGGAGCGGAGGAAAAAGGGGCCAATTTGAAAAAATTTTCAAACAAAAGTTGTAAATTAAGATCCTAGAAATAATTTTGGTTATTATAAAAATTTCAATTGGACCCCTCCCTCTTCTCCAATCTTGCATAATACGAATTGGATTATATATAATATTCAAACATATTATGCGAGATTTAAGAAGAGGTAGTGGTCCAATTGAAATTTTTATAAGAACCAAAATTATTTCTAGGACCTTAATTTACTACTTTTGTTTGAAAAATTTTTCAAATTGGCCCCTTTTTCCTCCACTTCTCTAATTTTGAATAAGTATCAACGGAGTGTTATGCAAAATTGGAGGGGAAAGAGAGGTCCAATTGAAAAAATTTTCAAATAAAAGTTGTAGCCCACAGCCCTAGGAATAATTTTGGTACTTATAAAATTTTCAATTAGAACCCTCCATCCTCTTCAATTTGAATGTTCAGCATCTACGTTGGATTGGACTTAGCAAAATTCAACAATAATACATGGTCGCAGGGTCGCGACTTGTACTTGTTTTGAAATTTGGTGATGAAACTTTCAACATTTCCAACAGTATGCGTGATTCGATTAAATATAAAAATTAAATTGTACGAATTCTAAAACACCACCTGTAAAAAAATGTAAGTCCAGAGAGGTGCCGAGGACACACGAACATAGTCGAAGCAAAATTACTCTATTCCGCAAAACTCGTACTGCACCCAGATGCAAGTGAAAAAACTCTAACAAGCTGATTTTTTTCGTTTCGCAAATGACCGATTCATTTGAACGAATCTTTCGCAAACGACTGATTCATTTTAACGAATCGTTCGCAAACGACTGATTCATTCGAAAGAATCATTCGAAAACGACTGATGCATTTCAACGAATCGTTCGCGAACGACTGATTCATTCGAACGAATCATTCGCGAACAAATGATTCATTTCAACGAATCGTTTGCGAACGACTGATTCATTTCAACGAATCGTTCGCGAACGACTGATTTATTTCAACGAATCATTCGAAAACGACTGATTCACTTCAACGAAACGTTCGCAAACGACTGATTCATTCGAACGAATCATTCGCGAACAACTGATTCATTTCAACGAATCGTTCGCGAACTACTGATTCAATTGAACGAATCATCCTCGAACGCCGATTTATTTGATTTGTAACGTTAAAATACCGTTATCGTAACGTTCCATTGATGTGCAAAAAATCGCATATCTACCTTATTCGCGGAGTTACAGAGTTTTGAAAATTTCGATCGCGGATATCTCGCGAACCCGCGAACCGATTTCGCTCAAATTTGGTACCCTGATAGATCTTAAAGAGTACTATAAAAAAGGTTAAGTGCAAAAATCACGTACCCAGCTTATTTGCGGAGTTATCGAGTTTCGAAAATTTCAATCGCGGATATCTCGCGAACCCGCGAACTGATTTCGCTCAAATTCAATAGGCTTCTATTTCCAATGACCCTCTACCACAGATATAAATTTCAAGTAATTCCATCAATTATAACTTGAGTTATCGCAGTGACAAATTTTAGTACATACATATAGTTATTATATATAAATAAATACCAAATCGCGAAATTGGTGTCAATCGTCATATTTTGTCATAAAACGTCGAGAAATATCACTCCCACCTCCCACTCTTACCAACGGGTCAAATTTAATAGGCGATTTTTTTCATTTATGAAAAAATCAGCTAAAAACACTCTTGGAGGAACAAATCCCTAAATTTAGGGAGTAAAAAATCAACTTGAAGAAACTTTTAATGCAGAATTTCGTTCTATTCTGTGAAAGAATTTTTTTTTTTTGATAAAAGATCTTTCAATTGTTTTTTAAAGAGGGGGGGGGGGGGGGGTAAAATGTCTAATTTTTATTACTTCATTGGAGAAAGAATCTCCCACTCAGAAGAAATCTCAGGTTTTTTTACAGAACAAAAAATCATGATTTTTGCTCATAATTTTTTTTAAATTCACTCACAAATTTTGAATTTTTTTTTTTTTTTTATATTTTTTTTCAAAAATAAATAATTATTTAAAGAATAAATAATTTAAAAATTGTTTTGGAATAAAAATCTTTTAATTTTTATGCAAAAATCTGTTTATTTCTGTTTCTGTTTTTTTATGATATTTTAAAAAATCTTTTACTTTTAGAGAAAAAATATCAAATTTTCGTATGAATTTGTGGAGTAGTTTTTTTGAAGATTTTTTTTTCTCACAAAAAGTAATATAAAAATCTCAAGTAAGTAGGGATTTAAATTTTTGTGGAAAAAAATCATTCGATTTTTTGAAGGAAAAAAGTTCTGTAGGTATTTCTTAAATGAAAATGTATCTGAATTTTTTATGAGTAGGTCTATTCAACCGTCAATTTGTATGCCGAAAAGAGAAAAAGGAATTTCTTATTTTTGGGGAGAAAAATGCCAACTTTTTTTTGGTGAAAAAATCTCTATTTTTTGGAGAAAGATTCTTTTTTTTTGAAGAGGAATAATATTAGTAAAAAATTTTAATTTTAATTTTTTTTTTTTTTTTTGATTAAAAAATCTCCCAATTTTTAATTTTTTCTGCAGAAAAAAAATCGATTTTCTTTTGTTTATTCGTTGTTGTTTTTTTTTTTTAGGAAGAAAGCTTTTATTTTTGGAAAGAATGAAACTCAATCTGATGTATTATTCAATTTTTGCACCATTCTAAATCACCTACGAGCTCATACTCGTATATTTTATGAACATTGGACGATTCAGCTTGCTCAAAAAATGTTTTTATTTATATTTTGTGTCTCTTTGTTTTGGTTTTTGGTGCCTCTAAAATTTTCTTGAGTAAAATTCTCAGTAGTACAAGTACGCCTCGAATGAATTCTGTTCATTTTCCCTTCTTGCCTCCGCTTTCCCTTCGACAGTTCGAACACGTGTGTTGAAAAGAGCCTTTTTCCGATTTAGTTTAAATTAAATTCGGCTACAGTTTTCTGTATACGACTATACGTACTCGAGGTGCTTTTCACTAGGCTCATTTTTTTCCTCTTTCATCTACGTTGAAATGTTTGAATAAATTTTACTTCTTTTGGCTAAGGCTTGAGAAACCTTTGGCAATGCAATGTCCCTTAGATTTGCTTTTCATTTTGTAGTATTTTAATTTGGTTAAAACGCGGTACCCAGAAATGACGACTCGCGCGATGGTCTGGTTTTCTATGTCGTAGTTATACCTATACGTAAGTCTACGCTCTCGACGACAAAATACTCGCTCGTACCGGTATCTATTTCAATCTTATTCTCGCTATGTACTCGTTGACATGTATCAGGTATCCTAGACGTAGGTTTAGTACAATGTACGTATACGAATACACGCTTATCAGAAAAAACATCTCTTCGTACAGACAATCGAGTGTATACGAATCGTACGTAGATGTGATACAGCTTCCTTACGAGCAGCTTTACAAAGATCCATTGTTGTGCAGAGTATTTCCAATTGCACGAGTAATAACTATACACTTTGCATGGATACCTTCGTTCTACGTATTATTGAGCTGTCATCGGATACGACGACGTATTGCCATGTTAGCTATTTTGTATAGCTTTTTTTTGTGTTGTGTATTTTGTATCGGAATGTACGTACCTTTGTGTCGTGGTACGAGAGATGACTTATTACGTTGCCTTGACTGGAACGAAGATTCGAAACTTTGGCTAGGTATTTGGATTTTTGAGATGAATAAAAATGGAGGTAACTGTTCCGAGAGAGGAAAAAAAACTCGAAGGTTTTTTTAACAATAAAATGAATGAATTGTTTGTTGAAAACAGAAAATTTTTGGACAAAAATATCTTCCAATTTCGTAAAGTTTTTGCATACGTGATGGCTTCATGTTCTAGATTTTTTCACTGGAACAAGATGTTAAACATTGGTTTCAAGTGATTTTTTAATAACACTTTGAAACGAAAAATTTCCAGGTTAAAAAAAAACAATTTTTTATGAAAAATAATTTTTCAATTTTTTCAAAACGAATATTTACTTATTTTACTAATTTTTTTTTTTGAAAAATATTCCAGAATAATTCCAAATAAAAGAAAAAAAAAGGATTTTGAATTTTTGAATTTAAAAAAACATAATGTTCTAAATTTTTCAACTTTTTTCAATATTTTAGAAACTAAACGATCATTTTTTGAAATTTTTCGTGGCAAAAAAAGGTCGAACCAAAAAAAAATCTAGAATGTTTTATTTCTTTTCAATTTTGGATTTTTTAATTTAGACGAAATATTTTGAATATTTTAGAATTCTTTGACTTTTTGTAGAATTTTAGAATTAGGCATTTTTGGAAATTTTCACGACATAAAAAGTGGAATAATTGAACTTTTGGATTTAAAAATTTTGAGTTTGACAAATTTAGAGTATAGTGTGGAATTACTTCGGCTCATTACTTGTAGGATTTTATAGTTGAATTTTTTTTTGTGAAATTTTTCACCACATAAGATGTTAAATCAGATATTCTAGAACAATTTAAGTTTTAAAATTTAAAAAAAAATTGAATATTTTTATCTTTTTTTTTTTTTTTTTTTTTTGGAATGGAAAAGTCCAACTTGATTCTAGAATGATTACTCTTTCTTCCAGTTTTGAAATTTTGAATTTTTGTGAATTTTGATGAGTAGTTTATACAAGTTATTTTAGCTCTTTGTAGGATTTTATAATTGAACATTTTTTGGGGAATTAAATACGACAGCAGAAATAGAATCAAAAAATATTTTAAAATAATATTGAATTTTTTGAATTTATGAAATTTTTGAGTAGTGCACAAATTATTTCAGTACTTTGTAAGATTTTTGTAATAGAACGTCGTTTTGGGTAATTCTTCGAGACAAAAAAAGTTGAATCAAAAAATATTATAGAATAATCGAATTTTTTGAATTTTGACAATTTTTGTAGCTACGACAGAAGAAGACCAACCTAATTATTATTCTAGAATGATTCCATTTTCTTCCAGTTTTGGATTTTTGAAAGTTTTGAATAGCCTAAAATTATTTTACCTCTTTGTAGGATTTTATATATAATTGAACATTTTTTTGAGGGAATTTTTCACGATAGAAGAAATTGAATCTTAAAATGTTATAGAATAATTTTTTTTTAAATATGTTTATTTTTCGTCGCTCAACCATTTCGGTTATTTGCGACGCAAAGTAATGTTTACATCTTAAACTAAATTAATCATATTACAATCTGACAAATAACTAAAAATATTATCTACTTCAACATTTTCTCCTAGTATTTCTGCAATCTGCGCTGAGCCAAAATATCTGCGTCAGAATAATTGAATTTTTTCTGTTTCGGATTTTTAAATTTTTACCAATTTTGAATATTTTGATTTTTTTTTTTTTTAATTTCAGGATTGAACATTTTTTATGAATCTTTCACGGCAGATAAAGTCCAACCAAACGTTATTCCACATAGAATAATTCCATTTTGTTTTGATTTTCAATTTTTGAAATTTTTGAATTTTTTTTGAATATTTTATCATCTTTTGACATTTTATGGAATTTTAGGGTTGGGTGTTTTTTGAAAAATTTTTATGAGAGTTTTAGGAAAAAATATTCTAGAATAGGTAATTGAATTTTGGATTTTTAAATTTTAGTCAATTTTCAATGTTTTAGAATTTTTAAACGTTTTGTAAAATCTTAAGATAGAACATTTTTTTGTAAATTTTTCCAGACAGTAAGATCCCAAAAAATTCATTTTTTCCACTTGTGGATTTTACATTTAGGCAAATGTTGAATATTCTAGATTTTTTGGAGCTTTTCTTACAAATTTTTTAATAGGAGTAGGATATTTTATAGGAAATTCTTCACTACAGAAATATTCGAACTAAAACATTTTCTAGAATAATTTTTTTTTTAAAAACACACAAATGAAACGAAACGCGAAAATGATACGACGACGACGACTAAAATGATAGTTTTTGGTTTTGAATTTAGGATTATTAGATTTTGACAATTTTTAAATATTCTAGATTTTTTTTTCAATTTCAAGATTCAATATTCTTTTTGAAAATTTTTCACGACAGAAGAAGTCCAACTAAAAAATATTCTATACCTAATAGGGTTTTTTCAAATTTTTGATTTTTGAATTTGGACTAATTTTGAATTTTCTAGGATTTTTTGAGTTTTTATAAAATTTTACAATTTGATGGATTTATTTTGGAAATTCTTCACGAGATAGAAAAATTAAAACGGAAACATTCTAGAAAACCCATTTTTTTTGAAATTGCAGATTACTATACCAGATTTTGACAATCTTTAAATATTGTAGAACTTTTTGACTTTTTTTTTGAATTTTAAAAATTGGTATTTTTTGAAAATTTTCACCATAGAAGTCAAACCAAAAAATATTCTAAACTACGTAATTGATTTTTTTAAATTTTGACGCAATGTTAAAAATTTTAGAATTTTGGACTTGAAAAAAAAAAAATTCTAGAAAAATCCTATTTTTTTAATTTTAGATTTTTTAATTATGCCAAATTTTGAATTTTTATTATTGTTTTTTTGTGTTTTCCAGTATTCTTTAGATAAGTATATTTTTTTTTGATTTAAAAAAAAATCAACTCGAAAAAGGGAATGGTATTTCAGCATAATATTATTTTTTTGTTTTCAAATCTATGATTAGGTACCTACAGGCATGATACAGAGTTACTTTTTTAGTTGATTTGTCACTTTTTTTCACTTTGGTCACTTTTTGTCACTTTTTTTCGCAAAATGGTCACTTAAGTCACTTTTTCAGTTTTTTTGGCCATACCTTCCTCGAAAAAGAAGAAAAATTGAAAATTTTCCAAATAACTAGAAAATTATCAAAAAAAAAAAAAAAAAAAAAAATTGCCTGTTTAACGTTTTAACATGACAACTTGTAATAAAAAGTAGTGTTGCGTGTTGTTTTTTCCCTACGTACCTAAAAAATTAAAAAACCAAAAATTTCTCTCATTTTATTGAAAATAAAGACCAGAGCGCAGTATCCAACCAAAATTTGCTCATTTCTTGGGAAAAAAATTGGAAAAATTGTTCTGGTCTGCCCTAATAGGCTTAATTTTTCATCACTTTATCGAAAATGTTGGTCACTTTTTCGAAAATTTTGGTCACTTTTTGACCAATTTTTGGTCACTAAAGTCACTAAAAAAAAAAAAATAGTTAGTATCATGCCTGTACCTACTACCTACTGAATTTTGATTTAGTTTGAATAGGAAATTCAGAATTTTGAGATGTTTACAATTTTCTAGAATTTGTTTATTATTCAATATTTCAAAATTTTTCGTTTCCGAGGTTTCCTTTTATTCATTGCAAAGCACATTAGCAAAATTTCAGCTGAATAAATTTCTATATACTCGTAGATTTGAAAAGTTATATTCAAGTGGAAATTTAACGAACACGAGTATCGAGTTAATATCTGCGACGAGGGAATTTTCTAGTCGAATTTTATCGCTACCAAGGTCTTTTAGGATTTTTATAAATTTGGTTGGTTGATTCCCTGAGGCGGCGATTCTGACGAGATAGAAAAATTTCTGCTTTTCTTATAAAATATAATATAAGAAGCTCTAAGGAGCGGTGAGGTGGAGGGATCGGCATACACATACATAGGTTGATTGATCGAGTCGAATTATGACGACCAAGAAACCCGCAGCGAGTTTCCGTAAAATCCACCATCCAATGATCCGATGGCTTAGGGAAGGAGGTGTCCGAAGGAGAGTGTTTTTGTAAATTGGATTTTATACAAAAAGGGTTATCGCGCAGCAAAGGAGCACAGAGCAAGCGTTTCCATTGTTTAGTATATAGTGAAACTTATTACAATACCTAACCCTTTTAACTTTACGTCTCGAAATAATTCTTCATTTTGGGTTCGGTGGCGCGGTAATCGAGGGTGTTATACTACGTACTGTGCGAGGTTATAATAAGGAGCCGGCTGCCGAATGAATAATTCAAACTGTTTGTGCAGTTTTTATAGAGAAAGAAAGAAAGAAAAGAAAAGAAAAAAGCATACAGAACGAAGTTCAACACAGCGCTAATATACTTACGAAGAATTATCTCGTATACGAGCAGCTTTCAATGGTACAATGTCGAGAAGGGAAGGGGCATCTCGACGTTAGACGACAATTTATTACCGTTATTTGGGTGAAATTCAAAACCGCTTTTTATCGAGTTTTTTAATTCGCTCGTTGACGAGGTGTAATTTTTTTCACCCAAGTTGTGATTCCGTATCCATGCGAAAAAGTGGTTCATTAGTGTGAAAATTTTTCTAACGAGGTGGTCGTTGGGTCCGCGGAAAAAAAACAAAGATGTTTGGTAACTTGCTCGAAATACGATATCAAATCATGAAATCTGAGTCAAGTTGGGGGGTATTTTTTTGAAAAAATGTGTCTTACGAGATTGATGACTGAAAGATGCGGAAGATATTGAACAGAGTGTCGTGGAAGAACGCAACGCGAGCAAGTTTTGCACCCCTAGGTGGCCTTGTTTTGAGGTAATATGTGCAATATTTCGCGAAGACGACATCTGTTAAACAAATAATATCCGTGTATGGAGAAAAAAGCTATTTTTCTAGCCGTCGCGTCGCGTTGTCAAATAAAGCATTTATTTGACGTGAATCTCGACCTCGTCCTGTATCGTACCGACAAGAAGAGAATGAGCGGGTATGGGCTTAGGTTTGTGTTTTGACGATATGAGCAAATTTGTTTGAAGGCGCGAAGATTTTGTGAAACAAGGGGGAAGAAGAAGAAGTTTGATGTTGAATTTTGCTCGAGAAAAATACGATTTACGAGGATTTAATTTGTGTGAAGGTGTTCAACGAGAATTTCCATGGTGCTAAATATGGCGATTTACATCCAAGTATAAAATTATTTGTAGTGATTCGAATTCCGAAAATACGAACATGAGCCAATTTCTCAAAAATCTGGTATATTTGAAAAAAAAAATAATTAAAAATAATTATGACCTATGCATTTTTCAATTTTTTTTCAAGTTGAAATTTTCTCAATTTTAGGAAGTTTATTTTATACCTACTTATAATTTTTTCAAGTATAATTTTGTTATGTAATTTTAGAGAACCATTTTTCTGAGTGGACTCGATTGAATAATTCTCAATTTTTTTTCTCAGCGTTATTGTAAGTGGCACCCCAGTGTCCCCTTTAAAAAAAATAAATAAAAAAAAAACTGAAAAAATTCACAGAAATTGTTCAGTTTTTTTTTTAAAAAGGGGACACTGGGGTGCCACTTGCAATAACGCTGAGAGAAAAATAACAATTGAGAATCATTTTTCCCCAAATGGAACAACTTTCATTGGTTAGAACCCAAAAAATTAAAAAATTAAAAAAATTGGCATTTTTTCATAATTTTTTTAGTTTGGGGGGCTTGTGGGTCCACTTAGAACTGAGTTAGGGGAAAAATGAAAAATAGAGAATTATTCTCTTACGAAATGCAACAACTTGAAATGCTAAAAGGAACGATTTTGCTCAATTTTCTTGTTTTTGATTTTTTTGAAAAATTAGGGGAGCCCCCAGGTACCACTTAAAATCAAGTTGGAGGGAAAATAAAAAAATTGTGAGTTCATTCTCATGACAAGGAACAACTTTGATGGATTATCTCCAAAAAAGTGCAAGATTTTGAAAATTGGTGAATTTTTTCAATTTTTTTTAAAAAAGGGGACACCGGGGTGCCACTTACAATAACGCTGGGAGGTATTTAAAAAATTGGGAATCATTTTGCACCAAATGGAACGACTTTCATTGGTTAGAACCAAAAAAATGAAAAAATTTAAAAAAGTGGTATTTTTTTATAATTTTTTTAGTTTGGGGGGGCTTGTGGGTCCACTTAGAACTGAGTTAGGGGAAAAATGAAAAATAGAGAATTATTCTCTTACGAAATGCAACAACTTGAAATGCTAAAAGGAACGATTTTGCTCAATTTTCTTGTTTTTGATTTTTTTGAAAAATTAGGGGTGCCCCCAGGTACCACTTAAAATCAAGTTGGAGGGAAAATAAAAAAATTGTGAGTTCATTCTCATGACAAGGAACAACTTTGATGGATTATCTCCAAAAAAGTGCAAGATTTTGAAAATTGGTGAATTTTTTCAATTTTTTTTAAAAAAGGGGACACCGGGGTGCCACTTACAATAACGCTGGGAGGTATTTAAAAAATTGGGAATCATTTTGCACCAAATGGAACGACTTTCATTGGTTAGAACCAAAAAAATGAAAAAATTTAAAAAAGTGGTATTTTTTTATAATTTTTTTAGTTTGGGGGGGCTTGTGGGTCCACTTAGAACTGAGTTAGGGGAAAAATGAAAAATAGAGAATTATTCTCTTACGAAATGCAACAACTTGAAATGCTAAAAGGAACGATTTTGCTCAATTTTCTTGTTTTTGATTTTTTTGAAAAATTAGGGGAGCCCCCAGGTACCACTTAAAATCAAGTTGGAGGGAAAATAAAAAAATTGTGAGTTCATTCTCATGACAAGGAACAACTTTGATGGATTATCTCCAAAAAAGTGCAAGATTTTGAAAATTGGTGAATTTTTTCAATTTTTTTTAAAAAAGGGGACACCGGGGTGCCACTTACAATAACGCTGGGAGGTATTTAAAAAATTGGGAATCATTTTGCACCAAATGGAACAACTTTCATTGGTTAGAACCAAAAAAATGAAAAAATTTAAAAAAGTGGTATTTTTTTATAATTTTTTTAGTTTGGGGGGGCTTGTGGGTCCACTTAGAACTGAGTTAGGGGGAAAATGAAAAATAGAGAATTATTCTCTTACGAAATGCAACAACTTGAAATGCTAAAAGGAACGATTTTGCTCAATTTTCTTGTTTTTGATTTTTTTGAAAAATTAGGGGAGCCCCCAGGTACCACTTAAAATCAAGTTGGAGGGAAAATAAAAAAATTGTGAGTTCATTCTCATGACAAGGAACAACTTTGATGGATTATTTCCAAAAAAGTGCAAGATTTTGAAAATTGGTGAATTTTTTCAATTTTTTTTAAAAAAGGGGACACCGGGGTGCCACTTACAATAACGCTGGGAGGTATTTAAAAAATTGGGAATCATTTTGCACCAAATGGAACGACTTTCATTGGTTAGAACCAAAAAAATGAAAAAATTTAAAAAAGTGGTATTTTTTTATAATTTTTTTAGTTTGGGGGGGCTTGTGGGTCCACTTAGAACTGAGTTAGGGGAAAAATGAAAAATAGAGAATTATTCTCTTACGAAATGCAACAACTTGAAATGCTAAAAGGAACGATTTTGCTCAATTTTCTTGTTTTTGATTTTTTTGAAAAATTAGGGGAGCCCCCAGGTACCACTTAAAATCAAGTTGGAGGGAAAATAAAAAATTGTGAGTTCATTCTCATGACAAGGAACAACTTTGATGGGTTATCTCCAAAAAAATGCAAGATTTTGAAAATCTGCGAATTTTATTCATTTTTCCAAAAAAGGGAGGTGACCCGGCACGGATTAAAATTCAGTTAGGAGAAAAATAAAAAATAGGGAATTATTTTCTCATAAAATGAACACACTTTGGGGGGGGGGGTAAGACATTTAAAAAGTCGAAAAAGGTAAAATAAGGGCCACCCTATTGCACCTCTGAAAGGAGTTATCAAAAAGACCCTTAGAAAGCTTAAAACGCCCATTTTGCCTTGAAAAAGTTCTCGAATTTTTTTTCAAAAAATTACCCTTGATAGTGTCTTTTGTCGTTGCAAGTTTGAAAAAAGTCGGTTGAAAACTGCTGAAAATAGAAATTTTTAACGAAAATCCACATTTAACCGCTCAGAGGAGTTAGGGTTGAGATATCGAGCTAAAAATTTTGTAACAGGGTTTTAGACCATAAGGAAGCACTTTCACTGGAAAATTAACTTAATCGGTGCTCAGGGCCAAATCACCCCTATAAACCTGGCTAGACTCTTTGGTGGAAAACTGTCAAAAAATGGAAATTTTCAACCTAAATGCACGTTTAACCCCCTAGGAGGGATGAGGGGTGAGAGATCGAGCTAAAATTTTAGACCAGAGGACAACTTTCATTAGATGATTTCAAATTTGGTGCTCATAGAGCCAAATCACCCCCATAAACTGAGCTACTTAGGTCTTTTGGAAAATGAGTATTCATGTGAGTCATCTTGGAATCGAAGAAGTTCCCGTCACGAAAGAGGCGTATACTTTTTCCTCAAAACCTTCTCATAAACAGTAAAATTTTACGACGTGTGTGCCGTGTGCCTCAGTCCCTAAAAAAATCACGATTAGATTCACACCTGATGAAGACCATGTTCGTATGGTCACTCTTGGAAATCCAGGCAAGGTGTGAGGGTGGATTTTGGCGCAACGCACGCGACCAAAGACCGCACGATAGATATCCGAAGCGGAGCATCCACCACTACACCTGCCCAGATTCAGATTCGGATTAGATACGGCTGAAACACATGTAGAGCAGACTGATACGGTGAGAGAGGAGAGGTAAAATGATGTGGAGACTGTGCTGAAATGAGAAAGAGCGAGCGAACGAGCCGAAAATGGTCTGGCAAAGGCAAAGGGTACGAGGAGAATCAATAGCACGCAAGCGCCCGTACATAGGTATACGTGAGAGCGAGTGAGAGGCAGGCATGGAGCAATGGAGCAGGGCTGGAGAAAAGGAGAGTTCGGCTGGCGTTATCAGCGGCATGGCACACTACGAGTGTGTAAATGTGGTGTGTAGTACGGTACACAGGGTGTACATAACGTAAAGGCTATTTGCGCGCTTTTTCGCCCCATATGACACAGGAAAGTTTTATCGAAGAGATGTGTTGCGTTTGGCTTTAAAATTCTGGTACGAAGAATGAAAGAGGCAGGCAGCCGCGCCAACGACGAGCAAATATAACGATAGTACGCGAGCGTGTGTATATATTTTAATAATACTCGTATTTTCGCGAACGTGCGGCGCGACGGATATTCCACATTCGCGCCTTTTCCGTTTCTGTGACGTTGCTCGGTGTGCCGCTTTTTAGTGTCGTGTATGCGTGTGCGGTGCGGTTTACATATCGGCGTTGTTTTTGCCAGAGCACGCGCGGTGCGAACGTATTTTTTAATCGCCATTTTCGCGGTCTCGGTGTCGTATTCGGTGGTCGACTAGTCGCGTAGTACCTGTCGAAAGAAAGGTAATCGGTATGATCAAACGAGCAATGTGGGTTCACATCTTTCTACGTCAAAGATATAGGAAATTGCATGATTTTTCACTCGAGCATTTGAAAATGATCCCTTAATATGATCTGGGATCCAGGGAGGGTAATGCCATGAGTCGATAGAGTGGGTTTTCTAGCTCCATTGCGCAGTCTCAGTCTTGAGTCTTACGGGGGTGGGTAGTGAAAATTCGTTGTGCATCCAGATTTCTTCTTTGTGCTTCATTCTTTCATTAGTTTCATTGAGTATGTGTTTGAAAAGGGCTTTGGCTTTGGCGGGGACTTGGTTGAAACCGGTCAGATCCTATTATTTCAAGGAGGCGTAAAACTGGACTCAATGAGACTTGTAAGTTGTGCATTCACTAACTAGCTTCTTTTGTGCTTCCTCTTAAAAAACGTGAATATGGAAGAAGCTGGGAAGTGGGAAGACTATTCAAAATTCTCAGGGGTCAGAATGAAACATGTTGGTGGAATTATAGAAGGTGTTCAGAAAGCAGAGTTGCCAACCATGGGGATTTATCAGCACCTATGGAGATTTTTGACTATCTCGGAGGGTAGTGGTGATTTTGGTGGGGATTTTTTCATATGTGGGGAGAAGTTCAGACAAAATGGGGATTTTAACTTGATTCAGGAAATTTTCAATTTAATTTTGATCAGAAAAACCACAACTGAGCTCTTTATTGCAAAATTTTCGTATTCTCTGCAGATGAAAAGACGTGATACCTACGAAGAAAATGTCCTACAGTAGTGAAAATTTGGTGAAAGTCCATTATTAATCAGTAAACTTGAAAATAGATGTTGAAACAGCTTCTGGGGATTTTTTTAGTGTGGGAATTTCTCTCGTAATCGGTTGGCAACCTTGGAAGAAGTGACGGATTGTTTTTGAGATGTGGATGTAATCAAGTCCAAGTAACTTTATAAATGAAGGCGCTACTGAGATCTGAAAAATCAAAAACAATTGGCAACTTTTGAATTCTAACAAATTTTTAATTATCTGGGATTTCGTGACATTTCGCAGAACTTGGGAATTTGACATTTTTTGGGAATTTTTCATGACATAAAAGTAATTTTGATCTTTTTTCAGGTTGAGATTTTTAAATTCTGAATAGTTTGAATATTCTAGAATTTTTTACTTTTTGCAGAATTTTAATTGGATACCTATTCTTTGGAAAATTTTCACAGCAGGAGGAAGATCCAAACAAAAAAGTAATCTAGAATAATTTCGAACTTTTTTCAGTTAGAACTTTTGAATTATCGCAAACTTTGAATATTCTAAAGCATTCTGCCCACTTTACAGAATTTTTTGAATTTTAAATTTTTGAGGAATTGTTCATGGCAAGAGAATTCATTTTGAAAAGTATTCTAGAATAATTTCGAGTTATTTTTAGGACTTTTCAATTCTGTCTATTTTAAGTATTCTAGAATTTTGTGACATTTTTCAGGATTATAAAATTGGATTTTTTTGGAAAATTTTCACGGCATTTTGAAATTCTTTTTTTTTTTTTGAGAAGGGGGATTTTGGAAAATTTGGAAAATTCTAGAATTTTGATTTTAGAATTGAGAATTTTTTGGAAAATGTTCACAAATACCTACTTAAAGAGAGAATTTGACTTGATTCCAAGATTTTTTCAATTTAGTATTATCAAAGTTGGACATTTTTGGAAAATTTTCCATGGCTGAAAAATTCGAACTAAAAAATATTCTAGAATTTTGGACACTTTGCTTACAATAATTATTTTAGAATTAGACATTTTCTGAAATTTTTTCATGGCAGGAAAATTTGAATCGAAAAATATTCCTGAATAATTTGAACTTTTGTCAGTTTAGGATTTTAGAATGTCAAGAAATTTAAAATATTTTAAAATTTCTTACGTTTTGCTTACAATTTCAGAATCGGACATTTTTTGGAAATTTTCAATGGCAGAATAATTCAAATTGGAAAATATTCTGGAATTTGAAATTCTGAACATTTTTGAATTATTCTAGAATTTTGTGAGAATTTGCGGAATTTTAGAATTAGACATTTTTTTTGAAGAAAATTTTTACAATAGGAGAATTTGAACCGAAAAATATTCTGGAAATTTGAAATTTTTCCTTTCTTTAATACTTTTGGACTCTGACCCGTTTTGAATATTCTAGAATTTTGTAATCTTTTGCAGAATTTAAGGACTGGCAATTTTTTAGAAAATTTTCACGACAGTAAAGTTCCTATTAAGAAATATTCTACCATAATAGAATTTCATTCGAATTTTAAAATTTTGGCAATTTTGAGTATTCTAGAATTTTGAGACTTTTTGCTGGATTTTAGAATTGTACATTTCTGGAAAAATTTTACAATTGGTGGGAGAATTTGAATGAAAAAACATTCTGGAATGTTTCTGAGATTTTTTTAAAATTTGGAATCATTGAACTATGACAAATTCTGAAATATTATAGATATTCTAGAATTTTTGACACGTCTGTACATTCATTCAAAAATTTGCTTTTCTTTACTTTACTCTTTATAGTAACACGATTTTCGAGATTTTTTAATTATTAAAAAAATATCAAAATAAAAATTTAAAAAAATTGATGCCTGAGTTTGAAAATTATGAAAAAAAAATGATTTGAGAAATATTAATGTTATAAGTTTGAGTAAAAATTGTAAAAAAGTAGAAATTGAAGAAAAAGGCTATTGGAATTTGAAATAAAAAAATTCAAAAATTCAATAATTACAATAATTTTTCTGCAATTTTTATTTTAATTAATTTTTATGATTTTTTGATATTTCAAGATTTATTTTGTGATGTTTTCTTCAGTTTTCATAATTCACTTCTTCTCATTCTTAATTTATATTCGTGTTTTTTTTATTCAAATTTCTCTTTTTTCAATTTTCATTTAAATGGTTTTGATTTTTCATCAATTTAATTACCTCTCAGTATAAGCTGACCTCTACATCATCTCTCCATTCTCTTTCATTTCTACAGCTTGAGGAAGCACAAACAAAGAACTAGTTGGTGCACAAACTTCTGAAATTATCTCCCCCACTCACTATGACCGAGACAGGGGCATTGCAGCAATGTTTTCTGGGTGTCAGGTGGTCTTGTAGCGAAAGTAAAATGCTAAAAGGGAGTCGTGTAGCAAGAGTAGCATCCGGAGTACACAGAAAGTCAAAAAAAGCTAGAATTTCCTTCGGGATGTGCCTACACGTACGCATATGCTCCGCCATAATAAATCAAGACGCATTTCCTATAAAAAGTCTCTCACTTTCAGTGAACTGGAATGAGAAAAGGATGAAGAAAGGGGTGGATCCGTATAAGGAAGATACGTACTATAGCTCTAATGTGTCGAGTATATGAGCAGAACCCCAGAATAGTAAATCTAGCTACCGAAAAATTAATAGACTGAATTGAAAATTAAGAGTTAGAGAGGTAGGACAGGCAAAGGATCCGTAGAGTGGCGTGATATAAGACATTAAACACGTTTTTATCTTCGCTAATGATCATTTCGTGCAGTTTTTGCATTAATTACGTTATTTTCGTGTACGTATGTATAAGTACATGACCATTATTAGGGAGGAATGGAGCGGTGGGCGAAGCATGGGTTATTTATTTGCGCGAAATTAACGTCGCCTTTTTCCAGCGACGTGAAAAGTAACCAGCAAAGGTGGATTTTTCGTCGGTGAGAATTCTCGCGCGAGTAATTCGGGCCGGAATTTCCATCCTCAGGCCTAAGGGGTTGTAAATTTCGAGGTATTAGCGCGGCGTTTTAAACGAGCAAAAAGGATGAAATTAGTTGCGACTGAAGAGGGTGTATTTAGAACATAGGTATGAAATACGAATTTATCGCACGAGCGCTATTTACGATCCAAATAACTAAATCGATTCCTATAGGGAGTATAAGCAGGATGGAGAGAAAAATATCAAAAATGACGCGCGATCGAGATTCAACCTCGTATACACTCGTAAACTATCCTATAGATTATCCGGGTATCCCAAAGGAACAACGAACCAGCCATGTCGTGGCCAGGACGATTATTTTAGCAGCATTTTTTTTGCCCCTACCCTGACATAGAGCAGAATGCCGCCGGATGGCTTTTATAGCCGCCGGAGACCATAGAGATGGGATTTATTTGGTCGGGGATTCGAGCGGCTGGTAATATTTTACGGTCGTGCGAAATAAGTGGTAAAATTAGTATTGATTTAGTGGACGTTAAACGAGATCAAATATGCTCCTTTTGGGAAAACAGCGTGTTAAGATGGGATTAAAAGCTCGCTTTTCATGGTTTTTTATCTCTGGCGTAGTGCGCCCCCCACGCGACGCACCATCGTGCTGCCGGCCATGTCGCTGGCTAAAGGTTTTTTCCTTCGTGTAGCTGAATTTCGAGAGGGTTTCTAGAATGGTAAGGAGGGGCAGGGGGAATTTTTTTTTCATTCACGTACGATTGATTAGCGCGATTATTTCTTTTTCGTGTTGGTCTTGGTAGTGAGTATATTTTTCAACGTCAACGATGGCGGGGAAGAGGGCTGCATTACGAATGATTGGTTCTTTGTTTCGGGTCAGGTGGTTTTTCGGGTATTTTTATTTATCAAAGTGTTTTTAGTAGATAAAGTTTACTAAAACTCGAAAATGGAATATTGTATTCTTGAGTCGAACTGTGGTAAATAATGTTGATGTTTTAAAACACCTGAATTTTTGTGGGAGGGGTGAAATTTAGCCCAAAATTAGGTACTGATATTTTTCTCAAACTAAAATTTACCAGACAAAAATTACAACAAAAAAAAGTAGAGAAGGACTAAAAAATTACAACTATCAGTCTATCAGCCAAATGGCAGAAATTACAAATTAAAAAATTTAAATGACCCGAGCAGCACACTCGACAAATTATCGAAATAAAAAATCGACAGAATATCGAATTCGATAAAGTGTCGCGTTAGTTCCGCATAAATCGTGAAATTATCTTTCGATATATCGATGAATTATAGTTGGCAAAATCCATCAACAGATAAACTTTCGATAAAATCGAACGATTTTTCTTTTAAAAATCTCAAGATTATAGTTAGATACTTCATCGATAACCTATCTATAAATCGAAAGATAATTACACGATTTATGCGGAACTAACGCGACACTTTATCGAATTCGATATTCTGTCGATTTTTTATTTCGATTTAGTTTCAATATTCTATCGATTTTGTATTACGATTTTTTGTAGATTATCTAGTTTCGATATTCTATCGATTTTTTGTAGATAATTTAGCATATATGGGTATATGCGCGCGCACATTTTCAAGACCGGCTGGCGAGTTTGAAGTCGTAGTTACGCTTAAGGCTGGCGAATTTCGTTCCAAATACAGCAGTTTCTACCAAAACAAGCGTCTGTTGCGAACATCGGAGTTCGTTCGCATAATACGAATTGGATTATAATATTCAAACATCTTATGCAAAATTGGAGAAGAGGGAGGGGTCCAATTGAAATTTTTATAATAACTAAAATTATTTCCAGGACCTTAATTTACAACTTTTGTTTGAAAATTTTTTCAAATTGGCCCCTTTTTCCTCCGCTCCTTCAATTTTGAATAAGTATCAACGGAGTATTATGCAAAATTGGAGGAGAAGGAGAGGTCCAATTGAAAAAATTTTCAAACAAAAGTTGTAGCTTAAAGTTCTAAGAATAATTTTGGTCATTACAAAATTTTCTATTGGGCGCCTCCCTCCTGTTCAATTTTAAATACTAAGTATTCACATAGTAATCGTAGTATTGAACTTGGTAAAATTTTATTTAAGAACAAAGATCTGGTTTCAAGTAAAATACCTAGTAAACCAAAAAAACTAGATAACTTGTTTGAAAATTTTTTCAATTTTGATTTCGCATATTACTGTTACACGTAAGTAGGTAAATGCAAAATAATAGAGGCTAGAGATGAGGTCCAATTGAAAAAACATTTCAAACAAAAGTTGTAGAATAATATTCTGGATTTAATTTTGGTTATTATAAAAATTTCGATTTGGCCCTTTCTTCCCATCCAATTTTGAATATAAAGTAGGTATTTTTTGACTAGAAAAAAATCAATATAGTTTCAACAACTATCGTTACAAAATCGTTGAAATATCGAAGTCGATAAATTTCATATAATGTGTCGATAATATAGTTTTAAATATCGTCACAAAATCGTTGAAAAATCGAATTCGAGAAATTTCATATAATCTGTCGATAATACAGTTTTAAATATCTTCACAAAATCTTTAAACAATCGAATTCGATAAATTTCAGATTATTTGTCGATAATATAGTTGTAAATATCTGCACAAAATCGGTGGAAAATCGGAATCGAGGAATTTCAGATTATTTGTCGATAATATAGTTGTAAATATCGTCACAAAATCGTTGAAAAATCGAATTCGAGAAATTTCAGATTACGTGTCGATAATATAGTTTCAAATATCTTCACAAAATCGTTAAAAAATCGAATTCGAGAAATTTCAGATTATTTGTCGATAATATAGTTCTAAATATCGTCACAAAATCGTTGAAAAATCGAATTCGAGAAATTTCAGATTACGTGTCGATAATATAGTTTCAAATATCTGCACAAAATCGTTGAAAAATCGAATTCGAGAAATTTCAGATTACGTGTCGATAATATAGTTTCAAATATCTTCACAAAATCGTTAAAAAATCGAATTCGAGAAATTTCAGATTATTTGTCGATAATATAGTTTCAAATATCTGCACAAAATCGGTGGAAAATCGGATTCGATAAATTTAATATTCTTTGTCGATAGTATCGTTGACGAATATCGTCCTAAAATCGTAATACTATCGAATTCGATAGTTTTTAGATTTTTTGCCTATAAAATCGTACAGCTAAATCTGTATCATATCGTGAGAACATCTTTAGATTTTTAAACGATTTTTTATCGATACGTTTCAACTTTCGATATTATCGATCGAGTGTGCTGCTCGGGGATGTGTAATTGTGTAATAGAGAAAATTATGAAGACCAAAATGTATAAAAATTACAGAAAAAGTAAAATCTACAAAAAATATTTGAAATACAGAAATCATGAAAATTGCAAAAGTGAATGAAAAATATAGAAATTGTAAAAATTAAAGAAATCATTTAAATTACAAAGATTCCAAAAAACATGAATGTTTGTGACAGAAATGATGGAAAAAGCCTTGATGGCAGAAATTACAAAAAATGTATTCGAAAAAACAAAAATAACAGAAAAGGTGATAGTGACATGTTGGAGAAAAAAATATAAATCTTGCAGAAAATAACATAAATACGGAAAGTTTATAACATGTCCATAAAGTCAGATTTGACAGAAATTCCAAATGTGACCGAAGAAACAAAAATGACACAAATAAATAGAGTGTCTGAAATCTCAAATTTTATATGAATTACAATAATGACAGCACTTATAAAGGTGACTGAATGGACAAAAAGAACAGTTCTGACAGAAAATACAATAATAACACAAATTTCAGAAATGACCGAAAGCACAAATGTCACAAAAATGAGAAAATTACAAATATGAATAAAAATATGAAAATGATTGAAAATGGCATCGCAGCATGTTCACCATAAAGTACAATTTTAGTAGAAAGTATAAATACGTCACAAACCACAAAAACGACTGAATAAATATCAATGTGACAGAAATGACCAAAAAATGCTAAAATGACAAAGAACACAAAATCATCAAAAATTAGAGAAAAATCAAAAGTGATATAAAATACAATGGTGACAAATCTGACAGAAAATTTGGAAACCAAAAAAAAGTATAAAAACTTAAAATAAGAGGAAATTCAAAATTGATAGAAATGACAAAAATTACGAATATGACTGGAATGACAAAATGACAGAAAAGATAAACCACCAAAAATAAATAAAAAATAAAGGTGACATATAAGACAAACATGAGAAATATTGACAGAAAAGTCGAAGTTCCAAAAAATGCATAACAAAAAAAAATCAAAAATTGAAAGAAATTACAGAAAATAGAACAGTGACAAAAATCACAAATATGATTGAATATATGGAAATTATTGAAGTTAGCAAAAAGACAAAGGTACTAAATTTGCAGAAAGAGAAAAGATACCTCCGAAATCACAAATAATGCGAGTGCTAAAATGGAAATGACAGAAGAGACGAAAACACCAAAAATTACAGAATAAGCAATACTGACTTGAAAAACAAAAGTGGAAAATCTGACAAAATCATCAAAAATGACAGAAAACACAATATGAAAGACGTAAAAAAGACAAAAATGATAGAACGGAGAATAATGTCAAAAATTACAATTATGACTAAAAGGACTGAAAGTGACATGGCAAAAGTGACCGAAATCACAAATAATGCGACAGACAAAATGGAAATGACAGAAGAGAAAAAAAACACTAAAAATTACAGAAAAAGCAATAGTAACTTGAAAGGCAAAAGTGGCAAATCTGACAGAATCATCAAAAATGACACACTGAAAAGACCAAAGGTGACATAAAAGATAAAAATTACACAAATTAGAGGTGTGACTGCCAAGATGAGAAAATGTCAAATTGACCAAAAATTAAAACTTCAAAATTAATTTGAAAAAATACAGAAAATGCAAGTGACAGAAATTACACATATGACAGAATAGACTTGAATGGTGGGAAAGACCAAAACTTTCGAAAGTTAGAAAATGCAACGGTGACATGAATAACAAAAGTCAGAAGACTGAAATGACCCAAATCTGAAAAGATGAGTAGGTGACTTACCTACTTGAAAAAATCGAACAGATAAAAGTGACAGAAATTGAAACTATGATTGAAAAATTAAAAATTAATGAAGTGACTTAAACTTCTGAAGTGACAGAAAAAACAATTCCTAAGTGGTATAATTGACCAATTTGACAAAAAATCATGAAGAAATAAAAATTACGAAAAAGATGTAAAATACAAAAATGACACAAATTTAATAAGTAAAATGTCAGTAAAGAGTAAATTGACATAAATGGCAAAAATTACGAGAAAAGAAAATAATTGCAATGGTGTCGGAAATGACAAAATAGGCTGAAACTGCTGAAAGGACCCAATCCTCAAAAATGACAAATATTACTGAAAATAATTTTTTTTTACAAAATTCAACCATCTCAAAATGAACAGAAACACAAAACAGACAAAAGTAACTCGAATTACAACAAAAATTGAAAATATGACAGCGACTGAAATTACCATACTGACTGAAAAAGCACCGATATGACTTAAATGACAAAAATGACAAATTTGACAGAAACTGTAAAAAAAAAATAATCAAAACTTATATCAAACGACGAATACAAACCATAGATTAATCCCTCTCCCCTTCTACTTGAATTCAGTCTTCAAGCCACGAACTACCCCTCACTCAGTCGAACCACACTCCAATGCCAGGCCCCCCCCCTCCCGGGTAACCTTGTATGAAAAGTGAAACGTAAAATAGCGTAGCCAAAAAGCATACTGCAAACGTCATAAAAACCGCCATAACCAACCATTATTCGTTAGTAAGACGTGAAGTCGTATTTCATCCGCAGAGCGGCGAAAAAAATCCAATTTCGATTCCCCTCGCCCCTCCGATACACCCCTTTTTGCCAAAATATCGAATAAGAAGCCCATGACAATGGTGAAAAAAAAAAAGAATAAGTCTTTTAAAAGCAATAAAATTGAAGACAACAAATGTAAGTAATGATGGTACATTATAAAGGGTTGATTCGAAAACGCGCAATGGGCTTCAGACCGCCGTACCGAGGCATCTGGTTACGCCCCCTCCTCGCACTGGTTTATAAACAACGTCATCTTCGGACGGGGTGAAAAAAGAAAACAGTACGAAAAACGTTTTTTCGTATCGTTGATTGAGGTCATAAAATACATTTATATATGTATAGATGGGGTATGCTTTTATGGGAGTACATTTTATGAGCTTTGCAGCGAGCGAAATAATATATTCGTTACTTGGGTTTTTTACGGTTTTATTTATTATTCGTCGATGGTGCAGATGTCCACGAGATCTCCACTCGCTGACTCTTTGAATGCCCTGCCAAAACTGTCTAACCATCCGACAAGGGAGCGAAAATGGTATTTTCTCGCCATATTATATATCTACAACTTACATATTTGCCTTGTTTAAAATTTTTATTCCCCGCACCTCACATCCCACACCATACGTACACCTTTTGAAATCGTTAATTCCAACAAAATGAGAGTCTTTAATCCTCGGCTGATCTGTCGAGGAGGAAAATCCCCCGAGTATAATGCCCCCTTTCCCACCTTAGCACCGTATTTCCATTTCTTTCGCAATAAACAATTGATTCGAATGACGTATTCGTTTGATCTGCGCGTTTATACGTGAATTGCTGCTTCGGTTTCTCTGTTTTGTATTCTCATTTTCTTTCTCTCTCTGTCTTTCCCCAAATCAATCTATAACGACTGTAGCTTTTTTTCGCAATTTTATCAATTCGTCGTAGATGTGGTAAATATCTCATTCAATTATGCAAATTATTGTCACCGAGTGAAGCTTTCTGGGAATCATCTCGTGTTCACTGGGTTTTCCATTCTCTTGAATTAGATATCTCGCGGAAGCGAGGTTTTTGATGTTGGTTTAAGCGTGGATTAGTCTGGGCGTTCTCGTGCTCTTTATATCGATGGGTTCTTGATGAAAATACACTCTTTTTTTTGCGAACCAGAGTTTTTATGTAGAATGAAGGAATGACATTTGGTTACTGTTGAAGTGAATTTCGTTACTGCTTCATATGTTGGTTACTTCTTGTCAGAAATAATTTTAGTGGGCTTCGGAGAGTCATAATAAAATTAGGTAAAATGTAAAATCACAATATCTTCAGAGAATTCTCTACAAAATTATATGTACCAGAAAAAAATTTAGAGAATTTTAACAAATTTTTCACACAACACTTGAGTCATTCAATTTTTTTGCAAAATCGCTGAGGCGCTGAAAAATTTTCACAACCTACATTTTTCAGTTCCACAATTTGCTATAAAAGTCTCATTTTTCAAAAAAAAAATTTAATTTTTTGGAGAAATGTATTCTAATTTTCTCTTAAAAAATTGGATTATACCTATTTCTCTAAAAAAAATTAATTACAATTTTGTGAAGTGAAAAATCTTTTACTGGTGTTGTAATAAAAATACTTCTTAAATTCTTGTTTAGAAAATAAGTCTCTTGGAGGAATAAATTCGTAAATTTTGTGATTAAAAAATTAATTTGAAAAAACTCTCATTTTTTTGGAGAAAAAACTCTATTTTTTCATACCTAGGTATTTTTATTTTTTTTCTTATTTAATTTTATTTTTGAAATCGCACTTGGCGGTAAAAGAGGATCACTACTATATTAATTTTTTGGAGAAAAGATTGCATTTTTTCTAAGAAAAAATCTATCGACTTTATTTAAAAAATATTCACTTTCAAAGAAAAAAAATACGATTTTTGTTCCCAATTTTCTTTGTAAAAAAATACTTCAATTTTTGGGAGTTTGTTTTTGTTTTGTGAAAATATATATTTTTTTTTAGAAAAATATCTTTCAAATTGTTTGTTTTTGGGGGGGGGGGGGTAAAAAATTTCTTAACTTTATTAATTTATTGGACAAGAAATCTATGATAACTTATTTGAGAAAAAATTCTTACATTTTTTAGTTTTTTGAAGTGAATAAACTTTTTTATTTCTTTATAGAAAAAAATCTTTCAACTTTGCAGAAAAATTTCCAACTTTTTTGAAGTATGAAATCTCTTGATTTTTACCAAGAAAAAATCTGTTTTTTTCAGAAACAATATTTTTACTTTTGGAGAAAAAATAATCATAATCATAACTTTTGATCATAATTTTGTTAAAAGTAAGTAAAAATCTTGAATTGGTCTTTTTTGGAGGTTAAACAAATCTCCTAATTATTTTTTTGAGAAAAAATTCATAAATTCTTCAACTTTTTGTATTAAAAAACTTCTCATTTTTTTTAAGAAAAATAAATTATTTTTTATCTTATCCATTCAAAAAAAAAAAAAAAAAAAAAAAAATCTCCTAATTTTTTGGGAAAAAAATTCACAATTTATTGAAGAATAAATAATTAAAAAAATTAAAAATATTGGAGTGAAAATCTCTTAATTTTCATGCAAAATATTCTGTTCCAAACCATTTCTGTTTCTGTTTTTTTTTTTTTTTTTTTTTAAAGCAATGTTTTATTTTTAGAGAAAAAAATGTCCTGTTGGTCTTAATTTGTGAAGAGTGACTTTTCATAAAACATCAAAGGATACTTCATAGAATTTCAGAAAATATTCCACAAAATCTTTTTAAAAAATTACAAAACTCCAAAAAATTTGATAACAAAATAAGCACACTTTTTGTAAAAATGTTAGACAATTTTTCTCATTTTTTTTTTAAACTGAGAACTTTTTACAAAACATTTATGAAATAAAAAAAAAATCTCAGAAAATTTCAGCGAGTTCTTTTACAAATTTGAAAATTAGCTTTACATAGTTCACCCAAGAAAATTTATTATAAACCACCAATAAAAACTACAAAATTTTCAGGAAATTCGCCCTAAAATCATAGAAAACTATCGACAAAAATTTGAAAATTCAGACTAAACTGTAGGCTTTTTTTCGCAAAACATTTGTGATTTTTCAGAAAATTTCAAAAAAAAGTCACGAAATTTCAGTAAAATTATTTCACAAAACTTGACTTCAAATTATCATGTTTCACAGATTTTTAAAAAATTTTCACAAAAAGTCATTTTTCATTCAAAGTGATAATATCATTATACCTACACCCAAAAAATTGAAAAAAATTTTCATAAAAATTTTTATTCAAAAATTAAAAAACTCGAAAAATAATTGAAAAAAAAATTAAACATAACTTAGGTATTATTTCTTTAAAAAAATAAAATAATAATAATAATAATAAATAATAGAAAATTTCATGCTGCAGAAAATTGAAAAAAAATCCAAAATTTCTTTCAAGTGATCCAAACAATTGAAAGATTCCTAATTCCAAAAAAGAAATTGCGATTTTTTTTATTAAAAAAACACGAGAAATTAAAAAAAAAATGAAAAAATTCTTTGATCCAATAAAAATCGAGAATTTTTTATAAAAAATACTTCAATAAAAAAGATTTTCATCAAAAAAATTGAAAAATTTTTCATTCAAAAACTCGAGAATTTTATTTTTCACTTCCAAAAAAATAAGAAATTTTCTCTTCAATACAATTGAAAGACTTTTTATTTTAAAAAAAGAAACGAAATAAATGAAAAATTGTTAACCTCCATTTTTAAAAATGTTAGTTAATTTTTCGTTATTTTTCCAACAACTTAAATTTAATAAAACCATTAAAAAAGTTTGAAAATTCAATATTTTTCCTCTGAATTTTGAGCGAATGAAAATACTCGCGAAATGATATTTTTCTTATTGACACGTCGTCTGCTCCACTTTTAGGAGGTTGATATTCGAAAAACACAATTTTCGACAATTGATTCTCGCGTAGAAAAAAAAAACATTAACGATATATGGGTCGTAGAAGGCGTGTATAAAATGGGGACCCTGACATGACGGGGCGGATTCGAATGTCACACAAGCTGATGAAAAATGTCGACTGGTGACAGGGCAGACATTTAATAAGAGGGGAAAAAATAATTAAAATTTGCACAATACATAACGTTTTGGAAAACATTAAAATTACCTTAATAGGTTTTAATTTCATCGGCGCAAGCAGCACGACGATGATGGCGTCGTTCTTTTTGTAATTTGTTAGGCTGGAAAAAGCGAATATTCGGCGAATTTTCGAGCCGAAGGCCCGAAGGACGCACGTCGAATACCGATACAAGAGTTCGGGAGTGGTGTAGGCTAAACTGTATACTATAGAGATACAAATGGAAGAGAAAAGGATGGGAATTTTTTTTTATAAACGACCGAAGAGAAAACACATCATCGAGGAACGCCGCTTATGTAGTAATATGGCGGTGTTTCACGTCGGTGGTATTTTTTTTATCCATTATTGAAAACTACACGCTGGCCCCGAACGTAGCTCTCAACCCCGGAGCGAAATTTATTCGACGATAAATTCGTAGCGTATTTTTGAAAGTAGACGAGCAGGGGACGAAGGAGGGGTCGCGGTCGCGCCTTATGTATGTATGCCGCGCCGCCGAGCGATGAATTATTAAAATGCGAAATTTTATCGTCTCGTTTTTACACACGACGAGCGGCAAAAGCGCGCGGTCTATCGGGTTCGCGATTTATACCCGTTGATCGTGCATTCGTTCGGTGCGGTCGCGGTGATAAAAAAATCTACCAAGGAGGGGGAATCGACGGAAATACCAAGAGGAGGGAAATTTTTAAACCGTGATGCTGATGCTGCCCTCGTAATTCATTTACACTGTGCAGTCTCTGTCCTCTGTCTCCCCCCCCCCCCCCCGTTTGAATTGCAGCACCCTAAGGTGTATTTTTTCCGCTAATACGACGGTGTGCAGTGTGAGATGGTAATTGATGGCGGTGGAGTTTTGGCGTCGAATTGTGGTGAAATATTTTTCTATTGGATGGGTGTCTTTTTTTCAACGGAATGAGAAGGATTTTGAAGAATTTGCTGAATTGCAAGAGCTTTTTACCAAAAAAATACTACATGCATCGGAACACGGTTACTTTTTAGTAACTTGGTTACTTTTTTAAAGGCAAGGTTACTTTAGTTACTTTTCTGCTCATTTTGGTTACTATGGTTACTTTTGGACTCATTTTGGTTACTATTTCGTCAAAAATCTGACGAACAGCTGCCATTTTTTTTGTGGAGAATGAAGGCTTTTCAAAAATTAAAATTTTTTTGTATCTACTCATTTTGCAATAAGCCAATCAAAAAATTTATTTTTTTAGACTTTAAATTCTTAGGCATTACAATTTTTATAAATTGGAAATTTTTTATTTGAATAAACATGAATTTTAGGAACGGCTATTTTTAAAAATTAAATATAAATTGTTTAAAAATCAAAAAATTGAGAATTTTAAGTTTAATTTTTTGAAATCCAGAACTTTTTAAAAATTACAAATTGTTAATAAATTTAAATTTATAGAAATTAAAAATTGGTTGAAAAATAAAAAAAATCGAAAAAAATAAAATTTAAAAATTAAAAAAAGGACAGTATTGTTTGTAATTTAAAATTTTTCTAAAATTCACGTTTTTTGAAATCAACAATTATTTGAAAACTGAAAACTATTTCAAAACAAATAAGAGTTCAAAAACCTAAAAAAGTTGATATCAAGTATTTTCAAGAAAAAAAATTTTTTTTTTTGAATTTTCAATATTGAGTTCAAAAAAAATTAAGATTTGATAGGAACTCATAAATTATTTATTGTGAGCTTCTCAAGAATTGAAATTTCCTATGATATAAAAATTGAGCACCTATTAAGCCAACTATTCTATTAAAATTCGTCATAATTATAGAAAAAGAAAAAATGCATGAATTATTATTTTTGAATTGAAAATTTTGATTTTTTCAAAATTTTTACCATTGATTTCAAGAGTTGTGAAACGTCAAATTTAGCGAAAATATGAGAAAAACGGGGACGAGGGGAGGGGAGGGGGTTATGAGTCATTATATTCAAGTGGAAATGGAAAATTTTTGGTTACTTTTTTCCATAATTTTGGTTACTTTTTTTGAAATTTCAGGTTACTAAAGTTACTTTTATTTTTTCAAATTTCGCTCCGATGCATGATACTATAATAAATATTTAGAAAAAATTGAATTGAAAAATTATGATGAAATAAAAAATTTTCATTCATTGATAAGATTTAGAAAAAAAATATTAGAAAATTATTTTCAACAAAAAATTCTGAAAACATTTTTCAGCTTGAAAAAGTTACGTTGATTTGCTCAAAAAATTAGTCAAGGTAATATTTTTAAAAATTATTATAAGAAAATATGCTTCCTAAAAAAAATTAAAGCAAAGTTTGCTATTTTCAAAAAAATTCTTTTTTCAATTTTCTGAATCTCATACAAAAATTTTCGGAAAATTCTCCTGAAATTGAAAAAAAGTACCAAGATTTTGTAAAAATTTCAACGAATGTTAAAAAGAATTGGGCAAAATTCTTTGAACTTTTGTGAATAGTTTTTTATGGTTTCTTGAGAAATTTTATGAATTTTTCTGAAAGTTGGTGATTATTTTCCTAAGTTTTGTGAAATAAATTTTCCAACTTTGTTGAATAACTCGAAGAATTTGTCTGTTTTTTTTGGTTTTTTTTTTTTTTAATTTGGTGAAAAATTATAAAACTTTTGCATGGGAATTTTTCAAAACTCTGGTAAAATTTTTCAATTTTTTTTATGATTAATATCCGTTAAAAATTCTGAAATTTCATGAAAATTCATAATTTTTTGTGTGTAACAATTGTTAAAATCTTTCGACTTTTTTGAAAAATTTGCTATAATTTCGTGGCGAATTCTCTGAAAATTTTGTCATAAAACGACTCGGTTTTTTAAAATTTTGTTTTCTCCAAATTTTCAAATTTGTAGTGTAAATGTTTTTTGGAAGCTTTTGTTCAAAATTTTCTGAAAAATTCTCGTTTTTTTTTTTTTTTTTTTTTTATTTCAATTTCTGAACTGTTTAAATTTTGCAAAAAAAAAAAATCAAAAAATGCGTGAAAATTCATCAATTTTTGTGATTTTTTGTCAAAATCCCTATATCATTTCCAATTTTTCGGGGGGGGGGGGGGGGGGGTTGAAAAAAGTTTTTAAGGAACTCGTTTTTTTGAACGCTGCAACGAAAATTTCGCAGACTTTCCTGAAATTTTGTTTCAAGAAGTTCTGACACTCCATGAAAATTGATCATTTTTGTACTTATTTTTATTTTTATTTTTTAAATTACTTACGTTTTATAGTTTTCAAAATTTTTGGAAATATTTTAAACTTTTCACTTTAATTTTTTTTTATAAATTCGTTCAAATTATTATTTAGGTTTTTTTTTTAATTCCAATTTTTCTTATTTTTTTCTAAATTTTCAACTCGATCAACTTTGAGCTTCTTCGAATTTTCGATACCTAATATATTTTTTCAATTCTCAACTGTTTGCCTTATTATAAATGACATTCGAAATTCACGATCACTGACAGAACTGTAGTGACCAGAGGTGTCAAGGGGCAGGGGGAGTTTCCTCTCTGAGAGGATAAAAAAAATTGAAAGCTGGCAATTTCGAGTTCAAAGTTGACAAATTGGGCGAAAATTTGTTTCGAATAGTGGACGAACAAGGAATTTTTTTCAACTTAAGTATTTCAATAGATATTTTTTTAAACTTTAGATTCAATGTAGGTATTTTCATTATTTATTTTTTATTTTCTGTTAATTTGTTTTTAATTATTCAGAGCAGATAAAATTTTTAAAATTTTCAGTTTTTTTTTTGTGTTTTCTGATACTGCTGTTTTATTTCAATTTTTTATGTTTTTTAAATTTTTTTTTCAACTTTTAAAAATATTTTTTGAAATAAAATTGTTTCAAAATTAAATTTTATTTAAACCATTATTTATTCCGATTTTTTTTTTCAATTTACATTAATTCTTTATAAAAAATTCTGTAAACCTTAGATGATTTTCTTTTTTCCATTTTCTACAAGTATTCGCCTTCTGTTAATTTCTCCAATTTCTAATTGATTTTTTTTTTTAATTTTGGTAAAATTTATTTTGATTACAACTATTTTCAATAATTTATTATTTTTCGAACTGTTTCTTTCCCTTGGTAATTTTTTCCACAATTCAAAATTGATTTTTTTTTGTTCTTAATTTTTAATTTGGAAATTTTCCTCAATTTTTAAACGGATTAACAATATTATGTAGATAATTCAATTTCAATTTTTTTCAGATCTTCATTTAAAAAAAAAAAAAATATCCAACTACCTATTTACAATTGGATGCATTTTTTTAATCGATTGAATTATTATTTACCCTCATTTTAAATTTTCTTTTTTCAATTGCTAATGTTTCCCACAATTTTTCAAAGTTTAAACTTTCGAAATTCAAAATAAATTTACGAAATTTTCAATTTTTCTACGATTTTTTTTTATTTTCAATTACTTAATTTTGGTCACAATAGTTTCATTTTTTTCAAATTTTTGCGATTTTGAAATTCAAATTTTCTATGATTTTTTTCTAAATCTATTTTTTCCTTTTTTCAAAATTAGGTTCCATTTTTTTCTACTCCGGTTTATTTTTCAGTCAATTATAATTTTTTTAGTTGTCAATTTTTCAATTCTTCCAATTTTTAAATTTTAAAAATGGTTTTCAAATTTTTCACAATTTTGGTAATTTTTGACTTAATTAAATTATACCTAGGTACCTACTTCATTTTCATAATTTTTCAGTTGCCAATATTTTTATTTTATTTTTAAATTAGTATCTACCTAGTACCTAGTACCTATCTCAGTAATTATTTTTATTTATTTTTTGTTGTCAACTTCAAGTTGGTCTATTTTTGAAAAGAATTTCGAACCAGTATTTAGGTCGTCGAAAATAGGCGTTGATTTTTTTTTTTTTTTTTTTTTTTTTTTTTTTGATAAATTCACAATTCGCATATCAACCCTTTTTCTCGCGTAGATCTTTCCTGTTGCTGGAAAAATAAATAGAAAAAAAGACCCCTCTCGTCAATTACGTTCTCGTCACGTATACAAATGACATAAAACGATGGAAAATTGCCAACTTTCAAATTTTTTCACCAGCTTAAAAGCTACGAATGAAAATGCGCGCGATTGAAAAATACCGAGGCAATGTGACACATTCGCTAATTATACGTCACGTTGATTGTTTGAGTGAAAGTTTGACTGAACGAGGAATGGCACGGCGTGGAAACGAGCGAACCAGCGTAGAGAGAGTGAGAAACGGCCAAGTAACCGGAAATTCGAATCTGCGCTCGGTTCGTTTGGCATTTTATCGGGTTAAAAGTATACGCAGACACACGTAAGGTTAAATCTAGCCCGGAACGTGACTTGGAAACAACATCATTTGTCTCGGTTTTCATTAGGTCTGCAATTTCAGCGACGGACTCTGGTTATTATGGCTTTTTACTGGGTCACGTGGCATGGCGTGGTTCGTGCGGCGTCGTCGTTCGATTCGGCTCTAAACTTCTTGTACTCGATTAATTTATATATTTAACGCACCGAACGACCATCGAGTTTGGTTTTGCCTGAGCTGGCAGAAAGTTCGTGCTGGGTCAGGAAGGTACCTAATACGAGCAGCAAAAAGCCACCATCTTTGGTACTACGTATCCGGCTAACTCTTCGCGGATTCGTTCCTTTTTTTTCACATCATCGAGCACCGGTGCGTATGTAATGCGGATGATAACAAATGACCAAACCATCAGAACCAGGTTTCCAGACCGATTGTTTTTTTTTCTTGAAAAAAAACGAAAAAAGCGAACCCTCTCAGTCGATTATTTTATTTCGGACGATAAAAAAAAGGCAGAAATGTTTGGAAAGGCCATAGCACTAGCTCACGCCTCGATACACTTTTCGAACAAAAGACGAGGATCGAGCAAGGTACGAGAAGGCGAAAAAATGTACTTTTTTGCCGGCAGCACCGAGCGAGAAAAAAATCTAAACACAGTCGACGTTTTGGGCCCGTATTTAAGCGAAACAATTGATTTCCGTGTGTGGTAAATGAGACGTAATGGTCCATCAGCGTGCTACCCCCGCCCCACGACCGCCTTCTCAGTCGATTATTATATTCAGATACGGTATTCTGTTGTTTAATGGGATGAAAACTCGGCAGTCGACGTAGCCAGTGTACGTACACAATGGACATCGTATAACCCTTTTCTCTTTCATCGAGGTACGCTCGCTATTCACGCAATCTTCTCTCTTCCGTTTCAATATTATACCTATACGCGCCACCGCCTCCTTACCCTTCCGTCCGCAGGCTCATTTCAGCCCTGCAGAGACGCTTTAGCTGCCGCCGAGGTTATTAAAACGGACGCGATAATATGTATACAGGTTCCTTTTGGCCGGAAACCAGAGCGAATGGAAAAACATCACGATATAGCCTTAAAAAATACCAGTTTACCGCATCTTTGGCCCATTTTTTTTACTTTGATGTGCCCTATACAGGGTGTCCCCGAAGTGAATGCTCTAACTTGAGAGTTGGATAAACCTTCATGTACATCGGGTGCCTATTCTTGAAAATGAGAACGAATTCAAACATTTTTCCGACATAGAAACTGGATAACAGTTAACTGGATATTTCACAAAAAAATGAATGATTTTGCCCATGCAGGGTGTTCCAGGACTCGTGTATCCCCTTCAAACCAACGATGCATCTACCCAAACTACACAGGTGTATGCATGTTTGCTGGCCCTACGATTTGAAGGGGCAAAGTAAAGTACTCGTTATGGTCATTTTTTCAAGATGTTGTAACTTTGTTGATAATGAAGATAGACAAAATTTGTTGCAAACTTTTTTGTAGAACATTGAAAGTTCTACAAAATTGGTTATATTCGTGTTTTGCTTATCTTTGAAATCGAAGGAGCTACAATGATTTGAAAATTTGTGCGCATTATATCTCCTTCAATTTTTAAGTTGGGCAAATTTTTGTTGTTTTTTTTTTTTTTTTTTTTCTACAACATGAGCCCGTATTAATGTTTTGCCTAATTCCAAAATTGAATGAAACTACAACCATTTGAAAAATAGGAGATTTTAACAAAATTGACGAATTTTTGCAAATTTTCATTTTTTTTTTTACAAAACTTGTATAAAATTTATAGAATTTTTTATAAAAGTTTAGAAAATGAAAAAGAAACGAAAACTTTTACGAAAATTCTCAACAAACGCTTTAGAAAACTTTCTACGCAAGTTTGGAAATTTAGAGAAAAAAAATTAAAAATCGATGAATTGTTTTATAAAAATTGATGAAAAAATTTTCAGAGAATTTTCCACAAATAGAAAATTTTTCACAAAGAGTCGAAAGAATTTGACAATAATAATTACTGTCTCACACAAAAATCGAAGAATTTTCACAAAATTTCAGGATTTTTTTTTTTTTTGAACGAAATCATAAAAAATTATAGAATTTTATAGGTTTTGAAAATTGCCAAAAATTTGCGATTTTTCACAAAATTCAAAAGTATAAAAAATCAGGTAATTTCTTTGAGTTTTTTCTAACAAAGTTCACTAACTTTGAGAAAAATTCAAAAAATTCTCAAAATCACTATAGAAAATTATTCACAGAAGTTCAAAGAATTAATTTTTGAAAAAAATATAAATAGTTTTTTGGAGAAGAAAATTTCTCAGTTTTTCTGAAATATCTAGTTACCTACTTAATAACATTTCTCAAATTTTTGAACAACAATAAAAAAAAAAATTTTAAAAAAGAATCTTACATTTTTTTGGAGAAAAAATCTCTTTTGTTTAGGATGAAATCTCTTATTTTTTAGAAAAAATAAATTATAAATTCTTTTGAGAAAATAATCTGGATTATTGTAAAATATTTTGAAGCAAAACAGTATGTTTTTCTGTTCAGAATGGAATGTTTCTATCCTTTTTTGGGGAAATTTTTTTCAATTCTCATATTTCGGGGGGGGGGGGGTAAACGTATTTTTCAAATTTTTGGAGAAAAAAATGGTGAGAAAATGTTCAATTTTTTGAAATAAATTTTAAAAAATTTGTTTAGGATGAAATATCTCATTTTTAAAGATAAAAATTCTCAATTTTTTTTAGAAAAAATCTTCCAAAGTAGTCCATTTTTTAAGGATTTTTTTTTATTCAAATTTCTGGAAAAAAACAAAACTTTTAAATTTTTTTTCTAGAAGAAAATTTTTGTAGAAAAAGGATAAAAAAAGTCTTTCAATTTTTTTGGAATAAAAAATACAATATACATATTTCTTAGAGTCACCTCAAAAAAAATTCTCATGTCTGATTGCCAAAAAAAAAAAGTTTTTTGGTGAATTGGATAAATTGATTTTTTTTTTGTTTTCTATACCTAAAGTCTAAAATAATATTTATATTTATGTTTTCAAAAACCTATGCAATATCGAAAACCGGACCAAAAAAGATCTGAAATTAACAAAAATAGGGGAGGGGTTAACAAAATATTAATAAATTGGATCAATTTAAAATTTGAAATTTTGACGTGATTTGGCAAAAATTTGGGGTCAAAATAGGTACGTTCCACTTCGTAATTTTACTTCATTTGAGCCCTAAATTTTGCCTCGTTCACTTTTAAAACTACAACTACGAGTACTTCGCATTGGTCCCAAATATCTCTAATTATCACGGTTCATCGATGTGACCATAATAAAAGTCCCAAAAGGGCAAAAGATAAGACTATAGGTGACATTTTTCGATAAAGGTTCGCGAAACGAGACAAGGGGTATACTCAGGGTTTTCCTCTTCTTTTTAACGACCATTCCAATTATCCAGACATGCCTATATCTGTATTCGTTCGAGAGGGAGGGGGGGGGGGGGGGGGGGGGTGCGTGCGTTATGTTTGCCACATATTATAATACCCATATACCTATCGAATTGGTTGACAGTCGAATAGAAACGTCAAATATAATATCGATTTGAAACTCGACTATATGTACCGGCTTATATTGTAATTTTCGTATAATATATTGTATAATATACAATAAACGATCGGATCCGCAGCCACCCACGCCCCTCGAATCCTATCCGAGAGCAATAGATAGGTACCTACGTTTTATAGCGTGGAATATTTCGCGTAAAAATAGTGACAGTTTAAATTGATAGGGTAACGAGTAAAATATCCATACATATGGATATATGGAATACGACGTACGAAGCTATCATTTCGATTCCACGTTAATGGAACGGTGAAATTTTATATCAATGAATGTGAACTGTGCGAGCCATCCCTATCTGTGCTACATTGATGGCATGGCGTACGAGTGTACTCAAATTAAATCACGCCGCGTCTAATCGTGTGCGGTTCGCAATGGCGATGCTTTTAAAATTACAACATCAATATGGCTGATAGTGATGCCACGACTGACTGGACTGTCTGGTTGTATGTACTCGTGTACGTAGACGTATTATGTTACTTACGAGCCATAGTGTGTACTTTGATACGTATACATAATTATATGATATACATACATACATATACAGGGTGTCCCAGTTAAGAATAAGATCCTTCAACCTGGTAAAAGGGCAACTCATTTCAAAAACGTGTAGGTATGTTTGCATACCCTTACTATTGAAGGGGCTGAGATACTGCATGGTAAAAAAATTATTTTTCATTTTTTTACTTGAAATTAAAAATTTATTTTTTCTGATTGGAGACAGATAGAAAAATGGAACTTGTGGTAAATGAAGTAGGATAGTTGCAGTAATGTATTAAAAAATTTTCATCAAAATCGATGCAATAGGGTGTTCAACAAATCATTTTTTCCAAAAACATAACAGGAAAAAATTCAAAATTTTGCAACTTAAAAAGAATTTGCATTATTAACCTAGTTTTTTTTTGTCAGCAGATGATTCCCCCTCTACTTCCTCTACAAAATTTTCCTCAGCATCATCTTCCTATCTCTTTTAGTTTTTGAGTGAAAAATTTATTTATGAGTCGACATGTTGGTTAAAATTTTTTCATATTTTCAAAGTAAAATTTTTATGAATTTGTATCATTGAAAAAAATTTCAACTCAAAAATTAAAGGAGATAGGAATATGATGCTGAGGAAAATTTTGTAGAGGAAGTATAGGGGAATCATCTGCTGACAAAAAATAACTAGGTTAATATGGCAATTTTTTTTAAATTACAAAATTTCGAATTTTTTTACCTAATTTTTTTGGTAAAAATAATTTGTTGAACACCCTATTGCATCGATTTTGATGAAAAACTTTTCAGGGATTACCGCAACTATCCTATTTTATTTCCCATAAGTTTCATCTTTCTATCCGTCCCCAATCAAAAAAAATAAATTTTTAATTTCAAGTGAAAAAATGAAAAATAATGTTTTCACAACGCAGTATCTCAGCCCCTTCAATAGTAAGGGTATTCAAACATACGTACACGTTGTTGAAATGAGTTGCCCTCTTACCAAATTGAAGGATATTTTTCTTAACTGGGACACCCTGTATAGGCCATTCGGTAGGTCTCTGTAATAGATAAATTGCAGATTCGAACAAATTATCATAATTATTTGTGTGTGGTTGGTTGGTTGCAAAACCGTATACGATTTTGATTGAAAATTAACGCGGATTTATCGTTTTATTCGTCCTATCGAGGTCATTTCATTAAATATCTACTGGGTGTCTCTTGAGTAATGTAGAAAATCCATAAGGGGAATAGGCGACCCAAAAATATAAATAAAATTTAGAAAATTTATTCCAAAAAAAACAGATTTTTTTCTAAAAAAAAAAAAAAAAAAAAAAAAATAGAAAAAATTAAAGAATAATATAACTAATAAGTAGGTATAGGTTTCTTTTTCAAAAAAAATTGGGGGGAAACATCCAGAAGATTGAAAAATTTAATTATTCCAAAAATGATTTATTTTTTAAATGTAAGAAAAATTAAAATTTTATTTCAAGAAATGAAAAAATTTTCAATTCAAAAAATTACTGAGCGAATTGTACGATATACAAAAATGAGTCAAATAAGTGTTTGCATTTTTTCTAAAAAAAATTGGGGTAACGTTTCAACTCCAAAAAATGAAATAATTTTTTCATTCCAAAAAAAAAAAAAAACTTTTTTAAAAAAAATAAAATTGAAACGGAAATTTTTCAATATCCAATAAATTGAGAAATTGATAGATATTATTTTGTTTCTTTTCTTTTTCTAAAAATTGGAAAAAGCACACCAAAAATTAAAAATTTTCATTATTCCAAAAAAAAAAATCTTTAATTCTAAATAATGTTATAAAATGTTTTCCTAAAAATTAGGTAAGAAGTTGAGAGGATTATTTTAAGGTTAAGAAAAAGTCTTACCTACCCCAAAAAAAATCAGGAATTTTTTTATTTAAAAAAAATGAAATCTCGAATTTTGGTGTTGTTTTTTCCATTTTGGTCTCATTTTTTTGCAGAAAGCACGTTTTGGAAACCACGTCTTCATATATAAAAGGAGATTTAGAAGAACGAAGAGAGAATATTATGTGATAGCAAGTACAAAGGGGGACGAAGGCAGAAGAGGGAGGCCATATGGAGGAATAGGCAGGAATGCTGTTCTACGTATTTCTATTTGTCAATTTTTTTTTCAAGAGAAAATTTTCAAAATAAGAATTTGAGCGTCATTCATTTGAACGTGCATTTTTTCTGAATTTTATTTTAAAAAGGAATAAATGCCTATAAAAAGTGCATTTTGATTGAAGATCATATTTTTCAAATTTAATCCAATTTTTGTTCAAGATTTAAAAAAAAAATTGTATTTTACCTACATAAAATATTTACAACCAAAAATTATGAAGCAGTTTTCTTAAGCAAATTCTAAAATTTTATTTTTAAATAATTATTTTTTTTATTTTATGAGATTTTTTGGGAGTCAGTTTTTTTCTTCTTAAAATTTTTGTAAGTGAAAACTTTCTTTAAAATTGTGTTAGGTACAAAAAAAAAAGTTTTTCAAAACAGATTGTTCCAAATTTTATTTGCATACTTACAATTTCCTTAAATGTAAACAATTTATATTGAAAATCAATTTCCTAAAATAGTTTCTAATACCGTTGAAGATTATTTCCCATCTTTTTAATTTTGTTCTTTTATCAACTTCTACAATAAGGAGGCGCATCATTTGTGGTAACATGAAACACTCCATTTGACTGAAACTTGAACGTATCCAATCCTAGTACTGTATCTTCACGTGGATCAAAATCTTTAGATCGTACTCTAAAAATAATAATCATCGAATACATATAAGTTTGCCATTGAAATGACTTATCGAAGAAAAAATTATATCATTTGGGAATCTATACCTATCCGCTCTATATGTCGTTTCACTTGCTACAAAAAGACATTTACGATTTTCCATCGACTCGATAAGGTAACTTGTTGCTCTGCTATGAGAACATGTCTCTTCACCTAACCACGTCGGGGCATCGGTTTCATGACATCCAGGTTGAATCATACCACCATTCATGTAAATGTCCACGTGACCTGGTAAATTAAATGTTGTATCTTATGCAAAGATTAAAAAATTAACGAATGAATAAAATTACTACTCGTAGACGTTACCGAGACGATCAAAAGTGCCAAGTATGGTACTTGTATGGATCACATCAACATGAGCAGCATCATTACTAGATAATCTTGGAGAAGGAGAAGAGAATCCTGGAAGTGCAGGATCCAAACCTAAAATAAATTCGTATTTCGATACATTTTTGTTGAAAATTTCCCAATCGATAGGAATGTTTTTTTTATCAAATTTTCACCCGTTATTCTGTCTATTATTGATATTTGTTTGCCAACTTGTCCGGCAATTTGAGCTCCTAAACTGTGACCAATTATATGAATAGGTGAAGCTTTGGCCTTGGTTTTCTCCGTCAAAAGTTTTATAAAGCTGAGGAGATAGCAAAGTTTTGATTTTTTGAAAGATGATATGTAAAGTACGTATCACCCTTGCGAAAAACTACAAGTTGTCACAAGTAGAATTTATGATAAGTTGTAAATTCGAAGGTGTTATGACAACTTGTAACAACTTATTTTAGGTATGAGTTGTCTCAAGTATTCCTAATACAAGTAATCAGGACAACTACCAAAAGCAAATCTTTGATTAGTATTGATACCTTCAAGTTGTGATAGTGTCAAATAACTTGTAACAACTAACTGAGGTATAACTATTCACTACATATACATAACATGTTCACAACAATACATAATGGTATAACTATTCACAACTTATTACAGCAAGTATTCACAAAATGTGAGGTACAAAGTGAGTATTTATAACATGCTTATTCACAACACACTATATCTGCGAGTATCAAAATGACCCTCAAAATTTCTGAATGGATAAAAATCTCACAACTCCATGCAAAATTATGAAAATCGGCTTGTGGGGGTTTTCCGCAGCGCTGAATCCATTTTTCATTTTATTTTGACTCTAGACCCAAAAGGGCTTCAGGGGGAGGAGCAAAACTCAAAATTACCAATAATGGCATGTGGGGTGTGTAAATCTAGATTTTCCTAGGTGCTGAATTTGTTTTTGATATCGATTTTGACAAATTCTCGATAGGGGCTTCGAGGGGGGAGGGGCAAAACTCAAAATTAACAAAAATGACATGTGGGGTATACAAATTAAGGTTTTCTTACTTCCTGAATTCGTTTTTGATATCGTTTTCGAAAAATTCTCAACTAGGTCTTCAAGGGGAGGGGCAAAACTCAAAATTCATCATCATTTTGAAGCATTTCTGGTACATTTTCGATGGAAAATTACTGATAAGTTTTCTATTTCTATTTCAAATTGAAATTTCATATTATTATATTTTTAAATCAAATTATTTGTACAGTCATGCTGGAAGCCTAGGACCACGATGATCGATGGGGCCGCAAAAAAACAACTGTTTATGAATTATCAAAATAAATTTGGCGTTATCCATCATGAGAAGGGTACGATTTTCTTTAAAAAATGAGGTGGAAAACAATCCTAAAAAATGTTTAAAATTTCAACTTTTTAAAAGAATACTTTGGAGACCTGTATGTTTCATGAATCATGATTTACATAATCCAAGAGTGATGGACAGTTATAAAAAAATCATTTTACAAAACGAGTTACTGAATTTTTTCAAGTTGTATGAAAATACGATATAGTGAGATAATAATGGTCTGAAACTTTTGTCAATAAGTCCAAGTATTCAGTTGAATACTTGTCCATTGAAAATTTTCCAACTACAAACTAATCAAAGTTGTAGAATACTTATCTACTGACAACAACTTCTGAAGAACAAGTTGTTTTCACATTGAAGAGTTGCTACAAGTAAATGAATACTAATCCATTTACAACTATTCTTGAAAAATAAGTTGTTTTGTAAAATACAACTTGTTAACAACTATGGATTACTTGTTGATGACTATTTACAACTTGTACTTTTCCGCAAGGGCACGCATGGATGGTATGTTGAGCTGGTTTCCATAACTCTAAGGACACCCTGTATGTAGTACTTACTAACTTAATTTGGCGGCTACATTATACGTATTGTCGACTGCTAAGAAATAGTCGGCAAATATGGCTCCGGAACCCCAGTCGACTGTAAATACATTGACATCTTTCTGAAAATAAACCCAGTGACATGACGAGCTTTCAATACCTTATCAGAATGAACTTTGAAGAGGTTGCTGGAAAGATTCCTCACTTGTTTGAGGTAAGCTTCGGCCAGTCGTCTTAACCATTCTTCATGACCATCTGATAGAAATCCGTGGATTAAAAATACCGATGGTTTTTTGAGATTTATTTTTTTATCCAATAAGGTCAGATCTTTTCTCTGTACAGGTAGTTGTAGTTGTAGTAATCTCGCAACATTATTTCTACAAAAAATTTACATTTCTGAGAAAATTAGTCGAGCTCTAACGGCACTTCCGTACGATCGAGAGGTTAAAAGTGATTTTATGATTGATTCGTAAACCAGGACGTATTTTAAAAAAAAGTGAACTAGGGTCCCACTTTTTTGAGGCTCCCCTTTTCTCAAGGTCCATCCCATTTCCAAAAAGTTTTCATATATTTGTACCCAAAGCTCCAATTGAAAAATTTTTCAATTGTAGCTTTAGTTACAATGATGTGAAAACTTTTTGGAAAGGGAGTGGACCCTGGGAAAAGGAGCCCTCAAAAAAATGGAACTCCAGCTCATTTTTTTTTTAAAATAAGTCCTAGATTACCAAGTAAGTATTTCCAAATATTTACATATAATTTCATACCTACCGAGAATTTATTAGTAAAACAACTTCCAACTCCGGAGGCTCCCATGTTTTGCTAAATATTGAAGCATATTTAACAATCGAATCTGACTCTAAGCTTTTATAAGCTTCACTTAATATCAGTATCATTGTGATTTGAAATAGAACTGCGAATGATCATTGAATACTATTACCTACCTATTTGCTGTTTTTTTTTTTTTTTTTTTTTTTTTTTTTTTGTAAAGCTGTAATTAAAACAAATGAGTCGGCCAATTCCAAAATGACCTAAGGTAAAATTTTCTTTTTTTGGGAAATCGCGAAAAACTGTGACGAGATTTTTAAACTGTTATTTCTTTGTGGTGAGTTGCTAGTTTTGTGTAGATTCGAGTAGACCACTTATCCTAGAAGTTTCTGATCCCAAAATTCATTAGTCTTGACATTATTGTAAAAAAAGAAATTGACCATAAGTAGTTTTGGAAAAGTAATCGAATTGACCATAAGCAGTTTTGGAAAAGTAATCACATTTTTACTCATTTAAATGAAATTATCGACGGAATTTCAAGATTTCAATCTTTAATATCTCCTTTTTTGAAAACATCATCTTGTCCGGCTTGAAATTCTCTTTCCGATACGACAAAAAAAACGAAATTCGAAAATCGTCACCTTAGGTCACTTTGGAATTGGCCGACTCAAATATCTATTATGTACTTGGTACTTACTCGAATGTCCAGATGGAATCATGATTCTTCCAAATTTCATTTTTTTTTTCACTCTTAATTTCACTCGAAAGGGAAACGCGATATGAAAATCACTGATAATGATTGAATCGACTTCATTCTTATATATTTTGAAATTACTCAATTTAGTAGGTTATTGGAGGAGGAATTCGCTCGACGTTAATTTTTACTTGACTATTTTTTATCTGCGATTAGAAAATTGATTGTTCTTTAAAATGGCGATTGAGAAATTAAAAATCAACAGGTATGCGCCAGTAATTGTGTACAATTGAAGCTTATCGTCGATGAAATTTTTTACGTCGATTGAAAAATCGAAATTTTTATGGTCGATTAAACGAGAATAGCTATCGAAGAAAATACCATCCATTTTTATAATAACTTCCACTATCGTTTTGTTAACAAACAATCTTGTAATGTAAATTGTGAAAAAATGCATTCGTTTTATTTCTTCGCTTACTCGCTCGTTGAAGATGATTTTTATTTCCACTTCTAAAAAATGAATTTATATTTATTAAAAGTTTGATTTTTTTTTTTTTCTTAAAATTAGAAACGGAACTATAAAATGAGTTGACTATCCAAAAAAAAATATTATTATTAAAGATCTGTCCAGTCAAATAAATAAGTAAGTAAATAAATATTTATAGGTTTTTTTAAAAATTATTTCTTTTCTTTTTCTACGACTAAAAAATGTCAAGTATAAAATTTTTTCCAAAAAATTGAGAAATTGAGAGGATTTTTTTAAGGTCGAAAAAAAGGCCTACCTAGTACCCCAAAAAATTCAGGAATTTTTTCATTCTAAAAAAAAATGAAAAATAAGAAATAGGATTTATTCCAAAAAATTGAGAAATTTGTTTATTCAAAAAAAAATAATAAAATAAAATAATGCTTCTTGATTCTATCTAAAAAAAATGATAGATACAGGATTTTTTTCAAAAAATTGAAGAATTCTCAAAGAAATTAGAAAAAATATCATAAAAAGTAAACATTTTTATAAATCCAAAAAATGATTTTTTTTATTCTAAAAAAAAATTAATTGAAATACTTATTTCGAAAAATGAGGAATTTTCCAATTTTAAAAAATTTAGACGTTGGAAGCTTATTTCAAAAAAAAAGTGTTTTGATTGTAAATGATTTTTTCAAATTGTATTCGTTTTCAATTCGAAGATTTTTACAAGATTTTATTTTTAAATTCAACTAATTTTTCTAATTTTATCCAACAGTTTGGTTGCTTAAAATTTTTTTTGGATATGAATTTTCAAAAATTGCGGTAAAAATTGAATTTCAATAATTTTTCATGAAAGTGTTGTTTCATCAATTTTTTGGTCTGAAAAAATTTCAAATTGTATTCAAAAACAATTTTTTCAATTTTATGTATTTTCATTGAGAATTTGATTTTTTAGTTCCATTCTATGCTATTTTTTTATTTATTTATTTTTTTAATTGTAGGGATATTTGGAAACTTTTTTTTATAAAGAGGCTTGGAAGAAGGAAGTGGGAAGATTGTGTTGTGGTAGCAAGTACGAGGGGAGACGAGGACAGAAGAGGGAGGCCATGTGGAGGAATAGGCAGGAAGGCTGTTGTATTTCTATTTGTCAAATTTTTTTCGAGTGAAAATTTTCAAAAATAAGAATTCATGCGCCATTTACGTATTTAAAGATGGATTTTTTTCTGAATTTTATTTTGAAAAGGAAATTCGTACGAAAAATACATTTTGATTGAAAATCATATTTTTAAAATTTATTCCAATTTTTGTTCAAGATTTAAAACAATTGTGTTTTACACAAAATATCTACATACATAACAAAATTTTTACATTCTTTAAAACTATGAAGCAGATTTCTTAAAATATGGATAAAAATTAAATTTCAATTATAATTTTAAAAAATTTTGAAACAAATTTAAATGCAATTTCTTCAAAAATGCGAGTGAAATTTTATTCAAAACAAGTCTGTTTTAATTTTCCCAATTAATTTTAGGCTTGATTTTAGGCTTGGAAAAAATTTAAAATTGTGTTTGAAATCATTTTTTTTTTTTTCATTTTTGTTTGAGAAAATTCTAAAAAAAATTTTTTTTTTTTCAATTTTGTCTTTGAAAAATGCAGATTTAAAAAAATATTTAAAAATTCTTCCTGAACAAAATTTTCAAAAAATCTATGAATAAAAAAATTATTTAAAAAATGTTTGACATCTCATCAATAAAAATTGTTATGAAAAAATAGAGATTTTTGAGTGAAATTCGAAAAAAGAAAATTGGTCAAAAAATTCAAACAAAAAAGGTACCTTTCAGGTAATTTTTTATGAAAAAAAATGAAAATAAAAAAATGCAGAACACACTGTTAAAAAAAAAAAATAAGTAGGAAATTCTTATTAAAAATTCACTTTGCATGGAAAATGAGAAATTAAAAATTGAATTCTTAAAAATGTAAAATTTGAAAAAAAAATTTAAAATATTCCCAGCATTTTTTGCAGAAAAACAAAATAGATACACAATGTGGAAAAAATTTAAATTTGTTTTGAGAAAATTGTATTGAAAAAAAAAACTATCACAAAAAGCGAGCAAATTTATGTAAGTATGTCAAATGTATTGCATAATGTATATATTTAAAGGCATCGTGTTAATTAGCTCCTGCTCCATAATTTCTGCAACTTATACTACTCTCGTATCAAAGAAGTCGAATTTCCAAAAAAAAAAAAAAAAAAAAACACCACAAAAAGCGAGCAATTTTAACGTCGAATGAAACATTCGCGTTTTTCGTCATCTCTACGATTACTCATCGTAATTTTTTTTTTCTTCAGAGGGAATTAGACCGTAATTTTCAATTTAAAACACGCTTCAAATTAGGGCTTCGCTGGCGCGTGTTAAATAAGCGCGTATTTCACGGCGAAAATGAGAAACGTAAAGTGTGAAAATGGGAATGGGAAAAGGGTACGAGAAAAAAAAACCGACGATGTACTAATTTTCGTAATACTTTTTATGTAGTGGCACTCCCAAGGCGGCTATTAGCGATGATAATAATTAATTAGGCCCCGGAGGGAATGGGAGTAGGGGGAGGAGGCCAAAGGTGCGGAAACGTTGTGTAAAACAGATGTACTGGGGCGAGGTGAATTTGACGAAAAGTAGCAATTACGCGGTAATAAGGCGAGCCACAGCACGTTAGAGGGTTGACGTATTCGGTGATTAATACTACACGTATTTTTACGAAGGTACCTACGTGTATGGCAGGAGGGGTGCGTACGTTGTAGCGATGTGCTTAACTAGATGTAATAGCATACCCAGTACACGAGTACAATGTACATACAAGGTGTACCGAATTGAGAGTAAAGTCTTCAAACTATGCAACTTATGATGAGTCGATGTAAGTATGTTTGCCTAACCTCCAGACTGCAGGGGCTGAGTTATGCTCTTCGAATTTTTTTTTTTTTTTTTTTTTTTTTGGCAGAGTATTTTCAACCTTGTGAAGTTGTGAATAATTTTTTGAAAAACGTTTGAAAAAATCATTCCTATTTAAATTTTTTTTTAATAATAATTTTTCTTAAATAATTTTTTTTAATGTAGCAAAACTTATAGGCAGTTTTTTTTTTAGAAAAACGTCTAAAAAATAATTTAAGGAAAATAAATTTAAGAAAATTAAAAAATTCATTGTCTATTGTCTAGTTTACTCAATTTGTTTACATGGACGTGGATCGTTGTTGCCATTAATTAAATGCAAATTGTCATTTTTTGAGAATTACTGAAAATAAATTTTTTCACAAATTCAGTAAGGGTAGGATTTTGCATTGGATCTTAGGGTAGCTTTTTTCATTAATTAAATGCAATTTTGCAAAAACTCCCATTTTTGAAACTTTCTGAAAATAATTTTTTTTTAAATTCAGCCAGGGTAGGATTTTGCATTTAATTTTTTCGGAGCCTTTGTCATTGATTAAATGCAATTTTTCTTTCTTTGAGAATTACTGGAAATTAAAATTTTTACAAATTCAGCCAGAGGAGGATTTTGCATTGGATCTTAGGGTAGCTTTTTTCATTGTTTAAATGCAATTTTGCAAAAACTCTCATTTTTTGAAATTTTCTGAAAATTAAAATTTTTACAAATTCAGCCAGAAGAGGATTTTGCATTGGATCTTAGGGTAGCTCTTTTCATTGGTTATATGCAATTTTGCAACAACTCCCATTCTTTGAAATTTACTGAAAATAAATTTTTTCACAATTTCAGTAAGGGTTGAATTTTATTAAGTCCAATACTACATAGATATACTTGGTATTCAAATTTTGGGGGGAGGGAGGGGTTCAATTTAAAGTTTTGTAATAACCAAAATCATTTTTTCAAGACTTCAAGCTACAATAAATTGTTGTTTGAAATTTTTTTCGATTGGCCCCCTCTACCTCTATCAATTTTTAGTAATTACTAAAAATTTGTAAAGGTAGAGGGGGCCAATTGAAAAAAATTTCGACCAAAAGTTGTGGATTTAGGCCCTAGAAATGATTTTGGTTATTATAAAATTATAATTATAAATATCTAAGTCACATTATGCGAAATGGAGAAGAAGAAAGGGTCTAATCGAAAATTTTATAATAACCAAAATTATTTCTAGGACCTCAATCTACAACTTTTGTTTGAAAAAATTTTCAATTGGACCCTCCAATTTTGAAAAAGTATCTACCTGATGTTATGTGAAATCGGAGGAAAGGGGGAGGATCCAATCGAAATTTTTATAATAACCAAAATTATTTTCAAGATCTTAATCTACAACTTTTATTTTGAAAATTTTTCAATTGTCTCTTATTCTCCTCCCTCCTCTAATTTTTAATTTGTGTCTTCGGAGTGTTATGCGAAATTGGTGGGGAGGGAGGGGTCATGGTCATTACACAAATTTCGATTGGACCCCTCCCTCTCCTCCTTTTCGAATACTAAAGTCCAGAAGCTCAAAACACTCTGCCAAAATAGAAACTTTGAAAAGAAAAAAAATTTCGATGAGCACAACTGAGCCCCTGCAGTCCAGAGGTTAGGCAACCATACTCACATCCGCTCATCATGAGTTGCATAGTTACTGGTTGGAAGGCTTTACTATCAATTCGGTACACCCTGTATACATATATACACTGTGTAGTTTAGTTGAATATTGACACGTACGTCAAGTGTATCGTGACCGAGCGTACGTACACGTTTCATTAATATAGTGAAAAAACATGTTGCTCGTTTGATTGTGCTGCGGTGTGCCTTTTGGGTAAGGCAAAGTGGGCGGCACGCGGGTGGGTATTATTTTACTAACGTGTGTTTATGGTTTTCGCGTATGCAACTCGGATAACATAGAACGTCGGACGAATATCGAATATACGATACGTTTCGATTAGGCGAACGTGGTACGTACTACGTACGGCGTGCGAATAAAGTCAGGCGCTAGCTCGCAAATTCGAATCGACGGTGCAGAAAGGTCATAGAATTTTATTACATCGCGTATACGAAGAAGGAAAAAAATTAGCTCTTTGGAGAAGAGGACAGAGCTAAGCAGGGCAAACGCATACGAAATTTTTTATTTCACCTTGTTTAAAAAGTGGCAGTGGCAGCTGCCCCGGTGGTAAACCTGGCAAAAGGATAAGATATGCGAAACGTTATTTTGTTCCTTTTCCCCTCGACGGGAATCAAGAATAGAATGCAAATAGCTTTGAAAGCTATACTTTACATTCAAGTGAGCTTAGCGGATACGTGTTATGTTTTCCCGACAGATTTATCAGACCCTTGTCGTCACCATGTTTGCCAATATGGCGCTCGCTGCGTACCGACGCCGGATGGACGAAACGTCACCTGCGAGTGTCCGCTCAGTTGTCCCAACTACGGAGATCATACCAGGTCGAGACCCGTATGCGGAGGCGACGGCTTAGACTATACCAACCACTGCGAGCTCAAGAGAACCGCTTGCACGTCCAATGCCAATATTACAGTCAAATACGATGGATATTGCGGTGAGTGAATTCGGTGCTTTTAAGAGCGGGTCAAAGGTATAGACGAGGTTTATTTTTATGAATGCTCTGTCGGTGTTTAGATCCTTGCAGCAGATCCGAAGTTAAATGCTCCGAACCTGAGGTTTGCCAGTTAGACCCGGATAGAAATCCGGTGTGCAGGTGTTCGGAGACTTGCTCGCTGGAGTTTGCTCCGGTTTGTGGTTCCGATGGCAAGACTTACAGCAACGAGTGCAGCTTGAGGCAGCAGTCGTGCCGGTCTAGGAAGAATTTGAGAATTATTCATAGAGGCAAATGTGGCTCGGGTGAGTTTATTTGATAATTTGAAATGAAAGAAATAAAAAAATTATATTTTCTCGGTAAAGAAGTTGGAAAAAAACAATAAGAATATCAAAAACAGATTCAGGAGACAATAAAACCCATAATATTTCTATACCTCACATGCCACTTTCAGTAATTTTGATTTTTCCCTTCCCCCCTTGGGACTCCCGTTGAGAATTTTCAAAAACAATATCAAAAACGGATTTAGGAAATGATAAAACCTAGCTTTGCATACCCCACATGCCATTTTTTTGTTAAAAGATTTGATCTAGATCAGATCCAAAATTTTAGATCTTTGGATCCTTAGATCCAGTTTTAAAATTTTAGGATCCGGATTTCCCCAAATTCTGTCGTATCCTTTGAAATGTACTAAATTTTGCTGTATTCCTGTGGATTATTCTGAATTCCTGTGAATTCTTCTGTACTCCTGTAGAATCTTCTGAATTCCTGTGAATTCTTCTGAATTTCTGTAGGTTTTTCTGAATTAGCTGCATGTTCTTCTGAATTTCTGTGAATTCTTCTGAATTTCTGTGAATTCTTCTGAATTTCTGTAGGTTCCTCTGAATTCCTGTGAATTCTTTTGAATTTCTGTGTATTTTTTTGAATTTTTGTGGATTCGTCTGAATTCCTGTGAATTCTTCTGTACTCTCCTGTAGATTTTTCTGAATTCCTGTGAATTCTTCAGTACTCCTGTGGATTCTTTTGAATTCCTGTGGAATCTTTTGAATTCCTGTGAATTCTTCTGAATTTCTGTGGGTTCTTCTAAATTTCTGTGGGTTCTTTTGAATTATTCTGAATTTATATGGGTTCTTCTGAATTTATGTTGGTTCTTCTGAATTCCTGTGAATTCTTCTGAATTTCTTTAGGTTCTTCTGAATTCCTGTAAAGTCTTCTTAATTCCAATGATTTATTCAGAATGCCAATGAATTCTTTTAAACTACAGTGGATTCTTTTTAATTCCTATGAATTACATCTGAATTACTGTAGAGTGTAGTTTTCTTGATTCCTATGAATTGTTCTGAATTCCTGTGGAGTGGTCTTAATTCCTTCGAATTATTCTGAACTCCTTTGGATTCTTCTGATTTACTATGGAGTCTTCTTTATTCCAACAAATTATTCTGAATTTCATGTAACAAACTTGAAGGTTGATTCCTGCAAATTTTTCTTGATCCTGTAAACGATTACTAATTCTTTTGAATGCTTGTAAGCTCCTATGAATGTCCAGGAATTCTTGTTAAATCTTCTGGACGCTTTAAATTTTTTCTGAGCTCTACTCAACAGCGTAAAATTCCTACAAAGCCTCTTGAAAGCCCTTCATTCACTGTAAAATTATTTGAATTCCAGTGAATGCCTGTTGTTGAAATTCCTGCTAAGTTTTGCAGATTCTAAGAATGTCTGTGAATTTCCTGTGAATTTCTTCGAGTATCTGTGAATTCTTTTGAATTCCTGTGGATTCTTCTATTTTCCAGTGAATATTTTTGAATTCCCGAGATTCATTTTCGTTAATTATTATAAATGTTTGCAAATTCCTCTGATTGATTTAATTGTTCAATATTATTTTCTCCTTTTATAAAAAGAACAAGGTTTTTATTAAATTTTTCTTACTTATTTCGAAATCTTCTGAGAAGCATTTCTCCTTCGGCTACTCTCTCCCCCAGAGGTTGAAAAAAATGTTGAAATCTCTCATAAAAAGAATAATTTTGGAAGATAAGACGTCAAACATTACAGTTCTAAAAATAAAAGTTATAGATATACTTTTTATTCTTGGTTGAAAACGTACCAAGGCAGCGAGAAAGCACCACTGCCGTCCCCCTCTCCCCTTATAGCCTCTCGTATGATCATTCCAAGGAAAATTTTTCAATTAAATTTCATTTCGGGATAAAATATGAAAAATTTTCCACCATTACGCCCACGTGTGGAGTTATTTTATACAGTTAATATTTTCTCTCTGGAATGAAACAAATTTGAAAATTATTTACTGCGCTGAAAGTATACTGGCGATGGTGGTACGGGGGCGAGTAGCCGGTTAAAGTAGATTATTACGCAACAATCTGCTTCTGCATATAAGAATAGAGGAACCCGGGGGGCTGGGAGCCGCTGTTGCTGAAAAGTTGACTATTTTTTTGTTCGCTCTTTTGATAAAATACCGAGCAAAGTTTTGCACCGAAGAAAAAATATTTCGGTTTATTATTATTAAAAGTTTTCTTGGGTAGATTCGACAGCGTTCGGGCATGGCGTGTTCGAGATTACGCGTCGTTCTTGAGATGAAGCGCAGAAAGTTTGCATACGATGGGAAAACAGTGCTCTAAATGAGAGCGAGTTAACCGATATTGAATTTTCGCCGGCGCCTTTTGGGTATTTTTTTCGCCATTCGGGTTCGATCGGGACGGATGAATTAAAAAAGTTTTAAATCAAATCGCAAGCCGAACAAATTTGATCGATTGAAAAACAACGAATAATCGGCTCGGTTGCGAAACACATTCATCGGAGCGAGGTTACCTCCTTTAGTCCTTTCCTTAGGAAAAGGTTACTTTAGTTTTTTTTTCGCCCATTTCGATTACTATTTTGTAAAAAATCTGTCTACATAAAAACAATACTCCCAATAAAATTCAAAATTTTGTTAAGCATGCTTCAAAATTGAAAAAAACGTAAGTTTTGTTCAACGTGTGACCGCCAGAAGTCACAGTAATAAAAAGAAATTTTGTTGCAAAAAATTCAGGGATTTTGTTTTCGAAAAAAATTTATATAATTAATTTAAAAATTGATAAATAAAATAATTTAAAAATTTAATAAATCTTCCTTTAAAAATTAGATTTTTTCTCCACGAACTCGAGGAATGAATATTTGTAGTATGTACCCCTAACCTACATATTGAAAAAGCAAGGGAAATTTTTTTGTTCCAAAAAAATTAAGTTTTTTTATTTTTTAAAATGCGATATTTTTTTAAAAGAATTAAGATTTGTTCTTCTCTAAAAATAAAAGTTATTTGTTTAGAAAAAAATAAGGAAAAATAGAAATATAGGTATTTTTATTTTTAAAAAAGTAGGTAAGAGGTAGGATTTTTTGAAAAAATTGAGAGATTATTTTCTCCAAAGCAATTTTTTGAATAAAAAATTGCCTACTTCTTTGTAAAATCAAATATTTTATTTTTTCCGAGTGAAAAATATATTTTGCACTTTGAAAATTTTTTCCATTTTTTAGAGAAAAATTTTCTTTATTTTTCGAGAGTAACAATATTTTTTATTTTTTTGAAAAACGTACCTACTGTATTTTTTCTCTCGATTTATTTGTTGGAATAGAAAAACTTTCAATTCTTTTGAATACTTGAAGGAATTTTTATTTTTGGGGGGGGGGGGGGTAAACGATTTCTCAACCTCTTTCTTTTTTTTCTTTTTTTTTTGTGGAGATAAGAAAACTTTCAATTTTTTGGAACATTTGAAAAAAATTCTAATTTTTTTGGAAAAAAATAATTTTTCAATTTTATTGCAAAAATAATTTTTCAGTTTTTTATTATTTTGGTGAAAAAATTTCTATGATTATTTTTTTAAAATATAGCATTTTCCGTTACTTATTTACCTATGTATTATTATTTTTTTTTAGAAAAAAAATTCTTTCTATTTCATTGGAAAGAAAAATACTTCTTGAATTTTTTTTTTGGAGAAAACATTTCTACTTTTTTGGAAATGAAAATAAAAATTTTTCAATTTTTTTTATAAGAAAATTTTCAGATTTTTTTCCTTTTTTAATTAAAAAATTTTTGGTTTTAAGAATATTTTCAATTTTTTATTTTTCATTTGGGAGAAGGGGGATATAAGCAATCTTGTAATTTTTTGGATCAATTTTTTTTTTAAATCTGGATTTTTTGGAGAAAATAAAACAATTCTTTAATTTTTTGTTGTTCATTTTTCAGTTTTTTGCAGAATGAATTTTTTTTGAGAGAGAAAATATTTTTCATTTGAAAAAAAATCAATTTTTTTGGTGTAAGTACCTAATGATATTTTCATAAAAATATCACTTTGATTTAAGAAATCTTTCGATCAAAAAGTGGATTTTGAAAAGTGTTTTTTTTTTTGGGTAGGGATTTATAAAAAATTATAGACTTTTCAAAAATGAAAAAAAATTTGTACCTGCTCAGTACTCATTTTACAAGCCACACGAAAATTGTTTTTTTTTTCATCTTATCATTTTTTTAGGTGTTATATAAAATGTTTATAAACTTGGGATTTTTTATTTTGATTAAACATGTCTATTAAGTAGGTATTTTTAAAAACAACTATTTTTGGAATATTGAAGTTAAAATTTTTAGGAAACAAAATTTTTAAAAATTGTTCATAAATTGAAATTTATAGAAATTTAAAACATTGTTTTGGAAATAAAAACATCGAAAAACACAAAAAAAATCAAAAATTGCAACCCGAGCAGCACACTCGATCGATAATATCGAAAGTTGAAACGTATCGATAAAAAATCGTTTAAAAATCTAAAGATGTTCTCACGATATGATACAGATTTAGCTGTACGATTTTATAGGCAAAAAATCTAAAAACTATCGAATTCGATAGTATTACGATTTTAGGACGATATTCGTCAACGATACTATCGACAAAGAATATTAAATTTATCGAATCCGATTTTCCACCGATTTTGTGCAGATATTTGAAACTATATTATCGACAAATAATCTGAAATTTCTCGAATTCGATTTTTTAACGATTTTGTGAAGATATTTGAAACTATATTATCGACACGTAATCTGAAATTTCTCGATTTCGATTTTTTAACGATTTTGTGACGATATTTGAAACTATATTATCGACAAATAATCTGAAATTTCTCGAATTCGATTTTTTAACGATTTTGTGAAGATAGTTAAAACTTTATTATCGACACGTAATCTGAAATTTCTCGAATTCGATTTTTCAACGATTTTATGACGATATTTGAAACTATATTATCGACACGTGATATGAAATTCCTTGAATTCGATTTTTCAACGATTTTGTGGCGATATTTGAAACTACATTATCGACAAATAATCTGAAATTTGTCGAACGATTTTTCAACGATTTTGTGACGATATTTGAAATTATTTCCAAATTGGTGAAAATTTTTCTAAGTCCAACACGTCTGGAAGTATTAAACTGCCTATTATAAGCGTTTTATTGCTAATTTCTCAACGATAAGGTATGGCATAGTGGTTAAGGAAGAGGATTACCATGCAGGAGGTAGAAGGTTCAAGCCCCACGGGTGGCAGATTTTTTATAATTTTTTTTGACTTTTTCTGAAATGATCCTCTTACTGTAACATGAATAATGTGTTTAGGCATAGTTTAATGTATTAATTATGCTAATTAATGAGTTTTAATTATAGAAAAAAGCTAGTAAAAGACGAAAAATCGGAATAAAAAATCGATAAAAAATCGACAGAATATCGAATTTGATAAAGTTGCGCCTAAATCGTGAAATTATCTTTCGATATTATAGATATATTATCGATAAAATATCTTACTATAATCTCGAAATTTTTGCTAACTATAATTCGTCGATAATCTATCTATATATCGAAAGATAATTTCACGATTTATGCGGAACTAACACGACACTTTATCGAATTCGATATTCTGTCGATTTTTTATTTCGATAATTTGTCGAGTGTGCTGCTCGGGAAGTTAAAAAGTTTTAAAAAAATGAAAAATTTGTTTGCAATAAAATTGAAAATTTTTCGTAAGTTGACGTTGTTTTGAAATCAAAAATTATTTGAAAACTGAAAACTGTTTAAGAACAAATAATTTTTTTTAATTTCAAAAACTTAAAAAACTGAACATTTCGAAAGATGATTTTTTTTTTGAAAATTCGATATCGACTTTTTTTTACAAATTGAAGAAGGTTACATAGGTAAGGTACCTACTTAAAAATTGGAAGTTTTTCAAGAAATAAAATTTTCTTTTTTATAATTTAAAACTACCTGTAAAAATTGAAAACCAATTAAGCCACCAATGGAACTGTAATTTTATTCATGATATTCTTAGGTATGATATTCTTGCTTTAAAAATGTCAATTTTTTCAAAATTTTCGCCCTCGGTGTTAGGAGTGCGAAACTTTACGTGCAATCAGCGAAAATATTTTAAAAAATGGGAGGGGATTAATGAGTCGTTATTTGAATGACAATGGAATAATTTTGGTTTTTTTTTCTGTAATTTTGATTATTTTTTTGAAATTTTAGGCGAGGTACTCGAGTTGATTTTTTTTTCAAAAATTCGCTCCAACGTATTGAAACGGTTTCGGTTTCGGGGCCGCGCAGGCAAAATAGGAGTTTATATTTTTTGTTAATTTAGGATATTCGTAAATTCGCTTCTCGAGCGAGGAGACCGAGGAGGGGGTGTTAAATAAGAAAACCAAGGCTTAGGGTTGAAGTTTTTGGCTCGGCTGAAAAGTTCGATTCATTTGTTGCGAGCAAAAGAAAAGTTTGGAAATCGCATTAAACAGCGAGGCGCAGCGGAAAGTAAATATTTACAAAGAAAGGACATTAAAAGTTACTATTTGCTGGGTGTACCTTCGAGTAGGGTAATATAGTTGGTATGGTATACGCATTTTAAAAGGTAAAGAACTACATAGAAAGGTGAATGAGGAGGAGGAGGAGGCAGGGGGTTCCCGCAGTCGTGTAATTTTACCGGTACGCGAAAGGTTATTACGAGTGTAAGGTCGTGGGCTGGTGGGGAACGGCGGTGGGCTGAGAAAATACTAAAAGGGATGATGAGAGATGAAGAGGGTTAACTTTACTTACTTTAAGTATTAACTGAAGAGGTGTAAGCTATTGCCGCAACAATTTCTTATTCGTATTAAGTTTGTTATAAGTGGAAAGAAGTTAACCGAAGTAGTGCTGAGGGGCTGAGGGGCTGAGGAGGTACCGATGCCATTGCAGCCCCCGTTCTTAATACATAATAGTTTTTAGCAGCACAGCCAGGCACCATAATAGATAACAGATAACAAAAGAAAATTTTCGTTTTAGCAACTTCGATAATAGTAACAAATGTTCCTTTTAGCGTTAGTAGCACATTCGCATTTTCTAACAAAGATATGCATAATTGATAAGACACGCGACACAAGCGCAAGGCGCCCTGGAAACAGCACAGAAGAGGGGCCAGAGGGGGGAGTGAGGAACCTAGATAAAAGATAATAAGATTTGTTTGCCTTATGGCCTTTTACGAACTGGGCCGCGACCCGGTGGAAATTTAATTTAAAAAAACAAAATGCGCGAATTCGTTCGTCGAGGCCTTTCGACAGGTATCGATTGAAAAGGTGATAGCGAATGATTGAGTATACAATATGTAGACGAGTCAGTCGATTATTTCGAGGGTATTATTTCTTTTTTCTATACAGTAATTTGTCGAATTGTTCGTTCCAACTCGAATGGTTTGAGTGTTGAAGAATGAATGGCAAATGTTAATTTGATTTACCTTTTTCTTGTTTTCAGGGGTCAATCCGTGTTCGAACGTTAAATGCAAGTCGAACGAAGAGTGTATTATAAATAAATATGGGATCGCCGCCTGCGAATGTATATCTGATTGCGAACCGATTGTTAGACCTGTATGCGGATCCGATGGCGTAACCTATGACTCGTTTTGTCATCTTCAACAGTCTTCTTGTCGATTAAAGAATAACGTTTCGTTGGCGTACAATGGAGTTTGTGGTGAGTACGAGTATATCTAAATAAAATGTATAACGAATCATCGAAAATATGCTGCTACCGATAGTTGAAAAAAAATTGAAGAGCATGCACTAGGAAAATTTTGAAAAAATCGATTTCGTAATGAAAAAAAATTGATAATATACTTTTAAATTGAGAATTGAATTAAAATCTGTTGAGAAAAAAATCGAAAAAAATTTAAGATTAATTTTTCAATTTTGGAAAATGTATCTTTGGAGAATATTACCTGTTACCCCATCTACAGCTGACAAAATTTTATTGAAAAAATTAAGTAATTTTCTTGTAGGAGAATTGAAATTTTTTAGAAAAAGTTGCATGTCAATTTTTAAGGGAAAAATAAATTCAATTAAAATCGAGTGATTTTTTTTTTTTAAATAAAAAAAATTTGAATATTTTTTTTTTCAGAAAAAAGTTGATCAAGTTTTTTCTCTTTTTTTTAGGAAGAATAAAGAAGTAATTTTTTTTGAAAAACTCGAAACTGTTTTTTTTTATTAAAAAAATAAGAGTTTTTTAAGTAGGTATTTTTTTTAGAGAAAATTTTTAAGATAAATCAATTTCTCTGAAAAAATTTACTTACCTATTCAATTTTTTAAAAAGAATCGTGTCAATTGTTCAGAAAAGTATCGAGTAAATTTTTTTTCAGTATAAAATTCAGCCTAATTTTTTTTTAAAAATGAATTAAAAAATGTAGACAGTTTTTAAATAAAAATTGAGTCAATTTTTCGGAAAAATAATCTCGTTATTGTTTTGAAAAAATGGTTTCTCAATTTTTTTACAGAAAAAATGTGCTTTCAATTATTTAGAAAGAATTATGTCAATAGTTTAGAAAAACATCGAGTGCATTTTTCATATTGAAATTTAAGCCAATTTTTGAAAAAATAATAAATAAATAAATTTTGGCATTTTTTTTAAAATGAGTTAATTTTTTCGGGAAAGGGCATGTCAATGATTTGAAAAAAATGGGTACCTAGCTACCTACCCAACTTTTTTACGATTTTTTTTTTTTTTTGGAAAAATTTATGTGAATTTTTTAAGAAGAATACTTGTCAATTTCAAAGAAAAGTTTAAATCAGTTTCTATACAAAAAAAAATCGGGTCATTTCTAAAGGAAAAAAATTAGCAAAATCAATCAAATTCATGAATTTTTTCAAAAAAAAACAAAATTTTTTAAAAATGATGAAAATTCAACTTATATCTTTCTAGTTCATTTTTTTTGGTTCAGAAAAAAATACAATTTTTTCATAAATTGAGTGATTTAAAAAAATGTTTTTTTTTTTTGAAAAAGTTTTTTAGAAACAATGCAGGCCAATTGCTCAGAAAAAATCGAATCATTTTTTTTTGAAAGAAATTTAGAAAAAAATTGAGTCAACTTTTTCGAAAAAAATCAGGCCAGTGTTTTAAAACAAAATTTGAGTATTTTTTTTTCAGAAAAAAATACAATTAAATATTTAATGTTTTATTTATTTATTTTTTTAATCTCAATTTGTCAACAACAGAAACAAATGTAATTTTTTTTAGAAAATTAAAAAAAAAACAGTTTTTTTAGAAAAAAATCAGATCAGTGTTTCAAAACAAAAATTGAGTAATTTTCTTTCAGAAAAAATTAAATGAAAAATTCAATGTTTTATTTTGAAAAAATTCTTACCAATTTTCATGAAAAAAACTACTTATAGTCAATTTCTTTTATTTAATAAAAAAATAAGAGCTATTTTTACACAAAATTGAGTCAATTTTTCTCGGAAAAAATCGAATTAGTGTTTCAAAACATAAATTGAGTAATTTTTTTTCAGAAAAAATTAAATAAAAAATTGGATGTTTTATTTTGAAAAAATTCTCATCAATTTTCAACACCATTAATCATTTTTTAAAGGAAAATATGATTTTTAAAAAATAAATATAATTATGTGGGTGTGGATGAGAAAAGGGACCTATAAGCGCAAAAAACGTTTTTTTGGTAATGAATGTTTTAAACTTTGCAAGTCTGTATCTCCGTAATGCAATAACTGATAACTTTGAAACTTTGTACAATCATTGAGGGGTCCTAGTGGAATATTAATTTCCTCATAATTTTTACTTCTCTTCTTTACGGCCTATTTCATAAAAAGAGGCGATTTTGAGCAAAATCAGGGTTGCCGAAACTAAAAAAAAAAAAAAATTCCAAAAAATATTTTCAACCATGCTAATTACGAATATCATACTCATAATGTCAATTTTTTTTGTGTTTCATGATGTTCTCGACCATTTTTTTAAAAAAAATAATAATTTATTTTTTATTTTTATTGATTTTGGATAAGTCTTGTCCTCTGGAAGGCTGAATATTGCTCCTAGGACCATAAAACCATTTTTAATGAAAGTACAGGTCGAAATTAACCAAAAATGGTCAAAACCCCAAAATCGATTTTTTTGCGCTTTTAGGTCCCTTTTCTCATCCACACAATATTTCAAGTCATTTTTTTTTTTTTTTTTTTTTTTTTTTTTTTAAAAAGATTACAGAAATTGATTTTTTTTTTAAAAAATCGTTTTTTTGCTCAATTTTTGTAGAAAAAAACCAGTCAGTGTTTTAGAAAAAATAAGTCAATTTTTCGGGGGTGTTGACTTTTAAGAAGAAACAAAAACAGCTCTTTACAGAAAAAAATCGATTTTTTAAGGAAAAACACAATTTTCCAGAAGCGGTCGAGTCAATTCTTCAAAGAAAAATTATGCCAATTTCTTTAGAAAACGTTGAATAAAAAACTGATTCAGTTTTTTAAATGAAATTTTTGTTAATTTTTCTGGAAATTCATGTCAAAAAAAAAATCTTGTCAGTTGTGACGAACATGCCGATTTAAAAAAAAAAAAAAAAATCGAATCTGTTTCTTTTTAGGAAAATAAATCAATTTTTTAGGTCATTTTTAAATTAAAAATTAATGTAATTCAATGAGAAATTTTATTTTATTTATTTATTCAGGTATTAACTTTTTTTAAATGTAAAATAAAGTTAGTTTTTTTAACTAATTTAAAAAATAAATAAATGTAAAAATTTATTTTGAAAAAAGAAAACTATTTCAGGATAAATTGAAGAAGAATGTCATCCAACAAAAAGTTCTGAATTTAAAAAAAATAAATAAATAAAAATTAAATTAAAAAATAGGAAAATTGAGATTTTAAAAAAATTAGACAATTTTTTTTAAGGAAAACAGGAAAAATTATTTTTTTAAATACTTTTGGAAGTCTGTCAAATTTATTTGTCTTTTATTTTAAGTATGGAAAAGTTGAAATTGAAAAATATCCGTCGCCCGTTTTTTTATTTTAAACTTCTCAAATATTAAGTTCGTTTTCATTGTTATGAACAATCTAACAATCTTCCTTAGAATTGAAAAAGTATACTCAATAGGTATAATTACACCGTACCTATCAAAAGTTTTACCAATTCCAATTAAAAGTTTTTAAAAATAATTTCTCAAGAAAAATTTAAAAAATACTCTGCAGTGTTTCATCTATTTTTACTTTCAGTTTTTGTGTACCTGAGTATGCATAATTTTTCTTAAAAAAAAATTTTAAAAAAAAATGAGATCTCGAATGAAGAAAAAAAATCTAAATCACCGACCCACCAACCTATCGATTCCTCGTAACAAGAAATTGCTCGAATGTCAATTTGGTTGCCTACCTTTTTCCTAACTTTCACCACATTCTCGATGTTAATAGAATTGCATACTCGATTCGCCGTAAATACGTATCCAAAGAATCTCGTTTCTCGTCATAAAACTTCCGTTGTTGTTAATTTCAACGTACTTTTTAGGCGAAAATGGAGTCTGTTCGAATCGCCACTGCAACCACGGAGCCCAATGCGTTCAACGGAACGGCCGTGCGTCCTGCGAATGTCCCACGTGTACCAACGAATTCGACCCGGTCTGCGGCTCGGACGGTGTTTCTTACGGTAACCTGTGTAAATTACAATACGAAGAGTGTCAACATCAAAGAACCATTCAAGTACTCTACAAAGGACTTTGCAGTAAGTACAAGTACAGTACAGTCGATTTTCTCCAAGCGAGCGCGAGCGGTACGAAAATGGAAAAGAAAACGAAGCAGAAGCTGGATTTGAATTCTTAAAATATTTAATTCTTTGCAGACGGCTGCGAGAATAAAAAATGCGAAATTTATTCGACTTGCGAAAGCGACGGAGCTGGCGAAGCGAAATGTGTTTGCCCGACGCAGTGCCCGGAGGTATTGTATTGTTTTTTTCTCCAACTTTGTGTAGTATTTTTTCACTTTGTTTTTTTTGTGTGTCGTAATCGAAGAATATCTTATTGTATCGAAGGCGCAACGTAAAAGCTGTATCTTTTTGTGTGATTTTAATTTAAAATTTTATTCCTAAGATGAAAATCTTTAGAACAGAGTGTCTTTTTCTCTTTTTTTGTATTGTAACTTGATTAAATAATTCTTTTATTTTATTCCCTGGCAGGATACAAATACGGTATGCGGCTCAGACAGTAATACGTATCCGAACGAGTGCGAACTAAAGAAGCATTCGTGCGAAATAAAAGAATTAATCACGATTTCGTATAAAGGCAATTGCGGTTAGTAAACTCGTCTTTGACGTTGATAGGTTTTAAAGAAAAGCCATATCGTGTGGACTAAAACATGTTTTTTTTGCCCTGAGTAGATATTTGCCAAGGGGTCAAATGCACCAATCGTACTAGATGCGAATCTGGATCCGGACGCTGCGTTTGCCCTTCGGACTGTGATAAAGATCTATCGATATCGATCCTAGACGAGCCTGTTTGCGCTTCCGATATGAATACTTATCCGAACGAATGCGAGATGCAGAAACACGCCTGCATTCATTCGCTGGCTACGTTGAGTGTCTTATTTTATGGCGATTGTAAGGAGAGGATCGATGCTTCGTTATTACGTAAGTACATATTTTTATAAATAAATAATGGTATAGTTCTATAGGGTTATGATGGGAGATCCTCAGATTTATCATGAGGCTGCACTGTTTGCAGTTGAACCAGTGAAAGAAACTGATAACGCTGACATGGGCAATCATCTGATTAATTTACCAGTCGATAAGAAGGAAGTATGCCAGGATATAATGTGCGACTACGAAGGCACTTGTGAAGCTGGCGATGGAGGACCTAAATGCTCGTGTATTTTTGACTGTAGCAGAGAACCTGAAAAACCGGTTTGTGGCAGTGATTTTCAAATGTATTCGTCGTTGTGTCACATGAAAATGAAGGCTTGCCAAAGGCAGGAGGAGATTAGATTACGCCCTATTGATTTATGTCAAGGTGAGTGGATCTTGAGAGAACATCTTTAATTTTTTTTTCAAAATTACTTGAAATGTTTTTTTCTTTTTGAAAAAATTTAGAGATAATTGAAAAAAAAATTGTTAATTTTGTTTGAGACATTTGAAACATTTTCCCATTTCCAAAAATTTCTCATGAAAACGAACAATTTTTTAAAAATGTTTAATTGTTTAGTTTTCCATTTAAAAATTTTGAGTTCTACTTAAAAACATTTTTTTTAAATTTTCTTCAAAAAGGTTGAATATTTCATTTGAAATTTTGTTCAAAGCAATTTATTTTGAAAATATTTTGGCCTGAAATGAATTTTTAAAAATAATTCCAAACAATCGTTTCAAATTTTTTCGTAGCAATTTTTTCTCAAATTTTTCACTTTTTGTGTGACTTTTGTTTTATTTTTTTTCAGAATTTTTAAAAAATCTCCAAATTTTAATTGATTAGGTACCTCACAAATTAATATTTTAAATTTTTTCAAATTGTAGTTTTTCAAGTTTTCTATCGATTTTTTTAATTGCTCAAAATATTCTTGTCCAAAGTTATTTTTTTAATGTTGGTTGAGAATAATAGGTAATTATTTTGGGTTCAAGTTGAAAATAATTTTTTTAATGGTTTCAATTTCTTTTCGACTAACAGTAAATTTCTAAAAATTTTCGTGGCCATTTTCCGAATATTTTAACTATTTAAGAAAATTTTTCAAGATGATGTGCAAACCATTTTTTTTTCTTAATTATTGCGCTGAAGTAAAATTTTTCATTTTTTCTTGTGATTAATCGATTTTTGATTTCAATTGAATTCCTGTATTTTATTCAAAAACCATTTTCGAAAATTTCGTTTATTTATATTTTATTTTTTTGAATTTCAGTGGAAAATTAATTTTTTTAATTCACTTCAAATGAAGCTTTCAAATTTTTTTTAGGTATCTTCTCAATTTTTTCGAAATTTTAATTTAAAATTTTAATTTAATACCTCTCTAATCAATGATTTTTTAAAATTTTCCTCTAGTCAAGTTTTTATGAGATTTTGTATAAAGTACCTAAATTTTTAAAAACTTTCGCCACATTTTCTTCTAATTTTCAATTGATTTTTCTAAAATTTTGTTTGAAACGTCACATTCAATTTTAGTGGCATTCCTTTTTTCAAAATCTTTTTCAAAACAATTTTTTTTAATTTAAATTGATAATTATGATGAACTTTTTTTTTTACAAATTTTCAAGATGATTTTTTCAAGTTTTTGTTCAGGAAATTTTCCTTAAATGTTAATTTGTCACATTCTATTCAATGCCAAAATTTTGTTCAACAAGAGTTTTATTATTCCAAATAAGTGTTTTAAAACTTTTCAAGCCATTTTTTTTTATTTTTCCTATTGTTTTTTCATTTTTTTCAAGAGTAATGATGAATTTGGTAAAAAAATAATATTTTTGAAGCAACTTTTCAAGATTTTGTTTTGTTCCAGAAAATTTTTAAAGTTGTTCAATACATTTTTTTTTAAATCTTGTCAAACTTTTCAATTTAAAAAAAAATGCTATACAACATAAATTATTTTCAATTTTTTTTCAATGCTTTTCTTCAAAAAAAAAAAAAAAATTATCGTTTCAAACAAGTGTTACAAAATTTTTCAAGTTGTTTTTTCCAATTTTTCAACTTTTTATTTTTTTCAAAATTATTATTCAAGAATATCCAATGATCATAAATGTTGAAAATTGTTTTAAAGTAATTTTTACAATGCTTTGTTCATGGGGCATTTCTCAAAGTGTTGAGTATTGATTTTTTTTTAAAATTATGTTCTAGACAAATTCTTAAAGTTTTCTAATGGTTTATTTTTGAATTTTTATTTAAATATTATACTAAATTTTAACTTTTTTTTCAAACAAATTTTCAAAAAAAAAAATAATTTATTGAATTCTAGTTGAAAATAAATTTAAAAAAATTATTCAAAAATAAGTATGATTTGGAATTTTTTAATGTACCTAGGTATCTTTTTTAAATTCTTTAATTTTTTTTCATTTTTGCTTCAAATTTTAAAATTGTTATTAATAAAATTTTTAAAAATTATTATAATTCAGTTCTCCTGAAAAAATTGTGAAAGAGAATTCAGAAAAAAAATTATTCCACTTATACTTGATCATTTTTGAATTTTGTTCTAACCAAATTTATATCACTTCATTTGATTTATTTTTATTTTACTCCAAATTAATAAATTGGTAAAAAAATTATTTTCTTCAAATTTTTATAGTAGGTAGGTACGGTACCTACTTTGTTTCGCTTTGAATTCTTTTAATTTCGTGATTTGAATGAATAGAGAAAATTTTTCCAAGATTTTGTTTGATACAATTTTTTAGAAAATTCCAGTTTAGTCTGAAAATTTTTCAAATTTTATTCAGAAATGCTCTTTTTAAATTTTCAACTTTTAAAAAAAAATTTCAACAAGTTCAATTGTTTTCAAGCTCAATTCTTGGGTTCTTTTAAATGATTTTTTAAATTTTGTGCAAGGTTTAGAAGTGAAACCGTGCAATGGCAAAAATCCCATTCTGGATCCAGTCACAGGAATCGAATTAGATTGTGGAAGTGGACCTCACCGAAAAGACTGCCCGTCAGATAGTTATTGTCATCATACGTCGAAATTTGCTCGCTGTTGTGCCAAAGGTATTAACTGTTGATTTGTACTATATTTTTGAGAATTTCATAAGATTTAAATAAATAATTTTCGTGGAAATAATTGTTAGATACCGGAGTTTACATCAAAAGCTGTCACGATTCGTGGTACGGTTGCTGCCCTGATGAGAAAACACCTGCCCAAGGACCCGAGAATGCTGGCTGCCCTTCGATGTGCAATTGCAATAAATTAGGTAACCAGATAATCTCATCTCTCATCAAGAAAGTAGGTCATCAATGAAATCCAAAAAAATTTAATATTTTTTTAATGTTCCTAGGATCCTATTCAGACGCCTGTGAACCTGAATCAGGCCAATGCAAATGTAAACCTGGAGTAGGTGGATTGAAATGCGATAGGTGTGAACCAGGATACTGGGGATTGCCTAAAATATCCAATAGCCATCCCGGATGCTTACGTAAGTACTTACGTCGGTGCTTTGGTACTTACAATTTTCAGAAAATTATCGAGTACTGGATCTAATCAAAAGATCTGATTTTAGCCTGCGGATGCTCGTTATTCGGTTCAGTACGAGACGATTGCGAACAAATGACTGGTCGATGTGTGTGCAAGCCGGAAGTGCAAGGGCCCAAGTGCACCGTTTGTACGGACCCTAATAAGGTGCTTGGGCCCAATGGATGTATTTCTGGTATGTTTCAAGATAATATTGTGAATTTTATCGAATAAGCTCGTGGAAAGCAGCTTTAAATAAAATTGATGATTATTTTACAGCTGATGTCAGTACTCCGGCCCCTACGTCTTGTAATGACTTGAGCTGCTATTTCGGTGCCACCTGCGAGGTTCATAATAATCTGGCGAAATGCGTTTGTCATATTACCTGCCCTCAAGATTATAATTCTCAGTCTCAAGTGAGTTATAGAATTTATCTTAATAATCTTCGCACCTTCACGTTATATTTCGCGTTACTTGAGATTCAAAATTGAAGGAGAGGGAGGGGTTCAATCGAAATTTTTATAATAACAAAAATTATTTGTAGGATTTCAAGCTACAACTTTTGTTTGAAACTTTTTTTAATTAGACCCCTCCCTCCTCCACTTTTTATTTTTAACGAGTAATTAATACATAATTATGTACAATAATCTACGCCGTATTATGCAAAATTGGAGGGGAGGGAGGGGTCTAATCGCAAATTTTATAATAACCAAAACTATTCCCAAAATTTCAAGCTACAATTTTTGTTTGAAAATTTTTTCGATTAGACCCCTCCCTCCTCTCTAATTTTGCATAATACGACCTAGATCACTATATTATTAATAACTGGTGGAGGTAGAGGTCCAATTAAAAAAAATTTCGAACAAAATTTCAGGTTGAAGTCCTAGGAATAATTTTGGTTATTAAAAACTTTGATTGGACCCCTCCCTCCCCTCCAATTTTGAATCTTTGTGGTGAAATTTAGCCGATCGTCTCAACAATCGATATGGGAATTAATCATGGAATTTTTTAGGTGGTCTGTGGCAACGATGGTCAAACCTACAGCTCGGAATGCCAACTGAAACTGTATTCCTGCAGGTACCAAAAGGATATAGCTGTTCAAGCTTTGAGCTCATGCACAGGTAAATATGATCATCCCAGCTGAGTAATTTTAAACCAAAGGTTTATTAATATCGAAATTTTCGTATTTTTTCTCACAGACGACTACATCAGCGGCACCGATGGACCTAAACTCGGAGCATGGACATCTATAAACCAGTTCACGGAACCAGAAGAAGTAGCAGCTCCTCTGTCTAAATCTACTCGTCATATATTATCGCCAGATCCAAAAAACACTGCAGCATTCACCACCAAACTCAACAATAAATCGACTAGTCTACGAGGAGACGTTGACTACAACGAAATTTCTGGTAAATTGATTTGATAGATACCTTAGGATAATAACTTCACTTTTTGGAGTAAGATTTTTTGGGGTGGGGGTGGACTTCGAGCAAGGTGTTTTCGTTGACTGATTATTATTTTTTTTTTCAGATATGTATCACGTTATTAATAAACCTACTTCGGCCACGATAACTGTTATGATCGGTGACGTCTGTGTAGCCAGTGATGATTGCATGATTGAAAATAGCTTCTGCGTTGGTGGTATTTGCGTTTGTAGATCGCCTTTCGTAGAAGCAGCCGATAAACAGTCTTGTTCTGGTGAGTGGTCGTCTGGTCAAGTAATAAGAAGTACGAATAATTATTTGGAGTGGAATAATGATGATTGGTTTAATTTGGATTTTTTTTTCCTTTTTGCTTTTTGCAGAAGGCATTACATTAGCTGTGAAACAACGTGCTTGCTCATTGAATCCGTGCAAAAATAACGCCCATTGTAGGGATAAATCTGATGTGGAATTCGAATGCGTTTGCTTGTTTCCGTACACGGGACGTTTTTGCGAAAATTCGATTATTAAAAGAGGTAAATATTCTTCTTTTTTTTGTTGAAGGAGATTTTGTGAACCCATTATTTATAACGAGTTGTCCTCAAATTAATAGGTACTTAGACTTACTTTCACAAATTAATCATTTTATTCAAATTGATATTTTATCAAAAATCTTCCTCATTTTTTCGAAAAAATCTCTCAATTTAATTTTTTTTTTTTTTTTTTTTTTTTGAATGAGAAATCTTTTAATTTTTTGGAACACTTGAAAAAAAATCTTTTTTTTTTTTAGAATACCGAGACACCGAGAGAGAGCAATTTTTATTATTTTTTTTTCCAATAAAAAGACCTTCAATTTTATTGGAAAGAAACATAATTTTTTTACCTATTGGAGAAAAATTTCTCATGTTTTGGAAATAAAAATGCAAATTTCTCGAGTGTTTTGATTTTTTTTTTTTTTTTTAAATGAAATTTTCCAATTTTTTACGATTAAAAATATGTTTTAAATTTTGCATTTTTTTTGGACTAAGCAGTATTTAAACTTTTTGAATCACTTGCAAAACAATCTGTATTTTTTGAAAGGAATAAAAAAATAATTTCTCAATTAGGTACCTATTACTATTCTTTTTTTTTTTTTTTTTTTTTTTTTTTAATAAAATGAATTAATTTTTTTATGAAAAAAATTTCCCTTATTTTTTAAAAAATCTCGTTTTTTTGGAATCTCTATTAGGTGAAGAAATTTTCCATTGTTGCCTAGTTCATTCATTTTTTTGAATAAAAGTCTTTCAATTTTATTGGAAAACATTTCTTACTTTTTGTAAATACTTGAGTAAAAAATAAAAATTTCTCTTATTTTTAAAAAAAAATTTTCTTCTAATTTTTTTTGAAATAAGAAATCTTTCAATTTTTTTGAATTAAAAATGTTTTCAATTTTTTTTTTTAAATTGTGTTTTTTGAATAAAAAATGTTTCATTTTTTATTGATTTTTTTTTTGGAGTAAGCTGTCTTTCGACTATTTGTATCATTTGAAAAAAATTATAGATTTTTTTTGGGATGAATAAAAGTTTTTCTCAATTTTTTTCATTTTTTTTTGCGTAACAAAATTTTCTTATTTTTTTGAAAGAAAAAATATTTTTTATTTTTTTTCAATTTCAATTTCTCATTTTTTTTTTTTTTTTTGAATAAAAAAATTCAATTTTTGTGTGAAAAATGTCTCATAAAAATATCACATTGATTGAAAAAATCTTTCAATCGAAAAGATTTCGAAAGTATTTTTTTTTAGGGATGATTAGGGGGGGGGGGGAGTAAAAATAATTTTATGCTAGAAAATTTTTCACTAAAAGTCATTTTTTGTCCAAAATAATTTTATTCCAAGAGGTTTTTTTCAGGAGAATTTTTAATGAGGAAGTAATTTGTCTGGTCATTTTTTTCTCCAAAATAATTTTATTTTGCGAGATTTTTTTCCCGGAGAATTTTTATCATTTTCAAGTTTCTACCATTATTTTCTGGTATTTATTTTTTCAATATTTCTACTTTTATATTTTTTCGATCATGAGTCAATTGGAGTTTCAATTTCATTTTTTTTTCTCAAATTGAAATTTTATTTTTTCTGAAATGAGAATTTCATTTTTCAAAATTTTTCGAAATTTTGCTTATCTTAGGTTTTTGTGTTTTTCAAACTTTTGTCTCTTACAATTTGATTTTTTTTGGATTTTTTCGTATTGTAATTTATTTGTATTTTTCATCGATTCCATTTTTTGAATTTTTTCACATCTGGTGTTTTATTTTTATTTTCGATTTAATTTTTTAAATTATCATTTTTTATATTCTTAGTTGAGTATTTTGAGCTTGATTTTTTTCAAATTTGATACTCGTAAAATATTATTTTTTACGGTTTTATTATTTTTGCAATTTTTCAAAATTATTTTATTTTGCATTCGATATTTTAATTTTTTGTATGTACTCACTTATTAATTTTTCTTTAATTTTTAATATTTTTCGATTTTTCAAAGCTTCAATTTTGTTCAAATCTCCATTTCTTATTTTATTACTTTTTTATTTATTTTTTTCTTCAAAACTGATATTTTCTCAACTTTCGATATTCCATTTCCAGAAATAGAAATGCCAGCATTCAGCGGGCAATCGTACCTGGAACTGAAACAACTCAAAGCGTACCACAAATTCAGCGTAGAAATCGAATTCAAAACCTACACAGATAACGGTATCCTACTTTACAGCCAACAACGTGCAGACGGAGCCGGAGATTTCATCTCTCTGGCAATTGTTAACGGGTAAGACGGTTCTCCACCCCCCTCCCCAAGATCTACATCACGATTCCCGAGTATCCTGCTCTCCAAGCATAAACCTATAATAACAATTTATTCTGTAGATACGCCGAATTCCGGTACAATTTGGGCAACGGACCTGCCATACTGACATCCATGCAACGTCTTCGTGTGAATAATTTCCATAAAATTGTGGCCAAACGGTACCAACGCGATGGTATTTTACAAGTTGACAGCAACGAGTCGGTAGCTGGTCAGTCGGAGGGTACTTTGAAGGCTTTGGATCTTTACGACAGCGCTTACATAGGATATGTTCCCATATCATCGAATAAGTGAGTCCCAATCGATACCTGACCCAATGGAAAAAGGTCTCTAAAAAGACTAATAAAATTTATTATGTCATTGCGTGCTCGATGCAGGATTTTTGAGAATATCGGTATCAGCGCTGGATTCGTCGGATGCATCAAGAAGCTAAAAATAGGTCGCCATATTGTCAAATTAAAAGACAGACACGATAGTATTGTTCAGAAAGTGCACGATATTAAAGAATGTACCGATCTGGTGAAGTGTGAAAATAACACCAATCTGTGCAATTGCATAGGTAAATATTTGAAGGCGTACATTTGTTGAAATTATAAGAAACATATACCAATCTGCGAGTTATTTTTTGTTTTTTTTTGCACAGGTGGTGTATGCGAAGTTGAAAACAATCCCTGCAACTCGAACCCTTGCCAATATGGATCGATTTGCGAGCCTTTACTTCAAGGCAGCTACATGTGTAATTGTCTTCCCGGATACAAAGGAAACTCTTGCGAAATTTGTAAGCCATTTTATTCCAACTCGAAGATCAATTTGGTTGACTGAAGTATTATATGGTAAATTTTCTGAGCAGTTGAGCCAGCAGCTGATGATTTATATATCGCTCAATTCAACGGAATCAATTCCTACATCAAGTTCCCCTGCTTAGAGAACGTGAGAAGAGGATTTTCTATCGAAATGTGGTTCATGACTACTTCCTTGAATGGTCTCCTGCTTTATAATGGTCAATTGCATAATAGAAGAGGGGACTTCATATCGGTGAATTTAGTCAACGGTTTTATACAGTTTAGATACGATTTAGGCAGCGGTATTGCCAACATAACGTGAGTATATTAGTACCTACCTACTGCAGATTTTTGGTAACCAGACCATACTGATAAAATTTTTGGCCCTGGGACGAGAAAAATTTCAAACATTTTGTTTGGAATTTATTCCCATGTTGCTGGCATGACCGGATCCCTAAACTCTCCGGGCCCGAAGGCAAATGTACCCTTCTGTACCTCCCCCTTCCATGAGTAGAGCCAGCTGGTTACTGAGACCAAACAGTATCTAATTTTTTTTTTTCATTTGTCCAGGACTGAGAACCAAATCGAGCTAAATAGTTGGCAAACAGTGAAAATACACAGATTTGATAGATTGGGTTCTGTCCAACTGAATAATGGCTCGATTGTCAAGGGTATGTCGGGTCCTTCGCTTAATGAACTCAATTTGGAGCTTCCTTTGTATGTCGGAGGTGTCCCGTAAGTATAAAAAATTTACTAATCTTAGGTATGTTTGAAAAAGAATTAAAAAATGATTTAGGATAATTTTTAAAATTCTATTTGAAAATTTGAAAATTTTGAAGAAAAGTATACCTATAGGGTCAAAATTTATTCTTTTTTAAAAAATGAAAAATTTAGAGTTGAATAGAAAAGGAAAATTCATCATTTTGAAATTTATTAATGAATTAGTGGACACTTCTTTATAAATATTGAAGTTACCTAGTAAATTTATTTCAAAAAAAATTTGGAAAATTTATACCTATTCAATTTTTTTCAACTGATTATTACTTTTTTTGATTTAAAATGAATAATTTGAATCAATTTTTTCATCAAGAAAATTATTTTTACATTGACCAATTTATTTATTTTTTTTAAATTATAAACCTAAACAATTCGTAATAAACTCACTTTGTTTTTAAAATTCAAGACTTAAAAAAAATAAGTAGATATAAGTTTCGGAAAATTCAGTTTAAGAAATTGAAATAATTATTATCTAATACTAGATCATTTACGTATTTTGAAAAAAAAAAATGAAAAAATTGGAAAAAATTGAAAAAGTAATTTTTGAAGAAAAAAAAATTGAATAAAGAATTCTGTCATTTCTTCAAAATTTAGAATCATTTATTTTCTTTAAAAAAAGAAAGAAAAAAAATACTCAATACTTACCCAGTGATTTTGAAAAAAAAATAGAATTTTGTTGAAATCAATTCAAAAGAAGTTGGAAAATTTGTTTTTAGAAAAAATGAAAAATTTTGAAATAAAAATGAAAAAAATAATTTTTAATGAAAAATGGAAACTTTTTTTCAAAAAGAAAATTTATATTTTTCAAAAAGTAGAATTTTTCAATTGCTTTATTTTATTTTAATTCATTTTTGAAAGGAATTAGATTTTGTGGAGTTCCTACCTAAGTAATGTTTAGAAAAATCAATGTCCTCTTTTTCGATTATATTAGGATTGGTCCTTCCACCTAAAAATTTGATAAAAATAAAGCCTTTTCGAACTTGTTTGATTTTTTTTTCAATGTTAGAAATTCTATAAAATTAAAAAAAAATTAATAATTTTTCGGAAATTTAATAATTCATTTAAATTGAAAAATTCTACCAAATTTTGAAAATCCAAAGAATCTTACCTTATAGCCCAAAATTGTTTGTAAAACTGACAAATTAAAATTTTCAAAATTGTTATTATGTCTACTACGTAAAAAATGAATTGATAAAAAATTCCATAAAATGGAAAAGCTGTCTACCTACTTAATTTTTAAAATTTTTCAAACTAAAACTTTTTAGAAAGTCAAAGAACATTACTTTAATTTTTTTTCAATTCTGTCAAAAATGTTTAATTGAATTTCACAGAATTGGAAATTTTTTGAAATTTAAAAAGATAATAGAACAATTCGATGGCCCATTTAGAAAAGGTGCTATCTCCATTTCAAAATTCTCACTTTTTACGAGAGTTTTTTCCTCCTGTAGAACACAACACTGCTGATAGAACGTTCCGCGACCAATCATTGCATTCTCTGATAGTTCGACTTGAAGTGCGGGACATTCGTTTGCAGGTTGGCTCGTTCATCGGAGAAAAAATTCTCTTCAAAGTAGAGAACTCCAAAAATGGAGATAGCACTTTTTCTAAATGGACCATCGAATTATTATATAAAATTTTACAAAATTGAAAAAAATCGTCATCTTCCAAGAATTTTTTGAACTAAATTTTGGAAAACTGAAAAACCTGAATTTTTCAAAATTTTCATAATGCTTAGGGAATTTCGAGATTGCTGTAACCTTTTACAAACAGTGATCTTTATTTTTACCACTTCATACTCGACGTTACATCGAGTATGTGAAATATACTTGCTTTACCATATGTCATGGTAACTTAGGTACATAAAATAAATCCCTTCCAATTTCAAACATAATTAATTTTTTTTGAAGATTTTTAAAAAAGTTGGGTATTTAATTTTTTTTATTCTGACAACATTTTCCAAGTTGGCGAATTTTATGAAATCAAAATTTTTTTGAAATTTAAAAATTAAATTCACAAAATGGAAGAAATTACCAACTTCTAAATTTTTTACATCTAAAAATTTTTAATAAAAAAAATTAAAAATTTTGTGAATAATATTTTGTTAACGTTTGTTGAGTATCTAAGCTGATGAATTTCGTAGAATATTAAATTTTGTCAGATTAAAAAATGCTTAGTTCATAAATTGGAGAAATAAAAATTTTTTAAATTAAAGAATTTTTAATTTTTTTTTTAAATTAAATTTTGGAAAACTGAAATAACTAATATATTTTTCAAAATTTCTATACCTAATAACTTACCTACTTTATTTCTTTTAATTCTTCCAAAATTTTTTGAATCTTATAAAATCCGAAATTTTTTGAAATTTAAAAAGTACTTACTACTTAGGTAAACAGATATGAAAATTTTTCAAAATGTAAAAAATTTCCAAGTTCAAATTTTTCAGAACTAAAAATTTTTAATAAAAAAAAAGTGAATCAATGAAATATTTTTTGAAATAAAAATTTTTGCAATTTAAAAATAATTATTTTAAATGTATTTATTTAAAATTAAATTTTGTAAAATTGAAAAATTGTATTAAATTATTGAAAAAAGTCAATTCCGTAGAATCAGAAATTTTGTGAAGTTGAAAAAATCTTGGATCAAAAATTGCAGAAATGAAAAAAAAATTTTAATAAAAATTTTTGCTACTCAAAAATATTTTAAATGCATTTTTTAAAATAAAATTTTGTAAAATTGAAAAATTGAAAAATTGTGTTGAATTATTATTAAAAAATTTCGAAGCCTAATTATTTTGCAAAATGAAAAATTCAAGTTGAAATTTTCTAAAATTTATTACATAATAAAGATATCTTATCAATTTTTACAGGACATTATCGGAAGTCAGTCGAGAATCCGGCGTACACGATAAATTCGCCGGAGCCATACAGAGGATGTTGATCAATGGCAAATCGCTGCAGCTTTTATCCGGTGAACACGTCAACGTTGTGCCTTATAAATCGCATATTTGTTCGAAAGACGACGCTTGCCTGAATGGTGGAATATGCGTACCTTATTTATCTACTTTCTATTGTAAATGTCTGACGAATTTCAGCGGTACCCATTGCCAAAATTATACCATCGTTGGTAAGTCCACTTTGGTTTGGAACCATTTCGTTAAAAAAAAAAAAAAAAGTATTCTGGCGACTAATTTGCATTTAATTTTCATCGACAGATAACGAAGTAGCTGTACATTTCAATGGGAATATGTTCTTACAATACAGACATTCGAATAAACACTCGTACCCTGAATTACACGTAAAGTAAGTCGTGGTATTTTTTTTAATTAAAATTTTTTTTTTTTTATTAAGGTGGTGGTAATTTTTCTTCTATATCTTTATACGCTTTAAAACACAGTTTTATCGATAATACGTTAACTGGTGATGGGCTAATGGTGGATGAGACCGTGGTCGACCCCGGTAGCTTGGATAATGTCGAAGATGATACCTCTGATAGCGATTACGATGACGATATGTACGACGACACGTCCGATTTTGAATTCTTTAACGACGAGTAAGCGTCTCAAAGAAAAATAAATTCGACACGTTACGAGTAAAAATAGCGAATTGTTGTGTAATTCGTGTGAAATTTTAAATTTTATAGGAAAAAACCGAAAAAAGTTATCCAATACGAGTTCGCCATCAGAACGACTCAAACTAGCGGTTTATTATTATGGAACAGTAAAATAAGACATTCTCAGCGAGACTACGTAGCCATCTCCATTGTCGACGGATTCATCGAATTTTATCACTACTTTGGAAAAGAGCAACAAGTAGTGGCGTTGATATCGGAGGTAAAGTCACTAAATAGTTAAGTAAATAGGTTTAGTCTGTTGTCGTAAAATCAGTCTGTATATTGTATTTCTCGAATTATAGGAAATGATATCCGATGGCAAGTGGCATTCGGTGTGGATCCAACATCGTAAACGTATCACGCAGATTCGTATCGATTCCAATAAACCAGCCAAGCTGCATTCGAACAACGTGCAGAAAGTTTACCTATCTAATGGAAAAGTGTTCATTGGTAATATTTTACCTATCTCTATTAGTAAATTCGTAATATGTTATGGAAGAACTACCTGGTCAACGTATTGATACCTAAATTTCAAAATTACCCTCAGCACAAATTTTAAAAATTTTTGAATAGTAATTTTTCAAAATTTTCCCAAAAAATAGAAATTTTCAAGATTTTTTTTTTAATTGCGATTTTTTATTATTAATATTAATTAACTTGGGTCATTTTGAACATTATTTAAAAGCAACTTTTTTTCTTTTTTTTTTTTTAATTCAAACTTCAAAGAATTCCACTTTGAAAAAGTATTTTTAGAATATTGTTGAGAATTCATTTTTTTAAAATTATGATCAGAATTATTATTTTTTTTTAGAGAAAGACTTTTAAAAAACCTTTTTTCAAGTTCAATTTCTTAAAAATTTCCATTTCAACTTTTTTTTTAATTTTATTAAAACACAATTTTTTAGAAGTTCGTTTAAAATCTAATTTTTAAGAGTTTTTTGAAAAAACAATTATTTAAAAAAATTTCAAACATAAATTTTTCGTAAATCTTGTTCAAAATTCAAATATAAATTAATTTGAATATTGCTGAAAAACCATTCGATGCTCGTAGGTGCAGCAGAATTTTTTTGAATTTTTTTTCAATCATATAGGTAGATACCTAACTTTTTAAAAATGACACTCAATTATAATTCAATTTGAATTTTTTTGAAAAATATTTTTGAAAAATCGTTCATTGCAAATTAAAACCTTTGAAAAAATGTCATGTCAAAAATTTTCAAAACGTCGACATTTTTTTTTCAATGCTCGAACTCAAATTGTTTTGAGTTTTGTTTAACGTTTGTTCATTTTTACAGAATTTTTTTGAAAAATTTTTCAATCGTAATTTTTTTTAATATGGTAGGTAATGTTCAAAGTATAAACACAATTAAGTACATCACTTTTTTAAAAACAATTTTTTTCAATGTTCTTTTACGATGGAACTTGGAAAAAAATTTCATTCGAACATTTTTTTTTAAATTTTTGTCTCAAAATTAAGTTTTAATTAAACATTTTTGTGAAACAATTTTCCAAAAGTTTTTTAAAACTCATGTTCAAACCCAAATCGTATGTTTAAAACCCATTCAATAAGATAGGTAGGTATAAATTTTTTTTAATTTTTTCAATGTATAAATTTTTTAAATTGATGCATTGAATTACAAATTAAATTTGAAATTAGTTTAATAATTAAAATCAGGTTTATTTAATTATTATGGAACTTTTTTTTTTTTTTTTTTTTTAATTTCAAAACTTATTTTAAACTATTTTTCTCGAATTTTTCACAAAATCTAATTTTTTTGACGTCTTTGAAAAATTTTCATGAAATAAGTTCAAACCCAAATTGTTTTGAATCTTGTTGAAAAATTCACTCATTTTTACAGGATTTTTATTTTTGTATTTTCTTGGGCATATATATTTTTTAAATCGTGGTTCGAACACATTTTAATTTTAATTTAGTTGAAAAACATTTTTTTCAAGTTATTAATATTTCATTTCAACTTTTTTTTTTTAATTTTCTTCAAAATATATTTTTTTTAAATTGTTAGACAAACACAAATCGTTATGGATTTTGTTTAAAAAAAAATCATAGTCAACAGATTTTTTTATTAAGTATGCATAAATATCTATTTCATTTTTTTTTTTTGAAAATAATTTTTCTGATTTTATTGGAATGGAACTTTAAAAACAAATTCATTAAAAAATTTTCAAAATTGAACAATTTTTTTGAATTTTGTACAAAGTTTAATTTAAAAATTTCAAACATAAACTGTAAAACCCTTTAAAAAATTAAATCGTTATTCTCCAATTTTCTATTAAATTTTAATCAAAAAAAATTTGATTCGAAATTAATTTTAATGAAATATATTTTTAAAAATGTTTCAATTTTTAGAGGAAAAAACTTTTCATTTTTTCGAAGAAAAGAGACTCAACTTTCTGGAGTGAAAAAATTAATTTAAAAAAAAATTAAGAGGAAATCCTGTTGAAAATTCAATTTTGTAAAAAATGAAATCAAAAATTAATTTTTTATGAAAATCCATTTTTTTTTTTTGGAAGAAATCTAAATTTTTTGTTTGTTTTAAAAATAATTTCTTTCCCCTTTTTTAGAGTAAAAATACCTTGATCAAATTTCTGGAGAAAAAAATTCCAAATTTTCGGGGAGTAAAAGTAATGCTAGGTACCTCAATTTTTGGAGTCGACGTACAAAATGTTCTCATTTCTGGAATTCTGGAGCAATAAAAAAAAGAGTAAAAAAAATCTTTAAATATTTGTGAAATAAGAAAATTTCTCAATTTCTTTTACAGTAAAATTTTTGTTTTAAAAAAATTGATTTTATTTGAAAAACATTTTTAGTCTTCTTCTTCTTCGACATTGTAAAAAAAAGTTTCTAATTTCTTTGAATCATTAAAGAATAGGCTAAATAAATAAAAAATCGTTCAATTTCTTTAGAATAAAAAATTCTTCATTTTGAGGGTATTTTTTTCAATTTTGAAATAAAAGCTCGTTTAATTTTATGTGAGAGAAAAATTTCTGAATTTTCTTACAATAAGGAACAATGTCCTAGTTTTTTTTAGTCTTCGCACAGTCTTATTTTTTGAAGTACGTAAATAAAGCAATAGGTAGAAAAATCGTTCATTTTTTTGGGAGAAAAAAACTTGCAATTTTTTTTAGAATTTTATTTTATTTTTTTTAATTTTCCAGGCGGTGTGACAAATCTGCCTTCCAATTATCCGGCCAAATACTCGATAGGGTTCCGAGGCTGCTTGAAGAACTTGCTAATCGACCGAAAACGCGTCTCTTTGGCTCAGCTATCGCACAATACTTCGACTCATATAGAATATTGTCAAGATAACGATATCTAAGCTGTACTTCATCTACGTAAAATCGCTTGTACATGTACATAGATACCGAATCGTGTAACTAGACTGTAATCAATGTACAGATAAGTGAAGGGTACTCCAAGAACTTTATTTTTTTTAGCTATTTGACGAAAAAAAAAATCATGAATATCATTTTACGAAAATATCAAAAGTAACTAAACATATCAGTTTAGCAAAAAACAAAATATTAAACGACGACATATCAACAGCAATATCGTCTCTGACTTGAGAAGCAATATTTATACCTAATATTAAATTAAATAATCGTACCTACCGAAATAGAGAAATATGTTTTATTGTTCAAAAATGCATTTTTATTTGGTTATTTTAATGTTTTTATTTTTATTTTTTATTTTTTGTTCTAGTAAATAATTATTTATTTGTAGGTGAAGTTGATATCGTTTTTGGTAACATTAATCAGATTAATGTTCCTTTTGTACGTTGTTTTTATTTGTAAGTTAGCATTTTTGTTATGTACCTACGTTTTTTTCTCTCTTTGTTACAGAATTACAATACATTTTAAAGTTCCTCGTGTATAGATTTTGGTATATATTATTCTGTGTATGAAGGTATGTTTTATTACTTTTGTAAATTTATTATTTACTGTGATTATGTATTGTACATTATGGTATTATAATTTTAAAATAGTGTAAGGGTGAAATACAATACACGTATGAAATTAATTTGTATTATACGAGTAATATGGAAGCGAAACCGGTATTACAAATTGCCAAGCAATATTGTTGTAGATATTAAAATAAACGCAAGTTTCGTGTTGTCTTTGGATTCCACTCATGTTGTTGAAAAAAGTAAGAAGCAATAATATCACTCGTCAGGGGTCAAAAAACCTTACATTTTCCGTACCTAACTCATAAACTAAGCATCAGATTTGAAAACCGATGGCATATTCGAGTTCAGTGACCTCGATTTAGTCCATATATCGAATTTTAGCTCGATCGGGCTATAAATAACATTTTGAAAAATTCCTAAAAGTTAAATCAAAAAAATAGGTCAGTTTTGATTTTTTTTTTGCAAAATTTGAAGAAAATTTCGAAGATGGGCGTACGAAGGGTCGATTCCGATAGAGTCGAACCCGACGATTGCAAATCTGCAACCAGATTCAAAATCTGATCATTATTCGCGGAGATATTAAACGTAAAAGTTTTGGAAACGAATAACAAAAGACTTTGAGAGAAGTGTGCTCTGATTGGTCCATTCATTGCTAAAACTTTGATTTTTAATGTCTCCGCGAATAATGGTGCGATTTTGAATTTGATGCCATCGGTTTTCAAATTTGATGCCATCAGTTTTCAAATCCGATGCTTAGTTTCTGAGTTACAGAAAATGGTCCATATCTCTGCGAATTCGCCTCCGATGGGGAAACTGATCGCACCATTCGATTCGCCTGGTTCGATTACCCCCACCTAGACACCTCACATGCCGATCTGGAACAAAAAGTTTTTTTTCGAAAAAAAAAAGGAAGGTTAACCATCGTTGATTTTTTCGATTTTTTTGATTTTCAAAAAAATCGAGATAAGAGTGCTTTTCAACTAAGTCGATCACGCTGATTACGAAAATGCTATCCATTTTGCTGTACGTCGATTTCTCGCCCAGTTAAAAGACTTTGAAATTTTCAAAATTTTCAAAAAAATTCAGATTAATATCGTTTTTGACTAATCTGATCTCGCTGACTCCGATTCGGCCAATACTTTTCAATTCTGACCCTTTCTTCGCCTTTAAACGAGTAATTTTTTTCGAAAAATCGACGTTAGGAGTACAATGAGAAAGTCAAATTGAAAATAAAGTTCATATTCGCGATCAGCGACCTCGACATAGTAAATAACCGCATTAAAAATACAAAAACGCGATATTTTTTGAAAAAAATGTAATATTTTGAAAATACACCTGGAATCTGCCTGCAAATGCATCGAGTATGCAACTCAATCAACACCAAATGCTAAAAAAATTTAAATGAGCTTTGAAACTTTCAGGAAGTCTTCGAAAGAGGTTGAAGAGTGATTTGTTACGAATTTGAGGTCGCAGAATTCAAATTTGAGATTTATTTGGAGCAGTGATACCAACCTCTCGAGATAAAAATTTTATTTCGCGAAGTTGGCAACCCTGAACCTTGAAAATCGTAAATTTGAATTTGATGACCTCAAAATAGTCTATAAACTAAATTTCAGCTCAATCGGAACATAAACACGAGCGTGGTGAATTTTTGAATTTTGGAATTAAAATTAAAGCAAAAAAAATGGCGGATTTGCGATTTTTTGCAAAAAATTGTCGAAAATTGGGCATCTAGAGGTCTAGATCGATAGAGTCGAACCCGACGATTGCAAATCTGCTTTCATTTTCAAAATCGGACCATTATTCGCGGAGATATAAGCGTTCAAAGTTTTTGACCTGATAATTCAGTCATAATAAATTGTCGGATATCCGACCAGCCTTGGTATTTTATGGGATTATTGCAGCTTCCAGAGTACGTAGAAAATTGTTTTTGGTGTCTAATAGTACTATTTCGAGGTCGTAGAATTCAAATTTGAAATTTGTTTCGAGCAGGGCTGCCAACCTCGTGAAATAAAAATTTTATCTCGTCAGGTTGGCAACCCTGCTCGAAACAAATTTCAAATTTGAATTCTACGACCTCAAAATATTACTATTAGACTCCAAAAACAATTTTCTAGCTATTCTGGAAGCTGCAATAACTTAATAAAGTACCAAGTTACCAGGTATGATCGGATTCTATGAGTCATATCCGACCAGAAACTTTGAACGCTTATATCTCGGCGAATAATGGTCTGATTTTGAAAATGAAAGCAGATTTGCAATCGTCGGGTTCGACTCTATCAATTTAGACCTCTAAATTCCCAATTTTCGACAATTTTTTTCAAATTTTGCAAAAAAATCCAAATCGTCAATCTTTTTTGCTTCAATTTTGATAAATTTTTTAGAATGGGTATTTATGGACTGATCATGCTGAAATTCGGTTTACGGGCTAATTGGCGGTCGCTGAACCCGAAAATGCTATTAGTTTTCAAATCCGATGCTTAGTTCCTGAGGTACAGAAAATGGTCCACATCTCTGCAAATTCGCCTCCGATCGGGAAACTGATCGCGCCATTCGATTCGCCTGATCCGATTACCCCTTCCTAGACACCTCACACGTCGTGCACTTTGAAAATTTTGTAATTTTCAAAAAATTGAGATTGTAATAGTTTTGAAAAAAATTGTCGTGTTTTTAATTTATAATCATTCCTGCAAAATGTATAGGTTATTCAACTCATTTGACAATTTTTATTCACCTCGATTTCTAAACTTAAGAACAGAACGAAGATACTATTCTCTGTCAATAGATAGCGTTAAGCCAGTAATTATACCTTCTAAAGACAATTAACAGCATAATTTGTCCAGGTCAAAAATTTGATTCAAACCGAGGAAATTAAAAACAAAAAGACTATTTCCTACGTATAGAGTATAGACAGTCAAGAGGAAGACGGAAATCTTCGTGCTAGCAAATCCGTACCCAAAGTTGTCCCGTCCATGTACAGCGCGCTGCTTTGCAAACTCTCCCGGGTACTTCATGCGTTTTATACGCGTTTATATGGGGAAGGATTTGAAAAACACGTAATTTTTTCATTTTTTAGGGGTTTAATTTTTTTTTGAGATTTTTTTTTCTTCAAATATATTTTTAATGCAATGTATACTAGCATTTACAGCAGAAAACTCATTAAATATGATTAATTTGTACATCTATATCCGTATTAAACAGTACAATACTACATAGGTAGGTACTTGATATTCAAAATTAGAGATGAAGGACATGTCCTATCTGAATTATTGTAATGACCAAAATTATTCCTACGACTTCAAGCAACAACTTTTGTTTGAAAAGTTTTTTAATTGGACCCTTCCCTCCACCAATTTTTATTTTTAATAGCATATAATAAAGTATCCAAGTCATGTCTATTATCAAAATTGGAGGGGAAGGAAGGGTCTAATCCAAAATTTTATAATAACCAAAATTATTCCTAGCATTTCAAGCAACAACTTTTGTTTGAAAAGTTTTTTAATTGGACCCTTCCCTTCGCCAATTTTTATTTTTAATAGCATAATATTATAGATAATTATATCCAGTTGGGGGAAAAAACGCTATTTCTGCGAAAAAATTCGCGCTTTGAGAGAAAATTACGCGGTATAAGCGTAAAAACCCGCAGCTGAATTGCCGTTATGACGCACAAAAATACTCGTTACACTATGGCGTTATTTTCAGCTTGCTGAAATAAGCTTGAAATTCCGCGAATAAGATCTACTTCTACTGCGTTATTTTTTCTCTGCGCAAAAATTTGCGTTAAAAGAAGCCCAAAATTCCGCACCTTAAATCCGCTCTACCGCGTTATTTTATCTCTAAGCGAAAATCCATGAAATATTCCGCACCACCGCACAACGTGTTCATATTATGCGCTTGCGCAATATACACCATCATTGTAGGAGGGGGCTGAGACACTCTATACTTGGAATTGTTTTCATAAAGTAAAATTCGTTCAGTTTTGTGTTTTAAAGTGATTAAAATAGGATATACCTGCGGTGTTTTACATAATGGATGATCTGCCAAAAAACTCTTCGTAAGTACCTACACAGTAATTTTTATCAATCCACCATTGTATTTAATTTTAGTGAAATGAGCTTAATTTCGTACGTCAATCTTAACAATTGACATGGTTCATCATACAAAATAATATAAAATCTTCTCACACCACGTGGCACCAGAATAACACTTTCAACGTTCAACATGAGGTTTAAAATCGTATATCGCCACGTGGCGATATACGATTTTAAACCTCATGTTGAACGTTGAAAGTGTTATTCTGGTGCCACGTGGTGTGAGAAGATTTTATATTATTTTGTATGATGAACCATGTCAATTGTTAAGATTGACGTACGAAATTAAGACGCAGATTTAGCGTAATTCTAATTTATAATTAAGTTTAGCATGGTAATTGATACTAACGTCTAGATTGATTGTTTTGTTTACATTCATGGGGTGCAACTTCGATAAATTTTTACCAAGTCCAGTGCTACATAATACTTTATAGTCAAAATTGGAAGGGAGGAAGGGGTCTAATCGAAATTCTTGTAATAACTAAAAGTATTTGTACAACTTCAAGCTACAACTTTTGTTTGAAAATTTTTTCAATCGATCCCCTTACCTCCCCCCTGTTTTTAAAAATGTATTTGAAGGAGTTGGATTATCCAAAATTGGTGGGGAGGGAGGGATCCGATTGAAATTTTTGTTGATCACCAAAATTATTTCTAGTACTTCAAGCTACAACTTTTGTTTGAAAATTTTTCAATCGGGCCCCTTACCCTCCCCCTGTTTTCAATAATGTATTTGAATGAGTTGGATTATCCAAAATTGGAGAGGAGGGAGGGGTCCAATCGCAATTTTTGTCATAGCCAAAATTTTTCCTAAAACTTTGAGCTGCAAGTTTGTTGCAAAAATTTTTCAATTGGACCCATTTCTCCTTCTCCCTTCAATTTTTAATTAGTATTTTGGGAGTGTTATGCAAAATAAGTGGAGAGAGAGGGGCTCAATTGAAAAAGTTTTCAAAAAAAAGTTGTAGCTTGAAGTTTTGCTAATACTTTTGGTTATCACAAAAATTGCGATTGGACCCCTCCCTCCCCTCCAATTTTGGATAATCCAACTCATTCAAAAACATTATTGAAAACAGGGGGAGGGTAAGGGGCCCGATTGAAAAAATTTTCAAACAAAAGTTGTAGCTTGAAGTACTAGAAATAATTTTGGTGATAACAAAAATTTCAATCGGATCCCTCCCTCCCCACCAATTTTGGATAATCCAACTCCTTCAAATACATTTTTAAAAACAGGGGGGAGGTAAGGGGCTCGATTGAAAAAATTTTCAAACAAAAGTTGTAGCTTGAAGTTGTACAAATACTTTTAGTTATCACAAAAATTTCGATTAGACCCCTTCCTCCCTTCCAATTTTGACTATAAAGTATTATGTAGCACTGGACTTGGTAAAAATTTATCAAAGTTGCACCCCATGAATGTAAACAAAACAATCAATCTAGACGTTAGTGGTAATTGATGCTTTGAATTTTGAAAACGATTTCTTCAATGTTCAACAATCGCCATATTGAATTTTTTTTCCAAATTTTTATGGAGGTTTTATTTGAATTTTCACAAAAAGAAACTGTGTAAATTTTTTTGACTACTTTTTTCAATTTTTCAAGGTTAAATTTTTCCTTTGCTTTGAAATTTGTTTGATTTTCAAAAATTTAATCCTAAAAATTTTGAAAAATGCATTTTAAAATTTTTTTAAATTGATTTTTTCCAATAATTTTCTACCTAATAATAAATTTTCTTAATTTTCAATACAAAATTTTCAAAATTTTTTAATTTTTGAAATAATTTTTCATAAATTTTTAAAAATAGAAATTGGGTAATTTTTTTCAATTTTTTTATTTTATCAATGAATTTTTTTTCAATTTTTACTTTTTAGAGATCATTTTACTTGAATTTTCATTTTTTCGATTTTTTTTAAAGAGATTTTTTTTTATCTTTCAAAACTAGATTTTTTTAAATTTTAGAATTCCAAAATTTTGTCAATTGATTTTCAATTATGATACAAATTTTGAAAAAAATTAGTTTAGATTTTTTTGATTTAAAAAAAAATAAATTATAAAAATTTTGAAAAAAATTTGAAAATTTGAATCGAATAATCCTAAAAAAATTTGGAAGGAATGAATTACGATGTTTTCAAACAATTAATGATTTTATCAATTAAAAAATTAAAAAAGCTATCTCTATTTTGGAGCACTTCAACTTTAAAAAAAAAAAAAAAAAAATCTCACATACTTATATATTTTTTACTTATATATCACTCGTTCTCCGTTAAATAAACTTCTAATTTTAAAAAAAATAATGCATTCATTTTTAGGTATTTATTTACCTATGCAGAATTGAAAGGATATTTTCCCTGTAATTTGAAAAAGTGCATTATGCACTTTGCACTTTTTCAAATTGCAAGAAAAATACGCGTTTAATTCTGCATAAAATTTTGCCCGCGGGAATTTGGTACTTTCCGCGGTTAGAAATAATCGCCATAAACAACGCGGTGCGTAATTCTGCGAGTTTTTCATAAATGAAAAAACGCGGTGAAGCGTATTTTCCATGCAAAAAAAACGCGCATAATTACGCACTGCGTTTTCTATGGCGTTAATTTCTAACCGCGGAAAGTACCAAATTCCCGCGGGCGAAATTTTATACGAACTTTAACGCGTTTTTTCCCCCAACTGGATAGTATGCATAATCATGTCATATTTGATATTATTAAAATTGGAGGGGAAGGAAGGGTCTAATCGAAAATTTTATAATAACAAAAATTATTTTCAAAACCTTAATCTACAACTTTCGCTTTGAAAAAATTTCAATTGGACCCACCCTGTCTCCCACCACCAATTTTCAATTTGTATCTTCGGTGTGTTGTGCAAAATCAGTGGGGAGGGAGAGCGGGAGAGGTGCAATTGAAACTATTTTCAACCAAAATTTATACGTTGAAGTCCTAGGAATAATTTTGGTCAATATAAAATTTTCGATTAGACCCTTCCTTCCCCTCCAATTTTGATAATAGACATGACCTTGGATACTTTATATGCTATTTTTAAAAAAAATAGGCGAAGGAAAGGGTCCAATTAAAAAACTTTTCAAACAAAAGTTGTTGCTTGAAGTGCTAGGAATAATTTTGGTCAATATAAAATTTTCGATTAGACCCTTCCTTCCCCTCAATTTTGATAATAGACATGACCTTGGATACTTTATATGCTATTTTTTTTTAAAAATAGGCGAAGGAAAGGGTCCAATTGAAAAACTTTTCAAACAAAAGTTGTTGCTTGAAGTGCTAGGAATAATTTTGGTCGATGTAAAATTTTCGATTAGACCCTTCCTTCCCCTCCAATTTTGATAATAGACATGACCTTGAATACTTTATATGCTATTTTTTAAAAAAATAGGCGAAGGAAAGGGTCCAATTGAAAAACTTTTCAAACAAAAGTTGTTGCTTGAAGTGCTAGGAATAATTTTGGTCGATGTAAAATTTTCGATTAGACCCTTCCTTCCCCTCCAATTTTGATAATAGACATGACCTTGGATACTTTATATGCTATTTTTTTAAAAAATAGGCGAAGGAAAGGGTCCAATTAAAAAACTTTTCAAACAAAAGTTGTTGCTTGAAGTCGTAAAAATAATTTTGGCTATCACAATAATTCCGATAGGACACGTCCTTCATCTCTAATTTTGAATATCAAGTACCTACCTATGTATAGTATTGTACTGTTTAATACGGATTTAGATGTACAAATTAATCATATTTAATGAGTTTTCTGCTGTAAACGCTAGTATACATTGCATTAAAAATATATTTGAAGAAAAAAAAATCTCAAAAAAAAATTAAACCCCTAAAAAATGAAAAATTACGTGTTTTTCAAATCCTTCCCCATATAAAGGCGTATAAAACGCATGAAGTAGGCGGGAGAGTTTGCAAAGCAGCGCGCTCTACATGGACGGGACAACTTTTGGTACGGAAATCAGTTATTTCTCCCATATAAGATTTCCGTCTTCCTCTTGAGTGTCTATAGCGTAGATCTACACATAGTATAGTCCCCTTATTGGCTTGTCCTTCAAGTGGTGTACTATAATGGTGTCCTCATGAAAAGTTTTGTTCGTTATTTATTTCTGTTTAAATTTCTCTCTTAACGTCACGTTTATTTGTAAATGAATTGAATATTTATATCGAAATTCGCAGTTGTGTTATTATTTTACTTCGTTATGTTTTGATTCGTATATTAAATTATGGTTGTTGCTTGCTATTTCTATTGGTAAGTTTTCATTACTAATTACTAACCTTTTAAGCAGTAGAATTTGAAGCTTTGAATTTTTCATATCCTTTTGTTCTAGTTGAAGTCAGAATTTGTACATCTCATAATCAACCCTGTACTTACAAGGCATTTTTAAGATCGTAAAAATCTGAAAAAATTTCCATTCGCTCCAAGTACTTTCACTTCTATTATTTATGAACTTATGCTGCTGGGGGGGGGGGGGGGGGGGTAAAACCTGGTAAAACTCACGGAGAAATAATTTCTCAACGTTTGATTTTTTCGAAAAAAAATTTCATCGCATTTTTTTGTAAATAATATTCATACTGCATTTGAGGCCACTTTTTTTCGAAATCGATTTCATGACGACATTTGGTTAAGGAGACCTATATACATAATCCTACATCATCAACCTATCAAAATATCGCGTTTAACCTGCTCAAAAAGCTAATATTTAAAAAAGTAAAAAACAAAGGATGGTGCGAAACAGCCTTCAAATTTGCCTAAAAATTCTTCCGAAATGGCCTCTGTCTATGTACTTGAGTTCACAACTAAAATACACAAAGAAAACTATTCGGTACTGATTACCTTGAAACGAGGCAAATTTAGGATAAGAGTGAAAATATGTCCTCCGTATATCTACTCAGAATTATGGAATGATTACTTCGAAACAGTAACATTTACTCATTTCAGTGGAGTGTTACCTTGTTTCAATGAAGTGATCCCCATTTTTCGCTCTTATCCTAAATTTATTGCGTTTGAAGTATTCATAACCTTAACTCTCATTTAAAATGTGTATTTTTTTGAGGTATTCAGTGCATCGATATCAAAATCCATTTTTTTTTTTTTTTTTCAGTGTATTCGAGGACTATCTGCTCTAAAATTGAACCATTACCTCCAAAATAGCTTTTCAATATACGATTTTATTACGTTTTTTGCTTCTCCTGTAAAATTTTAAAACGTGGACTTGAGCCGTTTTGGAAAAACACGCCTCATTTCATTTCTGCAAAATTATTTCAGGGACGACTTTTTGTACAAAAATAAAAATTTCATGAATTTTTTAATGTTTTTTTTTTTTTCGTTTTAAAAAATTTGAATTTTCTAAAATAAAAAAAGATTGCTAGAAAATTATTATTATAGATTTTTCTCAGATCAGTGGAACCAAAAAGCATTCGCACGCCTCACATTTTCGACAAAACAAATCTCACATACATAAGGCCCAGTTTTACATTATTTGTTAAACTCAATTTAAGTTTAAGGGTGTGCTCTGGAGGGCAAAATCAGTAAAAAATTTAGTGACGTGATTTCTCGGCGAATACTGAACGAAATGTCATGAAATTTTGATATTATGCTTCTTTATAACAATATCCAGGTGAGTTATTTTCAATATTTTGGAAAATGTATCTGTGGAAAAAATTGCGTTTAAGCGATAAATTTTGGGACCTTCATCGTAACCTTGACTTGTCAAAAAAAAAACTTGGGATTCAATTTTTTTCCATAAATAGACAAATTTTCCAAAATATTGAAATTAACTCACCTGGATATTGTTATAAAGAAGCATAATATCACAATTTCATGGCATTTCTTTCAGTATTCGCCGAGAAATCACGTCACTAAATTTTTTACTGATAACAGCCCCAGAGCACACTCTTAAACCTTAATTAAGCTCTGGACGCACTATTTTCCAGAATAGACACAACAATACAAACGTCTGAAAGCCTATACCTACCTATATGTTTGCAGGAAGGCTTTTTCGCCTCTTTTTCTCAAATCGTGCCTTGTTTTCACCTCATTTTTGATGTGAAAAAGCCAAAATCTGAGGTGAAAAGTACAGAGCGCGTATATTCCATGAATTCTGCACCAAAAAGGTTGCACTTATATAGGTTTGACTCGAAGAAGAAAATCAGGAGAACACGTTCCGCCTTTTAAACCATCCAAAAATATTCGCATCCATCCCCTCTGTGACCAAAAATTTCCGGAGGCCAAAAGTATTTTACACCTAAACCTGAGAACCTCATGTTTGAGACTACACACAGGCTTTGCTAATTGAGCTAGAAAATTGAACGAAGAGCCAAAATGTTCCTTAGACCTTCCTCTACAAACATACTCTGCAAGTTTTTTGAAAGGTGAAAAGTATTTTTTATCTAAATTTGACTTCGGTGTATATCAGTGTATACCATGTGCATTGTGTTCCTTGACAAAAGTTAGTTCCAGAAAGTATGAAACGGAGGCGAAAACGCTCCTTGAAAAATGAGGTGAAAAGTACCTCTCGCATGTATTTATATGTTACGCCTAAACTGTGAAATTGCCTAATTCATGAAATAGGCAAAAAAAGGGAAAAAATATTTGCCTATTTCATGAAATAGGCAAAAAGTTTTCCTTTTTTTTCACGATTTAGGCAAGTTGATTCTGAACCGTGGGTAAGTAGCATTGGACGAATTTTAGAGACGTCATGTACGTTATCGTTATTATTATCTTAATGAAATCTTCCAAAGAAAAAAAATCTGTGAAAAAAATCATGAAAAAAAATATATATATTTAGGAAAAATTCTTTTGAAAAATTCTATTTAAGAAGTTACCAGAATAAATATTTCGAATTTGAACAATCTTCACTTGAAAAACATTGAAACTAAAAAAATATATTTTGAGGCAAATAAGCTGATTTTTATTGCCATCTGCACAATGATTTTTCAGAAAATTGAGTGGATCTTTATTATTTTTTAAAATTAAAAATTTGATAAATATTCAAAAATTGAGAATTTTATCAATTTTGAAATTAAACCTCTTTTAAAATTCCGCTAAATTTTCTAAAATTTTCAAAAAGTTCATTTTAAAACTTGGACAGATTTTTTCAATTTAAAAATTTTGACAAGAATCTAATCTTACATTTTGGAACATTTTGTAACTTTAATTGAAAATATTTTGGGAAATTTTGAAAATTTGATTGAAAACATTTTGGGAAAGTTTGGTAATTTAATATTGAAATTTTAATTTTAATGAATTTTCAAGATGGCAGCAATTTTAACCATTTTACACAATTTTAAAAATTCGACAAAAATTTTCAAAAATTCTGGAAAGACAATTTTCAAAATGGTATTTTTTGATCATGACATTTACTCATTTTCTAAAAAATTATTTCAACCAAAAAATTGAAAAATTAAGTTTTTCTTTTTTCAATTCACGTTGAAAAGGGTCGTAGAAAATTTGGTTGAAACGCAATTTTTTTTGAATTTAGTTGGAAATTTCTTTTAAAATTTGTTCGAAAATGAATTATTTTTTCTCTTTTTCGAAATTTTCCAAATAATGAATTTCCGGTGTGATGAGGCTCTCATTTAGACACAAAAAACTTTAAAATTGCAGTCCTCCAAAATTCTCAGGGAAGACTCAAGGAATGTCTGGTTTCAAAGTCATATGAAAAGTTGAATTGATACCTAATCTGAATCAACTTTCTCCAAACAATGTGTAAAATTCGTCCAATTCTAATACTTACCCACAGTTCAGAATCATACTTGCCTAAATCGTGAAAAAAAAGGGAAACTTTTTGCCTATTTCATGAAATAGGCAAATATTTTCCCCCTTTTTTTGCCTATTTCATGAAACAGGCAAAATGGAGGGAAATTCTGCCCAATTCATGAAATAGGCAAATTTCTTGCCTATTTCATGAATTAGGCAATTTCCCAGTTTAAGCGTAACATGTATATAAATTACTTACATATACAAATTTTGAGCTCTTAAAAAGAATTTGTATTCAAGTTTTGTATGAAGAATTTTCAATTTTGTAAAAGTCCAAACCATCTTTGATAATAAAATTTTTTCAAGTTGATTCAAAATGAAAAATTCTAATTTTTTTTTTCAAATCGATTTTTTAATTATGTAAACTGCCAAGTGCCAAAAACAAAATTTTACAGTATAGCCTAAAAACGCTTAATTTCTCCATAAGCTGTAGTGTTATTTGAAGATTTTGTTGCCTGATATTTTCTTTGGTTTTTAAAACTATTAGGTAGAGCTCAGTAAATAGATTCAGAATTTATATAAAAAAATCATTTTTCACAAAAGTGGCACTTAGCAGTTTACAGAATTAAGGAGACGAAATGAGAAAAATTTACATTTTTTGAAATAAGAAATCTTGGGTTTCTTGATAAAACAACAGCTTCATTGAAAAAATATACAAATTTTTGAAATCATTTTTTTAAAATACATTACGGTATAACATTGATATTTGGGAAAAAAATGAAATTTTTTGCAAAAGGTAAGAAATTAAAAAAAAAACATGGAATAAGTAAATCAAAACTTTTTTGAAAAAACATCAAAGTTTCTTAGAAAAACATTTCAATGTTTTTGTTACAACTGCAAATCTTATGGAAAAATATCATCATTTTATGAGAAAAAATCAAAAGTCATTGGAAAAAAATAGGAAATCGTTTGGGAAAAATAACGTCACACTTTGAAAAAAAAATCGAATATTTTTTGGATTAGATAGAATATGAAATTTTTTCGATTTTTTTTTTTTTTTTTTTTTTTTTTTTTTTTGAAAAAGTTTAAAAATTACCTATAAGGTTAAAAAACCTCGAACCTCTTGATTTTTTTTTTTTTTTAGAGAAAACATAAAAAAATGTTGACAAAAAACTCGAAAGAAAACTAAATTTCTAGAAGAAAAGAAATAATGTTTTGATAAATAAAATTTTTAATTAAAGAAATGAATTCTTTGCAATTGAAGAATTACATTTTCAGAATTGAAAAAATAATGACAAAACATTATAAAAATTGAGAGGAGAGAAGGGCACAATCGAAATTCTTGCGTAATGATAAAATATTTCCAAGTAATATTTCAGTCTACATTTTTGGACCCAGGGCTGCAAAACTGAAACTGGATGCATCATGCTAATAATTTATAAGTTCAAAAGTTTGAAATGATTAATTATTTTTGCAATCAACTTTTACATCATTTTTTTTTTTTAATTTAAAATTCCTTTATTTCCTTTACAATATTTTTGAACAATTTGAAAAAATTTCGTTTTTTGTTTTTGTTGAATTTTTATTTATTTTTTACTAATTGCAAGTCCAATACTACATAGATACTTGATATTCAAAATTGGAGGGGAAGGAGCGAAGGACGGGTCCTATCAAAATAATAATAATAAATAGTAAATAAATGTTTATTGTAATGTAGGGTATTACATGTTTGTAATAACCGAAATTATTTTTATGGCTTCAAGGTACAACTTGTACTTGATTTTTTTAAAATTAATTGGACCCTTATCTCCACAATTTTTTAATAATATATTAAATAAGTATCTAAGTCATATTATGCCAAATTGGAGGGGAGAGAAGAGTCTAATCGAAAATTTTATAGTGACAAAAATTATTTCCAAGACATTAATCTACAACTTTTGTTTGAAAATTTTTTCAATTGGACCCTCCGACCCTCCCCCAATTTTGAAAAACTAAAAAGACACCTGATATTGTTTGAAATCGAAGGTGATAGAGCAGGTATCTAATCGAAATTTTTGTAATAACTAAAATTATTTTTAGGATCTCAATCTTCGCAACTTTTATTTGAAAAAAATTTCAATTGAGCTCTCCCACCCTCCAATAATTTTTAATTTGTATCTTCAGACCTCGCTAGCACATTGTTCTCAAGCTTTACGCGGAAATATCCTCACGTGGATTAGTAGAATCGCCTCCCAGTTCCTGTTTTAACTTTTTCAGTTCTCAGTTTTTTCCTGGTAATGGCATTGCAATAATTGCGAATTTGCGTTTGCTCTTTTTTTATGGCGTCTGAAAAAAGGAATCAATAATAATTATTATCAAAACATGCAATTTGCAATGTGGAAGTTGGAACTTGAAAAAGGTTTATTCTATGTTTAAATCTAAAGTGAAGAGTGAAGAAAGTGAAAAAGCGATTCAATTTTCTTTTCAAATTTTCCCTTTCATACTTCTACAGCAGAGTAGAAGTGTGACATGAATCCTGAAGAGGAAATAGGGAATAAATATAAATAATAATTTTCTAAATCTCTATACTCTCTAGAAACTATGACATAATATCTTCGATGTGGTGGAGTCTCTCACCCTTCTTATTTCGCGCATTTATAACAGTAATATGCGAAATCAGAAGAGAAGGAGGATCAAATTGGAAAAAATTTCAAACAAAAGTTGTAGAGTAATACTCTAGGAATAATTTTGGTTATTGTAAAAATTTCGATTGAACACCTCCCTCCCCTCCAATTTGAATAAAATGAATCAAAATGAATTTAATTGGAAGAGCGATGCTCTTTAATGGCGCGCAGGGAAGGTGTGCCTGGTTGTGAGTAGGGAATGCAAAATTATTTTTATACGCCTTAATCCTAATCGCCTTGATCCCAATCGTCACCACGCCAACCAATCACCGTCGAGCATGGAGAGACGCGACCGACGCCGAGCTGAACTTACGAATCCCCGCCACCCGGGTGTTTAAAATACTTGCATATATTGTATTGTATGCAGACTGAGTTCTTTACAAAATCCGCACGCAAATACACTTCGGTTTTCTTCGGCTATGTTCGGCTGGACTTGAATTTTTCATTATTATCAGTATTTTTTTTACGAAATTCAGTGCTACAGAAATACTTTACATTAAAATTGGAGAGAAGGAAGGGATCCAATCGAAATTTTTGTCATAACCAAAATTATTCCTAGAACTTCAAGCTACAACTTTTGTTTGAACTATTTTTCAATCGGGCCATTTACCTTTCCTCCAGTTTTTAATAATGTATTTTGAATAAAGTATGAATAAGTCATATTACTCGTAATTGGTGGGGAAGGAGGGGGTTCAATTGAAATTTTGGTCATTAGTACCAAAATTATTCGTAGTACTTCAAGCTACTGCAGCCGAACAACGAGAGCGAGACTAGCAACTAACACTGTATAGATCTTCGCCTTCGCTGATTTTACGATCTCGTAAAAAGTTGTAAATTCGAGATCTTTGTGTGTGTGTCTCCAATTTCACATACCTAGTTTGTAGAATACTTCCACTTTAAAGTTGTAAAAATTAGAGTAGAGGGAGAGGTCCTAGCGAAATTTTCATAATAACTAAGATTACCTACATTATAAAATCTCAATGTACAACTTTTGTTTGAAATTTTTTTTCAATAGCATCCCTCCCTTCCTTCTTTCCTTCCTCCAATTTTGAATATCAAGTATCTACTTCGTATTATAGTGTGGAGGGAGGTTTAAATTTGAACTCCATCAACAACATGTTTGCATTTTTTTTGCAAAAAGCCCCGACTTTTCAGCTTCACTTAACCATCGCGAAAAAAATTACAGATAACTTCATCGAGGCCCCACTTGGATCATTTTAAATGGGACACGTCACTGTATTATATTTTTAAAAATACGAATCGCTCTCACGTCTCTATCGCGATACCCCAATGTTCCCATACCATACATATCTTCACATTTTCGAAGTTTTTGTTCATGCGATTAATCGTTATCGAAATTATTGAGAATTCGTCTAAGTACTCATATTATTTGGTGTATCAAGATAAACTATGCTGTACAACATGTTAAGAATATTTTTAACTGAAATTTTAGGAAATATTTCTCAGTTACCGATAAACTGATGAAGTGCCAGAGTCTGGAAATGACTCATTAGGTAGTTATTTGACTGAAGTATGAAGGACATCGGCAGGTCTTTAGGGCAGTTCAACGATTGAGATCGTAAAATGAAAATACATATATCCGTAGGGCAAACGCAAAAATAAATAACGCTGTATGTTTTAAAGTGCGGCAGGAATAAGTAACAACAATAACCTCGACTTGTGTCGGCATTCGTGTTTGCTACGGGTCCACATTTTTTCTTTTCCTTTTTTTTTTTTTTTTTTCTACAATTGAATAAAAATAAAAACTGAATAGAAAATCAAAACAAGAGGATGCTATAGTTATATTGATCTATGTACCTATTTCTTCTATAACTAAGCAAAAAACATTCAACCTTTGTTGCGTAGGTATCTAGTATCTACATTTTGGAAAAAAAACTTTCTTCCCTGAAAAAAAAGTACAGTAACACATCTCTCGTCATCCTCGAAGTTAACGCATTTTCCAAAGAAAGCGTGACTATTTAAACATAAAAGAGCTCAAGTCTGGATTCCTAGACTTTCCTAACCTGTAGATTAATGTAGGTAGACCTAATAAAACGTATACCTTATTAAAAATTAAAATACGTCTAACGTCTTCCTTTACAAGTATTGTCGCATAAAATAATAGACGTCTTTCGTGCTTCTTCTCTCATACAACAAGTCTGTATCAATTTCAAATTGCAAATTTCGTTTTTCGATTTTCAACTTGTTGCACTTGGTCATGGTTCTATATGATGAAGTTCATTGAAATCATCAGCAGAAACTGAATTTAAAGAAAAAAAATCTATAAAATTGTGATCTACATTTCCAAAATAACGAAGACTCTGAATGTCATACCTTGAAGTGGGTAGCCTACTTTTTTTGAATCGATCCCAATTTCATTTTGATTAGAAATTCTATCTCTATAAATTAAAATCAAAACTCCTGAATTTTTTTTCAGTCCCTCACCGTCGATACATATACCGAGAGTCCCAAAACTTTGAAATTTATCAAAACACATTCTCAATATGATTTTTGAAATTAAAAATTTGGCAGAAGTGTGATATTTATTTTTTAAATGATGATACTTAACTGAAAGGAACTTCGATTCTCAAAGAGTATCGGTATGAGAAAAATCCTATAATCTTTCTATCAAAAACAGAGAAACTGAAAAAAGATTATTGACTGATGGGAAATGTCTTTCAAGTTTTGAATGGAAAATAGAATCGTTTGAAGAGCTACTACTTGTTCTTTTTTTTGTAAAAACAAAAATAGTGTCGAAAATTTATTTTGAATTTTTGACGAGTTTTTGAAAAAAGTTAAATTTACAGTCGCAATTGAAAAATGTTTCAAACAAAAGTTGTGTATTTTGATTTCAGAAACACTTTTTGTTATAACAAAAATTTCGATAGGACCACTCCTTTCTCTCTAATTGTGCAATTTATGTATGAAAATCACATAGGCATAATGTAAAATTATTAGGGGAGAGACGCCAAATATCGATAGGTTCCTAATTTCGGATACCATGATTTTTCAGCTGGTATAAAGCACATTCTACCGGCCATCGTCAGACATTGTAGATGTGGTCTTATAACTAAACTTGACCATACGAGGTTTCGTGATGAAACAATACGCTAATATCTGTGTTTTATTGGCAAAAACATGATTTTTCAACTTTTTTTCTCTCTCAAAAAAATTTTTAAGTTAAAATTTGAACAAGAAAAATTTCTCATAAATTTTTTTTGAAAATATGTTCTGAAAGAGAAAAACAAGTATAGTTTCTGAATATGTGCTTGATTTTGATCTAAAGACAAAAACGAAAAAAGTAGAAGCACTTTTGTTAAAAATGATAGGAGTTGCCTAATATCGGATACTTGTAGTTTTCAGTTAAATAATTGTTTTTTTGCACTGGTAATTAATAATTAGGGTCTTTTGGTGTTATTATATAGATTTTTTACCATGAGTGGAAACTCAAAGTCACTTTTATGGAATAAACATAAGCGGGGTCACGTAAATTTTGCTGGATGCAGAGTCAGCTAACTTCATTTGCGAAATTTTGTTTAAAAAACGTTGTTTACATCAATCCATATACTATAATTATAATACTTTTAAAACAAATGCGATCGTTTATTTACGTAATTTTTACTTTTTTTTCGAAAAAATAGGTATCCGATATTAGGCACCCATTTTTTTGAAATTTTGAAAGTGCACTTTTTACAAAATTTGAAGTGGGGGGAAATTGGTCCGCCGTAGAGACCTTTCCTAGGGTCTCAAACTAGACTCTATTAACTATGTCTAGGCACTAGAGATTGATGCTAACTCAATTACGAGCTGAGATATTCCAATTTTAAAGATGCTATCCGATATTAGGCGTCTCTCCCCTATTTGTAGGTATGTACCGTACCGTCTTATAATGCAACTTATAGGAGAGGCATGAGTGGTTCATTCAAAATTTTTGTACTCGTAGATGAGAAATCATCAAAAACGGTCTTGCCGTATAGAAATGCCCACTTTATGATCACTCGACTAAAAATTTTCCATTTTTTAATATTTTTTAAATCTTTTCAAAGTTGATGATTTCATTGATTTCAAAAATGAAAATAAATGATTTCTATCAAGAACACATTTACATAGCAATTTTCTGGCCAAACTAAGGGTCCTATGGAAAAAATGCCCAATATAAAAATTGTAAAGAATTAAAAATTTCCTTTCTGTGAAGAGTTATTACTTGTTTTCTAACAAGTTTAATCTCGTTTTTGGTGATGTCTACTTTGTCCTAATGGATTATAATATCCTAATTCCCTTTTTCCCTCAAAAAGGGAAAAAAGTGGATTATATCCTAAAAAATTTTATGGCGAGTAAAATTTCCCTCCAACAGGGAAAGCCAGTGGATTATATCCTAAATATTGTGTCACGGAATAAGAAAAGGGGGCTAGTGACCAAAATTTTTATCAACATTTTTTCATCGATTTTCATATAAAAAACACTTTTTTACACGAAAATCGATGAAAAAATAAAAATCGAAATTTTGGTCACTAGCCCCCTTTTCTTATTCCGTGACACAATTTTACTCCCTATAAAATTTCCCTCTTACAGGGAAAAACAGTGGATTATGTCCTAAACGTTTCTCTTATATATAGAACACCACCTAGGTATATGTACACTTTTATAGAAGATTACGATTTAAGTGGACAGAAGACAAATGTAGCAATTGTTAATTTTTCAAAAAAATTTGATTTGAAAAAAAAAATCATTGAAATTTTTAATATTTTTTTCATCAACTTTCAAAGTAAAAAAAGCACAATTTTTTTAAAACAGGAAAATTTATCAATTTTTTGGATTAAAAAATGTTTAAATTTTTCTGCAGTCAAGGGAAAAAGTACCACTTCTTTTTAGAAAAAAAAAAAAAAACCTAAATTTGTGAGGAAAAACATTTTCCAATTTATGTCATTATTTTTTATTTATTCTATTTTTTTTTTATACAACTAGAATACCTACCTATTTTTCAATTTTTGGTAGTCACTCATTAAAAAAAAAGGAGTAAAAAAATCTCAAATTTTTTGGTGAAAAAAATCTTCCAACTTTTGGGAGTGCACAAAAATCTCAATATTTTTTTAGAAAAATTTTTCCAACATTACCCGTTCATTCATTATTATATTTTTTTATGATTTAAAAAAATTGAAAAAATTCTCATTTTTTGGTAGAAATGAAAACAGAAAAAATTCAAAATTTTTGTACTTGTTTAAAAAATGATTCTCGCGTTCAATCTTTAAGAAATTTGTTATTTTTTTTTAGTTTCCTCTTTTTTTTCATTAAGAGTAATTTCAATAGGTACCTACCTACCTACATTTGTTTGACATTTTTCTCTATTTCAAACAAACAAAACGATTTGTATCCAATTTTAATTTTTCTCAATGTTCTACATACGTTGTAACCGAACGTTTTCTAAATTTTTAAATAATAAATTATTTTCAATCTTTCAACTCATTTTTATTTTTTTTGTTTCTTAATTTTTGTTTTCATTTATTTCAAATTTTCCAAATATCAAATTTTTTAAATGATTTTTTTTCGATTTTCAAAAAATTTTCAGAAGAATTTGTCACTGGGAAGTAAGTATTTTAAAAAATTTCGAACTTTTTCTTTAGGTATGTTTAAAAAATTAAGTAAGAGCTCAATTTTGCAGATGAAATTGAATTTGGTTTTTCATGTCTTGTGTTGAAAAAGTAGACATATAAGTTTCAAACAATTTTTGATGACAAGATGAGGAATATTTCAAAATAAAAATTCAAAGAATATTTTGCAGGAAACAAACTAATTTTTCAAAATTTTTTTATTATTATCATTATTCTATAATTCATTATTGATTAGTTAATTTTTGATCTTCAATAAATATGGGTCAGCAAGTCAGCATACAACATTCGAAAGGCCCTAGTCGAAAGCAGATCAAACAGTACCGACAAACAGTAGTGGTCGATGTTCATGAAAAAGGGATTCCTTGTGTAAAAAAAAAGGAGGAAAAAAAAAGGAAAAAGGTCTAGTCAGGTAGTGATTAGAGAGTCATCGGCACATAATGCACGTTTTAGTTACTTAAAAGGACAGCATTCAAGAGCATTTAGGTATTCGTCCACTTTGACAGTATTATTGATGAATACACCCAAAATACACCCGACCATAACTTGACAACCAAACTAAAAACATAATGTTTAGAAAGAACTATACAGAACATACAGAATTACATAAAACTACTCCTGCTGATGTCTGGTGTCTGGGTGTATACAACTTACAACTACAAAATGTTGTTTCCAACAAAGCCTATTCTGATGGTTTATCTTTGGTTTATCTGCTTACTTACGGACTATTCATAATCAAGGCTTACAAGTGAGAGAAGAGCACGGTGCAAGTTATGCAATCCGCACAAAAATAACGTAGTGAGGAGGTAGAATTTTTTTAATTTAAAAAAAAAATAAAAAATACAAGTTCAATACTACGCAGATACTTATAATATTCAAAATTGAAGGGGAAGGAAGGGTCCAATCGAAATTTTTGTAATACCCAAAACTATTTCTAGGATTTCAATCTACAACTTTTGTTTGAAATTTTTTTCAATTGGACTCCTCCCTCCCCAATGATTGTTTTTATAAGGGCCCACATATTGTAATATTATGCAAAATTAGAGCGGAAAGAGGGGTCCAATCGAAATTTTTGTAATAACAAAAAATATTTTCAAGATTTCAGTCTACAACTTTTGTCTGAAAATTTTTTCAATTAGACCCCTCCCTCTCCTTTAATTTTGCATAATGCTGTACTATAGGCTCTTATAAATAAAAATTTAGATTAGGGTCCAATTGAAGAAATTTTCAAACTTAAGTTGTAGATTGAAATCTTGGGAATAATTTTAGTCATTACTAAAATTTCAATTGGACCCCTCTTTCCCCTCCAATTATAATATCAAGTATCATGATTTCTCACTAAAATGCAAATCTAGGTTCATTCGTGTTGTCCTGGTCAGGCCAGAACTGAAGTCAGAATATTGGAGGGGCAAAATCTCAAAATTTCCAACTTGACTTTTTCGTTTGACCTTTTTTTTTTTTTTCTTTTTTAGCGAACGAATTTTTTACCCAACATGAGCAAAACCAAAATTTTCCAACTCAAACAGAAAATTTCCAACTAGAATACAAAATTTTCAAATATTGGAGGGGCAAGCTGCCCCTCCTGCCCCCCCCCCCCTTTAAGAGCGGCCCTGATCCTGGTAACCAATGACTGCCATCATAGACGTAACCACATATAAGGTAGAGTGTGCCAAAGCACCGCCTAAATTCTTCCAAAAGCACTACGGGGTTTTCACAAATTTCGGCTAATTTTTTAAAAAAATTGTAATTTTGAAAAATCATGAAATCTGTGTAGAAAATCCATTCAAAATCACAATTTTTTCAAAATGTTCGCCCTCGCTTCGCTCGGGCATCACTTCATTTCCTCTTTTTTAAATAATGATTAATAAGTGACCTCAAAACAAAGGAGAAAAATAAGGAAAATTAAAAATTTTTCCATTGTAAATGAGCAAAAAAAGAAGAGGTCAAATTCTCGGAGGACAACGTAAAAAAAACGTATTTTTCCCGAGCAGCACAATCGACAAATTATCGAAATAAAAAATCGACAGAATATCGAATTCGATAAAGTGTCGCGTTAGTTCCGCCTAAATCGTGAAATTATCTTTCGATATATAGATAAATTATCGACGAATTATAGTTAGTAAAAATTTCGAGATTATAGTAAGATATTTTATCGATAATCTATCTATAATATCGAAAGATAATTTCACGATTTAGGCGGAACTTTCGCGACACTTTATTGAATTCGATATTCTGTCGATTTTTTATCGATTTTTTATTCCGATTTTTCGTCTTTTACTAGCTTTTTTCTATAATTAAAAATCATTAATTAGCATAATTAATACATTAAACTATGCCTAAACACATTATTCATGTTACGGTAAGAGGATCATTTCAGAAAAAGTCAAAAAAAATTATAAAAAATCTGCCACCCGTGGGGCTTGAACCATCTACCTCCTGCATGGTAATCCTCTTCCTTAACCACTATGCCATGCCTTATCGTTGAGGAATTTGCAATAAAACGCTTATAATAGGCAGTTTATTACTTCCAGAAGTGTTGGACTTGGAAAAATTTTCACCAATTTGGAAATAATTTCAAATATCGTCACAAAATCGTTGAAAAATCGTTCGACAAATTTCAGATTATTTGTCGATAATGTAGTTTCAAATATCGCCACAAAATCGTTGAAAAATCGAATTCGAGGAATTTTATATTACGTGTCGATAATATAGTTTCAAATATCGTCATAAAATCGTTGAAAAATCGAATTCGAGAAATTTCAGATTACGTGTCGATAATAAAGTTTTAAGTATCTTCAAAAAATCGTTAAAAAATCGAATTCGAGAAATTTCAGATAATTTGTCTATAATATAGTTTCAAATATCGTCACAAAATCGGAAAAAAATCGAAATCGAGAAATTTCATATTACGTGTCGATAATATAGTTTCAAATATCTTTACAAAATCGGTAAAAAATCGGATTCGATAAATTTAATATAATCTGTCGATAATATAGTTTCAAATGTCGTCAAAAAATCGGTAAAATATCGAAGTCGAGAAATTTCATATAATCTGTCGATAATATAGTTTTAAATATCTTTACAAAATCGTTAAAAAATCGAATTCGATAAATTTAATATTCTTTGTCGATAATGTAGTTTCAAATATCTGCACAAAATCGGTGGAAAATCGGAATCGATAAATTTAATATTCTTTGTCGATAGTATCGTTGACGAATATCGTCATAAAATCTTAATAATATCGAATTCGATAGTTTTTAGATTTTTTGCCTATGAAATTGTACCGATAAATCTTTATAATATCGTGAGAAAATCTATAGATTTTCAAACGATTTTACTTTCCGAACAGCGCGTAGCGTTGTAAGGAAAGTATTGTTTTCGGTGCGAAATGCGTTTTCACGAATATTGCACTTAGACAAATTTCGACTTCGTACAAATTTGTTTTGAACAATTTCCAGATGATGTTCCGTATGTATGTGTGTGTGTGTGTGTGTGTGTGTGTGTGTATGTGTGTGTGTGCAGAAAAATTTGTTAACACGATTCCAATCGCCCTAATTGAGATATCTCGTTGAAATTCGGCGATGAGTAGTGGTTTATATAAGCGAAGGCTACGCAAGAATTTGGGGTCTTTACGTTGAATAGAAAAAATTTTACGAGCGATTTATGCGAAAGATCGTCGAGTTTCACATTTGTCGTGTTTTAGATGTCGATAAAGGGAACGGTTCAAGTGTTTATCTATATCCGGACATGTCCGCGGGTGTACCGGTTTGCTCTCCTTTCCCTAACATGCGCATTGCGCAATGCTTTGCATTTTTGTCTTATTCATGATAAGATGTACGGGTATTCGAATGGTTGTTTTGTTTACATCATCATGATATTTTTTCACGATTAATAATAATGGAGCAAGTGTGATTTTGCCGAATATTTTTGTGTCATGTTTAACTTTTTTCAGTGTAATTGATGACGTTTTAAATACAAAAAATATTTTATAGTCGATTTTTTCACAAATATTCGATAATCAATTTTTTTTTACATAATATTCGATGATCGATTTTTACAAATATTTTTTTGTTAATATTTTTTAAAATACTTTTTGATTCGGAAAGTTCGTGATGCTTGCATCACTGTTTATTTATCGATACGTTACATCTTCCGATATTATCGATCGAGTGTGCCGCTCGGGTTTTTAAATTTTCGTAACTTTTTATTGAACAATGAACTTTTTAATCATTTGATCTTTTTCTCTTTTTTCCCCACCCCCGATTGGTGAAGAAATGAGCACCACCTACTGAATATGTCTAGTTAGGCCTATGTCTGCCATCTCTTCCCCCTCTACTATCACTCCATCAACGTGTCGTGTAGTGTACCAAGGAATCTATAGCTAATCTATGTACAACTTGTATTTGAAAATTTTTAATATCGAGTGTCTTCGTACTAATATGCGAAATTCGAGGGAAGGAAACGTCTAATCAAAATTTTTATAATAACCCAACTTATTTTTAGGATTTTAATCTACAACTATTGTTTGAAATTTTTTTTAATTTAATCCCTCCCTCTCCCCATTTTTCAATATTGAGTGTCTTCATACTAATATGCGAAATGCAAGGGGAGGGAAACGTCTAATCGAAATTTTTATAATAACCAAACTTATTTTTAGGATCTTACGTAATCTACAACTTTTGTTGGATTATAAAATAAAATTTTTTGAAATCAGAGGAGCTAAAAAAGCTTTAAAAATAGGAGAAGAAGAAAATAAAGAGTAGAAAAATGGCGAAAGGGAAGGGTTTAATTTTTAAAGAATTCAAATAACTTGCAATACAGAAAAACAAACACAAAATTATAACAAAAATAATTAACAATAACTTGCAATACAAAAAAAAAAAAAAAACGAAATTACAACAAAGTTTTTTTCATTTTTTTGACGTACTTCAACACCTCCTATAATATAAGGCCTCGATGAACGAACGCCGAAAATATTTCTGCACTATTCTTATTGATAGATGGCCCAACCTGGTTTTTGTGTGCAGTTTTACATAGTACCACTATAAGAAATTTGGGGTGGTTAAACTTCTCGCGGAACTTGGTGGGTGCTGAGCACCCACGGTTTTTGAGCTTCTTCTGTATGAATTCAAGGGAAGAGAGACTAGAGCATCCACGGTTAGAAAATCAGAGTGACGCCACTGCTCTAATCTGCGTATCTACGTACTATTTACGTTGGATTTTCTCAAGGATCAGAGATGTTTTGAAAGTGCATGCATACGTACTTATTTTTAAACCAGTTTCCAAAATTTGACGCTTGAGAAAAAATTTGAAAAATTTGGCAAATGTGATGCGATTTAGGAAACCCAAGCAGAAGTTGGTAAATAAAATTTTACAGGGAGTGCGATTTTTTAAATTTTTGTCAATTTTTTTTTTCTCATTTTCGAATAGTTAGGTGTCCAAAAACTCATTTTTTCAAAAATTTTGAAAAATTCAAATCTAGTTTTTAGATTGAACTTTGAAAAATTATACCTACAAAAATAAAAATAATGAAAACACCTAGTAGTTAGTGTACTCCTGTTTTCAGTAAAATGATCACAAAATGACAACGAATCCGAAAATGCAAAAAAAAAAAATCTTTGTGTTTAAGACGTCTAAAAAATCCAAAAGTTGAATTAAGCCCATCCTAATAATATACCTTTACCTACAATCTACAATTTGATGAAATTCCTCCATAAATTAGAAAACATAAATTTTTTCCTTGAAACTTTTTCTTCTAGAGAAATTGATGCAAAAATAAATTTTGTTTAATTCTTTTAAATAAATTTTTTCCATTGTAAGGAATGTAACTTTCAACTTTCTAAGAATTTTTTTTTTTCAAAAAGTGATTCTCACCAAAAAAAGGGGAAGACTTCAAATGGTCAAAATTTCAACAAAAATAGAAAAACTTGTCAGTCACATTTCTTTATAAAAAGTAAATTTCTCTGAAAAATTTCACCGAAACTACTTTCGAGTAAAACTAAGTATATTTTACTTATACATAAGGAAAATTTTCATTTTTCAAATAATGCATTTTCTCGTATTCTAAGTATAAATGCGTTTTCGAAACCTCGTTTTTTATTTTATTTTATTTTATTATATTTTTTTGAAAAAATAATAATAAATAAAAATGTAACTAAATACTTTCAAAGAAAAAAAATTTAAATTCTTCAAGGAAAAAATTTTCTAGAAAACAAAATGATGAGAGGAGGGGGTAGATATAATAAATGATTAAATTTGAAGATTTTCCATGTGCAAGACGCGTGACTTACAATTAGAACACTGTTCCACACATTGTGTTAAAATTGTGTTAAGTAGGTAAATCTTAAAATTTTAAAATGTAAGCAAAAAAATAAAAATTATTTACAAAAAAGTTTCAGAAAAAAGTTTCAAAAATAATTTTTCTGAAAAAACAAAATTGAAATACTCGTAAACGAGGTTTTTATTATTTTGTGGAATTTCCAATTTTTCATAAAAATGAATATCTTTAAAAAACTTATAGCAAATGAATTTTTAAAAAGTCAAAGTATTTTTGAATATTCATTAAGTAACCATTTTTTTTTCAATTCAATAGTTTGTTAAAATTAAAATAATATTTCAAATAATAGGTAGGTATTATTTTAAAAATAACTTATGCAGTGAGTTCCCTTTCAATTTTTTTTGTTTGTTTTTTTACTTCAACTATACCAAAATTAAAAAAGGTCGGGTTCGTTATTTTCAATTCTGCCTAACAACAACATATCAGTGCGTTTTTAAAAATAAACGTATTTTACAATTGAAAAAAAAATTATTTATTTAATTTTCTCTCTAAAAAAATGACATATAAAATACAATCTTTTATCATTTCTAAAAATTTAATTTCACTATGATAGGTACTACGTGTTTCCTAATACTAATCAGTGGCGTATCTAGGATGAAATTATGGGAGGGGTTCAAATTTTGTTTTCGAGAGTAGTTAGGTATTATGAAATGAAATTTTTAATTTTCACTAGGTACCTATCTACCTAATAAGCGAAAAATCCATTTTTTTTTATTTTTAGATTTTAATTTTAAAAAAATCAAAAAATCTTTAAAATAGTCAAAAAAAATTACACTGTTTCTATTCGTGAGAATTCAAAGAAAATCTCCCCAAAAATTAAAAAAAATTCAATTTATGTTGAAGAATTTGACTGAAACTAATTTTTTTGAAAATTTATCATAATTAAAAATAATAAGTAAAATTTTGGAATTGTAAAATTAAAAAAATCAAGTATTGAAAACTAGAAAAAATCTCTTTAAAAAAATATAGAAAAAATTCAATTTTTTAGTAGGTAAGGTAACAAAATTATCATTTTTGAAAATTCAAGAGAAAATGATTTCTAAAAATTAAATTAAATTCATTGATAAAATAATAAAATATACCTTTCAAAAAAATTACCCATTTTTATTTTTGAAAATTTATGAAAAATCATTTCAAAAATTGAAAAATTTTGAAAATTTTGTTATTGAAAATTAAGAAAAGGGAAAAAATTCAATTTTACACAATCGAAAAAAATTCTAAGCATGAAGGAAAAATTTAACCTTGAAAAATTGAAATAAGATGATCAAAAAAATTACCCAGTTTCTCTTTGTGAAAATTCCTTTCTAAAAATTGAAAAGAAAAATCAATATTATGTTGAAGAATTTGACTAGATTAATTTTTTTGAAAATTCATCATAATTGAAAATTAGTAAGTAAAATTTCGGAATTGTAAAATTAAAAAAAAAGATCTAGTTTTGAAAAGTAGAAAAAATCAGCTCTAAAAAAATTGGAAAAAATCCTTCTTGAATTTTTTTTTAAACAAAAATATTATTATTGAAAATTTAAGAGAAAATGAACTCTGGAAATTATAAAAAAATCATTCTTGAAAAAATTTAAAAATCTTAATATTTGCAAATTTAAGAAAAATCATGTATTGAAAAATAAAATACCTAGGTATTTAAAAAAATTATCCAATTTCATTTTATAAAAATTCATTACGACTAAAAATTAAAATATGTAAAATGAGCATCTTTGTTATGCAAGATTTTTGAGGTATTTTAGAGCTTTTTTTATGCATAATATGGAAGGGGTTTGGACCCCAAAACCCTCCCCTTAAATACGCCACTGATACTAATGAGATTTTTATTTGCAAAGTATTAAGAGCTAAAAAAATTCATGTGAATATTAGAGTGTCTATTATTTAAACCCATTGTAAAATTTTTAATTTTTACCAAACTTTTGAAATCATAAAAAATTATCAAAATTAATACTCAATCAATCCAGATTTTAAAAATTACTGATTTTTTAAATTGTGAAAATCAATGAAAATTGCTTTTAAAGATTTTTGAAAGTCAAACGAAATTTTCAAAATAAATTAAACTTCAAAAATTCAATAAAACTTTGAAAATTACAAAATTTCAATTTTTAATTTTGTGAAGAATGTAGCTCCTAGTTCAGATTATATTTAGAGCTTTTTTTTTCTATGATTGAAGCAATGCAATATCAAAAACACATAAAATTTGAAAACCGTGAGAATTATTTTTTTCGATTTAGTAAATAGAAGATGTGTATTGTGTATTATTCGAGTACAGGTCTTTCTATTTTAACTGGTTTTTGTCCTTGAAGGGAAAGTATGTGTGTGTATTGAGAGCAAACTAGACACGTGCACTACAGTGACATCATCCTGCATCCGCCCTTAGTTTTACTACCAAGGAGAAAGAATGTACACATTACAAAAGAAAACGACTCGCAAGGATGCGACAGGTAGTCACCCTAAACAGGGGTTCCGCGAGTGTTTTGGTCAATGAGAACCAAAAATAGGGGAACCCGAAAGAATCGTCAAAAATTTCAAATTCTTGAAATTTCATTTAGATTATTTGCGAGAAAAATTTTTGTATCACTTACATACGAGTGTAAGTTACACTAGTTAGAACAGAATTATTATTTACGCTATTTATGGGAAAAATTGAATGAAATTTTGCGGGTAGGTACCTCTGGATTTATAGTTCGATTTCGAATTGATAAATTATTAAGATTTTTATGAAAATTTTTTTTTCCTTTATTTATGAATTATTTATTTTTTGTATTATTATTAAAATTATTTTAATGAAAAATTTAATTTAATTTAATTTTATCAAGTATATGCAGCATGAAAAAAAAAATGGTTTCAATCATGTTCATTTGCACCCAAAGAGGTCATTTATGGCGTTTTCTCATCATCACCGTATAAGTGAGAATTTAAAAAAAATATACCTAATCAAAAAATGAAGAAAACTTGAAAAATCAATACAATTATTTAAAATGACGGTTCCTGAAAATGAAGGTAAAGATGAAAATCTCCATAAATGGTCGGTCTCATTTGGGTGAAAATGGATGTGTTAAAACCATTTTAATTTTATTCAACAAAACTTTTTTTAAATTTTTAATACTTTATTTTTTATTTTTTCAAAAAATGTAAAAAATGACCGTTTTCCCATGTCCCATGAAAACTGAAGTAACTAAGGTTAAGTAAGTAAAAATGAAAAAAAAATTGAAAATGAACTTGGTCACATATAAACACTGGGGTGGGCCAAAAAACCAAAATTTTCGATTTTCAAAATCCAATACTGCGGAAAAGTTACGTCTTGGAAAGACAAAAAAAAAAAAAAAAAAAAAAAAATTGAATAATATGTTCTTATCGTGCAAGAGCCCTCAAATTATTGCAAATGTGGAAAAAAAATCACAATTTGAAAAAAATTCAAATATGCTGTACTAGAATGAGTTTTATGACTTTGGTTATTACTTATTGGCAAGTATTATCATCCTTTAAAGAATTTGGAGACTTTTTTAAAATAAAATTTCTCCTGCTAAAAAATTGAGAAAATTTTAAAACAAATTGGGTCTTACCACAACCCGATGGACCTGCGACAATAGCCGCAAATGAGTGTTTAAACCTTACATCAACGTCCATTCTGACTGACGTTACACAATCAAATACCCAGATTTTTTTTTTAATTTACCAAAATAGAAAGAAATCAACACAAATTTTCATTCAAGTTTTCATGTATTATCAAAAAAAAAGTGCACATAAAAATTACAAACTTACTCACTCAACAATGTGTAACATAATTGATCGATTTTCAACTCCATTAAAAATAATGCGTAAATTTTTTTTCGAATTCCACGCCATAATCTTCTCATTTGTGAAAAGTGGAACAAATCTCTTCGGAAGATTCACATTGAACTGCTCCTTATTCTTCTCGACGAGAACAACAACATTGGGCCCGAACTTGGTTTGGCAGAATTTGAATTTGATGACGTTGAATTCGGCACCTCTTCGACGCAGAGATACAAATAAAGGCTTGTTGAAGTATGATTTGTTACTCAGTACAATCCCCACATGCTCGTGATCGGGAGTGTCTTTGAGCTCCGTTGCCAATAAATTGTCAAAAACTTTTTGGACATATTGTTGAGGGTCTCTTGTAATTTTTTTCATGGAAATTGTAGTTTCAGTTATACGAGTGTTAAATTTATTACTATGGGTGGTATGTGATGATAAAACATTGTAAAGCTTTTCAGCATTACCTTCATGAGTGCTGTTGTCATCAGATACATCGACATCCATTTCATCATCAGACATGGTAACATCCACATTGTTGATCCCATCACCACGCATATTGTCGTCAGCACTGATATCCATATTGTTGTCATTGCTGTTGTTGTTGTTGTTGTTACTGTAGTCACCACCGTTGCCTTCTACATTGTTGATGGGTTGCCATGCACTGCTGGTGGATGCTCCAGGGTCTGGAGGGTCATTTACCCAACTCCAATCTGTCAGTTTGCGTGAAGGTCCAGTCCCAGCTGATACTTCTATCAATTTTTTAAAAAAACATTAGCTATATTTTTTTCAGCAAAAAAAATGATAAAGTAATAATTTACCTGGGGTTTTATTTGTTGGAAGATCATTAGGTGCGGTTAACATCCAGCTATCATCGCCATCGTCAAACTGTATGGTGCTAGGAAGATCATTTGACGCAGCCATCATCCAACTATCATCTTCACTATCGAATTCTAAAATTGAAAAAATAAAAAATTGTTTGAAAAAATAATATCAAAAAAATTACTCACCTATACGATTTGGAGTCGTCATGGTTGATCAAAATTTTATCATTCCGCTCTTATAGGGGCAGGGGTCTAAATTCTTGTAGTCTGAATCAAAAAGCCGACAAACACACCATTGGCTGCTGGGTAGGTGTTGATTGTCCTACCTCCCTACAAATTTCTTCTTGTATGCTTCGAATTATTCGAATAAATTCCAAATCTTGATTCAATTCTTCTATTTGACAAATTGCCCTTTGATTATGTGCACGTTGCAGATCATGGTACCGCAGTGAAGTTATTTTATTGTTCAGCAAGTTAGGTAACTCAAGTTTTTTCAACAACAATAAGAAAGGTTCACAACCGCGGGAAGAGTTATTATCGATATGACGAATTATTTCACGAATCGTGAGCACTTCCAGCGAAGGGTGTTTTGCACAACAATCCATATTTAGAAGAAAAAAAATCACAATAGTTACTCACGACGCCACGGAGCTAAATTACACCTGTGTAAACACGTTATGCAATCGCAAGTAGTGATACCATGTCTGATATCATCTTGTCTTACTACTTGTATTCGGTTCTTGAGCACTTCCGGTAAAGGCAATATTTCGGCTAACCTATAAAAAGGCCATCCAGGAACAGGAACACCTTCACGATTACGAGAATGAGCGCGGAAATTAGTGTTATTAATAGTTTCAATTATGGTTCTAATCGCGAGCACTTCCAACGATGGAGGTTTTTCATCGACATACGTGTCCCTATTAAACATAGTTTTTTTTACCTCAAACTGTTTACAAAATCGCGATTTCGATACCTCGCATTAAAAAAACATACTAGGCAATCACAATTCCTGTGTATACACACTGCGCAATCACAATTAGGGATACCGTGTAGGGAATCAACAATCCTTACTTCTATTATTCGAGCCTTGAGCACTGTTGGCAAAGGTAATTTTCCAACGGAGATACGAAAAGGTCGTGGACAAACAGGAACTTCTGTTAATATGAAGACCACCGCGAAGTTTATTGGCGTGAATACTTTTAATTATTGTTCTAATCGCGAGCACTTGCAATGAGGTAGGTTTTGTATGTATTTATATCGAACATGATTATTTACATCAACAAAAACCATTACTTTTTTTTTCATTCGAGTTAATAAAAGCAATCACCCTTGCGTGCCAATCACAGTCGCGTACGTTATCGCGCCAATGCACTTCTTCTATACGATACAAATATTATTTAAAATTAAATAAACATTGCATTTTGACACAAGAACTACTATCCAATTTTGCAACAGTTGGAATTTGAACTTGTTATGCAAGTCAGGCGGTTCTTTAGTATTTATGGCATAGGCATCTGGCATCTCAAAGTTATAAACAAAACCTTTGTTTACAGATTTTTGTATTGTGTACCTACCAGAGCATAGCACGATGCCAACGCAACTCGCCTCGCTCCAAACGCGAAATGCGAGGCGAGTATGATCAGGGTACAGTTTATGAACCATCATTAGGATATCCCTTCCCATAACGCATTTTCATAACGACGCGATCACGGAGTGCCTCGTTTACAAACTAGCGATAAAGTTGTTGTTTACAACGTGTTATCAAGTGTTTGTTTACAGTTGAATTTTTGATAACTACTGTTTTTAACTTCAATTTAATGAGAATTTCCAATTTATTTTCATAAAATCGTTTGGTTTTACATTTTATATCTTTTGAAAATTTAATAATTTCTTGCTGTTTATCTGAAACTTTTGGGGCCCGCTTCTTAACTTCAGCCTGAACTTCAGCCATTTTATTTTTTTAAAAATTTTAAATAAAAATTTGAAACAATAATTTAAAAAAATCACAGGAACAACAAAAACTTCGTTGAGAAGGAAAATGCAAAGCACATGGCAAAACACATGGACCATTCTAAGATGTAAACATAAAAAATCGTCAATGAACGAGAATGCTCATACAAAACTATGTAATGTATCAAGATCACGTCGTTCACTAGCGTATCGCAAGCTTAACGGCACCTCTAGACTCGTCGTTATATATTGCCTCATAACGCATCCATAAGGCCAAGTCATGACGTCATGTCGCTACGTATCACCGCGTTCGGCTCATAACGACGGTTCGTAAACTGTACCCTGGGTACCGTTTACGAACCGTCGTTACGATATCGCTTCCCGTAACGCATTTTCATAACGACGCGATCACGGAGTGCCTCGTTTACGAACTAGCGATAAAGTTGTTGTTTACAACGTGTTATCAAGTGTTTGTTTACAGTTGAATTTTTGATAACTACTGTTTTTAACTTCAATTCAATGAGAATTTCCAATTTATTTTCATAAAATCGTTTGGTTTTACATTTTATATCTTTTGAAAAATTGAATCATTCTTTCTTGTTGTTTTTCTGAAACTTTTGGGGCCCGCTTCTCAACTTCAGCCTGAACTTCAGCCATTTTATTTTTTTTTTAATTTTAAATAAAAATTTTGAAACACAATAATTAAAAAAAATCACACGAACAACAAAAACTTCGTTGAGAAGGAAAATGCAAAGCACATGGTAAAACACATGGACCATTCTAAGATGTAAACATAAAAAATCGTCAATGAACGAGAATGCTCATACAAAACTATGTAATGCATCAAGATCACGTCGTTCACTAAGCGTATTGCAAGCATAACGCCACCTCTAGACTCGTCGTTATATATCGCCTCATAACGCATCCATAACGCCAAGTCATGACGTCATGTCGAAACGTATCACCGCGTTCGCCTCTTAACGACGGTTCGTAAACGGTACCCTGGGTACCGTTTACGAACCGTCGTTACGAGGCGAACAATACATCATTAAATTGAGATTTTCATGAAAAATACGATTATCTGATTAAAAATCTCATAAAACAAATACTTTTTACACATTTATTAAAAAAACACATCACCCAGAACCAATGTTAATATTTTCCCGGTTTCCTGGTTGTTTGAATTTTATCAGTGGTTGACACTAGCGCGCCACAGCTGTGCTCGGTCCTAATTATTTGATAGGTAGCATCTGCAGCAGACACTACCGCTGCTACAGTTGCCACCTGATTATTTGAATTATTAGACACATTTTTAATATTTGTGGTACTTTTGAATAAACTGAAACTAAAATTAAAACACTTCCGATTCATTTATAAAAGGAAAAATTTGAAAAAAAAAAAAAAAAAAACTTAATCTTAATAAAACTAGGCTGTACTACCGTCTCAGAATGATCGAGTAACATAGCAATAGCCCGACATTATTTTTTTTTTTTGCACAACTCCACATTATTACACAAAGCTTGTCATCAAACATAAGAGTTTTATTATTTAAAATTAAATAAACATTGTATTTTGACACAAGAACTACTGATCCAATTTTGCAACAGTTGGAATTTGAACTTGTTATGCAAGTCAGGCGGTTCTTTAGTCTCGTTTTCCGGCCTCGGTTTTTTTTCTGAGCATCACTATCAGCCCGTATGCATCCGGGCTGTATTAGCTGGAAAAAAGGCACAGAACTAGCCTAACAATTTTTTCATATAATGTAAAAAAAATTAATTTTGAAAAAAACATGTTAACATTTTTTAATGACAAAATGCAACAAGTTTTTAAAAAAATAAAAATAGAAAAAAACGATGAAAAATCACGGAAAACCTTGGAAAACTCTTGGGAAAAACACAATATTAGAAAATCTTCACTGAGTTTCATTTCCGAGTAGCTTGGATTTTAGCTAAAACCCACTGGACCAGTGGATGACCCGACTACCCCTCATCTTCGCTTTCGGATCCATTATTATCATTGCGAGGAGATGGCGAATGAAAATTTTGCGAGCCGGTGTTACTTTCGGCATGAAGTTCTACGATCGAAGGAGATATATTGGAGGATGATTTTTTTTTCAATACCAATATGATCTTTCAAAAAATCCATTTCTGCCATGTAGCACCAAGGTTTTTTATTTTTTCTTTTGGAGCCACTTGGCTGATTACTTGCTTTTACTGCTCTTACGAAGGAATCTCTTAAGTTCTTCCATTTTAATTTTGCGGCTTTTCCTAAACAAATGAGAGAATGATTAATTTTTTAAAGTTAAAAAAACCTAACTGAGAATGATTTTTTTTACCATCAGGATAACTCGCAATTTCCGCAATCTGGCTCCAAATGTCATCTTTCAATTTGTAATTTTTATAATATTCATTGCTAAAATCATATAATATAGGATTGGACCGCACTTCCATAATCAGCAACTCTTCTTTCTAACAAATTGAAAAAAATTATAAAATGAAATATTCGAATATTCGCCTTATCAGTATGATATTGTTCATCAAAACTAATATGTTTGAAAAAGTTCAAGTTTGAAAGAACATCACTGTCCAAAAAATGAAAAAATAATCTTGCAACTTACTTGAATTTGAACTTGTTCTATTTCTTCTTCCATTGCGTCCATAATTATTATAATTATTTTTTCAAAATTATATTCAATCAACGTCGCGTCGCTGTAGTGTGTGCGATGCCTAACTCCTTTGTACAGTTTTGGCGCAGTTGTTTAATGTCGCGGGGGTCAGATGACGTAGTCCTTGTTCAAAGTACTTCATAAGCAGCAGCTGCAGCGGACACTACCGCTGCTACGCTTGCTACCTTATTCGAAGTACTCACATTAATATTTTTAATATTAACTGTGAATAAACTAAAACACTTGCTATTCATAAAAAAAAAGAAAAACAACTGTTCTACTAAAAAAATAAAAATAAATAAAAAACTGGTCAGTGTGTTTGTCGCATGCTATCAGCGTGATGTTATGCGAATAATTAAGTGTAGGTACTGGGTACCAAGCCAGGTTCAATAGTATGTTTATGTGTTCGTATGGAGTTGCCAAAATTCGAATTACACAAAGTGTAGCACAATATTGAGGCGTACTACATTGTATAATGTTTACTTACAAGTATAATGTGGAATTGCACACTTGTATACGTTAAAAGAGTCCAGCTTAAGTAATCCACGAAGAAATTTTGAATTTTATCTAAACATCGATGCTCTCTGGGATTGCACTTCCCTCATTTTGTAATAAAAGCCAAACTTTACGCATAATAAAAATTATATAGGTAATTAGGTACCTACATACATAAAGTAAAATATGTACTTTACAAAGCTCATTTATTAGGAAAGAGGGGGTGATTCGGCAGGATGAACTCTCCATACAATACAATGTACATTCGACCTATACGCACATCAGACCAACAATTGAACTTGAGACTTGTCAAGCTCCTCGGGTCAGAAGAAAGGAAATAAATATTTTAGAAAGTAAATTTTAATAGTGTTAAAATTACACCGAAATAATATTTAGGTTACTAAAAAAATTAAAAATAACTGTCACCACTTTTTTTAAAGCTAATTATAAATTAAACAACTCACTGATTGTCGATGCGCTAAGTTCTGTTTCAAAAAAAAACTTTTAATTTAAATTTCGGATCACTATCACGGAATTATCAAAAAAAAAAATATTGAAGTAAATAAATTAGACTCGATCAGAAAAAATTTTAAAATCACGTTTTAACTAAGAACTTTGAAATACACGAGAATTTTGTTAATTTGGAACTTTTTTGAATACAGCTGTTCTACTAGAGTTTTGAACAAAAGTAAGCACTTATTCAAGATTTTTTAAAAGTATATGTATATAGGGCTTTTTTCACTTTCTAAAACTGCAAAATCACACGAGGCTCCCGGACGTGCTCGGAATTCTCACTTTTGGTTATAAAAGTCAAAATTACTAGATGTATATTTCATAATTTTATGACTTTTAATTATAAGGTTTATAGATACAAATTTTGGAAATGCGGTATGGGGTTAAGGTGAAAGTTGATGTATGGTATTTTGGAGATAGTGGGTGATTAGGAAATTGATCTAGATTTTATGAGTGTTAATAAAAATGATAATGATTTTTTAGCTTAATTTCGGAATTAGGAGAAAGTGAAAAAGCTGGACACGATTTTAATTTGGAGTTATAAATTTTAGGCTTATGAATGACAAAAATTATGGTTGTGGGAAAGTAACAATTGGTAGTAAAAGTCTCGTAATAAGGTAATAAAAAAAAATAGGTGAGTAGGCGCGAAGGGATAAAAATATGAAGTACATAAGAGAAGAGAGGAAAAAATATAGGTATTATTTAGCAAAAAATATATAGGCATCATTAAAAATAGGCATCATTTAACACCTCCCCCCAAAAATAGGCATCATTTAACACCTCCCCCCGTTAAGAGGAGATGTCTTAGGGACATACTTTTTTTTCCCCTTTTTTTTTTTTGTTTTTCTCAGTGAGTATCTAAGTTAGAGTTATTTGTTAAATTTTTCTTATGATTTAAAGTTAGTTAGATCGTAATATTTCGTAATTCCTCTTCGGCGAGGTCGATGACGTTTTCTGAAGGTGTCGTCAGCCTATAAATTGGAGAGCTGGAACCGGATGAATGTGAATTTTGGTTTCTTAGAGAAGGGACGGCTGACGGATGGTCAGGGGTCGGCGGCCTGTAGGGCGGCGAAGCCGGTTTGTCCAGAAAAACTTCGAGCTCTGGGTAAGTCGGATATTCAGAGTATTCGGGCGAAGCTGGGCTATCGGAATTGCAGGTACAATCCGGTGAGAGGAGTTTGTGGGTGGAATTAGTGGACAGATCCAAAGGCGACTGCGACCTGGAGTCATATATAAATGACGACACTGTAGTGTCTAGTGACGGGAGTGACTCCGGTGCGGACTGTGTGGGTGATTTGTAGTTTGGTGGAGGTAGTAAAAGGGCAATCATCCTTTGCAGATTGAAAATCTGATCCCTGAGGAAGTTTATCTTGCACTAGAGTGCCATCACCCGAACTTGTGTAGTGAACATAAATTTGTTGGTATTTTCCAACCTGTCGCGTATATACTGCAAATTCGCTCTATTGGAAATGCGTTGACGCTTGGGCTGAGGGGTGGCAAATTCGTCTGATGACCTTTTGCTCACTGCAAATATTTATTGCCTTAGAATATTTCTTATTAAAATAGATTAGTTCCATGTACCAAAATTAGAGTTTAGTAAAAAATATATATATATATATATTTTTTTTTTTTTTTTTGTTAAATTTGGTTAGTATGGGTAAATTTAGTTCAAAAGATAAAGTTATTAAATAGTCGAGTTAGTTAGGTAGTAATTAATTGGTAGTAATTAATAAAAGTAAAAATTAGTTGAGTCATTTGGTAAATTGTATAGTAAACGTTGGCGACGCGTAGGAGGGTCTGTGCGGGGTGCCGGTTACAGACTACTTTATCTAAGAGTACTCGAACACACGCGCGACGTGACGTCAGGTACTTCGAAAATTGAGTTTCCAAACAATTTATTTTTTTTTTTTTTTTTTTTTTTTTTTTTTTTTTCGTTTATTTACTGAAAAAGAAAACTTAAAATTATGTCAAACAATCTTATATAATAATGATAACTGATAAAAATATATATATATTTTTTTTTTTCTTTTTCATCTTCTGATGACGACGTAAATCCCGGTGACCAGGGCTACTGCCACGGTGACATACACTACCCTACGAGTAGTGATATTTCTGTAGGCTCACATTGCGACCTGCAACGTCCACTGGTTTGAAACCGTAATTCTGATTCGCCTGAGTGGGCCCCCAAGACACTCAAATAGATATTTGAGTGGTTGTGATGCTAAATCTCACTCTGATTTCCCCAATGTGAAATCGTATTATCGCTCGATTTTCCATAATATTTCTCTTTAATAAAAAGGAATGAACTGGATGTTTATTCGACGATCGCCTTAAATAGAGTGATGAAATATTTTCGATGTTTTGGAACATTGTAGTTAGTTGATTTTTTGGCTCAATGAATCTGAAAATATCATTCCTTTCGTTCACTGGTGTAGGTAATGGGATCAAATTGAATAATTCGTATCGTTGGGTTTGAACAAGGGGAACTTGTTTCAACTCTTGGAACAGGTGTTTGGGTGTGATGATTATTGGTTGGATTATATTTTGACGGGCCAGGATGCCTGAAATCGTGTTATCGAAAAGCTCTTCGAGTGACCCTATTAATTCCATGAGAATGTTCACTACCGAGTTTACCTTTGTGTTGAATATTAGGGTGGTTCGAGTGTCGTGTATGGAAACTGCGAGTGTATTTATGGCCCTGATATTCTCATTGAGTATCTTTTTGTTTTTAGTTAGGGAAGTTACAATATCGTTAAAATTAGTGATTGTACTTTGGATAATTTGTATTTGTCTCATGAGCAGTTGAATGTTTTTCTCATCGTTTAGGGCTAAGCTTATTGATTTGTCATACCTTTGCGCATCGGACGCGTCAGGCGTACCGATCAAAGACCTCTCTTCACCCAATGCCATCGTGAATGCTTCATTAAGGTTATCAAAATTTCTGCCGCGTAAGAAAGCTGAGACTTGGGGATTACTGTGATGGATGAACTGGTTTAAGCCGGTCTCCTTTATGCTCGCTATCATTCCTGGTAATAAATTTGGTTCAGTACAATTTTGGGTAGTAGCGGTAATTACACGAGAGATTACCTTCTCTAGTTTGTTATAAAAGGACGTGACATTTTCGGATGTTTCTTGACGGCAGGAATTTAATTCCTCGTTTAATTGCACCAAGTGCTTTTTGTCTTGGTATAATAATTTTAATTTATCGCGAAGTTCCGACCAGTTATGGAATTCATAGGGCGAAAGGTTAGCCTTTGCAGGGCTACAAATTTTGGCGAGCACGGCGAGTAGTAGGGCACGGTGTTGACTGGGACGGGCTAGTTTGAAAGCATTGTTTACGTCGGAAATAAAATCACCTAACTCAGCCCGATCTCCTGAAAAAGTTTTGTTTATTAAGGAGGCCAAATAGCTTATGGGTAGTTTAATATTGTCTTCATTTGACTCGTTAGAACCCAGTGACCAGTGATCTTGGTTTATATCGTTATTTTCGTTTTCCATGGTAAAAAATTTTTGCTATGGGTAATAAACAGGGTTGCAAACTGTTTCGAACCACCACCAATAAAATTGTTTTGGTGGTGGTTTTCAAATGGTTTTCACCACCACCACAACCAATTGGAAAATTTGTAAAACCATAACCAAATCAAAACCGTTTGCAAGCAGAAAAAATGGAAAAACCATTTGATAAAACCACAAAAAAGAGCTTAAAAAAAACCACCATCACCACAATCATTTAGATTTGAAAAACCACCAAATCAATTGAATCGGTTTCTTTGTTTTATGACTTTTATTCGAGCCAATTTCGATTATAATGCCAAAATGCCTAAATAAATGAGAAAACAATTTTAAAATAAAATTAATTAATAAAATCACAGAAATCTCGGTATTTTACGATATAATAATTAAAAACCAATTCATTTGGTTTTGGTTTTACCAATTGAAATGGTTTTGGTTTTTGAGAACCACCACCAAAACCAATTGAAATGGTTTTGGTTTTTGAGAACCACCACCACCACCACCACCAAAATAATCAAAAGTTGAAATAACCGAAACCAAAACCAAAATCATTTCAAAAAAAAAACCAAAACCAAAACCAAAAACCATTTATTCGAAAATTTTCAAAACCACCACCACCACCACCAATTAATTCTCAAACGGTTCGCAACCCTGGTAATAAAGTCAATTAGATGTTAGTATGTGCAAAAAAAATTAATAAATAAAAAATAAAATAAAATTTCTCACAAAAGGTCTAGATTTTGTTTAAATAATTTTGTTAGTTGTTCATGCATAAAAGCAAAAAGAATTTTTTGTCAAGGATGACTTGACTAAAGAACTGCCTAGGTTATATAAGAAAAGGCAGTCCTACCGACTGCGCCAAAATTTATTCTGTCAAGCTCCTCGGGTCAGAAGAAAGGAAATAAATATTTTAGAAAGTAAATTTTAATAGTGTTAAAATTACACCAAAATAATATTTAGGTTACTAAAAAAATTAAAAATAACTGTCACCACTTTTTTTAAAGCTAATTATAAATTAAACAACTCACTGATTTTTGATGCGCTAAGTCTGTTTCAAAAAAAAAACTTTTAATTTAAATTTCGGATCACTATCACGGAATTATCAAAAAAAAAATATTGAAGTAAATAAATTAGACTCTGATCAGCAAAAATTTTAAAATCATGTTAGTAGTAAGGTTGACAGTTATAGCCCCATACAGCATACCCCTTGTATTGAAGGGGCAGCGATACCGTAGGCTATAACTGACGCACTGTACTGCAGGTTGCATACCTAAGTAAATGTAAGGTGGGATGTTATAAGTTAACCTAACCTAAGGGAAGGGGAGGGGAGGGGAGGCGGAAGGAAGAATATTAGGAGGGTTGATTAACAACCCTTTGACTTACCCTCAGGTGCGGTGAGGTGGTGGTGGGGAGGAGATGATTTTCACTTTGCGAAGTTTAATTAGGAGGACGCGCGAGCGCACATACGAGGGTGAGTGCGGGGAGAGGGGGACTGTGTACAAACTGGGGGGGGTGAGGGGGTGAGGGGTTGGATGACGCGATTTCATCACTTTGTGAAGTTTAATTACACGAAACGCGCGTGCGCAGACACACGAGTGGAGGGGAGGAGGTAAAAACTGCATACAAACTTTGGGTACGGTTGGAGGGGGGTGGGGATTTGATGACGCGAATGCGAACTTGTTGTCGAGGCGGCGATGTGTTGGAGCAGCGCGGAAAGAAACGTCTTCGCGGTGCAGCGAGTGCAAAGTAACTAGTGAGAGAGAGTGGGAGAAGTGTGATTGTTGGAAGATGGTTGGGTGAAGTGGGATGCGCGCGCATTGTGGTGGGGGTAATGAGTTGTACGTAATGTTGCGCAATAATTCTGGGAAATGATGAGTCATGCGGTAAAAATAGACGCGCGTGACTTTTCAAGGTTATGATTTTTTTTTATCAGCAGCAGGTGGCCGGAAATGAGTCATACTGACTCGTGAACTTGTCGTTCGTCGCTTTGTTTCTACGCACACATACATACATACATACATACATACATACATACACACACACACACACACATTAGCTGTCATAAAAAAGCTAATAATAAACTATGACTCAGTCGGAGTGAGTCACTCCTGGCGCAGAAATAACAGGAAGCGGAAATGAGTCACAGTTTATTTTTAGCTTTTTTACGAGCGTTGACGGTGGCGTGTCCTTGGAAAAAAGCGCAGAAGGACGAGTTTGAACTTGTCGAGTGATGAGTCAGCGGCGGGGAAGCATCCTGGATGAGTCAATTTTCATACACGACCCCTGTGTTTTTGCACACATCCCCTTCGAGTAGGAGGTAAAAATAAGGGAAACGAGGGCTTTATAACAGCCTGCAGGACTATGTTTTCATCAGTGCTCTGGTTTTTTTCTCAGTGAATTGTTTTTTTATACATGCCTATGTGCGACGTGTTGAACTAATTCGTGTGATTATTTTTTCATTTTTGTTTTTCGATTTTTTGTTTTTTTTTCTCGTTTTTTTGGTTTTTGAATCATGGAAAATTTGAAATTTTCGCGATTATCAGCAAATGCTTATCCTTTGAGGAAAATAGGACACAATACTGTTGGTTATGATCTACTAAGGTGAGTTTTTTTCATTTTTTTAAAAAAAATTTCAAATAAATTTTCATTTTTTTTAAATTTTCAATTTTTTTTCAAATTTTTTAAAAAATTTCAGTGCGCATAGTTATTGAATTCCCGCAATGGGAAGTGCTTCCGTATTCATTGAGCTGGCTATTCACGTGCCGGAGAACCACTATGGTCAAAATTATGTTTTATTCGATGAATAATTGTACATTTAATAAATTATTCGTATATCGTCAATAATACAATTACTCAAAGAACTAAATTACCACAAATTCATTAATAAATATTTCAGAATCGCTCATCACTTAAAATAGGTTCAGACAAGTTCACCAAAGCACATACCACTGTGACTATTTTATCGATGTTTTCCAAATAGGATATATGTACATCCTGTCTCATAAACTCGAACACTTTTATACGCTGCATAATACGCTCAACGTGCACCCGTGCTTTTGCAATCAGATTATTTCTCACACATTCCTCTGCAGTCAATCTTCCTTTTTTACCGACAAATGGAGGCTGTATCAATTCGATTCCAGCCATAGCGCATTCATCTGTGATCAAAAACCCTTTATCAACCATTATTGCATCTCCCGCTTCGCACTTATTAACTACTTTGTCATAATTAAAAATAAATTTATCAGAAGTGCGACCACCAAAAACTGGACTAACGTAAGTGATCAGACCACTAGGAGCAATTCCAATCAATATCTTGATCGTGTGAGAGCATTTATACTGAGAATACGTTCTAGTCTTACAAATTAAACATTTGAATTTTTGTAATTTCACTTCAGTGCAATCCAAAATTACTCGAGTGTTTGGAAAATGTTGACGAAAAACGAGCGGTAAATTCTTTCTAATATTTTCTCTATCAGGCCACCATACATAATCTTTCAAAATTTCATACAAAATTGCAATGGTGTTGAAAAAAACTTCCATCGCTGCCGATTTACAAATTCCGAAAAAAACACTGAGAAGAGACATACAACGGATATTTGTTTTCAGTTTCATCAAAGTCAGCAGTACTTTTTCACGAATACACAATTTTTTAGAGCTTTTACCATAATTGAGATTTAGTTTGGTACAGAATTGCTCCACAGCTTCACACATTTTTTCAAATTTCTCCAATGAATTCAATCCAGCACAAGATGATATGGCATCATCATTACTTAAAACATTGATAAATTTCACTCCATAATCAAATCCAGCCAGCAGTGTGTTCACTTGAGTTGATGCATCTTGAACAGAAGTTGTATTCAACTGAAATAGATACATGACAATCATCGTTCGCGAAATTATCAATATCTGATTCTTGGCCATCATGAGAATCGTCTGTGGTATTTTCTTGAATATTGGTCAACGAACTGCGAAAGAAAATAAATCATGAGAATTCAAAAGCTACCAAATAGTGTGGTAAAGTAATGATCGAGTACACACCGATTTTCAAATAAACGCCGCTTACTAGCTAGACTGTTTCGATTTTTAATCGCTTTCTTCTTAGCACTTGATGGACTTTTCTGTAGACTCGTTTTTGGTAAGTTTTGAGATGGTATGGCAGTTTTCTTCAACCGTCTGATTTTACCTTTACCTTTTTCTACGAACACAGGTTATTCATTCCTCGTTAATGTTAGGATGTATTGAACACCTATCGCGAAATATTCATGTACTTACGTCGAGGTTTGAAATCGTCGATCTGAAAGTGCCTTCCACATACGTTAGTGTACTTCTTAACTTTTCCAATTTTCAACACAGAAATCCATTTTTTTCTCCGCTCAGGTGATTTCTTCGCATCGGGCAACTTATATAAGCCGACATCGGACCTGCATAAATTAACAGGACCAATAAAAAAATGTAAATCGTAGAAAAGTTTGAAAAACTTGGTTTAGCTGTACTCACCTGCCATTACAGTTGAAAACGGAGCACATTACATGCGATTTGCTGCGTTTCTTTTGCACTTCCATAATTATCAATCACTTGAACGATGTTTAGGAGAAGCAAAAATAATGAAAATTAAACTCTTCAAACTTTAAACGAGCTTTAATCGAACTTTTTACATAAAATAAGCTCATATCACCATTTACTTATCATATCGGTATCCCATAATCGTCCAGTTACGAAAACGGCCGGTAGAGCGCGTATCTTTGGTGTGAACTCGCGAAACGAAATTAATGTATTAATATATCGTTGGAACCGGAATTTAATAAGGAAAGCGAAGATAACGTTAAAACTTGCTTAAAACGAATAATTTTTATACTTTTATCCAAAAAAGAAACATCTTTCATGATAAGAACAAATATCCCGCGTTCCTGGTTCCTGGTTGTTGTAGTTCATCAAGAATTCCGAGTTTCATTTGGGGGTCCCGATGTCATAGTCCCCGGCGTTCTAAATATTTCATAGGTAGCAGCAGCAGCGGACACTACCGCTGCTACCGTTGCCACCTGCTTACTTGATTTACACCTTTTACACACATTTTTAATATTATTATTTGTTGTACCTACTACTTAAACTGAAATTGAAATTAAAACACGTCTTCCGATTCATTTAAGGAAAAAAGAAAAAAGAAAAAACTTAATTTTAATAAAACTAGACTGTACTACCGTCTGTCTCAGAATGATCGAGTAACATAGCAATAGCCCCGTCATTTTTTTTTTTTTTTTTTTTTGCACAACTCCACATTGATACACAAAGCTTGTCATCAAACATACGAGTTTTATTATTTAAAATTAAATAAACATTGCATTTTGACACAAGAACTAATGATCAAATTTTGCAACAGTTGGAATTTGAACTTGTTATGCAAGTCAGGCGGTTCATTAGTCTCGTTTTCCGGCCTCGGTTTTTTTTCTGAGCATCACTGAAAAAAGGCACAGAACTAGACTAAAAATTTTTTCATATAATGTAAAAAAAATTAATTTTGAAAAAAACATGTTAAAATTTTTTAATGACAAAATTCAACAAGTTTTAAAAAAAATAAAAATTAAAAAAAACGATGAAAAATCACGGAAAACCATGGAAAACTCTTGGGAAAAACACAATATTAGAAAATCTTCACTGAGTTTCATTTCCGAGTAGCTTGGATTTTAGCTAAAACCCACTGGACCAGTGGATGACCCGACTACCCGACAACCCATGGACATGGAGTACAAAATTATCAAAAAAAAATTGAAGAAATTCGCATAATAATCTGAAAAAAAACTAATGAAAATTTGAACTTGAAGGTTTTTTCTATCTACTATTAAAAAAAAATCCCCTTCGCATAAATATAAACAAAAAATTTAAAAAATGAAATTTGAAGGTTTAAATTATTATTGCAACAAATTGAACCCGTGAAGTACAAAAAAATCAAAATACTTAATTTATTTAAAAAATTCTCGAAATTTGAAATATAATTCTTATTAAGAAAATCTGCCCTGTGAACCCATTCGCTGCACTGGTATGGAAAATTTAGAAAATTCATACTTAAAAAATTCAAGCCTTGTCACCTGATGTACTGTAATGGTACTTATTCAAGTAGCATGCATGTATCTACCCACTATGAAAAATTGAAAAAACCTTTTGTACTAATGTTCGCCGCGTCTCTTTTTATTTGTAGATAGCTACTCGAAAAATTATCAAAAAAGAAATTGTCCAATGAAAATTTCATTTGAATTAAATATAATTATCAAATTTAAGTAGGTATACAATTGCGTATTCTATTTTTTCATGTCAAGCGACTGTTGTGTACCTAGTAAGCTTATCACAATAATGCCTGATGACGAATATGAATGATAAAATTTCAAATCATTTTGATGCGACCGGTCATTGAATTTGTAGGTATTTAATTTCCGATGTATGCAGATTAAAGTTCTCAATTCATTTATTTACTTTACGTTCCTAACTTATTATAATCTTGTTTTTTATTCGGTGTGTAATTAATTTACTCCCAGTCGAAGTTTTTTGTCGTTGTGATTTGGTCGAAGATTATTTTGTTATTGAACCTTACGACTTTTTCGCTGTAATAAATTCGAATTGTTTTGCAAATATTTTTGAAAAAAAATTATATCTAATGCCTCTGATCTCAACAACTCGTTACATTAAACATGGTGAGTATTGACAATTTTGGACAAGTTTCAATTGTTAATTTTTTTTAATCGGTATTATTTTCTGAGAATATTTCTCGCGGATTTTATGCATTCGGGTGTTCAAGTTCGTGATAAGACAAGCGAATGCTGCGGATTCTTTGAGATCGAGCAGGCTTCCTTTCCACGAGTACACGTGTCGTCTGTCGTTATCCGATGATGTGTGACGTCCTCCGAAGTCAATTTCGTCGTATTCGCCTGGTGCATTGGACGCATACAAGTATTCGTTGTATTTGACGTTTCTTATGCATATTTTGGAAGAAAAGACCAGATTTTTCACCGATTTGGGTAAATTGTACTGGATATGCTTCATCAACGATTTGGCATCCGATTGGACCGCGTCGAAGTTTGGTATTTCCATCGTTTCTTTGATATATTTCGCTAGCTGTATGGACGAATCGCTGTTCATGTCTCCGTTCTGTTTGATTTTGTTGAATATGGCCGCGCTGATTGATATCCTCTCGGAGGTGCTGCGGAAAACCTCTGGTTTTTTCACCATGGCGATTAACTGCTTAGATCCTAACTTACTAGAGACGTTATCGACGACTTTGTCTATGACATTGCGAAAGCATTCGAAACAAACTTTGGCCAAATCGGAACTAAACTTTGAAATGGGTGACAAACGGTTGTTGAGGAAAGCATCGGAGAATGTTTCGATGGCCGATGCTTGCATGGAATTCTTTAAAGTGGCATGGGTCGATTGAGCCTGCGATTTCAGGTTATGGGTGAGCGTTTCTTGATCGGCTATCTCTTTTTCTAAACGTTCGCTGAGCTGGAGCAATTTTGGCAGGTCTCAAATTTTACTGGTGATTGCGGTGTTTGCCTCACGAAGCAGCGAACTTAGGTCGGGCTTTTTCTCAGCTTCTTGTTCGATTTCGTTACGAATTCCAATGATCCATTCGATATGATCGGCTAAATCCGTGAACGTTGCGATGGCTGTGCTGGTGGCATGTTTTGTGCTGACGACTCCGCGTAAATAGTAGAAGTTGTCTTGTTGGAATAGTAGGCCGCCTCCGCTGTCTCCTTGGAGCACTCCTGTACCTTGAAAAATGAGTATGGTATGAGCCCCGTGTTAACAGGTACCTCGTACTTTTTGCCATTAGATTTAAACTTTGGTACCTTTTTCTGAACCAGCGCAGAATTTATCGAAGGTGACAAAGGCTTTGAAATCGTCTGGCACGGTGTTGAGGCAACGTTCGTGACTGATGTATGGTAAATTAGCAGTCTTCAACGTTTCACTGTATCTACCTGTTTCATCCATTCCCCAGCCTGAAACCTAATTAAAACTGTATAAGTTGATGAACAGATAGACATAGGCATTACTAGAAGGTTCCTATAGCTGACAAGGGAAACTCGCCAAATCGTCACCTCCGATTGAGCTGAAAATTGACTCACTGAAGGAGCATGCCACTCAGACCTCATAATAAAATTTTCAGCTGCCAGAGTTGATTTTTTGAATTTTGCCAAATTTTCAAAAATGGCTAAAACCTCCTCCAAAACAACATTTTTTGAAAAAAAAAATTGTAAATTTCAATATAGAATCTTGGAAATTGGTTTGTACACTAAATTCGACCTCCCGAGTCGATTGGAACCATTTTCGAAGCAATATGGAGCCTCCAGGAAAAGTTGACTTTTCTCTAGCGCACTGGAATAGCTCCAGACGGCGCTGTAATTAACTTCGGCAGCTGAAAATGTAATCCTAGCGTTAGCACGATGTTATCTGTCGATTGGCATAGTTGAATCCTAATTCTGAGGTGACGAGTTCGCACGTTTTTTTTTTTGACCACTTAAAAATTTTGCATTTTTTAAAAATTTCCAAAAAATCAATTTCTCCAGCATATCACGCGAAACTTCGTCTACCCCCTAAAGTGGACCCTCCGAGTCGATTGACACAATTTTCGAAGCGATCTGAAGCCTCCAGAAAATGTTGACTTTTGCCATCTGGAGAGATTCCAGTGCGCTGGAGAAAAGTCAAATTTTTCTGGAGGCTCCAGATCGCTTCGAAAATGGTGTCAATCGATTCGGGAGGTTGACTTTAGTGAACAAACCTATTTCCAGGATTCTATCTTGAAATTTACAATTTTTTTTTCAAAAAATGTTTTTTGGAGGAGGTTTTAGCCATTTTCAAAAATTCGCCAAAAATCGAAAAATCAACTTCGGCAGCTAAAAATTTGGTTGGCGAGATTCCTTTGTGAGTAGGAATTGTTGCATTGAGGGATGAATAAATTATTATTACTTTTGCCATTGAACCATCTGGAGGATTTTTCCTGTTATGTAGACTTATCCAGTCAACACAAGCTGGCAGAACGGTGGGGCTTATGGTGATTCTATCTTCTAGAATTAGGACTGCGATGTCGCCGGTGAAATAGTTATTTCTGCCAATGTACCCTTTGTTAGATTCTCGTATTTCTTTAATTTGAAATTTACCATTTGAACGAAAAATTGGTTGAAAATGATTTAAAATGACTAGATTTTATTTTGAGCTGTAGCTCCATATATTTTGTGTAACTCTAAAAAAAAAAATTTGCGCAATTCGAAATTACTTTGTGCAGCTCCAAAAATTCAACTAATTTTTAATTTTTTTAGTTAATACGTGGAAGACAATACTTTTTGATGAAAAATCTGTACTTAATGATATTTTTTTGACAATAACTGCCTAAATTCTGAAAAAAAAAACAATTTTAAATATTTCCCCCTTTTTTTCAAACAATAAAAAAATATATTTTGTTGAACCTTAAGAAAATTACCATGATTTTTTTTTTACAAATCTAGAAAAAAAATTGACCTTAGAAAATCTTGAAAAAATATTTTTTGAATGAAAAATCTTTGATTTCTTTTTTGGCCAAAACATACTTCAAAATATTGATTTTTGATAAAAAAATTTTTTTTGACATAAATCTTGATTTTTTTTTGTGCTAAAAACATCTTTTTTTAAGCCTTGAAAACAATTTTTGAAACATGTTTATAAAAGTCTTAATTTTTTTTTTTTTTTTTTGTCAAAATATCTATTGAAAAAATGTTGACTAAAAAGATTGATATTTTCTGATTAAAAATCTTTTAAAAAATACTTACTTACATACTTATTTTGTCAAAAAAATCCTGAAAAAAATTTTGAAACAAAAAATGTTTCTGAGGAGAAAAAAATATACTCCAAACAAAAAAATCTTTAGAAAATTTTCTTGAAAAAAATCCAAATTTTTTTCCAAAAAATCTCTTATTTATTTATTTAAATATTTATTAATTTTTCATTATTATTTTTTATTTGAAAAAATACTTGAAAATCCCTAAACCAATTTTCAGTCCCCCTAAATTTCTTCTTCGATGTTTTTTTCTCATTTTCAATTTTTTAGAGACCACTTAAAAACCATCAACCCGATTTCAAAGATGCATACCTACTTGAAAAATGATGGATAGGATTTTTAACACTGCATGGTTTTTTATAATCGATACCTACTTTTAATTGTGTGTTCAATTTTTAGAATTTTTTATGACTGCTTTTTGGGAGCTGCATGTTGGACAATTTTTTTGATTTTTGTTTAAAAAATGTTTGATTTTCCCACTGCGTGATTTTTTTTTTTGATTTTTTTTCGTGTTCTCAATTTTTAATAATATATATTAACTTTTTGATGTTTGGGAACCACTGAACCTGGTTCAAAAATGCATACTGGAGAAAAATTATCTTATTAAAATTTTTTTTCCAATATTCGATTATTTTGCTTTTCTTAAATATTTAAAATTTTCAAACATATTATGTAGATAGACCTATATTCACCCAGTTTTTATTTAATTTTAAATTTTTTTGATCATTTATTGTTCAGCTACCTATTAATTATTCTAAATTTTTCTTTTTTTTCAATTTACAATTTTTCTAGGATTTTTATTTAATTTTTAATTTTTCAATTTTCTCTAATTAAATGAATTTTAAATTTTTTCCATTATTTTTTTCATTTTAAATTTTCAAGTATTCATTTCAAATCTAATTAATTTCATTTTTTTTGTGGTGATTCATTAAGGTATTTTTTTTAAAAATTTCATTATTTTAGAAATTTACCTACCTATTTTCGTACTACTTATCTATTTTTATTTATTTCGAATTTCATAAAAAAAACAATCAATTTTTAATTTTTTTCCTTGATTATAAATTTTTTCCAGTCGTTTGAATTGGAAATTATTTTAAGTAGGTATTTTCAATTTAAATAATTTTTTAGCCAATCAAAATGTTCAAGATTTTATTTCAATTCAATGTTATTCTGTGGTCAGTTTTTTCAAGTTTTTAAATTTTATTATTTTCGAATGAAAACAGTTCTCTATTTTGCTGAGAAAATCACGTTGTCATAGTTACCTTGAATTTTTGTTGATTCTCATTATCAAATTTGGAATAATTTCTGCTAAATTTCCCAACGATGACTTCAAATTCAGAAGCATCTTTTTTACGATTACTGATTTGCTCGTGGAAGCAATGAGCAGCTGAAATCAGGAAAGCCAGGATTTAATTAATTTAAAAGTTGATGAAAATTCGTAGTATAGGTTCTATAGGTACTTAGGTTTGATGAATGTATACTATTCACCTGATACTACTAAATATGGACTTATGAGAGTTCCGCCACAAATTAAAACTTTTTCTTGGTTGTAAATGGCCACGTGCCACGGAGAATTTCCAATTTGGTCTTCGAGGCCTCCCTGAATTAAAGTTGTAGAATTTGTGTATTGACGTCCGCATTCTACAAATAGGTACTTATAGGAGATTAGGAACTCGAAGATGAGTAGATTCTGACAAATTGTAGTACCCACCTGGAGTACACTTGAAAAGAGTGTTATCCCATGTCCCATCGTCTCGACAAGTCATCTCTAGGTAATTGGGAGTCAAATCGTTGTATTTGTGCAAAGGGCTGCAAGCAGGACGTACTTTTGTACCCGCAATTAGATTGTCTTCTTCGCAATTAACACTCACGCCTTTATAGTAGCACTGGAGTTGAACGTTGACTGGTATCAGTTTATCACATTTTTCTAAAGAATTATAGTGAAAGGGATCATTATTCGAATAATGTCATTTTCCATACCTATACAACGATCCAACTTTAATATAAATAGGTAGTAGGTACTTACTGTAACATTTATCGAGTGGAGGAAACCAATTTTTCTTATAACAAATGGAATGATTTTGAAATCCTTCTCGTTGTTGATAATTTTGATTGCAATACACCAAAGCTTCCGCATATTCTGATACGAAGTCATTTTCTGTGCCACATGAATCCGATTCTTTCCCATCGCAAATGTACTTGATGGTTCTGTCCGCCGATGGATTTGGGACGGGACATGAATTTCTATGGGCGAAGATTATTGGATTATTCATTTGAAAAAAATCTTTTTTATTTATATCGTCATTTTTTTTAAAAGAAAAATTATTTTGAAAAATTTTGTTGAAAAAAAAATTCGATTTTGAAAATAATTTTACATACAAGAATTAAAATTTCTCATGGAAAAAATCTGAAGAAAATCTTTTGAAAAAAATTATTATGATGAAATTTATTGGAAAATCAGCATTTTTCTTCAAACTTTTTCAAAAAACTTTCCCCCTGAAATCTTGGAGAAAATTCCAAAAATTATTTTAAATAAATTCTTTCACAAAAAAAAATTCAAAATTTTGTTAGAGAACTAAAAAAAAATTCCCTCGTGAAATTTTTCACAAAAATTCTCGATGAGTATTGAAATTTTCTCATTGAAAATTTTCTCAGAAAAACACCTCATAGAATGAAATTACTGGAAAAAATTATACAATTTTATTGTTCTCAAAAATCTTCCCAAAAACGCTTTCAACAAATCTCTGTTATCATTAAAAAAATTTCATTTCAAACAAAATTAATTTTCACTGATTTTTTTTTTCATTTTTAAAAATTTTGAAAAAAAAAAACTTTCGAAGAATGTTTTTAAAATTTTTCTGTAGACCTTATAAAAAAATTCTCATGGTGAAATTTGTTTAAAACACTTTTTTCTTCAAACTTAAAAAATGTTCCCTTTGAAATCTCGGAGAAAATTCTGAAAGTATATTTTGAGAAAATTCTTTAATTTTTTTTTCAAAATTTGCTGGTTACAGAATTTTTTAATAAAAATTCTTAATGAGTATTGAAATTTTCTCATTAAAAATTTTCCCAGAAGAAAACCGCACAGAATGAAATTACTTTGGACAAAATTATACTCAGAATTATTCCCAAAAATCCTCTCAAAAAACGCGATTAACAAATCTCTTCTATCCTTGAAAATTTTTTCTTTACAACAAAATCATTTTTTTCGATTGTTTTCCAAATTTTCAAAAATTTTGAAAAGAAAAAAACTTTTGAAGAATGTTTTTCAAATTTTTCAGTTGACCTATCAAAAAAATGCTCTCAGTGAAATTTGTTTAAAAACACACATTTTTCTTCAGACTTTTTAAAAACTCACCCTTTGAAATCTTGGAGAAAATTTTGAAATATTATCTTGAAAAATTTATTTAAAAAAAAAATCGCTCGTAAAAAATTTATAGGTATAAAAATTTTGTTGCAGAAAATTATTTTTTAAAATTTTTTCAAAGAAATTCTTCATGAAATTTTCTTATGAGAATTGAAATTTTCTCATTAAAAATTTTCTCAGAAAAAACCTTTTTGCAAGATGAGTTCATTTTGGAAAAAAAATATAATTATTCTGACACACACACACACACACACACACACACACCCCGCGGTAAAAACACTTGACAAATTCCTTCTCATTATTTTCTTCAGATTTTATTTTTTCGTTTTGCATTAAAAAATTTTGTTAGAAAAATTATTTTGAGAAGCATTTATAATTTATCGACAAGAAGTAAAATTTTCTCATTTAAAATTTTCTTGGAAAAAATATCTACCTATCGAAATATTTGTTGAAAATTTTTTGGATTTTTTTTTTGAAAAGTTTCCTCTAATTTTTTTCAACATTTAGATATATTTTTAACAAATTTTATTTGAAAAAATCAATTTGAAAAAAAAAATTTTAAAAAGATTTTTCAAAACTACACAGTAAGTTTAAGAAGTGAAATTTTCTCATCAAAAAATTCTCCTGTAGAATAAATATTCGTGAGAAAAAAATCTGTTCAAGATTTCTGTTTGAAGTGTTGGGCAGTACCTCCCCCCCCCCCCCCCCCCCCCTCCTGCACCCACATAAAAATCATTGCTTTCAGCAAAAAAAAAAATCAGTTTTCCAAAAAAATTATAATAATAAAAAAATTGGCAAGACGATTAAGTAAATTATTTTTTTTTGTGTGTTTCATCAAATCCATCTTTTTTGGAAATTCAAATTAATTTTAATGTAATAATCGAATAAATATAACGAAAATAAAAAACCATGAAATTATTTTTTTATTTTTTAATGTTAAGAGGTAAAATATAAACGTCAATAAACAAGGTAAAATATAAACGTTAATAAACGTAAGTATAAAATAATAAGACGCCGGTAAACGTAAGTATGAAAAATTAAAAATAACCTGGATAAAAAAATTGAAAAATTCGTGAAAAAACTTTCTTTTTTTAAAATAAAATAATGAGACGTAAAATATAACTAAACGTCGGTAAATGCACGTATAAAATATAAACGAAGGTAAACGTAAGTATGAAAAAAAATTAAAAATAACTTGGATAAAAAAAATTGAAAAATTCATGAGTCTTTTTTTTTTTTTTTTTTTAAAGTAAGTCTTATATAATTTTTAAAAATAATTTGAAAAAAAATCAGTCTCATTTTTTTATACAATAGGTAATTTTATTAAAAGTGATAAGAAAATGATTTAAAAAATGAACCAAAAAAAAAAGGATTTTTTTTTATAAAATATTTTTTTAAACAGAGTGAAAAAAAAGGAAAATAATTTTAAAAATAAAAAAAAGAAATCAAACGCGTCGTTGTCGTTTTACCTCGCGAATAAAAATTATTTCGTCGTCGTCATCATCTTCATCTTCAGTTGTTAAATCCACTAGGGGCGCCCCCTCGTTAACTTTCGGTTCTTCTAAAAAAAAAAAGTCTTATTAAAAATAATCAAAAAAATTGGAAAAAAAATAGAGAAAATTTTTTTTTTTACTTACCGACATTGTTTTCTTCGTCCTGTCCGAATTCTGCGACCAGATCTTCTTCTCTCAACTGAGCTAATTCCGCTTCTTCTTCGTAAGCGGCCGCAACAAAGTCGACCAAATGTTGGAACGCATCGTCCTCTACCGGTGGTGCTTGCGGTACTACTTGGAGCTCTTCAAGAAGTTCTAAAAAAAAAAAAAAAAGCAAAAATAAAAAAATAAAAATCGCTAAACCAATGCACTTGAGAAAAAAAATGCAGAATAAAATAAAATTACATACCGTTCTCAAAAGACTGACGTCTGCGTATCCGATTGACATGGAAAATGTGCAATGATTGTCGACCGTCAAGGGAGGCAAATCGTAGAAGAATGTTTCGTCCTGTAAATGAAGCAATAAGAAATCAATTTAGGTTCAAAGTAGATAAATTACACAATCAGGTACGATCAGAAAAGAACACCATAACACCAATTAAATTGTTCAAATACATGAAATGACAAATGAAAGACAACTCACTTTATACTGAAACTTTTTATCTGCTTTGCTTCTTCGTTCGAAAACCTGGAACCATTGTTGAAATAATCTGCAACCGAAATATCACACAAACATAAGGCCTACATCTTAATTAGGGGTTTTCAAATCAAATGAAGTATCTAATCCAACAACTTGGCACCATACATACCCTAAATCCTGACTAAATGCAGGATGAACGCGAATGGTTTCGATAATTTTGAACACCTGATCAATTTCAGTGTCGTACAGACTCACGTACGAGAGCAGAACTGGCAAAACTTTCAAAATCAACGACTTGGCTTCGACGTTTCTTGTTTTTAATAACGGTAGAATGGTTGTCATACGATTAATCGCGGTTTCTTTCTTCATATTAAGCAAACCCTTCAGGTACTCTTTGCAAAGAAATCAAAAAAGCGTTGAGTTTTCGAAAAATTCCCTAGCCAAAATTATGGTTAAAAAACACTTACCCAAGCTGTGCACATTTTGACAATAATCCACCAATGTTTTGTCTTCGCTTTTCAGTTTTTTCAATAAAGATATGTAAACGGTATATTGTTCGGATAAACTCAGATCATGGACATCTTCAAGAATACTGGTAACGGTTATTTTATTCAAATCCACTGAAAAATAACGATAAATCATTAATTGCGCTATAACTTCGGCGAATAAAACGCCAACATTCTCAATTTCTCAATCTATCAACTTACTTTTCACTGTTAAAAAATATAAAAATCACCGCAAATGAAAACAAGAACGAAATTTTGTACCTAACCAGACACACAACGAAGCACCGAGAGTGAAACATTTAATATTCCATATTTCTGAGTAAACTGCATGTAAAATTCCAATGAATAGACCATTCGACTGGATTTTTTATTCTCTAAAAATAAAGTCTCTTTTAAAATTCTTTTAAACCCACTCATTTTTGAGTAAAATGTAAAAAATTACAAGTTCTCATTATCATATGATTCTTTAAAGAGATAAATCTCGATGAAGAAAAGGTATAAAAATTTTTCCAAATATACCATTCAATAGTATTTTTTATTCTCTAAAAATAAAATCATTTCAAAAATTCTCCTAAACCCACTCATTTTTGAATAAAATGTAAAAAATTACAAGTTCTCAATATCACATCATTCTTTAAAGAGATGAATCTCGATTAAGGAAAGGTATAAAATTTTTGCCAAATGCACCATTCAATAGGATTTTTTATTCTCTAAAAATAATGTCCTATGAAAATTTCACCTAAACCTCCTCAATTTTAAAAAAAATCCCAAAAAATGAAAAGCCACAATCATCCAGTATCCCATAATGGTCTGTTTAGTAGCGCCAACATCAGCGCTCCAAGCGAGTTGTGAACTTCCCAATACCTACAAAAATATATCGCACTAGTTTTCGTTGGGAAAAAAACGTCTTATCAACGTCTTCATCGGATTCTCACACTCACATACGCATTTTGCAGCTAGAACTACATACCTAAGTTTTATTATTTTATTACTTTAAAGAAAGATACAATAATACAAAGTCGAACGGTGGTGGTAGTTGGTGCCGATCGACGAGGAATTATCTTATTTCGGCGCCAGAATTATATTAGGCATTTAGGTAGCTAAAATAGTGTACTATAAAAAATTATTACTGCCAAAATTTAATAATTTTAATAAATTTATTTAATAATTTAATTTAAAATTTAACTTAAAATAATAGAGTATCTAATTCTAGTTTATTTAAAAATTAATTATTATTAAAAAATTTTAAACAAAATTAATTTAAAATTTTACCTTTAATAATTTCTATTTTTTTTTAACTGCGTAGTTTGTCTCGTACGAAGTAATAGTAGTTGGATAAAATATTATTACGTTACGAGGGAGAAAAAGGCTTCTTTATACTACCGAAAGATCAGCGAGAGGTATATAAAGTAGCACTTTATCTCCCTAGTAAGTAACGTAAAAGAATTTTTCCATTTTGAATGAAGGAATGATTTTTTTTCTTCGGAATTAAATGAGAATTGAGAATTTCTTTGCAAAAAATCAAAACAATATTTTAAAAGGTACAAGAAAAATGGAGATTTTTTTTACTCTTAATTATTTTTTTTTACTTCAAAACAATTGGAATTTTTACTCCAAAAAAATTCAGGAATTTCTTTCATTACCAAAAATTTGAGAAATTTGATAGGGGTACCTAACCTACTTTCTTAGTTTTAAAAAAAAATAAAGGAAATACACTATCTTAGGAAGCTACTAACTCAAATTTTGAGAAATTTAAAAAAATAGAGAAAATTTCAACTCAGGAATTTTTCTCTAACAAAATAGAGGGGTTTTCAAAAAAATTGCATCATTTTCTCCAAAAATTTGAGATTTTTTCCTTTACAAAAATTAATCAGTTTTCAAAAAAATAAATTTGAAAATTATTCTTTTCAAGAATTTTTTTTTCCAAGAAAATTTAAAATCATTTTTCTACAAAAATTTAAAAATATTTTTAATTCAAAAAATTGAAAAAAATCATTACAAAAATTTAGACATTTTCTTTCTTTAAAAAAAAAAAAAAAAAGAGAGAGAGATAATTTCTACCCTACACAAATTAAAAGATTTCTTTCTCCGATAAAATAGAGATTTGTTCTCCAAAAAACGTGAATAGTTTTTTAAATTTTTATAGAAAAATAATTCTGAATTTTCTTGGAATAGGCCTAAAAAATTTCTTAAAAAGAAAAATGTTCAAATTCATTTTTTTCTTCAGGTTTTTTGGGGATGAGGGGAGATTTCCTTTGAAATCTTGGGGAAAATTCCATAATGTCATGAAAAATTATTTTAAAAAAATTCTTTCTACTTCAAAAAATTGGAAATTTTGTTATTTCTAAAGGTTGAAAATAAAAATTGAGAAACTTTATTTTTCAAAAAATCAAAACATGCTTTTACTTTAAACTTTAATAAATTGTATTATGCCAAAAAGTTCAAAATTTCTCTATTTCAAATAAATTGATACATTTTTTCATGATTTTTTTCAAAAAAAATTGAAATTTTATCTCTAAAAAAGGAAATATGATTCTCAAAAAATATTAGGGGTATTCACTTCAAAAATGGAATTTCCCCCCCTTTCTATAAAAAAATGAGCCAACTTTTTTTCTCCAAAATTGAGATTTCGATTTTTTCTTCTAAAAACTAGGCTTTCTTGTTTCAAAAATTCAATTTTTTCTACCTATAAATGAGTAAATTGAGATTTTTTTCTCCAAAAATTGAGATTTTTTTATCTAAAAAATTGATGATTTTATTTATCGCTGAGATTTAGATTTTTCTCCAAAAATGAGATTTTTTTGGGAAATATGTATTTCTTCAAAATTGATCTTTTCTCTTAAAAATTGAGCTTTTTTGCTCCAAAAAATCATGGTTTTGTTCTCTGCTCAGATTTAGATTTTTTTCTTCAAAATTAAAATTCAGATTTTTTTCCTTTAAAAATTAGGTTACCTACCAAGGCTTTATTTTTCGCAATTTTTCAACCAGAAAATTGTGATTTTTTTTCTCTAAAAAAAGAGTTACCTACGCTTTTTTACTCCAAAAAATTCATGTTTGTTCTCTACTCAGATTTAGATTTTTTCTCCAGAATCAAGGTTCAGGTTTTTTTTTCTTTAAAAGTTATATTATGCTTTATTTTATCCGCATTTATTTTTTTTACCATAAAATTGCGATTTTTTTCCTTTTTTTTAAAACAATATTATTTTCTTCTTTTTCCATTGTACCTAGATTTTTTCTCCAAAAATTGAGATTTTATACTTTTTTGAGAAACTTATTTTTTTTTTTACAAAACTGAGAAAATATGTACCTACCTAAGTACCTAAAGGTAGATTTTTTCTCCAAAAATAAGATTTTAGTTTTTTTTTTTTTTTTTGAAAAAATGTATTTCTCTAAAATTGCGAGATACGAGTAGTTAGATTTTTTTCAACAAAAATGAGATTTCAGTTTTTTTTGAAAAAAAAAAATGTATTTCTCTAAAATTGAGATTTTTTTCTCTTGAAAATTGACTTTCTTTTATTCCAAAAAATTCATGTTTTTTTTTGTTCTCTGCTCAGATTTAGATGTTTTCTCCAAAATTTCAGTTTTTTTTCTTTAAAAATTGTGCTCTAATTTATCCGAAATTTTTTTTACTAGAAAATTGTGGTTTTTTCTTTTTTTTTCTCTTAAAAATTGATATTTTTCTACATTTTTGAAAAACTTAATTTTTTTTTTACAAAACTGAGAAAATATAGGTAGGTAGGTTGTAGGTAAAAATTTTTTCTCCAAAAAAATTAAACTGATTTTTTTTCCAGATAATAAGTAATTAGGCCTAATAAGATTTCGATTTTTTCTTCAAAAATTGAGATTTTCCGCCAAAAATTAAAAGATTTTCAACTTCGAAATTTTTTTAAAAGCACCATAAGTCATAAAAACTTTTTCTCAGGAAATTAGTAGAGGTATACCTATTTACTTTTTAGAAGTAGGTAACAGCGATACGAGGTTACCTTACCTATCATCGAACCTACATTTTTTCACAATTTTTTATACAGTCGAAGCTGAGTATCAAAAATGAAATCGACAAAGAACTTTTTCAGCTTCGACATTCTAACAGTAATTTAGGTAGGTAGTAGGTACACACTACACATAGGTAAAATTTGAGTAAAATCTACTTACTAATTTTACAACTTTTGTGAAATTTCATTTTGTTTTCTTAAAAAATGTGCTTTTAAAAGCCCCTGTCAGGGCGGCAGACACCCCGGCAAGGGCTCCTAAATATCCCATGATATTATATTCATATAAATAGTCGTATATTATAATAACAATTAAAAATACTACTATAATGAGGCTTATTATTATTTTAAAATAACTGGTTCCACTTCCATTATCTGTAAACATAATTAAAGAAAAATTTAGTTCATTACATTTATTTTAGAGAATTTCAAGACGCATCTTATGCATTTTGAAGTTATGGAAAAATGAGTTTAGATAATTTATAGAAGTCTGAAAAAAAAATGAATCATTCATTTTAAGTTGCTTAAAATCAGTTTTATTTCATTTTGAGACTTAGAGAGATTTTTTTTTCATGAATAGTGATTTTTAATAAAAAAGAAATTTTTATGCGAAATTTAATTCAATGTTTCAAGATTTAAAAAAAAAAAAAATTTTCTCTATAAAAACTTAATTTTAAAAAAATTGAATGGTTCTTTAGAAAAAAATGAAATATGAAATGAAATGAAATATATTTTGCCACTGTACAGCCAGATCCCCCTATGCCGTAAGGCGAGCGGCGGGGGCCCGGATTACTATTATCCGAGTAAACAAAATGAAATAAAACCAGATCTTGAAAAACAAAAATTCTGCATTCCGTTTTGTAAAAAATCAAAAATCTTTCTTTATATGCAGAAAAAAGCTCTAATTTTTTAAGGAAAAAAAAATTCAATTACCTACTTATTCCCAAATGCTCGAAGAAAATATTCTCTTAATTTTTGAAGAAAAAAAAATGCAATCTCAGTATTTTCTAAAGTAAAAATATTTCTCAATTTTTTTGAAAAAAAAAAAATATAAAATAAAAAGATCGAAAAAAATTTAATTTAGGTAAAAAACTAAAAAATGAATTGAATAAAGCAGTTATAAGTAAGAAGAGTTTCTTTGATTTATTTATAAATCCCTTCCTTAGTTTTTCCTTCTCATTAAATAAATTGATAAAAAATTTACCTACTTGAAAAAAAAATTTTCAAAAAGAAAAATTTGAAAAAATATGGTAAAGATTTAGAAACATTTCGATGAGAAAATTTCATGAAAAATGTTTTAAAATCTTAATGAAAATTTAAAAATAAAGTTAATTAACAATATTCATTTAAAAAATTTTTAAAAAATGAATTTGAAAAAATGTACAGTAACAAAGGTTATAGTGTTGCATATTTAATTATTGGCAAAAGTTTGAATGAAAAAATTGAAAATAATACAAAAATGAGTTTTATTTTTTAAACGACAAACTGAAAAAAATTACCTAATGAAAAATTTGAGGAAAAATAAGAAATAAATTATTTTTTTGATGAATGATAAATAATTTCCTCTAGATTTTTTTTTCAAAAATCAAATGGAATTTGAAAATAGAAAAAAAAATGAAAAAATTGGGTAGAAAACTTGGAAAATTTTAAACATTTTATTAAATTAAACATAGTGGAAAAATCTCAAAAAATTCGTGAAAAATTGAATTAAGAATCAATTTTGACAAGTCCACTTTGCAATGACAACCACGAGTTTTCAAACAAGAATATGCGATGAATTCTTGTTCGTTCATTTTGGGCCTTCGGAGTCACAAATCAGATCGATTGTGAAAAAACATAAAGCAGTGGAAGACGGCGCTCTAAATTCGACGTGTAAACGTAGAAAATTAAAATTGGGGAAATTCGACGAATTGGAAGAAACACTCGCAACTCGCACAATGGATTCGCCAGCGTCATCTATGCTACACGTACGTGCCAATCAGATATTATGGTATACCTACATGAAATTTTATCCTATACAAAAAAATGAAAAAATTTTCATTCCCATGAAAAATGATTCTTCAAAAAAATATTGAAACAATAAACAAAAATAATGGGTATTTCTTCTCAAAAGAAATTCATCCAAAAATTTATTTTTACCTAGAAGAAATTAGGAAATTTTCTTCTCCAAAATTTTCATTTTACAAAATTGAGAAATTTTTTCATTTTAAAAAATTTAAAAATTCTTATTCCAAAAACTTAAAGAACGTAAGAGATCTCCTCTCGAAAAATTATTCTTCAAAAAAAATTTCTGGTTTCAAAAAAATCCAGATTTTTTTAGTACAAAAAATTTGAAAAATATTTTTACTTTGAAAAAATTAAGAAATTATCTTTTATAAAAAGTGAGACTTTCTCCAAAAAAAAATCACGGCTTTCTTTCAAAAAAATTAGCTTTTTTACATATTTTTTCATTTCCAGAAAAATTTGGATTTTTTACAATTTTTCTACTTTAAAAAAATTACAAGATTTTTTAATTCAAAAAAATTCAGTTTTTTTTTCTTCAAAAAGAATTGAAATTTTTCATGTTTTCCCCTAAAAATTCGGAAATTTTTATTCTGAAAAAATTGTAAGATTTCTTTCTCCGAAGAAAATGAAAAAAAATGATTTTTTTCGCTTGAAATGATTCTGAAAATTTCAACAAAAAAAAATACTCCTGAAAAAATGAGAAGTTTTTTACCTCGAAAAATTATTTTCTCAAAAATATCGGGTTTAAAAAAACGAGATTTTTTTTTTAAGAAACTGAAACATTTTTTCTTTGTATAACATGTAAAACACTCGAATATAACGGTTAAAAAATTTAATAGTGTGGGAGGAAAGGACTAGTTTGAAAAAATTTTCAGATGAAATTTGTAGCTCGAAGTCCTAGGAATAATTTTGCTTATTAAAAAAATTTCGATTGGATCTCTCCCTCCCCTCCGGTTTCACGTAACATCAGGTGGATACCTTTTCAAAGTCAAAGGAGGGGTCTAATTGAAAAAGTTTTCAGACAAAAGTTGTAGATTGAGGCCCTAAAAGTAATTTCAGTTATTATAAAAATTTCCAGTTAGACCCTCTCCTCCCCTCAAATTGAGTCGTACTTTTAGTATAGTATAGTGCATGTATATAAAAATAATGCATAATTTGGTTGTGTAAATGTACTCGTAGATGGAAAAAATGTCGAGTTTTTCAAAGTTGTACATGATTCGCCGAATACCTAATATATCTAGTCATCGTTTATTTTTATTTTTTTTCAGAGACGAATTTCGCGAAGAACCTGCCTCCTTTGATGATTTGATGATGAAATTGAAACAACTTCTAATCGATTGGTATTCGGTATACGAAGATGAAAATCACGATGATGTCAAAGTAGGTACAAGGTACCGTACGATAGTTTCGTCTGGCCGATAAAAAATGTCGTTAATTGCGTGTGAAACGTTGCAGGCATCTCGCATCATCGGCATAGAACCGGAATTCTTTCGAATCGTAGGCGAAACTAACCCATTGTTGACTATACATTGTACGAAAATCTGACGTATCGTCAAAAGGTTGTCACTGTAAAATCTCTATGCGATCGTTTTGTGGTAAGTACGCATTCTGCGCTCGAATCGTGTTCATTTAGGTACTAGGTACACTGAAAGAAAGAAATGGTAATTTTTACCATAAAAGTAGTTATTTGTACCACAATTGTGGTCATTTTTACCATGTTCTGTGGTAATTTTTTCAAATTACCATTGTAAAAGGTATTTTTGACCATTTTTTTACTATTTAAAGTAGTAAAAATTACCATGTGTGAAATATACCATGTTTAGTAGTTGAAAATACTATTTAAGTATAGTTTCTAATACCATGACATGGTAAATTTCACCATCAATAAGGTACATTTAACTATTGACTGTGGTAAAATTCACCATCAATGTAGTACTTTGTAGTTATTATCACATTTTGGAAGGAGTTGACTTGGTGTGTGATATTATGATACAAATTTTTAATTTCTCCAAGTTTTCTTTCTTTGTTAACAATATAACATGAAGTGTTTTATTTCTGCAAAATTAAGCTTCGATATGTATCAGAAAGTTAGTTTCAAGTTTATGCTTATTAACCATCAAAAAATAATTTTGTGCAATTTGGTGAATCCTTGAAATAAAATAATAAAATGTGGTAATGTAAAAGAGAATTAAAAAAAAAAGGTGTAATAAAAGTGAAAAAATTGTACTCCTGCGGATAAGAAAGTGAAGTTGATTATTTCAAGTATGTATTCACTGTGGTTTACAAATTCATTTATATATTTTTGGATGCCCTATTTTACGTTGTGTACTTGTGGTCATGTGGTCAAGTTTAGGTAGTTAGGAACATTAGGGTTATAGGGTCCCAGGTTCAAACCCCAGTTAGGTAAATTAGGTAGGGATTTTTAGTGTAATATTAAGAACTTCAGGTATGCATATAGTCGAGCATAAATGAAAAATTGAAACTAAAATCCATTTCGAGAATCCCAACCTTATTTTTTTTAATTTTATAAATGCATTTAGTACCTAATGAAATGCTATATGCCATAGTTGAAATTACTAAAAAAATATAGTACAAGTGAAATGGTCTGAAAAATGGTAAAAATTACTATGTAAAATGGTGAAAATTTACTATGTACAATGGTAAAAAAATACCATGTACATAGTAAAATTTTACCATGTACATAGTAAATTTTCACCATTTTACATAGTAATTTTTACCATTTTTCAGACCATTTCACTTGTACTATATTTTTTTAGTAATTTTTACCATTAATTTTTTTTTCCGTGTACCGGGTATTTTTACGTTTTTCATAAAACGACGAATGTTTTTCGCAGCATGAAAATTCAAACGTTAAAAAAGCGATTACTCACTAAAGCCGACGAAAAAATATTTTCATTCGAAACAATCGGTCGCGATAAATACGGATACGGTTATTTGTTTATCAACACTTTTCTCAATTATTCTCGTGTGTACAAACAATTAATCGTAAGACGGAATATTTTACGTCATTAATTTAACGTTTTAATATCGCTTCGATAGTTTCATTTGTTAAAGTATATGTTCGTTTTTTGTTCCACAGGAAGACGACGACGCCAGTTCAAATAACAAATTTTACCAAGGTACCTAGATGTGAAACTTATCTTTAGTGATTTTTCATACTCTTATTGCTCCATCGAAAATATCTCACGGTTTTTTTTTTTTTTTATTTCTTTTCTTAGGAGATTTTTCCAACGAAAACGAAACATTGAAAAAGTGTTTTCCAAAAAGATGTACGAATTTCGAAATGGTGGCCGATTCGGTCGAAGGATTGCGTTGCTAGCGTTTCCTAATCGACGAAGCTTATTTACCCGGACGTGGAAACTTCCAAAAAAGACGGCAAATCGACGAATTACGAAGTTATCGAATCTTTGCGTCGTTTAATTCGACGAATGGAAAATCCTCGATCCGCGGGAATGATTTTCTTTCATTCGTTTTTGTCGTCTAATTTACGTATATTTAAAAAAAAGGAGTTGTCTGTATTTTTACCGCTCCGCAGTATCAAATGCAACCTTTCGCCTCGGCCCCCTACAGCAACCACGCCATCATTTCCGTAACTTCGGCCGTTGCGGCGCAAAATTCGCGAATGCCGCGAATCGTTAATGCCACCGGCTCGTATTCCAATAACGCCACTCCCAATAATAAAATGGTGTTCGTTAATCAGAAGCAGCCTGCGCCCGTTCGACTGTCGCCAATGGCTTCGCAACAAGCGATGAGGACGCCTTCGACTTTCGTCAATAAATCGACGCGATTTCGGCCAAATCCAACGCCTACCTTCAGTAGGCAAATGTGTCCCGCGCTGTCATTGTGATTTTTTTTTCTCTATGGATGCGAAAATCAATCGGACCTACCGCACATATCTATACGTGTGCAGGTGAACTGTGTAGTATGTAGAATAATTATTGTAGATGCACCAAATTTGCGAGTACGTATAGGCACAGTTAACGAACTCCGTTTATTTATCAACTATAATAAATAAAATGTTGTGTCGTATTCAGTACCTATGAATTCTGTCTAATCATTTTTTAATCATGTCTTCTCTTGTTTATTTTTTTTTTCACCTGTTCATATTTTCTTCGTTTGTTTTTGCATAAAAATTTATTTATTAAAGAAATGTATATACGTAAATTATGTAATCTACATTAGCATATTTAGGTAGGCCTGTTACCTTGATAGGAACGCCTCAATATGTACAGTATTAGTGTATGATTTTGATGTAGGTAGGTCTATAGGTACCCATGATTTTTGCAATGAATAACCCTTGAAGTAAAATTATTTATTAAGAAACCAAATCAATTTAAGATAATAGTTACCTACACCTACCTGATGAAATGATTAAGAATGCTATTTAGTACTTTAGTAGTATGTACATCAATGTATAATTATTGTATTTAAACGTAGATTTGGTCTGAAGTTGAAGATTTTTTGGCAAATCACAGTGTAATAACTGCTAAATCTATTAGGTTTAGGTACCTATAAGAATCAGGAAAGAAAATACTGGTGTATAATTATAGTATATTGTACCGAGTGTACTTATATTTTATGAAATATAAAATAATTTTCAACATCGTTTCCCTGCAAAGTAATAATTATGACGAATCGAATCAAAACCTAGCGGTTGATTTGGTTTTGAACTTTATCTGTCGGTTCCTGACACCATCGAAAATTTGCCAAGTCCGATGCTTTGTAGATACGTAAATTCAAAATTGAAGTGCAGGGAAGGGTCCAATCACAATTTTTGTAATAGTCAAAATTATTTTTGAGACTTCAAACTACAACTTTTGTTTGGAATATTTTTCAATCGGAACCCCTACCTCCACCAGCAGTGACCAGCTTTCAATAATAGGTATATAAGTATTTTTGTCATATTATGCTAAATTTGAAGAGAGGGGAGGGTCTAACTGAAAATTTTATAATAACTAAAATTACTTTTAGGACCACAGTCTACAACTTTTGTCTGAAAAATTTTTCAATAAAATTAGATCCTTCTTCTGACTTTGAAAAGGTATTTACTTGATGTTATGTGAAACCAGAGGGAAGGAAGAGATCCAATCGAAATTTTTATAATAAGCAAAGTTATTCATATGACTTCAAGCTACAACTTTTATGTGAAAAAATTTTCAAACTAGTCCCTTCCTCCCTTCTTCCTCCCACACTATTTCATTTTTTAATTGGTATATTCGGAGTGTTATGCAAAATACTTGGAGAAAGCGGGGTCCAATTGAAAAAAGTTTCAAACAAAAGTTGTAGCTTGAAGTCTTAGGAATAACTTTAGTGATTATAAAAATTTTGATTGACCCCTCCCTGACCACCAATTTTGAATTTAGGTACGAAATTACGTATCTACTACGAATAATCAGGTTGCAAGAATTCACTTTCGACTTGTTTAATGTGGCGACACTGCGTCAATTTGAAGAAATGGTAAAACTGATGTTTTTTCTTGTTCTTTTTTTTTCGGGATGCCTGAAGGAAATCCAACACCAAACGTCACCAAACGTTGCCAATTCTCCATTTTGACGAATATGCCCGTTTTTTTATTGCTTTTTTTTCTAAAATGGATAAGAGATCCCGCCGAGCGGTACGCGTGGAAAGATCCCGCCCCGCGTACCGCTCGGCGGGATCTTTCCCCGCGTACCGCTCAGCGGGATCTTTTTATTTGAAAATACAAGTAGTAGAAAATCGGTAAAAAAAATTAATTCTCAACAAAAAATACGAAAAAGAGGTTAAAAAACTGAAACAACAATAAAGAATTGAAATTTTCGAAAAAAGAATGATTTAAAAAAATTCTGAGTCAAAAAAAATTTTGAAAAAATTTGTATTATTTTAAAAATAACTTATGCAGTGAGTTCCCTTTCAATTTTTTTTGTTTGTTTTTTTACTTCAACTATACCAAAATTAAAAAAGGTCGGGTTCGTTATTTTCAATTCTGCCTAACAACAACATATCAGTGCGTTTTTAAAAATAAACGTATTTTACAATTGAAAAAAAAAATTATTTATTTAATTTTCTCTCTAAAAAAATGACATATAAAATACAATCTTTTATCATTTCTAAAAATTTAATTTCACTATGATAGGTACTACGTGTTTCCTAATACTAATCAGTGGCGTATCTAGGATGAAATTATGGGAGGGGTTCAAATTTTGTTTTCGAGAGTAGTTAGGTATTATGAAATGAAATTTTTAATTTTCACTAGGTACCTATCTACCTAATAAGCGAAAAATCCATTTTTTTTAATTTTTAGATTTTATTTTTTAAAAAATCAAAAAATCTCTAAAATAGTCAAAAAAAATTACACTGTTTCTATTCGTGAGAATTCAAAGAAAATCTCCCCAAAAATTAAAAAAAATTCAATTTATGTTGAAGAATTTGACTGAAACTAATTTTTTTGAAAATTTATCATAATTAAAAATAATAAGTAAAATTTTGGAATTGTAAAATTAAAAAAATCAAGTATTGAAAACTAGAAAAAATCTCTTTAAAAAAAATATAGAAAAAATTCAATTTTTTAGTAGGTAGGTAAGGTAACAAAATTATCATTTTTGAAAATTCAAGAGAAAATGATTTCTAAAAATTAAATTAAATTCATTGATAAAATAATAAAATATACCTTTCACAAAAATTACCCAATTTTTATTTTTGAAAATTTATGAAAAATCATTTCAAAAATTGAAAAATTTTGAAAATTTTGTTATTGAAAATTAAGAAAAGGGGAAAAATTCAATTTCGAAAAATTCAATTTTACACAATCAAAAAAAATTCTAAGCATGAAGGAAAATTTTAACCTTGAAAAATTGAAATAAGATGATCAAAAAAATTACCCAGTTTCTCTTTGTGAAAATTCCTTTCTAAAAATTGAAAAGAAAAATCAATATTATGTTAAAGAATTTGACTACCCGAGCAGCACACTCGACAAATTATCGAAATAAAAAATCGACAGAATATCGAATTCGATAAAGTGTCGCGTTAGTTTCGCATAAATCGTGAAATTATCTTTCGATATATCGACAGATTATCGATGAATTATAGTTGGCAAAATCCATCAACAGATAAACTTTCGATAAAATCGAACGATTTTTCTTTTAAAAATCTCAAGATTATAGTTAGATACTTCATCGATAACCTATCTATAAATCGAAAGATAATTACACGATTTATGCGGAACTAACGCGACACTTTATCGAATTCGATATTCTGTCGATTTTTTATTTCGATTTAGTTTCGATATTCTATCGATTTTGTATTACGATTTTTTGTAGATTATCTAGTTTCGATATTCTATTGATTTTTTGTAGATAATTTAGCATATATGGGTATATGCGCGCGCACATTTTCAAGACCGGCTGGCGAGTTTGAAGTCGTAGTTACGCTTAAGGCTGGCGAATTTCGTTCCAAATACAGCAGTTTCTACCAAAACAAGCGTCTGTTGCGAACATCGGAGTTCGTTCGCATAATACGAATTGGATTATAATATTCAAACATCTTATGCAAAATTGGAGAAGAGGGAGAGGTCCAATTGAAATTTTTATAATAACTAAAATTATTTCTAGGACCTTAATTTACAACTTTTGTTTGAAATTTTTTTCAAATTGGCCCCTTTTTCCTCCGCTCCTCCAATTTTGAATAAGTATCAACGGAGTATTATGCAAAATTGGAGGAGAAGGAGAGGTCCAATTGAAAAAATTTTCAAACAAAAGTTGTAGCTTAAAATTCTAAGAATAATTTTGGTCATTACAAAATTTTCGATTGGGCGCCTCCCTCCCGTTCAATTTTAAATACTAAGTATTCACATAGTAATCGTAGTATTGAACTTGGTAAAATTTTATTTAAGAACAACGATCTGGTTTCAAGTAAAATACCTAGTAAACCAAAAAAACTAGATAACTTGTTTGAAAATTTTTTCAATTTTGATTTCGCATATTACTGTTACACGTAAGTAGGTAAATGCAAAATAATAGAGGCTAGAGATGAGGTCCAATTGAAAAAACATTTCAAACAAAAGTTGTAGAATAATATTCTGGATTTAATTTTGTTTATTATAAAAATTTCGATTTGGCCCTTTCTTCCCATCCAATTTTGAATATAAAGTAGGTATTTTTTGACTAGAAAAAAATCAATATAGTTTCAACAACTATCGTTACAAAATCGTTGAAATATCGAAGTCGATAAATTTCATATAATGTGTCGATAATATAGTTTTAAATATCGTCACAAAATCGTTGAAAAATCGAATTCGAGAAATTTCATATAATCTGTCGATAATACAGTTTTAAATATCTTCACAAAATCTTTAAAAAATCGAATTCGATAAATTTAATATTCTTTTTCGATAGTATAGTTTCAAATATCTTCACAAAATCGTTAACAAATCAAATTCGAGAAATTTCAGATTATTTGTCGATAATATAGTTGTAAATATCTGCACAAAATCGGTGGAAAATCGGATTCGAGAAATTTCAGATTATTTGTCGATAGTATAGTTTCAAATATCTTCACAAAATCGTTAACAAATCGAATTCGAGAAATTTCAGATTATTTGTCGATAATATAGTTGTAAATATCGTCACAAAATTGTTGAAAAATCGAATTCGAGAAATTTCAGATTACGTGTCGATAATATAGTTTCAAATATCTTCACAAAATCGTTAAAAAATCGAATTCGAGAAATTTCAGATTACGTGTCGATAATATAGTTTCAAATATCTTCACAAAATCGTTAAAAAATCGAATTCGAGAAATTTCAGATTATTTGTCGATAATATAGTTCTAGTCACAAAATCGTTGAAAAATCGAATTCGAGAAATTTCAGATTACGTGTTGATAATATAGTTTCAAATATCTACACAAAATCGTTGAAAAATCGAATTCGAGAAATTTCAGATTACGTGTCGATAATATAGTTTCAAATATCGTCACAAAATCGTTAAAAAATCGAAATCGAGAAATTTCATATTACGTGTCGATAATATAGTTTCAAATATCTTTACAAAATCGGTAAAAAATCGGATTCGATAAATTTAATATAATCTGTCGATAATATAGTTTTAAATATCTTTACAAAATCGTTAAAAAATCGAATTCGATAAATTTAATATTCTTTTTCGATAGTATAGTTTCAAATATCTGCACAAAATCGGAATCGATAAATTTAATATTCTTTGTCGATAGTATCGTTGACGAATATCGTCATAAAATCTTAATAATATCGAATTCGATAGTTTTTAGATTTTTTGCCTATGAAGTTGTACCGATAAATCTTTATAATATCGTGAGAACATCTATAGATTTTCAAACGATTTTTTATCGATACGTTACATCTTCCGATATTATCGATCGAGTGTGCCGCTCGGGTTTATGCTCTTTTCATTTTCATACTTATTTTTAAAAAATTATTTAAACAATTGGCATTTATCTCAGGATCAGGGCTGTTAACCGAAACCGGAACCAAAACCGGAACCAGAAAAAAACTGCTTAAAATTGCAAAAACCAGAACCAAAACCAAAACCGTAACCAATACTTTCAAAAACCATAACCAAAACTCCAAATTTTACACGAATAAAGTAAACATATTGTATAATGTTCGACAATTAGTAAATAAAAATATTTTTTATACTTACAATGGCGTCAAGCTCCAGCTTACGCATTTTCATTTTCGTATGATCCGTGTTGAATCTGTTGATTGCATTACTCTTATAAAAATAATAAAGGGTAATGGCAGCAATGAAGACTGAAACAATCTGAGGCAAGGTTCCGTAAAAATGTGTATCCTTAGACTCCATTATTTTATTATATCTAAATTAAGCTCGATTCAAATTGAAAAAATCGGTAATTTCGGTTGGAAAGCAAAAGTGGCGGAAAACACGTGGTTACATCGGGTCAGTTCACATTTATTAAACTTATTTGAGCAACGCTTGTCAAGTTGCGTAATGTGAACGTAGCTCACCCAAAACATGAGTGGATTTTTCTTTAAAGTTTTTTCATGTTTGATTGATAAAGTTGATAAAAAAAATCTCTAAAATTTAGGCTAAAATGCAGTAATTATTCAGTTTCAACTAGAAAAATGGGTAAAAACAGAGGCAACAGTAATCTTGGCAGGTCTCTCATCAAAAATAGATTTGGAAACAAAGTGAATAAACTGAACAGCGAATCGTTCGTAAGTAGATATTTTCTTTCTTATTTTTATGGTCCACCACGAAATGGCATTTTTCTCTACGAATTACGCCTTGTTTCAGCTGCACACTTCCGAACTAAAAGATGGTTACGATTGGAGTAAGCTGAATTTAAACTCGGTTACCGAAGAAGACTCCTTTAAAGAATTTTTATCCACTGCTGAACTAGCTGGAACCGAGTTCACGGTAAAGTATTCACACTAGAATCTCTTCTAGACTAAACCTTTACTAATGATTCGTATGTTGCAGGCTGAAAAACTAAATGTCACTTTTGTAAATCCTAAATCTGGCGTGGGACTTTTGACATCGGAACAAGCGAAGAAAGTAAAAGATGACCAAATTAAGAATAGAGAATTGCTCAAGATTCCTCGAAGGTATGTCGTCATTTCTGCAAGTGTATATTTGAACTACGAAGTAACCTTTCACTACGTTTGATTGATTTCTCAGACCGAAATGGACCACCGATATGACCGCAGAAGTATTACAAAGTAAAGAAAAAGATGAATTTTTAATTTGGCGGAGAAATCTTGCTCTGTTTCAAGAAGAAAGTGGATTGTTATTAACACCTTATGAGAAAAATCTGGATTTTTGGAGACAATTGTGGCGTGTCGTCGAACGAAGGTTTGATTTATTTTACGTATCTATGAAGGTCGTATTCTCACTGTCTCATTTTGTTTTCGCAAATAGTGATGTTTTAGTGCAGATTGTCGATGCGAGAAATCCACTGCTGTTTCGTTGCGAAGATTTAGAATGTTACGTTAAAGAAGTCGATAAAAAGAAGTTGAATTTAATCTTATGCAATAAAGCAGATTTCCTTAATTATGAGCAGAGACGTACATGGGCTAAATATTTCGAGTCGATTAGCGTTTCTGTAGTATTCTTTAGCGCTTTGAAACCTACTGAAGATGATGAAGAAGAAAATCCGGTTCGTACGATGAAATTAGTTGCTTCAAAAGAAAATTCTCATACGTTATTTTTCAGAACGAAACATCTGAAAGCGAAGATGAAAGTGTAAACGAAGAAGAAGAAGAATTCGAAGGTGGTGAAGATGACGATTTTGAAACCGACGAAGAAGAGGAAATTATCGGCGAAGAAAGCGAAACTAAAAGTAAAGGAATATTTTCAATTGTATTGTCATTTTCATTTGTAATTCACACCTTGTAACGTGTTCATGTTTTTAGTTCGTTACCATAGAATTCGTAATTCAGCGAAATTATTAAGCAGATGTCAGCTAATCGACTTCCTTCGAAACTTCCCTCTTCAACAAAATGCAGATTTTAATAAAGATGTCATTACCATTGGTCTTGTTGGGTATCCAAATGTGGGAAAAAGTTCCACCATTAATGCATTACTCACCTATAAGAAAGTATCAGTTTCAGCTACTCCTGGCAAAACGAAACATTTCCAAGTAATTATTCTCTGTTTTGGGTCTAAAATAATGATCAATTGTTTCATATTTTTCCATATTATGTTTTAGACTGTGTTTTTAGACAAGGATATCCTACTCTGTGATTGTCCTGGCTTAGTTATGCCTAGTTTCGTATCGACCAAGGCTGACATGGTTATCAATGGTATTCTACCGATAGATCAAATGAGAGATCACGTGCCTCCTGTAAATTTATTATGCACTTTGATCCCAAGATACGTATTAGAATCTAAATACAGTATCATGATACCGAAACCTGAAGAAGGAGAAGATCTTAATCGACCTCCTCATTCCGAAGAATTATTAAACGCTTACGCATGTACGTTGTTCTGCACTCGATACTGAATTAATTCGACGTGCGACTAATTTCGAGATTATTTTTTGCAGACAATCGAGGTTTTATGACTGCCAATGGCCAACCTGATAATCCTCGTGCAGCACGTTATATTTTGAAAGACTACGTGAACGGTAAATTACTCTATTGTTACGCTCCTCCGAACGTCGATCAAAGTGAATTTCACAAATTTGAGAAACCGGTTACCGAAAAGCTAGAAGAAAATATTCCATCGAGTACATTGAGAGCAATCAAAGTATGTATTTTGGAATTGAGAATTTTTGAATTTGGATTTTATTCATAACTATGAATTTTTACAGCCGTTTAAAGTTGCCACCAGAGATCTCGAATATTCGCTTTTTAAAGAAAAATCAGCAGCTAACGCGCATGTTAAAGGATTGCATAAATTTGATAGTCACGAAATTCAGAAACTTGGCGTGTAAGTATAAAGAATATTCCAGTTTAACCATCAGTTTAGTATCGACGTTGAATTATTTACCTATTTTATTTATTTTTTAATTTTTAGGGCAAACGCTCCTCAACCAACTACGTCGAAACCGTGGAAAAACCATAAAGAGAAACGTAACAAGCATGAAAAGCTGAGAGTGAAATACAGATGTTTAGACGAATAATAATCATTTTATATCCAAGTATCCTTATTAAATACACAACGTAATATTTATAACCTTTATTAATGAAACCATGGGTATAATAAGCCGGGAGAGGGTACGAAATAAAAAATCCACTGATTATAAATTAAATTTCAAAACAACTACTACGATAAATTTGAAGCGAAGAAAACACGATCGACAACTATTTACACATACATTACATAAAATTTCAACTAGGATAGTTTAAATTGTAAAAAAAAAAATCTTCAGTGATGACGACTTAATTGATAGTTTTAACACAGATAATGTGAATTTAGACCGTGATATTACACGAAATAAGGTGGTTTCCTTACAACGATACCATATTCGGCTAAAGATGGAGCGAGATCTTCAAGTGTTAGATGGTATTTGCGATCTTTTTGCTTCTGTTTATTGGCTGCTTGATTAGAAGTTCGAATTTTACACTGTTGTAAGGCGTCGTTGGCTATATCGGAAATGAACTTTTGCGCTGCTAAGGCGATTATCCGTGTACTGTTGAAAAAATCTAAATTAGGAGATTTGTGCTGGGAAGAATTACGAAACAATGAAAAGAAACACTTACATTCGCGGATCCGATGCATCGAATCCGGATTGTTGAAGGTATGAAGTCATCACAGCGTCAGGTATCTGTAACAGGTTAACGGTATACTTTGTTTATGTACAGTGACATTGGTGATACAACAATAACACTCGTGTTACTACTCACCGTCGGAGAGTAATCTTCGAGTTGTTGTAATAGGTTTATTATTGGTTCAATTATGGGTGTCTCTTCTTCTACTTTTTCTTTTACTTCTTTTTTAGTTATATCTGAGGAATTTTCTCCGTCCAAGTTCGTCATATTGGATACAAGCCTGAAATAGAAAATGAGACGAATAGAGACAGTGACATGATACTTGAAATTATAAGGACAGATGTATGTACCTGAAATCGAATGTACTTTAATTTAGAAATCTACGAAAAGAATTTCACGAAGATGTGTTCACCACGAATGTTCAAAATTGAATGATAAATAAAATTTTATCAAGAATTTCGAATTTTCGACGACGAAATTATTTACCAACAAACTTTTCGTATACTGGATGACGGTCACAGAAGTGAAAAGAAAATAGGCAGCCATTTTGTAAACTTTGATCATTCATTCCTGTAAAGTTTTAATTTTCTCATTTTTTCCAGTTAATTTTCATTTTTGAAAATTTCTCAGATTCCACTCGATTCATTATTGCAAATAATTAATCAAAAATTACTATTGATATCTGGTTTTTCTTCTAATTATTAGTTATTACTAATTAATTACTTTTCGCTTTGGCGTCAATTCGTCCAATTTGTTCATTTTTGCCCAGTTTAACCAACATTACCGACAAAATTTCGCTGCGTCTACTGTTGGTGACACTGATTGACAAAATTTGGCAACCTCGAAACCGGTGATTTTCTTGAAAAAAAAAACGTGATGAAACAACCAGACCGCATGAGGATGGATATCGGGTTTTGAAGGTGGAACTGAATGGTATTTCGGTTTGAATTTCTCGTGAAATTCATGTACTTAATTCCGGATTTTAGTTTCATAATAGTTTACGAGAAATTTCAATAATGTCGTGGTTATTCGGTATACGTCGAGATACGCCCGCAATGCCGGCCGAAGGATTACCGCCGCCGGAATCTTCTGATAACACCGGCGGTGGAGCTGGAGCTGCCGGTGGTTCCGGAGACGACAAACGTAAAGTTAAAGCAATGGAGCCGTACTCGTTTGATTCTTCAGCTTTGGAACGAGCTGCTCAAGCTGCTAGGGAACTGGAACGGTCAAGTGAGTGCATTTTCACTGTAGTTTTGTCAAGGTGTTTGTATTTTGAAACACATCAATGATATGATGAAATTTTCTAATGATTTCGAGCAGAACATTCAAAAGAAGCTTTGGAGCTATCGAAATTACAAGAAATAACCAAACAGCAAGAATATCAAACTAAAATTAAAGAATACGAGGCTCATATCGAGCAAAGTAGAATTGAGCAAAAACGAGTCGACGCTGAAGAAAGACGAAAAACCGTCGCCGAAGAAACTAAACAACATCAAGCCAGAGCTCAGTATCAAGATCAACTCGCTCGTAAAAGGTAAACGAAAATGAAACAATTTTGTATAAAACACCACTATAATATTTTCCATTTTAGGTATGAAGATCAGCTTATGCAACAGCAGCGAATCAACGATGAGAATTTACGTCGTCAAGAAGAATCCGTTGCTAAACAAGAAGCTCTCAGAAAAGGTATATTTCTCGTTTCTTGAATCCGTTGGCCGAAATTCTGTCGTGTAATTCGAGTACTTTTGTAGCCACCATCGAACACGAAATGGAACTTCGAGGTAAAGCTGAGATGCAGAAAGCACAAGCTAAAATGGCAGCTAGGGCCAAATTCGAACGTGAAAATCACGATCTTATTATGGAACAAATTCGCGTCAAAGCTGAAGAAAACCGAAAGACTGTTCTCGACTCGATCACGTTAGTTATCTTTCAATCTTTAACCTTTTTTTGTAATATTTCGTCGATATTACGTTTGTGTATTTTTATACTTTGAGTAGTACTGCAGGATCCGTATTAGGCGCCGGTGCCCAAACTCTGCTTCACGATTGGGATAAAATGCTAACCGCTGTTGGTGGATTATCATTACTAGCTCTGGGAGTTTACACAGCTAAAGGAGCTACCAGCGTTTCAGCTCGTTATATTGAAGCTAGATTAGGTACCTGGGTTGAAATCATATCCTCAGCTGAGTCGTATAAGTGTAATAATATTCGACTTTTGTCTAGGCAAACCTTCCTTGGTCCGAGAGACTTCCAGATTTTCATTTCTAGAAACTCTAAAGCATCCCATTCTAACTGCTAAGAATTTTAGACTGAAATCCGGAGACGCCTTATCTGGCGTTGTTTTAGCTCCATCTTTAGAAGAAAGATTAAGGTAAGTTGGGCTCAACCTGTCTCGAATTTTTTAAGATTGTATTCTTAACGAATCGTTATCTGATTACAGAGATGTCGCTATCGCGACCAAGAACACAAAAAGAAATAGGGGTATGTACAGAAACATTCTAATGCACGGTCCACCAGGTACAGGAAAGACCATGTTCGCCAAAGTACGTATTTTTTCAACTCCACGTCTCGATTATGTTGAATTCGACCTTTAATCGTATTATTTTTTGGTTGTATAGAAATTAGCCAATCATTCTGGTATGGATTACGCTATATTAACCGGTGGTGATGTAGCTCCTATGGGTAAAGATGGTGTCACCGCTATTCATAAAGTATTCGATTGGGCATCCAGTTCACGTAAAGGTCTTTTACTGTTCATCGACGAAGCGGACGCTTTCCTCAGGAAAAGAAGTTCCGAACATATTAGTGAAAATTTGAGAGCTATGTTGAATGCATTTTTATACCGAACTGGAGAACAGTCTGATAAGTATGTGATCTGAATTTGAATCAGTCGCCCCTTGTTTACGTCTGAATGATTTTATGACCGGTTTGTCCCCACAGATTCATGTTAGTATTAGCCAGTAATACCCCTGAACAATTCGATTGGGCTGTGAACGATCGTCTCGACGAAATGGTCGAGTTTTTGTTACCAGGATTAGAAGAAAGAGAACGTCTGGTTCGATTATACTTCGATAAATTCATTTTGGAACCGGCCACCTCCGGTAAAAGGTTAGCAAAGTGGTCTCCAAACTACTTGAACGCACCCTAGGTGAAAATCTACCCCCATGGTCGGCCTAATACCGAATACTCTTCTGTTCACAGACGTCTAAAAGTTGCCCAGTTCGATTACAGCGCATTATGTACAAAAATGGCCCAACTAACCGAAGGCATGTCTGGTCGTGAAATCGCCAAACTAGGAGTAGCCTGGCAAGCTGCAGCGTACGCCTCAGAAGACGGCGTACTGACTGAGAAAATGGTCATGGATCGATGCCTGGACGCCGTCAAACAACACAAACAAAAGGTACGTGAATACATTGGCTCCAGAAGTCGTCATCTATTTTGGAAATTCTAACCCTACGATGTTCTCTCTTTCGCAGGTCGAATGGCAAAGTGAACAAGAACGTAAAGAATCTAAGTCAATAACTTTCGATTACAAGTCAGACGTTTCGATGGCGAAACCCTCTTCGAGTGGTGCTGTAAACTTGAAAAGCTAGCCTGATCGAGGTGATTGTTTTTAAAAATCCTTATTCACGGTTTGCAGCCTGATCAAGGCGAACGTGGGAATTCTCGTCGAATTACGACCACGCCTACCCAATTCCAACGGATATTTCCAATTTAGAAAAAAATAAATAAAAGGAATCTATGCGTAGACTCGAACTGGTAGAATCGAGCAGTTAAGTTTTTATCGTTGTTATCGTTCCATGGTTTTTTCTCTTAGTTATTCCGTAGTGTTGCCCTCTCTTCTGTTTTTATTTAATCGTACGCTGTGTTCAAATGGTTTAAGAAAAGATACAAGCTCATAATTAGACGAACGACGTTTTATGTAATTTGAAAATAAAATAAGTATATAGCGTTGTTATTTAAATTAAAATCTCTTGTTTTTTCTTCTATTTTACAGAGTATCGTCGTAAAAGGTATGTTATAATCTGTGATTAATTCGCGTAGTCTCGTCGTCGTAATTCGTCGCTCGTCGTCCGAAGACTCAAGTCGTACGTAAGATATTCGTCGTGTACTACCAAAAAAATGCAAGGTATTCTAAAAATTAGCATTTATTCGATTCGAATCGTCGCACGCGAGAAACGAAGTATTTAAAATATAACTCGATACAGCAAAATATAAATACATTAAATACGCCCATTTTAGTGGTAATAAGTCATCGGTGAAATTCGGAAGAAAAATATCAGCCAATTGCTCAAATAAATTAATAATTTCCGTAATAATACGAATACCATCCAGTTCGAAGTAAAAACTATACTTAATATCACGTTCATTATGCGGAAAAACTCTTCGATCGCCTTCTAGCGACGTTCAATAGAAAAGCATGCAGTGTAATAACGACCGGTTGCATTTTTTCTCGTATTCGGGCAATAATCTCACTAAATCGTTATCTAGATCTTCGCATTTCGATACCTAAAACCAAAACAAAATTGACAATTGCCGGTTAATAGAGGTGATAAATGGCTCGTGGGTGGGGTAAGGGGTGAGTTACGTAACGATAGAAATACACGTGTCAGATACCGGAGCCTTGTGTGGTTTTTGTACGATTCTCGTAAATCGACGAGCACAACTTCTAGAAAAAATGAATAAAAATGTACGTATAAGTTTGACCTATTTTACGATGTCAACGATCTCACTGAAATGTGTAATACAATAAATGACCTAGACCTTGCCAACTAGAACATTGTACATTGTGCAAGGTAACATGTGTACACATGTTCAATGTTCATTCATGTGCTGACTTCAAAACAGGGAGATTAGGAAAGGAAATAAAATACCATTTAGAAATTCATCGATTTTCTGCTTCGGCTGACGTCTTACCGATGCAGTTTTGGTTCATCTCTGCCCCCTCATCCTTTTCTTTCACGGTTCAGGTGCGATGCGATAATTACACTGAAGGAATCGTTTTGAAAATATTGTGATTTCATCATTTCTTCGTGTTACATCATTATACTAAAAATACGAAAATTGTTTGGATTTTTTTTTGTAATTTTTGACACAGTGTGTCGTACCTTTTTCTTCTACCTTCCTCCAGATTTGAAAATAATTATTCAATCCTCATGACAAGATCAATGAGAAAAAATTATAATTTCGAGTATGAATATTTTTTCCTGAATAGGTTTCCCCTTATTTCGTTTTCTTCGTCCATCAACAGCATAAAAATTCAGAATGGATAAAATAAGCCTCATTGTAGGATGCGTATTATTTTGATACTAATTCTGTGACATTTTTTCATGTTTCGTTGACTTGATCTCCTTCCCCTTCTTCTCCTACATATTTTTTTAAAAAATGACTTGATTTTTTTTACAAAATTCTTTAATTTTCTGGGTTTGTTGAGTTTTCTGAAAAATTCTATAGAATTTCTACATCTACAATTTTTAAAAGAAATTATTTTTCTTGCTTTTCGCTACCTAAATTTTTAAAAAATGAAGAATTCATTCTGGACGTTTTATTTAAAAAAAATTCGTTAGGCAATATTATTTTTAATTTTTTATTACCTATTTCGTATTTTATTTTATTTAGAATTTTGTAGAAAACGTCTCCAAAAATTTTGTGAATAATTTTATGAAGTTTTTATAAGAAAATTTCTGTAAACCTTTGGCCCCATTCAATAAATTCATTAAAAAATTTCTTTCGTTTTTCAGACGATTTTAAAAAGATTCCTCGAACTTTTATAAGAAATTCTAGTCATTGTTTTAATTTCGAAGAAAATTTTTATAAAAATTATTTTTTAAAGACTTCATAGAATCTTGTGAAAAATTCTTTTGAGAAAACTTTGGCCAAACATACCTAATTGAAATTTATAAGAAAAATTTCCATGTTTTTATTTTTCTTCGAATTTTGTCGAAAAATTTTCTGGCATTGGTGGATTTTTTTTCTTTGAACTTGGTGAAAAATCTTTCTGGTATGTGTGGATGTATTTTTTTTTATTTTAGAAAAATTCTTTTAAAATCTTATAAAACTGCATTTTTCGTATGATTTTTTTTTGAATTTTGAGGGAAATTCGCTGAAAATTTTATAAAAAATTTCTCATGTATTTTTTTTTTTAATTTTGGGATAACCTTTTCAAAAATGATTGATAAATTTTCAAACGTTTTGTAAAAAATTAATCAATTTTGAAGTTCAGAATTTTTTTTTTTAATTGTAGGTATGGAAAAACTTTTTGGCATTTTGGATTTTTTTAATTCTGAGAAAAATTCGTTTGAAATGTTTTGAACAATGCATAATTATGCGGGAAATTCGCTGAAATTCTGTAAAAAATTTCCCTTATATTTTTCTATATTTTTAGTTTTGAATAAAATTTATTTTAAAATTTTAAAAATTTTCTCCTTGCATTTTTTTTTTTTTTTTTTTTTTTTGAAACGTGTGTGAAAATTTTGTTGAATGTTTGTGAAAAATCCATAAAGTAAAAACGTTATTGAAAATTCTGTTTTTTTTTCTTCAGAATTTAGAGAAAATTTTTTCAATAATTGTTGAAAGATTTTCTCGCATCTTGTAGGAATTTTTTAAAATTTTGTAAGAAATTTATTGAAAATTTTTTGAAATTGAAAAAAATCCACTAAAAAAATATGCATAATTATAAATTTATTGGAATTTTCTTCAATTTTCAAAAAATAATGTGATTTTGATTGTTCTCAATAAAAAAGGAAGACGTTTCCTTTGCATTTCATACAATTTTTTGAAAAATTGAAAAAATCATCTATGGACAATATTTATAAAAAAGTTCGTTTGTATAAAATCCTTAGAAGTTGGGAAAATATTTTCAAAAATGATTGTAATTTTTTTAGCATCTTGAAGAAAATCGTCTGGGATTTTGAAAAAAATTCTAAAAAAAAAATTATGAAATATTCATTTTTTATGTTTTTTGAAATTTCATTTTTTTTGTAGAAAAACTTTCTAGCATTCGAAGAAAAAAAAATGTGCAATTCTTCAGAATTTTGTTGTAATTTTTTATTCTAGAATTTAGTAGAATACCAAAAGTTTTTTTTTATAAAATATTCATTAAATTTTTTTTCAATTGAAAAATAATATTTTCAAGGAAAATTAATCGAAATCTCATAAAAAAATTCATGTAATTTTTTGAGGAATTTTTCAGGAAAACCATTTTAATTTTTTTTTAAATCTGACATTTTACAATTTTTTTTTTTTTTTTGAAAAATTCATGTTTTATTTTATTTGCAATTTTGCGTAAAATTTATTAAATTTTTTTAGAATTTTATTGACAGCTTCTCTTACAATTTTGTGAAGATTTCATCTAATTTTTTTTTTGAACTTCTTTTTTTAATTTTATGGAAAATTCTTTGAAAATATGTGTAATTTTTCAGAATTTTTTTTTCAAAAGTTCATATAATTAATTTAATTTTTGCAGAATATACATAAACATTTTTCTGGCGTTTTGTAAAAATTTCTTCACTTCAAAAATACGTTGTAATTTTGTGAAAAATTCTTCACGTTGAACTTGAATTTTGCCTCAATTTAGTCCCCCCCTCCTCGCATCCCTACATACCTCATTTCGTCTCGAATCAACTGCAAATAGCGTGATATAAAAATTTGACATTTATCTTCAGTATTGCGTTAGCCTGTGCCCTCAAGAACGTGCAGATATCTCTTATGCTACCCCCTCCACCTGTATTTTAAAGTATAAGTAATTAGTAATTACAATTCATGCTAATGGATTTCAGCTGCATATTTGTACTCCTTGTGGAAAAAGGAAATGGTACCCAGACACTCTCTACCTCGTTCAAATGATCACGATTAATCTCTTTTTTCTGTCTCATCTTCCTACCATTTGATCAGATTTTTGCTTTCAAAACGCCATAGTGGTGACCTAAAATTTCCAATTTTTTATAAAAATATCACTGGTTGTTTCACTCCTCTTATTCTTTTTTCCTTCTCGCTCTCTTCACCGTCCCAGCCTTTGCCAATTTCAAGCAAAATTCCTTGCAAAAAATCTGAAAGATTCTGAATTAATTAGCTGGGGTGGGGTAATGTCTCCTTCCCCTCCACCTGGTTTCTTGAGCTCTTGATAGGTTCGTATTCTTCCTGTACGGTTGTTAACGTCATCATAATGATTACGAGTAATTATTTCAATATTGTACAAATATTCGAGCAGTTTTGTAAGCACAATAGGATGGAGGGGAGGGGAATAGGGAAAAATTTACGTATATGCCGCTGGCATATCCGTTTCGGCGATAACTTCATCATTTGGCAAGAAAACAATGCGAAGAAGGTAGAATGACGATATGTGAGGAAGGGAGAAGGAAAAGGAGATAACGATTAATACGTCGTACGACGATTCCGTCGAATAAATCTGGATACTTGTGGCATATCAATCAGTGTTTCAAGAATACGTACCTCGACGACACCACTGCTCCAATTTTCCTCTTATTTTCGCTATCAGTGGGTCTGATGTCTAACTCGTGTTACGTACGATGTTGAACAATGAGATAGTTCCGAGTGTGATGGTATCCTAAATCAATGTCGAGAGAAAGGGTACTTTTCATGTAAATGATTCGAGACACCTGAGACTTTCACTTCGGCCAGTGAAAGCGAATAAAATGTACAGATATGAAGCAGAATTTTTCAATTAGCTCGCCGCGAATGTAACTTGTGAAAAGCCATAATATTAGTTGATAAGCGGAAAATATAGTTGTATTCGCCGTTCTAAATTCTTTTCAGTATTTCTTCACGGCTAACCTTAATATGTATTGTGGCAATGATGAAGGGGGGAGAGATGTTAGAATGATCGTTCGTGATAATGTGAAGCTATAAGCGAATACTGAATCACGATCGATCAGGAATAAAATCTACAAAATTGGGTATTTTTATTCCAGTCTTCAACGAAATTCAGTTTCGACTTTACACTTCGTAGTAGAAAGTTTAAAACCCCCGTGGAATTTTCTTATTCAGGTAACATTTAAAAAACGCTTGATTTATTCAACACAAGTAAACACTCGAAGAAAATCGACGAAGCATTGCGTCTACTCGAGAACTGAGCATAACGTACGAACTTCGATCTCTCATTAAGAAACCACTAGTTGCATCCGGTATCTGTACACGTTTACCCAAAAATCACGTAATCTCGTAGGTCATTTCTAAAGCTAGATCTGTAAACAGAAAGAACTCAAAAGACAGTATTATAAATTAAAGTCGAACGAGTATTACCAATTGTACTAATTCGCAAATGAAAAAAGCACCGATGGTGGCTTCTTCTTGGTTATCTTGGATATCGACGTTTATTATATGAACTGGAGTATTATCAGTTGGAGTTTTTGAATTGAAATCTATTCGAGAAGAAGAAACGGTACGAACTAGAGAGAAATCATGCAGACAAATAAGATACACGAAAAATAAGCTGTGACTAACAATCGATAACTTGATCGTAGACTCGTTCTTCGCACGTGATGATTAGATCAAATTGGTCTGGTGACAGCTGGAATTTTTCCGGTTTCAGTTTTATTCTTCTGTTACGATCTAACATGTGAAGTAAACCGTTCTGAGTATAGCTGTGGGCTAATGTTAAGGAATAATAGAACGTCGAGTCGATCGATGAATCGAAAATATGTTTGTAAAAAAGGATACAATCCCTTATCTTTCCTCGATAAGTCGTTGTATATTTCATCGTAAGTACAACTGAAATCATAAATGTTGGGTTTGTCTATCGCAGTACCTGGTAATTTCACTTTATCGCCTGTTCCAAATGATTTCACCGAGTAGCCTTTTTTACTGTAACAGCAAATTGTACGATTGAAATGTCAATGTGAAATGACCGGCGAATGGCAGGATAATATTACCTTAGAATTGAATGAGCTTCCATACTCCGGTTCATATTACTCGAGCAAGTGATGGCTATTCTTAGCTTGTTTTCTGGCATCTTGTAGTTGGATTTTTATCCTGAAAATAGAACAAAGTGTAAATGAGGGTAATCCTATCACGCGCCACGATTAACGAAATAACACCTTGACGTAGTGTTACGTTTTTAAATATGTAAACGTGTGACCTATCAATAAAAAATCAACTTTTGAAGATTAATGTAACAAGATAGAACGCAAATTTCTAAAAAATTACGTCACATTCATCACAATCATCGAGAAAGATAACGTAGTTTTCTAGTACCCTAACGTAGTGGTTAGATAAAAGAAATAATTCACTACGATGATGACTTCAAATTAAAGAACGAATTTTCACGATATGAAACACGAAAATTGATGTGTAATGAATTAAATCGGCTGAAAAAGTTATAACGAGATCAAGGAGATGCTGAAGTACAGCATCTGTATGCAAGATACGATCCAGAGACGCGTTTTAAGATTACTCGGATAACTCAAAAACTTGCCGATCGATTTTCAACTACGTACTTTTCATTAATGACTGATGTAATTAGAAATTGAAATACGAATTCGAAAACTACTACTAAAACCACTAAAACTTTGACAGAAAAATAAGATAACGAATTTTTCTGAACCGATGTACAAAAGAGAAAAGAATGCGATCATGCGATGAATGATGAACAATGATGAATGTTGAGTTGATTTGAATTGAAGGATGATGATTGAACGATTTGTTCATTCAAGTTTCAAGGTCGAGATCTCCTTCCCCATCTTTTGAATGGAAAATTCATTGAAAAATGAACTTATTCGCCCTTGGTTCACTAGGGTTCACTAGTGAACTTTGAATCACCTATAGACTGACGTTTCGAAAGATCGTCGTAAAATTATTTAGAGTTGCCAACATGAAAGATCTTAAAATTTTCCAGTAACTTCGAAAATTAAATTTTTTCAATGTTTTTAATTATTAATTGAAATTAAACAACGAATACATTAATTAAAATTTTTTTTGAATTCACTTATAATTTTTCCTGCAAAGAATACGAATAATGTGAAATTTCGAATAATTTATTTTTACTATTTTTTCCATTAAGTACATTAATATTTTCTTCACGGTCGTGCACAACTTGAAAATAGCTTAGTACAAATTTTAACCACCGAGTGTGCTTTGATCTGCGCTTTTTTTATGTGATAAAACAACTGATAAAATAAATTCGTAAATTCGTAATAGAAAGTTCGAACTTTTTAAGACTTTGTTAATTACTTACTTTGTGGCAATAACAATGTGTAAATAGTTACGTAATTTAATTAATTTTAAATGAATTTATATGTTCTATCATTTAACGTAGTCGTCGGTTGGTTTCGTGAAAAGTGTATTGTTGATGTTTCTATAAAGCACGGTAAACGAAGAGAAGCAAGTTGCTATAAAGTTACCTTCGATGATTCCGAGTCCACCATTACGTTCAATGATTCCAAGTGCATCATTTTGCACTCGTGTGACAGATTATAATGATGATCGGATCAGACAAATCAATACGTTGAAAGTGTTCAATGACCAGTAAGCTACACGCAATGTTTATGTTATTTACAACAACGTAACAAAGGCTAAAAAAAATTTGATGACAGTGTTTCAGAAATTACTCCGAATTCTGAGTATTCTATCGAATTCGTAGCTGGTGAGAATAAGCTCGCTATGCTCATCATCCTTGGTCCTGATTTTCCGACGGAGAAACCCTTGCTGAAAATTACGCCGTCTATTTCGCATCAATGGGTTAACGAAAATAGTGAAATTACCAGTGCCCCCGGATTCTTAAATGTTGGTTGAACGCAGTTATATTTGTTGTCTTTTCAGAATATTTTTTCCAAGTTGTGAACGTTTCGTTGTATTTTTTTGATTATAGTTCAGTATATATTCAGATCTCGGTAGAGTAGTACAAGTCATAATTCGCGAACTGCAACGTAATCCTCCTCCATTGAAACAAAAAGAATCGCCTATAACGGCTTCGTGTAGATTGAAAAATTATGGTAAGTGCGTATTAATATTTTCGTTTTTTTCTCCTCTCTCAACTCGCGTTATTTTTCAGATGTCCTCGAAGCTAGTCCTTGCAGTGAAGAATTTGAACAAAGTTTCGAAGTTATGGTTAGTACGAGCGAATTTAAATTTATTATTTTTCATTATACGATCGATATTTACTTTTATCATCATTATCGATTCTATTATAGAGCAGCGTTGTCGGAAGATTGCATAAAATGACCGTCGAAGAACTGAAAAAACTAAACGAGGATGAGGAAGATTTGGAAAAATTCGTCAATAATTTACCTCACGTCCAGTCTCTCAAACAAACCGTAGTAGATTTAATTAACGGGACCGAAGACTTAGAAAGTACGTTTCGAATATGTTTCTCCATTCGAGACAAATTCGTCGATCTAACGTTGAAAATACATTTTCCAGAGAAAAACGTCGAATTAGAACAAAAAATCGAAGAATTAAAAATCGACAACGAAAGTAAAAATCCCATAATCGAAGAACATAAACATAAATGTAAGGAATTATACGATAAATATATGAAATTAGCCGAAATCAGAGCTCCGGTCAATGTAAAGGTAAATCGAACCACTTCATTTTGGTATTTCATCTCTGTGAAAAACTTTTGATCCAATTTATTCGTGCATTTTGCTTAGAAACGATTAAAACAAGAAGCTACCTCGTTAGATACGGAAAGTGAAGCTGTCGCTGATAAATTTCTCGAAGCTGAATTACCCTTGGATCAATTTTTGTCCCAGTATAAACAACTCAGAATAGTAGGTCGATCTATTAGCGATATTTTTTTCAGCCTTCTATTCGTTAATTTCCAATTTTTCTTCTAGAAACTGCACGCAATTAAAGTAAAAGAAGAAAGAATCGACAAACAAATCCAAATAGATAAACATAATACATCGTGAACCAGGGAAATTCGTCCTTCAATGTGATGTGATAATTTAAAAGTATTTTTTATTTTTTTCTCTCTTTTCTAAAATATAAAAATGCTTATAAATGTTGTTACTGTTTCATCCTCGCTCTGTTATTATAGTTGTATTACCGAATCATCGGTTCTGAAATAGAGCTTTTTTATTTACACGTTCGATCTTGCATTCGGTCTCACTGTGGCCGGAATGTGTCGATCATGACGTTTCATTTGTGTAATTATGTAATGTAACCATTTTACACCCTATTTTTTTTAAATCGTTATTTTGTTGCAGATACGATTTATTTTATAAAAAGAAGCTCTCGAATTATGTTGAGTTACTATGTAATGTATATACATATGTTTTTTCTTCTATTTGTGTCTCAGTTTGTGGATGTTTCCGTAGGTTCATCTTTTTATACTACGCGATGTTTTGTTAAGTTGTAATTAATTTTTATTTCTCGGTAGGCGTAATTATTGAACAGAGTGTGGTAATATTAAAATGCTTTTATACGGCCAAGTATAATTTATTTGAAGTATACTCGTGGTCAAGAACCAAATCAACAGGTAAATTATTCAAATTTTATACATAAAATAAAATATAAACGTAACAATCATTGATACAATGATAATAAATATAATCGGTAGACAAAAGAAAAAATCAGCTTAATATTAAGATCACATAATTTTGTGCTTAACATCGATTCAGTTTAGGTCACAGTGGTATGTAAATGCAAAGATTTCGGAAGGTTATCAATAGATCATCTGTAAAACGAACATCGATAAACGTAGCAATCGATGGAATAACTTCAAACGTCGTGATTATCACAACTTTCAGGTTTTTTCGACTGGTTTCCCAGCTTTACCGAAAAAACTATCTAAGAATAAGCCAGCGAATACGAAGACAGTAGCGATCCATTGACGAGTCAGCATAACATTACCAAAAATGATTACAGATGCTAAAACAGTGAAGAATTTTCGAGTCGTCGTGATTATGGAACAAGGCAAAGGTCCGAAATCGGTGACTGTCAAAAATATGAAAAACTGTCCGAAAGCACTGGCTGCAGAAAATGAAATGAGTTCCCACAACACGGCAGGATGTCGTTGGACGAAATCTATGAATGTGATGAATTCGCCAGTGAGAAGCACGACAATACCTAAGAAGACAATAGACCACTGGTTCATGTTAATCATCAAATGTCCGGATTTCGTTTTCGATTCGCTTCTCATACGTTCTTGAACAGCTGCCGTTAATCCGTCCATGATCAAAGAGATCAAAATCAATAGTTCACCGTATCCGAATATCGAACTGGACGTGGAAGATTTGCCATCTTTATACATGAATAAGGCTACGCCTATGACGACGAGTAATACGAAGCAGTACTTCCTGAATGGGTATGATTTCCTACCCAATAATACGCTCAGTATCATGACTGGAATCGGTTTGCCGGATTTACCAATCACTTGAGTCGGATAATTGACCCATCGCAGGGCTAAATTACTGGTTAACATAGCCACGAAATATGTAAACGCTGCAGCCACGTAGTAGATGGTTCTAGTCGTGTCTTCGCCTTCTTTCATCACAGTCACCGAGGTGAATATTGCGTAAAAATAGTTTACGATGCATTGTATAAATACCAAAGATGTGATACAAGTGAACTTCTCGTCTCCGTAGTTTCCTCGAGTGATTCTTTCCTGAATTATGCCATAGTAGAAGTATGTAACGAAGATGCCAGCTGCGCAGATTATCAGCTTCAGTCGTCGATCCATAGATTTGGCGGAAATTTATAACGATAATTTGAAAACTACACGAGGAACTCACATCAGGAACACGATAAGCAGACTCGATCGAGTGTTACATTAGACTGTACGTGGCTGTACCTGCGAACGAGTGGTGTTTTGAAATTTTGATTTGTTAAGTGGTTATCCCAGTGTTACTCTTTCAGTTGGTCGAGTTTTATTGGAACTTTACTACGATTTTCTGTCTTTATTTTTTTAATGCTTGACGATCAAAAAATTTGATCAATTTGGTTTGATAATTATGATATGAAATTAATGAATTTTGTTTATGATTTATGTTATTATGTTGACATTTTTCTCCCCCGCCCAAAATGCTAAAGGAAGGGGGAAATCTATCCTTTGCGAAATGCCTGGATGGCAACTGGCAAGCCTGTTCCTGTTTACATTTTTTGTAACTGCGACAAATGACCGAATTTTTAGTAATTTTGTGTAGAATTTCAATCTTCACCGAATTTTCAAAACTATTATTGAAAATAATACTTTTTAAAATTAATTCTATGCAATTTTAGTTTCAAAATTGCAATTTTTTCAAATTCAACTCAAAAATGATTGTAAATTTTCAAAATTCAATCAACGTCTAACAAAAGGACCCGAAAGAAAAACGATCGGCTATTTTTACGGAAACCCGTTGCTGATCATTTGCTCACCTTGAATTTGAAATTTGAATTTTTCACATTGTTCAAAAATTGGAGGGGAGGGAGGGGTCCAATCGAAATTTTTGTTGCAAGCTAAATAATTATTATTCCTAGTACATCAACCTTCAACTTTTGTTTGAAAATGTTTTCAATCGGGTCCCTTACAGGGTATCCTACGTCACGTCTACAGGTCATGAAAATAATGAAAAAGTCATGAATTTTTCAAAAAAATTACTAGGCCAGTAGGTCATGAAAAGTCATGAATTTTACTCTTCGAAGTCATGAATTTTTGATAATATAACCCGGGCAAAATTACAAATTCGCTTAAAAGTGAAATTTTTTCGAACTGTTGCATCTTCTCAAAAAAAAGTAGGTATTGTGATTTCTCTGAAGAAAAAAATTAATTTTCTTATAAATTTTTTTTTTCAAGGGGATAGAAATCTCTTATTTTTTTGGAAAAATTTCCATTTCTTGGAATGAAAAAAAAATGAATTTTTTGGTAGAAAAAATTTTAAAAATTGTTTTGAAATAAAAAACATTTCTACCTCACTAGCCTTTAACGTAGTTGCTGTACAAGGCGTTGAAAAAATTCTCAATTTTATTGCAGTAAAAATATTTTTCAAACTTTCACGAAAAAATTCTTATTTAAAAAAAATCAAAAATCTGAATTTTATCGTTTTGGAATTGAATTTGTTTGAAGTGAAAATATTTTTCATACCTAGTCAAGAGAATAAAATCTCAATTTCTTTTGTTTTTTTTGTTCAATTTTCTAAAAAATAAAATATTTTTATTTTTGGGAGGAGAGCTCTGTTCTTTGGAGAAAAATTCTCATTTTTGGAATAAAAAAAATTAAAAACGAATTTTTTGGTTTAAAATTTTTTTAAAATTGTTTTGGAATATAAAAAATTAGAAATCTAAAATATTCTGGAGTGAAAATTTTTTTTGAAGGGAGAAATTTTAGGATTTTTTGGAATAAAAAATATCTAAAAATATTTCTGTGGAAAAGTTTCTTAATATTTTCTTTGTGAAGAAAAAAAAAATCGTTTCATTTTCGAAAAAAAACTGATATTTTTTCGAACAATAATTTTAAAAATTCTTCTGAAATAAAGAAAATCTCAATTTTTTTGTAAAGCAAATAGGTAAATAAAATGTTTTTTAAACTTTGAGACATAAAAAAGAAAAAAGGGTTTTCTGTTGAAAAAGTTGTTAAAAATTTTTTAGTAGTATTTTTGGGGTGAAAATTTTTCGTTTCATTTCCAGGAAAAAAATCATTCTCACACTACAACATGAAAACAAATTCAAGAATACACCTTTTAGGGAAGAAATCGAATTACACTCTTAAAAGTTTCAAGTATTTATTTAACTTAAAAAAAATTGTATAAATTTTTTGGTTACAAAAAAAAAGGGGGACTTGGAGGGCATAAGTCATAACTTGGTGGGGTTCGTGGGGCATTCGAACCCTCCCTCAATAATTTTTTTAATATATATTTACCACAAAATATATAGGGAAAAAATGTGAAAAAATGTTTCTTCCCTCCATATTCATTCCAAGTTACATTTATGCTGGAAGGGGGCCCCCTGAAAACGTTGAAATAATGTTCATGAAAAAGTCATGAATTTTCAACAAAAAAATGAATGTAGACACTATAATTATGCCTTGCCTCCCCATGTTTTTAATAATGTGTTTTGAATAAGTTGGATTATCCAAAATTGGAGGGGAGGGAGGTGTCCAATCGAAATTTTTGTTATAACCAAAAGTATTCGTAGAACTTCAAGCTACAACTTTTGTCTGAAAATTTTTTCAACTGATTTCGTATAACACGCCCAAGATAATAATTTATTAAAAACTGAAGGGGAAGGGGGAAGGGTCCAATTGAAAAATTTTTTGCAACAAAGTTGTAGCTTGAAGTTTTAGGAATAATTTTGGTTATGACAAAAATTTCGATGGACTCCTTCCTCCCCGCCAATTTTGGATAATCCAACTTATTCAAAATACCTACATTATTAAAAACAGTAGAGGAGGTAAAGGGCCTGATTGAACAAATTTTCAAACAAAAGTTGTAGCTTGAAGTACTACGAATAATTTTGGTTATAACAAAAATTTCAACCGGACCCCTCCTTCTCCACCAATTTTGAGTAATATAACTTATTCATACTTATTCCAAATACACTATTAAAAACTGGAGGGAGGTAAGGGACCCAATTGAAAAAATTTTCAAACAAAAGTTGTAGCTTGAAGTTCTAAGAATACTTTTGGTCATAACAAAAATTTCTATTGGACCCTTCCCTCCTCTCCAATTTTGAATATAAAATGTTTATGTAGCACTGCACTTTGTAAAACATTCAAGGTGAGCAAATGATCGGCAGCGGGGTTTTGTAAAAAATAGCCGATCGTGAAAGAAAATTAATGTTTGTGATAACTGATAACCTCAGCTTCTTTCCTTTCTGTGCGAGTGTTTCATCTGTGACAGGTCTTTCATCATTCGCTCGTATTTGGGTAGTGTTCGAAGTTCGCTGCGATTAGCAAATTTTTGACATTTTAGTCGAATTATTTCGCGTGTGTAAGTGCTGAAATTCAACAATCGCTCGAATCTGCCACCATGTTGCTGCCAGCTTTAGAAAACGTCAAAGGTACGCCGTACAAATCGATGTATTCAAACCACCTATGTACCAGTGATAAGACCGATGCTGGTTTACTGATGCCAACTGGACGTATAATCGCAGCCGCATCGGCGGCCGGAGCTCCGGCCCCAGGCGACAGTTGTGCCTACGGATCGTCGAAATACTTCGCACTATGCGGTCTCGGTGGTATTCTTTCCTGCGGTATTACTCACACAATGGTCACACCGCTTGACCTTGTGAAATGTCGTCTGCAAGTGAATCCAGCCAAATACAAGAATGTAATCACCGGATTCAAAGTAACCCTAGCGGAAGACGGAGCCCGAGGTTTGGCTCGTGGCTGGGCCCCTACCTTCTTCGGATACTCGGCCCAAGGTCTATGCAAATTCGGTCTGTACGAATACTTCAAATGTCTGTACTCGGACATGTTAGGCGAAGAAAACACTTACATTTGGAGGACGTCGTTATACTTGGCAGCTTCAGCTTCGGCCGAATTCTTCGCCGATATCGCTCTTAGTCCTATGGAATCGATCAAAGTTAAAATCCAAACGACGCCCGGATTCGCCAACACGTTACGCGAAGCAGCACCCAAAATGTACAAAGAAGAAGGCATGAACGCTTTCTTCAAAAGTGTAGCCCCATTATGGATGCGTCAAATCCCATACACCATGATGAAGTTCGCCTGCTTCGAAAAAACCGTCGAATTATTATACAAACACGTCGTACCTAAACCTAGATCAGAATGCAGCAAAGGCGAACAACTCATTGTTACGTTTGCCGCCGGTTACATCGCCGGTGTCTTCTGCGCCATCGTTTCGCATCCCGCCGACACCATTGTCTCTAAACTGAACCAAGAAAAAGGCGTATCGGCTATCGCCTTAACCAAACGTATCGGTTTTGTAGGATTATGGAAAGGATTAATGCCTAGGATAGTCATGATCGGTACATTAACAGCTTTACAATGGTTTATCTACGATTTCGTTAAGGTTACTTTGGCTTTACCGCGTCCACCACCGCCCGAGATGCCGGAATCTTTGAAAGCCAAATTGGCCGCCGAAGGAAAAACCGAGTAAATTTAAATCACATTGTGATCGAATACAATATTATTTGAATGTGTCGTGTGTTTTAACATCTCTGATTTTAAATCCCCGTTGGTTTTCTCTGTTTTCTTTTTTTTCAAATAGTAACTTTCGTTCCTTGTGGTTATACCTTTTGGAAAATATGATCTTTGTGATGTTATTAATTTGATTTCATTTAGGTAACATGTTATATACGCGTGTAATGCAAAGTTATTTCATTATTTCAATATTGTAATTTATACCATATTTTTTTTTTGTTTATAAGTTCGAATATTTATGTTCCATTTTAATTTAAAAGCGTTTTTTTTTTTCGTTCGTTTGTTGAGTACAACAAAATAATGAGTAAAGACAGTATTTTTATTTTAATGAAATGTCATCCGTGTCCGATAGTATATTTTGCTTGATTTAAATTTCACACACATAGTTCTTCTAAAAATTGCATGCTTCCCGGATTTATTTAAAATATTGTGTTACATTCCGTAGTGAGCATGACTGATCATCATTCTGAAAATATAAAATAATAATTATCTGTTTTTGGTGTACATTTATTAGAAATTAATGAGTAATAATTCTGATTGTTCAATTTTCAGGACGTTCGATGGCGGAGTAGCGAAATAGGCGATGCCGTCGAAAAGAAATAATCGTGAACTGTGCAGGTTGGACTTGAATTTGATTAGAAATTTATTTAATGTCTTGGTCTGCTATGCATGAAGAAATGCGATTGCGTTATCGCCATTATCGCTCGGTTATCCTCAAGTCTAGCCCCATTAATTAAATTACTACATACTACAGTCGTCGAAATTATATCATGTCGACAAGAAAATCTAAATATAAAAAAGGAAAAGGTTGGTCGATCCTCGATATTTGATTGCAATTTGATAAGATAACTAAATTGAATAAGTATTTGCGAACCTTGACCCTTCTACGTAGAATAACACGATTTTAATTAAAACGAGCTAAGAGTTTTTGACAAGCGTCTATGGATCCCATCAATGGGTCAGATTTACTCTGTTGAATTTTACCAAGTTCAGAACTTCATAGATAGGTACTTGATATTCAAAACTGGAGTGGAGGGAGGGGTCCAATCAAAGTTTTCGTTATAACCAAAATAATTCGTAGAACTTCAAGCTACAATTTTTGTTTGAAAATTTTTTCAATTGTACCCATTATCTTTCCCCCATTATTAATAATGTATCTTGAATACGTTTTACTATCCAAAATTGGTGGGGAGGGAGAGGTCCAATTGAAAAAATTCTCAAACAAAAGTTTTAACTTGAAGTTTCAGGAGTAATTTTGGTTATAAGAAAAATTTCGATTGGACCCCTCCCTCCCCACCAATTTTGGATAATACAACTTTCTTGAGATTTGAGAGAGGGGCAAAAGGTCCAATTGAAAAAATTTTCAAACAAAAGTTGTAGCTTGAAGTTTTATGAATAATTTTGGTTATAACAAAAATTTTGATTGGACCCCTCCCTCCCCTTAATTATAGCATATCAACTATCTAATAATAATTTCTATATTACTGGATTTCGTAAAATTGTATTATCCTTATCCAAAATTGGTGGGGAGGGAGGGGTCCAATTGAAAAAATTTTCAAACAAAAATTTTAACTTGAAGTTTCAGGAATAATTTTGGTTATGAGAAAAATTTTGATTGGACCCCTCCCTCCCCTTCAATTTTGAATATCAAATCAACTATCTAATAAATTAATAATTCTATATTACTGGACCTCGTAAAATTGTATTATCCAAAAATAAAATTGGTGGAGAAGGAGGGGTCCAATTGAAAAAATTCTCAAATAAAAGTTCTAAACTAAAGTTTCAGGAATAATTTTGGTTATGAGGAAAATTTCGATTGGACCCCTCCCTCCCCACCTATTTTGGATAATACAACTTGAGGTACATTATTAAAAATGGTGGCGAGGTAAGGTAAGGGGTCCGATTGAAAAAATTTTCAAACAAAAGTTGTAGCTAGCAGGCTTGAAGTCCTATGAATAATGTTGGTTATTACAAAAATTTTGATTGGACCCCTCCCTCCCTCCCCTCCCCTCCCCTCCCCTCCCCTCCCCTCCCCACCAATTATAAATATCAACTTCAAGTTCAAGTAAATCTGGAATTCTAGATGAAGTTCTGGAAATCTGGACTAGATAAAAAAATTTTAATTCAATTCAAGATAGTGTCTCTGAGGAAATGTGAATGTGACACATTGTTTGGAATTTATTTGGATCCATAGACGTTTGTGAATTACTGCAATTTAAAATTCAAGTTAATAATTTTTTTAATCGTCAATTATTTATTCGTCATTTATGAATCACGATTACGAGTTTTTTTTTTTTTTTTGTTTTAAATAAAATTAAAATTAAATCATCAAAACATAAAAATTACCGGTATTTTACGCGTAAATCGATCCAAACGCCATCTACCATGTGCTTTTTATCTGTGAATGTTTATCCAGTTGACACGATGACATCACAGAGTAACGAAATCGATCATGTGCAAGCATGCGTTGTTTTTCTGTGCAAGTGTGCAGTTTTCTCGTCGGTTTCGAATGGTGATGGTGCAGTTGTGTAATGCTCGTGATTCGGCGTGTTTACAGTTCGCGAATAGTTATGTATTGAATTGCGTTAAAGTGTGAAAAATGCCTAAAATTAATTAATCTATCGGTGAATTAATTAGTTTGATTTAATGCGCGAGTAAAGTTGGCTTAACCGCGGGGCTATGTGTTTAGAAAATTTTCCCTCCTTTGAACGTTATTTTCTACCCGGAAGATCATTCACGTAGAAGGTATTCCATCAAAGGTGAGTTTTTCTCCAAAAGAAAAATTATCCTTCTCTTTATTCTGAGATCGAAATTATTTGTACTTTAAAATGAAATCAACTCTAATCGAAATTTTTCATCGCCCAAGTCCCATCGAACCGAATAACTCGACGAATCCTTACGATATTATTCGAAACCTTAAAACGTAATATTTTGGACAGTTCGGTTTCTTAAAATCCACTAATAGATGAATTTTAAATAGAAAATCATCGAATATTGCATAATTTTCGCGTAAAAGCTCACTACGAGTAGATGGCGATTTGACACGCTCGTTGACGTTAATTGGCGGTATTTTTCTCGGAGCATACGTGATCATTGATTGATTTACGTTTATTGACAGGTTTAATTTCGTTTATGTAGTCGACATACGAGGAAATAATTATCGACGTTGTTTTTATTTACCTACTCGCGGTTCGAGTTCGAGTTTCTCTGTCGAGACGAGGCAATCTCGAGCTGCATATAGGTGTTTAAAAATTTACTTACTCTTGCGGTGAATAGGTTTTGCTTTCCATGCGACTGCGAGTTCATTGAAGAGAAAAAGGGTGAAGCTTTTCAAAAAATTATCTATGCAGTGGAATTATTTATTCATAAACGATTACCACGTCGAAGTAAACTTACGCTACGATTGTTTCCAACCTGCTGAAGTCAACGTATAGGTACGAAAAATACGCTGGTAAAACACGACATCGATATAATAAGGAGACACGTTTCATATCCATTCAAAATATGGCAATCGGTTTTGTTTTTTTACTTATCAATGACGAAAAGGGGTCATCGTTGTTGACCAATTCAGCAACGTACCACTGCGGTGATAATTTTTCGACATTAATTGGCTCTCATACGTGAGTTTCACTTTCCATAGATCGCGGAGCAGATGTAAGATCAATATTGCTATAACTCGAGTTACTTATACGTCGTATAAGCTTCAAAGAAAGAGAGAAAAAAATGTTGAAACTAACCATACCTCCTGACGACGAACTAATTACAAAGAAAAACAGATTTCAATCGAAGTAATTAAAAAGAATAAAGAATCGATCGTTTAATTGTTGCGTATAAATACCATCGAACCTTATAAGTAAGAGTAAGTCTCCGGTATTCAACTATGTGGGGGTTTTCGCTTCCATTCGTAGGATTTATAAGAATGTGGTTTCGTCGTCGACCGTTTTTTTCTCCCATCGTCGAGTAAAAGTTCGCCAGTCAAGGTTACCTTACCATTATGATTCGTATAGTGACTAAAGTTTAACCCAATTTGTATGGTTTCAGATGTCAGCCGAATTGGTCTCCGAAGGGATGAACAAGACCACGACCCAGAATCCAGCCTTTGCCAGTGCAAATGCCAGCGGCGGAGGAGCCGAGAGTATTGGTGGAGTTGTCGAAAGCAAATCCCCATTCGGTGATTTCTTCCGGCCCTGTTCGTTCTCAAATTACGTCGGGTATGAGCATAATCTACTGGCGTCTATAATATGTGTCACCTTTATCATATTCGGAGTGGTTTATTTTCTGTTTGGTAAGTTATTATAGATAAGTTACCTATATACGTGATTTTTTTATCAATTTTTTTTGCCTAAGCGTGTAAATTGATGGGAAAGAGAAGGGTTTTTGTACTGTTTGATTGAAACGAAAAGTCCCCCTTTTTTTTTCTTTATTTGGTCACATGAAGATTAATTGTACCTATCGTATGTGTAGAAAGATTACATGTTGCGAGGATTAATCCAGACTGGTTTAGGGGTATTGTATGCTTAGGTTGATCTGGAATATAATTTTACATGGTGTGTAACCATGTCATCCCCTATTTTCCTCTCCCTTTCTCTTTTCATCTTCTCATTCAATTGAGCTTTTTTTTCATAATTTGAAACGAATGTTTTGTTCAAAACTATTCTTACTCTTCGTCAATTCTACACCTACCTAATTGAAAATGATAATTTACAAAACATTTTTTTAGTTTATGAAAATTTTTATAAATTTTTTAAGATTTGAAAATAATTTTTCCTCATAAATTTTATCCAATTTTACGATTTTCAGTTTAAATTGCATGAATTCAGTAAAATAATCGAAAAATTCATGAAAATTTATCAAGAAATAGGCATAATAAAATTTATTTTAAAAATTTTTAATAAATGAAAATTTGTTGACCTATAAATTTTTTTAGCTTTGAAAATATATTCTGCAAATTTTTTTTCATAAAATGTTGAAATTAATTTGAAAAAAAAAATTGAAAAGTTAAAATTTCACAATATTAATTCAAGAATCCCCCTCCAAAAAAACAAAAAAAGAATCCGCCATTTTCTGCTATAAAATGAATTTATAATTTAAATTGATTTGAAATTTATTTTCGTAATTTTCATGCCATTTAAAAAATTATTGTTATATCTTTTTTGAAATGGATTAATAAAATCATAAAAATCGATAAATCAAAATTGCTTCATGATAATTTAAAAGTTTTCAAAAATTTTAAATTTTGTCAATTTTCCTGAAATTTCATGTTTTTCCCATTTTTGATAAATTATCGAACATCTTTGTTTCAAAATTGATTTATCGAATTGAAAAAGATGGATACATCCAATTATTTGAAGCAATGCAAAAGTTATCTAAAATTTTCATTTTCGCTGATTTTCTTGAAATTTTCATTTTTTTTCTCTATTTTTTAAAAATAATCAATTATTGTTTGTTTCAAAAAAAGTTAATTTAAATTTATTTGTTTCCTCTCCATAGGTATAAAATGAGAGCTTTCTGAAAAAAATCCTCAAAAAGTCCAGACTTGAAACAGACATTATTTTTCATTCCAGGAACATTCATAATGTTTTATTCAAATAAAATTGAAGGCATTTTTACTTGAGACGGTTTTTATTAAATTCCCCCCCCCCCCCGTTTTAACGGTAGATTCTTTTTCAAAAAATAAAATGTAACCAAAACATTTTTTGTTCAAAAAAATTCTCTGATAAAAGGTAAATTAGTTTCTAAAAAAAAATTGAAAGATTTTTTTAACGCATTTTTTTTTATTTAAAAAAATGAGAAAATTTTTTGCACAATCTTCAAAAAATTGAGAATTTTTCTTGTTATAAAAAAAATAGATAAATAATTGAAAAATTTTTCACTCATTTACTAAATTAAAAAAATGACAATTTTTTTTATCGTGACTTCGAAAAAATTAAGATGGGCATTTTTTTACTCCAAGAACAGTTCAGAAAGGTGTTTGTTTCTTCAAAAAAACTGAGAAATTGTTTTCTTATTTAAAACAAGAAAAAAAATCTTATAATATTGTTAACATAAATTCTTTTTTGAAATGCCATTTGTGCTTCGTTTTTTTAAATATTCTTTTTAATAAAATCAAACTAAATAAGAAAGAATTAAAAGTTTGGCCTGAATTGAAATTAAAATTGAGAAAAAAATTCATGAATAAAATTGTCGAATTTCAGCTAAATTTTCCACAAAAAAAAGTGAAAATGAAGAAGTATGATTTTTATAAATTAAAAGTTGAAAAAAATTACAATTACAAACATCAAAATTACTTGATTTAAAAATCAGGTAATTTGAAGGGGAATTGAATGAAAGATGACCAAAAATTTCTAAAAATTGAAAACATGAACAGAAAAAAGGGGAATACTGGAATAAGTCTTTATGACGAAAAAAAAATACTTTTTAATTTTGAGGTAATGAATTTTTTGAGTTTTATATTTAAAAAAGTAAAAAACAAAGGATGGTGCGAAACAGCCTTCAAATTTGCCTAAAAATTCTTCCAAAATGGCCTCTGTCCGCATGTACTTGGGTTCACAACTAAAATATTCGAGGACTATCTGCTCTAAAATTGAACCATTACCTCCAAAATAGCTTTTTAATATACGATTTTATTACGTTTTTTCCTTCTCCTGTAAAATTTTAAAAAGTGGACTTAAGCCGTTTTGGAAAAACACGTCTCATTTACAAAAAAGTGTGTTTTTAATGCTGTAATTTTTTTTTTTTTGAAAATTCAAAACAATTTTTTCACGAAATATAATTTTTTTAATTATTCAAAAAAAAATATTCGCCATGGCCATACTTATATAGGCAAAATTCCTTTTAAAAATTTTTTAAATAGTTTTTTTTTTACTGTGAAAATTTATTTGTAACAAGTTTAAAAGGACAAAACAAAATTGAATTCTTTTCACGAAATTTTTTTTTGAATTTCCAACGAAAGGTTTTGAAGAAATTCTCTACAATTTTTTTTTTAAATGCATAGTAAATTTAAAAAAAAAATTCAATACTTTTGTTGCATGCCTTTGTTCTCTTTTTTAAGGGGGGGGGGGGGGGGGGGGGCTACCTTTGGAACATTTTTTGTTGAATGCATAGCGTTGATAAGCGAAATTTTCTAAGACCTTTGCATGACGTCATTTTGATTTTTCACCTATGAAGTTTTGAAGAAAAATTGGAAACTAATTTCAAATTGGTTTTTTTACAAAAAAACTTAATTTTTGATTTTTGAAAAATAAAATGCATAGAGTTCTCAAAAAAGGAAAATTATTTTCATATTGCATTTTGATTGTGTCATTTTGTAGAAAATGTTGGTAGATTTTTTGGAAAATTACAAATTTCAAGGTCAAAATTGGAGAAAAAACGATTTTTACTTCATGCCCCGTTTCTAGAAAAACTATGCAACCCACAAAACTTTTTCTTAGAATGTTTTTTATTCAGTAGAGTCTGGTCTATAATTTAACGAGAGGATTTTGCAAAATTCGTATTTTCTCTTCGATTTTATCAAACCCTCTCATAGTTTTCCCTCGAAGTATTCCAGTCAACTCGAAAGAAATCGTCGACAAATTAAAATTTTGCAAAATCCTCTCGTTAAATTATAGACCAGACTCTACTGAATAAAAAACATTCTGAGAAAAAGTTTTGTGGCTTGTGGGTTGCATAGTTTTTCTAGAAACGGGGCATGAAGTAAAAATCGTTTTTTTCTCCAATTTTGACCTTGAAATTTGTAATTTTCCAAAAAATCTACCAACATTTTCTACAAAATGACACAATCAAAATGCAATATGAAAATAATTTTCCTTTTTTGAGAACTCTATGCATTTTATTTTTCAAAAATCAAAAATTAAGTTGTTTTGTAAAAAAAAACAATTTGAAATTAGTTTCCAATTTTTCTTCAAAACTTCATAGGTGAAAAATCAAAATGACGTTATGCAAAGGTCTTAGAAAATTCCGCTTACCAACGCTATGCATTCAACAAAAAATGTTCCAAAGGTAGCCCCCCCCCCCCCCCCCCCGCTTAAACAAAGTCAATTCTTTGATTTTTTTTAAAACCCTGCAACGAAATGAAAAAACACGATTTTTTTCGTTATTTTCAAAATTTAAAGTTTCTTTTTTTTAATTTTATTTTTTTCAGTTTCGTTTCGTTTTTTGCTCATTTTAGATTTCCTTATTTCGTTTGGTTACGTTTCACGACCTTGCAATTTTAATCCAGTTTTGTACAGTAACATTTTCTATAATTTTTACGACATTTTTAAATGAATTTTTCCCAATTTTTACGACTTAAGAGATTTTATGGTTCTTACTGCAATTTTTGTGAATTAATGTCCATGATACATTTTTGGTAAATTTAATTCGAAACGTTTCTCAGTTTTGAGTATAATCTTGTGTAAAATTATTCACTTTCGTTTTTCTGCAAATTGAAATTCGTCCCCACCTCTCTTTCGACTCTTTCCATCCAATTTACATCTCTTTGATTTCTTTTGAATCATCTGAATTTTGATTAAGCACATGCATATTCGTAGAAATCTATTCTAAAATTAGAACAGATTTGCAATATTCATCAATCCAGGTATAACCTCTTCTTCTGAATCATTTTTGTTCATCTCTGCTGAGTGTATCGTCGATACCTGAAATTAAACCATCTTATTACGACGCATATGTATTCGTATTCGCGGAAAGTACGTGTCGTATGCGTCATCATTCTGATAACCGCGATGTATTTTTATTCGATCATGTTTAGCGTATAGATAAACTAAAAAAATTCCTCTAAATTAAAATTACCCAAATATTCGCGATAAAATATATGTAAAATTGTATATAAATTTCTCGCTGTTTATATCATATCCGTGTCAATATTATACGAGCGAGAGAAAAAAAATACACAAAACCCAAGCGAAGTGTTGACTGACGATTGCTGGCAATTGTTTGAATTTATTTCAAAATCCATACGAGTTTTGGTCTTTGTTACACTAGACTTTTGTATTTTATCGACTTTCCATTTTATTTTATTTTTATTTTTTTTTTTGTCACAAAAACATCGTCATAATGGTTATTTTTTTTCTCGCCATTTTGATCGTGAAAAAAGCTCTGGCACGGTAGTATTTCTCATTATGGTAATTAAACGAGAACCATACTATAATAACAGGCACAGGCGCATGTGTACGATATTACGCGGTCGGTATCCTATTTAAATTCGTTATTATGCATACGCGAACTTTAGGACTAGTATTAAATGGGCTACTTTATAGTGCGGTATTAATTATAAATTCACGTGGGCTGGGGTCAGGGGAAGCGGAGAGAATTTGCGATACAACACAACACATACCGAGGAGAGGCGAAAAAAACCAGTTACACGTGTTATTATAAAAACACTGAAGTAACTCGTAAGCTTGCGAGATAAAGAGCAAAATAAGAGAATAAAGAGGGCAAAACGGAGTAAATCCCAGTCCCATTGGTACAGCCGAGGTGGTCATTGTGATAATGTTATTAGCAAGATTACCACTCGGCGAGAAGGGCTTTGCCAGACGCGATGGCAAAATTGATATTTATAATGTAGATACCTTGTTCTACGTGCGATTTTATTCGCAGATAAAAACTACTCGTAAAGACGAAGGAAGAATGCCGACCGTTGTGTCTTGCGTAGAGATTATGAATGAATAGAGTCGTACATGTATCGATTCCGTGCTACGGTGACATTAAAAGGGTAAAAGGCGCCTCAGGGGTCAGGAACAAGGCCCCATGGTGACCAGGTATGCGCTTACGTGCACGTGAGAAAGACAAGAGCGGCGGAGAGATTACTTAATGACGAGATACGAGCCCGGAGGCTGCACCCAGTCCGTCGAGTTGATTATTTAATAATCGAAAAGTCGACTTTCGATTTCGCGTTCCTCGTGTTCGAATTAATGATATGCGAGCTGAGCAGTTGTGGTGGCGGAAGCGGTGACAAAGCTGATGGGATATACGAGGAAATGAAGAATATCCGGAGATGAACTTTGGACCACGAGTGGATCGCCTCAGTACTTGGGTACTGTCTTTTTGGCACCATTGAAAATTTACTAGGTCCAAACTCCAATACCATGTGTCTACAAAGTAGTAAAAAGCGTGGAAAAAGTAGTGATTTGAAAAGTAGGCCATGAAAGTAGTGGAAAGGTAGTGATTTTGGAATAAAAATAGTGACAAATAAATCAAAAATTGAAAATCAAAGAATCGATTTTGTCTGAAGACATTGAAGTAGTAATAAACTAATAATTGACGTGTATCATTCTGTGGAAGTCTAGTATAAAAATTGGAAAATTTTCAATTTTGGAAGCATTGTAGGAAAAATTATTTGTTTTCTCATTTCTGAAAATTCTCATTTTTTTTAAATCATAAAATTCCAAACAATTTTCTTAAATAAAAAGTTCCCACGTTAAAGTGGGTTATGCCAGTTTTTTAAAAGTATTTTTTTTCTTCAATATTTCGAATTTCAAAATTTTACTATTTTCATGGAGTCATAAAGTAAAATTTTTTGATTTTTCTAAGTGAAAATTTTCTCAATTTCTTTTAAATAAAAAAGATCTCAATTTGGTTGGAAAAAATAATCAAGTATTTTTGAGGGGTTCATATTAAATATTTTGAAGGGGCCCATATTTGAAAAAATTATTGTATTTTAGTTTTTTTTGATATTTGAAAATTTTTCTGTTTTTTCTTCAAAAAAATTAAAAGGATTTTCCCCCAAAAAATATTTTCTTTTCTCTACAAAAATTAATTTAAAAACAGGTGTTTCAGGCCCAAAAAAATTGAGAAATTTTTCCACTACCAAAAAAGTGAAAAAATTCTCAAAAATTGGATATTTCAAAAAATTTAGGTTCTTCCTCCAAAATTGAATTTTTCTTCCACCTCCTTCCAACCAAAATTAACTAGAATATTTTTCTCTTGAAAAATAATAATTTTTTTTTACATCAATAAATTGCGGTAGAGATTTTTTCAAAAAAAATAATTAAAATAATAAAACAGAAAATTAAGAGATTTTTTCACTCTCGAAGAAAAGTCAAAAAAATTAGTATAGGGGTTTTCTCTATTGATTAAGAATTTTTTTACTCCGAACAAACATTTTTTTTGCCTAAAAAAATAAAAATAAAAATTGAGATTGAGATTTTCCTCAAAAATACGATTTTTTTTCTTTCTAAAAATCCAAAAATATTAGGGATTAGGGTGGTTAATTAAAAAAAAAATATTAGCAAAATACCTAACAGATATTTTTTTTTTAAATGAAAAAAATCTCCCAAAAATCAATTTTTTTAACCCAAAAAAAATAGAAAATTTTCCCAAATAATCGTTTTTTTTTCTTTATCTAAAAATCTAAAAAATATTCAATTTTCGGTTTCAAAAAAGAATTATTTAAAAATTTCAAGTGAGAAATTTTTTCACTCCCAAAAATGTGAAAGAAAATTCTTAAAAAAAATTAAATTTGAATAAAGATTGACATTTTTCAAAAATTGTGAAATTTTCTACTCAAAAATGTTTTACTCCTAGAAAGTGCAGAATTTTTATTAAAAATGAAAATTACGGTTTTACAAAAAATTTATAATTATGTACTACAAAAAAAGGTACGCAATTTTCTGTATTTTTTCTAAGGGGGGGGGGGGGTGTCTGAACATTTTGCACGTAGTACCTACTAAAAAGATGTAGTGGAAAATTAGTGAATTTTCAAGAAAATAATTTTTGTAGATTGAATATAACCATTAACATACATACTTGATATTCGAAATTGGAGGGGAGGAAGGAGTCCAATTGCAATTTTTGTAATGATTAAAATTATTTCTAAGACTTCAAGCTACAACTTTTGTTTGCGAATTTTTTCAATTGGACTCCTACCTCCACCAGTTTTTAAATAAGTATCTGAAGTCATATTATGCACAATTCGAGGGGAGGAGACGGACAGTTCTAGTAAAAAATTTTATAATGACAACAATTATTTCTAGCACCTCAATCTACAACTTTTGTTCGAAATTTTTTTTTCAATTGGACCCTCCACTAATTTTGAAAAAGTATCTACCTGATGTTATGTGAAATCAGAGGAGAGGGAGGGATCCAATCGAAATTTTTATAATAACCAAAATTATTTTTAGCATCTTAATCTACAACTTTTATCTGAAATTTTTTTCAATTGGTCATTTCCTACCTCACTCCTCCAATTTTTAATTAGTATCCTCGGGTGGGGGGGAGGGAGGGGTTAACTGAAAAAAATTTCAAACAAAAGTTGTAGCTTGAAGTCCTAGGAATAATTTTGGTTGTTACAAAAACTTCGATTGGACCCCTCCCTCCCCTCCAATTTTGAATATCAAGTATTTATCTAGTATTAGACTTGGTAAATTTTCGATGGTGCCAAAAAAAAAACAGTACCTACTGCGGCGATTCGCTCGCCTTCCGACCGGCGTCGATGAACTGTCTATGTAAATACGATTATAAAATTCGAACTACGATTTTGTAATAATAATTTTTTATATTGCGAGTACGAATCGATCAAGAGTACAGAGCATAGATTGGCGTATTTGATAAACCGTGATTCCGCTTGTATCTCTATGGTCTTCTACGATAAAGGTAATTGATGCGTGAAACTATGACTACCAAGCAGAAGCAGAGGCAGGCCCAGCCAGGATATGGGAATTGTGCTGTACGAAGGCAGAATGGAGGAAAGGGGGTAGTGAGATATTGGCGAATAGAACATAGAAAAGGTGGTGATTTGCATACAGCTTAAGGCGTTGACAGCATGATGTGGATTGGGTCGAAGGCAGTTGCAGGGGGTAAAGGAGCGAGTTTGTTAAGGGTTCGGCAAATGTGTTTGAAAATTTACTTGCACAGGAACAGCTGCGATGACGATCGATTTGGCTTTGACGTGCATGAGCTGCGAGCAAAATTGAGGCAAGTTTTTAGTATGTCGAATGTCGATTTTATTGGTTTGGTAATAATTGATGTTGTGGTATGTGCTGGTGATGATGATGATGATGGCGGTATTGCTTATTCGATTTTATTTGAAGGTATTACGTATGTATACGACTGGGAAAGGAGAGGAAATGCAATTAATTTTGGTTGAACAAAAAACATGTGTTCAGATGTAAATGTAGTAAGGTGGTTTATTGTAGCTGAGAAACTCTCAAAAAATTGGGCTACTGAATTGTGAAAAGAAATACAGATTGAGGGACCCTCAAAATTATTTGGTTTGAAAATTTTCTTGTATTTTTTATGCGTAGGAACTCAGTAAACCTAAAAAAAATGCAATTTGTGTTTCGACACTTTGCCTGTCCATTTAATGCTTTCAAAATTAATCTGGAAAAATGTTCAAAATTTGATGAAACATTATACGTTAAGATATATAAAGTTTGATACATTTGTAAAATTCTGTTTTCATCTTCACTATTTTGGAAAATTATAAATTTTGATAATTTTTGTAAATTTCAAAAATTCAAAACAATAAATTTTCTAAAAAATTCAACATTTTTAACATCTGATTAAAATGTGAAATTCTTGTTGATTTCCAAGTTGGATAAATTTTTAAAATTCAGTGTTCATATTCAAAATTTGACAATTTTTAAAAATTTTGATAATTAATCTTTGATTTTGGATCAAAATTTTCAACAAAAAAAATGGATAAATAAAATTTGATAAAAATTATGATTAGGTATGTGAAATTTTAAAAATTTGTTGGTTTTTATAAATTTTGCTGAAAATTTAAAATTTTGATAAATCTTGAAATTTTTATAGGTTGGATCAACTTTCAAAATGTTTGAAATTCGGAAAATTAAAAAATTTGACGATTCCTAAATTTTGTTCAATTTTTCAAATTTATTAAATCTTTGGAAAATTTCAAATTTTTATAAGAATTCAAAGTTAGAAAATTTTTATAAAAATAGTAATTTTGATAATTTTTCAATTTTAATAAATTGGACTTATGTTCGAACTGTGATAATTTTTTTATTTCAGTAGTATAGATGCTTATTTTAAAAAATTGGATGAAATTGGAAATGCGATAATTTTAAACTGTTTGATCAAATTTTAAAATCCAGAAAATTGTAACTAGAGGAAAATTTTTAAAATTACTGAAAAAATCAACACATGAAATTATTGTTGGGAAAAAAATGAAAAATAGGAGAAGCATGAACAATGAACATTTTTGATTTTATAAAAATTACGAAAAAATTTTACACAGAAAATTTTAGTTAATTTCTTATGGAATTTCGGAAGAAAATTTTAGGGAGGAAAAACGAATGCATCAAGAAAATACAATTGATGAATCAGTAAATCCTGAACGAGGGAGTTGAGTACAGATAAGAGTCATTACCTAAGCAGAAAATAAGAATAATGTGAGTCATACGCAAACCCTTATTTCCTAATACCAATACACGTTGGTGCTTTTCGCTGATGTCGTCATAGCATTTGACTGTTGCTAGTGTTATCGTGTTTGTCTTGTTGCTATTTTTTTTTTGCTCGGTATATTTATGAATTAAGTAAGGGGTTGGAAAACCGTATCGTATGGGGATGAGAATGGATAATTTAATTGGATTTTTTCCTTTCGCTTAGACTCGTGTACGTATATTGATCTTATGTATGAGGGCAAAGGGGTCGTCTTGATATGATGGAATTCATTCCATCAAGTGGGTATGAAATATGTTTTTAGGGTGGAATTTAAAATAGAGGGAGGTTTCGTGGGGTGTTAGTCGAGAGGGCTGTTTTAAAAATAGGTGTCATCGGAATGCGAAATAAACCTTGATTTTTTTTGTCTAGATAATGTGGCGTATTTTTAGAGTAGCTATCTAATTTATTTTTTATTTTTATTAAAAGAAATGAATCTATTCGATTTCTAATCAATTTGAAATGTTTTATGATCTATGATAAATTGACTAAAATTTCTTATTTTGAAATAAATCGAATAATTTGAAAAATCAACCATTTTAAATCGATTTCGAAAAGGTTTAATTTATGGGGAAAGAATGGTGGAATTAATCGATTCAAAATTTTTACACGATCGATGAATTTTCCAAAAATGAAAATCTAAATTTTCAAAATTTTACATCCTCGATTATCGATCATTTTCCCGAAACAATCTAAAAATAAGTCATCTCGTCTTATCGTGATGAAATTCGAGTCAATTCCACTCGATTTAATAGAATCTCTTCTGCAGAAAAAATCTTCCCATTTACAAATACCGCAAAAATATTGAAATTCTTCGTTCGCAAAAATGCCACCACCAAACAAAGAAACGCATAATTTATCTAATTTATCATCCGTCGTGTCGTGTCTGGTTTCATTAAAATAAATCGTCGTGCCAGAGAAGAGCAAAGAATGGCATCGGTAATAAGCGGTAATTGTTTATTACCTCTCTTATTGAAGATGCCACAAACCATCATTTGATCTTTTTCGTATATTCTTGTGTATTTTCAATCTCATCAACGTCGTAATTCGCTCCAAATGAGATACCTCGCAATTGGTGGAAGATTTTCGGCTTGGGCATAACATAATATCGAGACGATTAACGGCATGATTTAAGGTTGATGATTCTCCACGCAGGTGTAGGGCAGAGACGAATATAGCGGAACGTTAATGACGTTAATTATATCGATCACGATAACGATGATCTGATTAGATTCGATGAAATGATGCTGCAAAGAGGGGGAGACTATACTCGGACGAGTTTTAATACGCATGATGGATGGACTACTGATGACCAAAGTGGCTTATAAAAGTATACGTCGTACGAGCTGTATTTTTTTCTCTCTTGTAAATCGAGACCATCGAACTGTGTGGGCATATTAACCATCGATGGTCCGTTTTAATAGGCCGTTTATGGCATAAACCAGTTGATACCGTAATATTTACGCGTGTTTTTTCTATTCTGCATTTATTAGTTCACCTTGTGTATGTGCTAGGTATACAAGAGATATCGTGTAGTTTTCGTGTCGTTATTACGTGGTAATAACGGCAACGAGAAGAAAATTTGAATTGGCATGTGTGTGTGTGTGACTCGAGTCTGGTTGTTGACAGGGAAGTGGATTGTTGTTGTTGAATTTTACCAAGAACTACATAGATACTTAATTTTCAAAATGGAGCCTGGAGGAAGGGAGGGGCAATCAAAATTTTTGTAATAACTGAAATTATTCCTTGAACTTCAGGCTGCAACTTTTGTTTCGAAACTTTTTCAAGTTTTGAGTAATCAGAAGATAATTTTCAAAAAATGAGAGTTTTAGCAAAATTGCATTTAATAAATGAAAAAAGCTACCATAAAATCCAATCCAATGCGAAATCCTCCTCTAATGGAATTTAAAAAAAAAAAAATTTCAGTAATTTTCAAAAAACGGAAGTTTTAGCAAAATTGCATTTAATAAATGAAAAAAGCTCGTTAAAATCCCATGGAACTTTGAAAAATATCATTTTCAGTAATTTTCAAAAAATAAGAGTTTTAGCGAAATTGCTTTTAATCAATGAAAAAAGATACTCTTAAGATCTAATGCAAAATCCTCCTCTAATGGAATTAAAAAAAAAAAAAAAAATCAGTCCTTTTCAAAAAATGAGTGCTTTAACAAAATTGCATTTATAATCAATGAAAAAAGCTACCTCAAGATCCCATGCAAATTGCAAAATTCTCCTCTGTCGGAATTTTAAAATTTTTTATTTTCAGTAAATTTCAAAAAATGGCAATTTGCATTTAATTAATATCAAAGGCTACCATTTGATCCAATGCAAAATCCTACCCTAACCGAATTTGTAAAAATTTTATTTTCATTAATTTTCAAAAAAAAGAGAAATTGCATTTAATCAATGAAAAAAGCTACCCTAAGAACCAATGCAAAATACTCCTCTGGCTGAATTTGTAAAAATTTTAATTTTCAGAAAATTTCAAAAAATAACAATTTGCATTTTTTGAATTAATAAGGCTACCATGTGACCCAATGCAAAATCCTACCCTTAGCGAATTTGTGAAAATGTTTATTTTCAGTTAATTTTAAAAAACGAGAAATTGCATTTAATCAATGAAAAAAACTATTCTAAGATTCAATGCAAAATCCTCCTCTGACTGAATTTGTAAAAAAAATTATTTTCAGTAAATTTTAAAAAATATTAAGAATTTGCATTTTTTGAAATAATAAGGCTACCATTTGACCCTATACAAAATCCTACCCTTACTGAATTTTTGAAAATTTTTATTATCAGTAAATTTCATAAAAAAAAAGAGTTTTAGCAAAATTGCATTTAATAATTATTGAAAAAAGCTACTATAAGATCCAATGCAAAATCCTCCTCTATTGAAATTAAAAAAAAATAATAATAATTTTCAGTAATTTTAAAAAAATGAGAGTTTTTGCAAAATTGTATTTAATCAATGTAAAAGTCGTATTATGCAAAATTTTAGGGAGGGGAGAGGTACAATTGAAAATTTTATAATGATCAAAATTCTTTCTAGGACCTCAATCTGCAACTTTTGTTTGGAAAATTTTTCATTTTAACCCTCCCTCTCCCTCTTCCAATTTTGAATAAGTATCTACGGAGTGTTGTGTGAAATCGGAGGGGATAGAGGGGTCCAATTGAAAAAATTTTCAAACAAAAGTTGTAGCTTGAAGTCTTAGGAACAAGTTTGGTTATCACAAAAATTTCGATTTGACCCCTCCCTCCATTCCATTTCATTAATACATATCAACAATCCACTTCCATGTAAACAAATTCATCAAACTAGACTCGATCTCATGTGTTTGGTAGAGATACCTCTTGTGTTCTGGGTTAAATTTAATCGTCTTATATCATGTGAGAAGAGGGGCAATAGATATAGCTGCGTATGTAAATGCAGGTGCGTACAAGTACCTACGTATGTGTTGGTAAATTTAGCACGAAGCACGACGATAAGAGTACTCGTACTCGTACGACTAGATGGCATTGTCGATGATCGTCATAATCATAGTCGTTGTTTGTATGTATCTGCGGTGGCCAGTACATTGTCAAGATAATCGATGAATTAAACGTGCGATGATTATGTTATGTTTAACGTTTTAAAATTATTATTACCAAGTGATGGCAGAAGGGTGTGAAGGGGGTGGATTTTGCGGTAGCAATAGATAATTACTATGAACGGTACATGTTGCGGGATCCGCCTACGATTTAGATCTATGTACGTAACAACTAGTGGGTAGATCATCGAGTTAAATGGAGGTTTCTTTGTTTTAATTTTGCCAATTATAAAGATAATTGTCAGAGAGGTATTTTTCAAAACGACTCGTTGATGATTTTTTTTCCCTTCTGTTTTGTGCTTGCAGGTTACCGATGCTTTAAAGCTATCATGTTCCTAACTGGATGCATTTTTAGTACTGCCGTCGTTTATTACGTTTGTACACAGGATGCGGTCTTACCTCCGTATGCCATCGTCGGTAAGTACAGAACTACAGATGACGTTTATTTGGGTGGAATGTGGATGTATATTTTGTCTCTTCATAGAAGATGAGGGTATAGAGAAGAAGAGTTCGTGATGTGTTTGATTTGAGGCCTATTTTTTAAAAACTCTGAATGCGTAAACAAACACAACTTCGTCGTTCATTTTGTTTGCATGGCTATTTTCAACGTTTCAAATGGAGTAATTTCGAGTTTCAATAAAATAATTTATAATATTGATAAATTTTCATTAAATCAATGTGAAGAGAAAAATAGACATTCTTTCTCTTGAAAAGGAATTTAAAAAAAATTGAGAATTTTTTCCAAGTATTCAAACCAAAAAAATCTGAGAAAAATGAGATTTAAAAGAAAATAGATTTTTTTTCAACAAGAAAATCCAAGAAGTTTTTCAAAAACAAAATTTCAATAGGTAAATAGGTAATAAAAACTTTTTTAATTTTTAAAAAACCTCTCAAATTTTTTCAAAGAAATGAATTTAAAAAAATAGTATTTTAGGATTCTTGAAATAAGTTTATGTTGAAATTAATTTTTTCTTGAAGAATTTTCGATTTAAAAAACATTTATTTCTTTAACAAAAGTTTGATCTTTCAAATAAGTAAATGAATTTTTTCTAGATTTTTGAATAAAATTCCATGAATTGAAAAATAATTAGTCATTAGCGAACGATTCTTTTGAAAAATTACTCATTCGGTCCCGAACGACTTGCAGCAATCGAAACATCCCGGCCATAAGCCATAATCAGTGGGTAAAAAATAATAATAAAATTGATGGATTGTTCACGACTGACTGAATTTTTCTTTTCCTTTTGAAATTATGAAATTTTTAAATTTTTTCTCAGAATTCACTGTACTGTTTTTTTTTCAGAAAGTTTTTTTTTTTTTTTTTTTTTTTTGAATTTGTCAGAAAAATTTATTTGTGTTTTCCCTATGAATTTTTCATTAATTCTTCATCTGTGGAATTTATTTTAAAATTAGTAGGTACCTCAAAAATTTTTTCATATTTTTTCTAAATTTTTTTTGACAATTTTTAAAAAATATCATTGTGAAATACATGCATGTGAAAATTGAGAAAATTTTTCACTCCCTCATCCATTTTTAAAAGGTCAATTCATTATTTGTGGAATTTAGTTTAAAATGAATAATCTTTAAAAAATTTCATAATTATTTGCTCCAGAATTTTTATTGATTTTTCCAAAAAAAATTCTTGTAATTGCATTGCTGTAAAAAAATTTTCTTGCATTTTCTTACATTTTTTTTATCAATTATCTATCTTCGGAGTTTTTTTTGAAGTTATTATAAAAAAAAATCATTATTTTCTCAAGAATTTTTCATTAATCTGCTTAAAAGTACCTATTTGAAATTGCGGTTGAAATTTTTTATTTGTTTTTCTCTGAAATTTTCATAAATTTTTCTACACTTGTTTATGTAAAATTTTTTTTACAAATTTGTGAGTGAACTTTTTCCAAAATATTTTTCACTGTATTTTGCATCATTTTTTTCAAAATTTTCTCCAATTATTTAGGTATACTTTTTTGATATTTTTTTTGAAATTTTCTCCTATTTTTATACCTACTTTTTTTATTTATTTTTTTGTTAAAATTTTCCTTAATTTTTCAACTTTGAACTTTTTAAAACTTTTTTTTTGAAATTTTCAAAATTTTCTCCAATTATTTATACTTTTTTGATTTTTTGTTAAAATTTTCTTCAATTTTTCAACTTTGAACTTTTTAAAACTTTTTTTTTGAAATTGGTGAATAATTCAGAATTTTTCAGCTCTTTTCACAAAAATTTTCTCAATTTTCAATTTTTATTTTTTGAAATTTTTCAAACATTTTTTTTTTTGAAATTTAAAAAAAAATATATTTTTCTGTTCAAATTTAACATTATTTTCTGTGTTTTTGGGAACGTTTTGAGTTGTGAAAATGTTTCATATTTTTCTCTCACTCCGAATTTTTAATTTATGAATTTTTCTCTCGAAATTTTTTATACCTACCTGAATTTTGTTTAGGTTTGACAACTTTTTTTTTTAAATAAGATTTTGTCACTATGAGTTTATTATTTTTAGTTATTTTGATGGGTAGAAATAAATTTCCTGTCTCAAACTTACGAGATATTCATTTTTTTTTGTATTAATTTTGATAAAAGAAAATTTACATAATTCGTTTAGTACTCAATGTTTGCGAACGATTCGTTTAAAAAATAATTCACTTGGGTGTGGACCACTCGCAGCACAAACAAAATTTCCCATAATTGACAAAAAAATTAATTGATCTTTTAGTGACCAACTGAATAAATTTTCTTTCTAAAAGTGAATAGTTTGATGATTAAGGACTCATTCGAACTCGATAGAAATATGATTCGTTTGAATCGATCACATAATATGCATACTCGAGCATTCGTGATTCGTGAACGACCAACTCTTTTTAAAATTACCTTTTTTCAAACCACATCAAATCGAGCTAATCATCAACCGCAAAATTTCATTTTTTCGCCTACTTTAGACCGAGTGTACTCGTATGTTCACTCATACTCAGTCTTGTAAATGTATTGGTTCAATGATACTATGATGAGACATTCGATACTATATTTATCGTCAAATTCTCTCTCTCAATTTGCAATTCTCACGCTTGTGAGGTGAAATTTACGCGACCAGTGGAATTATGACGACTTTCTTCTTACATGTAGTACTACTGTACCTCTCTCTGTACCTCTACCTTTCTACGTATTATAAAATACGAACGACGTCGCGACGTTTTTCAGGTGCGAAGATAACAAACAGTATTTAAAAGCGGTCAGCGTGTCGTCTTGTCGTATATATATACGTATTTTTAACAAGAGATAGTAATGAGTGGGGCCAAGAGGGGCAAGAGGCTACTTTAACGTTTTAATTTCCATTCATAATTACGCTTCGCTAAACGTAGGTATATGTACATGTAGAGGTAGACCTGTAGAATAGATAGTCAACCCAGTGGGAAGGGGACGAGGTTTTGTTTTTTTTGTTTTTAAAAAGACTCAGCAACGATATGTAGGTGCTGAGGTGACCCCCCCCCCCTGAAACGGTACACGACGCTATTTTGTGGTATACTCGTTGATAAAGATTTTCTCAATGAAGTCGTTCAGCAACCATTGCAGTTAATATGGCACATGATACCTACATCGTGCTTATCCACCTTTTGCTCTTATCTGTTTGGGATATTTTATTTAAGCATTTACACGGTTCGTACATTATGGCTTATGGGAAAAAGCGCACCGACCTGGGCAATGGAGGGGGAATATTTTTACATAAAATATGCCTGTCCCTTCAAATTCACAATGGATATGTACTTACCACGAAGATTTCAAGCTAACGATATAATAGCGTACATCGGAATAGGTCGATCGCTTAAAAGGTTTGCTCAATTTGAAATGACCCATTGTGGTATTTTATTATACTCGATACGTAGGTGTGTGCATATTATATAGCCAATGTTATAATAGTCTGAGTGCTATGGTCACGCGACCAAGTACATCTGAAACGTAAACCTAACACAGTGTATATTTTTTATTATTTACGTTGCTGTAAATTTACCTACTCGTATTATAGGATCTAGCCTTGCGTAATATGTAGCTTGTGTACGAATTATAATGCCCAATATAGGCATACAACTGCGAAGAGTGTTCAGACTGTGGAGAGTATAGAAAGACAGAAACGTATGTAGGTGGGTGGGTAATAGGTTTTAGGTATCTGTGGGGAATGAGAGAATGGTTTATTAATTTTTTACGTAATTAAGTTGTATTTCGCATCGAAATAGAATTAGTCGCAGGTTTAAACGAACAGTAGGCCTTGTACACGTAGGAGATTGAATTAGTCGTGGAAATTTTTTCACGGATGGTTTTGCCATTTGAATAACATTCATTCGCAGGTGCATATGTAGTACGTCTATATATACGTACGTATATTCGACTGAGAATATTTTTTAAAGGTTATGTAAAATAAGACGAAATATGTAGATAAGAGAATTCGTGTGAATTTTTGAATTGTGTGAGGTTTTTGGATTTCTGGTTCCGCCATGTTAGATGTTTCTACGAGTACGAAGGTGAAATTCCTTTTTATACGGGGTCAAATGTCAAAAATGTGATTTTAAAAAGCCTGCTTTTTGTTGGAATGCTTACGAAACGTCGAAACATAAAGTCATAAAAACTGAATAAATCAAAAATTTCTCCAAAATTTATTTAATGATTCAAAATTTGTAAAAAAAATCGACGAATGAAATTTTTTTGAAAAATGTACTGTCGTGAATTTTACAAAAACTACATAAATAAAAAAATCCTCAAAACTTACCGAGTAATTTTTAATTCGTAAAAAATTCAACAAGTTAATTTTTTTGATAAAAATTGATCAATCATTAAAACTTATCAAAATTCAATACGTAGATTGAAAATTCGTAATAAAATTTTTTAAAAATTTGAAATACTTGACGAAAATTGACAAAATAATTTTTTTAACTGCAGGTACAGAAAAATTTCATAGTAGGTCAAAAATTCTCAAAAACTTGCTAAATGAAAAAATTACAAAATTATAGCATGAAAACTTGGTACATAATTTTGAAGTATTCTTGAAAGATTTTTTTCTCTTCTATGTTAGTGCTCAAAAACTTTTTTTCAGAGACTTCTGGTCGTTTTTTTGTTTTAAAATTTTCAAAAAAATGTTTTTCTGGGGAGATGTGAAGAGAGGATTAGATTAGATTGCAGTTCGTTAATTGCTTTTGAAGTTCTTTTGTAGTCAATGTTATCACTTTAAAAAAACTGATTTACATTTTTTTTTAAATTTTTTTGTCTCACACCAAACTTTTAATTTTCAAGTTTTTTGGTTTTTAGTTGTGAAAAAATAATTTTTTATTTTAAAAAAATTCTCAATTCATATTTTTACCTTGATTTGTTTTGGAAATTGCAAATTTACATAATTTTATCTCGGAATTTTTCACCAATTTTCAAAAAAATTAATTTCTAAATTTTTCAACTTTACAAACTTTTTAATAAGTTTTCCCTCAAAATTTTTCAACAATTTTTTATCCGTGATATTTTGAAATTATTCATGGAAAATTTTTTTAAATTATTATTGCCAAAAGAATGTTCGTCTTCTCTACGAATTTTTAATGAATTTTTTATGTAAATTTTTTTTTTTTTTTTTTTTTTTTTTTTTGAAAGTTGCTATTTGCTGTGAATTTTTTTTTACTTCTTCATCCAAAATTCTCAATAATTTATTTTCTCCGGATTTTTCTTGAAATAATCTCATTTTCTATCCATTTTCATCGATTTTTTTTTTTTTTGAAGGTAGTTGATCCGTAAAAATCTCTTTCCCTCCCCCCTCCCTCTTGGAATTTTTCATTATTACGGTACCTACCTTTTTTTTAGAATTAAACTTTCGAATTATTTCTCAATTTTTTATTCGTAATTACTTTTTGAAATTATTCACATATTTTTTTTTTTTTTTTGGAGAGAATTGCTGTGAAAATTTTTCACTCATCTCTCCTACAAATTTTCAACCATCCTCCATCCAAATTTTTCAACTATTTTTTGTCTGTTGATTCTCCTTGAAATATTCATAATTATTTTTCCCTGGAATTTTTCATCGTTATTTTTTTCTTTGGGATTTTTTATTGAAATTTATGTGAAAACTTCACGTCGGTACTTTTCTTTCCAAATAATTTTTTTTTAATATTTTATGAAATGAAAAGTTATGTTTTTCTTTTCCCCTCAAATGTTTCATCAATTTTCTGTTTGTTCAACTCGAAGAAATTGTAGGTACTTAGGAGTTTTTACCTATCAATTTTTGTTTTGAAATTGATTAGATATTAGTATTTCTGAGAATCAGCATATTTTGTCGTCCTTTTTTCGTCCAAATTTTTCAGCTATTCCTGAATTTTATTATTGAAATTATTGAGAAAATTTTTCATACTTTCCTTCAAAATTCCCCATTAATTTCATCTTGATTTTTCTTTTCTTTTCTTTTTTTGAAGTTAATGTAAAAAATTTTTACGTTTTTCATTTTTTTCAGATTTCTTCAAGTATCAATTTTTTCCAAAATTTTTTCAATTTTCTACTGCGGTTTTCGTTTTGCAATTGTGAGAAATTTTCAAACAACATTTTTTTACGTATTCCCAAATGTTTCACCTTCATAAACATTTTTGAAATTATTTTTTGAAATTCGTTCAATGATGTACTTATCATGTTATTTTCAGAATTGTTCATATTTTTTCGAAAAAATTTCCTCAATATTTTCCTCTTTTTTTTGAATTTTTGAAAACTGTTCGTCAAATTTTTTTCAAAAATTTCTCTATAATTTTTTTTTAACGAAATTGATATTAAAATTAATTTTTTCCCTAAATTGTTCCCAATTTTTTCATTATTTAAATTTGATTTTGAAATTTTGATTTTTTTAAATTGAATTTTCGATTTTTTATATATTTTTGCAAAATTTTACCTCAATTTGTCATTTTTTCCATTTTTAGAAAATTGTTATTTTTGAAAAATCACTGCAATTTTTTTGGAATCGATATTACAATTATTTCAAAAAACTACTGTATTTTTTTTCTCTTTTGAAAAAATATTAGGTACCTTGGTATTATTTTTTTGAAAAATTGAATTTCAGGAAAATTTTCATCAATTTTTTTCTCAAAAATGTTCCTATTTGGATTTCTTTGAAATTGTTTTTTTTTTCGACTTTTCAGCAATTTTTTGAAACTGCTCTATCACTTTATTTTTATTTTTAGAAATTTTGGTACATGATGAATTTGCTGCCTCAATTCTCGAGCTATTTTTTCATAAAATTTTAATAAAATAATTTACAAAGGTCGTGATGATACGCATCGTTCGCGAACGAAACGCCCGAAAAATACGTTCTCGATCTCGTGTCTTTTACGAGTACAAGTGACGGTAAGGAAATGGGATTATTTCGAAAAGTTCATCGACATCGCCATGTACACGAATTTGAATTTCAAATTACGCGTTGGCCGTTCGGTTTGGTGGTCTGCTGCAGCATCCATCTCATCGTGTTCAACTTCGACCCACGACATCTGGATGCGTTTAATTTTGCGGGCGGTCGTGCTCCTGCTCGCGCAACTGCATAAAGGTGCGTGCGGAAACGCGGAAGACTTGGAAATTCGATTCCGCGGTCGACCGTCGACGTGATATGGACGATGGACGATGGCTCGCCGCAGTTAAAGGCCTTCGCTCTACGTCTACATCGACGCCGGCGTCGATATTCGTCAATGTTCCGTCAACTCGTACAATAGAGACGGTAATTCAGCGGAGGGTAATTTGTTCGCGGCCATCACGGTCCGGTCTGCGCGAATAAAAAAATCAACAACGTGGTTTGCGCGGATGCGATGCGATAGATCAATGATGCCATGAAGTGTTTCGGGCCATATGAAAAAAATTCTTGTGGCGCGTGAAATTGAAAGCGAATAACCGTAACGAGCGAAATACGAGCGGGCTGTGTTTGTTGAGGTCGAACGATATGAGCATAGAGACAGGTACCAGGTAAAGCACATCAATGTGAATGTGACGTGTGGTATACTTGAAAATATTGTACTCTACGGTGTGTGCAGAACTGCAGATTCAAGGTTATGTACGCAGATCATGATCAGGTCGTCGTAAGTGCGCGACGATGCGATATGGACGAGAGATCAACAATTCAACATGTTGGAATTGTCGCCCATTTGTAATGCGATAAAAGCATAGAGAGGAAGAAGAGGCAAAGATGCAGTTTCCATTTAAGGCACACCGACATCGACATCGGCACCGGGTCTCAGAAGAAGAGTACGAGTTTAACGACCGTTTAATTCGCTCATATCGATGATTTATGGCGCGTGAGAGATGTTCGCGCATGTGTAAAAGAAGATCACCACTCGATCAAATGCCATCTTTCGTGATCGAAATGTAAAACCAAGAGGCAAGATCCAACATCTAACCGGTTAGATGATTATGGCTATGACGAGTCCATCCAATAGACATGTTGATCTTATGTCAATTATTCCAACATGTACGTGGATGTGCCTCCCCTTCACCCCCTTCGTCTTTGGTCGCATGTATGTCCATTCGATTGAAATAGTAGTGTCGAGTGTGCTGACTGTCGAGGTTATGTCAGTGAAATTGAAATATACGCAGGACCGAGGCCAGGCCAGTCAAGCTTATGCTTATCTCTCTTTTCTGAAATACATATTTACTGTCGTTTTTATCGCGTATAATAACCGAATAAGACATTTCCTGTGTAAAAATACGTATGTTCTTACTTTTATTATGGGTTGATTGATAGATAGGGAATTGTACTCTTGTGTATTTTGGGGAACGAGAGAGGAAGTAGAAGGGTTGATGTGGAACTGGCACCTGTCTGTAGTTGAAATTGAAAAGGTGGTTTTTAAATTGTCGTCATTTTGCAAAAAAAAATTTTCTACATTATTAGAAAAAAAAAATTACGTCTTTCTTATCTTGAAACTTATTTTTTTTAATTCAATCAAAATTTTTTCGCAAAGTTATTTTTACTAAATTTTTTTTGGTCATACCTAGGTTTTTTTTTTTTTTTTTTTGACAAAAATTATTTCCTTGATTGAATGAAAATTAGAAAATTTCAAAGAAGTTTGTATAAAAAAGTTTAGCTAGAAAGTTTTATTCAATTTTTTTCAATATTTACCCACCATTTTTTTAATTTTTGAAAATTTTTCTCCTCTGTTTTTTTTCTTCAAAATAAGTAGACCATATTGTTCTCGAAGCCAGTTCAAAACTTCATCAAATTGATTGCATTTTTTTCAGTGAAAAATGACAATGTAATTTATAATTTGAAAAACTATTTAAAATGGGTAAACTTCGATTTCAATTTCTTTTAATTTTTTTAAAAAATTTCTCTTTTTTAAAAATCAATTGATAGAGATATTGATTTTAAATTCGATCAAAATTGTGATTTTTTCGAATAAAAGTTTCCAAAGTTTTTCTCTCATACATTATTTCTACAGAAAATTCATCGTCGAAATTCTTTAGTAAATAACGAATGAAAAGTGTGAAATTTTTCTAATGACTTTTGGTAAACAACAAATTGAATTTTTTATCAATTTTAAATAATTTACTCGCCCCAATTTTGTTTTCTCAAAATGTTGTTTACACATTCGATTGAAATTATTGTTTTGATTTTTTTTTTTTTCAATTTCTCTGCATTTCTTAGAAAACAAGAAATAATTTTTACCAATTTACCTGTTTTGTCAAAATCCATTCTTACTTCAATGAACTTCAAAAATAAGAAATTCCGAAAATTTGGAATAAAAATAATGAACCTTGGTAAATAAATTTTTTTTAAAAAAACGTTCAAATTTTTAGGTGAAATTTTTTTCACATTTCTTTTCTTATTTTTTATCTTGAAATATTATTTTCTAAATTTTTTCAATAAAAATTGATTTTTTAGAACAAATTTTTTTTTTTTTAATTTTTTTTTTTTAAATATGAGAAATTAAGTCGATCGTCAAAATTTCTTCAATAATGGCGTGTAAAATATTTGAAAAAATGTAGCAAAAGCTTTTTATGAAAAATTTAGCGAAAATAAATTCAACTTTTAAAAAAATTTCTTTCGAGTTTTTTTTCTCAAAATTGATAAATTAAAATAAATGACGAATAAAAAGTGTGAAAATTGAGAGAAAAACGTATATGATAAGACGTGATAACTAATAAGAAATTTAAGAAAAAATAGATGGAATTTTCACTTTATTAAGTTTTTTTTTTTTTAAATTCGCATCCCTTTTATTTTATTTTTATTTTTACAACATGGTTTTCCCAAAATCGATTAAAATTAGGTATTTTTCCATTTTTTCTTACTGAAAAATTCAATTTTTTGTTGATATTTTTACGCTTAACGTGAAATGAGGAGGGGGAGGGGGGGAATCCATTGAGCTTACGAAAACGAATTTCTTAAAAGATTCCTGTATTTTTGCCTAAACATTCTCATTGTTTTTTTTTTTTTTTTATAAAAAAAAACAAATTTTATCAACTGAATTTTTTCTTTAATTTTATTATTTTGGTTCTTATGAATTTTACTCCGTTTTTTAAAAATTGTTTTCAAATTTTGAATCATTTTTCTATGTTTTTCTATGTAAACAAAAAATAATATACTTATTTTCAACAATTTTTATCTTTTTTAATTTACTGATTCTTGCATTTTTTGAATGAATCAAGGACGTAAAATTCGTAAAATACCTACTTTACTTACTAGGAGAATTTTTTTTATGAAAACAGGCAAAAAGAAAAAAAAAATCTGTGCTAAAATTTTTGACTAAAAACTGACAAATTCACCTAACTTTTGTTTCAAAATACCTACTACGTATTATAAAATTTTTAAGCTAGGTACATGATTGAAATTTTCAGTAAAAATTCATTGCCTAAATTTTTTATAGGTAAATGCAAACAAGCAAAAAAGATGTTGATAATTTTTTTTTAAATGAAGTTTCTATCAATTTTTTTAAATTTATTAAAATTGTTTTTTCAAATTTTTGCTCTATTTTTTTTATTTTTTTTTTAAATTTAGGTCAATTAAGTATTAAAAGTTGTTGTTTCAATTTTTTTCAATGAAGGACAAACCAGAAAATTTGATGAGAAAATTGAAAAGTTTTTTAATAGAATTTTTGCTTCAATTTTTTCATTTTATATTTTACCATTACTTGGTGTTTTTTCTTTTTTTTTTTCTTTTTTTAACGATTTCCAAATACGATTTTTTTCCAGTAGGTATTTTCTTAAATTTTTTGAATGAATTAAAAAAGTAAAATACCAAAAAAATTTGGAGAAAAATGTTGATAAAAATAAAAAAACTTTGTAAAATTTCTGTTTAAATTTCCAATTGAAAAATTTTCCTTCTCTTTTTTTTGGTCGAAAAATACTCCATTTTTAAAAACATTCTGTTTTACTTAATTTTCCTGTAAAAATTTACTATTTAAATTTTTTCAATGAATGGCAAACAAATTTTTTTTTACAATTTTGGAAAAAAATTGATGAATTTTTTTTTGCCAGAATTTAGTTCTGATTTTTTTTATGAACGAGGAATTCAAAATTTGGAAGAAATTTTGGATTAACTTGAGAAACATGCAAAACCATCTTCACTGTTTTTCTTTTCTTCAAATTTTTTTGAAGAATTTTTTTTCAAATTTCCTCAAAATTACCACGATAACCTAAAACAGAAAATTTTAAAAATTTAGCTCAACAAATTTTATTGAAGTCCAAATTTTTTGCAGTTTATAAATATTATTCAATTTTTTCATACAAACTTGACTTGAGTAATTCTTTTTTGGCTCATTTCAGATATTTTTTTTCCAAAATTTTCACTGAAATTTTCTTGTTGATTTTTTTACACAATTTTGATTACCTACCTAATGAACGAAAAATTGGCTAAAAAGTTTCAATAAAAAGTTTGGCCAAAATGTAATAAAATTAATGAAAATAATGGCTGAGAAAGAAAAAAAAATTGAAAAATATAATCAAGAATCCATTTTAAGTTTTAAGGCATAACTTTCGAAATACAATTATCAATAAAATAATTTCCAATTTCCATACGCATGACTGAAAAAAAAATTCAAAGACAAAATTTTGAAAAAAATAAATTTGGGACCAGAACTATCTCCCCTGAGCGAAATTTTCTCCACTCCTTCAATCCCTCCCCTCCCCTTCCTCCGCCCATAACTATTCCTCTAGAGAATAATACATTATTCGAGGAAATATTTCGTCCCAGTTGCGCTCCTACAATTTGCACGTAGACGATTCGTCTTGCATTAGGTAATTTCGAACGATGAATAAAATTCAAGGATACGGTTAATATATACTCGTAATTTGCTACACAGCTGATTTTAACTCCATAATACGCGGTTTCCACGTCCTTGGCGAGCCATACGATACATCTCGCGTATCACACACGACGAAAATTATTAATCTAGGTGGAAAAAGTGCTCTAAAGAGACAGAGAGAAAAAGAGCCAAAACACATGTAACCCGGTCTCGACGCATTAAACTGTAGGTTAACAAACGAACGAAAAGCTGCATAGCATAACTATGTATATTGTTGGCACTGAACATGGACGTGGACGTGGACGTGGAAGAGGATACCGACGAAAGTATCATACAGTATACGTAGAATGTAGATATACTTATTCGCAACAACAACAACAACATCACCATCAAAAGGGAAACAGAGCAATCCGATGCTGGCCGTTGTATCTTTCTGCGTATGTCTTTGGCACAATGTACCTCATCTCTGTCGAATGGTTGGACGCGGGAGGGGGGGGGGGAGGTGACGCGGGTGACGATTTCACATGTCCTAATTTTTTTCACGTACACATAGGTACACATTTAACATACTCTATTTGCGTCAAAGTCTACGTCCACACTCTTACTCTAGGTACGTGCGTGTTTGTATTTGTGTTCGAGTAGGTGGTCAATTATTACCCGTGGGACGAGGGGCGGGCGAGGAAGGCTTTGCTTCGCCTCCTCCAGTGATTTCGAGGTTTCCCCGTATGACCTACAGAGTAACTATACCTAATAAAATATGCAGGTAAATGAGAGATACTGCCGGAATGGGCAAGAGGAGCGGAGGAAAACACCAAAGTAACACTTTCACACGTAACTAGACGCCACCTCCATCGACGTATTTATTGGCACCTGACGATGTAGCGGATAATTCGACGGACGTCCGTGTCCGGGTCTTCCCATGTCGATGTGTCATCTCACAATATATGCAAATCGATAAGTCCATCGGCCGAAACATGGACGATGATGAGAGAGGATGAAGTCATGTGTATGCAAATGATTAGATAATCGAAAGTGTACTCGAACTGCAGCCATAGTGAGTGAAATGAGGGAATTTTTGGACGACGATGACGATGCTGGTTCATTTTATACCTATAGCTAATCGAGTTTTCGCGCTGAACTAGAAGAGCAGAAAGATAGCCAATGTATTATACGAGTATATGGCGCAGCTCGGAGGAAATATAAACTGAAAAATGGTGAAATTGTATATAAAACGTATGAACTATGAAAGGTACTTACACTTAGTTGGTTACATGGGATGAGATGATATTGCTTTGTAATAAGCTATGCCTTTCTCTTCGTTAAAATGAGAATATTAAATGCAACTATCGAGTGTAAATTTTCTAGATAATTTCTCTATATACCTATTACCTACCTAAGTTTACGACCGAGGATACGCGAGTAGCTCGTTGCTCGTGGTTGAAATGTTATGACTTTTGCTATCGCTGTCGACGAATGTAAAAATATAAACGAAAGGAAAAACAACGTATTAAAAAATTTGTACTACAGCTACGTACAAATACAAACGAGGAAATGTAATTCTAGTCGTTTTTAAATTGATTATAATAATACTCGGACGAGGGAAAATCCGGAATTAAAAACAGATTATGGCTTTAATTGAATTTTTTTTCAAAAAAAAAAAAAAAAATCCAAACAGGAGAGAAAATTACGTAATTTAAAAATATACCTACCAAACTAGGTAGCTAAGGTACTTTGAAAAGACTTAAATTATTATATGCAACCGATGAATATGTAAATTAAAACGATTACAACGGTAATTACGAGTTTACATATTAATTACGAAATACTTACTTAGCTACGAATAAAAAGAATGAAAATAGAAAAGCTGTGGCGTATTGTGTTATGCTGAATTCCGGCACATTATCGCAACGAGCGAGTGAATCTGTGTTTAATGCGGTGGATAATTTGAGAGCCGGGTTATTTGAGAGAGTATGTTGGAAGAAGCAAACAGATCTATGGGGTTTTGAGATAAAGAATTTTAACGCACGGTTGGGGAAATATTGGTTCGAGAGGCCGAGCTCGAGGTATTTGTAATTTGGAATGATTTCGGATCGGATTTTGTTCGAAGCGAAATTCTAATGTTACCTAATTAAGATGTTTGTGTAGAATTTTTGAAAAAAATGCAATTTGTTGAAATAAATGAGCACGGTTAGGCAGGCACATTATTTCCTCAAAATTGATCAATTTCAACAATTTTTAAGCTAACTAAATTTAAAATTTTCGAAGAATTGAAAATCGAAAAAAATATGTATTTTCAAAATTTTCAAACTGTATGTTTCTAAAAAATATTCCAAGTCAAATTTTCATTTAAAAAAAAAAAATGTTTTTTTTTTTTTTTGAAAATCAAAAATTTTAGTAGGTTTGGAGCAAACTGAAAGTCCAAAAAAAAATTGAAAGGTAAAATTTTGAGCGATCAAAATATTACTTACATTCAATGTGTTTTTACCTTACGAGTGTACCCGGAATTGAAATATTTTAATTTTTACCACAAATGAAGTGAAATTTTTTCCAAATTTATTGGGGTAAAAAATCTCTTAAGTATATATTTTTACATAAGTTTAAAAAAATTAATTTAAAAAAGCTGTATTTTTAAGGGTTGAAAAATTTCACTTTTTTTGAAAAAATCTTGTTTTAATTTTTTGGATTAGAAAATCTTCCAATTTTATTTTTTGGAAGACGAAAACCTTTTGATTTTTTTCAAGGAAAATGAGTTCTTAAATTCATTTTGGAGTGAAATTTTTTTCAATTTTTTTGAAGAGAAAATTTCCAAATTTTTATTAGGGAAAAATATGTATGTATTTCTTGATTTTTTGAAGTAAGTATGAATTCTTTCATTTTTATTGGGAAAAATTCTTTTAATCATTTTTGAATTTGGAGTATCAGAAGATCTTTCTTTTTTGAGAAATAAAAAAAAATCTGATTTTTTTTTTGAATAAAATAAATTACAAAAAAAAATGTCAATTTTTTTGAAAGACAGCCCCGTTTAATTATTTTGAAGAGAAAAATTTTCAATTTTTTTTCTTGTTTTGTGAAAAAGTCTTATTTGAATTTTTTTGGGACATGAAATCCTTATGATTTTTTTATAGAAAAAAAGAAGTTTTTAAAATTTTGGAGTGAAAATTTTTTCAATTTTTTAAAGGGGAAAATTTGTAAATTTTTATTGAAGTAAAAAATTTCTCAATTTTTTTGTGGTAAAAATTCTTTTATTTTTATCGGGGTAGAATGAAAATTTTTCTAATTAAGCACTCTGGAGTGAAATTTTTTTTCAATATCTTGAATAATAGAAGTTTCACTAAAAATATCAATTTTTTGGGAGTAAAAAAAATCAGAATTTTCGAACCAAAAAATTCATACTTAGGTAGGTACAGTATTTGGATAAAGTGGGATTTTTTTTTTAATTTTTGAAGTAAAAAATCTTAATTTTTTGGCAAATAGAATAAACTTTGAATTTTATTGGGATAAAAAACTTGAATTTTTTGAGAGATAAAAACCCTTTAATTTTTCTAAATTGAAAAATCATTTTATTTTTTGGTAAGTAAAAAGTTCTCAAATTTACTTTAGAGTGAAAAATTTTTCAATTTTTTTGAACAGAAAAATTCATTAATTTTTATTGAAGTAGAAATTTTTTCTTTTAAAACCTTATTATTTTTTTAGGATCTTTTTAGGGAAAGAAATAAGAAGTTCTTGAAATTTATTTTGGAGTGAAATTTTTTTCAATTTCTTAAAAAGAAAAATTTCTAAATTTTTACTGGGATAACAAATTTATCACTTTTTTGGAGTAAAAATTCTTTCGTTTTTTTGGGAGTCATTTTTTTTAATGTGTAGAATGAAATTTTTTCCAATTCAAGTATTCTGGAGTGAAATTTTATTCAGTAGGTATCTTAAGATAGAATTTTTCACTAAAAAAATTCTATTTTTTGGGAATAAAAAAAATTATATTTTTTGGGAATAAAAAAAATTATATTTTTTGGGAATAAAAAAAAACAATTTTTTGAAACGAAAAAATTTCATAATATTTTTGTCTTACTTTTTTGGGGAATAAAAAAATCTAAATTTTTAGGCATAAAAAACTTTCAAATTTTTTGAAAGATAAAACCCGTTTAATTTTTCTGTATTAAAATCATTTAATATTTTGAGAGGTAAAAAGTTTTCTAATTTATTTTAGAATGAAAATTTTCTTCAATTTTTTGATGATAAAAATTCCTTAATTTTTATCAAGTAAAAAAATCTGTCAATGTTTCGGAATAATTTTTTTTACAAATTTTTAGAGTAATTTTTTTTTCATTATTTTGGGAGCGAAAAGTCCGCAATTTTTGAAAAATTTGTGCCTCCTCAGAATACGAGTATTAACAGATGTGTCATTTTTCGAATTTGATCAATTTCTAATATGTTTTAGAATAATAAAATTCTCAAAATTTTTTGAAAAATTTTTAAATCAAAAAAAAAAAAAAAATACGTGGAATTACTTTGAAATTAAGAGTCATAAATTTAATTTTTGAAGTAAGTATATCTGTTGAATTTTTGAAAAAAAAATATATCTTGTGAAAAGAGAGCTACTTTTTAGGTATCAAGTATCTGTTTTTTGATTTTGGTCAATTTTCTAAATTTTTTGAAAAAGTTTTCGAAAATCAAATTCTTGAAAATTTTTGTAATTGATCAATTTTAATTTTTTCAAACGAATAAAATTTTCAAAATTCAAATTTTTCAACTTTGTTAAAATATTTTTCTAAAGGCATGATATTTTTTGAAAACAATTTTTACCTACTTATTTTAAAACTCATAAAAATTTTGAACCAAAAAAAAATGAAAAATATTTAGGTAGGTACTTTTGTATTTTTTTTTTTTTTTTTTTGAATATTTAAAAAGTTTTCAATTTTCAATGTGCCTACGAACGACAGCCCAACATTAGGTGTATTCCACTTTTACCCATCTAATTACCCATCAATTTTCCATTTATTTGGCAAATCAACTTTGATCACCACATTCAATAATACGTAATTACGTACAATAAGGCGCTATTTTCTGTTTCGTGTACTCGATTAGTTCCTCATCGACGACGTTTTCAGGTCTCTATATACAATTAGATCGATTCATCAATATATTCAAATAGGTACTTACGAGTACACGACACGTATATTAGGTTATTGAGGTGTACGTACTTATTTATAGGCAGTGTATGTGTACTGTGTACAATGTGGGCCATCGAAGGAGGCGATCTGGATACGGTGTGACGTTCACCTTCGAGTTCGACAAACGTGTAACTTTATGGACTCGGACTGCGTTAAAATAATTACCTAAATACCTACCTATCTCTCTCTCTCTCTTGATAACGACGAATATATCAAACGTATACGTATATTACAGCTTTGCCATTTTGGTGGCGATGGCGTTTATATTTTATACCCTGCTCTGTGTCCTGATCGGGTGTAATTGTGATTTAACGACGACAGGGACATGGACATGGGCAGGTCAACTGTTCCAAGTGTTATGTTATGTGTGTAGGTAGCAGAAAGGTTAATATCGATGCAATGTAATTAACAAAGACAGGGTCAGAGTATTCCGAAATGGAATGGCAATTTTATCAAGTCCGGGGGAAAAGGAAGGAATACTACCTACCTATGCTTGTCATATTTAATAATGATAATAATAATAAAGGATATTATTCTATTGCTTATTGGTAGTCCTAGTACCTAATACCTATGTAGATGTACTTATATACGTAAACCTATCACGTTAATGATTTTCGCATTCGATTTTGCTTGTTCGCAGGTGTTTCATTATGTGCGGGTATCCTATTCGGATTGATAACGATGCTGGTACAATATGTGGGCCTGTTTATGACCGGATTCCATACAGGATTGTTGTTATGTCTAGTCTCGATAGCGGCGGCCGACGTGGCCGGATACAGGATACCGTCGTTGTGGACCAGTAGCAGCCTGCTAATGGGATTCGGCGTTTTCTTCGCTTTAATCACGTTAAATTGGAAAAAAGGTGAGTGTGTGGGAAGCGCGGGCAAAAGGAGGGATCAGCAATGGCGTGGGCTAAGACGGAAAATTTCGCACGCGTCGATTGACGTTAACGAGATGGATTAATTAATAAAGTAACTGCGTATATTGTTGTTCAGAGGACGATGTTATGTAGCGTAGAGGAGGTTGATGGATGTGATGGAGGTGGCTATTTTTAGACGAAAAATGGGCGAAATGATTTTTAGATTTTTTCCTCAATTTTCCCAATTTTATTTTTATGTGGTTTCAATTCACTTTTTTTCTCATTGGAAAGCTTGAATTTTTAAATTTATTCAATTTTCATTTATTTTTCATTCTTTTACAAAATCTTTTTTTTGTAATTTGAATTGTTTTCGATTTTTTTCCCATCTATTCGTAAAATTTTTCTCATTTTTTATTTCTTTGAAACTTTTAAGTAAATTTTCAATAAAAAATAAATAAAGATACAAATTCAATTTTCAATTAATTTAAATTTTCACAATTTTTTTACCAATTTGAATTGTTTTCGGTTCGATTTTTTTTTCTGATTTGTTCAATTTTCAATTTAATTTTTTTTTTAGCCAATCGCTCCACGTTTTCAGTTTTATTTTATTTTAATTTTTTTTCTCGTTTTCATTTTTAGGCATTTACCTAATTCAATCAAATTTTTCAATTGGTAGTTCAACTTCAATTTTTCTCAATTTTATTTCTAAGTGTTTTAATTCTTAATTATTCATCATATTTTTGATGTTTTTAAATTACTTGTCTAACTTATTTACGTACTTGTTTTTTTTAAAGGTTCATTTTCTTACAAATCTTTTTCAGTCAACTTTTCTTCAGTTTTTTTTTGTTCTTTTTTTAATGTTTTTACAAATATTTATTATCAATTTTTTTATTTTGATTCTATATAGATTTTCAATTTTTTGCCATTTTTGATTTTTCTGATTTTTTGTTTGATTTCAATTTTTTCCATTCTTAATTTATTCTTATTTTCAATTTTCTTGCATTTTTCAATTGAAATTTTTACAATTTCTAGAAAAATATTTTGTTTTTTGTGGCTTGACCTTTTTCCTCAAGGTTTAATCTTCAATTCGATTTTTAAAAATTTTTAATTTTAATTTCATTTTCTTTTTTTGTTGCTTTTTTAAAAATTCTCTATTAATCAGAGGAGGATTTTGCATTGGATTTTATAGTAGCTTTTTTCATTGATTAAATTTAATTTGGCAAAGTTCTCATTTTTCAAAAATTACTGAAAATAAATTAACGTTTCTACAAAATTGATGATTTTAAAATTCTTTCAAAATTCCATCAGAGGAGGATTTTGCATTGAATTTTACGGTAGCTTTTTTCATTGAAAAAATGTAATTTTGCAAAAACTTTTATTTTTCAGAAATTATTAAAAATAAAAATTTTTACAAAATCGTTCGTTGATTTTAAAAATCTTCAAAAATTCCATCGGAGGAAAATTTTGCATTGAAAGTGCAGTAGATTTTTTCATTGATTATTTGAAAGTTATATCTACTTAGGTACATGATTCAATTTAATCTATTTTTTATTATTATTATTTTTTTTTGAAAATTCTTTTTCATACGAAATTTTCCTTATCAAATATTTTTCAAATTTTTCGTCCATTTCTTATAATTTAAATTGTTTTCTATTTTTTATTTTCTTTTTGTTTACAGTTTTTTCGTGTTTTTTTTTCAGTTTTTATTTCTGAATTTTCGCATTATAATATTTTATTTTTCACTACCTCGATTTTCAATTTAATTGAAATTTCCACAATTTTTGGACTAATTTGCATTTTTTTTTCAATTTTTCACTTTTAAATTTTTTCAAAATTTTTAGTTTTATTCCTATTTAATTGTCCAAATTTCAGTTTCATTCTAATTTCTAATTTTTTGAATTTGTAGTTCAACAACAATTCTTTCCAATTTTATTTCCATGCGTTTGTAAACGGTCAAATTTTTAGTTTTTTGTTCAAGAGAATTTTTTTCAGCTTTGAACAGGGAAATTTTTCTTCAATTTTTTTTTATTAATTAAATTGTGAATATGGCCAATTTTTATAGTTGTACTCAAAATTTCAATTTTTTCAGTTCGTAATATTTTATTTTAATTATTGTTTCCATTTTATTTCGTTGTAGGTGCCTAATTTAACTACCAATTTTTCATTTTTCAAAATTTTTTCGATACCATAACAAATTTTAATTTATACAATTTTTCTTCGATTTTGTTTTATTAAATACTTACCTAACATTTTTTTTTTTTTTGTAATTTAACTATTTCCAATTTTTCATTCTCATTCAATTTCTAATTTTTTACAGTTTTAATTTTTTCAACTTTCTGTCAGTTTATTTTTATTTTTAGATATCAATTTATCGTATTTTTTCTTTCTTTCTTTTGAAAAGGCATAATTTTAGTTTTACAAAATTTCATTTCAGACTATTTTTATTTTTGAATTAGATCTTTTTGGAGATTGAATTGTTCCTAATTTTTTATTTCCATTAAATTACATTTTTTTTACTGTTTTAATTTTCCCAATTTTCAGTTCAATCCCCGTTTTTAATTTTTCCTTCTTTTTATTTCAATTTTAGTTTTTTGTATTTTTTCAGTTCTCAATTTTTCTCATTTTTGGAAATTTTTTAATTGCTTTTTTTCGTTTTGTTTTGTTTCTTTTTTTTCCTTGAAACTTTTGAACTGTACACTTTTTTTGTGATTTCAATTTGAAATTCAGTTTTATGTATTTTTTACAATTTTCATTTACAAGTTTTTCTAATTTTTAGTTTTTGTTTTCACTTCTTTATTCATTTAATTTGTTTTTCTATTATTTCCATTTTTTTCTCTCGTTTCAAATTTTGTTTTAGGTAATATTATTTTTCAATTTGGGTCAATTTTTTTTCAAATTTCTCATTTTTTTTTTTTTGTAATTTTTCAACGATTTTTTTGTTTGTTTACAATTTGAATGCATATTATGTAGAATTATTTCCATCAAACCCCTCTCAGCCCCTTACCTATCTAAATCAGAATTTTGGTTATTCAATATCAATTTCCTTTTTTTTTAGTTATTAGTTACTCGAAAGTAGATAGATTACTTTAGTCCAATCGATAATGATCTCGTTTCGTCCAATAATCATCGATCAACTTTATCGACATTATAATGTGTTTATTTAGGTATGACCATCATCGGCTCGAGTCTGTTCGGAAGCGCCATTATAATCGCCTCTTTGGATTACTTCGTCGAGAAATTAGTCATAGTGAAGTGGATATGGGAAAAAGCGCTGATGCGAAGGACCGTCGAACCGTGCTGGCTGAGCTGGGTCGTGCTGGCGTTATGGCCATTGGTCGCCATGATTGGTTTGGTAATTCAATGCGCGGTTACAGGAAAAGGCGTTTATCACGAGAAAAGTAAGTGTACTTACTCAACTCACAATTACTCGTAGTACGTAGATGCATACTTTATACCATACGGTAAAAAAAATGCACTTAAAAATTTATAATTCAGTTATCGATATCGATCTGCTCGTTTGGAAGACGACTACAAACGGTGCACAGTAAAATGAAGTTAAAAAAAAGTGATAAGATTATGCAGGAGATCGTATATAGCGGTAATTGATAATAAACGTGAAGAATTAAGACGACGATGGCGATAATTCGCAGAGTAAGAGAGTACGACTACGTATACCTAATAATAAGATTGCAAGTTTTGAGTGTAGTACTTACTTATAATTCGATCAGGCGGAATGATTAAATCAGGAAGAAAAGAACGACTTCCATTCGTACTTAATCGTAATCGTATAAAGATGTTTTAGAGATGTAGTTAATTAACAGCGAAACACTAATTAATTTAATTTGGAAATCGTTCGATGCGCTGCGCTCGCTACGCTCGGACTCGGATTATTGAGATTATTATAATTATATTTTTTTTGCAGCTATAACGTAATTTTTACAACGGTTCCAAGGTGACTGCTTTTTGAATGATTTGATTATGTATCTTATGTACAGTTTTAAACGCTTCGTCGCGGTGCCTGTATTTTTTTATTATTTTTTTACATTTTAAAATTAGATAGATTTTTTTTTTAGAAAATCTAATTTAAAATGAAATAATTTTGCAAAAATTTTCCTCAATTTTTTCGTCTTGGTTAATGCGTGCTCAAAGTTGAGAAAACAAATTTTTCATATTTTTCATAATGTTTCTCAAAGTTGTGAAATTTCAAGTTGGAAATCTTTGTTGGATTGAAAAGATTCCGCGACACATCGACTTTTTAAATGTTAAATTCGTAACTTTCAAAGGGTTCCCAGAATTATAACGATTTAATTTATGCACAATTGCACAACCTAGAAAAAATTCCAATATTTTTTCCATTGAAATAAAACTAAAATTGAGTTAATCAATTTTTGAAAAAACTGAAAAATTGAAATTGGAAAAAAGTAAAATTTAAAAAAGAATTTATAATATAAAAAATTAGTAGGTAAACTTCAAAAAATGATAAAATTCGAATTTTAAAAATTGTGAATTTTTTAAAATAAAACTGGAATTGAAGGATAAAATTTGAAAAAGAATGACTTAAAATATGTAGGTATTGTAGGTATTAAAAAATCAAGTTTTTTAATGTAAAAAATTGAAAATTCGAACACATCTAAAAATATGTGAAAAATTTGGAAAAAAATTAAATTGAACTAATAACAATTGAAAAAAATATAAAAACAGAAAGAATCATGAATTTGGAGAAAAATTGACTGAATTGAAATTTGAAACAAAGTGGAATTTCCCTTCAAAAAATATAATATCTATAATAAAATTGATATAAAAATTCAAAAGTTTAAAAATTGAAAAATTTTATAAGCGAGATATTTTTATTTTTTCAATATGAAAATACTGACAATTTGGGGAGAGGATAAAACTAAAAAAGTTACTCGACCAGATTTTAAAACATTATTGGAATTTTCAACAAAAAAATTTAAAATTTTAATCAGCCAAATTTTTTCATTTTTTAATATCTACATAATTAAAAAATGGGACACATCAGAAAAAAAAATTTAAAAAAGAAGAAAATTGGTAAAGTTAAAAGAAATTGACGGAAATGAAATTTAAAAAAAAATCATTTTCTAAAAAAAATAATATTAAAAAAAATTTGAAAAAATGAAAATGTGGAAAATATAATTTTAAAAATGAGAAAACTGAGAATTGGGACGTACGTTGACAAAAAATTTGAAAAATAAAAGAAAAATTGATTAGACAACTGAAAGAAATGACTAATTTTAGATTTAAATGACGATTTTCTGCAAAAAAAATTAATAAAATGGAAATTGAGCAAAATTTTAAAATTAAGAATTGTTGGGAGTTGAAAAATATTTGAAAAATTTCTCAATGCAGGGAAAAACATTTTTTGTAGGGGGAGGGAGGGTAAATTTGAAACATGACTAAATCGGGATGATGAAAATTGGGATTTTCTAAAAAAAAAATTGAAAAACTTATATTCACCTAAAAATTCAAAATTTGTTAATAATTCGTAAAAGTTGTACAATTTGAGGAATGGAACACATCAAAACAATAAATAAATAAAAACTGGAAAAATTCAAAAGAAATTTTGTTTTAAAAAAAACTCGAAAAATAATAAAAATCTGAAAAAAATTGACTGAAATAAAAAATTTTGAAATGGGTAGGTATTTAAAAAAAAATCGATAAGTATAATTTGAGAATTAAAAATTTTCAAATTTTAAAAATCGGTGAAATTAGGAATTAAAACATTGGAAAAAATAATTAAACTGACAAACCAGTTCTTTAAACTTGGAATTGGGAAAATTTTGAAAAATTGATTTTTATAAAATTAGAAAAATATTACAAGTATGAGCAAAATTGACAGAATTAAAATTTCATAATTGGGAAATTATGAAAATTTAAAATTGAAAAAAAAATAAAAATTATATTACTGAAAATTGGTATGAGAAATGATTAAAAAAAATTTTACAAACAAAAAAAAATAATAAAAAAATTTCAATTCAATTGGTAAATTTTTGAAAACGAAAATACTTGACCAACGTATAGGTATAAAATGTGGAAAATTTGTAAAAATTAAAATTATTTTAGAAATTTTAGAAATTTGAATATAATTGAAGTTACGAAATCTGTTTTTTTTTTTCATTTTTAAGAAATCATAGCGTTCCCAAAATTGTGGCAAGTTTTGAACTTTATGTCCATATAAAAAAATTGAAAATTCATGTTCTACCACAAAGAAGAATTTCTGCATTCTTTTTTCCTTTCATTTACTTAACTGTTCGCTTTTTAAGACTCGTTTATTGTTAAGAAAACTGTTCTATTTTTTATTTTTTTTATTTTAGAATCATACTCAAAATTTTTAAAAATGTAAAAATTCAACACACAAATGAATTTCTGTGGACAGTGATTAACTCTCTTCACACCCTTCCTTATGTTCGTCGAGCCTTTGACAACAAAGAAGGAAAAAATATTGCTCATTTTTTCATTTTTGCCAAAAGTTGAGAAAATATTATTCTCAGTCCCTACTTTCACCTCCAAAATGGGTTTTCAAAATTGTGGAAAATTCGAAAAGTTTTCTTCGAAATCTGGAAAAGATTTCCGACTGAGGCGTATTTCCCTATGTTTTCCAAATTTTCACTTTTTTGTGATTTTCGGTAAATTACTTCTTTCATTATTTCAATAAATTTTTTTCAAAATATTATTTTTGAAAAATCCCACTTATACACGTGTACTTTTTTAGTGCGAAAATGTACTTATCATAATTCACAAAATCAGAATTCAAATTTTTCCAAATAACTAGCAAAAAAATTACCATAACAAAATATACGAAAACAACAAACCAGACGATTTCGTGTGAACGAATTGAAGCAGAAAATTGAAAAAGATGCCAACACGTTTCTAACAGGCCACGCGCTTCAGAAAAAATTCCCCCTCCCTACTAGCCCAGCCATCTATGCTTCTACGTCACACGTCAGCTGTATCCTAATCAGAAGCTCATCTCACACCAGTTCGTATAGAATAACTTCATAAAAAGGCAGCAATTTTTAACGCGTGCTGACGAAACTTTCTTCGCATTTTATCGATAACATTGGCTAAATTAGCCTTATCCTCGTGGAGCTTTGTTTTCGAGACTTTCGCGAGACGTCTGCGAAAGTTCAAATTGTCGGGTAATAAGCTCGATAATTCATCCATAAACCGATGGTTTCGAGTAAGGGCGGGGAGGGGGTGCTCGAGACAGATCAGGAACCGTAGTGGTAGGTACATAAAAAAGAGAAAATACCAGTAAGGAAAACAACCCGGAAAGGGAACCCCTAGCAAGGCCGATGCACCTGGAACAGGCGGTACGTTCTCGTGTAAATTTATAAATTGCGACTCGTGTTTTTCCAAGTTTAATAAACTCGTAGATAACTTTAAGCTCGATGAGTGTTGAGCATTGAGCTTTCACGTCTGCAGATTATTTACGGTGCTTACGTGTTTACAGGAAAAGCAAAGTGCACGTAGCGTATTGCACTGGAACGTACTGAAAGGGTGGAGGAAGTCGAGGTGTATTATTATACTTATCGTATCGCAGTGTTTCTCAAATGATTGTCTTTATTATTTTTTTTAAATGAAAAACCTTTTTCTAATTTTTTGGGAATAAAATTTAGAATAATTAGTAGTGTTTTTATTTTTTTTTTATTTTTTAAATACTTAAACATTCACTTTTTAGACTGAAGAATATTTCTATGATTTTTTGGAAGAAATTTTTTTGTTCTGAAGTGAAAGTATTTTTAATTTTTTTTTAGAAAAAAAATTCTCGATTCTTTTTTTAAATAAGAAATTTTCAATTTTTGATTTTTTCAATTCTTTTTGTAGGATGAAATTTTTCGTTTTTTGGGAGTAATTTTTTTTTGATATTTTTTTTCTGAATGAAAAATCTTTTGAATCTCCTAATAAAAAGTCTTAACTTTTTAAATTTAAGAATATTTTTGACTTTTTGAAAAAAATGCTCTTTTTAAATAAAAGAATTTTAATTTTTTCTGAAGTGAAAGTACCTAGGTATTTCTATTTCTTTTAGGAAAAAAATTTCTCAATTTTTATTGAAATAAGAAATATTTCAATTTTTGGATTTTTTTCAATTCTTTTTTTATAGAATATAATTTTTTGTTTTTTGATTTCTTGATTTTTTCTGAATGAAAAATTTGAAAATTTTCTTGAATACGTACAAAGTCTTCTAATAAAAAAATCTTTGAATTATTTTATAGAAAATTTTTCATTATTTATTTTTTTTTTTTTGAGAAAAAATTTCCCATTTTTTGGGAGTAAAAACTAGAAACAGTATTTTTCATATTTCAACTTTTTAGGTCAACTCGTTTTTTTTTTGTTCGTTTTTTTTAAAGTAAAATAATTTCAATTTTTCTGAAGTGAAAGTAAGCATTTCTAATTTTCTTTTTCTTAAGAAAAAAATTTATATTTTTCTTTTTCTTAAGAAAAAAATTTATATTTTTCTTTTTCTTAAGAAAAAAATTTATATTTTTCTTTTTCTTAAGAAAAAAATTTATATTTTTCTTTTTCTTTTTTTTTTAATAAGAAATATTTTAATTTTTGGATTTTTTTCCAATTGTTTAATTATCTCGAATAAAATTTTTCGTTTTTGGGAGCTTTTTTTTTGATTTTTCAATTTTTTTCTGAATGAAAAATCTCATAATATCTCCAAAATAAGTAAAAAAATCTTTAAATTATTGGATTGAAAATTTTTCATTTTTTAGAGAAAATTTTTTTCAATTTTTCGAGAGTAAAAAATAGAAATACTTAGGTACTTGGTATTTTGCATACTTTACCTACTTATTGAAAAATTTCTCGATTTTTTTTTTTTTTTTGAAATGAAAATTCTTTAGGTAATCTTTTTTTATTGAAGAATATTTGTAATTTTTTGGAAAAAAATCTCGTTTTTCTTCAATTTTCAAATTTTTTTAGGAGAAAAATTTCTCGATTTCATCAAAAAGAAAAACTTTTATTTATTTATTTTTCAATTTATTTTTATTTTTCAGTACCTCATAAAAAAGATTTTTAAATGTGCTTTTTTAGATTTTTATACGAATTCCATGCAAAAAAATGTGATTTTTTTAAATCCAAATAATTTTATTCTGACAGATTCTTTCATAATTATGGTAATTTTAATAAAAAATAATTTTTTTGCAGAATTTTTTTAGGATGTTTTTTTTACATTTTTTCCTGTAAAATTGAAAAAATGAAATTATTTCAAAAAAAATTCATTTATCGCCCAATCACTAATTTTATTTGGGGGGGGGGGGGTACGTGAAAAAAGTTGTTTTCAAAAAGGAGTACACGAGCAAAACTAATTGAGAACCACTGTCGTATCGTATCGTCGTCGTACTGTCTGGGAAAAGCTGTACGTTGTCGGTGAGGGTATCACCAATAATGGAAGAAGAGCCTCGAAGAGAGAAGTGAGGCTGCGACGTAGTACGAGGCCGGAGCAGGGTCGACCGAAAATTCGATTTTCCACCGTTTCAAAAACTTTCAAAGAGAGCTTCCGGTGCGGTGGTGGCCGGAACGCGCCAAAATATTCCCGTACCCTGGCTTTTTCGTCCCTGTTCCTCGGTTCGATATCGTTGGCGGTGGGTCTTTGTGCTGTACCAAGAGTAAAATGATGTTCAAAAGGATGGAAAGGGATGAGAAAGGGGTGAATTTTAGCTCGCACAGACTATGGATGCAGATTCGCGTACCAGACATGACGATGGATGCGGTACGTGGCTGAAAATATGCAAAGGTGTGGAGAAGGGTACCTACGTTTATGGTGAGGTGGTGAAGAGAGGAAATTACGTACGTTGTTATCGTATATGTATCGTCAGACTAATACTATGTGAGGTCATTACCGTTAGCGCGTAGTTTTCTATTTTTTTTTTTATTTTTTTTTGCTATTTAGAAAATATAGCGAGTATGGTTTTATTTTTTTAAGTACGTACCAGTGGCTTCTCAACTTGGAGCTTTGTTTTTATTTATATACTAAATTATTCGCTCTCGTGGTTACAGATTTATCGTCGAAAAAAGCTCGAGCCGCTCAGGCAGCGCAGGCTAGACCCAGGACCAGAGATCAAAGAGCCGAAATGAAGCAGAAAAAGTATCGATATCTGTATCAAGTTCGAACCGCCCATGGCGATGTGATCAGTCAAGTGAGTGTTGCTGTTGCCTTATTCAGTATTTTGTGCATCTTTTTTATACAGTCCGATGAACCTATATTTATTTTGAAAAAGGGTGGCTGAAGGCGAATCTTGCTTGGGGTTATTTGACCCTTTCTTCTTCTTTTTTGAAGAATTTGAAAATTAAAGTCATTTCTGAACTGGCTGAAATTTGTTTTTGGTTTGGTTTTCTTATTTTACTCATTTAAGATCACTTCTATGTGTGAATAAAGCTCGATAAATTTTTTTCACGAATACATGAAAAATTTGAGAAAAATTTCTGCTCAAATCTGAAATAATTTTCTTTGAAAATTTTTTTTAAATAATTTATGACGAAATATCATTTTGAAATTCATTGTCTGAAAACTTTCTATTAAAAAAATTAGAATAGAAATTCTAGAGATTGGAAGGATTCTCAAAAAACATATCTTATGACTTATTTCTATTCTTTTGAGAAATTTTTTTTTAAATATATACGTACTTTATAACTTTTTGAAAATTTTTCATCGTTAATTTTGCAGACGTAAATCCCAGGGTAAAATTGTTGAAAAAAATTCCTTCTAGGGAAAAAACTCCTATGAAAGAACTTCTGGAAAAATAATTCATTTAAAAAAAAAAAAATTAAGAAAATTTTTTTTTTTTTTGGAAACTTTTTTGAAAAACTCTTATATCTATTGGTGCCCAATTTGACGAAAAATTCTCTTGAAAAACTATTCTAAAAAATTTCGTTTTGAAATAATTTCTTGAATGAAAATTGTTGGAAAAAATCATAGAAATTTTTTTTTGAAAATTTTTTTAATCAATTCTTGTATACTACTTCAAGTATTTTTTTAATCTCAGAAAAAAAATCCTCGAAATAATCCTCTTTGAAAAATTTTCCTTAAAAAATTTCCTTCGAAAAAAATGGTGAAGAAAATTTCGTATTGAAGAAAGCTTTTTGAACGGAAATTTCGGAAAAAGTTCACAGAAAATTTCTTTCAATTTTTTTTTGAATTTTTTTTTTTGTTGAAAAATACTGTTTAAAAAAGAAATCTATTAGAAAATGTAAAAAGTTCACGAAAATATTTCCCTTGAAAAAATCTGGAGCAAAAGAAGAGTTTGAATTTTGCTTTGAAACTCGTTTGAAATATGTAGGTACCAGGACCTACTTATAGGTAATTTATTGAAAAAAAATATATATTTCTAAAAAAAAAAATTGGAAAACATTCCCAAGAAAATTCTTTAAAAAATACCTTTATTTTACATACTTACCTATTAAATAAAAGTTATGAAAACCTTAAAAAAAAATCTGTTTACTTAAAGAAGTCAATTTATTGAGAGGAAAAACATTTACCTACAATTTTTTTCAACTCTTTAAAATAATATTATCTAATCAATTGGAAAAATATTTTAAAGCATTTTTGTGTTAAAATTTACAGAAAAAAATTATTTAAAAATCCTCTTGGAAATTTTTTCTGAAAAATTCATTCAAAAGAAATTAAAAAAAAAAAAATCATTGTGAAAAATCATGTATCCTTTACCTAAAAATTATATTAAAAAACTTTTCTAAAAAGTTTCCTTCTGAAGAAAAATTCTGGAAATTTTTTTTTGGAAAAAAATTATAAAAACTTTTTTTGTTTTGAATAAAAATACTATTACGAAAAAAAATAGAATTCTATTGATAAAATTCTTGAGAAGAAGTTGAATAATAATTACTTACCTACCTAATATTAAAGAAATATTTCAAAAAAAGTTGTAAAGAGGTAATCAGGAATTTGACTGAAAAAAATCCTCTTCGAAAAGTCTGCTAAAAGTTTTTGAAAAGCAATTCAGGCAATTTTTTGGCCAAGAGTCCCATGAAAAAATTGTTTTAAAAAATTTTTCCTGAAAAATAATTGTAAAGATTTTTGTGTCATAGTCTTGATTTTAGAAAAAAGTCTCGGACAAAGTTTCTTAGAAAATTCTTCTAAGTAATTCCTATTGAAAGAAGTTCTTCATTTTTATTAAAAAAAAAAAATCAATACTCTTGTAGAAATTCTTAAAAGAAATAATTTTGAAAAAAAATCTATCTGAAAGAAATATTTCAAAAAAGTCAATTGGATAGTCTTTCGAATACCAGCTCATTCGAAAAATTCAGGCCCTCGTAATGAAATAGCGATTTTTTCAAAATATCAATAATCGAATTTTGGTTCATTTTTTTTTTTTTGCTGAAAAAAATAAAATTAAGGGAACTTGAAAAATTTGAGAGGCCTTGAATGTCAAATATTCTGAAAAAGAATTTTTGAATAATTATCAAAAAATTATTTGTGTGGGAAAATTCTTCAAAAAATATTTACTTGAAAAAAATAAATTGAAAATTCGATTTGAAAATTTTTACTCATTTCTGTTGGAGAAAACTAGAGAAAAAATCCCCCAAAAAATCAACAAGTATTTTCAAATAATTTTCAAGTTTGAAAAAAAAAAAAAAAAATTCTTTTAAAAACGTTTAACAAAAACATTTCTAAAAAATATCGAAATTTTTTGCTTCAGTTTTTTAAAAATTTACCTATACTAAGAAAAAAATTCATTCTCACAATTTTAGTTTATTTTATCAGATATTTTTATTTCCTTAGTTTGGGAACTCCTCTATATTGTTGAATCAATTTTTTTACGAGTCAATCGAGTTTACTCGAAATTAATCTGTCAACTTCGAGTGGTTTTTATCAAAAGTTAACACTTAGTTTTTAAATATTCCTTTTAGGTCTTTGAACCCACCTACCCCTCTCTTCCTACCTCATAACTCTATTTATTTACCCTCATTATTACGTCCTAAGTCTTATCATCAGCATGATAATAAATCTACGTATCTATATTCTATTTGTATGTTTTCGTGTGCTAATTTTTTTATCATTTCGATTATTTCGACAGAGCTACGTGCAAGCCCTGCAACGCAAAGTGATCCCCGGAATAATGACGAACATTGGCGAAAGTTCGACGCTCCAATCGGACGCCACGCATCTGACAACATTGCCAGTTGACCAACAAACGCAGCTGCCCTCCAGCGAATGCAACACCGTCGACAGTGGCGTAGGGGTCCAATACGACGCAGCTTACTATAACCTAAGCAGTCGCGAATCAATTCCTTCGCAGATACACGAGCATTGTCGATAAATCCACCGATGCGACCATCGATTTGGAAGAAAATTTACTACGAGGATGCGGCAGAGAAGAAAAAGCCAGCAGACCATAGACCTCTAAAGATAGAGTCAGAAGGAATGGCTCAAATTGTCTTTATTGTTACAATTTAAAAAAAAAAAAAAATTTTTTGTACGAGTATGACGAGATGTGACGATCCACTCGTTCGAAATCGGTGTCCCTGGCAGTTCCCTCCCTCTCCCCCACACACCTCGTTTTCTACTTTAAAAAAAAAATTTAATTTGAGGTGTCTCGTTGCTCATTTGATATGTACTTTTTTACCTACCTACTTACCTACTCGTATGGTCTATAATGTTAATTAGGAGGTTGTTTTGATTCGAGTGACTTTTTTTTCCAACCGTCAGTCTATTGTTTTGCTATGTTAATTAAGCGTATTAAGAAGATGTAACCAGTGTTGTGAATTGTTGTGTGTTCTGTGTGCCCTTGAACCCCTCCCTACCTTTTTTCTGTCTTTTCAATTTCTAACCCCCTTCCCAAGCCTGGCTTCTCTTTTTGGATTTTTTTTTTCAATTGATGAAATTTTATGTAAGGTTGTTTTTTGGTTTTTTCTTTCTTGGAGCTAATTTTGTCCCATGTTCTTGGCTCTTGTCCTTCGTCTATGACTTTATTTTGGCATAATGTTCGATTTTTTTAAATATTTATATTTTTAAAAAAAATTGAAAATGAAATAGGTATTGTCCTTTTTTTTATTTTTAAATCGAATCTCAGTAAGTAGTTATTACTTTAAAAAAAAAGTATGTTTAAATTTCGTGTGAATTCAAGTTTTCACTCTATAGGGTGTCTTTAGAGGAAACCCTGTATTTTTAAAGGTGATCTTCGGACCATTTCCTTGTCCCTTCCACTTCATAATCTAACTAAAAAATACGATTTTTCATTCCATTTCATTATTTAAGAAATATTTTGCTGCGTTTATTTATTTATTTATTCAATTTTTTACAATTTTTTAAAAATCGAATTCGAATTATTTTTTCGATCGACGTATTCGTTCTTATTTTGCTCTTTAATTTTATTTCTCCTTCCACCCCTCCCACCTCTCGTTATCATTTCTCCCCTCTCCAAACATATTATAAATTTCATGGTTGTGAATTACGTTCTCCTGTAATAGGTTGTAAAATATCATGTGAACTAGAAAAAAAGGCAGAATCGGGGAAAAGGGCCACACGAAAATTTTCCAATCCAGGTCCCCACCCTCCCCCTCGCCTTCTTTACAATTCCCATTTTTCTCGTTGTGTTTTTTTTTTGCGATGTTATTATGAGAGTGAATTTATGAATTTTAGGCATGTTGATTGAATTTAATGATAAGAAGATTGAGTAGAGGCAGAAGAAGAAGAAGCAAAAGTACCAATTATTCTACGGTTGTTGCGTTTTTGAATACGAAAAAAAAAAATGTAAATCTAGTCTTTTTTAATATTAAGCGATATCGTGTGTTTTAATTTTTCCTTTCGTTGTTTTGTATAATGTGTATGTGTGAGCCCCCTCCCCCCGCTCGAGCGACTCTCGGTTTCTCTTTGTTTTTTTTTTTAATCGACACGTCGCGTCGGTCGCGTTTTTTTTTTTTTTTTTTATCAATTCAGATATTATTGTTTTATCGTATCGTGTCCGGAAGTGAGAAATACGGTAATCACGCTCGCTGAATGATATCAAAGGGAAATTTTCGTTCGATTGTCTCGTAAAAGCGTATATTATGCTTATGCAGATTAAGTACGCTCTAATTGATGTGGATGCGACACGACGAGCCAAGTGTTTATTGAATTGGCCGAGCGTGAGCTGCGTGAAGCTGTGTCAACCGTGGATGAGAATTTTTCGACGAACGTGTACCTACCTGTATTTTAAAAGTGTGTTATTTACATATGGCCATATTAGCGACGCGGTGCATTCTACGGTTTGTGTTCGCTGTGATATGTATGTAAATGTATCTATTGGTTTGAGAGAAGAAACCCTAAAAAAGTGTGAAAAATAGACACGTGAGATAAGATGATTTTTGTAATAATTTTTACGAGAGAGAATTAAAAAAAAACAAAAAAAACAATCGGGGTTGTAAATGCGTATAAATTGTATTATTTTACATTACGAAGTTATTTCACAGAACTGAAATTTATATTTAATAAGTGATTAAGATTTATATTTACTATTTTTTTTTTTTTTTTTTTTTTTTATAGTTACGATTAATTTTTTGATCTCCCTGTATACACGAAAAAAGTACCAAATTGGATATTTCCAAAAACGTTGTGTGGTTCTTTGTAGGTGTGTTTACAATTGAATTTTTATATTTTTTTTAATTTTAAAAAAATGTATTTAAAAATTATTACGTTTTTACGCGATAAATAACCCATCACCGTTAAGAATTTAAAAAATATAATATTAAGTTGTTGTAGCTTTTAAAGTTTTCATCATTTTTTTTTTCTCGGCGTGTGCTTTAACGTTATACATTTGTATATTGAAGAATAAACGTTTTGTGTACGTTTTTCTGTAGCTATTTTTAGATTCTTGAAGTGATTTCGGAAGCTATGATCAGAGAAAACCCGAGGACTGACTCGGAATTGGCCAAAAACCACCCTCAAGAGGTCAAGAGTCAAAATCACAAATACGACGTCAGTTATGAGCCTGAGTACGCATTGGCACCTTGGAATGTAGATTTTTCGAGAGAAAATATTTGATTTTGGACTAGACTCGTCGAATTACTCGATTTTAATTTTTTTGAATGATTGAACATTTTTCTAAATTCACGTACAGAGCGAGATAGGCATCGGAGAGCAAAACCGATATCATATTCAGAATCAGCGAGATCAACTTAGTTGAAAACCACTCTTATCTCGATTTTTTTGAAAATCGAAAAAATCATAAGGGGTTAACCTTCATTTTTTTTTTGAAAAAAAACTTTTTGTCTCAGATCGACGTGTGAGGTGTCTAGGAGGGGGTAATCGGACCAGGCGAATCGAATGGCGCGATCAGTTTCCGGATCGGATGCGAATTCGCCGAGATATGGACCATTTTCTATATCTCGAAAGCTAAACATCAAATTTGAAAACCGATGGCAGATTCCGGTTCAGCGACCTCAGATTAGCCCATAAACCGAATTATAGCCCGATCGGACCATAAATAACATTTTTAAAAAATTCATTAAAATTAAAGCAAAAAGAATGGCAGATTTAGATTTTTTGCAAAATTTGAAAAAAATTGTCGAAAATTGGGCATCCAGGGGTCTAGACTGACAGAGTCGAACTTGACGATTGCAAATCTGCTTTCATTTTCAAAATCGGACCATTATTCGCGGAGATATAAGCGTTCGAAGTTTTTGGTCGGATATGAGTCATAAAAACCGACCAAACTTGGTAAGTTGGTACTTTAATGAATTACTGCAGCTTCCAAAATAGCTAGAAAATTGTTTTCGGTGTCTAATAGTACTATTTCGAGGTCGTAGAATTCAAATTTGAAACTTGTTTCGAGCAGGGTTGCCAACCTGGCGAGATAAAATTTTTATTTCGCCAGGTTGGCAACCCTGCTCGAAACAAATTTCAAATTTGAATTCTACGACCTCGAAATAGTACCATTAGACACCAAAAACAATTTTCTAGCTATTCTGGAAGCTGCAGTAATTCATTAAAGTACCAACTTACCAAGTTTGGTCGGTTTTTATGACTCATATCCGACCAAAAACTTTGAACGCTTATATCTCCGCGAATAATGGTCCGATTTTGAAAATGAAAGCAGATTTGCAATCGTCGGGTTCGACTCTATCAATCTAGACCCCTAGATGCCCAATTTTCGACAATTTTTTTCAAATTTTGCAAAAAAATCTAAATCTGCCATTTTCTTTGCTTCAATTTTAATGAATTTTGTAAAAATGTTATTTATGGTCCGATCGAGCTAAAATTCGGTATATGGGCTAATTTCTAGTCGCTGAACACGAATATGCCATCGGTTTTCAAATCTGATTCTTTGTTTTTAAGTTACGGAAAATGGTCCCTATCTCTGCGAATTTGCCTCCGATCGAGAAACAGATCGCTGTAATCGATTCGCCTGGTCCGATTACCCCATTCTAGACACCTCACACGTCGATCTGGAACAAAAAGTTTTTTTTTCGAAAAAAAATGAAGGTTAACCCCTTATGATTTTTTCGATTTTCAAAAAAATCGAGATAAGAGTGGTTTTCGACTAAATCGACCACGCTGATTCCGATTCTGCTATCCATTTTGCTGTACGTCGATTTCTCGCCGAATACGAGCATTTTGAAATTTTCAGAATTTTCAAAAAAATCCAGATTATAATCGTTATTGACTAAAATTAGGTCGCAGATCATGAATATGATATTATTTCACTTCACACGCCCTCCCTTCATCCGAAACGAGGAATTTCTCAAAAAAAAAATCCACAGTTGGAGGGCAAGCAGGTACGTGAACGAATGTCACCTTGGAAACCCTTTTTCAAATGGTTGCAGGCATATTTCATCATTTATCAAATTTTTTTGCATTTTAAAATGCACGAATCGAATAAATAAAAAGTAATAAGAAACTAACAACGTTATAACGGAACGCCTGTTTTTTTACAAGAAAATAAATAACGTTCTTCAAAACACATAAAATTACCATAATTAAAAAACACGTAAAAAACACCAACATTGATTATTCGTCTAAATTTGGAAATAAATATTAATTAAAATATACAACGTTTGATTTAGTACGCGATCATTCTACACAGTGACATTATTTCATTTTCTAAAAAAAAAAAAAAAAAAATACATTAAGTTAAAAAACACAACAATACCACAGCCAGATTTGTACCAAACAACACTCTGGTTGTTTACATAAGTACTGGAAAAATTCGATATTCAAATTAAAATTAATTTGCCAATCTCGCAGCTGCTGCCATTTTTAAAATTAAAAAAATTAAGATAATTATAAATAAGTCATTAGGAACTTATCATAATCATTTATAAATAATAGTCTAGTGAGAATCGATGAGTAAGAAAGGATCATTGTAAAATTTGTACTGTCTCCGAGGCTGTGATCTGTTTACCTATTAAAGGTTGCACGTTGGCTGTCTGATGGAATCTCAGGCGTCCGGCGAAATCTTCGTTTTCTTCGGTCAGCTGAGATGATTGTATATCGGACGGAGGGTGAATCGGGGTTACGACTATTTCTTCGTATTCGTAAGTTCGTTTTCTGCAAACAAAAAAATAAAAAATAAAAAAAATATTAATCATTCTTGATTTGAAACATATTTTGAATTTTAATGAACAAATGGAAACAAACCTGAGTATTCTTAGGACTGTTTTACGTACAAAACGTAGGAAATTAAATTCGTTAGCTGCTCCAGGCTTGACAGCCGGATTGGTTAGTCCGATGTAACACCATATTATGAATACGGTAACGAACGTAGCCAGAGCGTATTTACTATCGATAATGAACATTATTCCGACATTCAATACGACCTAAAGAAAAATAAATTTTATTTATTAATTTTACCAATTTTATAATTGAAGAGCATTTTTTTTTAAATTTTGTTCAAAAACTTCATTTTTCAAATTTTTATGGAAATTTTGGTCAATTTTGTCAGTGTGAAAAATATTCTTTAATTTTTTTTAATAATGATAGAAAAAAAATAATAAAAACTTGTTTTGCATGATTCAGTAAAGAAACCATTTTTTCAAGTTTTGTTTAAAAAATTAAAAAATCTATTTTAATTTTTTTAAATAAATAAAAAATAAAATAAAAATGGCCAAGTTTGGTGAGAAATACGTATTTTTCAAAATTTCATTTAAAAATTATTCAACTAAATTTTTTGAATAATTGTGAAGGAACAATTTTTTGTTGATTTTGGGCAAAGAAACTTAATTTTCAAAATTTTAAGCAAAAAATCAACTAAAATCTTTTGATTTTTTTTTTATATACAAAAATATAATAATTTTATTTCGAAAGCATTTTTTCCTATTTTCTCAAAACAGCATTTTTTGTAAATTTTGATTGAAAAAATTTTCAAGGATTTCATCAATTTTTTAAAATTTTGTTCAACTTTTTTTTTCAATTTTGATAAAAGTTCCAATAAATTATTGATAAATTTTGTGTGGAAAATAGTTCTTAAAATTTTATACTAGAATTAAAATTTTCAAATTATTGAGAAGGAACAATTTTTGGTAAATTTTCTGCAACAAATATTTTTCATTACTTTATACCAAAAAAAATTGAATTTTTTTCAAAATCGAGTTCAAAAACCTATTTTTTATTATAAATAATGAAGAAAAAAAATACTTTTTTTGACGATTCTGTACATTATTGGAAACTTTGAAAACAATTTCTCTACTTTTCTCAAAAAAACAATTTGTAAATTTTGTTTGAAAGATGTTTTAAAAAAATTCAATTTGAGAATTTATTTTTCAAAATTTCGGAAAATAAGCAATTTTATGAATCTTCTCAAGAAAATAGTTTTTGAGTTATTTCTGCCACCTTGAAAAATATTTTTCAAATTTAAAAAAAAAAATAATATCTAATAATAAAAATGATTTTGGGTGATTTGATGATTTTTTTTCTAATTTTATTTGAAAGAATTATTTTCAATTTTCTCGAGAAACCATTTGTCATAAATTTAATTTGAATGATATTTTGTCAAAATTTTAAGCATCCAAAAATTTGTAAAATTATTTTGAAGGAACAATTTTTTTCAACTTTGTTCAACGAATTATTTTTTAAATTTTATGCAAAAAAAAACTAAAAAAAAAAAACTTGAAAAAAAAAATTTTTGATGATTTTTTTAGGGAATTTCTTACCTACTATTTTTCATTTTTATTTGAAAGCATTTTTTTTTTAAATTCTCAAGAAGTAATTTGGTAAATTTTGTTTGAAAGATATTTTTAAGAATTTTATTATACAATTTCAATTTACAGTGCAAAGCAATTTTTCAATTTTGATGGACATATCATTATTTTATTGGTCAATTTTGGGTGGAAAATTTGTTTTCAAACTTTTTTTCAAGAACGGAATTAAAATTTTTCAAATTATCACAAAGGAACAATTTTATTATTTGTCAATTTTGTGCAACAAAAATAATTTTCAACATTTTATATGAAAAGAAATTATAGTCCAAATTACTCTATTATTTAAAAAAAACACGAATTTTTCGATTTTGTACATTTTTTAAGATTTTATTTGCAATCATTTTTTTTTAAATTTTCTCTCTTTCTCAAAAAAAAAAAAGATTGACAAATAATTTTAAAAATTCCATTCAAAAATTTATTTTTCAAAACTTTGGTAAGAAACACAATTTTATTGATTTTTGGGAGGAAATATTTTTCAAAATTTTAATGAGGTGCGATTTTTAAAAATTTTGTTTTAAAACTTTTTTTTTTCAATTATTTGGATAAAAATGAATATTTTTCGTCAATTTTGTACAAAAAATATTTTAAAAAGTTTTTTTAAAAAACATTTTAAAATATTTTTATTATTGGCAATTTTATACAAAGGATAATTTTTTAAATTTTACCCAAAAGCAATTTTTTCAAATTTTACCAAGCAAGGCATTTTAATTCGTTTTATTTGAAGAATATTATTCAAAATTGTAAGCAAAAAAATCTTATCAGAATTTTGCTCAAAAACTCATTTTTTTTAAATTTTGTCAAAAAGTCCATTTTTGTCGATTTTTTGGGTGAAAAATACATCATTTTTTTGATTTTATTTCAAAGTAATTTTTTTCAATTTTGAACAAATTTTTGGTTAATTTTATTTGAAAGATATTTTTCTAAAAAATTCATTCAAAATTTGGTTCAAAAATTTGTTAGATAGTATGTTTCTATTTTGTATAAAAAATATTTTCAATTTTTGCTCAAAATTCAATTTTTTTCAAAATCAAACAGCAATCACTTACTCCGCATAAAGAGAGCCATCGGTTGCAAAATCCCGAATACCAATTCCCAGCTTTGCTGTGAACTGTCACATTGGGTGAGTCTTCACCAACCTGAACAGACGAAAAACCATATAAAGCTGCGAATAATCAACCTAATTGATTTTCGTAGCTACCATCTCTACGATTTCTTTCTACTCGTACTTCAAGGTGTCAGCTTGAATTAAAACTCACATTGGCGTTGTTATTCATGTGTCGAGTATTTCGTTCAGGAAATAAACTATCGAGATCTTCGCATTCGTCACTGGTCGGCGAACACGACTGGTACCCTTGGCTACTTCTCACCGATCTAAGGAGTAAAAATTACACCAAATTGGGTCAGAAAAAGCACAATTTATAAACGACTGAACTACATTATTAATTATTATAAAGCTTACTTTTTGAATCGTTGCTCTCTTTGATGCTGTATATCGAAAGTCTGAGCTAGGGCGAAGTAAGCGTAATCCAGAGCGATATAGGTTAATAAAAATGGCATCGTTACTATCGGAGCTAAGGTATTGATATCTCCGACCAATGTGAATATCACTATCGTAATGGCTATAACGATCATGGCAAAAATTGGAATCTTGTTCGGACCTTTCTGTAAAAATACATCGACACGAAATTCGTATTTATTTCCTAAAAAAATGGAACTTCATTTGGAAGTACAGTTTTGTTACCCCTTGTCCTAGAAAATTGATAACTGGAATCACTTTCTCGTTAGCAATCGACTGAAGGACACGAGGGGTACCGTATAAGGCTCCCAGACAGCTCGACATTGACGATATGTATACTCCGGCCAGCAGTAGAAAGCCTGTAAAAGGTACCAAATTAGTCGTACGTCGATATTAATATATTATGATGGAGGAAAAATATCCAAAATTTTGACCATATGCAAGGGATGAGGGCTCAATTCAAGTTGAAGTGAATTTATCTTACTTCAAAATTTATTTGACCTTTTTTTTCAATTGAGAACACCGCTGAAGAGTTATTTTATGATACTATGGGGGGAGGGGGAGGGGGTTGGGACTTTTTGGAATCTTTATAATGTGTCACAATTTCTACATATTATGCAGTCCTCTCTGAAGGGTATTTTATTCGTGGAAATGAGAGATAATCTTCATTTTTTCCACCCTGTATATTTTTCTTCGTGTTTTTGCGCCACCCGTTCACTTTTCGAAAAAAATGAATGAGAGCTTTTTTGTAGCAAATTTTATGTACTTTAACTTAGTTATGATCATTTTTCTAATTAAACGCATAGTTGAAGAGTTAGAAGGTAAAAACAAAAAAGGGGTCTCTTTGAGTCCTCATATTTGGGGGGCTAGCCTGGAGATGAGGTTCGAGGACATTCGGTGGTTAATGAACCCCACTTGCAAATGGTCATAATCCGAGATATGATGTTTTTTACTCCATTTTAGTGAATATAAACTCGAATATCTTTTCAAATTTACTCACTAAAGGCTGACACTTTAGCTGCGATGGTAAAATCTGTAAGTAGAACGCTTCGAACGCACGTGCTGCCCAAAAATATCACGAAAATTAAATATAATCCGGTTCTAAACAAAACAAGCAAAATTCAAATTACAATCTAACGACTGGAAATCCACGAAACGTGCATAATTTCGAATATATTACGCTGTAAACAATGCAGCGAAGGTCCCATTGGGGATATCTTGCGAAGGTTGGCTCAAATCACCGCTCATGTTGATCCCTGCCATGACTCCGGTGATGGAAGGGAAATATACGGCGAACACCGTAAACCAATTGTATCCGTTCTCGTACGATGGCAATAAATTCGATACGAAATTACTACTGACCCATCCTTCGAAGCCTTCCTCTGTTGAAAATCCAAAAAAAAAAGATGTAACATTCTCATTTAGCACTTCAATCATCATGATAGAAAATACACATACTCATATCGGTATGAATGAAAGACCCCACAGCAAAATCCAGTCCAGCCAACAAAAGTAAAATTAGCAACAAGAATTGCAACTTGATGACCCATTTAACGCCGACCAAATTGATTATCCATAGAAAAAACACAGCACCGCTGGCGAACATCTTTTCAGCCCACTTATTCGAAGACATGTTCAACAATCCGGCCAACGATTCGCCAAATCCGACTAGATTCAGACTGCATCCGACAGCCTGCGAAAATAAATCGAAAATTAGCCTAGTCCGGCGGTTAATTCGCATCTGTAGGTAAATATGAAGCATTCTTACTTGACCGAAGACGTAAACTATCCCGACAGCAGCTGCGGATCGTGGACCGAGCACGTGAGCTAGTAGAAAATACACTCCACCGCTTTCGACGCGACATCTTTCACAAATACCGACCGCTGATAAGACAGATATCAACGCTATTCCGACTGAAATGGCAAACAATCAGTATTCGTACAGTTTACTGGTCAAAGGAGTGAGAAAAACTAGACTTACTCGTAGACAATACGATAAATACAGCGTTCAAGATACCAGCTTGAGCTACCAGCCATCCCGATCTAAGGAAGACGATCACACCGAAGATGTTTATCAGGCAGGAGGTAAATACGCCATCCCACATTCCAAACAGCACCGGTTCCGAAATGAAGAACTGAGTCTTCCACCAAGGTTCTTCATTCTGACGAGAGTAAATGTACAGTATCAATATCAAACAATACGTGACAATTTGTCAATCTTCAACGTCAATGTCATACTTGTTCGCCAGCGAACAATTCATTACGACTAGCAGGCCTAAAGCCATCAGATCCACAACCGATGAACTCTACTTCATTGTTCGAATTTCTAGATTCATCTACAGCTAATCCGAATTTACTCAAGTCTACGTTATTGGGTCTTTTGACGTTGGTTCTTTCCATGCCACAGAATCGTCGACGAAGGTTTCAACGAACGAATACAATTTCTGTAACACAAACATTAAGTAAACACAATAATTACATGATAACACACACACAGGGCTTTATATTATTGAATAATGACAAATTATACATAACCACGTACCTTTATTTTATGCAACGGGGTGCTAATTTCCATCGGTGTACCAGCGTTTTTTCTGTCTGTTACTTCGGTGAAGTTGGAATGGAATAAACTAACATGGAAACGTTGCTATTTCGACGTTATTATGGTTGGCACTGCCAGCGAGGAAACCGTATTCGATGGTGTTTCGCATGATTAATGGCTGGTTCGTCGGTAAAATAAATCACAAATATCAAATGCAATTTCTATTAATTAGAATTTCATTCGAAAAATTTTTCACTGTTTTGTGTTTTGTTAGTGAGGTGACGTCATCACACGGAGATAACGATTTTATCGACTTGCTTATCATCGATTTTTTAATACGATGTTTTTCATTTAATTCGCTAATGCTGCGATTTTCAACAGTTTGGAAGGAATATTATTAATTAATTAACGTCGATTAATTAGTTTTAAAAAAAATTAAAACGTTCAATTCGAAATCGAACAGGTTTTTAAACTTAATCGAATTCGAGATCGAAATATCGATTTATTGAAATCGAACACGGTTACCAAGACACCAAGACTAGCCGTTAGCCACTGAAAACTCCGATTTTACTCCGACCAATGAAAACGTGTTTAACATTCCTCTTACCACCAAATACCAAATACTTTACATATATGTAAAGTATTTGAATTAACTTTGAATCTGATTGCAGATTTGCAATCGTTGGGTTCGACTCTATCGGAATCGACCCTTCGTACGCCCATTTTCGACAATTTTTTTCAAATTTTGCAATAAATTACAAACTTACCCAATTCTTTGCTTTAATTTTTAGGAATTTGTTTAAATGTTATTTATGGCCGGATCGAGCTAAAATTTAGTATATGGGCTAATTAGAGGTCGCTGAACCCGAAAATGCCATCGGTTTTCAAATCCGATGCATAGTTTCTGAGTAACGAAAAATTGTCCATATCTCCGCGAATTCGCCTCCGATCTGGAAACTGATCACGGCATTCGATTCGCCTGGTCCGATTACCCCCTCCTAGACACCCCACACGTCGATCTGAGACAAAAAGGTTTTTTTCGAAAAAAAAAGGAAGGTTAACCATCGTTGATTTTTTCGATTTTTTTGATCTCCAAAAAAATCGAGATAGGAGTGCTTTTCGACTAAGTCGACCACGCTGATTCCGAAAATGCTATCCATTTTACTGTACGTCGATTTCTCACCGAGTTAGAAGTCTTTGAAATTTTCAAAAAAAATCAGATTAATACCGCTATCGACTAATTCAACCTCTCTGATTCCGTATCTGTCGATACTTTTCAATTTTGACCCTTCCTTCGTCTTTAAACGAGTAATTTTTTCGAAAAATCCACATTTGGAGTACAATGAGAAAGTTGAATTGAAAATTAAGCTCATATTCGCGATCAGCGACCTCGACTTAGTAATAATCCTCATTAAAAATACAAAAATACGATAATTTTTGAAAAAAGCGTCGCATTTTGAAAATATCCCTCGAATCTGCCTGCAAATGCATCGAGTATGCAACCCAATTAACACCACATACAAAATTTTTAAAATGAGCTTTAAAGCTTCTAGGAAGTCTTTGAAAGCGATTGAAGAGTCATTTATTACTAATGCGAGATCGTAGAATTCAAATTTGAAAGTTGTTTCAAACAATGTTGCCAACATAGCGAAAGAAAAATATTCATTTCTCAAAGTTGGCAATGCTGGAAGGTATAAATGATGAATTTTGACTAATTGGTGCACGCTGATTACGAGTCTGCCATTAGTTTTCAATTTTCACCTCTCTTTCCTATAGAAACGAGGAATTTAATATTTAAAACCATTATTTCCGGCACAACGAAGTAAGTACGCTCAAAATTGACAACGTAATCGTGATCAGCGACCTCAATAATACCAACGTACGATGACTTTTGAAAAAGTGCCATATTTTGAGTAAAAAAATTATTCCTACAGTTACAGGGTATGCAACTTGTTTGACACTTCTGAATTTATTACGAAATAAATCAAGTTTCAGTTCAACACTGATGAATAGCACTGTAAGTACTATTTTGACGTAATGGAGTTGTCGTTTGAGTTGCCTATCGTGTGCTTTTGCAGGCACTCATCACTTACGAATAATATTTACCATATTTACTGCATTTTTTCGCAGCTTTCGGTGCCATTTACGACTTTTCGTAGAAATTTGTCTCTTACTTATGTAGAAAATTGCCCAAACTTCGAATTTCCTTTTTAAAAAAAGGAACTTTATTAATTTCAAAGCTCTATTCTAGTACTTTATCGGGCATTTTTACCTACCATTACTATAGTTGACATTCTGTCCATGGTGGGACTTCTTTTACTAATTCAAGCTGAAAAGAGTATTTTTCATCATTTTGTAGCTTGTTTAAGAATAATATTATCGAAAAATAAAACACCTCGGCGTCCGAGTCGAAAGTTCTTCTTGTTTGCAAAGGAAACAAGGCGGCATTTAGAAAAAAAATACAATACTAAAACTACTAATATTAACCGATCTGGGTTAAAAAACACTGTCCGCCGCTAGACAGTGAAAAACCGTGATCGGTTATTACATCAATAATAAATAATAACAACAACAACAACATCACAAAATACAGATGAATAAAATATTATGACAAATTATTGCTAACGACATGATTTGCGCGAATACGATAAGACAAAAGAGTTTAAAAAATTACAATTGGGCCAAATGAGTATCATAAAAAAGGGATGCTAAATTTGGCGTTAATGAATGACGACGATTGAGTTCGAGCTTCACCCCACAAAAAAATTGTGTTATTACCCAGAGGACAAAAAATACTGATTATTATTATTTTCTTCAATTTTTTTTTAAAAATAAAAATGATTTTGAAATTTAAAAAAAAAATAAAAATGATTTTGAAATTTTTTAATAAAAGCAAACAAAACCCATACTCTCCGAGTACAACGTAGCATCGCGAAACAATCCGGATCAACATTCTCACTTCACACACTCTTCAACTGCCTCAACGAGCGAGGCAGTACCTTGACCCAGGGAGATCACTCACCACGGGCGATGTTCGCTAGACCGTAACCAGTAGACAAGGCGCGAACATCACGGGCAAAACCAAATGAGTCATCCATTGTCGAGGCAAAGGAACTTACGGTACGCCTATTCGGCGACCGTTTTAAATTTAGATTATTCTTCAGACATTGTACTGGTGGTACGCAGCCCGAAGAACAATATAGACCGAAATCGGTCGAGCCAAAACAGCCGACCAGCCTCCAACCTCTTTGATGGAGCTCGTGGCCTACAGAAACGATAACACTAGGAAACCGTTCCCATTTGCGAAGCCGTTACCGCGGTCATCTCAGGACCCCTCTTAGGCAATGTACCAGTTCCCCATCGAATGATGGTGGTGCAGGGTGCCGTAGGGCCCTCCGAGCTCGCAGTACCCAAGACGCAAATCCCGTTGTCCTGGCCAGCCCCGGATAATCACCTACTCCTATGGTCCGGGACTGATACTTCGCATAAGAGAAATTTTGATACCCAACTCGTACAGTTTTGATCCGCAATCCAAACAACGCTACGTTCTACTCGGGCGTATGCGAATCATTCGCACCCTCCATACCCTTCGTTTAATACGGCTCTGGAATGTCCTCCTGATCCAGGTCGCCGGCCGGCCGACGCATTCCTGGGGAAGTTCGCGCCAGTGCCGTAGAATACTCCGGGTCTTTCTCGATGTCCCACGACATCAATGGCTGTTTCGATGCCGTGCGAGATCGATGGATAACCTAACAGGCGTGGCTTCCACAGACATTGCGTGAACTCGCGATAGTTCACGTAATCCATTGAAAGCATGCTAAGAGACAATCCTAAATACCTGTCGTTTGATACTAACCCCGACTGTCCTCCGGTTCCAGGTCGCCAGCCAAACGATTTCCCGGGGAAGACCGTGTCAGTGTCGTAACAAAAACTATAGGTCTTTCTCGATGTCGTGAGGTCTCCAGACACAGATACCGACATCGATGGCTAATCCTAGTCGGAGATGCGTTTCGCAGACATGGCGTGAGCTCGCGATTGTCAACACCACCCGTCAAAAACAACACCTCCGAAGATCCTCGAACGCGAGACCATCCGAACGTTTGGTCCCAGAATTCTTCCATCAGCCCGCGTTCTGCCGAAGAAGAATAAAGCTGCCAACTGGCCCATACGATTACCAACCAAGGTGGTACGGCACCGTTGGTAATCGAGCACAGTGTGCACAACCCCGGAAAACCAAAACATCGGACACCTAAACCGACGAATTGAGAATCCTACGCGAAAAACGAATCAATTTTGAGCCCGATTTCATTACAGGATCCCTTCATCAGCCCTCGTCTGCCGAAGAAGAGTTATCGTGAAATGGCTCCAACTATCAACGGTGGACGGTACCGATATTGATAATCGAGCTCATAAAGCACGACCCCGTAACAAAACCAAGCGCGGACGCCCGCACCAAAGAATTGGAAAAAAAAATACCACCTTGCCCCACCAACGTTCGACGATTCCAATTCCGGCACCTAACCGCGAAAAATACCGAATCGAAGACAACGAACACGATGGAAAAACTTATCAAAAATATTCACCAGATTTCAAAAAAATAGAATAAAATGTAGTGAAGGGTAGTTTCAAAAAATAATTCATCATCTATAAAATAATCATGAGGATCCATCATTTGTTCCATCGATACGAATTGCAAACCATACACGTAGAAAAAAAAATTGAAAAATTGAATATATTCCCAGTCGAATATCAAAAAAAGGTTTCAGTTTCTGGATTTACCAGCATTTTTGTAATTATCACTGCATTCAAATTCACTAAAAATTATTCGTCGTTGCTTCCATTTTGTAATAATCATCCATTTATCGAAATCGACTTCTTAATCGCTATGCTCTTTTCTTAATATTACTGATTTTAATTTTTACCTGGAGTAACTGAATCTTAACGATGAAAGGTGAAATTATAGATGTCAGGTGTTAGGAATCCATAGAGTTCATTCAACTGCACAGCTTCTGTTTCACCATCTTGGAACCAATTTCGATAATTGTAGTACGACGTGTACAGCATCTGTTGAAACAATAAAACATGAATGAATTGGAAATTCGAGTGAAAAACAAAACTTTGAAATGAAAAATGAGTATTCTAATCTTGCCACTACACAAAAATTTAAAAGTCGAGTAAAAAACAAAACTTGAATTTGAAGTCTCATTTTTAATGCGAGCGAATTAAGCAAGAGATAAGAAAACTTGGGAACAAAATAAACTATACTAGTACCACGTAAAACCTTTTTTCGAGTTTGTTCGAAATTGGGAAAGAAAAAATTCTACAAACAAGAAAATTTAATAATCGATATTTCAAATAATCGCATTTTGACAGACGGGACAACTCTCAAACATCGACTATCAAATTAAATAGTAAGTAAAATTTCGGAATTTTAAAATTTAAAAAAATCTAGTTTTGAAAAGTAGAAAAAAATCACCTCTAAAAAGAATTGGAAAAAATACTTTTTCATTTTTTCATTTTTGAAAATTCAACAAGAGAAAAAGCACTCTAGAAATTGGAAAAAAAATCATTCTTGGAAAAATTGAAAAAGCTTAATATTTGCAAATTTAAGAAAAATTATGTACCTATAGGTACCTAAAAAATTGGGAAAAATCATTCTTGAAAAATAAAATACCTACCTATTTAAAAAAATCACCCAATTTTTATTTTTGGAAACTTATGAAAAGTCATTTCAAAATTTTTAAATTGAAAATTAAGAAAAGTTATCATTATAAATATTACTGAAAAAAAAAATGAATTTTGAAAAATTCAATTTTTGAAAATCAAAAAAATTTTTAAACATAAGGGAAAAATTATTAATATTTTAAAGTTTTTTTTATGCATAATGGGAGAGGTTTGGACTTCAAAACCTTCCCTTTAAATACGCCACTGAACCCCCCTGGTTGCTACGCCTCTGGAAAATTACCAAAAACACTTCAGAAAAATTGGAACAAAAGAAGCTCGAAGTACAAATTCAAAATTGGGAAAGAAAAAATTCTACAAACAACTCAAAATAATCTCAATTTTAACAGAGGGGACAACTATCAAACATTGACTAGGTATACTAAATATTAATACACTGGAAAATTATTACAATGAAAAGAATACGTGATAACTGATCAGAGATCCTTCAACTATTTAGGCAAAATATTTTCAAATTTGTAATCTCGATTTTAACGCGAGCGAACTGACAAATTAAACGAACAGAAAATCTCCAAAACTCGGTTGAGCAAAATTTACAGATGATAAGAAAACTTGAGAGCAAAAAAAAACTATTCTAGTACCACTGAGAAACGTTTCGAGTTTGTTTGAAATTGGGAAAGAAAAAATTCTAGAACAAGAAAGTTTCAACAATTGATATTTCAAATCTCAATTTTGATAGAGGGGACAATTTCCAAACTTTGAACATTACTTAATGCACTAGAAATTTTTTAGAAAAAGAACAACACGATAACTGAAAAAGATAACTCACCGATTGGCTGAATCGATACTATGTATGAGGGTTGTGCATCCAACGATTTCTTCTTCAGTTCGTGTTTTCTTGCGATAAAATCAAGCGACATAGGTAAATCATTTCACTACTGAACTGAAAACAAATAGTGAACACAAAAGATCGATTAAAAACTTGAATTTATGAAATCTGCCAACATTTCATGTTTTTTTTTTTCCAAAATTCGTAATTATTTCTAACTCACATTAAATTTGATGTTACTAAATTAAATTTTTACCTTCATTCTGACTGACGAAGTGGAATAATTGAATCCTGTAACTGTGAAAGGCGAATTTATCGACTGCAATGTTTCACTCATCGTGATGTCATTCATTATTCGGCCAGACTGCATTTTCATTCTATGGCCGACGACGTCGATGTAGGAATAGAGACATCATCTGTTGAAATAATAAAGCACAAGTAAATTAGAAAAACAAAAAATAAATCATCAATTCATTATCTAAAATTATTAATCATTCAATCAACTTTGAAGAAAATTCATTACAAATGAAAACTGAGAATTATCACTTCACTGAGTATTAAAAACGTATCAGAACGCGGTCATGTGTTTAAGAAAATTCAAACTTTTAAATACTACCCATGGATAAAGAGTCCAAAATTGAAAAAAGGAAACCGATTTTTTTAAACACGTAAAAAAGATCCCTATGCTCATCTACACTTTCGAAAGATAACGTTAACACGAGGTAAAATTCGAAATTTAAACACAGCTAGATAACTAAAATCATGAGTTTTCAGAACTACAAACACAATCTAGCCCAAAAATGGCATTTTTTTTACTCTTAACAATACGAAGTCTGAGTTGAAACACCCGTGAAAAAATTTGCAGGCTGATAAGCTTTCAAACTCGACAAATAAATAAATTAAAAAACTCACTTCGATAGGTAATTCTCCAGTGAAAACCGTGAATCGTCTAGGAATACTTTCTGCTGCATTTTATCACTATTTACACCAAAACGAGCTGGAAATCTTGACAAATGGTTGAATACACTTGACTAAAAAAACACGAACAAATTTTCAATTAATTAAACTAAAAACGCTACACAAATAAGAGCAATTAATAAATGAAGCTCATAGTACTTTACTAACACAAGATGAGTTTGAAAAAAATCACAATTAAATTCGATAAATAAATAGAAAAAACTCACTTTGATGAGTAATTTTCCTTCATTTAGAAACGTGAACCATATAGGAATATTTTCTGATCCATTTCATCAAATGAGCTGGAATCTTCTTTGCAGATTGTTGAATACAGGTAACTAAAAAACAAAAAAACATAACACACGAGTTAAAAAGAAGCACAATATCACAAAATTTCAATTCTCATATTACACAGAAGACCACGCTACACTTCGACAAGGCATATGAATTTTCCCAAAAATATAAAAATTGCAATATCTAGAACACTACTTCGAAAATACCCACGATCTATCGTGTTTGAAAGCTAGTCATGAAAATGGCTCACATAAAATATTCAAAAGATCGCCTAAAATGAAAAAAGAAAAAAACAAAACCGAACTAGTTTGAAATACCAACAGGATGACTCACTTCTACAGTAATAGTGTTGAAAAAATCAAGAGGCGAAAATAATTCGAACCAAAACACATATTATTTACAAAGAATCAAACAAGCCAAAAATTAAATGTAATGAAACTAACTGGCAGATAACATAATCGAGAAACGTAGAAGAATAATTTTCCAATTTAAAAAAATGAGCAAAAATTACACTACTCACATTGAAAAAATCTATCACCCTTCATTACACAAATAAACCTGAGAATGATTCGCCGACAGTCAAAAGAAAGCAAAGATGGCGGAAATGTAAACGAATGACTCACGAATGCGAAAAACAAGCATCACTTTGTTCAACGGATGCAAGAAATAATATTCGACATTACAAAAATAAAAATTCTAATTTCTTTTCGAATAATTCGCGAAAATAATTAAACGTAATAGCCATAAAAAGTAACGTGCGAAAAATCGGAGAGAGATGTGAGAAAACACAGAGCATGAATTTATTTCACTCTAATACTATTATAATGCAATTGTCTACTTACAGAATGGTATCGGCTTCATTAAAAGTTTCGACCGATGCAATTACAAATAAAACGGCATGAAATTAATTAATTAAATACGTAAAACATCGCGATAAAATACATCACGAACAATAAATTACACAGGACGCCTTCTCTACACAACTTCAAGTTAAAAAGTGAAAAGGCAAATGGCTGCCAACTCACCGCCCAACGCATGCCGGCCCCGGCGTTGCATGCAATATGTTTCATTTCATTACCACTAGAGCGCGAAAAAAAAACGAAAAATCGACTAGTTCAATTTTTCACCACTAGAGTCGCTATGTAAAAAGTATTTTTTAAACTTTTTTTTAATCAATGTCAACACGAAGTTATCAAACACGAAAAAAACGTGTGTAAAAAAATAATTTGAATTATTTAATTAATTTTAACGATGAAATAGACTAGAACTCCGATTACTCTTCAAGAAATACGATAAATTATTCTCAAAATGGTAACTTTTTGCGTTATTTATTCAGAAACTGTTTCCTGTACGTCTATCTCATACGTTTTAATTTCAGGGCAAAGCGAAGCAACTGCGAAAACAGGCGAATAAATTTCAAAGAACCACGAAAAAAATTATGAGTTCACGCGATAGCAGACTGTAAGTTGATTATACTCAGTCACTTAATACTCATCGGCTTATTAAACATTCTGTGTTTTGAATTACACAGCAAAGAATCGGAACGCAGAAAAAAAGAACACCAAGAAGAAAAAGGAAAATCCGCAGGAGATGAAAGTTAACAGGTTCCTTCTGTTACGTAAACTCGAAGGGTTTTCCAGTTCGTTGCCGAAACAAACCATCGTATTTCTTTGAATATTCTAACCGACACGAAGAGTCATGGCTTCGTTCAAGAGGTACTCAACCGTAAGAGTAATACTAGTAATACTACTCATAATCGGTTCTACGAGGTAGGTTTTGATTAGTAAATTTCCATCGTGGTACAATATTTATCAACTAATCTGAATTTTGTGATCAATTCCCTAGAATTTATTTCACGACGTTGTCAACGCTTCTACCAAGATTACTTTCATCACAAACGTAATGCGAGAACATTTCAGTTCGGTACCAGGCACATACTACAGCGATTCTTTATTCTACTTATCCCTCGGTTTATATAAAATTGCACCGGAATACCACGATAAAGTAATACTGTTGGATGTCGACGTGATACCAATCAATTAACGTGTTGTTTAATTTTGTGTATTTTCTAGTCGTTGATGTATCATTTATAGCATTTCGCGTTATTATATTATTGTATTTTTATTCATAGTACTATGGTGCGCTATTTTGTATGCAATTTTGTGATATTCTATGCGTATTAATTCATCTTTTTCTCTTTTTACCTATGTGTTATTTTATGTACGTTATTTTTAATAAAATATTTTACTCGTACAATGGAGCTGAATTGGGATTTCTCTACATACCTGTTTCACATTTCAATTTCTTACTCCATGGAAAGAAAATTTTCAAAATATCCGGTACATGTTTCCGAAAGTCGAACATTTGCCTTTTCTAGTCCAAATGGCAAACACGTATAATTATGTGTATGTACTGCATTTCCACGAAATTGGCAATACCGGTAGACTTGGTACAATAAAGCCATCACCTGGTCTGAAATCACAATATTTATTATTTTTTATTCAAGACCACGTAAATTAAATACGACTGATTTTACTGACGACTCACTTGATATCAGTAATTTTAATTTGAGCAAGCTTGGCCCACATGATACAGTCGCTTTCCAACGCTTTGGTGAAGTATTCGTATGCTCTTAGGTGAGTAAAAGCGATAATTCATCCGACAGCTAGTATTCGAAATGGACAAAGAAATCAAAACAAAAAAAAATTACACATCAAATATTTACAATAATTATTATGAATACCCTTAGTTGAAAATTGAAATTGTATTCTACTCGTTTTAATTAAATAATCAACTGAATGACTGTAATAAATGTAGAGGTCAATTTTTAAAATTAAAAAAAAAATTGACAAATTTTTTCATATTATAAGGAAACTTGAGTTTCAAAAATTATAAAGATTTTTTTGAATGATTATTGATTTGATAATATTCAAAATTTCAATTGTTCCCAAGTTGAATCAAATTTCAAAACTTAGCCAAGTAAATTTTATAATTTTCAAAAAGTCAATTTTATTTGTTGATAAACTTTCAAAATGTTGGGTCATTTTTTTAAATTCTAACATTTTTTTGAAATTTAGCTAATTTTAAAAATTTTTAAAAAATTTCAAATTCAGCGGTCGCTGATCACGAATATGATATTAATTTTCTTCACGCACCCTCCATCCTCTTGAAACCCGCAATTTTTTTACGAAAATCCACATTTGGTGGGCAAGCAGGTACGCAAACTTAAAACCAACACCATAATCGTGATCAGCGACCTCGAATTAGTAATAAACCGAAGAAATAATTCAAAAATCGATGTTTTAAAGAGTCGCATTTCCATATTAATTTGTGAAAGTTTGCTCCTTCAAATGTACTGCTTATGCAACCCATTTGACATGCAATTTCAAATTTGACGTATTTCCTTTGAAATGCGCATAAAATGTAGATTAAAAGTGTATTTCCCTTTCAATATGAGGTGGCAGAATAGAAATTTGAGAACATCCAGACGCATTGTTGCCAACTTCGAAAAATAAAAATTTCAATTTGCAAGTTCTTTAGTACGCAACGTTTATACAGACATTTTCGAAATCCACGACCTGAAATGAGCATACAAATCAAATTTCAGCTCAATCGAACCATAAACAAGAACATGGCAAATTTTTGAATTTCGACCTTTTGGTTTTGAATAAAAAAATTATCGAAAATTGGGCATCTAGGGGTCTAGTCTGATAGAGTCGAACTCGACGATTGCAAATTCGCAATCCGTTTCAAAATCGCATCAAAATTTGCGGAGATATCAACGATATAATGGCGAATTGGTAGTGTGCTATTGCGGCTGCCTAACAGCGTGTTTTGCAGGAATAATTTCACAAGCATTTTCCCATGTTTTTTGATCATTTCAAGGGGTAATGATACCTTCGTTGTCAATTTCATATTTTCTCGTCGTTTTTCGATTTATTTAAAGGGGTAATGAGCTCCTGTTCTTGCAAATTTCAATAAAAATGATTTTCGAGTTGGCCAATATTTCTCAGTCTTCATTTTTAATTTCAATTTCCAAGCGATATCAACAGTTTTATGAATTTACTCACCTCGTTTTATGGGCACACTTTGCCTCTGGAATGTATCTAACGATATAAGCCATTTTTAATTGAAAATATGTGATTAGTAAGAAGTCCAGAGCTTAGATATGTTTTCCGTATTCATCAATAAATACCTAAACCGAAAAAATTGACTAGTTTTGACCAAAACTACAATTTACTTGAAACATTTCTGGCCATATTGATGAAATTGCACTTCCCTTCGTAATATTGAATAATTTTTATTGTTATTTTCCAAACTCAACTTTGAGACATTATTTCAACTTTTCGTGTTTCTTCTTCATCTTCCCAGAATAATATTATTGTGCAATTATTAATAATGCAATTAAACCTGAAAAGTTGATGAAAAATGAAAAACCAAACAAATTTCTGTTTTATTTAAACTGTGCGGCGTTTTAAGACGAGAATGAATTACAATAATTATTAAATCTAAATTAACCGATCTGGGTTAAAAAACACTGCCCATCCCCTCCCGAAGAATATAGCTCATAAAATTCTACATAATTACCTACTCTAAAAAATTCAAAACACTTTTTAAAAAAATAATGAGCATTTTTTATTTTTTTCCTTACCTTCAAAAAAAAGGAAAAAAGTTTTACCCTAAAAAATCTAAGAATCTTATTTTATCTTCTTTCCAAAAAGTTGAGATTTTTTCCCTCCCAAAATTAGAAAATGTTTTTCCATGGAAAAATAAAGCAATTAATTTTTTATACGTCAAAAAAATTCTTTACAATTTTCTTATTTTGAAATTTCGAAAAATTGAGAAAGGTAATTTTCATTTCAAGAGAGTTCGGATTTTTTTTGGAAAAAGTTATTTTAGTATTGACAAATTTCTAGAATTTCTAATATTTGAATTTTGGCAATTTTATTCCTTTTAATTAGCAAAAATCTATCTGACTATTTATCTGCACTTTCATTAGTTTCATTGTAACAAACATTGTATACTTTTCAGTCATGCCTCATGTCATTTCAATTTTCAAATTTCATAACAAAAATCTTAAGTAATAGTCGTAATAGGTAAGAACTAAGGACATACTTGATAATTCAATATGATCAAGTGAACACCTAATTAGTAGTTAGAACTTGAAAATTACTTGATAGAATTACTTACAAAGTCTACAAAGAAGAAAGAAATCTGAAAGACTGTATATGATGCATTGACTACATTTCTTAAGTATGTAGAAGTTTCAACTCCAACTCTCTTGTGGTTGTGGAGCAGAGGATTAGAATAAGTAATGTTGAATGTTAATTATCGTGGGCCGAACGAGGAGGTACTGCAATACCATGTCGACCCGTGGCAGAGCAGGGGCAAGCCCCAAATCTCCACCCAGTTTCAAAAATGAGTTTAACATTCTGGATTCCCAATGGAAATCGTATCAGATGTTAAGCTGATAAGAACAGATACTACACTTTGATCTTAGCTCAATGAGCCGAGAAGCGATACCTGAAGTAGGAGAGCAACTTCTCTATATACTGTTTCGCAGAAGACTTCATCAGGGAGTAGTAAAACAGTCACAATTCGTGTGGCGTTAACAACTATGTATTGCATGTACTGAACACGAAATACAAAGCAACGAACAATAATTGTTTTTGTTTTTTCAAAATAGTACGATATAATAATTTTTTTTAATTGATACCAACGTGTTTAGTTTTGATATTGAAAAGTGAAAACAGTTTTTAGAGGTATTAAGTATTACGTTAGTATTTTGAAAATTAATTACACTCGTGTACATAATTATAGGATTCTAAAATGTAACTAAGTATAAATTGGATTTTTTTTTATTTGGTTTGATCATTATTGTGTAAGAATAATTTGGAGATTCAATTTTAGGTATATATGTATGTACTTCATTTTTATTTTTTATTTTAATAAAAACTTATTCAATTTTATTCATTCTAAAACCTAACATAAAATATCTATACTTATCTATTTCATTCAAACTTGAATAATATAAATTCGACTTCGAAATTGTTTTATTTTTTGTTCTAAGAAGTAGTTAGGTCTTCTTAGAATGAAAAAAATGAAACTATTCATAAAAGTGTATAATTATTATACAGTGACTAAAGTTGAAAAATGTATTAAAGTTGGAATGAAATGGATAAGTAAGTATATGTAGGTATTATGTTATGTTTTAGAATGAATGAAATTGAATCAGTTTCTATTAAATGTAAGCAAAATAAAAATTAAGTTGTTTAAAATAAAATATAAAATTATAAATATAAAATTAAATTTCAAATTAATTATTTGTACAATATAACATTATCAAAAGAAGTGAAAAAATAATTCCAATTTATAGGTACATTTTAGAATCATATTTTGTATGTATAAGTACACAAATGATAATTTATCCAATTACTACAACAAAGGTCTTCATTTAATTTTTTTTTTTTTCTCAGAACCTAAAATACCTACTCAAATTCAAAATAAGACTGTTTTCAACATAAAAATTTAAACACGCACGGTAACGTATCAATCTAGAATTTAGTAACATATTTACCAAATAGATGGCATTGCGTGTAGCCTGAGCAGCACCGATAACAAAAAGATCGAATTTTTTTGTTTTTGTATTATTTTTAAATGATTTTTCACTCATTTAGTTCACATCCACCCACACAAAATTTTCACTTATTCGTGATTTATTAATTTTTTTTAAACATTGGCATTAATTTAAAAAACATTAAGGTAGGTATGATATACTTTTTCAATTCTAATGATAGTTGGTATTTCTCCTTTTTCAGTTTTTAGAATTTTTCGATTTTTTAAAAGTATTTATTCATAATTTTATCAATTTTTCTAATGAGATTTTACGATTAAAAATTTTTGTAAATTACACATTATTTTGATAATTTCTTTGAAGAAATTGCTCAAAAATTTTGTTACTCAATAATCGAGTCCACTCTGAGAGTTTACCATGAAAACATGAATATTTCAATTTTTTTAATTTTTTGGAAAAACTTAATTTTTCCATGTAACTAATAAGAATTACATGGTGAATTAGACTTCATCTTTGAAAAATTCGATCAAATACTTAATTTTTCAGGAAAAAGTGTAAAAAAAAGTCATAAAAAATTCTGCATAAAAATTTCTTTCACGTTAAAAATCGCCATAATTATGAAAAAAATCTGTCAGAATAAAATAATTTGTGATAAAAAAAATCACATTTTTTTGTATGAAATTCTTTTAAAAATCTAAAAAAGCACATTTGAAAATCCACTTTATGAAATACTGAAAAATAGAGCAATTCTTTCATCAAAAAATGATTTTTTTTCATTTAAAAAAAAGAAATCAAAAAATCTCCCAAAAACGAAAAATTAAAAAAAAAACAACTGAAAGATTTATTTTTTCGAAGAAATCGAGAAATTTTTTTCCTAAAAAATTTGGAAATACACTTTCAGAAAAAATTGTAATTTTTTTACTTGAAGAAAACCGAGAATCTTTTTCGAAAAATCACAAATTAATAATACCTATTCTTTAATCTAAGAAGTTAAAAAAATTTTCATTACCGAAAAAAAACGAGAAATTTTTTCAAAAATTTTCAATAAGTAAATGAAAAATACTAAGTAGGTACATATTTCTAGTTTTTACTCCCGAAAAATAGAAAATTTGTATCTCCATAAAAATGAAAAATTTTCTGTTCAAAAATTTTTATACTTTGGAGATTTTGAATTCAAAACATTTTTCATTCAGAAAAAAATCGTGAAATAAAAAAATAATAAAAAAAATACTCCCAAAAAACGAAAGATTTCATTCTAAAAAAAATTGAAAATTATCCACAAATTGAAATATTTCTTATTTTAAAAAGAATTAGAAATGGGTACCTATCTACTTTTACTTCAGATAAAATTGAAATTTTTTTTATTTAAAAAAAAAAAAAAAAAAAAACAAGTTAATCTAAAAATTTCAAAGAATTTTCATTTCAAAAAAAAAAAATCACCAAGTAAAATATGAAAAATACTATTTCTAGTTTTTACTCCCGAAAAATTAAAATTTGTTTTCTCCAAAAAAAATTGTAAAAATTTTTCTAACAAATTATTCAAAAACATCTTATTGGAAGATTTTGTATTCAAAAGATTTTTCCTATTTTTCATTCAAAAAAAAATCGAGAAATCAAATTTTTTAAAAAAATACTAAAAAAAACGAGAAATTTTTTCCCACAAAAAATTAGAAATACTTTCAGTCTTTCACTTCAGGAAAATTCCTTGAAAACATTCCCAAAAATTTTCTTCTCAATATTCGGGTCCATTCTGAGAGTTTATGATGAAAAAATTATGAATTTTTCAATTTTTTGCATTTTTGGGGAAAATTCATTTTTTTAATGTATGTTAGTTACATAGTGAATTAGGTAGACATTCTCTTAAAAATTTGATTTCTTTGAAAAAAATTCCCAACATTTTTTTTCTTATTATTCGGGTCCACTTTGAGTGTCTATGATAAAAAAATCCTGATTTTTTCAATTTTTTTGCGTTTTTGAGAAAAATTTATTTTTGCCATGTAATAAGTACCGGCTGGTACTTAGACTTACTATTACATGGTGATTACACATTTTCTTAAAAATTTAATTTTCTTGAAAAAAATTACCAATATTTTTTTTCCTCATTATTCGGGTCTATTCTGAGAGTTTATGATGAAAAAATTCTAAATTTTTCGAATTTTTTTCATTTTAAGGAAAAATTTATTTTTGCCAATTAATAACACATTTTCCTTAAAATTCAGTTTCTTTGAAAAAATTGCCAAAAATTCATTTTCTCAATAAGCAAGTTCCTTCTGAGAGTTTATGATGGAAACAATCTGAATTTTTCAAATTTTTTCGTTTTGGAGAAAAATTTGATTACGACATCCTTTGAATTCAATTTCTTTGAAAAAATTGCCCAAAAAAATTATTTTTTCAATAAGCGAGTCCCTTTTGAGAGTTTATGATAAAAAAATCTGAATATTTCAATTTTTTTAGTTTTGGAGAAAAATTTAATTACGACATCCTTTAAATTCAATTTCTTTGAAAAAATTGCCCAAATTTTTTCCCCCTCAATATTCGGGTTTTTTCCAAGAGTTTATGATGAAAAAATTCTAAATTTTTCAATTTTTTCATTTTTGGGAAAAATGCATTGGTGAATCAGAGTTTTCCTTTGAAATTCAAATTCCACCAAGTACTCAATTTTTTTCACATATTCGACCATACTCTGAGATTTTATGATGAAAAAGTTCTGAATTTTTCAATAAAATTTCATCAAAGGAGGATTTTGCATTGGATTTTATCGGAGCTTTTTAATTGATGGAATGCAATTTTGCAAAAACGCACATTTTTTGAAAATTTGGTACTGGAAATGAAATTTTTCAAAAATTCCATCAAAGGAGAATTTTGCATTGGATCTTAAGGTAGCTTTTTACATTGATTAAATGCAATTTCTCTTTTTTCAAAAAATTAATGAAAATAAAAATTTAGATTTTTTCACTGATTAAATGCAATTTGGCCAAACACACATTTTTTGAAAATTACTGAAAATAAATAATATTTTAAAAATTCCATCAGAGGAGGATTTTTCATTGGATCTTATTTTCGCTTTTTACATTGATTAAATGCAATTTTTCATTTATTTCAATTTTTTCAGTTTTTCTAAATTTTAAAATTTTGTATAATTTAAAAGGGAAGCTTATTTCAATAATAATAATAATTCGAGCATCGGATTACTCACCTTAATTTTCTTCTTCATCCGAAACGTCGTTTCATTCAATAATCTCGTATCACGCCTGCAATCAACCAAGCCGGCAATTCTTTCAGCTGCATGAGTTGTAGCCCATGCTGCGATCATTTTATTTTCTCCACTACTCGGACATAGACTCATTCGCCATTGCACGATTTCCGGTATAGAGAAATTTACCATTCAGATGAATTTTTCATCTCTATATTGTCACCGATCGATGAGATGATGCTCGAAATCTCGAACTCGATTACGAAACTGCAATCATAAATTTTACAAGTTTAAAATTCTGAATTAATTAAGTATCTATATCAAATCAAAGTGTACAGAAACAGATACGTAAGGAAACATACATAATAAAAATCTGACGTAAGTATTTCATTGTAAAAGATGCAAAAATTACACTATGGAACGTGGATACGCGGTAATAAATAAAAAAGGTATAATTTAACAAAATGCGGGTAAGGCTGCTGCCCGGATAAAATGTGGGGCAAAACTTTACCTACCTAAAAGATTATATCGGATTGGATTGTAATTTATATTAAATGAACATGTTATATGATAATTGTTTAAACCCTTTAGCTGTTTGTTAAAGAGTGAAAGCTGTCTTTGGGTAGGTAGAAGAGGTAAAGCGCGTACGATCATGCGAAACTTGTTACATTGAAATCCCAAGTGTGAGTGTGATCGTATTGGAGGAATGCAGTTTTTGTAATATGTATGAAAAGTTGCACCGAAGTGATGGCGGCGCGAGCCAGCCTCACAAAAACAAATTAAACGTCTATTAAGCGCCCTTCATCCTTGTTTGTTGATAACCTACACCTAGTTCGTCGTTATACTACTGGAGATCCAGGTGTTCTCAACGTGTTCATCCTCCACAGTCCACACCTTGCATGAATCTTTGGTATAAACGTATCCTATCGACCCCGGAGGTAGATTAATGGTCTACCTTGTAGCAGACTAATTTGTTCGTATAAAATGTAAAATCTTATATATTAAAAGTTCATAACGGAAGAAAGCAGCAAAGTTCAGGAGAAATTTTGGCAACGTTGAGTCAAGATTCCAACTCCAAGACGAGTTTGTTGTCTTGCTTTCTGTTTAGTTTATTGGTAGAGCTAGAGATAGGTAGAGGAACGTCTGCATATCTATCCAGCAATCATATCGCGAATTACGTGACAAACGTTTTTTACCATATAATGCGAATAACTTATTCGAGAACATGGTATTCGTCTGTAGGTATGCATTGGACTAGACGAGACATTAAAAACGAATCTCGTATCACGACTCGAATGTACCGGTAAAACACAGAAATTTAACGATACCGTTATTAAAATAGCTAGGTATGTTTTATATGGTGCCAATTTCTCCACCACACCGCACCACACTACACCACCTAAAAGGACATAAGTGATAACTAGACGCTAAAAAAATGCAATAAAATAATTATGATTCCTGAAATAGGTACCTAATTTATCATTGTAGGCCTAATATCCTTAAATTATAAAATTTTTCAGCCAATTTGGCTGGATTTATTTTCAATTTTGAAGTTGATCTTTTTTCGACAATTTTGTCAAATTTTGAACAATTCGAAATTACCCAATTTCAAATTTTTATCAAATTTTTGAAATCGCAAATAAATTTTGCTAAATTTTAAATTTGTAAACAATTTTAAAATTCCTCAATTTCCAAATTTTTTGAAATTTTTGAAATAGTAAAAATTTATCAAATCTTAAATATTGTTTTTTTTTTAATTTAGCCAATTTGGCTGGATTTTAAAAACTTCAAACTTTATAAGTATCCATCAAATTTTTAATAATTTTGAAGTTCATTTTTTTTTTTAGACAATTCCGCCGAATTTTGAAAATTTATCAATATTTCAAAATTACCCAATTTCAAATTTCTATCAAATATTTTTTGAAATTGCAAACAAATTTTGTTGAGTTTCAATTTTTTTTCAAAATTTCAAAATTCCTCAATTTCAAAATCTTTGAAATTGTAAAAATTTATCTAATCTTAAAAATTGATTTTTTGAAAATTCTAGCCAATTTGGCTGGATTTTAAAAATTCCAAACTTTATCAAATTTTTAATAATTTTGAAGTTGACTTTTATTAGACAATTTTGCCAAATTTTGAAAATAATTATATCAAAATTTTAAAATTACCAAATTTCAAATTTCATCAAATTTTTGAAATTTCAAACAAATTTTGCTGAATTTCAAAATTCTTAAATACTGTTAATTTTGAGCTTTTGATAAATTTTCAAAATTCTGCAAAATTGTCTGAAATTGAAAAAAAAAAATAATAAAATAGAAAAAAGAAGAAAAAATTTAAAGTTTGATAAAATATTCACCATTTTCATCAAATAATATTAAACTTGCAAAATTTGATAAAAAATGTGGAATTTTTAAAATCTAGCAAAATAATTTTTGAAACGAAATTAATTTTTAAAAATTTAGCATGGTTTGATAACTTTTCAAGTTGGATTAAGTTCAACGAAGACAAAAATCCTAGGTAGGTAGCCAATGCCATTACGGTTGTATATTTTCAAAAATTTTAAAAATTTTGTTGGCCGTTGGGATAGTTTCAAAGTTATGACATTGTGAAATTGGGTACCTATTTTAGGAATGCTATTTTATTACAGTTTTAAAATTCAAAATTTGATAAGAATTAGATTCGGTCGTTTTCAAATTTTGATAAATTTTTGAAAAAAGATTACTTCTCAACAGGGAAGAAAACCAATTGGAACCAAAACCGGGTAAAACCACCACCACCAGATATTTCAATTGGTTCTCAAAACCATTTGGGACCATTACAATGAACTTCAAAAATTCATTCAAGAACCACCACCAAAAAGAACCAATTCCTTTCGAAAAGGGAGGGAAGAGAACCGTTTGGAACCACAACGAAAAATCATTTGCTGAAATAACCACAACCACAACCACAAGAAAGTGGTTCGAAAATAAAAAACCACCATCACCACCACCATTTTCCATTTCCTTTACAATCAAAACCAGAACCACCACCAATTAATGGAATTGGTTCTTTTTGGTTCTAAAAAGAAAAATAGTGGATTTGGAAGGGAAGGAGGGGTCCAATCAAAATTTTTGTTATGACCAAATTTATTCTTAGAACTTTAAGCAACAACTTTGATTTGAAATTTTTTTTAATTGGGCTCCCGATTTGACAGCAGGAATATAATATTAGCAATAATAAGGGATCCCCAAAAAATTTTTACAGTTACAGTCTCGATTTCGTGACAAAAATAAGATTAATAAAATATTAGCAGGCGAAACAAATCGACTTAGAAGACTTACTTATAGGAACTTTTTGGTAACATTTCCTAGAAGTAAGTCATCTTCCAAGTCGATTGTTTCGCCTGCGAATATTTTATTAATCTTATTTTTTTCAAGAAATCAAGACTGTAATTGTAAAATTATTCGGTATATCAAATATTGTATAAAATAAAGATTATCACGTAATATTTAGTTGGAAATTTTTTTATGACGAAAATGATAATTTTTCTAAATTCGTTCAACTATAAAACTTCACACATATACGTAAACTGATTCTGATTTTTGTTCGGATAATAATGTTTTTGACAAATTTCTTCAAAAAATTCTGTATAAAAATTCATCCTGAGAGAATTGAAATTTTTATTTCTTAATTAAAGTTTCTTCATCGAAAAAATTTCATTACAGCATAATATTGTATTGAAATAAAAATTGTGAGCAATTTTTCATAGGATTTCTTTTTTAAATTGGAAAAAAATTATGTGCTTTTGAACTTTGATTCAGAAAAATTTGGAAATTAATTTCAAAAATGTCTCTACCTACCTGTCCCCAAAATGTGTATATTTTTTTGAAAAAAAAATAAAGAAATTAAATTATTTTCTCAGGAAAAGAGAAAATATTGTTTTACTTCGAAAAATTGTAAAAATATTCTATGTAAAAAAAATTGAGAAAATTGTTTACTTTGAGGATAATTATGAAAAATTTGGAAGATTTTTTTCAAAAAATAAAATAAAATAAGAGATTTTTTTCTCCATTTTGAGAAATATTTTTACCTACTTAATTAAAATTGAAAGGTTTTTTCTCAAAAATTTAAGATTTTCTCTCCAAAAGAATTGAAAGGTTTTTTCGTTCAAAAAATTGCGGAGCTTACATTTTTTTTTCGAAAAAATGAAGAAAATTTTTTTCAACTTGAAAACATTGGGGAATTTTTTATTCTAATTAAAATCAATAACCAAAATTATTTCTAGGACGTCAATCTACAACTTTTGTTTGAAAATTTTTTCAATTGCACCCCACCTCTCTCACACACAATCTACTTTAAACATGATAATTTACGAAGTGTTATGCAAAATCGGAGAGGAGAGAGGGGTCCAATTGAAAAAATTTTAAACAAAAGTTGTAACTTTAAGTCCTAGAAATAATTTCGGTTATGTGGCATTTTTAATGCGGTTTATCGCTATGGTTGAAGGTTACTCGCCATGTTATAATTCGTAATATTCAAAGAATTTTCCTGTAGGTAACCTATTTAAAGCGAGATTAGATATTAAATATATTGAGGCGTTTTACTGATACTTATTAGATCCAAAATTCGAAAAGTTGCTTTTTATTAATTTTTTAATCTACTTGTAAATTGTATGTAGGTAGTCTATTTAACCGGATGGTCCGAAATTACATTTTTTTTTTCGAAATGTCAAGGGTTGGCCTCCTAAAAATTATTCTTTCAATGTAAAATCAACTGCCTAAAAATTTTTCTTCAAAAAAATTTTTTTTTGATTGACGCAGAGCACTTTTTATTATTAAAATGAAAAAAATTTAAAAAAGTAAAATTAAACTTGAAAAAAGAATTAACAAAATGATCAATACGTATAATAAATAGGTACTTTTACCCAACAGAACCAATTTAAGTGGTTTTTCAGCTTTCCCCCTATTTTCAAGGGGTCATAAAAAAACTTTTTTTTACGTTTTTTGAAAATTATTATTTTTTTAATCAAAGTGGTTTTAACATACATATTTTACCCCCTCCCCCCCCCCCCCAACAACATATTTATGACGATTTTTCAATTTGACCTCAGTTTTCAAGAACTTCATCTTTCTAAGTAGAAAAATCGTCATAAATGGGTTTTTCAGGTACAAATATGTACTTAATTTTAAGACCACTTTGATTCAAAAAAAAGTTTTTTTTTTATTCTAGCTGATTTTAATTTTAATTTTTTTTTCTTTTGAAAAACGTAATTTTTTTCATGTCCTGTTAAAAACAGGGGTAAAGATTAAATATGGTCTTGTTGAGTAAAAGTACCTACGTAGTGACAATTTTGTTAACAAATTTTGAAAAAAAAAAAAAAAATTAAACTCCAATTTTTTTTTTGTTTTCTCAATTATTGATGGAGTTGATTTTACATCTATTGCATTATTTTTAGAGGACCTATCCTTGACGTTTCGGAAAGAATGAAATTACGAACCACCCTACTACTTCACAACCATCCATATAAATCCATAAACATTAATGGAAGAGATAGCAGACTGAACATACCTATTTATCATAATCATCAAATGAATATTTTTTATTAAAAATTTTTCATCGATAGCATACTGAACTAACGAGCTGCTAGTGATCACATTTTTACAAATTTTAATTTATTCAAGTTGTTTTAGCCTGTGGTGCAACTTCGTTTTCATACTGACGTGGAAAAAAAATTCGACAAATTTTAAATTTATTCCAGTTACTTATTTTATTAAAAAGTGTATTTTCAAGTTATTTCATTTAAAACGTATTTTTATCGTTACATTAAAATTTCAAAAATAGGAAGAATGCAAATTTCAAGTGGAGTGATCTTTGCTGTTATTTTCGTTTTTTATGCAGGTAAATAATTATGAACTTTGTGTGAGCATTTGATTAAGTACCTATGTCATCTCATGTAAACTATAACTAAATCATGTACTGGTACAGCTTTAGGTCAAAATGATCGAGAATCCGTTGATTTAGAAACAGCAATACGTAAAGTTGAATTACATGATCCAGAATCAGCCTCAAAAATTCGAAAAATGGTAGCGGAAAATCGCGAACTTATAGCGGAAATCCGCGAAATTGCGGCTGAAAACCGCGAAATTTTGGCTGAAAATCTCATCGGTGAGGAAGCAGCGGTAATTTTCTAATTCTATTCTAATAAAATACCAATGAACTGAGCAACTAAGTATTAATGAATCGATATAATATTTCAGGAGAAATACCCGCGGACATTCGGGAAAAATGTATTGATGAAGTGAAACGAAAAAGAAAATTCGGTGAGTAGCTTTCATCACTTTCAAATTTCAGGTCATGCCGTGTGAAATTTTTTTTAATTAATAGAAAGATATCAAAAACTAATATGACATTTTCATGTGTAAGCCTAATATGATACTTATGTGATTAAAAGAAAAAATATGCTTTCAAAACAGATGTATACGTATTCGGTACCTATTGAAATTTCCATAGGTTAAAATATGGTTCTCTTGTTTCAGGAATTAATGATTTGCCAGAATACCATGTTCCCAAATCAGGATTTCAGATGGTGTATTTTTTGAACAATGTATCAGTTTTTGTAGCCGCCAATATTGGCGGCTCCAAAAACTGATACGTTGTTCAAAAAATACACCATCTGAAATCCTGATTTGGGAACAGGGAAGAAAACTATTGAAACCAAAACCGGGTAAAACCACCACCACCAGATATTTCAATTGGTTTTCAAAACCATTTGGAACCATTACAATGAACTTCAAAAATTCATTCAAGCACCACCACCAAAATGAACTAATTCCTTTCGAAAAGGCAGGGAAGAGAACCGTTTGGAACCACAACGAAAAATCATTTGCTGAAATAACCACAACCACAAGAAAGTGGTTTGAAAATAAAAAACCACCATCACCACTGTTATGTATTAAATATACGTGGCAACACTGCATTAGTAGAATATCATTATCGTTATCAAACCATGCTATGTTCAATATACAGTCGAATATAATTTCAAGTAAAGTTCAATTTATTTAGTCAAATATAACAAATTGGCGACGAGGATGAACTTTTAAAGCCATGTACGTTAAATTATCGCGTTTGAAATCAAAGTTATACGTAATTGTTCAAGTTCGCATATTCAACAAATGAAACACAATGTCGCTGACCAAAGAGCAAATCACGGAAATGCTCTCGAATCAAACAAACTCATCGAGCTTTTAACAAAGCAACACGAAACCCTGGAAAAGCAACAAAAAGAAAAAGCTAAAGAAAAAGCTCCAGTTATCAATCTGCCAGCGGGAATCGTAAGTCAACCTACGGTGCAAATAGAAAACTTCAATCCAAAAGCTGAGAAATTCTCATGCTACTTGTTACGTCTATGTAATGGGTTCGATATAAAGAAAATCACCGATGATAAAGAAAAGGTACAGACGCTTATCAATAGTATTGGTTCGAAGTACGTACAACTACTTATGAATTTAACTGCACCGAAGGATCCCAGAGAGCAGAGCTTCGATACTCTTATCAAAATGCTCCAGGGCCATCTCGCTCCGACACCGAACATCTTTAGTGAACAACATAAGTTTCTTTCGCGAAATCAAGGCCAGAATGAAACGATCGCCGATTACGTGTCCGCTCTCCAAGAACTCTCAATGACGTGCGATTGGTCTTACCCTAATGAAGGATGTGATAAGCCGATTACATCAACAATATTAAAAGCTCAATTTATTCGTGGCATCAAAGACTCCGAAATACGTGAAAAACTACTCCAGCTACCCGACCAGAAATCAGTTTCATTCGAAAAGCTAGTCGAAACTGCTCAAACTATCGAAATTTCCAAAACTGATAACAAAGTAGTTTATCAAACTGACGTCAAAAGTAATCCTTCGAATGTCAACAAAATCGGTGATAATCAAGGTCGCCGTAATCGTCAAAATAATCGTCAAAGTAGATCCAGATATGCATCGAGAAGCCGAGAACGAGACCGTACGCCGAGAAGAAGTCGTTCCCAGTCGTCTAAACGAAAAATCGACTTCAGAGAATTGGGTATCGACGATTTGTGTTTACGATGTGCCAGAAATAATCACCGAACGAAAAATTGCCGCATTCCACCTGAAAAATTAACCTGTAAATCCTGCAATAAATCCGGTCATGTTGAAAAAGTGTGCATTTCGTCGCTCCTCAAACAAAAATGTAATGATAAAGTCGACCAGTTATCCGAGTCCGAAGAAGACATCCAATCCATTCACTCTATAACAGACCACTCGAACAAAATCATAATTCCGGTCCAAATAAATGGAAAATTGGTATTGTTAGAATGTGATTCTGGAAGCAGAAGAACAGTCGTATCGAAACAGTTTTTTGAAAAGCTGAACCTCAAGACGAAAATTTATCAAGATAACACCAAATTTAGAGACTATACGAATCATATTTTCAAACCAATCGGTTATGTACTGGTAAAAGTTCAATTTAAAGATCGTTACATGGAAGATGCTCGAATGTACATCACTGATAAATCGGATTCGTCCGTGATGGGCCGTGAATGGATTCTACCATTGAAAATCATCACATTCGATGAAGTACAATCGTTAAATCCGCCAGTCGAGGTACCAGATGTCGAAGAAATAATTCGAAATATCAAGCTAGAATTCGAAGACGTTTTCAAAGAAGGTGTAATTGGTAAAGTCAAAGATTATGTCGTCGATTTCAACGTTCCAGAAGGTACAATTCCGATCTACAAAAAAACTAGAAAAATTCCGTTCGAGCTTCGACCAGCAGCTGATAAATGTATCGATCGATTAATCGAGCAAAATGTACTAGAGCCCGTTACAACGTCCGAATGGGGTACTACTGGTATATTCGTCGAAAAAGCAGATGGTTCTGTACGTTTGGTTGGTAACTACAAGCAAACGATCAACCCATTTCTACCTGATAACGTTTATCCAATTCGTACTATTGAAGACATTTTCAACGAATTCGGTGGCAAAATTTACTGCTGAGTGGATTTAACAGACGCATACTTACATTTACCGGTTTCTCAACGTGCAGCTATTCTACAAACGTTGGTCACTTATCAAGGCACGTTTCGAGTAAACCGAATGTATTTTGGTCCCAAAGTCGCACCCAAGGAATGGGCCAAATTCATCGATAAAGTCGTCAAAGGTCTAAAAGGAGTATTGTGCTACTTCGATGACGCGTTCGTATACGGTGACACGATCGAAGAGTGTCTTCAACATTTACGTGAATTTCTACAATGACTTCGAGAATACGACCTTCATGCCAACCTCAAAAAATGCGAATTTTTCAAGCAGAGAATCCAATACTTGGGTCATGTTATCGACGCCGAAGGCATTCACAAATCTCAAAGTAAAATCGATGCCATAAAGAAAGCCAGACGACCTACCAACGCCGACGAAGTTAAAATGTTCACTGGTTTAGTGAATTATTACGCCAAATTCATCAAAAATTCGTCGAATTTATTATATCCGCTCAACAGACTAACCAGAAAAGATGTTCCATTTTATTGGTCAAAAGAATGTGAAAACTCGTTCAACAAAATAAAAGAAATTATCGCATCCGACCAAGTTCTCTATCCGTACAAACGAGAATTACCTCTACTATTAGCAACGGATGCCAGTCCACATGGAATCTCAGCTGTTTTATCTCATCGAATGCCGGATGGTTCCGAACGCCCTGTGGCTTTTGCATCACACAGCCTCACAAAAGCCGAAGAACGATATAGCCAATTAGATCGAGAAACGCTTGCCCTCTACTGGGGTACTAAAAAGTTCTACTATTATGTCTATGGTCGAAAATTTACCTACGTCATCGATAACAAGCCATTGATGCACATCCTGAATCCGAACAAAGATTTACCAGCCCATACCGCTTCACGAATGCTACGCTACGCCGCTTTTCTTCAAAGTTTCGTCTTTAACATCGAACATAAGTCCAGTAAAGAACACGCTAATGCTGATTACTGTTCAAGATTTCCCATAAAATACGAAGAAATAGACATCGTCGACGAATTCGATTCTGTATTATGCGACAGAATCAATACTATTTCAACGTTTTCTCCGATTACTTCAAAACGAATCGCTGATGAAACGAATCGTGATCCAGATTTATCAAAACTCAAGAAAGAATTGATCAACGGAGAAAATAACGAGCCAGAGTATACGTTATACGAGGGTATAATTTTCAAGAATGGTTGAGTATTCATTCTGGTGAAATTACGTCCAGATGTACTCAAAGAATTACACGAAACCCATATTGGTATTGTCAAGATGAAAGCTTTAGCCAGAAAGTTTGTTTATTGGCCTCGTATCGACTCGGAAATCAAATCAACTGTAAAAAGCTGTATCAACTGTGCAAATTAGAGCAAGATGCCTAGGAAAGTACCGTTGCACCAATGGGAGACGCTGAGAGAGAAATTCCAAAGAGTCCATATAGATTACGCAGGTCCATTTCAAAACCATCATTTTTTCATCATAATCGATGCGAAAACAAAATGGCTCGAAGTTTATACAACGAAAACAGCACCCACTACCGAAACTACGATTCAATTTTTACATGATTTTATTTCAAGATTTGGTGCTCCAGAAGAACTCGTTAGTGACAACGCTAGCATCTTTAGATCTGCTGAATTTGAAAAATTTGTCGAATTTTATGGAATCAAACAACGCTTAATTGCTCCAGGACATCCTCAAACAAACGGTCAAGCCGAAAGAGCAGTGCAATTCCTCAAATCAAAATTGAAAAAGTCCGAATATACTACTGATACGAAAACTCTACGAAAAAGCATCGCTTCAATCCTGCTACGTTATCGAACTACGCCACTCGAAATAGAAAATGGAAAAACTCCATCAGAATTAGTTTTTGGTTGTAATATTAGAACTAGACTCGATTTAATTATCCCTGCTCAGTCGAAAGATGTCAAAAAGTCAAGCCTGAAAATCAAAACTTTCAAATTAGGTGATCGCGTCCAAAGTAGAAATTATTCTGCATCGGCCATATGGAAATATGGAATTATTGTTGAAAAACTAGGGAAGCTGCATTATATAGTCGAATTAGACGATGGCTACACCATCAAAAGACATGTCGATCAATTGAAATTATGTGAAATTCCGAAGCCAATTCCAGAAAAAAAAGTAACCTTTATTCAACAACCAAAACCCCAAATGCCTTTACCGAACATCAATCCTCAGCCGGAAGTAACTCAGAAGCAAACAGCAAATCAACAACCTACTCAAACCGTAACCCAGCTGAGAAGATCGACTAGGACTAGGCGAGAGCCTAACCGATTAACGTATTAATTAATAATCTCCCTTGTATTATTTGTTAATTTAGTTATTTGATTTTTTATATTTTTTACTTATTCTATAGTTTTTTTTAAGTGGGGGAGAATTTGTTATGTATTAAATAAAATATACGTGGCAACACTGCATTAGTAGAATATCATTATCGTTATCAAACCATGCTATGTTCAATATACAGTCGAATATAATTTCAAGTAAAGTTCAATTTATTTAGTCAAATATAACAACCACCACCATTTTCAATTTCCTTTACAATCAAAACCAGAACCACCACCAATTAATGGAATTGGTTCTTTTTGGTTCTGAAAAGAGAAATAGTGGATTTGAAAGGGAAGGAGGGGTCCAATCAAAATTTTTGTTATGACCAAATTTATTCCTAGAACTTTAAGCAACAACTTTGATTTGAAATTTTTTTTAATTGGGCCTCTTACCTACCCCCTGTGGCCTGTTTTCTTCATTTTTCTTATTTTTCAGCGCTCTGGAAAGTGGAAACATTATTATTTTTTGTTTTTTATTTGAATGTATATTATTTAATTTAAATTTATTGCAATATTGTGTTTGTAACTTGTAGGCAAAATTCATTTTTTATTTTTTATTCTTTATAGTTTTTTTTTTGTTTTTTTTTTACTTTTTGAATTTTAATTTTTTTTTCAAATTTCAAAGATCTATCTTTTTTTTAGTTCTTTTGTGGTATAATAGGAAGCACGAAAATGGTTCCATCTGGTTCTGATGGTTAATGCCATAGATAAATGGTTTAAATGTTGGGAAATATTTTTCATACTACGAAATGGAAGCAATTCGATGAAAACCAATTGAAAAACCAAAACGGAACCACCACCACCATCACCATAACCATTTGAAATGGTTTTTAATTTGAGAACCACCACCACAACCATTTGAAATGGTTTTTAATATGAGAACCACCATCACAGCCAATTAATCAAGCAAAACCAAAAACCCAGAACCAGAACCAATCAAAAAATAAATAAATAAATAAATGGAACCACTTTAGCACCAAAACCTTTTGAAAATTTTTAAAAATCAAAAACCAATTGGAACCACCAGTAATTTCAAAATTTTCTCAAAACCACCATCACCATAACCAATTTGGTCTCAATTGGTTTTCTTCCCTGCTTCTCAAAATTTTGTAATTTTTGAACATTAAAAAATAATCTCGTTTCAAAAAATTTTCAGAATTCAAAAATGACGTAATTTCATTCTCATCAAAATTTCGAACAGGTACCTAAGTATTTTTTTGAATTTTTGAATTGTAAAAATTTCAAAAAATTTAGCAAAATTAATAAAAGTTTCAAAAACGTAAATTTCAACCATTTAAAAAATTAAATTTTTCAAAATTTCAACTAACTTTGCTGAATTCTTAATTTTTATCAGGTTTTGAATTTTTTCTAAATTTCTACAAATATGAAAACTTATCAACCTTTGAAAATTCATTTTCTTGAAATTTTTTATCAATTTTGCTGATTTTTGCCAATTTTGCTTAATTTTCAAAATTTAGCAAACTTTGTGCAAAAAATTTTTTAAATATTGAATTTTTAAGAGGTTTTGAAATTGTGAAAGTTCATTTTTAAACTTGAAAATTTTTAAAAAATTTTAGCCAACTTTGCTAAACATTAGGATTTTTTCAAAATTTCATAAATAATTATTAATTTCAAATAAATATTTGATAAATTTTGAAAACTGACGTTTTCGAAATTTTAATCAGTTTTGCAGATTTTCGCCAATTTGCTTAATTTCAAAAATTTAGCCAACTAATTTTGCAAAGAAAATTAAATATTAAATTATTATGAGGTTTTGAAATTGTGAAAGTTTATTTTTAAACTTGGAAATTTTTGTAAATTTTGCTAAACATAAAGATTTTTTCAAAATTTTATGAATAACCAATTTCAAGTACTTACCTATTTAATAAATTTTGAATTCTTTAAAAATTGCGAAAATTAACGTTATCGAAATTTCAAACAATTTTGCTAAATATTAAATTTTTATCAGGTTCTGAATTTTTAGGTACTAAATTTCTAAAATTGTAAAAATTTATAAGACTTAGAAAATTCATTTTCTTGAAATTTTAATCAATTCATTTAAATTTAGCAAATTTTGCTGAATTTTAAAAATTTATCAAACTGATAATTTTTGAAAAATATTTGAATTTTTAAAAATTCAACAACCATGATTGGAAATTCAATTTTTCGAAATTTTATTAATCAGTTCTGGAGAATTTCAAATTTTCATCAAAAAATCTGAATATTTAATACTAATTTTTTGAAAATAAAAATTTTATCAAACTTTGAAAATTGACTTAAAAAATATATATTTGTGTACTATCCAAATTTCGCTAAACTTCTAACTTTTACAATTTTTTTAAATGGCAAGAAATCATGTGCCATAATAATTTTTAAAAAAATTTGACAATTTCGCTGAATTTCGAATTATTTTTTATCAAATTTTGAATTTTTATCAATAAAAATTTTGCGAATTCTCTGTACAGTTACACGCTATGTAAAATTATTTTTCCAAAAATTGATTTTTTTTTTTTGTAATTTTTTGAATTTTTTCCAATTTTTTGAAATTCTATGAAAAATTTAATAACGCTTTGTTAGAAGTTTCCTGTTTTTTTTTTAAATTTTCTGCAGCAGTGCAATAAATTTAAATTTCGGGAAAATCTCTAAAAGTGATTTTTCTATAAGAAAATTTCTGTTTTTTTTTTGTTTTTTTGAAAAATCTCTTATGTTTTGTGAATAAAAAAATTCTTTTTTTTTCAAACTTTAAGAAGGATTTTCTGAATGAAATTATTGTACAAATTCTCTGAAAATTTTTCTTTTTTTTTCAAGGAAATTATAATTTTTCTTTTTTTTTCTTTTTCGAGTAACTGAATTGATAGACCCTTCTTAGTGCAAAAAAATCCACAGTCATTAGAACGTCTAATTGGTAAACAAATAAAAAATGAATTTTTATTCCTTTTCCCACCGTCCACCTCCGAAAGTTATAATCAGTTCCTCGCCATAAAACCAATATTTTAAACTAGATTTTCTCACAGATAACGACGTCCCTATAGATACCTGCGTTAATCACGCAATAGTGAAACAAAAAGTGCCATAAAAATTCGGCATGAATGGCCGATTGTCGTCACTTATACCAGTTTCACATTAGATACCTACTTAATTTAGGCCTATTAACTAACGTTAAATTCAAAATAGGCAATTCAATTGCTTAATTTAAAAAAAAATTTACTTTTATGAGAAACAACCGATACAGTCCATCTACTTTGAATTCCGAAATTTTCAATCTATTAAACTGGTTTCCCACTTGAATTTAACGGTGATATGTTGTACGACAGTTACAAATAACAAAAGTTACAGAATTTTGTCTCAAACCGGTACCTTTTCGGTGAATTAACCAGTTCGTGGAACTCTTTCGAGATTAAAAATTTCATAAACTGGACATCAACAGAATGCAAAACTGAAACTAAAAATAATCATAATCCTCACTAGCTCGCCAAAGGTTTAAAAATACTCGAGGCTATAAATCAGCATTACAAGAATACAAACGAGTGAATGTGTTGTGTAGGCTACAATGCTATCATTTTTTTCGCTCCATAAGGTGTTTGAGCTCGCAACTAACGTAAGATCAGGGATGTGTTTGTGATATTTCGATCGAAAACACGATCTAGCGAGAATTTTTCTTCCAGCACCGCGAGGTAAATAACCAGCAACGATATGCGGAATATTAGGATTAGGAGGTTTACAATTTTTCATAGACGACTACGAGTGATGGATTAACGTGAAATATGAGATAACTTACGTTTTTTTTTCCTTCTAGCTTCTTCTCGTGCGATACCAGCGTCCATGTAGGATCTTGTTTTGTAACGGCGTGTCACTGAACTTATTTTCACGATCGAGAAGACGTAGGTAGATAAAATTTACCGGTTATTTTTGGAACCGTATGAGAAATGAGATGGTTTCGGAAGAAGACGATAAATGATAATGGATACGATCGCAATGTTGTACAATGTTCTGAGAATTTTAGTCCATATTTCACGATGGTCAACTGAGGCGGTTTGACCTGCAATAAAAATTTGATAAAAATAAATTTCCAGGTTTTTTATTCACTTTTGTTATTTTCTAACAATAAAAATATTTACAAGACATGGTTTTCATTTGTGTAAAATAATGACTGACCTTTGAGTGTTTGAAAAATTAAAAAATTTTCATGTTTCCGATTTTTTTTTAATGGCCACTCAGAAATGAAAAGTCGAGTTCCAAAATTAATTTTGATGCAATAAAAATTTTTTCTCAAAAAGTTCAGTTTTTAATTTTTTTTTGTGGATCAAACAGGTATTTAAAATGAAAAAATGAGCTTAAAAATTACTTTTGCTGCATTAAAAAAATACCAAAATTTTCAAAACTTGGATTTTCAATTTTTGAAAATTTCAAATCAATGATAAAGAAAAATTGGACACAAAAATTATTTTAGATAAATTTTTTCAAATTTCAAAAAAAAAAGTTAAAAGTTGAGGATATTTTTTAAATTACTTAACAGAAATGAAAAACTGAACTTTAAAATGACCTTTAAAGTATTTTAAATTTTTTAAAATTTTCGGATAGGCGACAGGTTTTGATTTTTTCTTAAAATTGAAATCGTGAGCAAAGAAAAAATTGATTTCAAAATCGACAATTTTTTCTTTAAAAAAGTAAAGAAATAAAAAAAATAAAGGTGATTAAATTTAGAAATAATTTTCAATACATTGGAAATCCATGAAAATTTTCCTAAAAAAATAAAAATAAAAATTTAAAGAAAGTTAAATTATTGAATATTGTAACTCATCTGAATTTCTGAAATGAGAAATTTAGCTTAAAATGACCATTATTTTGCAAAAATAAAAAAAAAATCATAAAAGTTTCAAAAATTAGATTATAAAAAAAAGATTTACAATTTTCAAAACATTAAAAATTGAACATCCAAAATGTTTATTTTTTCATTTTTTTAAAACGCATTATGAGTAATTTACAAGTGTATTTTTCTATTTTTGATGTTGACACTATTTTAAAAATAAAAAACCAATTTTTGATGTTGACACTATTTTAAAAATAAAAAACCAATGTTGAAAAATTTGTTTCAACTTGAATGGCATTTTTAAAAGCTAAATTTCTTATCATTTTCAGAAATTCAGATTTTTGTTAAAATATTCCAAAAATTACAATTTCTAAAAAAAAAAAAAAAATTATTTTTTGAAAATTGTAAAAAAATTCAATAATGATAATTTCTAAAATTTTATCATCATTTTTATTTTTTGAAAATTGTAAAAAAAAATTACAATGCATCAAAGGTCACTTTGAAATTTAATTTGTCATTCCAAAGGATTTAAAAAGAAATCAAACTTTTGAAGATTTTTACTTATAAAAATTAGTAAACATTTTGAGGTTAAAAAAATTATCCTTCAAAACCATTTTTTAAAAAAATTGAAATTATGATTTTTGGAATATTGTATACTAGGTAACTATAGGTATAATCTGAATTTCTGAAAATAATAAGAAATTCACCTTAAATCCAAGTTTTAAAATTTATGAATTTTAATTTTTTTTTGAAAATTGTAAAAAATTTACAATTCATTCAAAGTCATTTTGAAATTTAATTTGTCATTCCTAATTAAGTAATGATTTGAAATTTTTAAAAATCAAACTTATAAAAATTTTGAAAAAATTTTCGTTATTTCGTATTTATGCTTTTGAAACAATTTTTTAAGAAGTTTTTCAAGATGAGAAATTTAGCTGGAAAATAAAAAATAGTTTATTAGTACCATTTTTTTAAATTTTTTTTTTTTTTTAATTTTCATGAAGTTGATTTCTGAAAATTTTAAATCATCAAGAATGACAAATTCAATTTCAAAATGATCTTGGATTGCATTGTAAATTTTTTTAAATTTTCAAAAAATAAAAATATTAAAATATTAGAAATGATTTTTTAGAACATTAAAAGTTGGATATTTTTGAATTTAGAAAATTTTAAAACATCAGAAATGAAAAATCCTCTTTTAAAATTAGGTACTCATTATGAGTTTCAAAAAAAAAAATTAGAGTTCAATTTTTTAATTTTTAAAATCACATGCGTAGTTTTAAAAAATTTGAAAGTCCAATTTTTAATTTTTGCAAAAATTGTAAATTTTAATGGAAGTGAAAGAAAATCTCAGAAAACGTAGGATTTAAATGTGTAAATTATTATAGAAGTAAAAAATTAATTTTTAAAAGCGACCTTTGATTCATTGGAATTTTTTTTACAATTAAAAAAATTATAAAATATGAACCAAAAAAATACTGATTTTTGAATGGTGTAAATTATATGAATTTTAGCTTCTTTTTTTTAATGATGAATTCAACTGAAAAATGGCATTTAAATGATTGATCAAAATTTTTCAACTTTTCCAAATGTTGGATTTTTGAAAATTTCAAAACACGTTTTGAAAAATTGAAATTACTACCTAATAGTGTTTTTCAAATTAAAAGTACCTATAGGTTTATATACCTACACATTTCAAAGTCCAATTCTTCAAATATTGTTAAAATTTAAAAAATTGGCAAGTTTAATTTTTGATTTCTGTAAATTTTTTAAATCTTTGCAAGTGGAAGAATTGGGTTTAAAATGACACTAAAATATCTAAAACTTCCAAAGGTTCCAAGTTTTCAAAAATGAAAATTATCAGAAATGAAAATTAAATTTGTGAATCTGTGATGCATTGGAAATTTTTTGTACCTAATTGAAAAAATCCTGAATTCCAGAAATGAAGAATTTAGCTTGAAAATTACATTTAAAAGATATTTTTTCAATGTTTTCGAAGTTCGGTTTTTGAAAATGAATTATCTGAATTAAAAAAAAAAAAAAATTTAATTCATTGAAAATGGAAAAATATGTTTCAAAATGACTGTTATTGCTTTAAAAAATCCAAAACTGTCAAAAACTCGATGTTTGAAAACTTCAATCATTAAAAATTATCAATTAAATTTTGGAATGATTTTTGATGCAATGAAAATTCTTCCCACCTTCCAATAAAGGTACTTATTGTAAAATATCTGAATTTCTAAAATGATAAATTCATAATTAAAAAAAACTCTAACGCAGTTAATGCGTTAGAAGAGCTGATTTTCCATTATTTTTATTTTTATTTTTTATTTTCAATTTTATTTTTATTTTTTAAAATTTATGTAAATTTAATTATTTTTATGTACTTAATGATAACAACATCATCAAATTGATAATTTTAAAATGATTAAAAAAATTATACAATTTACAGCCAGCTATTTTTTGATAAATAAGAACTTTTGATAAGTTGTAAACCAATAAGAAACGACATTATCATGAAAAGTAGGCAGTTAGATAGGTATTGCAAAAGTTTTGAATTTTTAAAACTTTGATAGCCATTTATTTTTTAAAAATGGAAAATGATGATCAGCTGTTTGTTTTGAAATTTTCCATGGCGAATTCCTCGAGAACCGGTCCTTGAAAAAGAAAAATGCATAGAACATTTTTTGTGCGTCTTTTCAAGTACTACTAAAAAGGTTATTTACTAATTTCGCGTAATTGCTTAATTCGAGGCGCTAGAAGCATTTGAAAATTTCAATTGCTAATAACTCGAGATATATATATAAAAATACCAAAATGCAAAAATCATGCCAATCGTCTTATTTTGACCCAAAACGTCGAGAAAAATACCCCTCACCCCCAACTTCCATTATCAGGTCAAATTTAATAGCTGAGTTTCTCTTTAGAGAAAATCCTCTATTCTAAAAAAAAAATCAAAATTTTCAAAAGCTGTATTTCTGATTTTTGAAAATTTTAATTCACCACAAAAATGAAAAAATACATCACGAATTTTTCACTATTTCAAAATTTCGATTCTCAAAAAATCTACACGACTCGAAAAAAAAATCACAAACCCCAAATCGCACCTAAAAAATCAACTTCCGCCATTCGACAAATTCCCAACTGTAGAAAATTTTCCTCGCCAAAGCAAATCGATTACATCATACTGCAAACTCGCAGATATCCCACTCATAACCCATATACCAACCTCCTAACTCGTCATCTGCATATAATTTCAAATTCGCCAACATTTGCGTAATTCGTCGGTACCAAAAAGGAGAGAAAAACTAGCGACCGCGACTCGTGAGCCCATCTTCATCCACGCTGTCTCGTAGATCTGTCGACGAACACGCCCTTGAGAGTGTCGATGAATACGAACTGCATAGCACCTTAGAGAGAGGGGTTGCGCGAATTACTTCGACTTAATCGAGCAAGACGACTGAACTCATTCTCTGATTCATTCACCGTCTAGTACCATTACTGGAATAGGTATCTCGAATAAGTATAAACATAACTACCAATCGCAGGCACTCATTCGGTTTTGAATTTTGAATTTTTTTTTTTCACTTACTTACTCTCACCTCGTGTATTGTGGAGAGGATATGGTTTTTAAATTCATGATGAACATTTCGGGTATTTTTGAATAATTTTTTACAGTTTTTTTCTTACGTTTGTTCACGTGCCTTGAGATAGAAGTCAACATGCGTCTGGTTTACAGCACAGGGTGAGTAATTTTCTATGTTTTAGCTGATTTTTTTCATTCTTTTGTTGTGTGCTGGTCGAGGAAATGAGAAAAAATCGTCGATTATGTGGGCGAATATTATCGTTAGAAATCAATTACCAATAATAGATAACCAGGTACAGGGAACTGGTTCGTGCGATGCATTTCGATGACGAAATAGAATGCAGGTTCGGTTCAATTCTTTCTATTTGATAATTTTAACTATCTTAAACACGTAGCTTTCTAATTTCATCACGTGAAGATTTTCTTCGTCAAAAATGCGCCCGAAAAGCACCTCAATAAATTGACGTAATCGTAAAAAAAAACCTACAATTTTCACCAGCATCTTCCATTAGCATAAATTTTAAAAACCTTGCACCACAGATTGAAAAACACTTAGAGAGACGAGGAAAAATAATAAACCAGCGTTGAAATTTATATCGAATGTGGTCGAATTAACATCAAATGCACATCCTATTTCCACCGAAAAACAGGCAATTTACAAGTTCACCGCTGTAGGTAATAAAAATGCTGAATAAATTTCAATCTAATTGTCAACAGAGTGAATTTTTTTCTCAACACGACACCATTAATTACATCACTGAAGATTCGAATTACAAATTATCACCGTAATCTTCTGAAAAAAAAAAGAAATTTATTCCAAAGTCTTTCTACACGGAGCACGTGTTCGTGTATCGAAATCCTAAACCGCAGAACGAGGCCTATGGTACGAAAAGGTGAAAAATTCGCCTATAAAAAATCGCGTCTCTTCGACAATCGCCCGATGATTGTATAATTTTTATCATTAAAACCATAAATTACCTATGACTGTGGTTACGCAACTAACAATATGCGGTTAATTCGACTGTCTAATTATGTACACATTTACAATTTCTATCATCAATACAGTCGATTGAAATCTATGCAACGCCTAAAACATTCGAGTCTTCCCTCTTCGGTCTTGCATCTCATCCCAATTAAGTGAATTACCTACACAATTGCTGCGTAGTCATCGTCCAGAGTCCAGACATACGCTCGTGTGCTTTTTTGGAACTAAATTCGCTTTCGAAAAAAATACAATTTTTTTGCAGTCAAATTACATCATCGATACTTGGGTAATTCGAACTGGTACAAAATTTTATGTGGTTTCGAAAACACCTCGAGGTGGGCTACAGCTTATAGCTTTTGTTTGCAACGTCACTCGATTGTCAGTCTCGTGACTCGAATGAGGTCAATTGTCGCCGAATTACTTTGCACCTTTGGGTGTCTGGGATGTGATGATGTATCCCTACGAAGATGCGATTCAGAACCAGGGGGCAGTAATTATCCTATTTGTCGAGCTCAGAGATGATCAAAATAAAAATTTATTGTACGGGTTTATAGCCTTGAAAGGAGGATGACAATTATCGTCTAGGTTCCGCTCCCCTTCCTCTTCGCCACCAATACTGACATCTTTTAGGTAGGAGATGCTGCCACCGCGATGATGGTTACATAATTTCCCAAAATAATCTCAATAATCATCGACGTAGTTTATGGACTTCTGTTTTGTTTAAGGTGAAATGCAGGAGTCGATGAAGTTCTCACATAAGTGCTTGGATTTAGGGATTGAGCTGGATAGTCGTTTTCTTTTTTTTGCAAACCCGTTCAATTCTTTTAAATAAAAATAAGGGATCAGGGACGCTCCGAAAGGGGGGACAAGGGGGCAGCTTGTCCCTCCAATATTTGAGAATTTTAGGCTTTAGTTGGGAATTTTTAGTTTGAGTTGGAAAACGTTGGGAAATTTTGAATTTTGGATGGGTCGAAAGTCGGAAAATTGACAAAAGTTGTAAATTTTCAAGATTTTGCCCCTCCAATATTCAGCCTTCGGTTCTTCCCTGTAAGGGATGAAAAAAAATTGATGAAAATCTTAGCCATTGATCTTGAAACTGTGATTATGGAATGTCCTCTTTTGTAATGTGAGGTCAACGTCATACAGTTCATCAATAATCTGATGTAAAATCTGATCCTGTTCAAAACCACAACTGGGAGGAGAGTCCTCTGACCAGTTTTTTTTATATCTTGCAAGGTAAGAAAGAGGATAGATTAACTTGTTAGCAGCAAAAAATTCTTATTTTTTCCCTATCTTCATTTCTGAACAAAAAAAGGGATGAGGAATGGAAGGAAAGGAGAGGCATTGGCGCATCCACGGGGGGGGGAGCTAGCGGGCTAAAGCTCCCCCAAAATTGGACCTAATTTCAATTCGCCCAACTGTTTAAATGCATTTTCGAGTTGAATGTACGTATAGTTGAGCTTCCAATGTGTAGGTAGTTAGGTACTTCTTGATGAAAAACAAAATTTTCAATTTTTGTCGAAAAACACAAAACAAAATTTTCAATTTTTGTTGAAAAACAAAATTTTCAATTTATGTTGAAAAACAAAACATTCAATTTTTGTTGATTATCAAAAAACAAAATTTTTAATTTTTGTCGAAAAACAAATTGTTGGAAAATCAAATTTTCAAACATTGTTGAACAACAAAATCTTCAATTTCTGTTGAAACACAAAATTTTCAATTTCTGTTGAAAAACAAAACATTCAATTTTTGTTGATTGTCAAAATTTTTTTTTAATTTTTGTAGAAAAACAAATTGTTGGAAAATCAAATTTTTAAGTATTGTTGAACAACAAAATCTTCAATTTCTGTTGAAACACAAAATTTTCAATTTCTGTTGAAAAAAATAAAATTTACAATTTTTGTTGAAAAACAAAATTTTCATTTTTTGTCGAAAAACAAATTGTTGAAAAATCAAATTTTCATATATTGTTGAACAACAAAATCTTCAATTTCTGTTGAAACACAAAATTTTCAATTTCTGTTGAAAAACAAAACATTCAATTTTTGTTGATTGTCAAAATATTTTTTAAATTTTTGTAGAAAAACAAATTGTTGGAAAATCAAATTTTTAAGTATTGTTGAACAACAAAATCTTCAATTTCTGTTGAAACACAAAATTTTCAGTTTCTGTTGAAACACAAAATTTTCAATTTCTGTTGAAAAAAATAAAATTTACAATTTTTGTTGAAAAACAAAACCTTCAATTTCTTTTGAAAAACTAAATTTTACAATTTTTGTTGAAAAAACAGAATTTTCATTTTTTGTCTAAAAACAAATTGTTGTAAAACAAAATTTTTAATTTTTGTTGAAAAAAAATCCAATTTTTAATATTTTCATTTTTGTTGAAAAACTTTCATTTTCATTTTTGTTAGAATTCTTTTGAAAAAATTGATAAAAAAATTTTCAACGGTGTTTGAAAAAAAGTTGACGCAAAATTTTCTATTTTCTATTTTTTTTTTTTTTTTTTTTTTTAAATAAAATTTTTAAAGTATTATTTTGAAAATTTTTTGTTGATAATTTTTTGATTCCATGAATAAAATAGAATACAGCCCATGAAAATAGGTAGGTATCAATAGTAGTTTGCGGCTTTGCGCGCTCTACTTTTTTTTCAAGTTTTAGCTTCTACTTAGAAAAACTTCTGAATGCGCCAATGAGGAGAGGAAAGAAAAGGGAAGGGAAGAGAAGGATATCCTTAAATTTGGGTTTCCACATTCATTCGAGAATATGAAACTGTACTAAAACTTTGATCATTTGATGAGCAAGTACAAGCTGAAATTTCAACGATATTTGAAAATGGAAAAACCAAGCTCTGCTACAATGTTGAAATTTTTCCACACACGAGTGACCCATGAGCATTCAATTTCACACTAGGGTTCAAAATTCGATTTGTTCGCCTTTCTAAAAAGTTTGAATTTGTAAACACGTAAAAGTATTGTTGGAACAAAATTCAAAAGTTAAATTTTAAAAAACATGCTCTGCTACCATACTGAAAATAAACCTAAACAGCTACTGCTAGTCTGCTACTCCGGCTTATAGATGGAATCTTTTGATCATGAAAAAAATTCCTGCTGCCTTCCTCCATCCAAATATTGAATTGGAAGATTCATACCCACATTTCAGCCCAACCACCTCGACCTGCTTCCATCAAATACAAACATCACTTCATCGAAGCGTTATCAATGATCTAGCCTCTTTCTCATCTAATTTAATCAACTCTATTAGTCAACTTAACAGACATCAACACCAAACCGAAGGAAATTTCTCGATTTCTCAGAATGACGACAATAACGGCGGACCTTTTTCATGCCTCGCCCATCTATTCCATCTCACCTGCTTGGCTGCAGCCATCGACCGACGCAACAACGGTGGTTACATAACGTGGGACAATTTAACGCAGTCTTGACAAATAGGTATATTAGAATAATCATGAAATTCGAGACTACAAAACGTTTAAACGCGTTACAGAAACTCACCAAAACGGTTCGTCTTACGAAAATTATACCACTTAATCGAAACTAGATGCATCCAGCTCGACCACGGAATATCTGTGACCGATTTTTTCCCCATATTTTTGGCATTGAAACATCGTAGATTTTGCGCAACGTGGGGAAAATTTTCTTTAAATTATTATCTGGGGACGTTATCGGATGTCGAAATTGTGAAATTGTGTGAAATACCGATATACATACGCCCAATACAAACTAGCTTAAGGTAGGTTAAGGTTACGAGGTTAACGAGTCAGAAAAGCAATACAGAAAAATCGATATGATATGCAAAGGCAACTGATGTGGAAAAAAATACCCTTAAGAGCATCACTGCCTCGATGGGACTATTTTCAAACTCCACATACCATATGCTCACACACGCAATCGTACATGTATATAGAAGTATAGAACACCAATAATCCATGCACGATTAGCTTTTACCTATTTTTAAACCAGTTCATCGTAATAAATCTCAACCACGAGGAATATGTTAAACAGTCGAACAGAGATCTTCGATTAGTGTAAAGCCAACGGGTACGTTACGCAACAGATCGAGGAAAGTACCAACACAATTCGAACAATTTCTTACACGATGGGCAGAAGTAATGCATAAAATTCCATCGCGTTCGGCAATTAACGCCCTGATTAACAGGACAGAAAAAAAGATCGTTAATCGACGCGAACTACGCTCTTATAAATAAATGCCTTTAAAAAAATACGAGCGCCAGCAAGCACCATCGTATCGTTGTCGTCATTCGATTACGTAATCTCAAATCACTCGTACTACAGTGACAAGTAAACGATTCGAAATGTTTTAATAGTGCTGAGAAATCATCTCGAGAGTACTATCTCTTTTGTTGGGATGGATTTATAGGGTGTAGAGAGGGAGAGAGAGAGGAGTCGAGCCGCATGCATACGGAAACAAAATGTCAACAAAATCCGGCAGAAGGTCAAGAAATCATATTAGAATCCGGTTATGTGAAAATCAAGACGATAGAACTGGCTCAGGCTTGACATTTGATATGTACGTATATTCCTACACTGTTAAATCGACCATTTTCGACAGTTATGGCGCCAAGAACCACGCTTGTGTCTCAATTATCGCACAAGGAAATCGATATTTTATGTAATGGTGTGAATGAACAAAATGTTGGAAAAAGTTAGTAATTTGTACTAGAGTATTTCAGGTATTTCAACAAGTAATCGATAATTTATCTTAATTATTGGATTATATTGTGGTTATAGGCTGAACTGTCTGAAGTTGGTTCGTGATTTTCACTTTTGGCAGTTTATTGTACTCAGGCCCAGATTTAGGGGGGGGCCAGCGGGGCCATGGCCCTGGGGCCCATCATCAAAAGGGGCCCTTCACTGAAAAGGGGCTACCGGCAGATCACTTAAAAATTGAAAATTACAGTTATTACGCGGGTATGCAAAGTACGGACGCTCAGATAGTGAAAAGATATTTCATACTGATTTTCATAACTCTCGTTCAAATTAAACGACACGCATCAAACGCAGTCAGCTGTTTTCGCCGGTTTTATCGGAGTGGCGCCAGACGTGTATACGAATATCTACCCATGCGCACTTTTCGTCGCATAAGTTACGTGATTTTTAACACAACTCAAAATTATCACTCAAGAAACCCTAAAGTTGTACAGGTAAAAAAAACAAAAAAATGCAAATTCCGCAAAAATTAAAAAAAAAGTGCAAAATTAGCTCGAATTGGACGAAAATTGATAAAATAAAATGTTTTCACTCATAAATTCAAATTTCCACAAAATTGCTATTTTTCACAAAATTAATACTCGAGAAACCTTAGAGTTGCAGGGTTTAAAAAAAATGCAAAGTCAGCAAGAATTGAAAAAAATTGCAAAATTAGCTTGAAATGAACAAAAATTAATTGAATAAAATTTTTCCACTGATAAAATTTTGATTTCAACAAATTGACGACATTTTTCTCAAAATTATGACTCTAGAAACCTTATATCGGGTTGAAAAAACGAAAAAAATTCAAAATCAGTATGAATCCCTATTTTCAATTTTTTCAAACTTGTATAAAAAGTTTTCCATGTAAATTGTGAAATTCTACCTAATTAATTGAATTAATTTTCAGATTTTTCATCGAAATTGTTCTGATTTTTTTTTCAATTTTTTATTTAAACTTTCCTAATAATTTTCATCGATTTCATTTCTATGCCTAGATTTTCCAAGTGAATCGCGGATTAGATTTTTTTCAAATCGTTCATCTTGATTTTCTCCCAAATTTTTTCAAAACTTTTCATTGAAATTTTTTCTAAAAAAATGGTTGATGAACACTTTCCCAAATAGAATGACACTTAACGTAAGTAAAACAAATATGATGTGTTTTGGATCAGGGGTGCAAAATTTAGATATACAAGTACCAGTCAGAAAAGTAAATTGCTTGAAATTTTTAGGGGTTCACATAGAGTCTCAATTAGGCTAGAACACTCATGTGGACCAACTTTCTGGAAAACTTTCTTCAATAAATTTCCTCTTATGGCAACTAAAAAATTTGGTAAATTTACAAACACTGAAGCTAGCATATTACGGATTATTCCAGTCCAACATGGCGTATGGATTAATATTCTGGGGAGGGAATACAAAATTTGGTGATGTTGAGTTCCGAAAACGACATACTTCGCGAATTAAACTTTGACGATCTAATTGAAAGTTTCGCTATTAAAAAATCTCGACGCGTGTCTTTAATTTAGAATTAATTATTAAGTTTGATTTTATTAGTATTTATCTAAGAAATAAAATGAAAACGTGTACTTCAATTACTGCGATGGGGGGGAGGGGATTAAAGAGGCAAGAGGGCCTTCAGTAATTATATGGTCCTGGGGCATTTTTTTCCTAAATCCGGCCCTGATTGTACTAATGATTTTGCGCAGGAGAGGAAGGTATCTCGAGATTTTATTTTTTTATTTGTTTGAGGAAACTGGAACTTATTGAAACTTAGAAGAGTGCAACTACAAACTGCCTAGATTCAGACTACAGGCATTTTTCAAATAAGAAAAACCATCCTCTGCTACCATGTCAAAATTTTTACGCATATGAGGGGTTCACGAGCGTGTAATTACACATCATTTTTGAAATTGGATTTTTCACTCTTCTAAACGAGTTTGAATTTGTAAAACATCGAGAACAATTTTGAAAAACAAAATTCAAATGTTGTATTAAAAAAACAAAAAACCATGCTCTGCTACCATACAAAAAAAACTATCATCGAAATATTGAAATCATTCTACGATCAATATCCAGACACTGCTTACGTTGAAATCGCCGAAATCCGTTATGTAAAGGTCAAAAATATCAACAAAAGACATCATGTTGTACATAGAAGAAGAATTCAATATTTATAATGATTTTACGAGATCAAATTGAATTAAAATTCTGCTCATTTGTTTTTCGTGTACTTCTGACAAGAATACGCTTGTACCTGAGCATAGGAGTACAGTTATTTTACGGATATTTACATAAACACTTTCAGGTTATTGTCATGAATGCAAACTGTTTTGACAGTACCTTGACTATTCAGTTACAAACTGTACCTACTCTCTATGATTTTTCCAATGATAAGAAAATGAGCTAAGGTGTAGAGGGGACCCCCCCCCCAGTAAATTCTCTACTACAACTGACCCATGTCCTCGAAAAAATTTACTATTCTCCAGTGACAACATAAAAGACTGTATACTTTCATCCACCAGAACATCTCTCTGAATTTCACAATTCATTATACATGCAGAGACCTATGTAACAGGTCGCTTAAAAATTCAACGAGCATCTCAACGGGTTTAAAATTGCAATAATTTCAAAGTACAAGAGATGAACCAGTTCGCTATTGTAAACGAACAGATCGGCTTCATCGTGTAGCCGCGTAGAATTAAGATTTTCCAACCTACATAGTTGGCCGCAGCGTTTATACAATGATGAAAGCAAAAAAGAAACAATTATTATGCTGTTCCTAGTCTATTGCTTTCGTGTAGCGTGACCAAACTTGAGTAACGTTATACTATTACACGAATTGCCTCCCAGCCCCTCGCTGACGGCATTACCTTCGTGTCCATTGCCGCCAATACAAACAATCGGCGCGATCTTTCTATCGTGATTGTGTTGGTTTTATAATTAAAGGAGGATGTCCTTTTTTAGAGGTATTTCTCATATCGACGTTTTCATGCTCCAGTGATCAGTTTCCATAAACTATTTCAATTCGGACATGCTTCACAGAAAACTGGCGCCGGCGGAGGGAAGTTTTTTCACCCACTTATTGGGAAATTTATTTCAATATTCTTATTGGCGCAACCAGGAGACGGGCTTACTGGCTATAGCCCCCCCCCCCTCCTCCCATATCTGTAATCTTTGAAAACCGAATTTCATTTTGCTAAAGTTGAGGGGAGATTGCCCCTTCGTATTTGTAATCTTGGTAAATTGATCTTTCTTCATTCAAAAATCATAATTTTTCAAAAATTTTGGCTTCTCTTTACAGGGGCATCATTTTTCCTCTTTCTTTTGAATGATTAACTTGGAAATAATGCGAAAAATTACACTGAACTTGGTGGAACTGAAAATTTTCAGTACCTAATTTTAGTTGACATTTTGAGTGATTCCCTCGCCCCCTGCTCCTGAAAATCTTTTCAAATTGTCACTGAGGTTTCGAGTGAAATCCTAGTGTCGTATTTTCCTTTTAAATTCTAGTCCAGGCCAAAAAAAAGTTCTGGTAACACCTAAGAATTTTTTAATGAGCAAGTTTAAAAAATCTGGAAATAAAGTTCCAAATAATTTAGAATATTATGACGCCCTGACTCGGAACTATGTTTGGCAGATTGCATGTTAGAAATAATCCAGCATTTTTCTCATGTTCATCACGTAGTGCATTTTTGGAATACAGTCAAAAGTAATGTGAAGGTACGTGAAGCTTAAAACTGCCAAGTATTACCTCTGCAATTATTTCCTGTTATGTAATTGAACTCAATTCCGATCAAATTTAATCTAATCAGGGGAGAGAGGGGGTTTATTACGACTGACAATGAGTAATTGAACAGGCACCAGTCCACAATAATAAATTATTAATTAAAGAAAGAAGCTCCAAACCAATGATGAACACTAACTAAACATTTTTCTCTAATTTTGCAATTTTTTCTCAAAAAAAAATAATAAATAAATAATAACGAAAAAATGGTCAAAAATACTGAAATGTTGAGGAAACCATCAAGAAATTGCAATCAAAAAAATATTCCACGAAGAAAAAATATCATCACACCTCAAAACTCATTTTCTCCCTCAAAAGAATGGAAAAATGGTCAAAAAAAAAGTTGAGGAAACTTTCAAAATTTTTGCAACATCTAAGAAGCATCATTTTCAATCAAAAAAAATTTCAATAAGGAAAGAATGTCCTCAAATCACAAAAAAATCATTTTTCTCAAAATGTTGGAAGGATGGTCAAAAATGATGAAACATTGAGTAAACGGTCAAAAAAAAATGTCTCGAACTGTATTCCTCATCAAAAAAATAAATTCACGAGGGATCGTGCTAAATGGAGATGGCTTCAGCAACATGACGTCATCTTACTGCATGACGGACTTGGAATAATTTTCTACAAAAACGAAAGTGATGTGATTTAAAGGAAAGGGAGGGGCCCAATGGAAAAAAATTTCAAATGAAAGTTGTGGATTGAGATCTGAAGAATAATTTTGGTTATTATAAAAATTTTGATTGGACCATTCTTTCTCTTCTAATTTTGTAAAATACTAATTACTACACAAATATGAAGGAGAGATAGAGAGAGGATCAATTAAAAAAAATTTCAAACAAAAGTTGTAGATAAAGATTCTGAGAATAATTTTCATCATTACAAAAATTTTGATTGCACCCCTCCACCCCCCCCCCAAACTTAGCTTATCCCTCAAATTTTTTAAATTTTTTTTCAAAAAGCACTTTTAAAGCTTTTCTTATAGTGGAAGTGGAATAGCGTAAGTTCAGTCGAAGTCTTCGACATTTTAGCCAGAAATCTACGAGAATTTGATTATATTTTGTAAAATGTTTTTTCCCTAGAATTTTTTCATTCTAAAAAAATTGAAAAAACATTAGAGACTTTCTTATAATAGTGAATTTATCCAAACATTTGAAAAATTACCTTTTCACTAAAAAATTTTTTAAAAAAATTTCTCAAAAAATTTAGATTTTTTCAATTCCTAGAAAATTGCCAAATTTTTTCATTTCAATTTTTTTTGAGATTTCCTTTTTCAAAATGAAAATTTTTTACACCTGTTCCAAAATGAATGTAATAAGCGGAAGCCAGAAGGTGAACATTAAAAAAGTTACTTGTTAAAATTTGTTTGTTTCGTAATTAAAGAAAAAAATAAAATACCTTCAGCCCATAAAAATAGGCTGCGCTTCCTATTTTTTCGTTTTTTTTTCAAGTTCTAACTCCTACCAAAAAAAGCTGAGTGTGCCAGTGCACCCCTCACACCCCTCATATCTCGAATAATAAGTATTTCGAAATTTTTAAAATGACCAAAATCATTTCGTAAGATCTCATTCTGCAACTTTTGTTTGAAAAAATTTCAATTTACCCTCTCCCTCTCCTTCAATTTTGAATAATAAGTATTTATGTAGTATTATACAAAATTATAAAAGAGGGAGGGGTCCAATCAAAATTTTTATAATGACTAAACTTATTCTTCAGATCTCAATCTACAACTTTTGCTTGAAAATTTTTCCAATTGGGCCCCTCTCTTTCCTTTAAATCACATCACTTCTTATCACTCTCATTTTAGTATAAAATCCAAGTCCTTCATGCAGTAAGATGACGTCACGTTAAAGATATCTATTCTCGAAAAAAAAAAACTATCTTTTCCATGCACACGTCATGACGTCACTACAATTCCACCACACACCATTCGGAACCGCCGTAAAAACATCCAGCTATGCAATTTTATTAACTCGAATGATACACCGAAGTAACCTCGATAGAAACACGCCAAGTACGGCAGCAGTGCCAGTGGTGGCATAACGAACGCAATAATCGCCTTATGGTGATAATTATGAAATTAGCCCATTTGCGAAAATCAATTCAACTCGCGACACAATTTCGTTCTTTTAATATCCCCTTCAAAGAATGGAGATTACTGTGAAGGTGAATACGAATAGGCGATACATGTACACAATGAGACAGAAAAAAACCCCTTTAAAAATATAGACTGAAGAAATGAGGCCATAAGTATCTTTGCAATTGGCTCCAAGTTACCTTCAAAATACACCAGTACATGATTCAAAATTGTCCAAGTATGCATTTACACACATGTAACTTATGATTAAAATATATTCTCAATCAGGAAGAGATGTCTTAGGAGATAAAATGTACCCAGGGAGGAGGGTAGGAAAAAATGAACTTGATTCTATATATGACGTTGCTTTTGGGTGTCATTAAAGAAATAGCTACTATGCCGTACACTCCCATTTTTCAAGTATATCGATACAATTTCCTGAACTGATATTACACGATGAATTTTTTTTCTTGCAGGTTAACCTCGTTACTCGTTGGTTTATGGGTGATTCACACGTGTTCAGCAGCTGTACCAAATGGAGCTCATAATGCAGAAGAAGAGCAACAACCAGGGAGACCAACTCATGGGAATAGACTGTTCAACCGAGCGATAAGAGGCTCACATAATAATGCACCAGCATCTCGATCGACGAAAAATCAACCTGTAAGATTTCAACCAACCAATGGATAAATTTTTAAAAATTATGAAATTTTTTTTCATTTTTTTACTCTTTAGACGTCGCAGAAAGTCCTTTTAACTTCACCAGCCCCTCCACCAACACCATCAGAAACTGAAAACGAGCCCGAGGCTGGATTAGAAAGACAAGAAGAATCCGAAGTAGAAGCTAACCCAATTGAAGAATCCCCATCCTCAACAACAACAACCTCCACTGAAGTTCCCACCAGGAAACAGGGTAATGCGAATAGACAAAGCCAGGTTAAAAAAGACTTTTTAGAAAGGATCGAAAAAAGGAGAAAACTTCAACAACAGAAAGGATACTCGGTAAACTCATCTGTTCTCCCAAATAATAACACCCTGTATATACTTTTAGTTTTAATTGATTCAATTTTCTTTCTAGTCTCTACCCTACACTACCACATCAACTACTGACAAACCATTTACAAAGACGAGTACTCAAAATAGTAGAAAAACCACCGCTTCTAAAGCTGCTCCATCACCAACAGTACCAACCTATGTGAATCAAGGATCTCAGAAAAAATCTGGCAGCAATCGTAGATACAACTCTAAAGCAACTACTCCTATTCAAACCACACCTTTAGCCGAATTCCCGTCTAACGAAGCCATTGCCGAAGAAAGCAACGTGGCTACGCAATCTTCAAAAATTCGCACATATCAGAAGGCTAGAAGAACCAGTTCGAACTAAATTTGCAATACGTTGAGTTAAAAAAAGTCCAAATTACAATTTGGCTGTGACCTGACGACCTGTGTTTCGTTTTACTAAAATTAGAGCACGAAAAATCAAACATGTAAAAGTATGAGATTACAAGTTGAATATTTCTTACACAATACAATCCAAATTATCACTTAACGTACAATTTGTAATTATTTTTCGTGTACCTATTTGAATTTTTACAGTGATAAGAGGTTCAATTTATTTTTTTGTATGCTCATTTGTTCATTGTGCATCGGTAAGTCGTTATCATAAAATTTAATAAAAAATTATGATTTTAGTTAATATGAAATCGACTGTGTTTTCTTAAATCCTCTTTTTTTTTATCCCATCCTCTTCTAATACAACAGAAATTAATGAACTGATAATTTCAAAATTTCATCAGATATGAACATGAAAATTTTAAATGGAAATGAGTCTGAAGCATGAAGAAAAATGCCTACTTTGAAAATTTTGAAAAATTCATTTCATTTTTAGGAATATGCTGAAATTTTTGGATAAAAAAAAATAATGGATTGGTACACATTTTTCAGAACATGAAATTATGATATGGAATTCTATGAAATTCATAGATTTTTTTTCAAATTCATTTACCATAAATTTTTCATTTTATGTGAACTAACAATATTTTGAAGGATACAAAGTGTGAACATTTTGAAAAATTCATTTCATTTTTAGGAACTTGCTGAAATTTTTGGTAAAAAAAAAAATAATTTCAGAACATGAAGTTATGATATGGAATTCTATGAAATCTTCATAATTTTGATCGATTTTTTTTTCAAATTCATTTACCACAAATTTTTCACTTCCTGTGAACTAACAATATTTTGAAAGATACAAACAAAGTGCAAATAACCATCTAAGCCCAATGATACCTCAAAATGATCTACAAATCTGTCAATGAAAATATGGCCAAAAATTTTACAATAGTAGCTCACACTTTTCAGCCTGCATTGTCACACCGAAATCAGGAACTTTTAAGCCCTATCATTCAAAATAGTGGTAATTTGAATCAAAATTCTTCTTAATTTCAAAATGTGATTTTTCAAGCTTAAATTGTACCCTATCTTCAGTACTTTTATCAGACTATCCTCATAAAAATCTACTTGCAAAGGTGTAGTCCCACCCATATCAAGTCATACCTAGGCCTAAACTTATATTATTCGTGAAGATTCATTCATAAATTATACTCTCAAACCAACCGAGTGGGCTGAAACTCATCACTCCAATAGCTCTCTTTCTCATTATAATGATGCTCCACTTGTATGCATGTACAATAACAGTAACACTTTCATCTTTTACTGGCGCCAAAATCTTAAAACACAGGCTAAAGAGCTCTTACATAAATTGCGCAATTGATAAATGCATTTCTAAAAAAAGAATTACATCGCACATGATTGTATTTAAATTCGAAGGGCTCGCGTTCCTTCTCAAAGAGGTGTGTTATCGTGGTCGCAACTTGCACGACATGATTGTAAAGGTACGCAGATTCGGTACCAATTAGGCGTGCCGTAGATGTAATAATGGCGTTGCATAAGTGACGAAAGACTCTAGCAGATATCACGAATGGTTGAAATTTTTCTTGGAAATGTTATTTTGATATTTTTTGCTTAAAATTACTCGGTAGTATGGCGGTAAGTATCTCACAAGGGAACCAGGGCAACTCATCAACTCCAGTTGTTAAGCCAAAATTTAGCCCACTGAAAAAGCATGTTACACAGACCTCAAAAACAAATTTTAGGCTGCCAAAATTGATTTTTAGATTTTTGGTGATTATTTGAAAATTGAAAAAATCGACTGGCTTTACAATTCTGCCAGTCACTATTTTCACTAAGAACTCGGACGAAAAAAGAAATTAATAAAAATGAGAATGAGACAAATTCTACAAAAAAAAAAACGATTCAGCTTTTAGCATTTGGCTTTAGCAAGCGTCGTTAGGCTTTCAGCTTTCATCTTCAAAAAATATGGCTTGATACATCCTCAAGGTTTCAGTTTTTGGCTGGCTTTGTAGCTCTGTTCGAAAGATCACAATCGCTTTGTGGGGGGGGGGGGGGGAGAGGGGGAGGGTTTGGCTTTAGTTATGAACCAATTTTCAAAATTTTATCTCAAAATTTACAATTTTTGTAAAAAGTTAAAAAATCAACTTTGGTAGCTCAAAAAATTATTTTTTGAAAAAAAATTAAATATAATTTTTTTATCAATGAACAAAACTAGTAATCGGCACGTGAATCATCTCAATTTTGAACGGGGCCATATCCTAGGGTTATACTGTTTTAAGTGAGCCGAATTTTGGCTCAATCTGAGTTCCCGAGTGAGAGTGGCTAAATCCACAAGTAATCACACTGTAAGGGCAATGCCGTTCTTTTTTATTCATTCCTTTTTTGGTGAATACCATTTTACCACCTTTTTTTTTCAAACAAATTTTTTCAAAGTTTTCTTCTGAAAACATTGATTTTTTATCGAAAACAAATTTATTCTTTCACAAAAAAATACTCAAAAAGTTTTTTTTTTTTAGGTAGGATGCCGTATTTATCATTGTTTACGTTTTATTTATTTATTTGCCTATTTTTAAAAATAATAAGTACTCAATTCAGGTACTTAATTGAAGTAAATAAAAATTTTAGTAAATAATTTGAAGAAAAAAATTGAAAGAAATTTTTAGAAGAAAAATTGGAATTCAAAATTTAAAAATTAGAAGACAAATGTTGATGAAAATTATTGGAAAAATTCGAATGAGAAGTCAAGTTGGGAGATATTAAAATAGGAACATTTTGAATTTTTGATGACCAATTTGGGAATATAATCAATTGACAATTTTATTGGAAAATGCATTTTGGGGGAGGGGGATATACAATTTTCTTGAAAAAAAAAACAATAAAAAGGTCGGGAAAAATTTAGGTGGAAAACGGGGAAAATTCAAAAATAAACTTTATGAAAAATTGGCTTGAAAAAAATTTCAAAACAGAAAATTTGAAGAAAATATGGTAGAGATACAGAAGCATTTCGATGAGAAAATTTTATAAAAAATGTTTGAAAATCTAAATGAAAAATTAAAAATACATATAATGAACAATACTCAGTATTCACCTAAAAAATTTCAAAAGATGAATTTGAAAAAATATGATGATTTATAGTTGCATTTCGATGAAAAATTATTGGCAAAACTTTGAATGAGAAAATTGGAAAATTAAAAAAAAAAAAAAGTTTTAACTTTCAATCGACAAATAACAGAAAAAAAATTAATGAAAAATTTAAGGAAAAATTGAAATTAATTATTTGATGAATGATGAATAATTTCATTACTAAAATTTCCTTAAGATTTTTTTTTTCAAAGATATAATGGAAATAGAAGGGGAAAAATGAAAAATTTGAAGAATAGAAAACTTGGAAAAATTAAAAAAGTTTTAGGTAATTAAATGAAACATACTGGAAAAATCTCCATGAAAAATTTGAGAAAATCGTTTATAAAAAATTAATGAAAATTGCAAAGAGCCAATGACAAACACGACCACAGATGAATTCTTGTTCGTTCGTTTTCATGATTACTTGTTGTGGATTTAGTAAATCCCTTGAAAGGATGCCAAGGTTCCCTCGTCAGTTGAGTGACACAGAAAAACTCTTTCGATGGTATTTTTTGGTTCAAATTACTCGGTAGTACAGTGGTAAGTATCTAACAGGGAACCTCGACGACTCGTCACCTCCGATTGAGCTGAAATTTGGTTCACTGAAATAGCATGCCACTCAGATCTCACAACCAAATTTTTAGCAGCCGAAGTAGGTTTTTCAATTTTTGGCGAATTTTTGAAAATTGGTAAAACCGCCTCCAAAAAAACATTTTTTGAAAAAAATTGTAGATTTCAAGATATAATCCTGAAAATTGGTTTGTACACTAAAGTCGACCTCGCGAGTCGATTGGCACTTTTTCGGAGCGATCTGGAGCCTCCAGAAAAAGTTTAATTTTCTCCAGTATACTATGGAATTTCTTCAGACGGCAAAAGTCAACATTTTCTGGAGGCTCCAGATGGCTTTGAAAATGGTGCCAATCGACTCGGGGGATCGACTTTAGGGGGTAGACGAAGTTTCGGATGATATGCTGGAGAAATTGATTTTTTGGAAATTTTAAAAAATGCAAAATTTTCAAGTTGCCAAAAAAAACACGTGCGAACTCGTCACCTCTGATTCTGGATTCAACTACGTCAATCGATAGATGGCATCATACTAAGGCTAGGATTAAATTTTCAGCTGCCGAAGTTAATTACAGCGCCGTCTGGAGTTATTCCAGTGCGCTGGAGATAAGTCAACTTTTCCTGGAGGCTCCAGATCGATTCGAAAATGGTGCCAATCGACTCGAGAGGTCGACTTTAGTGTACCAAACCGATTTTCAGGATTCTATTTTGAAATTTATAATTTTTTTCAAAAAATGTTTTTTGGAGGCGGTTTTAGCCATTTTCAAAAATTCGCCAAAAATCGAAAAATCAACTTCGGGAGCTAAAAATTTGGCTGTGAGGTCTGGGTGGAATGCTCTTTCAGTGAGCTAAATTTCAGCTCAATCGGAGGTGACAAGTTGGCGAGGTTCCCTTGTAAGTTAAGTGATTCAAATACAGGAGACATTTTTTTTCTGCAAGAGATGCAAACAATTTTCATTTGGTATCTTATCATTTCACTGCTTCTTCTCTGGAAAATACTCTCTAACTAAATCCTCGTCTGCAAATGTGGAAATAACCAATAGCTATCAGTGCTATCACTAATCAACATATCAATAGGTACCCTTCTGACGCAGGGCTGCGGAGTCGAATCTGAACTAGGAACTGAAAACTAGAAATGAACTAGTTACTTTTCCATTTTTGCCGGAATTGAACTCGGAATAGTAACAAATTTACTCCAAAATCCCAATAATCGGAACAGTAATATGAACTAGATTCAACTGAAATTATGAACTTGAAACTGAACCAAAAACCAAAATCAAATTCATGCAATTTATTTCTAGTTACTGGTTCAATCAATCGAATTAATTATTGATTAAATAAAATTTAAAAAATAAAAAATAATTATATCATTGATAGGATATGATCATTTTTTGCCAAGCCAAAATGGACTGAAATGGACAACTCGACAACTTTTTATTTATTTTTATTTTTTTACTTTTTTTGCCTAATAGAGAAATTGAGAATTTGAAAAAAGGCATACGGCATAGATAAATGGTTCGAGTTTTTTACAGTTCTTGCAGTTGCAATCATTGCAATGTTGGAAATTGATCTCAAGTTAGTGATTGAGGTTCCTAAATTCCAAAATTCAAATTCTAAAAATTACTTGTTTCGTTGTTTCTTGTTCGAAATTCATAAATTCAATTTTGGTTTCTAGTTCATTTCTGGTTCGAACCAGAAACCAAATTCGAACAAGAAACAAGTTATTTTTTGAATTTTTTGAATTTAGGAACTTGAACCAGTAACTAAAAAGCAATTTCCAATATTGCAGGAACAGAAATGAACTTGAACCATTTATCTTTGCCTTTTCTGTGGAGTTTGAACCAGAAACAGAAACTCAAAACGTTTCTATTCCGCAGCCCTATTTCTGAGTGAAGTTTTTCTGAGAGAGATGCCAGCAATCTTCATCTGGTACTCATCTCACCATTTTAGGTACTTCTTCTGTAGAGATGTCCTCAGCATTTTAGTGCATTTTCACCAGGCGACCCTTTCTTAACCAAACCTCAACTCCAATCTTGAATTCCCCATTACTCATCAGCATACCATTAAATGCTCTCTTGCATGTTTTTTTTGTTCTTGAGAAAGATGTCAGCCTCACCATTTTAATGCAATTTATTCGGAGAACCCTCCTCAACCAAAACTCCACCTCCAAACTGGAATCGCCCTGCACTCATCTACACTCTACACACGATTAAATGCCCTCTCGCTTATAAATTTACCGGTTTATGTTCCTTTTGGACACTACACCTTCATCAAGGGCGGATTACACGTATAGCGAATGTCACCTAGGGTCAGTCACCTGCTCGGGCTATTTTACGTACGCAGCAGCGGCGTGCATTCGTACAAAGACATTGAACCAGCTGTCGAGCTTTGCATGTTAATAATTACGAGTGAGAAAAAAAATCACCACGGACGCGTAATTTTTCACTAACCAATACCTGCGATAAGTACCTAAGCGTAAATAATCGCCCAGACAATGCCCCTGGTCAATCGAATAAGATTACTAACCTTTCACGAGCATGTGCCATGCCTCATCTCTGTGCATGGATGGTACACCTACGATGAAATTCCATATTCTGGATACATCTTCGGGTTGCGCTGGGATTTGGACTAACGTAAGCTGTTGAACGTATGTATCGTGCAAGAATTTCCTCATGTCCTTCACCTTTCAACTGCGACCGATGCATTTCTCCTGTTTGAGACTTTCCATATTACGAGCCAAGTAGGTATCGTAGTTCAAATACAATTAGATTAATTGAGCTTGAAATCGTAATTGACGTAATCAGCCGTGGCCATAATGGTATCTCAGGAACAAAGTGGCTCGTGCCCGGTGACACCTTGAACAGTACATTAAAATTTAACATTAGTTTTATCGATACCAGAGCATAAGTAGGTACAAGTATATCACACAGATAGCATATTATATTAATTACACAACATCTATTTAATTTGATCTTTCAAAAGACGCTCTGTCTGTTCAAGAGACCACCGGGTCGCAGTATTTTTAGTTATTACGACGAAAAAATATAACAGTTCAAGGTACTCGGATTACGAAATGCTCGATACATATTTCAGACCAATAACACTCTAGCTACCAATTGCAAGAGTATTTACTCAACATCTCCTCTCCCCATAAAGTGCGCAATCAACGACCGTTATTTTCAGCGCCACTTCAGCATTATAAATTTGTTAAAAACACAATCGAAAATAAATTCAAATCGTACCACGCTCTTCCTCATTGTAAAAATGCCAGATCTGAGATCACAATAGATACAGTTGACTTAACGGTGAATTAAAATGCTACCGAGCAATACATCTTTGCGGATAATTCAATGACCTTCTTGAGCTCGTATAAATATGCAAATTTTACTCTCCTCCATTAATAACGATCACGTATTTTTAAACTGGTTTTCGAGAATTTATTTTTCAATTATGCCTGGCACGAATCCCCTGCATATTATTTCGTTTCCAATCTCCACACTATAAATGACAATTTTTTTTCCAATAATTTCGTGCCAAATTGTATCCTTAATGTATCTCGTTATGGTCGTCTAAAATGATATTTTTTCAAGTCGAAACCACACGAGCAACGAGCATCTTCTAATTATAACGGTGAATCAAAGTTTTCTACAAGATGGAAAATAAAATTGATGATATGTAACTTGACACATTTACAAATTTGCCAAATTAATTATGTTTTATCTGCGTTGGGAAAAATTAATTGGAAATTGCCTCCAGGAAGTTTGGGTTAAAATTAGAAAAAACGTGCGGGTTGTGAATAAATTATCGACGATTTCGACAATAATAAAAATGAGAGTTTTTTTCAGTCGAGGTCAGTTTAATTTTTTTTCATATTGAATTGAATTTTATTTCTTTCTTTCTTTTTTCTTTTTTTTTTTTTGAAAAATGGAAAAAAATTAATAATGGAATTAATAAAAATTTCCTTTCGACAAAATTTTGAAAAAACTTACAAATTAAGAGATTTTTCAAATTCTTTTTTTATATAATTGGAATATATCCAATGGTTTTTACTATTGGACAAAATTTAAAAAAATTGTTTTATATTCTGCTAGAAAAATTTAAAAAAATTCCTACTACATAATAACGAAATTTAAAATAGAATGCAAAAAAAATACGTTAAATGGAATTTGAAAAAAATTATACTTCGAAAATTAAAAAAAAAAAAACTATTCTTTTTTTTAAACAAGATTTTCAAACATTCTTTCGAACACAATTTTAAGAAATTGTTCTTCTTTTCTCAGGGAATAAAACACTATTTTTACTCCCTCGAGTGCTCAAATATTCGTTTTATCGCCCTACCTATTAAAAAAAAAAGATGTTCAAAACTTGAGAGTGAAAATGACTTGCAACGAGTGTAAGTCGTCACCCTCGTTCCTTTCGTCTCGCAAAACTCACAATCGTCACAAATCATTTTTTGCTCCAGTGTTAAAAAATATACAAATTCCAAAAAAAATTCATCACAAAAATTAAAAAAAAAGGATTTTGAACAAAATTTACAAAAAATAATTACAAATTTTTTTAAGTTGGGTAAATTTTAAAAAAATCAGTTTTTAAAATACAGTAGAACTTCGATTATCCAAGCAGAAATTTGCAACTGATTTCTTTTGATTTTTTCATGTTCAAAAGTCAGATGATTTTTTATTATCCTATTTCCTTTTATTTTTGCACATACGACCTTATATTCATCCCCCGAAAAAATTCGGAGATTTTTTTCTAAAAAAGTTGAGAAGTACAATTTTTTTATTAATAAAAAAAAAAAAAAAAAAAGTTAAAAAAATAAGAGAAAAATTATTTTAGAAAAGAAATTATTTGTTTCAAAAAAATTGAAAATGATTCAGTTCCAGAAAAAAAAAATTAAAAATTTTATTCCTTTTTTTTTTGTTTCAAAAAATCAAAATAAAATATATTTTAATTTTTTTTTTTTTAAATTTTATATAAAAAAATAAATTGAAATTTTTTTATTGAAAAAAAAAGGATTAACTATTCTGAAAATTTTAAGTGATTCACTGTGTACATTTTTCGTCGTTTTCTGTTTGTTCAGTCATTTCTATAAAATTTTTGCAATATTATGAAGTTTTTTGTTACATTTTTCCAAAAAAGAAACGAAAAATCGATTACCTGTCCAAGTTTTTACGACATCCGATCTCCTTTTGCCCCAATTAACTCGGATAATCGAGGTTCTACTGTAGTTCAATTCAACAAAAATAATGAAAAAATTGTTCTATTCTTCACCCACAAATTTTTTCAAAATTCACACTTTAAAAAAATTGAAATTACTTATTTCATTTTTTTGAAAATTTGAGAAAAAGCAGAGATAAAATAAAAGTTTCATACGTCTTCTAAAAAACTTGAAAAAAGTAATTTTATGAAAATTTTGGAAAAATTGTTTTATGACGAAATAGGTACTTATTTAAAAAATTGGTCTTAGATACAATTTTTAAAAAAAGATTATGGACAAAATTTTGATTTTTTTTCTTAACCTACCTATTAAAAAATATTTTCCAAAAAAATTTGTTGCAAAATTTTTTGAAAAATGTCCTTTAACAAATTGTTTAATTGTTTGCTAACAAAATTTAAAAAATACGTGACCCTAGGGAAAAAATTAAAATACATAATTATAATTTTTTTTTAGAAAATCTCAACGAAATGCTCTTTGACAAAATTATTGAATGAAATTTGGGGAAAATTTTGAAAAATTACTCTTGTAGTGAATGAAAAAAATGATAATTAGGTATTTTGAGGAGAAAAAAAATTATACTTGAATTGCTACGCTGCCCAATACTATTTTTGGAAATTCAAGCTAGAAAATTTTTTTAAGATAGAATGTTTTTGAAATAAAAATGGGGAAAAAATAAAACTTTAAAAAAAATTTAGAAAAATCATCACTAAAACTATAAAAAATTATTTAAAAAAAAATAATAAGTAAAAATAGAGAATTTGTTTTTATTAAATTTGGCTTTGGCATTAGGTAGGTAAATATTTTTAAAAACATTTTTCTTTCAAAATAAAACTTCAAAAAAAAGTATCTTACACAGTTTTTTGTTTTAAAAAATTTTCTTCTGAAAAATACTATTTTTAGAATAAATTAATAAATTCAAAAAAAAAATATTTTACAAAAACAAAATTTAAAATAAACGGATTTTTGAAAAAAAAATGAAAAGGTGATTTTTCAACAAATCCTTGAAAAAATCGTATTAGATAAAAATTTGATTTTGAAGGAAATTAAAAAAAAATCTTTTCAACAAAATTCGAATCATTTTGCAACATTAAAAAAAAGGTTCATCAGATAATTTTTTTAATTTTGTCGAAAATTTCCAGGTATGTACAATCTGTGCACATCTGTACAGAGCACATGTAATAGGACTTGGTCCCAGTACTTCCGCAGGGCTTTAAATAATTGACATTCTTAATGAGAAAATTTATAAAATTCAAAAATGGACCATGGAAATTTTTAACACCTGGAAATGTACGAATGATTCAATTCACCACTTCTCGCCTCCTTTACCTCCACCTTCCTCCAACTTTCACATAGAACCCCATAGCATTTATCTCCCTCCCCCCCCCCTCCGAACATCAAAATGAAACAATATGTCTTCATTATGGCATCTACCAAAATCGATCTCTTATTACGCAAAAGACATTATAACTTAGATATCATTCTGAAAATTTCCTCTCGCCCTCGCTGCCCAATTTCCATAAATCAAATTCCTATCTTTATTTCAATGAGGCCGCCAATCAAGCCGGCGATTTTAATCAATTATATCGGAGAGACGTCTGTTAAGCCAGAGCGGAAGTAAGTTTAATCACGAACCAAGATTCTTACATCGACTGCGGCTAAACCCATGCAACAAAAAAAGTGAACGTTGATCGTAATAAATTTGAATAATCACCCGCCAACTCATTCGTCTGAATAATTACGCGATAATTTATCAAAAACGGATTAATTCTTCGATCGTCGCGTCGCTCCAATGGTATAATTAAGACGACGACTTCGTTAGTGGTACAAATACACCTCGGTTCAATTGAGAAAATTTCCTCCACCTTTGGCGGGGTGATACATAAAAATCACCAATGAGAAAAAAAAATCTTCTCACCCCGAAGCGAAGGTAGCCTGTCCTGTCGTAAAAATTATAAGTTCAAGGACATCGGGCAGTCTTGTTTCGTAATTAAAGATCAAGGATCCATCGAGCTTGAGAGATTTTTTTCCATCTCGAAGAGGAATTCCTGGTTAGGAACTGGCGGTGCCACGTAACCGTAATTTGTTTCGCTGTAACGTCCAAGGTCAAGTTCTTTTTTTCTCCGTAAAAGAAATGATGATGAGGTGCCTCCGCTGGATACTCCTCCGCCGAAAATTCTTGGCGTGGAAAAAATTTTGTCGTTTGGACGAACGAGAATGCGATTATATAATCGTGCATCGTGAGTATGAGTAATTCCATCTCCACCCTCTGGTTTACTCGGTGACCTTACCCGAGTCGTATACATTCGTACGGAGAATATGAAACATTAGACGAACTTACTCATCATACAGATTATACTTCATAAGACATTGCATTTTGGTGAAAGGTATGCATATCAGTTTTAGTTATTACAAAAGATTAATCGAGTGAATCGTTCGTTCAGTTCGGGCAGTTGATGTGGAAAAAAGACTACAACATTGTTTCGAGATACGTATCATTCGTACTTGACTCTTCCTTCTTGGCTTTCTAATCAATTAGCTTAGTTGATACTGGTAAGTACTTATCCATATTACTATGTAGATTTCAATCTGCATCAGCATTTTTGACAATTGAAATGGAAAGGGAGAAGAAGGAGAAGGGAAGGGAGATGGTGTGGTTGATTGTTTCAGACTGTATTTCCCCTTTCTCAAAATGATTTTTCCCGAAGAGCAAGTACCTTTCTTCAATTCTTTCAGAAGATTTTGAAGGAGAGAATTTTGAGAAATTTTTTAAAAATTCAACAATTTATTTCAAAAGATTTAATTTTTTTTTTTTAATTTTGAGCTTCAACATTAATGGAAAATATTTAACAAAAAATTAGTGAAAAAAATTATTCGGTTATTCTTTTTCTCGCTCAACTTAGAATAGATACCTGAATATTCTGGGAAAACTTTTCAATTTATTTTTGATAAGTATTTGTCAAAAAAAAAAAAAAAAAAAAAAAAATGTTCATCAAAAGGTTTTATTTTTCAAGAGAACTTTTCTTAAAATAATTCTTTTAATTAAACCATTTTCTTCAACATTTTTTTGTAGAGAATTTCTTTTCTAAATAAATTTATTTCAAGTAGGTAAGAGACATTTTTCAATTTTTTTTAAAGATTTTATTTTATTTTATTTTATTTTTTGAGACGCACTTCTTCCTTAGGGGAAATTTTTTCTTTCAGTTCACGACTATTTTCATGCATAATTTTTTTCCAAATCATCAAACAGAACTTTCTTAAAATATTTTTCAACAAATTTTTGAAAGAAAATAAATTTTTCTGCACTTTTTGTTCTTAAGAACCTTTTTTTTGAAAATGTTATTTTTTGTAAAGAAAATTTTTCAGATTTCTTTAAAATTTTTCTTGGATTCCATTTTTCTTCAGAGGATTTTTCAAACAGGATTTTTTCTAAATAATTCATTTTGCATAAGAAATATTTTTATTCATTTTCAAAAAAAAATATAAAAAAGTTTTGACGAAAACAGCACTACAAATACTTTTTCAACAATTTTTCAAAAGAAAATCTTGCTACATTTTTTACCACAAAGATTTTTTCTTTAAAAATGTATTTTGTGTTTTTTATTTTAAAAAAAAATGTTGATGCCATTTTTCCTTGGAGAACTTTTTCGTTATTTCATTTTTTTTTCTAATGAAAACGTTTTCAATATATTTTTTGAATATTTTTTAAAGATGATTTTTTTTCTTTCGCTAAGATTTTTCATCCAATTTTTTAAGAACTTTTCAGTAACGAAACGAAAAACGAAATAACGAAAAAATGAAACGAAACGAAATAAGGAAATTTGAAATGAGCAAAAAAGCGAAAGAAACGGAAAACGAAAAAATGAAATGAAGAAAAAAAACGAAAAGCAAAACAAAACCTTAAATTTTAATAACGGAACAAATTCGTTTTTTTCGTTACGTTTCAGGCCTAAAAAAATTAAAGAACTGACTTCATGTTTTCAAAAAAGTTACTGTTGTTGTTGTTGTTGTTGTTTTTTTTTTTTTTTTTTGAATTTTTGTAGAGAATTTTTTCAAAACTTGTCGTTGAAATTCGAAAATACGTATTTTGTGAAAAAAATTTAATTTTTTACTTTTTTAAACACTTTGCAAATAAATTTCCTCGAAAAAAAATCATTTGAAATTTTTTAAAAAGAATTTTGTCAATTATAATTTTATTATTCATACTGCATTTACACTCTTTTGAAAATTATTTTTTTAATTTTTTGAGAAGGGTTTCTTCAGAATTTTTGGTTGGAAATTAAAAAAAAAATCGTTCAAAATTTAAAAAACTAAAAAAATTTTCTATCTTAAATTGAAAATCAAAAAAATATTTTTTATTCTAGCAAGAAAATTTACAGAGTTAAATAATTCTGCACAAAATTTCCAATATTTTGTGTACCCAGCCATATGAGTATTTCTGAAATAACGAACAACCCTGCTATTTTTTGTAATTAATGTTTTCGATTTTTTGAAGGGAAGCTAGCTATTTTTTTTCTAGATTTTTCGTCACAAGATTTTTTCAGGATTTGTTTTTATAAAGTAAGTAATTTCTTTCTTTCACTTAAGTGGATTTTTTCTTCAATTTTTTTCGTAATTTTTTTTATAAAATCATATTTTTAATTCTTTTTTTTAGAATTAAAGAAAGTTTTTGACAAAAATACTTCTTCAACAATTTTTTCAAAAAAATTATTCTTTCCACTCGTAATTTATTTTATTCATGCAAACTTTTAAAAAAAAAAATCTTCAAGAAATTTGTTTAGAACGTTTTAAAAATTCTTAAACAATGTTGTATATGTACACTTTGTAAACAGCGAACTGGCATTAATTGATTTTTTTACGAAAAAAAAATTGAACTAAACGAAGTTTTTCAACAATCTCTTGCCCTCTTTTAAAGGGACTCAAAAACCATTTCTCCACTTTTCTGTGATTTTTTTTACGTGGAAAAAAATTTACTAGTTTTTAAAACTAAAAATTTGAAAAAAAAGCAAAAAGCCAAAACAGCGAAAAAATTACAATAATGGCAACAGGGGAATAGTTATTCCAAAAAACTGCTTTCTAGAAAAAATACATTTCCAAGGTCTGACTTCATGATTCTAGAACATGAATAATTTTTGAACACTCGAAAATCATTTTAAAAAAACACAAGCACTGTAATTTCGACCCTCTCGAGAACCTCAAGTCATCAAATTTAACCGTAAATTTGTTAGACAACTATAATATGTGTACAAACAGGTCATCTTTGCCATTAAAATAGGTACATGTGAATCATGTGATACATTAATTCAAGGACATTTTGGAGTGGAATGATAAAATATCTCAGGCATATTCTCGACAGAGCTGGAAAGTTGAATTTTTGCATATTTGTATTCCCTAAGTACGTAACTTGCGTATATAGGAAGATGAAAGGGGGTGAGAGCCTGTTTCTTTGCATTATAAATATCTGATAGCTGGTTATATGATTTTCTCAAGTCACAAATCATCTCCAAATTTTTCATATATCATTTTTCCAAAATGGAGGCATTTCCAAATGTGCAATTTTTCCATTTGTTCTCGCTATCTTTCTAAAACTGAAATATTTCGACATTATTCGTCATTTTTCCTGCCTTCTACTCCTCCTTTCACTGTTTGGTAGAGTTGATTAGACATCGACTGACCTAGATGATTGAACAAGATGACTCACCAAAGATTACTTCATGTAACTTAATTCCCAGGTGTCTTCTTCTGGTATGCATTGCTGAAAAGGTACGAGTGAAGGGCGTTCCTTGATGCAATATCAACTAATTCATACCTATTCATTTAAAAATTGGGAGTTGGGTGACACTTCTCTAGTCGTACCTATCTAAAAAAAATTTAGGATATTGAGACTGAAATTTCATCATGTAAGATTGGCCAATTCGCGGAAAGCAATACCGTGCATCTGGAATTTCGACTCATTAGCTGCACAGTTCTTAACCTTTCATCTCAGATGAAAGTACTGGCAAAGAACGGGAGCTGGGATCACCGAAGCAAGACCCAACTCTATTTTATCAGATAGAAGTAAATTTCCCGGGAAATATTTAAATCCATGCGATTACATCCTGACACGAGGAGGCAAATCGATGCCTGAAAAGATACCGACGAAGATCACCTTTAAAGGAATAACTGTACCACCAAAAATTGGCACCGAAATTATTGAAAACCTACGACAATCAACTCGATCCAGATGCTGTGCATATAAAATGTATCTGCGTCCACTCCGGTATTACACCATCGTGCGGTAAATTTGCTCTTACAAGTGCTCCGAGCTGACGTCACAATATTCCGTTAATACGTATCCGATTACAGCGTTCGCGTCCGAAACGGGCCACGAATCTGGGAGAAAAAAAGAGAGAGAGACACGCGCCCATGCTAAACGGACTCCAGATGCAGCTAGGTAAAGGTCGAGAACTAGTATGTTAATGCAGATAGACGCCGCGCCATATACTAGGTGTGTTTTATAATGCTAAGAAAGTGAAATGTCTTGAAATGGAAAGCCCAACTGCAACAGTGCGACTAGTTTTCCCCCTACTGAGATCATTCTCCATCTTATCCATCTCAAGTGCCGATTCTTGGAGCTACCCGCCGTCGCCAACTTTACCTCCGCAGTGTACCGTACTTGTTCGCGGACTCCCAAGTTCCCTTCTCGCCAGACCAGAGTAGTCGGCCTTCATGATCGCTTACGTTTAGTCGATTGGTGTTGTAAAATAGTAAATCGCCTCTCCCTTTTTTTCCCCCGAATGTTTCGTCGATATTTATCGTATTAATTATTCGGCTATTGGTGCGATCGGGTCTGTGCGTGAGTTCGCGCTACCTTTCTGTTGTGCTGCGGTGTCGGCGAATTACGAGACCACTTTTCTGTTCTGTTCTGTCGCAAATTGCTTCTCCATCGCGGATTACGTACGATATTTCGCGACTGCGCGAGTGTGTGTTTGTGTCTAGCTGTAATTTCTCTTCATCTGCACCAGGTTTGCAAATTTTTTTTCACATTTATTTACATTGTGCTCTTTTTTCTTCATCTTGTCATTTGTCATTTGCGGTGCTGGAATTTCATATTCGCGTGTATCGTTCCGATGTGTAAATGCAAATTACATCCGAGTGTGTCCAGTACTACGAAGGATGTCGTCTTTGGATCATGGTAATTTAGTGAAAATGAAAGTTTCTCACCCTCCGGGCCCATATTTCGTTTTTGCTGTCTAGCTTCGTATGACGTAGTCGTCTCATAACCTCTGATAATATTGCCTTCTGGCTCTGTACAGTTATAAAGACCATGGTCGTCGCATTTCGTATCAAAAAAATCAACTCCCTATAACGGTTCTGACACGCGTATATTTGTGTATATCTCTTCACTACCAGTTGATCAGGCTCTCTACTTTTTTTCTCACTCAATATTCCAGTTGTCCAGCCATCACTCGCCATCAGTGACTTTTCTTCCTGAGAAATATTCTTCCTCGTGAAAGCTCAACTCAAATTTCAAGTTCAATAGGCACATAGTTCTCAAATGATTGAAAGAAAATTCTTCTACGAAAATTTTTTCCAACTTTCGCCCTCATTATGCATTTATGCCCCTCAAGGGATAATACTTCCCAATACCTCGCCTATCTTCCCTGGTATTAACCTACTAATTATACCGGAGGCTCAATTACGTGATAGGTATTTTGAAGTTAATCCGATAACGTTCCGATGCACAGATATCGCGTAATATAGCTTAGCTTGTACAGTGATAAGAATTAAGAAACGATGACCAAAATCAGATTACTGTGATAAATGCAGCTTGCATGTACTGTGAAGATCTTGAGAAAGGTTGGCTCTCATCTAATTCACATATTATCCCTTTTCAGCTTTCATTCGCTCAAGTTACTGGTGCGGAGAAAGCGTCTTCGAATAAATTTTGCAAATTAGAATTTATACAGTCAATGGGTCGAAGGCCAGATTAGAAAAATGTCGATTCTGCAATGCAGATGTTGATCAAGATGCAAGTTTAGAACAAAGTTTTTGAATCAGCAATTTTGTTTCTGTAAAGTGATCTACTCCCTCCCCCCAAACAGCCATGATTCCAGAAAGAAAACTTTTGTAGTAATATTTCTGAAATGAATGATCCTTCAAAACATGGTGTGGGCATGGTGAATGTGCAGCTCTCTAAACAATAAACATGATTAATCACACGTTTTTGTTTCTGTTCTGGGAAGAGATATAACCCGCTCTCTCACCCCACCAAATCAACAGTTTCGATTCGAAAACCACAAAGAACTTTTGCAGTAATTTTGTTAAACTCATTGATGCTTCAAAAAATAGTGAAAAGTGAAAATGTAGCCATCCAATCTAATTAGTCGTGCCTTTGTTTCTGGAAAGAAAAGCAGGCCCGTCAAGAGCCAACGTGGGCCTGGGGCAAAAATTATTTTGGGCCCTTGCTCTTCAAAAGGGCATTTTTGACCAAAAATTATGTGTTTTTTCCAACTCAAACAGAAAAAATTCAATTTGGGCCCCTAGCAAAACTTTGGGCCTAGGGCAAATGTCCCCTCTGCCCCCTCTGTACTGACCTGAAGAGAAGAACCCCTCTTCTTACCACTGAATTATACAGTATAAAGTCAGAAAGAACTTCTGTGCTAATAATGCTGAGATTATTGATCTTTCAAAAGATAATGACTGAGTAGGTAAGTAGCCCTGTAATCTGTCTGGTCCTGCTCTTTTGTTCGATTGTTCCTAAGAAGCGAGCTAATCCCGCTCCCCAAATAGATCAGTCTCAATTCTGAAATGAAATCACATCAGAAAGAATTTTGGTTGCAATTTTTCAAAAGATAGTGAATAGTGAGCACGAAACTTTCAATTTGGTTGGTCCTGTCTCAATTTGTATGCAAGGCTCTATGAGTAGTTGATAGGGAAATGGAACCTGGGGTCTAGAAGAATAAGATGATGAATCACTATTTAAAATAATTATTTAATTTTATGGACCCGGGTATTATTTCGTTCAAAAAGTCACTGGTGCAGAACCCCTCTCTCACCCCCTCACAATAGTTTCATCAGTGTACTCGAAATTACCCATTTTGATTGAAGATGCTTCTCCTTTGAGCTTTAATTCTGCAGAAAGTTAAAGAAGATCATCTAGTTTGAAATCAGCTTCTGCTATCCCTATCTTTTCCAATTTTTTTTCTGTCTCATACTCTCATTGAACTCCAGAATTTCTAAACAGTTCTTGCATAAGTGGCACAGAACTTCAGAAGCTAATAAAGAAATACTTCTTTTTCACGAACTGAAGAGAGTACAAATCACGACCTAGGAGGCTGGGAGATGAATAAGTCCATCACTAGGCCTGAACGAAAAGGTCAAGATCATTCTCACATCATGGGATCTATCATCAAGATCTTTAATGAATTGAAGATATAAGTATCAAGTAATCTTTCGAAGTCTTGATTCTCCGTTTTCTTCGCTATCATTTTTATCATTTTTGTTTGTTTTTCTGATTTTATTAAACTGAAACTGGCTCTAGATATACTTCATGAGTGGATCTGCTCAACATTGACCTCACCATTATAAAAAATATTGCCTCAGGCTTCGGAACCAAATCTCCTTTCATTCGATATTTTTGAATTTCATGAAGGAATTCTTTACTTGAGCCCCACTGGCTCCATTTCTCACAAGTTTTGATACGCTGAAGCTCAATCTTTGAAAGATGAAGTTCATGTTCATCATAAAACTCATATTTCTTTTTGTCTGCAATTAAATCCAATTCATCGATGCAATCTAATCTCACATCAAAACATTGTACTGTCAATTTTATATGTATCGAACACCCGTGAACTGGAACATTCTCTGAAGTGAAGGAAAAGGAAATAATTGAAAAACAAAAAATCATCCGCCGATTAGAATTCACACCTTGTGCTCACCTATACCACATCCTCCGTCACCTTCGTTGATCCCGTTACTCGTAGCCGTACAGCGACCACAAATTACTCGTAAAGCATTTTCGATCTCAATTAGGAGTAAAAACTTGCAGTAACCAATTAGTCTTTTTGTGAGCCAATCGATAATGGGTATATAGTCTGAGTAGGTACCTCGGTGTTTTATTTTTAACACTGCTTACAACACCACGTGTCAAATAACGATAAAATACAACGGTCCAGTTGACAAAACTAGATCACGCGGTGCAGCGCAGATTCTACTTGGATAGGCTGGCGCGTATACGCCTTTTTGAATTATATAATTCCAACTGTTCGGCATAGGTACTTATCGTAGTACATATACACCGCCGAAGCCTGTATTTGCGAGTCTCTCCCGGTTCTCTCTCCCAGGTTGGCACATAACAATAAGAAAGACATATTCCGAGCATGGTAAGACGTATATTCTTATCCTATGGTTCATTAAACTGCGGCGTGGCGCGGCGCTTTCGCGCTTATTTGGCAGCAGGCGATTTTACGCCATTGTGAGTCCCAACGTCCCAAGTCTGGAGTGGCTGCGTTTTGCCTTCTGCCCAGCCGACCGATGGCGACGTTGCGTTAAAATCTGAGCTATATCGAAATACAAGACTACTCGGTCTGGTTTTATTATTAAATAAATACATCCTTTCATCGTTTGTTTTGGTTGATCGAATTACATGCCAAAGATGACCGATTGGCGACCACTACGTTGGCGTTAATAGGCTGGAAAAATTATATCACGTTGTTTACATAATTATCCAGTTTAAAAGGCTAGTATTGTCTTGCAGATATATTCGGACCACGAGCGCGGAGTGGCTGAATTCTATCGGCAAAACTGAAAAGGTTTGAAAAGGTGCATCATAAATGACCACAAACAAAAATTTGCTTATCACTGAAATTTTTCAAATGTTATCACGACTTGATCACGACCAAATCATGACGAAAGGCACCTTTATTAGTTGAAATTAGGGAAATCATCACAACACAGCCATCTATTTTTAAGAAAAATAAACAAAGGTGCACCTTTTCAATACCTACTTGATAGTAATGCACACTAGCGCGCCATACCTATCCTTGGTCCGAATTCTCGACTCATACTTTCCAAACGTGCATATAATTGTCGAGCTCCAATTAAAATAAGAGAAATATACCTTCCTCTTTGGAAAAAAGAAGCTCCTCGATTGTCATCTGAATATGACAAGTATTGGCAAACGTTCGATGCAGATTTCACCAGATAAAATGCATTATCAGCATGATACCTTTGGAAAAAATCGTTTCCGATGTATTCTGTGGTTACTTCTGCATTACCAGATAAGCACCGGAGCTGTGTGGAGATACTACCGAGATATTTAGATACGCACGGATCCGATACTCGATTTTCCACAGCAATCTAGTCGTATCCTTATTACAAAACGCTGTCGAATTACGTTCCACTGATGGATTCTCAAATTATTTGGTAAAAAACACGATGCCGAGGTTGGGGTTTCCTTATCTATTGTAACAATATAAAGATGCCGAACAAATATTGCATAAGTTCAAGGCCAGTGTGGCCATACACAGATGCCATCGTCGTGTTTTTTCGGTCAAATAGACCCAGCAAGCATTACAAAAGATCCGATGTTTCAACTTTCTTACCAGAACGAGTCTCTGGCGGACTCTCTTTTTCTATATAAATCTATAGAAATTAAAATTGCAGAATCTCTACGATTCCTGCTCGGGCCTGTGCACATTTCTTCATAATTCTCGCGGTGGATGCCGCTTGTTGTGGCAATTAAACGTTCGTTAGAAGAGTGATTAATCGCCGTGTAATTGCGTTATTAAACAACAAATTAAGTAGGTACCGCACCGCGCGCGTCAGTGCCCGCGTCGCGTATACTAAACCGAATAAATCATTCTTTCGCCGGTGTATTCTGCGCTGTTTTGTTGTCGCCCATGTAGGTATCTGCAGTGCGCAGATGTATCTCCATGCATCGAGGTACATACATTTTTGTTTTATAACTTGGGTACAGTTTTTCTTCTTCTCAATCACGTATACCTACCTATGTCATGGTAAAAAAACAATCCGCCCATGAATTACGTTACGACCTGCCTTCGCCTGCTTTTCTGCATATACTCGTAAGATAGACGTATTGGCTCAAATCCAAATTTAGTCGTGTCCACAAATGCGAAAAAAAATCACATCACGTATTTCGAGTTTACTTTTTTCATTCGAGTATTGGCAATAGTTGGTATTTTTTTCATCGATTTCTTTTCCGAAAAATTGTGTGGACATCGTTTGTAAATACATTCGACTTTCGATAGTATTCTGTATTGAGAATTTTAAAGTAACAAGGGAACATTGCCAACTCGTTGACTCCGATTGAGCTGAAATTTGGGTGATTGAAAGAGCTTGTCACCTAGACCTCTAAACTAAATTTTGAGCTGCTGGAGTTGATTTTTCGATTTTTGGCAAATTTTTGAAAATGACGAAAACAGCCAATTGGTCAATCAATTTTTTACAATGGTAAATTTTTAAATAAAAATCTAAAAATTGCGATTTATACGCTGAAATTGAACCGGTTAGTCGATTGCTACCATTTTCGAAACGATCCGGAGTTTCCAGCAAAAGTTGACTTTCAAATACTTATGTCAATACCAAAATTCGAAAAATCAACTTTGGTGGCTCAAAGTTTGGATGCTTTCTTAGTGAGCCAAATTGCAGCTCAATACTAGAATCTGACCAGATGCAAACAAAGTTCCTTTTTAAGGAAATGAAAAAAATCGTGACTCGATTATAAGTGGTCATTGATTGATGAAGCCTGATCCCGAATTAAATCTCCGATAATCCGTGCGAAAAGGAGAAGAAAAATAATCCGTGAAATTGATCTATTAAACTAATCTAGCGCCGAGTTCATGGGTGGACGAGGTCAGTGATCCACACAATTACAATATAATCTTTTTGTAAATAATTTGAAAAATTCTCACAAAAACGTGAAAAAAAAGAAAAACATTACTTTGGAAACACAAAAAAAATTAATTAAATGTTTATTTTCTTCAATATTGCCATTTAAAAAAAGTTAAAAACTCATCCTGATCTCAACAAAAAAAATCGATCCATTTTCAAAAAAAAAAAAAAAAAATGAAAATATTTTCAGATCAATTTTTAATGAAAATTTTCAAAAATCCATTTTTAAATATACTTTGTATTTTGCAAGTTGGCATTTTGAAAAGATTAATGAATTCATGCGCATATGAAAAAAATGAGGGAAATGTACAAAAAATAGTACAATTATTCATTTTACATTTTTTTTAAAAATGAAATCATCCGATTTTTGATATAAATTAAGTATTTTCAATGAGAAAATAAAAAAAAATAAAAAATAAAAAACTTTAAAAAAATCATTTTTAGAAGAAAAAAAACGGGAAAAATTGAAGACACCACTTTTTTCATATTTTGTTTTTTTTTCATATTTTGTTTTTTTTTCATCATTTGAAAAAAAAATGGAATACCTAATCCATAAGTATAAAAAAAATGTACAAAATATATAAGAAGAACAAAATGCATCTAATAATTTAATTCATTTTCAAAAAAAAAAAAAAAAAAAAAAAATATAGAAAAAAAATTATTATTAACATCAACTTGAAATTTCCTTATGAAAAATTTAGAAAAAAATAATTCATTGTTAAAAAGCAGTTTTTGAAAAATTACAACACGATTTATTTTTGATTCCAAGCTTTTTTCAATCAAATTTTTTTTAATAAGTGGATTTATGCACACGAAAAAATAAAAATAAAACATGATTCAATAAATTTAAAAAAAAAATAAAAACATATTTTTTCAACATCAACTTCCAATGAAAATTTTCAAAAACTTGCTCGTTAATAATTTGAAATTCTTTATTAAGAAGTATTTTGAAGGAAAAAAATTAAAACACGATTTTATTAATTGAAAAGTTTTTTTACTTGACATTTTTAGAAAACATAATGAATTTTTGAAAATTAAAAAAATTTTAAAAAGTAATATTCAATCAATTTTAAAAATAGAAAAAAATAAAAAACATGATCAATTTTTAATGAAAATTTTCAAAAAATCTTTCAGGTGATTAATTTTTTTTTCGTTACCCAGCTGAAGAAATGAATGAATATCAATACAAAAAAAATACCTAATAAAATTTGTTTTTATTAATTTATTTTTTTAATTATTCATAATCAATTTTTTACGAAAATTTTAAAAAATCATTCGTTAACAATGAAATTATTTTTCTACAAGTTATAAAAATTTCAAATAAAACAAATTGAAAACACTTAATGAATAATTTTTTCAATCAATTTTTTTCTAATAGCTATTTTGTCCATTTTTTTTTTTTTTTTGAAATTTCTATCCTACCACCCCAAATCAGGAAAATTAGAGCATGCTAAAATTCAAAAATTATTTTATGAATTAAAAAATTGTTCAAAAACAAGGCGAAGATTTTTTTCAACTTGACAAAAAAATTATTCAACTTCCTTTGTTCATTAACAAAACAATAAAAAAAATAGATAATTGATCAAAATTTAAAAAAATTTCCAATGACCTCGTTCTGATCCCTTTAAAAAATATATGAGCCAAAAGTATCAACAAGTTGAGAATTTCAATCTAAGTAGTCGCCATATCAAGTGAACAGACAGGCTAAAGTTGGAGAAAGAGTTGGTTTAAAAATCTCAACCAGGGCCAGGTTTTAACCTCTTGATTCTTCACAATTTCAGTTTTCAAAGCAGAAATTCAAAATCTGGAAGTAAATTCGCCTTCATTTTACCATCCTACTGATCCAAATCACTCACGTAAATCACATTTAAAAATCCAGACCTACGATTAAAACACATTACCAATCAACAGAAGGATGAAGAGCACTGATCACGCCATTAATACGTATTCTATAGAGTTATTAGCCTTGATAAAAATAAATAATTACTACTATTGATCGAGCGAGCACAATAAAAAATCGTATCCAGCACCACCCGTCTGTAGTCGAATCGTTGAAAAGAGTCTAATTAAATTAAAACGCCGGTCAAAACGTTCTCTATATACTACGACTCGGCCAGCCATATCCATTGAATAATGTCATTGGCATCATTCATGATTTTTTCGTTAATCCATCCGTATGATTTTCTTTTCGATACGACGCGACGCATAAGGTCAATCGAAATGTGTCAAATGGTAAGGAATCCTCTCGTTCTCGTCTCGTCCTACGTAGACATACGCGCATCTCTGTACGACCGACCGACCGATGATGCACGCTTGAGCGACGATATCTACGTGCTATCGGTCATCGTAATCTTTGTAAAACCTGACGGAACTTGGTTAACAAGTTTTTAATCATTCTGTGAATACAATCGTTATAGAAACGACTCTGCTCTCGGGCTCGGCTATTCATTACGTTGTATTTAATAATTACGTCTCTCTGGAGTAGGGGTCACTTCACATTGACCCGCTTCTTATGGTAATCTACGACAAAAGGTATAAAATTCGGCGACCAGAGTCCGCGTCTATATCCATTCGCAAACTTATACGATGTGTTGCAATACTTCTTATGGTTTCATTTTGGAAAAAAATCTTTTGCCCGGAATCGATCTCGTCTGCGAAGTGAAATCATACACCAATGTGCTGGGCTCGCATGTCATATCACAAGCTGCGTCGGCGTCGTGTTTCGTGTAAACAAATCTTAAACAGTTGTTAGACGCTGGGATGCGATTTGCATTATTCATGAAACCATCTCAATAGAACTCGGCGTCGGGCTTTTAACTTGCCCAGATCTGTATTACGACTACGATTGTAATTCTTCTTTCTTTTACGCGTTGATGACATTAGAAAACCTGAAAGTTATTAAAGTCAGACGTCTTATTTAGCATTAATAATATTTCACGTCGTAATATTCAATCCGCCACAAAGCTGTCATTTTCACGATAAACTTTCATCATCTCGCAACAGTCTGCAGGCCTACAAAAAAAATCGAAAATTTTTCACCATGCTCGTGAAAGTGATCGATATAAACTACTCTCACTGCAGTCGAGAAAAATCCACAGTTCAATGAACTTCATCGCAGAGTGTATAAGTTCGGCTACCGAACAATGATGAAGTCACCGTCATCCGCCGTTGGCGACTGGTCAATGCATCATCGGGAGGCTTTGGCAACTGGGCCAATGCCAAAAATTTTCTAACGGTAAACAATATACAACAGTACATGACTGTAATTTCTATAACGCAACAAAAACCATTGTTGTAGGTTTTAAATGTAACGTAGGTACGTTTTGTTAATGAACTTGCTAGAATTCTTAGAACCGCCTTTGGCTAATAGGGCAAAATTCGAGATGCAATTGTATAATTCTGCGAAGTTGTAGCGTCCATAATGAGTTCTATATTTTGGCATGTAAAAAGTTAAATAATGATTGAATGTTGTTTTTGTGCCTTTTTTCTTGTTCTTTCTAAGATACAAATTAAGTTGGTGGTGGTGTTTTGGTGTTGAGAGGAGCAGGGCCGCAGGGCCAGATGGCCCCGGGGCAAAAATTATTTTGTGCTCTCTTCCAAAGGCATTGTTGACCTAAAGGCTAAAAGGCAACAACTGAGTATGTGATTTTTACAACTTGAGCTGAAAACATTCAATTGGGACCCCTGACAAAATGCTGGGCCTGGGGCAAGGTGCCCTCTTTGCCTCCCATTCTCAATGGACCTGCAGAGAGGTGAGTTCTATATTTTGGCATGTAAAAAGTTGAATTATGATTGAATGTTGTTTTTGTGCCTTTTTCCTTTTTCTTTCAAAAATACAAATTAAGTTGGTGGTGGTGTTTTGGTGTTGAGAAGGGCAGGGCTGCAGGGCCATCGAGAGCGCAAATGAGCCCAGGGCAAAAATTACTTTGTGCCCCCTTCCAAAGACATTGTTGACTAAAAAGGCAAAAACTATGTGATTTTTCCAACTCAATGTGAAAAATTCAATTGGGACCTCCTGGCAAAATGTTGGGCTTTGGCAAAATGTCCTCTTTGTCCCCTTTCTCAACGGACCTGCAGAGTGGTGCGCTTCTTGTACGATTTTACGATTTGGCAATTATTGTAGAAGTTCGCATGATGTACGTGGTGTTGTCGTGTATCAGGGAAGGGTAGTGCCTATATTATAAATCCATTTCTTTCTAGAAAACATTGGCTATGTTGAATCTGCACCAAGATGGCAATTGCTGGCAAGAAAAATTGATTAATAATAAGAAAAAATTCGTAATTTAAATTATTCGAAATTATAATGAAAGAATAATCACTCGTTGGAAATTCAAATCGACGATAACGTGACAGGAGAAAGAATCTCGTGCCGACGGAAACCATTCGTATTCACGACGAGACCGGATTTAATGATAAAAAAACTCGTACCTCGAGCTCGACACGATTATCATTTCACCAATAATGTAGGAAAATCACCCAAAATAGCAACGTCTCTGCTTGAAATGAGAATAGAAAATTCGATCTAGTACGAAATCAGAACTCGTCCAGCGCAGTAATGTTCAAACTCAAACAATATAAAAACGTATCCAGAGCAGTATAATACCGCAAACTATTAAATAACCATTGGATAATATAGGTAATTACACAAATTCTCAGCTCAGGTATCGAATAACAACTTCTAAAATACCAGTCTACGTGTAATCGCACCTCATCTAAATGTCAAGTCATATGTAAAATAAGTGGACGTCCTTCTAAAGAATTCATCTTCCTTGAACGCTAAAAAACAAATCTACTTTCATCCGTGAAAATATCCATACTGGTACACACCCGATGCGTATGCGGAATGCACGATGACGTACAAGAGCCGCTTAGAAATATATGTACCTGTATACTTATGTCGGGTATCACTTATGTTTTAACAATAATTTATCTTAATTATCCTTGTACACAATCTTCCGAACTTGTTGTTGGGGAAGTCTATGGTAATGACTTTCACTATCGTTTCTAAAATTATATATTACACAACCTATTGAAGCGAGAGAGGTTTAAATTTAAACAATATGAAGCCGCATTTTGCTGCACATTTCGGAAGAATGTAACTCGAATTTCTTTTTCCAACTCGTATATTCGGAAGTAGGTAGGTAAAGGTATACGTAGTGCCGGAGCCTAATGTCGTTTGACATTTCTTAGAAGAAGTAAACTCGTTTAAACGATTCGTACCATCGACGATTTTATCCTTCAGCCTCGGTATAATATACAGATATATGAAGTAATAACTTACCATACCAATTACGTAAACTCAGAATGAAACATCAAGATCATAACTTGGAACTAATGAGGAATATATAACGATTTTTCTGAAACAAAAGGTGTTAACAAGAACGTGTTCAACTTTTCCTGTATTCTTTATCGCACCCAGCGTTTCCAGGTGTTTACGAGTTCCGTCCTAAAAACACGTACCGATTCACGCATTCCATGATTCCACCGAATACCGACCGAAAAAATTATTCGCATTCCACGAGTAGGTGAGCAATTCTAAGCTCGATGTCGATAAAAGCATTGGGATGCTGAATGACTAATTGGTATTGGTTTTTCTTTCGTAAATTCGCTGATCGGAACAAAGACGAGTTGAAGGCGCGAACTTCCGGAACTTGTCCTGCAAAAAATAATGCAAGTTTTCCAAGTAAATTTTTTTGATTTTCAAGTTGAGAATTTGTGTATCTAACTATTAAAAGTCATTTTTGAAGCAACCAATCACGGTCGAGTATTTTCAAAAACAAAACTAAACACGTCTTTCAGAAATTCAGAATTGACGAGAAGACGAGAAGGTCAGAACAAGATCAAATAAATAATAACAAACTTTTCCTATCAGCACAAAATCATAGCAATATTATTTTTTCTTTTCAATTTTTTTTTCTAATACCTAATTAATTTGAAATCAAATTCGAGCCTATTATAGTGATCAGCTGATCACAAGACTAGAATATATGAGTTAGTGAAGAAAGACGTATTGCAGGATATAAGCATGTGATTTGGGCCTAGGGCCTAGGAACAGGAACCAAATCCCTAGACCAAAAGGTTAACAACAACATGGTGAGAAAATGAGTTGGCAAAAATTTTAGACCCCCAAGCGTGATTATTTTGAGGGTGAAGTTTTAGAACATGAATTTTAGTCTGGATCATGTCTGGATTTTTTCATTCAGATAATAGGCACCAAATTCAATATAAAAATTATTCCATATTTTTTAGTATTTATAATGGATTCTATGTTACTAGAGGAAGCTGTAGAATTTTTTTCAATTTTTTGGATCATCTTCATTTTATTTTTAAAAATTTTGAACCTCCATTTTGTATTGAAGTTTCAGTGGCATGGTCGTCTGCCTTGAGGACAGAGACCAATTCGTTGTTGATTGGACAGTCTGTCGTCTGGGTGATGATGGTTTCTTTGGATGGTTGGTCATCCGTGGGGATAGTATGTCATCTGCATATCAATGTGAATGTTAGTTGCCTTGTTAGATCATCAGTTGTAAGTTTGGAAATTCGGTCTTCTTTTTGTCTGTGTGGAGAGTTTTGTGTTCATCTGACAGTTTGTGGTCCATGTCAATGCGGACAACAGGTCTGTTCTCTTGATGGACCTGATGCACAGTTCTGTAGATTCTCTGAACAGTCTGTGGTCTGTTTAGTTCAGTCTGTCATCTTTGTGAATGGTTTTTTGTTCTTTGGACAATCGGTCATCCATGTGAACCTCTGGCATCTGCTTTGGATGCTTTGTCATCTATTTGTATCATCTGTCATCCGCTTGGTCAGTTCGTTGTCCGTTTGGACTGTCATCGTGTGGAAGGTCTTTTGTTCTCTGAACCGTCTGTCATTTGTTTGGATTATCTGTTGTCTGTTTGAACAGTCAGTCTTCCCTGTGGGGCATTCTTTTGTTTTTTGGAAAGTCTGCCAACCATTTTGGATGGCATGGGGATGTTGCACCTCCTTAAACTTCTCAAAATTTTTACTGCATAATAATTTGGGATACAGGACACGTTTTTAGTAAAAAAATTGACGACTGTGTCCCTGAAACTCCACCACGAAATGAAGGTTCAACGCTTTTAAAATGCGCTAACTAAGCAAAAAATGATTTGAAAAAATCGAAAAAAATCTATAGCTTCATCTAATGACATACAATCCATTATAGAAAAAAAAAAAAAAAAAAAGTGAAATTCAATCTTAATTTTATGAACATGAAAAAAATGAGCCTAAAAAGTAACTTTTAAGCCCCATCCTCAAATAATTGTGCTGGGGAGTTGAAAATTTTTTTCTATTTTTTTCTCACTTGTCCTCCCAACAGGGCATGGTCAACCTTTTGGGGATAATTTTTACCCAAATTGGTTTCTTATGCCCTTTCTCTTCGTTGTTTTTACCGAACGACGAACGATACCGATACGAAGAAAACTTCAACGAGAACAAAACCATTTTGGCAAATTTCGAGTGATTAATTTGGGTTGTCAAATCTCGACTTAACCTACTTCGCGTATAGATATAATTTGCAGAAAGCGTAACACAGCGCGATGTTCATCGTTCTTCGTTCATTCAAAACAAATAAATCTTACTGCAATCATTCATCGAAGCTTGGAAGGCATTAACGTTTTAATTTATATGGTAATCAATAATATGCATTTTTCAACATTATGCTCTTGAAATATGAGCCGACATTAAATCCGAAAGGAATTCACATATACCTTGACATGCCATTCATTTCTTCATCGTTAAACAAAAATATATAGGTATTATTGAGAGTGAGACGTACCAAATCGAGATACACACGTTAGCATCTTGACAATCTCGCGTCGAATATTTCCAAGCGCATCCTTCACGTTCCTAGATAAAAAATACAAACACGTAAGAGCTTCGTCACGCAGAATAGCTTTGTGAATCGGCCGAAATCTATTTAATTAATCTACGCACCTATTTTCACACGGTGTGCCGTAAAATCTGGACGATGCTAGAAACAATTAAACGAATTATGTAAAAGATTTCCGTAATGGGTTATCATAATGCCAGGTGCTTTGTGTAACTGCGCCTATGCCTATGTTCGTCGTTCACGACACTCGACTTGACGTACCTGTAGATTTTAACAGACAAACGAAGCGAATAAGAGGTGACATCGGTTATACCCATTAACAATACGAATATTTAACGCTATTTTAAAAATCGACAATAAAAATACCGAAGATGATCACCAGAACAGGAAATCGAATACGTGTAAATTATTTAACTTTCTCTCTTATAAACGATTTGTTTCATTAACTGCTCGTAGTAGACGCATAAAAAATACAAACAAGAAAAAATGATTAAATATAAAATTAATTGGTATCATTTTTTTTCCTCCTTCAAAGTTGTCTGAATTTATGAATTATTTAGGCATATACAATACACAGAAGCACAATCATCGTCGTTTCTGCCTCTTGACAGTTCAATAACATAGAAAGAAAAAAACGTGCTAAGAAAATATAACCGATAAAAAAAGACGTAAGGAAAAAAATTTAAATACAAATTATCATATAAAATATAGGTAATCGTAAATTGTACAATAGCTATAAAGATGTTTATCAATCTTTCACTCGAAAGTATAATGTATTGTTCAATCATAACGCCAACTTTATATAATCGTTAATTAAAATTACGACGATTCTATGTACTTCATATCTATTAAACAGGTAGGTAGTAAGTATACTGAACTGCATTCGAATGGATTTTACTACACGATGTAAATTTCTTTCGATGTATACAGTACTTATAGTACGTACCTACATCACTGACATAATCATTCGCCTACGAATAAATTCGTTTTCATATTTTATATATTATTTCAACTCGAAAGCATTAGGTAGGAATTTTTCATATAAAATATCGTATATTATTATAACAAAAGATCACACGATATTGGAAATTCGTTTGTCTAACTGGTATTTTTGCAACCAGGTTTTTATTGCGTCCGCTATTCATCTCTACATATTATTTGTATCCACATCACTCCGCACATAGTCCATTTTTTCGCACCATGATGGCGTTATTTTCTCTAGAAATAAATTTATCAGTGTCATAACGAAGAGAGGTAATTACCTCGCATGACATTGTCTAATTCAACATCTATATTAGCGTACTAATAACTTATTTTATTTTCTTATTGCGTTTTTCCATCGATGTCGCGTTCATTTACTTGTTACGTGACTGATGAGTCTATTTTATTTATAGGTAAACTAGTATCACCCGTATTAAAATAATTCTATTCTCTTTTTTTCATTATTTTGTTACAGGTGAGGAGGGATAGCGGCTATAAATAACGTCTTGAAACATGGCCGCATCTCGTATGTCGAGGATACATAGGCTAGCGTTACTGTTGACCGTAGCTTTTGCTGTGGTTGCTCAGACGTTAGCGCAATCCGACGACAGTGAATTCAGCAGCGACACGGAGTCACCCCTTGATCTCAAGAAACAATCTCGTAAGTATCAATTCTTGATGAAAAGGGCAACCAATCGCAACCTTCCCAAAAGAGTGATGTTTTTTTTTCTAAAAATGAGAAATTTATAAAAAGCAGAGATTTTTTCTTCATTCACTCCAAAAAAATTATTACGAAAAAAATTTAAAAAATGATTTACCCCAAAAATATTTTTAAAAATTTTTCTCCAAAAAATTGAACAGTTTTTTTGCATAAATATTTAGATTTTTACTTTTTTCATTTCAGAAAAATCTAATTTTTTTGTATTGATACAAAAAATGAAGATTTTTCTTCAAAAATTTGAATTTTTTTATCTATTTAATAAAACAAGATTTCTTTCCAAAAAAAGGATTCTGAATGAAAATCAAGATCAAGGGATAATCAAGAAACGTGACGTCGGTCACGTGGGCTTGATCCGTGGTTTGAACCAATGATCGCCTGTTATTTGGCGGATCAACCACGGATCAGTATCGAAATATTTTCGTACAACCGGGCCTAAAACTTATTCCAAAAAAAATGGGATTTTTTTACTTCAAGAGTTTCCCCCAAAATAAGTATTCATATGATTTATTTATTTTTTTCAAAAATTGAGACAGAAAAATTAGATAGGTATTATTTTTATTCTACCAAAAGATTTTTATGATTTTTCAACTGATGGGTGAAAAAAATAAGTGTTAGGTAGGTATTTTATTTTTCAAAAAAATTGCAGAAAAATATTACTGAATTTTTTAAAGAAATATAATAGAAGTTCATTCAAGAAAAAAAAACAAATAAAACTGAGAATTTGTTCAACTATTTTTCAATTCAAAAAATTAACAAAAGGAAAATCAGTATTTTTTTTTTCTTAAAAAAAAAATGAGATTCATTCTTTGAAAAAAATTCAAGATTTTTTTTTTCTAGGTATAGGTACATAAAGATAAGTTTTTTTTCCATAAAAAAAAACAAAACAAAACAATAATACTATGGCAATAAAATGCCTACTTGGACAATCCAAAAGACGTATAAAAAAAAATTTTTCACCAAAAAAATTTAATCTTTCCTCCACAAAAATTATGAATTATTTATATTATTTAAAAAAAAAAAAAAAATTTAGGCTAAAAAATTGATATCCAAATAATTTTTTTTTTTTCAATTTCTATTTCTCAAAAACTGAAAAGTTTTTTCCTCAAAAAAGGCGGATTTTTTTTACTCAGGAATGACGGAGTAATTTTTTTTCTCCAAAAATTCTGAGATTTAATTTTATTCCAAAAAGTTGAAAGATTATTTTCAATAATTTTATTTCTACTAGAAAAACTGATCTCTTTTTAAGCAAAGAATTGAGAAATTTATTTTTTTCTGTTTATAACTCCCAAAAACCAAAAAAAATTTCAACAAAAAAATTTTAAAATTTTAATTTAAAAAAAAATTAGAAATATTTTCTTCTAGGAAATTGCAAAATTTTTTCAGTCCCAAAAAATTGAAAGTTTTTTCATTCCGTTTTTTAAATACCTGTTTTTAAAAAAATGGATCTATTCTTCAAAGAAATTTAGAGATTTTTTCTCCAAAGATGTAGGAAAATAATAAAATAATTGAGACAAAATTGAATTTTAAACAAATAATCCAAAAATATTAAAACATTTTGTACAGCGAAAAATGCAAAATATAAGTTTACCTCAAATAATCAAAAAAATAAATAAATAAAAAAATACCCTTAGGTATTCCAAAGAAATTGAAAAAATTCTTTCTCCAAAAATTTTTTTAAAAAGTTGTGATAGAAATTTATTATTCTTTCTAAAAAACTGAGTTTCTTTTAAAAATAAAGATATTTTGTATTCCAAAAAATTGAAGACGAAAAAATTTTGAAACGTTTGCAGAAATTTTTTTTCTGATTTTTTACCTTGAAAAAATTGGCATTTTTATAATAACAACAAAAAATTTGAAAAGTAAGTACAACAAAAAATTGAGATTCTTACGATTTTCTTTGTAGCAAAAATGGAGAAATTTTTTACTTTGAAAAAATTAAAATTTTTATGCAACAAAAAATTAAAAAGTATAATGAAAAAAATTGGAACTCTTTCTCCCCTCAAGAGATTTTTTCTCCAAATTTTTTTAAAAATTGTGTCAGCGTGATTTTTTTCTAAAATACATATTTTTATTTAAAAAAATTAAGATAGGTATTTCTAAAGCCGAGAATTGAGAAATCTGTGTTTCAGAAAAAAATGAAAAATTCTAATTTTTCCGTTTTTATCTCTCAAAAACTAAAAAGATTATTCAAAAAAAAAAATTGAAAAACTTTTTATTCTATTTAAGAAAGTTTTAAATCCCCCCCCCCAAAAAAAAGATAGAAATTTTTACCACCAAAATTTTTTTGGCAAAAGATCCACCTATTCCAAAGATTTTTCTGCAAAAAAATCATATTTTTTTTAAAAATTGAAAAATAAGAATTGGACAAAAACTGGAGATTTTCTCTCCCTAAAAAACAAACTTTTTGTCTTCAAAAAATTGAATTTTTTTCTCCCACCCTCCCCAAAGAAGAGAAATTGAATGCATTTTTTTAATAAATTGAAAAGTTTTTTCAAACAATTTTTAATTCAACAAAAATAAAGAAATTTTTCATCCAAAAAATTTAAGAATTTTTCTCTGAAAATATTTTTAGGAAAAAGAAAAGTTGATGAAAAATTAAGGCTTTTCCTCCTTCAAAAAAAATTAAGACTTTAAAAAAAAAAAAAAAAAAAATTAATTATTCCCCAAAAAATTAAATTTTTTTCTAAAAAAAAAATGAATTAAAATAGAATAAAAAAAATGTCTCTCTAAAAATTTAGACATTTTTTTCTCCGGAAATAATTGACGTTTCCTCCAAAAATTTGCTGAGAAATACTTATACTCACCAAAAAAAGAGATTTTAATGATGATATGAACTTTATTTTTGCTTTTCCAGAAAAATTTTAGGGTGTAGCTCATTTCATTTTTTAAATTTTGGGAGTATCTCGGACACCCAACCAACTGCATCTGCTCAAACACCTTGGAACTAGCCAAAAATTTGAAATGGGCGTTGAATGAATTATTTCCTATCATTATTAGCAAAAAAAAAAATTGACGCCCAGAAAAAATTATGGGAGATTCGCCTCCACAACAGGATTAGATTACATTAGTCAACATCATGAAATACATAATTTAAAACATCTCACCAAGACAGTATGGAAAATTATAAAAGATTAAATTGAGATTTATAGCATACCAGGCAGGATGTTCTGAGCCAACGTGGATATCAAATAGTTGCATATTATAAAAATGGTGTTGGTTAAAACGAATAATATAAGTATAAAAAATAGGGAATGGTAATTAGTAGTATACTTTTTTCCGAACAGAAAGGCGTCAGCTTTGTAATATATTTTACGAAGCACCTTGAAATTTAGTAACAGTTTGAACAACACAGACAGAAGGATGTAATTGTATTGTTATATGCCATTATTACACGTTCAAAGAAAACATCATAGATAGATAAGACGAAATACCCACTAGATCTAAAACGCGACGCGTAATTTTCAACCAAATTAAATATCATTTACTTAATGATGATTCGTGCGGTCAAGTAAATCTCATTTAGTTACAAAATGACCACAGATACCGTTGCGATGCTACCATTAATTAAAACGAATACTTGGAAATCCGCTCGCAAAAATACTTCCAAGTTCAAACAAATTAAACATCTCACGTAATGTCTTCCTTTATTTTTTCCAGAGAAAAAATACCACAAAAATGTGAAAGAATCTGAATGGAGTTATAAAGGAGAAACTAAAAAGTCTGACGGCTTCAAAGACCCCAAAGACATTCGTCTGTTGCGTTTAATATCAGAAGGTCTTCTCAATCCGCAAGATACATTACCAATTGTATCGAACGATGCCATTATTTCTAGTCAAATAAACAGTAAGTTTTCGTTCCTGATTTGTATTCGTGTCTAGACACGTTTGCCATGAGAAAAAAAATTAATTAGGTATTTTTTAAAATACAGATAGCAGTAAAGATATTAGTGTTAACGTACAACCTGAAGGAATGTCAGGAGTAGTGAACGATGGAATTAGTGCAGATTCCGCTGAACGAACGATAATGGTAAATTCCTAAATGGTTTCTCGTTCTCTTCTCTATCGTGTTATCAACTAGAGATATTTTTCCAGGAAAAAAAGAAAGATGCCACCAATAAAGAAAAAATTTCTAAATTCGATTCAGAATCTAGTAAAGAATCAGACGAAGATATTAAAGTAAATTTAGACGCTAACGTCGGTGTCCAAACTCCAAGTTTCAATAAACAAAAAGGATCCATCACGGTACCAGCTCAAAAACAAATCAGGTAGGTCCCTACATTATCAAAAAAAAAAAAAAAAAATAGTTTTGAAACTCTTGGATGCAAATTAATTTCAATTTAATATTCATTTATCATAATTCTTTAATTAATAGAGACTGCAATGTTTATCAGTTTGTCAAAAGGTAAAGAAAACATTCACAAGAAGGAAGTAAACAATTACGATGTGCTCTCTTTGAAGCCGTCCAAAGAGAGACCGACACCAACGGACGAAGGAGTCTTTGATTTCGTCGACTCACCCTTATCAGACAAACACTTGGTACCAGCTGGAACCGCTCAGACTTCCAGAGTAAACGTCAAGAAAGGACCAAATGGACAAGACTACGAATACGAATACATTTACTACTATTACGAAGACGAAGGTGAAACTCCTGCTCAAAACGCCGGTAATTCTTGGCAATTATTCTAATTAGCGTATAAAATAGCAAAATTACGACGATCGTTACTCGCCTATCAATCTGAGGCGAATTTAAATCAGCTCGAAGAAAGCTCGAATTTATAGAATCGTTGAAAACTGAATTTTTTACGTCGAGTACGTGTTGTCTGGTTACTTCATTTGTTAATCCATTGTTTACTTGGCAGTTCCATCTGCGAAAGGTAATGAGATTCCGGTCAGCACCGGTGCACCTACTCAAAGACCAACGACACCGGTTCAACGTGTATCGTCGTCTACACCCAAATACACGAAAACGTTCTCCGAAGATGGTCTTGGTACACGTGTGAAGTCGTCTGAAGTCTTGCACGAAGAAGTATCGTTGCCGCAACCGAATCGTGAAAAGTTCAGGTATGGATTTTGTAATTGAGGGTTTTTTCTGATGACTGATGAGTAAGCAGTCGATTGAATGGTATCTAATAATTGTTTTATAACGATCTTTGCAGGTATTCAATTGATAATAGTAACGTATTAACGCAGCCAGTCTCTTCAGTTCCTAGTAAAAGTTCCTTTTCCAATAATGATGTCTATTATTCGTCTCATGTCAATTCAGCCAGGTAAGCGAAGCAAATCTTACAAACTAATTTTATGAATAGGTACGTATAATATTTAGAAAAAATTAAACCTGTTTCAAAAAACTGACACTTACCCAGTTTTTATTCAAGAAAATAAATGCATTTCCGGAAGATTGATATGTTCCCACGTTTTTTGAATTCATCGACAAAAAAGTTTATCTTCAAGTCTCTGAAATGACAAAAAATATATTATTAATTTTTTTTCTGATTAAAAAAAACGTAAAAAGAATGATAAGAAGAGGTGGGGATGAGCGAGGAAGCTGAAATTTGCAATATAGATAGTTGATATTCAAAATTGGAGGAGAGGGAGGGGTCTAATCGAAATTTTTGTAATACCCAAAATTATTCCTAAGACTTGAAGCTACAACTTTCGTTTGAAAGTTTTTTCAATTAGACCCCTACCTCCACCAGTTTTTAATAATATAAGCATCTACGTCATATTATGCGAAATTGGAAGGGAGGGAAGGGTCTAATCGAAAATTTTATAATAACAAAAATTATTTCTACGACCTCAATCTACAACTTTTGTTTGAAAAAAATTTACAATTTGACCCCTCCTCAATTTTAAAGGAGGAGAGGGAGGGATCCAATCGAAATTTTTACAATAATCTAAACTATTTTTAAGAGTTTAATCAACAACTTTTATTTGAAATTTTTTTCAATTGGCCCTCCCTTCCTTCCACCACTAATTTTTAATTAGTATCTTCAGAGTGTTATGCGAAATCGGTGCGGAAGTTGGGGTCCAATTTAATAAATTTTCTAACAATATATAGTTGTAGCTTGAAGTTCTAGGATTAATTTTGATTATTATAAAAGGCTATAGCAGGATAAGCATAGGTGAATCGGCCTCAGACGCCAGGTTGGAGCACTTTTTTTTACAAAAATTTTAATTTTTGAGATAAAATTCTGAAAATCGGTTCATATAATAAAGTCGCTAAAAATTCAAAAAGCAATTTTAAAAATAATAAAGTTGGTAAAAAAAATTGTTTTTTGAAAAACATTTCCTGGCAAAGAAAGATACCTACCTCTTTAAAAAATCTCTAAAGAAATCTGCAGGGGAAAAAACTTGAAACAAATTAACTCCTTTTAGGAAAAATTGTATTATTGGAAATTTTCTTGCGAAAAAAATTACTTGGAAAATTTTACATATTAGAAAGAAATCCTTTCATAAGCGAAAAACCTTCTCTATAAAATCCTCTTTCAAAAAAAGTCTAAATTTTTTACCAAAACAATTATTTTATAGTTCATTTTTTTTTTTTTGCAAAAAATATGGAACATAATTATCTGAAAACTTGAAAATTTTACTAATAACGGAAAAATTCGTTTAAAAATAATAAATAAAATAAAAATTCAGATTTCCTCAAAAAATATTTTTGCACCTCTTTTAAAACATTTTAGCACAAAATTCTCTTGAAAAGAAATTAATGAAAAAAATGGAAAAAAATTCAAATCCTTACAAAAACACCGTTTAGAAAAAATCTTGGCAAAAATGACACATTTATAAAAATATAGAAGAAAAAATCTCATCGAAATAATTCTTTGAAAAAAAAATTTAAAACCTTACCAAAAAATAATTTCAGCAAAAAATCAGCTTTTTGCTAAAAAAAAACCATCTCTTGAAAATTTTTTCGCACAAAATTTTGAAAAAATTTATGAAAAATTTCGTAATTCAATTTTTTTTTTGATAGGTACTAAATTTTCTCCTCCAATATTGAGTATTTTGGTAAAAAAATTCTTTTGGAAATAATTCGTGAAAGAGACTTTTAAAATTTTCTCCTAGAAAATCTTCTCATGAAATTATTTAATTTGAGACAAAAAATTCTCACTGCCATAAATCAAAAATTTCGACTTAAATTAACGAAAAATTCAATAATTTTAGTACCTAAAAAAAGGTTTTTGTGGTAAGTAATTTTTTGAAATTTTTTCATTAAAAAAGTTGTCTTTGACATAATTTAAAATAAATTTTAAAAAAAACTTCATAAGAAAATTTTGGGAAAATTTTTTAGCAAAGAAATTTTCGTGGAAATGAGTAATTCAAAAAACTAAGATATTGTTGCTCTAAAATATTTTATTAGAATTATTTCATCAAAAAAATTCTTTGGAAACAATGCGCAGAGAAAATAAATCTTTTTAAAAAAATTCCCTCCAAATGTTCCAAAAAAAAAAAATCACTGAAATAACTCTTGGAAAAATATCTCAATGCGTCCCCAAAAAATCTTTTCAATGTTGAAAAAAGCTATCGACATTTTTTCAGCTAAAAATTATCTTTGAAATAATTTTTGGAAAAAAAATCCATCAAAAAAATATGTATTGATTTTATTTAAGAAAAAAAATTGGCAAAAATATTGTTCCTAAAAAATCTTCTTTGAAATGTTTTTGCACGAAAATGTTTTTGAAAAAAAAATATAGAAAATTCTAAAAACACCTAAAAAAAATCGTTAGGTACCTAGTACCTACCTACATTATTTTAAAAGAATAATTTTCATATGGAAGTAATTTTTAAACAAGAAATTTTTTTTAATCTTATCAAAAAATTCTTCAAGAAAAATCCAGTTTTTCACAAAAAAAAATTAATAGACCCATTATCAGAAACAATTTTTGAAAAAATTTCCCTCCAAAAAAAACTAATGTGATTTTTTTAGCAAAAAAATCGCATGGAATAAGTTTTGAAAGAATTCAAATCGTGGCTAAAAAATTGAAGGAATTTTTTTTTAATTTTAGCAAAAAAAATCGTTGTAGAATATTTAAAAAAATTATTTTAGCATGAAAATTTCATTGAAAAAAGTTCATTGAATCTTTCAAAAAAGTTTTCCTCCAAAAAAACTCTTAAAAATTATTTTAGTAACAAATTTCCCATTGAAATAATCTAACCGAAAAATCAGTTTTTTGAAAACGCTCTGAAGAAGCCAGATGTAATTCTGGCGAAATATTAGCTTAGATTTTCTTCTTTGTTAATTTGGCTTAATTACCCGTAATTATTCTTAGTTTCATTATGACTAGCCAAATAAGTTTCAGAACTAACAAAAAAAATGTCTTAGAAAAATTTCAAAACTTGACAAAAAATCTTCCAATAATTTTTTTTACGAAAAAAGTTTTCATGGAAATGATTCTAGGAAGAAAATTATAAATTTTAAATTTAATAAAAAATAAGCCAAGTTTGCCTTGTCACCAAAAAACTATTTTATTTTTATTTTAATAGATTTCCAAGCAGACAACCTGCTTCTCCAAACGTATCAGAGCAACCAGTTCCCTCTGTTACTCAACATTCCATATCAACCACATCCAGACCACTCTCACGAGGCAGATCACATTACAATCCTACGACCGAAGACGACTCAAAAGTGTTTGCAGTAACTCCTCAATCAGTTCCTGTACAAACCAGGGAGCCTCAAGCAAGAACGAAGCCCAGTAAGTTGGCTACTTCTCGTACATTATTATAGGATCACGTCTGCGATGAAATAATACGTATACTATTAAATACATTACAATTACGTAGGTGGTAATAGACAACAGCCGAATTTAGATTTAGTGGACAGCAATTCGTTCAGAACTCATTCGACAAATATCCCAAGTGATTACGAAAAAGCGTACACGCAATTTGATAATCAACCGAAAGGTGAGTAAATTAACGTTGATAAATTCGTCATAAGCGAGCTGGCGTAATTACGACAAACCGATATCGTGTTCTAGGCAAATCATTGAAACAAAACTACGACGATTTAGGAATTACGCAAAACCAACCTACATCTGCGTCTGTAACAAAAAGCAGCGATTTATACCAAAAAGATCACGTCGTAGAATACGTAGAAGATACATCTCGCGCTCCCGTCATCACTACTCCCACCAGAACTTCATTCCCAAGTTCCACTCATACTCATGTTACCGAAAGTGTCAATGAAAACACCGCTCCATTCTCGACGCTCGCAGATAACTCATTGACTACCGTTTACGGCGCAGGTATAGGCTACATTTTGCATTCCATTGGCTCGAGAAAAGGAGAGATTTTTCATCTCGATCTATCGATTTTCAATTAGGTCTAACTGATAAAGCAGCCCACGACTTGTACGCCATTTACCAAACGCAAAACGAAGAATCGAAATCGTTCTCCGATGAAGCTCGTACTACGATCACCGACGATGCCGAAATTAACTCCTATTTCGCCACCAATGCACCAACGACTGTAATATTTTCAACTACAACGACGACGACAACCACCACAACGACGACTCCACCACCAACGACGACATCAACGACTGCTACTCCTATCGCCTCTTCGCCAGTTACAGGTAGAGGTAGATTTAGAGGTACCACCGCTAGTAGAACTAGAGGATTTTCATCTACCACCGAACAAACCGCCTCTGCTTCCGATGCATCGCATAGCTCGGAAAGTACTGAAAAACCACGCTCCAGATTCCAACCTTCTAATCACCGAGAGCCTGGACATAGGGTAAGAAATATTCAACTAAAAAATACCACATCAGACTTGAAAAGAAAAATTAACAAAAAGTATTCAGGTTTCAGCTTATGGAAGAAAATCTACGACTGTAGCACCAGGACACGATAGTACTCAAGAATCGACAAGATCGAGTAAGATTCCATTCCCATATGAAAATTCCTTCTGCAATCTGCAACAAAACTAATATCAAATTTGGCCATAGGTTTCGTACCCTCGAGCAGAACTCGATTCCGTGCAGGAAACGTCCGATCTGAAACTGGATCTACGACTGAAATTGGACCGATCGTATCTACCACTCATTCTAGACCCAGCTTAGACAGGTAACTCTTATTTAAAATCCTTACATTAAATCGGTTTGTTTCAACCTGCACGCACTAATTCTTCATTGAACGCAGATATCACACGAGTCGACGTAATAACTTGAGCCTTCGCAGAACGACTACTTCCACTGCAGCTCCGGAAGAAGACGAAGTTGCCGACAAACAAGAAAATTCCAGCTCTGAATCGAATACGCAAGAACACTCATCTACAACTTTCAGATCTATCAGGTTAGAAATTCTTATACTTACCACTTATCTATGCTGAATGTGCTCAATGGTTCGAAAATTCTAATCACGATTCTATCTATAGGACCAGACCCACCAGCAATCCTAACTCACCAATACGACCACTCAGGCCAGGACCTAAACTAAACATCCCTGCCAGAAATAAATTCGGTTCAACGAGCACAACTACGACAACCCCAAGTGCACCACTGGACGCAGATACCAGCGGTAGCGCAGACGTACCGGTCGAAGAAAAACACACCGAAGAAGCCGCTGAACACGAAGAATCCGCTGGTGAAACTGTTATAACGACGCTATCGACGACAACCACAACTACCCCAGTACCAGACGCATTGACGAGGTTGAAAAATCGGCCAAAATACCGTCCAGAAAAAACTATTCACGCTAAAGCTCAACTAGCTCCACAATCAAATAGCTCCGTAGCAGCGAATCAGAACCGTAGACAACTGGTTAGTTTCGTTAATAAATCATAATAGACTATGCATATTTTGTCGGAATATTCCGTTATATTCGTACCTGTTTCCGCACTCAGGTTAACAATTTACTGCCGCGAAAGAAGCAAGCGCCACCGCCACCTGCGGAAGAGCCGAAAGAAGAGAAATACGAAGTTTCTAAACCAGTCGAAGAAGTTGTCGATGAATCATCACCCAAGTTAGATAGCGAAGCTTCCGAAACGTCACCAGTGTCAGAAGTGTCGTCGACTACGGAAAATAGATTATCCATTTTAATTGCTAGTCGAAGAAGAAACGTAGCTGCGCGTAAACCAGGCACATTGGCCAATACCCATAATAAACAGACTGCCAGTGAGGAAAGTTAACTGTGAGAAAATCAATCAAAATTAAGTTTAAATAAGAGAGCGTGTTTGTATTTATTTTTCTAAGTTGATTTTGTAAATAGTTTAATAAATGAATTACTTTTTATAAACTTGGCGTTTGCGTCGACGACTTGGATGAGTTATTCGTGGACGATCATTCCTTGGATTTCGATGGTACGTAGATTCAGGATTCTGATACACTACCGAAGTAATTTGTAATTATTACACTAGACGATTACACTTTTCGATATCGCGAACACCGAAAATCAAAAATCTTCTCACAGCGATCATTTTTTCAAAATTTTCTCATTTCTTTACCGAACTTATCCACATCAGTTTTCAAACTATCAAACTTGTTTTTCAAAAATAAAAACAACAACAAAACACTTCACAAAATGGCGGCCAGAAATCAATTTCGGTAATTTACCGGTATTTTCAAAGATTTTCTCAAAATAATTGTGATTGAATTTGAAATTTTTGAATTTATATTTTATTCAAAATAATGATCGGCTATTTTTACGGAGAGCCCTTGCTGTTTCATTTTTGCTCACCTTGAATTTTTACCAAGTCCAGTGTTACATAAATACTTTATATTCAAAATTGGAATGGTGGAAGGAAGGACGGAAGGAAGGGGCGGAGGGGTCCAATCGAAATTTTTGTAATAACTAAAAGTATTTATAAAACTTTAAGCTACAACTTTTGTTTGAATTTTTTTTTAATTGGGCCCCTTACCTCCCCACAGTTTTTAATAATGTATTTTGAATAAGTGTGAATAAGTCATATTACTCAAAATTGGTGGGGAAGGAGGGGTCCGATTGAAGTTTTTGTTATAACAAAAATTATTCCTAGTACTTCAAGCTACAACTTTTGTTTGAAAATTTTTTCAATCGGGCCCCTTACCTCTCCCCCCTGTTTTTAATAATGTATTTGAATGAGTTGGATTATCCAAAATTGGAGGGAGGGAGGGAGGGGTCCAATCGAAATTTTTGTCATGACCAAAATTTTTCCTAAAATTTTGAGCTACAACTTTGTTGCACAAAATTTTCAATTGGACCCTTTCCCCTTCCCCCTTCAATTTTTAGTTAGTATTTTGGAAGTGTTATGCAAAATAAGTGGAGAGAGAGGGGCTCAATTGAAAAAGTTTTCAAACAAAAGTTGTAGCTTGAAGTTCCATCAATACTTTTGGTTATAACAAAAATTGCGATTGGACCCCTCCCTCCCCCCAATTTTGGATAATCCAACTCATTCAAATATATTATTAAAAACAGGGGGGAGGTAAGGGACCCGATTGAAAAAATTTTCAAACAAAAGTTGTAGCTTGAAGTACTAGAAATAATTTTTGTTATAACAAAAATTTCGACCGGACCTCCTTCTCCACCAATTTTGAGTAATATAACTTATTCACACTTATTCAAAATACATTATTAAAAACTGGGGGGAGGTAAGGGGCCCAATTAAAAAAAATTTCAAACAAAAGTTGTAGCTTAAAGTTTTATAAATACTTTTAGTTATTACAAAAATTTCGATTGGACCCCTCCGCCCCTTCCTTCCGTCCTTCCTTCCACCATTCCAATTTTGAATATAAAGTATTTATGTAACACTGGACTTGGTAAAAATTCAAGGTGAGCAAAAATGAAACAAGGGCTCTCCGTAAAAATAGCCGATCGTTTCAAAATATGAGTTGATCTTAATAATGATATCAGATATGATAACAAAACAAAAGCAAGGATTGATTGATTGATGAACTTGAAATTATGTTCTAATAATTCATACAATTATAATATTATTTTGATATCATGAAAACGTCAAAATAATTAATATAACTTAAATTTTAATACAAATACACAAATTTACAAATTTGAACATTGCTAAAAATATACAAACTATTAAGTAATTACGCGCCTCATCATTCATAAGTAAAAGGTAATATAAATTCTTTATAATAAATTTATTAAAAAGAAATAAAAATGCAACTTTGTTCAAAAATCACTGGCAAAAATTCTCTAAAACAATAATATAAAATGACTATAACTTTATCATATCAATGACTAAAGGAGCAAATATTTAAAAATGCTTCTTATAAATACACTCAAAGGCAAGACACTTTGGAAGACAAAAAACTAAAATGAGTAAAAATATTTTGAGATTTTTGTTGAAACACGATCTTGGCCTTAAAATTTATAAATGGCACCAAGGTGATTAGCACAAGTGAAGCTTGCAGTCAATTGTCCTTTGATATGGCAGCATAGGAATAAGATTTTGATTCAATTTACGGATCAACAAACGATATCATGATGTATCTGGTTCCTTTCGTCACCAGTAATCCTTCGTGGAAATGAGTAAGTCTGCCAGGATGCATCAACATCCATCCTAATTTCGTATCGGTTACTTTGCAGTCGTATCTAAAAAATCTGCATCCGCCTCCCTGTAATTACGATAAATTTATTAGTACATTTAGGTACGGTGTGATTTGGTTGCGAGTTATTACTCGTTGGTAACTCGTACAGTCAAATAAATTTTTGCCATGCTAGTAACTGAAGTCTCTAGAGTATCAATAAACGTACAATTGAACCAAACCTAAACGTATTTCGCTTCTTTCGGGTTCGTTTCAGCTCCTATGCTCATGGAATAGGTGTCCATTTGACGCACGTAGTGTTATAGGTAGCAGAGTTGCCAACCAAATTGACCAAAAACCCCTAGTTGAGGTGAAAAAAATCCCAGGTTTTTAAAAAATCATTAGAATGCATTAACGTACCAAGTGAACGAAAATATTTGACACCCCTCGAAATTTTAGACCTTTTTTTAATTGATTTTTTCGAAAGTAGGTACAATTCAATCCTTTTAAATAAATGTTTAAAATTAAATTTTCATTCATTTCTATATTTTTCCAAAATATTAAATATTTCTCCATCTTTAAATCTTTGGAAAACCAAAATTAAAAGTTTCAATAATTTCAATTTTTCAGATTCGAATTCGAAATATTCGGCATTTCGGAAAATTTGATTTTTTGGATTTTATTTCATACTTTGACCAACGCCTACTTCACAAGGCACCATATTAATTTTATTTTTTCGTCAATTATGTTGAAAATTGAACCTAACAAAAAATTCTACCCCGGTCTAGAAAATCCATAACCCCAAATTTTAAAAATCCTTATCTGGGTTGGCAACTCTGACAGGTAGGCTTCCCTTCACCCCATAAAAACTATCTACAAAAGGCGATGTCAAGTACTACATACAGCAGGTACAATTACGTATTAAAATTTTATGATAATTTAATTGATCATTACCTCGTAATCGACATTCGCCGTATTTAGAGCAATATTTATCGTGTACGTTGATGAGTCATGATGAGGTCTGAGAGACGGTTGTTCATCGGGTTTGTAACGTACAACAAAATTCATCAGCGATCTCGGAGGCTGCAATATTGTTACAATTTCGGTCATTTCCAAAGTGTAAAATACTTTAGAAATTAATAAAAAATACGTACATCGTGAAAATATCCAGTGAAGACTAACTGCTGTAAAGGTTGTACGTAAACTTTGAGAAATTCCAACCAATGATCATTCAAGTCAACTTGATTCATGTGTATATCTCTGGTAGGGACAGCTTCGTAACCGCCTTGTAGTCTGGTATCCTATAAATGATGCAAGGGAATAAATTTTAAAATATAGAGATCTATCTGATTTGATTTACATTCAATGGCATATACTTACGTTATTCGATCCATCGGACCATTTTCCGAAATTTTCCATAACATCGATAAACTCTTTGCAAAATCTTTCACTCACAATTGGGAACCAATAGACGTCAGGGCATGGCTAAAAATAACAAATCGTAAATAAACTATACAAAACAAAGATGCCAACTTGAAATAATCATGGAGTGTAGCATGATTTTTTCTCAGAAATTTTTATTTTAAAAAAATAGAGAAATTTCTTTACTCCCAAAAAAATTAAAAGATTCTCTTCAGTCTTTACCGAAAAAAATTTAAAAATTTTTTACGCCAAAAATTTTAGAAATTTTTTGAAATGTTACAAAAAATAGAAATTTATTCCTGAAAACAGATTGAGAGATCTCCCCCCCCCCCCCCTCCCCAAAAAAAACATACAAAAATGTTTTTTTTTTCAAAAAATCGAAAAAAATTTGAGCAATGTTTTTATTAGGCATTGAAAACTTGGATTTTTCTTTCTGCAAACAAACCGAGAGATGTTCTCTCTAAAAAAATAAGAAATTTTTTCTTATTTTTTAATTTTAAAGAATGAAGAAATTTTTATTTCAGAAAATTGAAGGAATTTTTTACCCCAAAAAAATGATTTTTTGAAGAAAAATTAAAAAAAAAAATTCACTCCAGATTTAAATTCAAAAAATTGAAAAAACGTATTCTGAGAAGTAGAGAAATTTTAGCATAGTATATGCTTTTACGGAGACCAAAATCCGGCAGGAAAATCCGACCCAAAAATCCGAGACCAAAATCCGACAGTTGGGTTAGGTTAGGTTACATTAGGTTAGGTTTGGCTGACATAAAAAAACAGAAATTTTTTAATAAATTCGATTTTTTAGACATTATGTCAGACATTTTGAAACTTAAAAATTTTTTAGAAAGATGACTTTCAGACATTTTTTCAGATATTTTGAAACTTGGAATTTTTTTTATAAATAGAAAGATGACTTTCAGACATTTTGTCAGAAATTTCGAAACTTATATTTTTTTATAAATTTAATTGACTTTTTGGTTTTTAAATAAATTAAATTTTATTACTTTTAGACATTTTGTCATACATTCTGAAACGTAATATATATTAGATTTTTTTTAATTTTTTATAAATTTTATGACTTAGATATTTTGTCAGACATTCTGAAACTTTTTTAAAAAAATTTTATGACTTTTAGGTTTTTTATCAGACATTTTTAAACTTGAATTTTTTTTTTTTTATTAGAATTTTTATTAGTTTTAAATTTCCAAGGAAATTAATTTTGATGACTGTTAGACATTTTGTCACGGAGTAAAAGCATATACTATGTTTCATACTTTCAAACGTAGTACGGAAATAGAGCCAACCAAAGGGGGTCCAGTTTTTTTTTTTTATTTCCAAAAAAACTAAGATTCTCTTCTGTAAAATTTAAAAAAAAATTTCTATGACAAAAAGTTTACATAAAGATTTTTTCCTAAAAAAATTTGAGAAATATTTTCAATAACTTACTTCAAAAAATTGAGATTTATCCCGCAAAACAGATTGAGACATTTTTCAAAAAAAAAATAAAAATCAGACGAAAAGTAGAGATTTTTTCTACAAACAGAGAAATTATCTGATTGAAAATTAAAGATTTCATGCTAAAAAACGTTTTTTCCCTAAAAAAAATTAAAATTTTTTATTCAAAAAAAAAGTCAAGTAGGCAGGTCTAGGTACTTTTATACTTCAAAAAAAAAGTTAAAATTCTTTTTGTACGAAAAAATAACACAAGAAAATTGTTTACTTCAAATTTTTTTTACTGGACTATTTCAAAATATTGAAAAAAGTGAATCCTAATTAAAATTTAAAAAACAATTAAATTCTAAAATGTACATTCTCAAAAAATTAAAAATCTTTTCACTCTAAAAAAATTTAAGAAAGTTGAATAAGTAAGTAGGTATTTCAAAAGAAATAAAATAATTTTTATCAGGTACAAACGAATTGGAAACTGGAAAGTTTCGTTTCTGAAACAATCAATTTCTTGACCAAAATTTTTTTCTTAAAAAAGAAATCAAAGGTTATTTTTTACTTATTTTGTTTTATTTTCTACTTGAAAAAATTAAAATTTAATTCCAAAGAAATGGAAAATTTTTTGTATATCCAAAAAAATTATTCGCAACAATAATTTACTAATATTCTCCCTAACTCATTTTTTTTACTTCAAAAAATGTGATCTGCAAAAAAGGCGAGGTTTTTATTTCGAACAAATTGATGTATTTTTTTAACTAAAAAATTGGTAGATACCAAGGTCATTAATCTGAGAAAATTTAAAAATTCTTTTGCTAACAAAAAAATTCAAAACTATTTTCTACTTCAAAAAAATAGTGATAATTTTTCCTATTTTTTTTTACCTACTCATAAATTCTCCAAAAGTAATTTTTTCCAAAAAAAATTTTGATAAATTTTTTTGTTTGAAAAAGTTAGGTTTTTTATCTATAATTATTTTTTTTATTTGAAGAAAATTTTCAATTTCCAAAAATATTGTAAAAATTTTCAATTCCAAAAAATTGTAAAATTTTTCTACATAGGTACAAGAAAAATCGAAATCATACAAAACAACAGAAATTGTTTCCTCTTAAGAAATTTTTTATTTAAAAAAAAAAACATTCCAATTCAAAAAATGAGAAATTTTTTTCCTGAAAGAAATCAGACTTTGTTTATTCCTAAGAAATCAAAAAAAAAAATTGTTTCCAAAAAAATGAGAAATTTCAATTGAAAATTTTTTTAGTCCTAAAAATTGAGATTTTTTTTCTATTCACAGAAAATCGTTTTTTTTATAATAAAAAAAAAAAAAAAAAAGAAAGATAGATACTAGGTACTAATAATAAAATAAAATAGTATTTCCCCAAAAATTAAAAAAAAAAATTACCCAAAAAATTTCGAATTTTTTTTAAAAAACCAGGGGTTCTTTTTTACGAAGAAAATCGAGAAATTTTTTACCTATTTTCAGTTAAAAAATTCAAAAAACGTATGGTACCTCATTTCAGGAAAATAATCAAGAAATTTTGATACAAAAAAAATTGCTTTAATCTAAAAAAAAAATTCACTCCCAAAAAAACAAAAACTCCAAAATATTTATTGAATTATTTTTTTTCAAAAAATAAATTTAATAATGTTTACTCTTGAAGAAATCAAGTACCAACTGAAAAAAAAATTGCTGAGTTTGCATTTCCAGCCACCACCGAAACAACGTACAATATTTCACCAACTTACTTGCAAATGTGTCCTTTCGGGATCGAAATTCTTATGATACTCGGGATGCAAATACCTCTGATCCCAATCCCATTTATTATCAAATAATTCGTAAATATTTGGATGAGCTCTGGACGCATTGAAACTATCGAGACTGGTCAAATGTCCGAAATCTTTTCGGTTGTCTACGTGCATGTAGATATCCTACAACATAAAATCATACGTTGGTTAAAAGTTACCCGGACGAAAACCTTATCAGATTTATGTATGGCCACTTCCTTTTTTCGTTAACGTGTCGACATATTAAATTAGGCTACTTAATGTGAAATGAGATAATAACGGAAGTTCAATGTTTTCCACTAAAGCAATTTCGAACGACAATTTACGAAATTTTTAAATCAATTTTAGGATGCACATGGAACTTCCTAAAGCAGTTTTCACTAATTTTCTTCGATTTTCATCTAATCCTACTTAGCCTACAATATACCTACATAACAAAATTCTCTAATTCATAGGGTTAGAAAAAAAAAAATTGAAAAAAATTATTTACTCTTATCCTTATGTTGGCGCAAAAGGCCATATCGTAGTCCAAATCTCGGAACGTGTATTGAGGTCTCAATAAAGGATTGTTCAGTACAGTAGCATTGATCAGGTAACAACTACTGATGTAAGGCACATTCCATAACCCTCTGGAAACAAGCGAAAAATACACCACGTTTTTTTTTCTTTCTCAAAAAAATGGATCGCAAACTATTCACGAAATATCAATCAACTCGTAAATACGTTTCAATGTCAAGGATAACTCGCTAAATACAACAAATAGCAATTGAGTTTTCACTATGACAGACTGTGCCCGCAAAGCGAGGTATTCTTCCACGAAAGGGGCACCGCGACTAGTTATCGCTTCATGAAAACAAAAATAAAACAAAAAAGGAAGAAGCTAATTCGTTACAATAAACAACACGAAGGGTGACATATGATGTTAATGCATATCGCGATTACACGCGTACTGAGGTGTTGAATCGGGTAAATTTCTATCTAATTGAACTCGAGGAGAAAAAAAAGGTACCCAGGTGAGTACATTTTCAAGTTTTATTATAAATACGCGAAAAATATGGCTTTTGAAATTGGCTGGCTCGTTAGAACCGATGGATTTACGCCTCGGAAGAACATGGATCCCGATGGCGATCCTCTTGCTGGCGTTAATTTACGACGCGAATGCAGCCAGAGGAGGAGGCCGAAGAGGTGGCGGTAGGAAAACCGGCAGCAGAGGAGGTTCCAGAATGCAGATCTTTATTCCGAGGAATCAAGACGGTGCTAGTTATTACGATAATACCAACGTAAGTTCGATAATATAACCTCGTAATTGCCTCTTTGTCCATTTTGAATTTTCATTTAAGGGCGCCAGGATAATCAAATCGTCGCATTTTGAATTGGATTACATGCTCGGACGTAAGATTACATTCTTCTGCATGGCTCAAGGTATTCCAAGACCTCACATTACCTGGTTCAAAGACGGGGTTGAACTGTACTTTCATAAATGCTTCCAGGTAATCTGGTCTTTCTTTTTGCTTGGTTGGCACAGTGAGGTTGGTTACAGCGAATTATAAAATTTGGGGTTTTGTGTCTTAGGTGCACGAATGGGCCATTGGTAATGATACGTTGAAATCGAAAATGGAAATTGATCCGACGACTCAGAAAGATGCTGGATATTACGAGTGTCAAGCGGATAATCAGTACGCCCTTGATAAAAGAGGTTTTCGAACCGATTACGTCGTTTTCACGCTTTAATATTAATATATCGTATTGTGATAATTTTTAACCAACTATAGGTACTATAAGAATTCGGTGTATTTCTTATGTCAAATATATCCATTGAAAGATACGCAGTTTTGAAAATTTTATTCGAGTATCTACCTATAATAAGAAGGATATATTTATTTTTGATAGTGTGACTCAATTGACTCATTCGAGGATCTAGCCACATGAAAATTAAAAGCTTGAAGTTATTGTTCAATATAAGATGAACCAGTTATGTAAATGCACGATCACCTATTTTTCGTCCTTAAATTTTACCAACTTCAATACTACATAGATACTTAACTTTCAAAATTGGAGGGGAGGGAGGGGTCTAATCGAAATTTTTATTATAACCAAAATCATTCCTAGAACTTCAAGCTACAACTTTTGTTTGAAACTTTTTTTAATTGGACCCCTACCTCCCCTCCGATTTTGCATATTACCCTGTAGCTACCTATTCAAAATCAAGAGTGAGAGAGGAAAAGACCAATATTGAAAAAATTTTCAAACAAAAGCTGCAGATTTGCAGAGTAAAGTCCTAGAAATAATTTTCGTTAATCGTTATTATAAAAATTTTGATTTATGCCAGTTCTTATTATTTTAAAATTGAGGAAGGGTCAGGATGAAAAATGTTTCAAACAAAAGTTGTAGATTGAAGTCCTAAAAATAATTTTAGTTATTATAAAATTTCCAATTAGACCGATACTCATTATTATTAAAAACAGTGGGGTAAGGGGTCCAATTGAAAAAATTTCAAACAAAAATTATAGCTTAAAATTTTAGGAATAAATGTGACGCCGTCCAATAAAAGGGATCATTCGACCAAAAACGTAAGGTGGCCTAGGACCACTTCTATTCGATTTCTGAAGAGGGTTCACATCAATGAGCTCAAAAAAAACATCGATTTTTTTGGTCGAATGACCGGTCCCTTTTATTGGACAGCGTCACAAATACTGATATTGAGAAAATTTTTATTTTCAGTAAATTTCAAAAAATACCAATTTGAATTTAATCAATAACAAAGGCTACCATTTGGCCCAATGCAAAATCCTATCCTTACTGATATTGAGAAAATTTTTATTTTCAGTGAATTTCAAAAAATGAGAAATTGCATTTAATCAATGTAAAAAGCTACCCTAAGATCCAATGCAAAATCCTCCTCTGGCTGATTTTAAGAAAATTTTAATTTTTAAGTAAATTTCAAAAAATAAGAAATTGCATTTAATCAATGAAAAAAGCTACCATTTGCTGTAATGCAAAATCATGCCCTTACTGAATTTCTGAAAATATTCATTTTTAGTAAATATCCAAATATGAGAAATTGCATTTTTTTCAATGAAAAAAGCTACCCCAAGTTCCAATGCAAAATCCTCGTCTGGCCGAATTAGTAAAAATTCTAATTTTCAGAAAATTTCAAAAAATGACAATTTGGACGGTTTCATACACTAAGGCTACCATTTGCTCGAATACAAAATCCTACCTTTCTGAATCTCAGAAAATGGTCAAATCGAAATTTTTGTAATAACTAAAATTATTTCCAATACTTCAAGCTACAACTTTTGTTTGAAAACTTTTTCAATTGGACCCCTACCTCCCCTCCGTATTTCACATATCACTCCAGATACCAATTAAAAATTAGAAGAGTGAGGGAGAAAGGGACCAATTGAAAAATTTTTTATATAAAAGTTGTAGATCGAGGTCCTAGAAATAATTTTTGTTATTATAAAATTTTCGATTAGACCCTTACCTCCCCCCCCCCCCCTAATTTCGCATAATACGACTTGGATACTTATATCATTAAAAACTGGTGGAGGTAGGGGTCCAATTGAAGAAATTTACAAACAAAAATTGTAGCTTGGAGTTTTAGAAATAATTTTGGTTATTACAAAAATTTCGATTGGATCATTCCCTCCTCTCCAATTTTGAATATCAAGTATCTGTGTACAGTATTGGAGTTGGTAAAATTCAACAATAACGATCCATGTCCTTGTCCATGTAAACAAATTGAGTACACTAGACACCAGTGTTTATAAATTTTCGTTAAGTGCTCCCCATCCCCAGTTCCCTGACACCTTTTATAATAGTCTTTAAATATCTCCACCCCTCCTGCCTCACGAAATACCTTTTATGTAGACACCAGGGTCCAGGGTGGCCATCATTTTGCACTTTCGATTTTTTTCAACTGTCTCATCTCCCCCCCCCCCCCCCCCCGTCACAAGGTATTTCTTTTTATTAAAATATGATATTTTACTATTTTTAAAAATAAATTTTTCCCTTAACTTAATTTTAAGCGATGTCATGTCACTCACTACCCTCGATCATTACGAGAAAAAAAATTAAAAAAAGAATTACCTATTTCTTCAATGAGATTCAGATAAGGGAAAAATTAAAAAAATGGATTTATTTTCTAATAAAAAACAAATACTTTAAATGTTGGTTCAAAAAATTTTGCCAATTTTTTTTGTTTTTTTTTTGTTTTTTTTTTTGAAGTGGGCGCCCCAAGGTATCACATGAGATTATGTAGGTTGAGGAAATGAAAAATTGGAAATTAATTCTAATGGAATAGAACAACAATGATGGGTGAAAACCAAAAAAAAGCAAGCGTTTAAAAATTAGCCATTTTTTCATTTTTCTCAAAAGGGGGGGGGGGGGGCGACTACTAGCTAGAGTACTAAAAATTAAGTAAAAGGAAAAATATTTAAAATGGGGAATCACTTCCAATTAAAATGAACAGTTTTGATAGGATATAATCTAAAAAATGTAGAAGTTTGAAAATTTGGTTACTTTTAATTATTTTCCTAAATGGGGAGAGGGGGGTGGGGGGTTAGCACCATCTACAATTGAATTAGAGCAAAAATCAAAAAAATAGAATTATTTTTTTTATAAAAGTACCAATTTCAAATTCTAAGTCAAAAAATGTTGCTTTTTTTTTCGTTTTTGATTTTTTTTTCAAATTTGTGGGCCTCAAAATTAGATTGGGGAAATAAAATATTGTAAATTAATTCTCATGAAAGAGAACAACTTTGATGAGTTTAAATTGAGAAAAAGCAAGAGTATGTAAATTGGTCATTTTTTTCAAATTATGTTCAGATTACTTCGTCAACTTCTGAGAATTTTCGTTTTATCTAGTTTACATCACAATGCTCTCATTCGTTTTCAAAATTCCAACTTTAGATCATGAAACTATAATTTTTACATTATTTTGTAGCAAATAATGGATTTATTAATCTCTAACTGAATTTCAAATTAGACTCGAGCTTAATACAGTAGGAAAGCGAACCGAAACTGTCTTATCTAATCGCTCAACGACCATTGGAAACACCTACGAAACGAAGTGTAATTAAAACAGTATTAATCAACACTCCGATACCAATTACTTAATTCGTAAAGCACTCTTGGTCAGGTCACAGAACAAAGTAATAAAATTGGCGGAATTTTCCCATTAAAATAGGTACACGTACAAATACCTACGTACCTTTTTTTACGATTCACAATATCCATGTAGTCAAACGATCTTTTATAATATCCATTTTTATCCAACGCGCCCCAAAAGTTCGACCAGGCTCTGTAGGGTCTAATCAGCATAGGAGCAGCTACGGTCCTGAAATAAAAAAATGAATTACTTCAATGAAGCAGATATCTTAGTACTTCAGTAGGAATAAAGACAAAATGTACCTATTTAATTCGATTAATGACGGGAGAGTATCTTCGAGATCCAAATGAGCATCGCTGTCCACATTCAAATAACCGTCGCATGATTTCCTCAAACACAAGTCTCTAGAATAAACGAAAAAAATTTAAATTAATTTGAAAAATCAATTACCACGTGACTGAAAATTATTGACAGATTACATGGCTAATTTTCGAGCTGTAGCGGTATCAATTTCGTCCGATGGTTCGATTACTTTCACACTGCGGTATTTTTCTTTATGCTTGGTAATGAATTGTTCAATTTCTTTGGCGTGATAAGGAACCTACAACACGAATGAAAAATTAACTCAATCAAATGATAATAAAATGAGATACTCAAGTATTTTTTTTAAAAATACTCACTTCGTTATGTATGAATAAATGTATCTTCCTTTTGGGATAATTTTGGTTGGCAATTTTGTTCAAAAATTCTTCAAAAAATGGAGTAGGCTTTTGGATAAAAATAGCAATAACGATGATCGGATATTTACTGAGCTGTAAGCAAAATAAAACAGCATGAATTTCAGTTCTGGAATTCTTCTAGATCAAAAATGATGAAGCCAACTGACAGATAAACTTTGAAGATTGATTCTGCTTTCGTCGCAATGCTTACAGCCTTCGTCCAGGAGCCATCGACCAGCTAAGTAGTTACTCAAAGTACGAAACTCGACTAATTTAGAAAGACCATTTCCATGTAGCAGCAAAGGTTTTGTATTATATTTTACATTCAGAAGTTCCATTTTATTGCCATTTGGTACAAGTTGAATATCTCCTGTTGATAAAATGATAATTTGAATTAGTTAAATTAGATCGATTTGTTAATTTTCTTAATTTTTTTTTGAAAATAAAATATATATATAACTACCCGCCATTCCATACAGGTTCTGGAATATTTCAGCTTTATAATCCAACTTAATTCTGAGAGGGTTGCGGATTTCTGGATTCACAAAACAGGAGGTATAAAAAAGCTGATCATCATCTGTATGTTCAATATCAGGTTTCACGTTGAGTAATTTATAAATCAAATCGGCATATCCAATGAAACCTATGAAAGCAAAAAACAAAACGATTTTTCATATAACAATCAATCCAATGAAAGGCTCAAACTCGATTCACGTAGAATGAAAAATTTACCTCCAGAATTTAAATATTTGTATCCATCTTTTACATCAGGGTATTCTGGTTCCAATTCTCTACTCGGCCATATATATTTTTCTGCGCTGAAGAGTATGCCAGCATCTTTGGATAGAAATTTTGAAACGATGTCTTGAACCGGTGATAAATACAAGACGTCGTAACTACGAGTAAAAGTTGATAATTATTGTAGTCGTAAAAAAACACACGTAAGTACTTCTAAGAAACATAAATTTACCAATCAGTGAACATAATGATTCTTTCTTTATCATCTTTGTACGGTTTTATGGCCTCTCGCAGTAAATTAACTTTGTAGGCCCCTCCAGGGCCCATCATATCGCCGCCTTTCCATTCGGTTCCGAATCCGAGTACCTACAATTTGGGATTAGATACTCATAAGAGGAAATTTTTTTAAAATTGAAAATATTTATTATAAATAATAATAATGTCGTACTTCTACTGGAATATGATAGAATTTCGTTGATCTGATAAATTGTCGGTATCCATCGGTCTCGTTGGTAGCTACTGTAAAAGCTTTGAAATCTGAAATTACGTTGGGTAATTTATTACGAGTTGAATTCAATGATACAAAAGACGATTGAAGAACACGTGTTTGGAAAGATAACACGATACGATAATAAATTTACTTACTTTCTACATAATGATTTAAATCATTTGAGGCTATTTGTTCGAAGATTCCAGAAAGCAAAAATACAACGAAACACACATAGGAATTCATTTAGGGACACTTTGAAATCACATGTGATATGATTATTTTTAGAAATAGGTAATCCGAGATTTAAAAAAGAGCACAAATAAATATTTAAATTACTATTATTGCTAATTTACAGAAGCTAATGCTCGCACCTCGCACTGCAACAGGAAACCGAACACTGAACAAAATTATGGGAAATCGACGGAATACTGATAACATAAACAAAGTGATTCTCAGCTTCTACCTTTGAGTTTTGCCGCAGTAGTTCCTAAACTGCGGAAGTGTGAGTGTTTCATTTTCAATTAAATATTTTGAATTTTTGATTGACATCAGAAGAATAATTTTTCAAGGTTTATTTTTTTTGATTCAATTAAAAATTTATTTCATACAATATAACACGTTTAAGAAAATATTATTTCTAAATTGTTTAGGAAAAAAAATCAATTTTTCAGAAAATGAAAACCGTCAAATTTAAAGAAATTTTTCAATTTTTGTTTTAAAATTTTTGAAAAAATTTTTCAGTAAAGCATTTTTTTGCAAAAAATTACCAGTTCTTTTTTTTTTGACAAAAAAAATCTGTTCATTTTGTAGGCCTATGAAAAATTTATTTGATTTTCGATCTTTGCATTTTGGAGTAAAACATCATTCTATTTTTAAAATTTTAATTAAAAAAATCGTCTAATTTTCTTAGAATAATAGATATTTTTTTCGAATCCCACAATTCTTTTAAAATTACAAAAAATTTGTTCAAGCATTTTAAAAATAATTTTTCAAAAATTTTACAGGCAAAAAATAATTTTAATTTTTCTGGAAAAATCGCACAATTTTCTTGAATGAAAGGATCTCTTGACTTTTTTGGAGCAAAAAATTTCTTAATTTTTTGGAGAATTAAAAAAAAATTGTAGAAATTACTCAATTCTTGAAATGAAAAAAATCCCTTTCATCATTTTTTTTTAGAATAAAAAAAACATAAAGAGAAAAAAATTACATTTTTTTTTGTTGAAAAATTCAACAATTTTTTGAATTAAAAAAGTCTACCTACGTATTTTTTTTAAAATAAAAAATTCATTAATTTTTGGAATATTTTTTTTATTTCTTTGGTAGGTACAAAACTCCCAATTTCTTTTTAATAAAAAATTTCCTTATTTTTTTTTATTACCTAAGTATTTTTTTTTTTTTTTGCAAAAAAAAACTGTTTTATTTTTTACTCTAACTGTTGGTTCTTTGGAGAAAACCATGATTTTTTGGCAAAAATATTGTTTAAGTGCCTATTTTTTAAAGAATTTTTCAAAACTTTTGCAAGTAAAAAAATTATTTTACTTTTTTTGGAAAAATCGCAAAAATTGTTTTAAATTGAAGGATCTCTGATTTTTTTAGAGAAAAAAATTTCCTAATTTTTTAGCAATTTTTTAAAATTATTGTAGAAATTTCTCACTTTTTGAAATTAAAAAAAAATCTTTTAGAATCGAAGAAAGTAGAAAAAAATTAACTTACACTTTGTTATTTTTTGTGAAATTCCACAATTTTTTTAATTAAAAAAATCTTCGCGATTTTTCAAAAAAAAAAAATCTAATAATTTAATTTTTTTGTAAGAAATCTTCTTATTTTTATCTTTGTACTAGCTTTAAGCTTTGTAAAAAAATTGTAAAAAAGTTTTCAGAGAAAAAATTATTCAATTTTCTCGGAAAAATTTATTTTTTCTTTGCGTTTTGGAATAAAACATCAAATTTTATTTTATTTATAAAAAAATGTTTTAATTTGTTTGAAGTTGAGAAAAAATTTGGATAAAAAAAATCACTAAAAATTTTTCGAAGAAAATGCCGCAGTTCGTCGTTGACTGAAAACCTCTCTATGATTTTTCGAAGTGAAAAATTATCAATTTTGGGAATAAAAACTTTTCAGTTTTAAATATTTTTTTGAATTGAAAAATTCTCATTTTTTTTGTAAAAAAAATATCTCATTTTTTTTGTAAAAAAAATATCTCATTTTTTTTTGTAAAGAAAACGCCCAATTTTTTCCAAAAAAATCGTTCATTTTTAAAATATATATTTTTTAACTTCATTTTTTTTGTAAAGAAAAAAGCCCAATTTTTTCAAAAAAGTCGTTCATTTTTATAATTATTTTTTTTAAAACTTTCTAGTGAAAGAAATAAAAAACAAAAAAAACACGTCCAATTTCTTCGAAAGAATTACACAAATTTTAGAAAGAACCTCTGATTTTTTTCAAGTATGAAATTTCTCTTTTTTAATAGAGAAAATTCTCAATTTTTGGAATTTAAAATTTTTGAATGTTTATTTGTATTAAAAATTTCTCAATTAGGTAAATCTTCGAAAAAAATCACAATATTTTTGAAACAAAAATTTAAAAAAAATTATTTTTGAGGAATTTTTTTCCAATTTCGAAGAAAAAATAGCGTATTTTTTGGATGGAAAAAATCTCTCAATTTCTTTCAGGTAAAATATTTCTCGATTTTTTGGAGTTTTCATTTCTGAAATAAGTCAGTACGTTATTGAAGGGGAAAAACTAGAAAGTAATTTTCTTTATAAAGAAAATTCAACTTGAGTAAGTAGAGGTACATATACTTATTGCTCACTAACAAAATTTTAAAATTTTTTGGAATAAGAAGGATGTCTGAATTTTTTTATACTTACTCGTATAATTTTTTTTTTTCAATTTTTGGTATGTCTTGATGTATGTATTTGAAAACTTTTTTTTTTGGAGAAAAAAATCATTTTTACACTGAACGTTGAAAAATTTTCAAACCGTCTGTTTTCACCCCCTGCCTGGTCATTATTTTTTAAGACCCTTTGAAGTATCCTCAGAACTTCAACAAAATACGAAATAGATGTGATTTTTATAAAATTGTTTATTTACAGCTCAAGGAAGAATTATTTCTAAATTATAAATAAATACTTTTATGATATTTGATAATAATTTTGCATTAAGTACATATATTAGGTACATAGTGGTTTTAGTGGCAGCGTCATCTGTTGACTATTCCATCAATTCGACATTTCTTCTATTACGTTCAATTCAGAAATTGGAAATAAAGTATAACCCATAACATCAGTCAGAAATTTATTAAGAATTTAAATGTAACTTAAGCTACACAGAAAGCGAAATTTTGGAAGTTAAGGACGAGTATAAGGGAATAATCTTGATGAAGATATCACTCATCTTCTTTACTGCTGCAGTTGAAGAGGAGAGGAATAATTGATGAATTAAAATATCGAAATTAAACCCAAACACGAAGATTATTATCCCAGGAACTTGTCACTAATGCCATACCGTTAGGCGAGATAGATAACGACGTTATTCGGTTCTCGTGTCCATTCAAAATACCTACCAAAAATTAATAAAAATTTTGATCCATGAAAATAATCATGTTACTCACTTTAAATCGAATAGTAACCTACTTGAAGCATTATTACTAACCATTGTGCTCAGCTTTCAAAGTATCCCAAATATGAACAGCTTTATCATCGCTCCCGCAGAATAATAACCTTCCACTAATTGATAATCCACAACATGTGAACCCAGGTTCTCCGCTAGGTGGTTTGTACAAGGCAATTTGCTGATCGGAGCGAATATCATATAAACGGGCAGTTTTATCTTCAGAAGCGGTGACAAAATTGTAGCCTCCTGGATGATACTAGAAAAAAAATTGCAAATTAAACTGCAGCTAAACAGGAGGGCCTCTAATACCTATTCGTTAAATTCGAGTTTTGATTTTTTAAATGACTTACACAAACATTATTCACATCTCCCTCGTGACCGAAAAAAACTTGCTTACAAGTAGGATCCCTGACATCCCACAATTTACAAGATTTGTCAACGCTGCCAGTTATGTAGGTGTTGTTATCAGGAGCTAAGGAAAGGGTGCAAACATCGCCGTTATGCGCTTCAAAGTCTTGTTTCCTTTTCTGTGTTTCGATATCCCAAACACATCTAAACCGAAATTTTCTGAGTTAGTATTTGTAATTTAATTTCTATGTTCTCGGATGATGGGCGAGAAATTTTTCAATTTTATTGAGAGTAATAAAATATTCTAATTTTTTAATGAAAAAATCGTATCAATTTTCCTGAATTTTTGGAGGAAAAAATTGTTTAAACATTTTTTAAAGAAAATTTTTCTGTTTTTTTTTGGAGATTAGAAAAAAAATAGGTATCTTGATTTCTTGAAGAGAACATTTCTCAACTTTCTCGAATGAGAAATTTTCTCAACTTTTTATTTCTTCTAAAAATTACATTTTTTGGAGGGGAGGGGAGGGGAGGGGAGAAATATTCATCTTCGATGTTTTTATGTTTTTCCTTTTTAGGGGGGGGGGGGAGGAGGCACTCGAGCTTAATTCTTATAAAAATAATTTTTTTATATACTATTATTTTTTTTGAAAAAAAATTTGTAGCTTTTCTGAGTAAAAAAATTTGTAAATTTTTCGGAAGAACCTTTTCAAATTTTTAAAAAAAATTTTTAAAGAAAAAATTTCTCAACTTTTTATTTTTTCTTGGGCAAATAAAAATTACCTACAGTTGTTTTTTTCGTGGGGGAAGGGGGGATTGTTCAGTGTTTTTGGTAGTAACAAAATTTTCTAATTTGTTTTTTAAGGGGGGGGGGGGGGAGTGTCAGGAAAAAATCTCTTGAGCCATTTCTTTTCAATGTCATAATATTGGTTTCTCTGATTTTTTTTTGTACAAAAATCTATAAATTTTCCGGATGAAATTTCTCAAGATTTTTCAATTTTTTTCTAATAATTTAATTTGTAAAAATTTTTTTCTATTTTTCTGAGTAAAAAATTTGTACCTAAATTGTTTGGAAGAACCTCTTGAACGTTTTTTCAATTTTTTTGATTTCAACTTTTTATTTTTTCTTGGGTAATAAAAATCACAATTTTTTTAAGGGAAGAGAAATATTCATGTTCAATTTGAAAAACTCTCAAACCTAATTTTTTTAAAAATAAAAAATCCCTTATTTTTTTCTCTAACTTTTTTTGTAACAAAATTTGTAAATTTTTTGAAAGAGTCTTTTGAATTTTTTCAATTTTTTTCTAATACCTATTTTTTTTAATAATATAAAAAAATTGTACCTAAATTTTTCAAAGAACCTCTTTAAAGTTTTTTCAATTTTTTTAAAAACGAAATTTCTCAATTTTTAAAAAGATTTTTTCAATTGGTAATTTTTTTGGGATAGAGGGGAGGAGAATTGCTTAATGTTTCTGATTTTTCTTGGATAGAAAAATAATTCATATTTTTTTATAGAAGCAAATTTATCAATTTCCTTTGTGAATGAAAATATTTCTCGGAAAGAACAAAATTTCTTCAATTTTTTTGGGAGTAACAAAATTTTTCAATTTTTTGAGGAAAAAAATCTTTCAACTTTTCTTATTAAAAAGATTTATGATCTCTCTTGGAGAGAAAAATAATTTATTTTATAGAACCGAATTTCTCAATAATTTCCTTGTGAATAAAAACATTTTTTAAATTTTTTGGAAAGAGCACAATTTTTTCGATTTTTGGGACAAAAAATTTTTTTTCCAATTTTTTCAGGAAAAATCTCTTGGGACTGTTTTTTTTTTTCAATAAAAAAATTTCTTCTTTTTTTTCAAATAAGTAAAAAGAGAGAAATATTTTTTTAACAAAAAAAAATCGCTCCTTTTTTTGATATATTTTTTTGAATTTTAGGGGGAGGGGATTTCTTTTAAAATTTCTCAATTTTTTGTCTCAATTAAAAAAAAATAATATTCAAATTTCAGTTTTTTGGGGAAAATTTTTTCTAATTTTTTAGAATCAACGTTAAAAAAAAAATTTTGGGGGGTGGGTGGGGAGGAGAATATCTTAATTTTTTCATTTCTTTAGAGTAAAATTTTTTTTTAATTTTTTGAGATGAAAAAAAATTCTAAGTTGTGTTGATGTAGAAATTAAAAAAAAAATTGATACGTACTTGCCTAGGTAATAAATAAGATTTTTTTTGAGTTTTTTGGAATAAAAAATTTTCATTCTGAACTTTAAAACTTTTTGCATGGGAAAAAAATCGAAATTTAATTTAAATGATTTCAAGCCATCATCCTTTCAAAAAAAAATTTAGCTACACCCTTGAAAATTCCAAGTTTCCAGCCCTGTTAATTCTTTATAACAATGTTGAATGATTCTTACACTTTCATATCACCAGATCCTGTAATTAGAGTTGTATCGTCTAGAAATCGACAGCACGATAGAAATCCTTCGTAGCCTAATAGTTCTCTGGTCATTTTGGCGACACCTCCTGCATCTCTATTCTTTAAATCGTAAATTGTACACTGATTATCCATGCCACCGCAAGCTGCAAGAAGTAAAAATAGGAATTCAATCAAGCATACTTATATATTTCTTCAATTTCATATTCACTGAGTACATTTTACAAACCTACGAAATTTCCAGATTGAGCATAAGCCACACTCATAACCCATGCTGATCTTAACGGTATAATTTGAACTTTGTTTCCGGTCCATGAATCCCAGATAATTAATTTACCATCTAGCGATCCAGATACACAATGTCTATACACATGAAAAAAAAGCACCATCATCAGAGTTAATTACGCGCGACGTTTCATTTCGTTTAAAATATCATTACCGACTATCTCCGCTAAAATGGACAGAATTCACTTTGTTTAAATGCCCTTTCAGTATTTTATTGGAGCCTAGGCGACATTTCGGTAAATCTGGAAATTCAGCGCATACTTCTTCTAATTTCACATCTGCTTTGGCTTGTTGATCCGCCTACAAAATCAAACTACTTCAATAATCAAAATTTTCCTACTTATAAACGTAACTATTGTCGTACTTACCGCGCATTTCTTAATAATATTACTCAATTCGGCTCTAAGAGCGTCGGTCTCCGGATCGGATTTTGGAGCCATTATGTTTAATCACAAAACACACCCGCAATTTCCATCAAAAATCACATAAACGCAACTCTACGAATAATCCTGTGCGACCTTTTCAAAAGGAAAATTACGACTGAAATCGAACAGTTGGTAATGTTCTTAGCATTTATCCAATTACAACAGATTAATGAAGACCCCGGGCGAATGAACAAATTTTCTTTACAAGGTTTCATTTGTCAATACAGTAACCTTCGAATTACTAGAAATAAATACACTTTTTCTATCGGTTTAACGTTTATTCGAAAAAAAAGAGGAAAAAAATAGAAGATAAACGAGTTTACATTTTTTAAATAGTCGTAAAATTAAACTGATACAAAAATGTTTATAATCTGATAGATGTTTCCAGGAACAGGGGGTGATTATTAGGTGCATAAAAATAATTATTTTGGGCTAATTTTTTTCAAAACAATCAGCACATATAGTCACGAAATGTACACAGCCAACATAAATGAAAGTAACATAATCACAAAAAAAAAAAAAAAAAAAAAATTTAACTAAAATTTATCACTTTGCAGGCATACTTGAATAAAAAGTATTTTTTAAAAATGCAACTAACAAAAATAAGTGTAAAAATTTCCAATTCGATTTTTCTAAGCTGATCTACTGATTTAAAAAAAATTGGCATTTAAATTGATCGATGAATTTAATTAAAGCCATTCGAGTAAAAAAAATATGAAAAATTACAATTTACAAAATATTTTTACGCGATACAACCTCAAAAATGGATCATTACTTAGTTTGGTTTGAAAATTGCAAATGAGAAAAAAATTCGAAAATAATCGATAAAGGAAATAACGAAGTATAAAAAATTGTGGTCATTTGGCGTAAATTTTTAGCATCTTTATACCTCCAAATGAAATAATTCCCTCTCGTGAGAGAAATTTCATAACAGTAGTCTGCAAATAAGCGATAACTTTTAGTATTAATAACCATAAAATACAAACACGACTAGAATTGAAATAATATAGAATGTAAATTGCATTATTTTTTACGAATTTTCGATTTTAAACAGAAGCGCCGATAACACGGTGGATTCTTTTTCTTTGATGACCCATTCAATGGTATTCGTATTAAAACCATTGTCTGTTAATTTAGAAGGAATTTTCGAAGAAGGTGGTCCTACTTTGTAAGATCCAGGTCGTACGAGTACTTGGAATGCTGCGCAGCAAGAATACGGCGTCTTTGTTTTTTGATCAATGTATCTGAAAAATATAAGAAAATGATTTTTTTTTTAAATTTATAAACATTTGAAAATCATTGCACAACTCGAACGTTGGGAGCCGGAAAATTAGAATTTTCTACGAAGTAGCTACATTTTTCACGAAGGGGTGCGGGTTAAAATTTTTTTAAATGTCGAATTTTCCAACAAAAAAATGTCTATTTTACACAAAAATATTTTTATTTCAAAAAAATTGAAAGATTTTTGAAAAAATTCTGATTTATAAAATTCGAAAAAAAAAATTAATTCACAAACTTGAAAAAAAATTGAATCCAAAAAAAGTTGAGAAATTTTTTATTTGAATGAAATTAGGAAATTACTTAATTTCAAAAAATTGAGACTTTCACATTCTTCCTACAAAATTGAAAAAAAATTCTTTCAAAAATTCAAGATTTTCTAATTACAAAAAAATTGAAAAATTTTGACTACACAAAATTAAAAAAAAATTAATTCAAGAATGTAGACACTTCATAAATAAAAAATGGGAAATTAAAAAAAATCCCTAAAAAGTAACATTTTATACACCAGAAAATTAATTTAGAAATGTTTTCTTTCTAAAATACTGAAATATTATCTTCTTATCGCTTTACTCCAAAAAAATGTGGGATTTTGTATTTATTGTGAAAAAAGAGAGAAATTTCAAGAACTTCGAAGATTCTCATTCCAAAAAACAAGGAAGTTTTTAAAAAAATTAACATTTTTTTTACACAAAAAAGTTTTAAAATTTTTATTTAAAAAATTCAGAGATTTTTAACTTTAGAAAAATGTTGATATTTTTTGCTCCAAAAAAATTGAGAGATTCTTTTATTTCAAAAAAAAAAATTTAAACCTCAAAATTGAAAAAAACCAACCCACAAAAATTAAAATTTTTTCAACTCCCAAAAAAATAAAAATTAAAAAAAATTTTACTCTAAAAAATCCAGAGGTAGCAAAAGAGACGGGCACACTGGCACAGAAACGAGCAACGCAACGGCGCGGATAGGCAGGCGAACAGGTACATTCCGAGATTAAAAATTTTCATTCCAAAAAAATAATTTTAAGATTCTTTTTTCAAATAAATTGAATTTTTCTCAAAAAAAGAAAGAGATTTTCTCCCAAAAAGTGAAGGATTTTTCTTTTCCAAAAAATTTAGAAATTTTTCATTTAAAAAAATCGAAATTATAAAAAATTTCATTTTTTTTATTTTATTCCAAAAAAGTTTCTGTTGGAAAAATCAACGGATTTTCCTTTTCTGATAAAATTAAAATATTTTTCAACTCTTAAAAAATGAGACAATTTTTTTTTCATTCCAAAATGTTGAAAAAATTTTTGTTTCAAAATAATATTAAGATAATTATTTTATCATTTTAAAGAAGAAAAATTTTTTGATCTAAAAAATAGAGATTTTTTTATCCAGATTTTTAAAAATTAAGAAAGTACCTAAGTACCTATTTTAAATTTTTAAAATATTAAAATTTTCTTATTTCAAAAAAATCAGAAAGTTTGTTACTTACCCCTCCCCTCTCACCACCAAAAATATAAATCACCTTTATTTTAAAAAATGTTAAAAAATCGGAATGTTCAAATTCCAAAAAATTTATAGTTTTTTTGATTAAAAATTTTTTAAAATTTTTTTATTGCAAAAAAATTGAAGGATTTTTCTTGAAACAAAAAAATATAGAGAGTTCTTCCTGAAAGAACAAAATCGTTTCCTAGAAAAATGAGAATTTTTTGAGAAATTCATTTCTCCGATGAAACTTTTATTCCAAAAAGATTGAAAAATTGTTCTCTCCAAAATTTTGAGAAAATTTTAGAGCTAAAAAATTAAGACAGTTTTTTAGTCTAAAAAAATTAAAAAATTTTTACTCCAAAAAAATTGAGATTTTTTTCTCCAAAAATATAAAAAAGTATATACTCCTGAAAAAAGAAATTGAAACAATTTTCAATTTTACGAAAAATTTGGGGAGTTTGTTGATTCGAAAAAATTGAGAACTTCTTTACTCCAATAAAATTCATAATCTTTTCTCCAAAAAATTAAAGGATTTTTTTTTTTTTTTTTTTTTTAAAGAAGGAAAAAACTGTCAATGAGGAGAGAAAATTGCTAAATTAAAAATCGATAATAATTCCCAACTTACTCGTAACGAGATGCGAATTCAATATTGGTAGCGTATTTAATCATAGGCGAAAGCACAATTTGACATTTATCATTTTCATTATCTTTGGATTTACTTTCTTTGGACGACGTAAAACCTATTTTTAATTTATCTGAAAAAAAAAGGCTCCGAATTAATAACGTGTCATTTTTTATTACATCGGTGGAATAAATATTTCACATACTTGGTGATAAGAGCTGTCCACAATCCAATATTTTACGCACATTGCCTACTGAAACACCAACAAATGCGACGTGCCATTTTTCTAATGCGACTGCATCTTCGTTGTTGGTCATAAGGTGCTTCTTTAGAGGAAATTTACACCATCCGTTTGGTATCGAATACGAAGAAGGTGGATCTCCTTTCATTTCATGAGCACTATTTGGACAACAGGAACTGCAATAGCACACGATGCTGGGATCGGAACCGAAAAATCCAGCTGCGGAAAAAATATTTAAAATTCTGATCTGAGGATTTTTTTATAATACGCACCAACAAATTATTATATAGGTACCTGGTAATCCTAAGAAATTTCTAAATCTGCAACATCTCAATCTGTATTCGCAGTTTGGATTTTGCTTAATAGGTCTATCATTTAAAGGTGACGAGCTTCTATTCTTGTTTTTCTTATTGCTCGATTTTTCAGCTTGAATGTACATAGTGTTAGCCAAATCCAGACTAGTTTTATGATCACAATTGGTACTGGACATATGCCTAGTCAACTCGCCATGCTGTTCTGTAGGCTGCAACGCCGAATGCTCCGATACGGACAACGACTTACGACTGAATTTAGCCGAACTGTCGAAATCTTCGGACATATTAGCCGACGACGTGGAAGAAGACGATGAAGTAAGCACGTGTTGAGTATGAAAATCCACCATAGAACAGGACGCGATAACGGAATTATTCTCGTTCGTTTTATTCGCTTTCGGATGAAACTCGGTGCTATCGATCATCGAAGAATTGTTCGAGCAGGACGCGATTACGGCGTTATTTTCGTTAGTTTTGTTCAACTTCAAATGCGATTCTGAACTGTAACCGGCTGCTACGGCGTTATTTTCGTTGGTTTTATTTAGTTTTATACGCGATACCGAGCCTTCGTCTTTATCTGGTTTCATTATAGAGATGCTCGTCGAGTCTTCTTCCGAAGGGCTCTCTTTCTCGTGCCTGTCCAAGTCGGCCTTTTCGCAGCAGACTGGTTCGGGTGGAATGGATGAGCTAGGAAGAGGTAAGGGTGTTGGTTCCAATCGTTGTTCTGCTACTTGATCGATATTAGCGATGGTTACCTGGGAAAAAAATTATTTTGAAATATTTTTCTCGATTTATGACAATTCTGAGTGAGTGATTTCGTTACCTGTTCGCATTGTCCGTATAAATCGAGCACTACGTAACACACTGGGGGTATATTGGCGGCAGCTATGCCTTGGCAGACACCGTCGATGAACAATTTTAAATGGTGGTTTGAATCTACTGTAATACCTACTTTTTGAGATTCGTTAAGTAGATCTAAATTACAACCGTATCTTGATTTAATCTAAATAAATTAAAATTGAAAATTACATATTTTTTTCATTATTTATGGTCATATTTTAAATACCTTATTGACATTATGATAAACACTATCACCGGCAATCAGCCAAACATCCCTTTTGAAGCCAAAAGCAGTCACAGGTACAGAAGATCTTGTTAAAGGAGAGCACAGAACGCCGATCATTAACGAAGAAACCCACCTCGAATTTAAATTATCCAAAGTAATCTGAAAAATTCATCAAAAAAAATAGATGAAAAAATTTCTAATAAATCGTTAAAAGATATTTTCGGTCTTACTTCAAATATAACGTCTCGTTCTAGAGGTTTAGAGGCGATAACTACGCCTTGGTTGTAGCTTTCCGCACGCAAGGCAGTTTTACCATTATTTAGTAATTTTATATTTCGCCCTCTCAGCTCTTGGAAAAATGTCCAGTCTTTATTCTGTAAAATTAAAGATGAATTAGGCATCAAATTATGTGGAAGATAACTAATGAGAAAATCGTTTGCATGGACAGCAACTCAACAGTAGTTTGGGTGCTCCAGCCATATCCAGAATTTCAAAAGTGAAATGAGCTACATCCTATAAAACTACAAAAACGCAAAAATTTTGAAATACCAAAAATTTTTCAATTTTTTTTGAGTCAATATTTTAAAATTTTTTAGAGAGAAATTAGGTCTCAATTTTTAAAGAAAAAAAAGCTCTACTTTTTTTAAGAAAAAAATGTCATTTTTTAACAAGAATAATATTTTAATTTAAAAAAAAGATAATAGGTACCTATTTTGATTTTATGAGAGCAAAAGAAATTCTTAACTTTTTTGGAATAAAAAAAAATTGGAGGAATGTTTTTCAAATTTTTAGAGAAAAAATCTTCCCATTTCTTAGGAGTAAAAAAATCCCAAATTTTTCAAATTTTTGTGAAGTAAAAATATTTCCCAAATTTTTGAAGAAAAATCTCTTGAATTTATCTGACGTAAAGTTTTTTCGATTTTTTTTGGGTGGGGAGGGGGGGGGGGAGAGAAGACATAGGTCTCCATTATTAAAGACAAAAATATGCTTTTTGAGTAAAAAAATAATAATTTCTTTTAAGAACAATATTTCAATTTTTTGAGAGCAAAAAATCTCAACTTTCAAAAAATGAATTTTTTGGGGGCGGAGGAGGGGGGAGAAGAAAACATTAGTACCATTTTTTAAAGAAAAAAATCTCTCCATTTTTCAGAAAAAAAACTCTCCATCTTTGAGAAAAAAACCTATTCTTTTTTTTTTTTGGTTTTGGATGAAAAAATCTCAAATTTTTTGGGCTAAAAATATTTTTTAAATCGAAAGAAAAAATCTCTTGAATATTTTTGGATTAAAATTTTTTTTTTTTTTTTCATTTTTTTGGGAAACAAATCCCTTGATTTTTTTTTTAGAAAAAACCTCTCACATTTTTGTGGTAAATAGATTTTCCATTTTTTCCCATTTTTTGAGGTGAAATTTTTTAAATTTTTTTGGGAGTAAAAAAATTCTTAACTTTTTGCAATAAAATTTTTTCAATGTTTCTGAAGTGAAAATATTTTTTAATTTTTGGAGAAATTTTTTTTCTCACATTTGAATGGTGTAATTTTAAAAGGCGCTAAGTGCCATCTTGGTCCAAATGGAGTTATTGCTATCGTGGTATACTATGTCCATACCGTCATAATCTGAACCTATCAAAGACGTCAATATCTATTTCTAAATAGTTCAAAATTCGCTCTAAAGATGGCGCAAATAAGCAAATTTTGCTAAATTTGAGGAAATCAAAAAAGTAAGGCTTTTGCATTATAGTAAATTCAATTTCCAATCAAAAAGGTCCTCTTCACTTTTTGCATATCTCCAATATTTCAGGAGCTATGCGAGAAAGATAAAACATTTTTGTCAATTTTTGAAAATTTATCAATTTTTTGAAATTAGAGAAAATAATGTGTACTTAAATTTGAATGAATAAAAAAATAGATCTATCGTATAGGAAATTAAATTTCCTTTCAAAAAGGTTCTCTTTACTTTTTGCCTATCTTCAATATTTTAGGCACTAAACAAGAATAAACACTATTATATTTAAATTTAATGCTCAATGCGTCTTTTTGAAAAACCTAAAAATGATTCAGAAATGTTGATATTGGTTCGAATTTTGCTCAAAATGATGATGACGTGTTCAAAGTATGCTATGTACCAACATTTTCACCATTTCAACTTTTCCTATAAATCTCCAAGCTATGCAAACATTTAAACGCGATTATCTCGAAAACACGTTTTTGGCACTTAAGGCCTTTTAAAATTACACCATTCATTTAACATTTAAAAATTATCAATCGGCTACCCCTTTAGAAAATAATCGAGCTAAATTCTCGAAAGTTCCAAGTTGCTGGCCCTGCAATCGACTTCGTTGAAGAGAAAAGTTTTCAACTCACTGCTATTAAATCGTTGGAAAATTTAACGGATTTTTCCTTCTCGAAATTTTTTTGCAAATTATACTCCATAATGGCACGTTCAGCTTTCAAATCATCTGATTTACTAAAAAAAAATATAAAGTTTCAAGTTAATACCTTGGGGAAAAAATTCACAAGTCGAGAATTTGAGGATATTTTCCATTTTTTGTTTCCCTATTCCGCAAACTTACTCTTTGGTGGTAACTGGTATCTCTTGAGCGGCGCTACTCGAAGGTGAAACGATCGACTCAACTATGTTGACAGATGGCAGCAAAGATGACGTCATAATATCCTTAACTTCGCGACTAATCGTCACCTCAGTCACACTACCATAAAGATCAATAACAGCGTACAAATCCTATACAAAAAAAATCACCCCATTTGTTACCACCGGGTCGTCAAAAATGGCTCGGAAAAGCATCGTAAAATACTCTACGTACGCCGGAGATATCACTGGCAGCAACTCCTTGGTCATGACCATTCATATAAAAATGTAACGTCCCGTCTGAGCAATATTTCACTCCTAAAGTTGAGCCACACTGCAACCAGTGTAAATTATGGCCGTAGTGAGCCTTGATAATACGACCATTATGCCAAATTTCGTCACCGTTCAAGTACCACACGTCAGGTTTTAAACAAGAGATGGTCGGAGGCAATGGAAACTTTTCCGGTTTAATTGTAGTCACTCCTATGCTCATAGATCCGGCATATTTTCCGTTCCATTTTGTTACGCATATTTCGTAAAGTTTATCGTGTTCGAGGATAAAATTTGAGAATACAATTCCGTTGTTGTGTTGACTAGAACGCGTGGCAACGGCGAGGTCTTCCGAAAGTGTAATATTTTTACCGCACCATTGATTGAAGCATCTATAAATCGAAATTGATATTTTAGTTGGACGGTTTACAAAGATAATAGAAGTTAGTAAAAGTGGGTTTTTACTTCGGAGGTCCGTCGAATAACGTTTGATTCGAAGGCACAGAACGTATAACGTCTTCACCCCAATTGGAAGTAGACTGATAATGACTAGTTTCGTTACTAGAGCCGTCTATTTGGCTCTCCGGAGGATTGACAATGGTTACCTAGGAAAATATAATCAGAATTGTTATTATTAATTCGCAAATGGTCTTCAGAAGAAAATCAAAATTTAATTACTTGAGCACACTGTCCATAAAGGTCAATGACCGGATATATGGTTTCAGGAACGTGACTACAAGCTTCTCCTTGATCAATTTCGTTTAAATAATAATGCAGAGATCCATCGGAATGCCTCATTAATCCGATCACTGTGCCAACTTTAACGTTATCTAAATTTAACGAGTATCCGTATTTGATGACTGCTCCATCTTTCATCATATTTGATCCTAAAAATCAAACTAGGGTCAAAATATTGATCAAAAAAATGGAATATTCTCAAAGAAAATCCTAATCACCTGATAACATCCACGTATCGTGATCCAAATCGGTCATAGTAGCTGGTAATTCTAAATCGTCGATATTAATTGACGTGACACCTGCAAAACGAGATGAAATTTTAACATATTCCGAGCAATTTGTCACGCTGAAATCGTAGAGCAAGCCAAAAAAATGTATACCCAATTTAAATAGACGACATTTACCAGCTTCAATCGAGCCGGACCAGTGTTCGATTATTTTATCGATAGCAATGGCGAACATCTCGTTACTTTTTAAGGATCTATTCGATAAAACTACTGCATCGGTGAACTCTGCCATTGGCTGCGGTCTCATTGCTGTTCGACCATTATTACAGACACGAACATTTTTACCATGGTTGTAGTGGAAACATAAATCCCTGGAAAAGGAAGTTTATTAGCTCCGAGTATTTTTTTCGGTCGAAAGGCAGGTGTAATGCTTACAGAGGTCCGGTGAAAGGTAATGGAATGATTAATTCGGAAGGAGACATGCAGCTGTATAGGAGATCGTATTCTAAAATAGTGGCCTGAGCTGCTTGACCGTATAGATCGATCACACCGTACATTGGAGTACATATATTCGCGTTCACTTCACCTTGATCAACTCCGTTTACGTATAAATGTAACATTCCATTGTCCTTTATTATAACAGCTACTCTGTCTCCGACCTGAAATCAATTGTTTGATTAATAAAGTTGTGAAAAAATTCGCAGAGCTTTGGCCAGTACGTTCGAGAAAATAATGTACCTGTAATCTGTCCAAATTAATACCATAATCGTCCATCACAGTGGTCCCATTATGCATAACGCCGTTTCCAGTCATCATCCACGTGCCAGTTCTATAAAATAATTTTAAAATATATTTTTTTATGAGAAAATCAGCAATTAAATAGAAGTCAAAGTTTCATACCGAATATTAGTCATGGTCGATGGAAATTCTAAATCGATGGGAGAGTGACTAGTGACTCCTATTTCAATGGAACCAGCCCATCGTGATACAACTCTGTCCAGCTTCACTTCGAATGGTTCGTTTGGTCGCAATGGTCGACACGTCAAGACAACACCGTTATTAAAATCTTCTAAAGCACTAAAAAGTTAGTGAAATTGAATTAGAATAAATTGTACACGTTTGTAAAATTATTGCCAACATTTTTTTTTCAAAAATTTACTTCGGTCTGTAAGCTGTTCGACAGCCATTAGTGACTGCAACATGATGGCCGCATTTTTTATGAAACAAGAGACATTGTGATTTTTCTTCAGGAATATCTAAAAACCAATTCTCAATTATTGCTCCGAAAAATAAATAAATTCTCATTTAATTCAATCAAATTACCTATTAAACTGTGCAATAGGTGGCATCCTTGCATTATGGTCATTCTTCTAGTAATCACATTATCATCACGATCATTACGATCAACAATCGTAACCTGTTCGATAATATCTCAAAATAAATTTCATATTCGATTAAAAAAATATTACAAAAAAAAATCAAAATACCTTGACCGTCCTCCCATATAAATCAACAACACCCCAGAAGAGTACAGGAACATTACTGGCAGCAACACCTTGATCCAATCCATTGATCAAGTAATGTAAATCACCACTGGGCTTTCTCACGAGCCCTATTCGATCACCGATCTGAGACAGAAGACGTATTAAAAGCGAAACAAAACACAAGAAGCGAAGAACGAGCTCGTACCGTTAATTCGTCTAAATTATAATCTCCATAATCTCGCTTCGTAGCTTTTCCATTGGTCAGTATACCACATCCGGACATCATTATGGTACCTGATTTTAAATTGGTCATGGTGGGAGGAAATTCTAAGAAGTCTGGGTTATGCATCGTAATACCAACTTCTATACTTCCAGACCATTTCTCAACCAAGCGATCGATTCGTATCTAAAAAAAAAAATCAGCAATCAGTATAGTCACAGTTGATTCAGTGATGAAAAAAAACTAGAAATTTACTTCGTATAATTCGTTGGTTAAAAGTGGTCGATGAGTGATAACGACTCCGTTATTGAATTCATCAAATGGCCTTATCCTTTCGGCGGATCTTCCATTTGCTGATATCTTAGCTAAGGTACCACATCTCGAATGAAAGCTGCAACCAGTGAATTTCAATAATGAAACATTTCCAATACAAAATTATTTAGAAATATTACGAAAATTATATTCACCGTATTTTATCAGGAACTAAACCAGGAGCTGGATGCACAGGTGAGATATCAGAATCACTTGGAGGTGCTAGTGTCGTCTGATGATCGAAATTAGTGACTAGATTACTCAACACACTATTGCCTTCAGCGATTTCACATTCGTCCACTGCGAAAAGAAATTTACAAATTAGAATCCATTTTTGAGACTCGTTTCTCATTTTACAATCAGAATTACTTACAAGTATCTAGCTCACTAGATATGGTAGAAAATTGTATATTTTCTACCGGTGCGTAGGAAACCACAGATGCTTGAGCCACCTGCCCATATAAATCGATCACAGCGAAAACACAGCTTGGAATGTGATAAGCGGCGATCCCTTTACAAATTCCGTTGATAGAAAATAACAACTCATCTTGGTCTGTTCGCATAATACCGACTACATCGCCTTCGTCGATTGTGTTCAAATTCAAGCCATAAATGTCGAGAACTGATCTACCATCTTTGAGTACGCTACTGCCAGATAGGATCTGTACAAAAGCATATAAATAAGAACCTCGAAATGAGAGAAATGTAATAAATTAACCAATTGAATAGTTACCCAAGTTCCATTCTTCAGGTCTGTAGCATTGGCAGGAATTTCTGTACATTCTGGGTCACATTTCGTGATCCCTATTTCTAATCCGCCACTCCACGCATAAATCTACATCATTTCGAGTGTTAGTAAATAGATTAAGATGGTACCAGAGAATGAATATAGACTCACTTTCTTTTCAATTCTCACTTCGAATAAGTGATTACTTTTCAGAGGCTCGCTGCTGAATACTAAACCGTGATTAAACTCTGATAGATTGCGTTTAGCTGTCTTGTTATTATTGTATAGAATAATGCGGTCTCCACATACAGAGTGAAACATATCATGGGGCTGAATTCGAAGATTCCGTCGCACCTGAAAGTGAAATGGTAATGATTACTAGAGAGTAGATATGCGGCAATATGTACAAGCAGTACGTAGGAAATAGTCAAAGGTTACGCATAGGTAATGAAGTGTAGAATGTAACACATGAACATACCCACTCCAGCTGTTGGAAATTTGGAAGACGATGGTGAATTCCTTATTTCCTTTTGATGTACAACACTACTCCTTGAATTATTTCACACTAATTATTCGGAATTTTCTAAATTTCTTTTCCAAGTTCTCAACTTGTTTACTTAACAAAATTTCCATTCATCAATCAATACAAATTTTTTATGGTAGTTTCATTGATAATTTGCGTTGTGTTTGAAATTTTCCGCCGGAATTTAGCAAAATGACCATGAATCGTGAAAAAAGAATTACCGGTATGGTTTAGGTAAATTTTTTAGAAGCTGATTTATTCGAGTTTTAGAGACAGCTAAAGTTTGTTAATTATTTCATCGGATTATTTGAACAATTAAAATAATTAATTCGCGTTTAAATTTGTCGAATAAAGCTTACTTCGTAAAAATATAAAAATGCTTCCACACTTCGCCCATTTTTCTCCTCCGAAAAGAAATTTAACGCTTGCGTTCTGGCTACACTGGCCAACCGTGAGCCAATCAGAAAGCGAATTTCTGTATAGGACATTGTTGTTTTTGCCAAACTCGCTTGGCAAAATTTCTAGGTACTTCAGTTTTCGTTGACTTGTGTCGGTTGATGTAGTATTGTGAGGTTTCGTTCGCCCGAATTGTGTAATTTATCGGCGGTTTATTTAAATTAATAAAAAAACACACAAGCAAAATGGCTTTATATCGTGCAACCGCTTCCAAATTGTGTGAATTGAACCAGGTAAATTTATCACAAATTATACCTTAGCTTTACAAAATTGAAACTTTCATCTCTCGTATTCGTGAAGTTATCGCCATACGCCGCATGATCACATTTTTCAAAATAGTGTTTCCTAATCTTGGCGTTTTAGTGTTTTTAATTTTACAAGGTTTTAGTGTTTTTCTCATTTCAGAGCTCTAATTATGTTATATTTCGTTAATATGTTAATTACACTTTACAAGGTGCGTCAGGCTGTAATTGACCGAGTCGGAGAAACGTGTTATATTTTGTATGGGTTTTAGTAAAATGTACCTTGACCATGTATTTGGTCATTTGTATGTGGAAGAAAAAACCATTCGAGTGTATTTAGTCGCTCTTTGTTAATAACGGTTTAGTCTCGAAACCAGTCCTACCGTGAAATCGCCCAGTTCCAGCTCTAATCTTCGAAATTCTCAACTCCTCCCTCTATAGATACTATTTCATCATGCACCTTGCTTAAAAATGATCATTTTCGATGAAATAGTTAGCCTAAAATGAACCTTTTCTGGGGTGTTTCAAGATTGGCTCGAAATCATCTCCAGTCAGCCTTTGCGCAGATTCGTTAAATCTCTGACCTTTCACAATGATACCAAAATTCGTAACCTAATAAAAGTTTATTTCTAACCCATCGATAATGTAATTTCTATCAAAAGGCTCTAAAAACTATAGCTATTTATTGCTCATACCACAATTTCCATTCGAGATGACCTTAAATTTATTCAATTACAAAACATCAGTGGTGTTTTTGTTTTGTATGCGATGGTCGTCTTCATTGAATTAATTCTGGCATAAAGAATCTCTTTGGCTGATTTTCAATTTCGAAAATCGCGAACTAAATTATTTTTAAAGCGAAGGCTCATCGGTATACCCTTGAATTGCATCGGCATAAGAGCCAGCCTTCTTCTGTTTATAACTTGTAAACATGTGATAGGAAATATTCTCGTATCAAAATTACTATGTACTTCCAAGGCCTATAGGCGTTTCGTAGTAATGCCATCGAATGAACTTTTAAAAATTTAAAACTGATCAAAAAATTACCCAATTTGAGCTACGTGTCAGTCCGAATCAATCTACGTTGAAATTCAACTCTGGCATCGCGGTATCTCTTTGGCATGCATGGCGTGTACTTGCAATTTTAAAAAGAAAATTCTAACATTGGTTCATTGTCAAGGACGAAGATCGCTTAACACGGTGAATATTGCACGTATCATATCGGCCAATTATCCGATAATAATTTCACGTACACTTGTTTTTTCATTTTTAGCGAATAATCGCCAGCAACGTGCGGAGTCACGAGATGCTTTTTTTCAGTTGAAAGATTTAATGGACTAGAAGCTGAGCTTGGATGTCGCGACGGTGTTGTCTTCTGTCGAGGAAGTTGTTAATTAATGATCGCATGTGCTGCAATGTGCTATTTATGTTGACATTGTTTTTCCCTCTTGGATAAAATGTTCATCCTGGCCTTTGATTTCAATACGGTTGTGTATAAATGGCATGGGAAGGTACCTACCTATCGTGTTATAGGAATAAATTCACATGAACGAAGTTGCATGTAAAAAATAGAGACAATCGTTATTTAATGAGAAATTTTTGTCATGAAAATATTACCAATTTGTTGTAAAAATGATACATTGTCTCGAGTTCAAAAGGCTACTTGACTAGTGAGCCAAGCCAAGGAAGAGCGAACAGATCGATGGAGGGTAGAGCAACGAAGGGTGGGACAGGAAAATTAAAATACAGTCGAGTGAATAGTACTGGAGGATTAGCTTCTGTGTTTTTAGTTCATGCTCTCGTTTTTAGGAAAAATTAATGAAAATGATTTCAGTTCTCGTCTTTTAAACTTTTAATAAACGTTTTATGTAAAACGTTCCTTTTTCTGATAATTTCTCTTCTTCAACATGTTGGAGTTTTCGTACCATTGAAGCATTTTTTAAATTTGAAAAATTAGGTTTCTCGATGGTACCACATAGATATTTGATAATCAAAATTGGAGTGGAGGGAGGGGTCCAATCGAAATTTTTGTAATAATTAAAATTATTCCCAAGACTTCAAGTTACAACTTCCATTTGAAATTTTTTCAATTGGATCCCTCCCTCCCACTCTGATTTCACTTAGCACTCTGTGGATACTTATTCAAAATTAAGAGGGCTCAATTGAAAAAAATTTCAAACAGAAGTTGTAGATCGAGGTCCTAAAAGTAATTCGGGTCATTATGAAAATTTCGATTGGACCACTGCCTCTTCTCAGATTTCACATAACATAATGCAAATAATTTTTCAAAATCGAAGGAGAGGGTCCAATTGAAAAATTTTTCAAATAAAAGTTGTAGATTGAGGTCCTAGAAATAATTTTGGTCATTATAAAATTTTCGATTAGACCCCTCCCTCCCCTCCAATTTCGCAAAATACAACTAAAATAATTCTTATGTTATTAAAAACTGGGGAGGTAGGGGTTCAATTGAAAAAAATTTCAAACAAAAGTCGTAGCTTGAAGTATTAAGAGTAATTTTATTTATTACACAAATTTCAATTGGACCCCTTTGTTCTTCATGAAATTCTACAATTTGAAAAATGCCAAAAAAAAATCACCCAATTCATTTTTTTTTCATAGTGCAAAGTTGCAGGTGTCTTGAAAAGCTACGTGACAGTAGAAGTGTCGACTTTTTTTTTTGGCATGCATGGTAGTATGTTACATAATTGATAGCTTGGGGTGATCAAAAAGGGGGAAGGGAAGGAAAACACTAAAAGCCAAATTGGTTATAAATATTGGACTACATTATATTTTCAGCTTGGTCAGAAATTTGGACCATGAACTTTACAACTGCTCTTCCTCTATCGATTTATTTCAAACTCATATACGTAAATTTCTCCACAGTATAATCGTTGAACGTATTCCTTCAAAACTTGAAAATTATCTTGTTTTTTCGAATGTACATTGTGAATCATTCATTATGGTGAATAATTGAAACGATATAGCTGTTAATTCATCATGCGATGGGAATCATTAATTTTATTAGAAATTGCCTGAGAATTGAATCTCTTTTGAATTATCAAAAAATTAATTATTCTAAATTTGTCGTAAATACATTATAATTATACGTACTTAGTTGATTTTTTTTCAAATAAGACTGCTGTTTGTTCGAAGAAACTGATTTTTCCAGTTGAAAGATCATGCAATTTTTTAATAAGTAAGTTAAATAAATAGTCAATTTTTTTCTATAGTAGGCCTACATAAATCATTGCAATTCCACAATTTTTAAAATTTGTCAAAAATTAAAATATATGTGATTTTAAAATCTTGACAAATTTTTGAAGTTGAATCGACTTTATAATTTGAAGAAAAATAATTAATTTAGCAAAAAAAATTAATTTGGTAAGAAGTCAAAATTTTGAATAAAATTGAAATTTAATTTAAAAAATAGAATTTTGGTGATTTTAAAACTTTAAATAAACTTTAAAAATTGATTTGATGAATTTTTACAATTTTAAGAACTTAGTAAATTTTTGAAATTTGATAAATTTTGTGATAGGTAAGTATTAAATTTTCTTAAAAAAATTGAATTTTTGAAAATTTTCAAATTCTCACGTGAACATTTCAGGGTTGTTTAAAAAAAATTAATTTTCACATCAAAACCCCTTATCCGACTACATCCTTTGTTAACTTTTTAGTCAAGTTATTCTTCGAAATTGTGTCAATTTTTTATTTCAATAAATTTTTGAAAAAAAATTGATACCTAAAGAATTGAAATTTTGAAATTTTTCATTTTCAAAAAATTTCATAAATTTTGGAAGTTTTAGAAATTTTAAAAATTTAGCTAATATGTACTTTTGTACTTGAAATTTAAAAAAAAATGGAAAAAATTCAAAATTATTAAAGATTTCAAAATTTGGTAAAAATTAAAATTTTGGTCGTTTTTAAATTTTATTGATTTTTTAAAATTTTGTAAGTAAATAGGTAAATTTCCAACATTATTTTGATAAAAATTTGAAATTTGACAATTTTTAATTGTGATGAATTTTTACAATTTTAAAAATTTGAATTTTGAAAAAATTGTGTCGAAAGTCCTGCAAATGACCTGCCTTTTGCTTTGAGACTTTGATAGATACTCTGGAAATTCGATTCCTTGAAAATTATACACAGATAAGTCAATGGAATCGAATTTTCGAATTTGCATATGTCTTCATTTTTTAAAAATCGTATTTTCATTTGTTCTGCCAATTTAGCAGTTTCCTTTCTATAGAAATAATTCGACGAGTTCTTGGAATTAATTACGTATCCGAACACCTCCACTCCTGCACCCATCTTGGTATTTCCTTAATCATGCCTACGTATGGGCTTTTGTTTTCCTCAATGGAGGAGTATGAATTCTATTTCATTCGCTATACAGTCACAATACCGAAGATGAGCGACACATGGCTCGTTTATAATTGTGAAATAGCTGAATGGGAATTTCCAATAATCGATGGAATAGTAGCTATAATTTATTCAATTGTGACTTAACGTTGCTTTTAATAAGTTTCTAGTCAATGTCAACGGTAAACGAGGTGGGTATTGCGGTAGCTTATACGAATGAGTGTGTCTGGTATGACGTCGAAATTTGAAAACACATTGTAACGAAAATATTAATGGGTCAATCGTTCGATGTATTCTGTTCCTGCGTGTCTGCTCAGTTTGCCTGTCTGTGTACTTTGTATATATTTCTACACCGACCAAGTCCGCGAGTATTGTGTGCTTTGTTTGGAGCCTCTTGTCATAAAATTTCGTATATATTATTCAGCTCATATAATGACCTGATACGAGACTACTTTGATATAAAATAGTTCGAAAAAATCCAAGCTCAACCCTAGAGTGAAAAAATTGACTAATTTTTCCACGTGTAATAAGAATAACTCTGCATTGGCTGGAAATCAAACCATACTGAGGAATCGATTACGAAAGCAAAAAATTAAAAAAAAAACTAGGATACTGATTATCGTAATATGCAGCGTATGTACTTTAACTAAATACGCGACTACACAGTGTACACGCCCCAGATTTCGCGTCGAGCGATTTCAAAGTGTCATTTTAGTATCAGGTATACGTAGATAGTCGTATTTGAAATATTACCCGAAGAAAAAATATTCAAAATTATGGTTGTAGGTTCCCTCAACTACGAGCTTTTGACTATGGTTCTTTTTTTCAGTCGCCTTTAAACTTAGTTCACGGAGATAAGTTGCCAGTAAGACGAGAATGAGCAGATAAGGCTTAAAATTTGCACTTCTCGGTGTTCAACCTTCGTCGAGGTTCGGTAGAGGTCAAAGAATTATCGAGTTTGTGCGATCGCGTAATTTCGGTTCTCCTTTTTTCCGCATAAATGTGGATTTTTCAATCCGAGCTTTGATTTTTTAGATTCATTCTATTTTGGGATTTGAGCTTGGGTGGGGAGGGGGTAGATGGAGGAAAAGAGGGGAGTTTGTGGAAGTATTTAGGTCGAACGTTTTGAGTACGAAAAATGAGTATTTAAAAAAAATAATAATAATAAAAAATCTGATATTTTCGGTTCTTATAAAAATGAGCAGAAAAATTTTAGTAAAATTATCAGTAAAGTCAGCTTCATAGTGGAATTTGATTTTTGAAAATTCCATCCATTTCAGTCTTTAAAAATCACAGTGTTGTCTTAATTTGAACAGGAATCTTGATTTTTTTTAAACTATAAAAAGACCTAAAAAAATCTGAAAAATGTCATAGAATTGTAGGGAAAAAAGGGCACAAATATACTACGAATAATTTTATTTTCAGAATTTTTTATCGTTTTTCTACTCTTTGGCCATTGCATTTTTTTTTTATTTAAATTTTTTAAAGAAGAGGAAATTAGTAATGTATTTGGGTATTTGCTTAAAAGTTTCAAAAAAGAGAGAAATGATTTTGGATATGTTGAAAAAATGTATTGAAAAATTATTTTAGCCATTTCTGAGGGGGGGGGGGGTGTGTCATGAACGTTTTTTTTTTTCACTCAAAACAATTATCAATTTTCCCTTGAGACGAATTGTAAAACAAAAAAATTGTAAAGGAAAAAAATTAATTTGAAAAATATTCCAAAAAATTCGTTAAAGAAAGAATTATGTTGGAATATTATTATAAAATAACTAATCAAAAGAAATACAGTAGAAAAATGAAAAAAAAAGTTTCAAACAAATTATTAAAAAAAATATTAGGTCAAAAAATATTTTCTGAGATGAAAGATTTTTTGCACATGGTTAATTTTAAAATAATTTCCTAGATAAAAAATGTCGAAGTAGTAAAAAAAAATTAAATAAATTATTATACTAGAAAAAAATTCTTATTCAATATTTTCAAAATAAAATGTTGAAAAAATGTAAAAAAAATGTTGAAAAATTTATTGAAAAGTACTTATTTAGAAAAAGCTCACCTGAGAAAACATTTTACATCCTCAAAATTCCTTCAAAAACATCCTCTAGGAAAAAAATGAAAAAAGGTTGAAAAACTAAAAAAAAAAGTCTAAAAAAATTATTCAATAATAAAATTAGAAAAACTTCTGGAAAAATGATTTTTTTTCTCTCAAAATTCCTCAGATAAATAAAAAAAAATATGCTTTTGAAAAATTATTACCTACCTACTAAAAATAATATTTACATACTCGTATTTATTCAAAAAAACTGTTTTGGAAAAAAAATTCATTCTTGGCACTCTGAATTTCTTCATAGAAAAAAAAAATACCGATTTTTTTTATAAAATAACAAATCAGAAAAACCTCCTGGAAAATCAATAATTATTCTTATATAAAATTCCTTAAGCAAAAAATCCTCAAAAAAAAATCAAAAAATTTATTGATCAAAAAAATTTTTTTTGGGCGAAAGCAATTTCTTGCTCGAAATTTCTTCAAAAAAACAAAAACAAAAATACTTTATAAATTAAAAAAATTTTAAAAAGTTGAAAAAAATGTCAAAAATGATTTTAAAATACCTACTTGTTCAAAAAAAACTACCAGGACCAGGAAAAATAATTTAGTGCTCAAAATTTCGTTAAAATATCCTGTAAAAAAAATGACTTCAAAAAATATTAAAAACGATTATTTAGAAGAGAGTCTTTTGTGAAAAAATTTTCTTGTACAAAATTATTTAAAGGGGAAACAAAAAAGAAAAATGTTTAAAAACGAAGAAAAAATTGTCAAAAAAATGAAAATTTCTCACACAAAAATTTCAAGAAAGAAACTACGCTAGAAAATAATGTTTAACAATTAAAAATTGAATGATGTCAAAAAATTATTTTAAAATGATCAAGGAAGTAGGTATTGAAAAAAAAACTGTTCCTAAAAGAAAAATTCCTTACTCAAAATTACTTTAAAATATCATCTTGAAAAAATTGAGTTGGAAAAGTTTAGAATTTTAAAAAAAAATACTTTTTCTTTTTTTTGGTTGTTACAAAACTCCCTCACAAAACTACGAATGAATCTTTTTAAATTGCTTTTGAAAAATTTCCTCATCTTTTTTTAAAAATTTCTTTCAAACAAAATAAATGTAAGAAAAAAAACGACATTTCCATTTCATATAATATCAAACTTACTTGCCAAAAAAAAAATGTCCTTTTTTCTCCAAAATCAGTCAGTGATTATTTAAATCAAAAATTATTCATTTTTTGATTAAATAAAAAAATTGGATTGTATATCAGGAAGAGGAAAAGAAAATATGACCACATCAAAACAGGATATCGTAATACGAATTGAAAACGTACTTAGGCTCAAATCGAGCAAGTCCAAATAATATAAGAAGGTATTGAGGAAGGGGAGGTAATGAACCCGTTTTTTCCTTCGTTAAATTACTTATTAATAGTTCTGAGATTCGATCGATTAATAAATTTAATTGAATATTTAATTATCAAATGATACTACCTAAAAGCTTCGTTATCTTGAAAACGATTTAGCTATTCACGTTGCATGTATCATCTGCAACCTCTAAATGATTTGTTAAAATTGTTCTCGATTCTTTCGTTATCGCCAGTTTTTCTATATGAGTACTTTATAAGGAGTGTAATTTTTTTCTTCTTCGGCGGATGCCACTTGCCAGTTGCAACATAATTTTATATCTCTTCGGTACTATTAATAATTCCGATAAGAATTAAGATAAGCGTGTAATTGGCCTGTATTACTTAGTATTGAAAAAAAATTACACTGGTAGAATTGTAATAATTTAATATAGAATCACGTGGAATGGTGGAAATTCCGTCAGCGTTGGAAAGTTGTTTTTAAAGATTCGTATGGGAAAGAGAAGTGAATCATTCATCGAAAAATTACCTCATATTTATCTTTATAATAGAAGTCTCGAGAAAAACACCCAAAGTATTCCTCCAATTTGATTTACGTAGAATTTCTTTCGAAAAAAATTCTTAACGATGGTTTATCGATTATAATCAATACTAATTTGCTCGTACAAATAATCTAAATCCTTTTCGAGTATAAAATTGATGGACGAAAGTTTACATAAAATTGCACCACTCCAACGATGAGGAAAATCGCTCCATTTGAAATTCTCGTAACACTCGAGAAAACACGAAGACTACACACGCCAAAGATAATAATTTTTATCACTCTGGCGTCCTTTCTGACGTTTGCTTAACTTTGAAGAAGAAATTTATCTCTTGAGGTTTTTTTTTATCATCTTAAGGGGGGGGGGGCATAATTTTTTTTTTTTTTTTGAATGCATAGAGTTAACAAGCGGAATTTTCTAAGTCCTTTGCATGACGTCATTTTGATTATTCATTTATGAAATTTTGAAGAAAAATTGGAAACTAATTTCATCTTGCTTTTTTTTAACGAAAAAATTGATTTTTGAAAAATAAAATGCATGGAGTTTTCAAAAAAAGAAAATTATATTCATTTTGCATTTTGATGATGTCATTTTGTAGAAATTATTGATAAATTTTTTGGAAAATGAAAATTTTTTACAATTTTTTTTGTCAAAATAGCCCCCCCCCCTTAATACGTGTACCTGTCTTCATTTCTTCTCGTACTGATTTTTTTTCTGCTTTTTCCAATTCCAAACGAGAACACGTATTTTCTTCGATAACTGTCTGTCTATACTGAAGTGGAATATTTTTAAGTTAGGTTCGCATACCTACTCGAAGAAAGTAAATTTTCCTTTATGGAGTAATAAATAATTTTTATCATTTTACAAATACGATTTGCACACGATGAATTTATTGGGCGTCGTATCGAATTATTTGTAGAATTTAGGAGTTTTTCGGCTGTAAAATCGAAACCATAGGTACATTGTATCCTTGAACGTGGTAAATGGCGAACCTGCTAATGATAAGGTTTAACGTTCGAGTAAAACTGGTTTTCAATGTCATATGTGGTGGTACCTCCACGAATACGAATTTATAAGGTGTGACTGAGAAAAACGGTGAAAGAAAAATTTGAAATGAATATGAGAAAATTATGTAAATTAAATTCGAAGGAGTGGTTATTGAAAGATGATTTTCCTAATTTCTTTGTTTTTTTTCGCAGGTTTTACCGGTCTTTTCATCAATGATTCGTAATTTAAGCGCCGATTCAACCGACTTGAAAGGCATACTGTCCGAAAAAATACCCAAAGAACAAGAACGCGTCAAAAGTTTCCGTAAAGAATACGGAAACAAAGTCGTAGGCGAAGTTACCGTCGATATGGTGAGTGGATTCTTTCCCAGGGTATTTGGACCTTTTCTTTTCCAGTGAAAGTAATTTGAAATATGGGTGATTGCAGATGTACGGCGGTATGCGCGGTATTAAAGGATTAGTATGCGAAACTTCAGTATTAGATCCGGATGAAGGTATCCGTTTCCGAGGATATTCGATTCCAGAATGCCAGAAATTATTGCCCAAGGCTAAAGGTGGCGAAGAACCTTTGCCAGAAGGTCTTTTCTGGTTGTTAGTAACTGGCGAAATTCCGAACGAAGCCCAAGTAAGTGTCGGATGCCTAAGAATAAAATTTATGTTGAATTGGTTAATTTTGTAAAAAATTTGAAGGGCTCCTCAAATGCAGGATTTATTAAACTTTAAAGGTCGACTGAAATTCTTTTGTTTTTTTGACAATAACTTGGGAATTCGATGTCGTTGAAAATCTCAAATTTGCCATCATTTAATTTTTTTCTATTTTTTAGATGAAATTTTGAGGTTTTGATAATCGACTGAAGATTCGATTTCGTGAAAATCGACCTTTTATTGATTTCTAAATTTTCATTAAAATTAAATAGATTTTTTTGTAATTGATTAGGTAAATTATAACAAGTTTTTGATAATAGATTATAAAAGTCAAAAACATATTTTTTTAAATCTATTTTTTTCTAATCAGTGATTTTTGAAAATTGATCAGAAAATTATTTCATAGGAGTAGATCAAAACTGGCTCTTTATGATTCGTTATTTTTTTTAATTTTTTGTAGTTGATTATTTAAATGTTGATTTTAGATATTAAAATTAACGAAAATACCTGAATTAATTTTTTGGAATCAATTAAAAATTAATTTTTTCTAATCGATTTTTTTTTGAAAATCAATTTTTAAAATTTAAACTGGGTGAAAATGGACCAAAAATAATTTTTTTTTTTTTTTGGTAATTTCGTTAAAAATTCAATTTTGAAAAATTGGCAAAACAATTTTTTTTATGATCAATTGCGAAAATGAAATTTTGATTCTGTGAAAATGGACTGAAAATTTAATTTGGTAAAAATAGGCCATCTTTTTTTTTCAAACAATTAAATTTTAATTCTACGAAAATCGATGATTGATTGATTTGATAACCAATTTTTTTTCTAATCGACGATTTTTCAAAAATCGAACAGTATCCAATTTCATAAAAAATAGCTGTATCAAAACTGATTTTAAATTTTTTTATTTAAAAAAAACACAATATTTTTTTGGTATCTACCTTCTGAGTTAGCTAAACTTTTAAAAAGATTAAATTGTTTGTTTTTTTTACCATCGATTAAAAATTCGAGTTCATAAAAATCGACAAAAAATTAATTTTTTTAAAAATCGATTAGAAATGATTTTTTTTAATTCGATCGAAGAATCGTCCAAAAATTATTTTTTTCAATTTTTTTGCAATCTATCAAATTTTGATTATTTGACAATCGATTAAAAAAGAAAATCATTTTCAACAAATAATTGAATATAAATATTTTTCAAAATCGATTGAAAATTCGAATAAAAAATCATATTCATCAGATCGACTGAAAATTAAATTTTTTAGATCAACTAAATTTTTATTTTTTGAAAATTTACTGCAAATTCGAGTTGGTGAAAATCTTTCTAAAATTGATTTTTTGACAATCGTTTAGATTTTAGAATAATAAAAATATAATTTTTTATAAAATCAATTTGAATATTAACTTTTTGAAAATGATTTTGTGAAAATTGATTTGTAAAAATTCCATTGGAAATGAAAATCGAATATAAATTTGATTTCGTGAAAATCCACAAAAAATGTATTTGTTGAAAATTTGTTTGAAAATCGATTAAAATTTAAAACATTCGATTTTTTCCCCCGAAATCAATGAAGATTGAAGAATCGGATTTTTTCTAATCGATTAAATTTTGATTTTTTTAAAATTGATTAGAAATTCGATTTATGGAAAATTATTAAAAATTTATTTCTTAAAATTTTCCAATTTCGATTTTTGTGATCAATTAATTGCTTGAAAATCGATCATTCCACTAAAAATTTGATTTTTTTTTATCGATTAATTTTTTTTAAACTTTTTAAAAAATTTGTCGATTGGATATTTCAATTTTATAAAAATCTACAAAAACTTTTTCATAGGGAATCGATATTTTTCTAATTGAATAAATTTTGATAGTTTAAAGATCGATTAAAAATTCAATTTTGTGAAAATTGACCAAAAATTTGTTAAAAACTTCTTTTTTTTAATGGATTGAATTTCAATCACTTGAAAATTGATTATAAATTCGATTTCTTTAAAATTGACCAAAAAAACAGTTTATTTTCAAACTGTTTGTTTATTTTTTGCTATCGATCTTGATTTTTTTTTTTTTTTTTTTGAAATCGAATAATAATTTTTTTGACAATTGATTGAAAATTCGATTCAGTAAAAATGGATTAAAAATGTAATTTAATTAAAAATCAAAGTTTTTCGAGTATACCTTTTAAATTTTGATTTTTTGAAAAAATCGATTCAGTCAGAAAAAGTTTTTTTTTTTTTTTAATCAGTTGAAAATGCAATTTTATAAATTCTCATTGAATTTTTACTTCTGATGATCGATTAAAAATTCGACCTTTTTTTAATCACATAAAAATCAATATTTTTTCAGTCATTTTAATTTTGAATTTTTGAATGTCGATCAATTATTCGTTTTTTTGATAATGATGTTTGAAAATTGGATACCATAAAAATCAACAAAAGTTAAATTTGAAGTAAAGTAAAGTAATTTCTAAATTGAAATTTTTTATAATCGATTAGAAATTCGATTTTTTGGAAATCCATTGAAAATTTTATTTTATGGCAATCTACGAATTATTGATTTTGAAAAAAAATAATAATAAAAACTACTCTTTAATTTTGTGAAAATCTATTAAAAGTTGATTGAAAATTAAATGTTTGCTATAGTCGTGAATTTTTGAAAATTTTCAATATTTCTATTTTATCGAAATTATTTTTACAAAATACCAACTAAATCGATTTTTCAGTCATTTAAAAATGATAATTTTCTTATTCTAGATACTTTATAAAAAATTTTATCTGTATAGGACGATTTATGTATCATCCACTCGTACTTGAATACATAGAAAAAAAATTAATAACGTCGTAATTTATGTCACCAGGTCAAAGCTCTATCTCAAGAATTCGCCAACAGGGCGTCTCTTCCATCGCACGTTGTCACAATGTTGAACAACTTCCCGACGAATTTACATCCCATGTCGCAATTCAGCAGCGCCATCACCGCCCTCAATTCGGAGAGTAAATTCGCCAAAGCGTACTCCGAAGGTGTACACAAGTCCAAGTACTGGGAAGTAAGTGTTTAAAAAGCCTGCTTTCCAGATCACTCGTATAATTTTCAATTTTATTAATCTTCGGTGTATTTTTTATTTTTATTTTTATAGTACGTCTACGAAGACAGTATAGATCTGATAGCCAAGTTACCGGTAGTAGCAGCCACCATATATCGTAACACCTATCACGACGGCAAAGGCATAGGTGCCATTGATACCGACAAGGACTGGAGCGCCAATTTCTCCCAAATGTTGGGTTTCGAAAGCCACGAATTTACCGAACTGATACGATTATATTTGACCATTCACAGGTATATCGAAATTTTGTTCGGCTGACCCGATGAGCCGCATTGCACCGGTTGTGTTAATGAATTCAGCCACGCTTCCGATTAATACAACCGATGCCGTTGAACTGGTAATGCGTTTTCTCCCTCTTAAGTACCTACATAATGTGTGATAATGACTTCGCACGTTGCTCGAAATTGACCTTGCTAAGACACGACCGAGTATTGTACGTTGACGTAATTTGGTAAAAGTACCTATCGCTGACTTGGGTCGATGGTACGTTTATCTTATCCCCTCTATCGATTTTTCACGTCTGCTGTGTCTTTAAATATTCCTAAAGATTTCGATAAGGAAAAATGGAAATTTTTTATAAATTTTATTTATTGTCTTGCAGTGTCAAAAAAGATACGAACGTGAGATAATTTTTTAATTTCGATAAGAAACGCATACCTGGTTCCAATGGTTCGAAAAATGGTCTCCTAAGGTTGTAAATTGTATTTTAATTTTATTTATTATTTCGCAGTGATCACGAAGGTGGCAATGTATCAGCCCACACCGTCCATTTGGTCGGTTCTGCCTTGTCTGACCCATACCTGTCGTTCGCCGCCGGTATGAATGGTCTAGCCGGACCTCTTCACGGATTAGCCAATCAAGAAGTACGTAAACTAGCCCAGCTCTTGGATGCTTTGTGACAGAGATGGACAGATTCGGATCTTGAAATTTTGAAAAGGATCTTTAGAAGTTTAGATCCAAACATCCAATATTTTTGGAATTTGATCCAGATGAGATCCTTTCATTTTCAAATGATCTGATCTAGATCTAAAGATCCTCCAATTTAAAAAAAAAAAAAAAAAAAAAAAGGATCTAGATCCACAAAAATTTTTTTTTTTTAATTATTCATTTTTTTTCTCTAAATTTTTTAATGATTATAAAATTGGTTATTTTTATTTTATCAAAAATATCAAAAGCATACGGCTAAAATGATCTGGATTTGGATCTGATGTGGATTTTAAGATCCAAATTGGACCTAATCTGGATCTGGATCTTTTTCAAATCCTCTCGAAGAAAAAGATCTGAATGTTTTTCAGATTCACTCATTAAAAAAGATCTGGATCTGGATGTAGATACTTTGATCTGTGGAACTGCCCATCTCTACTTTGTAAGAGCTGAACTAATTTACGATATTTTGACTTCCCCAGGTATTAGTATGGTTGCAAAAATTACAAAAAGAAATCGGAAGCGATCCCAGCGACGAGAAGTTGAAAGAATTCATCTGGAAGACGTTGAAGAGCGGACAAGTTGTGCCCGGATATGGACACGCTGTTTTGAGAAAAACCGACCCCAGGTACACATGCCAGAGAGAATTCGCTCAAAAGCATCTACCTAATGATCCATTATTCAAGGTAAAGTCTCAGTCTGCATTCTCTTTTGGTAAATACACTCGAGAAAAATGTTATCGATTGTAAAAAATTTCCATTTGTTTTTATAGCTCGTATCTCAAGTATACAAAATTGTTCCTCCGGTCTTGATCGAAACTGGCAAAGTCAAGAACCCGTGGCCCAACGTAGATGCCCACTCTGGTGTTTTATTACAGGTAATTTGATAAGAATTTTAACTAAACTATCAAACGAACGAAAGGAAAATTTCTAATCATTTTTTTTCTCGTCATTTTGCAGTATTATGGATTGAAAGAAATGAACTACTACACCGTATTATTCGGCGTATCTCGTGCCTTGGGTGTATTAGCATCGTTGATCTGGGATCGTGCTCTAGGCTTACCCATCGAACGCCCCAAATCGCTGTCGACCGATGGATTAATCAAGTCCTTCAAAGGACCCGCCAAAGGAGCCTAATTATTCTGCCAATCCTTCTAAATGTCCTTTCCCCACCCCCAGCCCCAATATATATATTCTAATCATCTAGGTGAGAACATTTATTATCGCTTTTGATCGATTTCGTCGAGTACCTGTCGTAGGTAGTGTGTATTTAAATGAATAGCGATGTAATTTGTGTATTTGTGCCCGCCCCCTGCCCCTGCCCCCCTCAAGTGTCGTTTTCCTTAATTTATTTTTACGTTCTCTTCATATTTACCTCATTGTTTACGTGTTTCTTAGTTACCCTCTCCCCCTCCCCCCTTTTCAGAAATACCCTCGCTACGCTGATTATTTAACTTTTTGTAAAGTATGTACGAAGTACGATAGGAACAGTTTAATGAAAAAAAAAGTTTTTATTTCGAGTATTTCTCTCCGGTACCTTTGTTTTTATAAACGTTTGTCTTAAGTAGATTTACAAAGTGAAATTTTGTCTTGTACATATCGCCGAGAATTTTTATTTTAAGTTGATAAACGATTTGTGTGTATATACGATTGTTTATTTTTATGTACTTATTTATCCTTTGTGTATCGTGCTGCCCCCACCTCATGTCATTTGCCTACCGATTGTCCAGAGAGAGATTTTTAATGTGGTAAATATGAACTAGTTCCGTTGCTTTCATTGTTGTGATAGTATTGAGTCACATTGAGCGGTAAACTTCTTCAAATAAATTATTTTCGAGGAGATCAATCGTGTTGTAGTGTTTTTTTTAAATGTGAATTTTCAGCTAAAATAATGGTACAGTCGATAATGGAAAAGTCTTCCTTGCGATCGAAAAGTTGAAAACGATTTTGTGATTGAATCGTAATCTTTGTTTTGAAAAAAGACGAGGTAAATTGAAATTCATGGAGTTAAAAATGATTTTATTATTGCTCAATTTTTTTTTAAATCAAACAAAAAATTTAAATTGAGATTTCTCTTTTCTAAAACAATGAAAGTTTTGAAAAATAAAAATCGAAGATTATCTTATTTAGTTACGTCAAATCCGAAAAAATTGTAGTAATTTTCATTTCAAGAAAATTAAGAACACCCCCCCCCCAAAAAAAAAAATTGAGATATTATTTATCTGCAAAAATTTGAGAAATATTTTCACTCTAAAAAAGTTGAATTGAATTTTTTTTCTTTTAAAATTTAAGAGAAAATTTTACTGGCACCACAGAATTCGCGAAATCTATTTCTACAAAAATAATTATTTCAATCGAAGGAAGTTCGGAACATCCCCCCCCCCCCCCCAAAAAAAAAAACTTGAAAAGATTTTCCTTTAAATAAATTGAATTGATAGATTTTTTCTCAAAAAATTTTAAAAATAGGTAAGCATTATTTTTACTTTGGAAAAATTGAGATTTTTTCCCACAAAGTTGAAACGTTTTTTCTTCCAAAAATTGAACGAATCTTTTCCAAATGAATAGGAACTTTTTGATTTTTTTTCTCCAAAAATTTGAGAAATTACTCTAAACCAATTCAGTTGAAAAAAAAAACATTTCAAAAAAGTACCTACGTTTATTTCTTCCAAAAAATAAAAGAATTTTTTTAAAATAAATTAGGAATTTTTTTAGGTACTATAGGTATAAAAAATCAAATTTAGATTTTTTCTCCAAAAAAACTTCATTATTTTTTTTTCACAAAAAATTGAAAAAAAAAAACTGAGAATTTTTTATCAAAAAATGAAAGGATTGTTTTTTCAGGATTTTCTCAAGAAATTCGAGATTTTTTCTCCAAAACAATTTAGGAATATTTTTAATCCAGAAAAGTTGAGAAATTTTTTCGTTGAAAATCAAATTTTTTTCCTCCAAAAATTTGAGAAATTACTCTAAACTAAATCAGTTGAAAAAACATTTCAAAAAAGTATACGGTTTATTTCTTCCAAAAAATGGAAGAATTTTTAGAAAATACATTGAGAATTTTTTACTTTGAAAAATGAAAATTACTAAAAAAGTTTAGAAATTTTTTCCCCTTAAACTTGAGATTTTTTCACGAAAAATAATTGAAAAAATCCAAAACTGAGAATTTTTCATCAAAGAATTTTTCATTAAAGAATTTTTCATTTCTTTCTTCAAGGGGTTTCTCAAGAAATTAAGAGATTATTTCTCAAAAAAAATTCAGGAATATATTTTTTTCTCCCGAAAATTAAAAAAAAATCCCCTAAAAATATTTCTCCTCTAAAAATTTGAGTCTGTCTAAACCAATTTACCTAGTTGAAAAAAAAATGATTTATTTCTACCAAAAAATGAAAGAATTTTTAGAAAATAAATTTAGAATTTTATTAGTTTTAAGTACCTAATAATAATTTCCAAAAACGTTTGAAAATTTCTTCACGAAAAATATTTGAAAAAATCCAAAACAGAACTTTTTCATGGTTTTTCTCAAGAATAGAGATTATTATTTTTTTAAATTAGGAATAGGTATTTACTTTTATTGTAGAAAAGTTTAAAAAAAATTATTCCTCTTTTTTTAAAAAATAAAAATTTCCAAAATATTTGAATTTTTTTCTCTCTGAACTTGGAATTTTTTTCACGAAAAAAAATTGAAAAAATCCAAAAACGGAGAATTGTTCAGATTTTTTCTCAAAAATTGAAGATAATTTCTCAAAAAAAAAAAAAAAAAAAAAAAAATAGGAACATTTTTACTCCAGAAAATTTCTCAAGTTATTTTACTTCAAAAAAATTGAAAAATAATTTTTTTCACCAAAAAATTGAATATTTTCCCCCAAAAATTACTTCAGCAAATTGAACCCCCGTCTCCCTAAAAAAAATCAAGAAAGTTTAGAATGTTTGTTTTCCAAAAAAATTGAGATTTTTTGATCTACGAATATTTCTACTCAATCGTCAATAAATTAGATTTAAAAGTTTCTCTCTTGAAAAAAATCCAAAATTCGAGAAATTTTTTTCTACAAAAAATTTCAACATAAATCAAGAAATTTAAGTTTTTTTCCTCAAGAAAATGAGAGATTTTTTCTACGTACAAAAGAATTGAGGAATTTGAAATTTAGAATTATTCTTATTCTAGAAAAATTGAGAAATTTTTTCTCCCAAAAAATTGAAAGAATCTTTTTTCAGATTTTGTTTTTTGGAAATTGGAATGAAAAGGAAACTATTATTTGCGACCAAGTGAAAAAATATTTCATACGCTAAAGAATACAAAATTTGAATATTGGCAGAATTTTAAAGAATGGAATTAATTTTAAAAATAGTCCAAGGCGGTCACACGAGCAACGTGCGAAAATTGAAAATGAAATCACGAAGAAACTCGTTTGACCTATGTTTGTTTATTTATTATTTCAAACTAATCGGGCACGTATCGATGCCATAATTACATAATAAATTTATATCATTCGTCAGGTACAATGAAATCTCCAAACAATAATAATAACTTTTATTATTATTGCTTATAGAAGTAGTTAAAATTTTCCAAAACTTCAATCAACGTTAGAAAATCCATCATTAGGTTTATTTGCTCAATATATCTTTCGCACAAGAAACCAGCACCTTAATGGCCATCTCGTTACCTGAAACGATTTCCTGTTCGCTTCGCCACTTCCGTAGTTTTGCTCGTGTACAAACACGGACGAGTTTCATCGAAAGTGTAATTTCAGTAGTAAGGCTTATTTATGGCGTTTTTTGATACTATTAGCACATTATCGCCTTGACTGAAGGTCACGTTTTAACTGGTTCCAAGTGGTATTACTTCAAGCTCGGAACAGCTCGATGATATTTTTCAAAACTACAATTAGGTATACGTATTAAATAATTGTAGAAATGGTACTCCATTTTACGTTTGAAAACATCGAGTTACGTAATTTTTCTAAAAAATGACATATTTTTACGGTACGCGCGAAAATTATGTCATCAAAAAGTGAAATACGAGATACCGAGTCGATATTTCGTAACAACAAAGAATACTGATCCGATAATGAACGTTGGGCTCGAATTTAAAAAAACAAAACAATTATTTATTAATATGTACACGCTTAAAATTGCGAATGTCGTTAAAATAAGAAATATAAAACGCGTTTGTAAATATAAGAAAAATTAGCTCTACTCAACGCGATGAAAAATTTCTCCCGTGAAATTCTCTAGGAATAAAAATACAACGGAAACGAAGGCGAAATATGAAAGAAAATGATGGCTTTGATGAGACGTAAGAATTTTTCAGGGAACAAGAAACAGAAAGGTTAAAAAGAGGAGTTTTCGAACTGATAAGTAGTTTTGTACTCGTATTATGGCTAAATGCGTTATTGTTTTCTCAAATGGCTGCAAATCCATTCTAATCCTTGATATAACCTTTGAACAGAGTAAAATAAAAAGATGACGTAAAGAATATCTCTGATAAATTAATTACTACGAGTAGAGATAAGAAACGAGCGTTAGGTAATTATCAACGTTCACGCATTATATTTAGAAATGATGAACCTACCCTTCGCCTGTAAGAGCGCAACAAGATTGTATATGCCATTGTTGGTTTTTAATCGAGGTTAAATCCAAATGCCTGCTTATTTCGGCAGCTGACATGCAATCTTTGACGTCTTGTTTGTTGGCGTAAACTAATACTGCAGCGTTAGATAATTCTTCATGGTTCAACATTTTGTATAATTCTTCTCTGGTTACCGACAGTCTTTCTCTGTCTGTCGAATCGATAACTAGAATGACGAACTGTAACAGATGATATGTTAATGAATATCGACGTAATTGTGCCAAATGTTTTGACAAGTGTTATAGTGTGTACGTGGTGAATTTCACACAGGCTTACTTCGGTATTACTATAATATGTACTCCAAGCTGCCCTAAGAGACTGTTGGCCTCCTAAATCCCACATAATAAAGTGGATATTCTTCCATACGACTTCTTCGACATTAGAACCGATAGTTGGCGATGTGTGAACAACCTCGTTCATCAAGAATTGATACAATATCGTCGTTTTACCAGCATTATCTAATCCCACTATCACGATTTTGTGTTCTGTTCAAATACAAAGTCGTATATTAATAAGTGTTCAAAGGGTATCCATAGTATACGAGTTATACTTTACTCACCTTCTGCACTGAATAGGCTCCAAATTTTGGAGAATAGTAAACCCATAATAATCGAGTTTTTGCGAATAATTGGCTCGCCGTACGGATGAATAGCGATACATCGGCAGCCACTCCGAGGAACAATCGAATTGCAATTTCAGTCACAATTTTACATCGCCACAATTAAGATCGTTAGATAACATTTGGGTTCGGAATTCTGATAAAACATACGTTGGTTTGATTAACTCACTTTGCAGGTTATAAAACATACGACATACTACGAATTAAATATCTTACGCAGAAAATAGAGAAACAATGAAAAATTGAATTAAAAACCACTAAACCAGATTACGATGATAACGTTTGATTGAATTACACTCTTCGTAATGACAACTTTTGCCACTTACTTTCACTCGAGTACTTTAAGCTCCGTTGGTATTGTGACCAATGTAGGTATCGCGCAGTAGGTAATTTTTTGTCGTCACTGGCGACTACTTTCTCTTTCGAATTTCTTTTGAAATAGTAGAAGTAGACCGAACGGATCGAATTTATTGGAATAATATTCTGCGAGCCTTTGTGTAATGAAAGTTCACGTGTTATATCATTTTTTTGATAAATATCGAGTCGATTTTTCAAATTATTCGAAACAAGATGATCGGAAGTTGAGTTTGAAACAATTAGGGACGATATTCACTCGACGTAGATTCACTAAGATCGTAAATTAATGCATAATTATCGCGAAAAACGATTGAAAAATGAAAATTTTCAAAATTTAATTATCACATTATCAGCGTATTTTGGAAAATAATCATCTTCATCCATCTTTGTTTTTTTTTTGAGTTTGAAAAAAAAAATGTTTCGACGAATTGACATTTTGACGATTTGACGTTTTTCAAAAGATAACGCCTTTTACGTAATTTACGGTAATTACGATCGATTCGAAGTTACCGTTCTTACCTTTTTCGTATCTGTGAAAAATTCTGATACAACGTTAGCTATTTTGGTAAAAAACAGATTAGTGTGTAGTCGTTTTGTTTTTTAATTATTCCGAAATCAATTTATTAGCGAATTTTTTAAATGTGGATGCAAGTTGAAATGTATTAGTCGACGCCCAAATACACCAATATTCCGGTTCAATCGAGCAAACGCCATAGCATCTTGGATTTCGATACAAATTGGTAATATCGGCCAAGCGGTCTCACATTATTATTACGAATGTTCTAAGAATTATTTACTCGTCTTGGCGAATATTACATAGTAAATTGTCGTAACTGTATGAGTAATAGGTTTATCAATTATCAACGTCGCGAACTAGTTGATAATTTATGCATATGTGTGTTCGAAAGTGAGTTATATATTGCAATTTGCAAACGAATACGATACTAGCTACGCCTTTCTTTAACCACCCTCTCGGTTGTTTGTTTCTCTAATTACAGTACACAATGGATTAACTTATCAATATTTTTCCAGATATAAACAATGCAAACTATCAAGTGCGTAGTGGTTGGCGACGGAGCTGTGGGTAAAACATGTTTACTTATATCGTATACAACAAATAAATTCCCATCGGAGTATGTACCGACGGTAAGTTGCAGACTTTTGATTGGAATCCGTTCCTAAATGAATTTCACCCAATTTATTCAATTTGTTGACAGGTATTCGATAATTATGCTGTAACAGTGATGATAGGCGGTGAGCCATACACATTAGGTTTATTTGATACAGCAGGTATGTACCTTGTACTTGGTATTAGCTCGAGTTCCATTCAAACCGATCACTCATACTGATTCGTATCTTAACAGGTCAAGAAGATTACGATCGTCTAAGACCACTCAGTTATCCGCAAACAGATGTGTTTTTGGTTTGTTTCTCCGTAGTCTCTCCGTCGTCATTTGAAAACGTCAAAGAAAAAGTAAGTCCGGTTCTAAGCTACGTATATACCCATTGGCTTGAATTTCATTACATTCGAGACGAGAACGTATCACTATATTCGTATTTATTAAATCCCTCGAACGAAAATTTGAACTAAAAAGACCAGAGCGTTGGAAATTTTCACCTTCGAATCACACGAAATAATTCAAGGCTAGCTGATCAACTATCACGAGGATTGTTTATGTTTTAACACGTCGTCCAAGTCGATTTCAAACTAAACTGGCGTATTTACTTATTTTCATCGTATTGTAATCACATCGAAATGAGATATTTGTATCGTTCGTTGGGTTATTTTTCTACGAGGAAGTTTCCATAAAATTATCCTTTTGTTTGAAACCACCATTCGAGTAATTAATTCGATTATCGTATACTTGAAATGCCTTCGATTGGAAACTATTGCAAAAAGTAGCTTTCTTTATTGAAAAATTCCTACATCTGTGGAGGAAAATCTCGAGAGTTTTAATTTTCGTTCGAAAATTCTCGATTTAATGACTTCCTTGTTGAGATTAGTACGTCTATAATTTTCCATCTGCGTAATTTAACAAGTCTCGGTTGTTGTATGAGAGGGGGGAGGGAAATTTTACGTATGTGGGTGGCTAAATTTAGACCACGAAAATTGAAATTTTGTGTATATGAATGAATGGTGTTTCTTGCGGAGAAGGTTTCCTGTTTATTATAGTTTTCTCATCAGTAAAAATTTGTAAAATTGCGACGACTTCCGAAGTTTTGAAAGTTGGTAAAAAAAATTGAAATTTATGGCCTTTTTAGGAAGCACTAAATTTGTACAAATTGTCAGATAGCGTTAGAATTTTACATTTCAAAATTGTACGAGGTATTTACGTTGAAAATTTTTCATAATTTGTTCACACGAAGAAAAATATAAAAATGGAGGTTGGCTAATGAGGTCGAAAAACGATCAAATGAAAAATACTTTCGATTAGCCATCGAACAAATAGCACGATTTCTTACATTGTAATTTTCTAGCCACGCTGTTGATTTCTTACTCGAACGCAACTCGACTGTAATTAATCTTTAATTCATATTCTCGCAGCCAAGTATGTAATAAAGCGACTCAAACGAACCGAGTAATACGGTCGAGTTACGTTCAATAAATACACATCAGAGATGGTAAAATTTTCTAGAGTTTAGGTAGATTTTTTTCTCAAAGGGCAAGTGGGTTGAAATTTTTTAGTGATGCGCGTGAAAATAATTTCGTTTTTTCCAAAAAAGTTTAAAAAATCTTCTGAAAAAAAATTTTGAGTAAAAAAAATTCTCATTTTTCAAAAATAAATATCTGAATTTTTTAAATAAAAATTTCTCAATTTTTTCTGAGGGAAATAATTTTTTAAATTTTGAGAGATTCTATTCAACAAAAATTTAAAAAACTATTTTCCTTCGAAAAAATTTAGAAATTTTTTCTTGAAAAAAATTAGTGATTTATTCCAAAAAAATTGAGATTTTTTTACTCCTAAAAATTGAGCAAATAATTTCTCCAAATTTTCCACTAATAAATTGAGAGAATCCCTACTCCAAAAATTTGAGAAATGGGTTTGCTCCAAAAAATCAAGAGATTAATTTCTCCGAAAAAATAAAAATAAGAAATTTTCATTTCCTACAAAAATGAAATTTTTTTTTTTAAATTCAGCGATTTATTCCAGAAAATTTGAAGTTATTATTTGTTCAAAAAAATAAAAAATAAATAAATAAAAATAAAAATTAGTTTCTCCAAAGAAATGAAAAATTGGGAATTTTTAAGCTTCAAAAAAATTAACAAATTCTTTACTTACCCCATTAAATTATGAGCTTTATTTTTTAAAATTTAGATAAGAATTTTTTACTCCACAAATAATTTTTTTAAATTTTTCTCTCAAAAAGTGGGAATTTTTTTCAAAATAAAAGAGACCAAAAAATTATTATTTGTTTAACATTGATTTTTTTTCTTCTTTAAAAATTAAAACATTTTTTATTTGAAAAAATTGAAAAATTTCCCCAAATTTTAAAAATAATTCTACCTACTACAAAAAAGGGTAAAAAATTTTTCTCCTAAAAAATTAGCAAAAAATTTGTGATTTTTTTTATTCCAAAACAAATGAGACTCTTGGTCCAAAAAAAATCAATTTCAGCCAAAATTTGAAAAGTGATTTTTGCTCCAATAAAATTGGGAAATTTTCAGATTAATTTTTTTCATTCCAAAAAATAAAGATAAAATATAAACTTTTGGGTATTTTTTACTCCAAAAAACTTGAAAAGATTTTTTAAAAATTATCTTAAAACATTGAGATAATTTTTTTCTCCATAAATTTTAAGAATAATTTCGCTCCAAAACAATTGACAAATTTTCGCTCAAAAAAAATTGGAAATTTTTTTACTTAGAAAAAATTGGCAAAAATGTTTAGAACTTTTTAGTCCGAAAAAAAATATTTTCATCAAAAATTTGAAAAATCATTTTACCCCAATAAATTTGAAAATGTTCTTGAAAAAGTTGAGCAATTTATTCCAAAAAAAAATCGATTCTTTTTATTCCAAAAAAGTAGGGATTCTCGGCATTTTTTACTCCAAAAAAAATTTAAATGTATTTCTCCGAAATAATTGAGAGATATTTTCTTCACAAATTTTAATAATATTTTCACTCCAAAAAAAGTGGAAATTTTTTCACTCCAAAGAAATTGAGATTTTTTTCCATTACTAACCTATTGGCAATTTTTTCACTTCAAAAAATTCACTTTTTCAGTAAAAATTTGAAAATTGATTTTAAAAAAATACTGATTTATTCTAAAAAAATCGGCGTTTTTTTTTCATTCAGAAAAATAATAATACTTTGATGGTTTTTACTCCAAAAAAATTAGAAGAACATTTTTTCTTTTTCAAAAAATTGGTGAATCAGTTTCTCTGGAAAAATTGGATTTTTTTGCCCTTAGAAAATTAGGGGAATTTCTTTTCCAAAGATTAAAAAAATTATTTTACTTCAATAAAATTGAAAATTTTTTAAATTTATTACCATATACTAACTTTAAAAATTTCATTAATATTTTAAAAAACAGTAGTTTATGCTATATTTTTATTCCAAAAAATTTATAGATTTGTTGAAAAAAATTGAAAAATTTTTTGCTCGAAAAAATGTAGCAATTTTTTACCAAAAATAAGGAAAATTTTATATTTAAAAAAAAAATTTGTTACTTCCCAAAAAAAATTTCTTCAAAAAATTAGGGTTTTTTCTTACTCCAAAAAAATGTACTTAGATTTTTCAATGCCAAAAACTCTAAAAATTTTGTGTTTCGAAAAAGTAAAAAATTTTTGTTACCTACTCCAAAAAAAACTGAATGGTTCAGTTTTCTTCGAAAAATTAGAATTTGCTTCTTTAAAAAATAAGCATCGATTTTTTTTTTACCAAAAAAATTGTGACTTTACTGCAGAAAATTTTTGTCAAAAAAATTGAGAAATATGTTTTACTCTAAAAAAAAATGTAAATTTTTTCATGCCAACAAATTCGAGAAATTTTGTATTTTGAAAAAAATGAAAAAGTTAACTGACTCAAAAAAAATTGTGACTCCTGCAAAAAAATTAAGAAATGTTTTATTCCAAAAAAAGTAGATTTTTTTATGCCACAAAATTGAGAAATTTTGTATTCCAAAATTTTTTTTTTTAAATTTGTTAGGTTTAGGTACTTCAAAAAAATTGAGAAATGTTTTACTCTGAAAAATGTAGGCCTCATTCCAAAAAAAAAATAAAAAAATAAAATGATTTTTTTCTTCAAAAAATCAGAATTTCGTTCTTGAGAAAAAACCATTGAAGTACCTATTGATTTTTTCCCCACAAAAATTGTGACATATTTTTTCAACTCCAAAAAAAATCGTTTCAAAAAAATGAATTTTATCCCAAAAATAAAAGTAACTACGATCTTCATCATTAATATTTCTTCTGTTTGCAGTGGGTTCCAGAGATCACCCATCATTGTCAAAAAACACCCTTCTTGTTGGTCGGAACGCAGATCGATCTGAGAGAGGATGCGGCTACCATTGAGAAATTAGCTAAAAATAAACAAAAACCAATCACATTCGAACAAGGAGAAAAATTAGCGAAAGAATTAAAAGCCGTGAAATACGTCGAATGCTCCGCTCTGACGCAGGTAAAGTACTCTAAAAAATTTCAAACACTTTTCCGTCGTTTTAGGAATCGAATTTGAAAACAAAACTAAGTAAATTGTATTATTCCCCCCCTTTACATTACAGAAAGGATTGAAGAACGTATTCGACGAAGCGATCCTGGCAGCGTTGGAACCGCCGGAACCAGTAAAGAAAAGGAAATGCGTGATTTTATAAAGAGAAGAGCCGAAAATAACGATTTTAAAAAACCTACAAACTTTATAATAGTAATTTATTATTTGAATTAAAATACGAAACAGCAGTAGCAGGTACGAGTATGGTGGATTCAAGGGGCGATCGTATCTTCAACGATGACCAAAAATAAGCCAGCATTCGAATCACGTAATTTTTCCACCACCCTTCTTCCCTGCGGCCATTTCCGTTCGATATAATTTTTTCCCGAAAACTGACGTCATTTGGCCGTGAAAACAGAACCAATTTGGATGTGATTTTTCGAAATCCGATTAAGTATTTTTTCTTAGCTCGCGCATGCGCCGCTGAATTCACTCGCGGGACGTTGGAAAATACCAGCGAACGAGTTATGACGTCAGAGGTCGTAGTGGTCTTCGTCATCGTAAAAAATTATATGCAATATTCGTTGTGGATATGACGCGGCCCTTGAAAAAAAATTCTCGATTTCGAGTACCAGTACCTGGTTTATTACCTTTATCTATTGCTCCGACGAGCAAACCGTACACGTACCTTTTAAACGAGCGTTCGAGATACACATTTCGATGGATTTGAGATTTTTAAATTATTCACAATTCCCAGAGTTTTGGTCCTTTTTTTGATTCGAATTCGAATACATTTTCATTCTCCGTAGTCAGCGTATTTTACACGTTTTATTTATACGATAAATTATCATTGTATTCACGTATCCGCGTTTATTTTCTTTTCTTCTTTTCTTTTCTAAAATATCTCTTAAGTTATAACGTACTATATTTTATATAAAATTATATACTGAATTTTTAATAGTACTAATTTAAACGTTACGATACGCCCGTTGCGTACATACTATTTCTTGTTGATATTATGTATTTTAGTCGTGTGCCACCATCAGAGAAGCCATTTCAAATGGCACATTGCGCGGCGCCATTTACCACGAAAGGAACCGTCAAAGAGTGTGATGTGTTATTACGAGTATACAGCATTTTTTTTTTTTTTTTTAAGCGTATTTAGTACTAATCAAAATCTATTAGCCATATTTTAGGGATAATCGTTTATACTACATGAACAAATTTTTTCTTTTTTTTTTTGTAAGTTTTGTAAAGACGAAGATGATGAGAAAAAAAATAGTATAATCGAAAATCCGCGAAGTAGTGGTGATGCTTTAAGGGGTGATACTCACGCGCATACTTTTTTTTTACAAAAAGGTGCTGATGTGGCCGGGATTTAATTCAGGGATGTAGACGAAGGCGAGAGAGAGGCTAGACCGTACTCTGTTTTTAATCGTACCCCTCTCCCACCTGAAGAGGGTTTTAATTCCAATGTTTTTATTATTCTGTGCATGTGTACTTTTATACGTTTCTAATATAGGTACTTTTGTACATTTTATACTTTTAACAATATGGTTTTCGAAGTGCGGTTGAATATATAAAAATATATTACATATGAAAAAAAGTATGTGACTTTAATATTTTCTAATGTAAGAACTGTAAAATTTTGTATTTCTTTGTTACTAATTTAAATATATATTTATAGTAAAATGGTACGTTGTTGGATTGGTTATTTTTGAACGTGTGTTGTGTTTTGGTGTTTCTAATTTGCCACAAGGAAGGTCTGTTGGAAAATTTGTGAAATGTGAAGACCAGGGTGATATTTATTCGTTGTTTTTCGTTCATAACTCTTCAAATAAGCGTTTAAACGGAAAAAAGATCATGACTTGAATCAAAGTACATACAATTTGCTATAAACAAATCTAACGAATTTTTTTATAAAAATGTACAGATGGTGCAAAAACACTCGTTGAAATATACAGAGTGAAAAAATTACTTGACCTCTTTCCTTTCTGTGAATTTGATACAGAAATTTCACTGCCAATTTAAACTTGAAAAAATAAATAAATGAAGTGGTTTTAAGTTATAGGTGGCTATAGGTATAAATTAATTTTTGCTATCAATTTTCATGAAAAAAGAACTCAATTTCTTTTAGGTACCTAACAGTAAAAGTCTCTTATTTTTTAGAGAAAAAAGGCACTCAGTTTTTTAAAGCACAAAGCTTTCGCAAATTTTTAGAAAATTTTTTCATTTTTTTTGTAGGGAAAATTTTCTAACTATTTTTATTTTTAAAAAATCAAAATTTTTGGTCTCAGTTTTTTTGAAAATTATTTTTTCAATTTTTTTAAGTAAAAACATTTTTTCAATTTTTGTTGAAAAAAATCTTGCAGTTTTTTGATAAAATAGGTACTATAATCTCTCATTTCTTGAAAAAATTTAATTTTCTAGAACGAAAAAATTTCTCAACTTTTTTTAGATAAAAATACCTAGGTATTTCTCAAATTTTTACATTTCCCCCCAATTTTTTCGAATTGACGATGGCTGAAAAAATTTCTCAATTTTTGTGAAGTAAAAAAAATGGTTACCTACTAAAAAAAATCTTTCCAATTTTCCAACTTTTTTTTGGAGAAAAGGTCTCAATTTTTGAGAATGACGCACTTTTTTAGAACAAGAATATTTTTAAAAAAATTTTCAAATACAAAATATCAATTTGTATTTTTACATTTTATTTTATTTTTTGGAAAAGGAATCAATTTTTTGGGGGTAGAAGGAAATCTTTTGGTTTTTTGAAAAGCGATCTCTCATTTCTCAAAAAATAAAAAAATTAAACATTTTTTTGAGGAAAAAATTTCTCAACCTTTTTGGGGCATAAATATTTCTCTGATTCTTTGGAGTTGATGATAGCGAAAAAATTTCTCAATTTTTTATGAGGTAAAAAAAAATATTATCAAGAGAAATCTTTTCAATTTTCTATGGTGTTTGGAGAAAAAGTCAATTTTTATCTCAATTTTTCAGAAAAATGCACTTTTTGTTTTTGGAACAAAAAAATTTTAAAATGTTTTGCAAAAATAAAATCTTGAATTTTTTGGGTAATTTTTTTTGTATTTTTACATTATTTTACAATTTTTATTTTTTTCGAAGAAATCCATTTTTTTTTTTTTTTTGTAAAAAAAACTTACAGTTTTTTGAAGAAGAGATCTCTCATTTCTCAAAAAATAATAAAATACATTTTTTTTAGGAAAAAATTTCTCAATCTTTTTGGGACAAAAACTTTTTTCCAATTTTTGGAACTTGAAGATGGCGTGAAAAATTTCTCAATTTTCTATTAAGTAAGAAAATTATTATTCAAAGAAACCTCGACTTTTTGGAAATATATATATTTTTTTCTAAGCACAAAACCTTTCTCAAAATAATTTTTGGAGAAAAAACTACATTTTTTTTTAGAAAAAAATAACTTTCTTTTTTTTATTTGAAAAAATCTCAACTTTTTTAAGGGAAGACCGTACTTTTATGTTTGAATTTTTTCGATTTTTTTTTTTGAAAAACACTTTCTTAACTTTTTTGGAGTAAAAATATCTTTCAAATTTTTGCAGAAAACAAACCACAGTTTTATTTAGGAAAAATCGAATTTTTAAAATAATTTTTTCGGAAAAAAAACTATTTTTTTTTTTCAATAGGTAGCGTAAAAAATTTTCTCATATTAGGTAAAAAATTTTCAAAACTCCTCTGAATTTTTTGAGGAAAAATTAAAACACTCAATTTCTTTAGATTTTTAAGAAAAAATTTAAAATCTCAAATAATTTTTTGCTTTGGTTTTTTTTTTAAATCATTCATTTTTTCTGGAGTAAAATAATTTCTTGATAGCTTTTTGGAATGAAAATATTTCTAAAATTTAAAAAAAATCCAAATTCATCGTAGAAAAAAAAACATTATTTTTTTGAAATGAAAAATTTCTCAATTATTTTTAGGTAAAAAAGAAATTAATACCTAGCAATAAAAAAATCTTAATTTTGGAGAGAAAAATCTTTCTGTTTTTGAAAAAAATCGCCTCAATTTCTTTAAAAAGAAAAACTTGATTTTTTAAGAGAATGAATTCCTCAATTAGGTACAAATATTTCTCATACTGTTACAAAAAAGATTTTATTATTAAATCTGTACACTAAAGCACCGATGATGGAAGTCACATATTTTTCAATTTCGAGGTTTTTACGTTTTTTGAATTTTGGACACTTGTAGGTTCATAAACAATAAAAATCTCGAAGTCGAAAAAAAATGGACTTCCATCATCGGTGCTTTAGTGTACAGAAATATTTTAGAAAGAAATGTAGTTATTTTTATTGATTTTTTTTTTCAATTTTAATCTTTGTAAAATTTTCTCAAATTCGACACTGAAAAAATTTCCATCTACGTATAATTTGAGGTGCATCCTAAAAATTTCCCAGCTGCACGCCTCGTTTGGAACATATCCGAGAGGTGGGGTTTTTCGTTTCCACAAAATACAATTTCATTTTTAATCCAGCCATAGTTCGAATTTCTGCTGCAGTCCCCCCTACCCATTATTTGAAGAAAAAAAACACAAAATATTTATAAAAAAAATTTTTTAATCGTAATTTTATTTAAATGCGAATCTAAAAAAAAATCCATGTGTAAAAAACATTTATACAAAATGATCGATTATTCTTGCTTATCTTTAACAACGCTAAAAGGAGCATTCAAAAGTGACCAGAAAGTCAACCACGTAGGTAGCAAAACCGTATTAATAACGATGAACGTCCAATTGCCATAAACCATGGCGTCGGTGACGTTCAAAGCGATAAGATGCTTCATAGCGTCGAATGATTTCATTAATATTTCAAGTACGGTCAATTCGTCGAAATTATGCCAAGTTGTTGCTAAGGTAATCCAATAAATTACGAATAATGGATGGAATATCAACCATACTACTTTCTTGAACCATCTGGCAAAAAACGAATGAATTAATGAGAAGGGGCAAATTTACTTAATATAGTTTGCCAAAGCGATGAAATAATACCTATTATTAGAGGCTGATATCCAAAGACTAGGTAAGACATAGATTAAAGCTGTAACGAAGCCGAAAGAGAAATTATGCATGGAAATGCATAATAAGAAGGTTCCTAATTCGGTTAAACAGATTACATTCAAAAGAATCCAATTCTCATTTGATTGGCATCTGAAATGATAATATGGACAAAAGGTATCAGAAGAAGCAATTTTTAAATATTAAAATTCAACTCACCTTTTCATAGAAGCAGCGAATATCACAGCGAATAATATGGATGTGGTTGCGTATGAAAATAATAAAGATGTTTCCGACGACCAGGTTAATTTTTTGACTAGAAAATTAGCTATAGATATGGTAAGTACACCGACAACATGAGTGCCCAAAACCACCGCACTGACTACCATGATGTTGAGGTTTTTGGCTGCCTAAAGATCGATGATTTATGCAATGAGAAGCTCAAATCGAAAATAAGGTTTAAAAATTAGGGGCTTACTTTGAGGGAATTTTTGCTTATTTTTTTACCATCGTCGTTAATGTGGAGTTTCAACCAGGTAGCGAATGATTTCAAATATAGAGCGCTGACCAATAACACTAAACTGGGCATGTATAATCCTAGAAAAAAATTAAGTTATTAATTTATATAAAATTAGGTGATCATTCGATTAATAATTTCAATTTACCAATTGATATGTATCGATCGGTGGAAGGAAGTAGATAGAAAAAATACGACTGATGGAATCGTTCTAAAAGATTATTCAAACTGCGAAATAATCCTTCCAAAACTCTAAAAAAAAAAAAAAAAAATGAAGACAAATTAATTTATCGAAAAATTAAAATATTGAAATAAATATATTTTGTATACCTTCCCATGTGATAAAAGGTCTGCCCTCCTTTGCCAACTTTGGCATGCCCTTCCAAAGTAACTGCTTCTATTCCAAATCTGCAGAAAAAAAATCTCATAAATCTGTATTCATCATTTATCTAGATATATTCATTTCCAGCTTGAAAAATTGACTTACCTATGGAATAACCCATGATTACCATCAGGAACTCCAGTCGCTTGGGTCGCGATCATTTCGAGCATCGTTCTAAGCTTATGATTCCACGTGGAATATCTCATCCCAGTCTATGAACAAAAAAAAAATATGAAAACATTTTCCAGTTATATAGAAATATTAAAATTATTAAAATACGTACTTTTGAATCCTTATTATAAAATGTATTCCGAACACCTTCTTTGGAACAAATCCTATGAACTAAATTTACGAGATCTAGATTAGGGAGTTGCCCATTTAATCCTGCAACTTTGACGTCAATATGACTAATTCTAGCGGCATGAATTTCCAAATTTAAAGCTGCTTGAATAGCTCCACTGTGTTCTTCCAAGACGCCCTGGTCGACCACACCTAATAAAAAATAGGCCAGTTATTTCAACTAGGCAAATGGGAAATGAGCATTGGATTCGGAAATGTTACCTTTGGCTCCTGAAGATGTACCATGGTACGCGTCTAGCCACGCTTGGACTCCCAATTGTTCGTGTTCGGTGATAAGAAATATGATATCTTTGGCCCAATATTTTTGTCCTGTCAAAATACACCTTAGAAAGTGTTTTTTCAAACAAAAAAATTAAATTTGATGTAAATTATTACTTCTAAAATATTTAGCCAGCGAATACATCAACGCTAATCCGGGCAGTGTAGTAGGATACACACTAGCCAATGGTCTGTAAGGAACTGACAGCACCAGAGCTTCCAAACTAGCACTACGAGGTGCTCGCAATATCCCGTAGACATTTTTACCGGTAAATTTCTACAAAATAATTTGATAAGTAGGAGAATGTCATTGCCATAGTTCTTAGAAATAATTCAAATCATACCACGTTCTCTCTAAGAGGATTATTCAACGTGAAATTCTGCACATAAGCTTCCATGTAGAGCTGGTGAAACTTATGGATTAAAAAATCAGCCGGAATCGAATACCGGTTGGCTTCAGCTTCGGCTTGGAGTTCAGTCAGTACGGCTTGAGCTTCAGAATTTTCCGAATAGTCTCCTTGTACCAAGCCAGGAAGAAGGGCGTTTTCCGAGAAATAAGTGCCTAGGGTCAATTTTACAGCTAATGTATGTGTTTGAGATGATGATTTTACTACTTGGAGAAACACTTACTGGCACTGAAGTTGTCGTGAGCGAGGAAACACAGCCATACCACCGAAGATAAAATCATCAGGATGCAAAGTTTACCGTGGTATTTCACGATGAAGGTTTTTTTGGTGTTTTCTTCGGTAGTGGGGTCCGTTAATAAGCCCATTTTTGATTCTGTAAAACGAACAAAAATTAAAAATGTTTCAGATGAAAATGATACCACTGTACTTGGAAGTTGAAAAATTCTCGGAAATCTGCTTACCTTTACTAAATTATTTACAGCTTACGATGATGAATTTAGTTCATTCTTGAAAGTTGAAAAGGTTCGGCTTTGAAATAATTTTTGGGAAAGGCATAGATTCATACCAAAAAAACAATTGATTTAAGTAGCTCAGGGGTACGAATAATGATTAAAACCATAGTAGTAGAGGCAAAAAATGTACGAGAAGTTGAAATTTAGCTCAAAATCGCTTATTTCTATCCTATTTTCAAAGATTTTTACATGATCAATCAATTTTCATTCAGAAAAAATGTTCAAGTGTTTATATTTTTTTATCAATTAATTATCAATAATCAGTGCTGCTCTATAGATGAACTTATATTTCTTACAAAATTAACTTGATGATTTTTCACGAAAATGAGGGTTATAGAAATTAGGAAAGATAACTTCAAAATTTGAACAAATTATTCTTTTTGTTTACTTATTACTTCGTAATTAATGAAAAACTTCATCTCTTTTGCATTATTTTCTTAAAAAAACGAAATCTCTTTCCTGTAAACAGGTTCAGAAGGGAATTTTGTACACTCGACTTTGGGAAAAACACTTGGGTGATAAGAGTGATAAGTCAAAAAAAAAAATTACACAAAATGGAGGGAAATGGCTGATTGTAAACAATCTGCTCGTTCGTTGCGTATCGCCTTATCCTCGAAATTTTTATTTATTTTAAATGTCATAATATAATTATCTAATCATTTAATTGCGAATTTGGTCTTTTAAAACAGTTACCCAAGTGTAGTACGTCCATTTGGAAATCAATATTCACTCCGAGTAATATCGAAATCTAGTACAATGTACATCGTCGATAAATTCCCTTTGAATAACATCATAGAAAACGATCGAAAATGGTATCAAGAAAGGAAAGCATTCAAGGAAAATTATCTGAACTGTCTCCGTAAGGAAGACCAATTCTTGTTATCCCTTATGCAGCGAAGAAAAGATGGTGAGTAGTTTTCATTAGCCTCTGTACTCCAATCATTGGATCAGTAATACGAATAATCTGTTCATTGTGTAGATGAAGAGCGATGCGAAAAAATGAGAAAAGATATCGTACAGACGAAAGCAGAAATGAAAAATGTTTCAATGTCAATAGCCAATTTGGTAAAAGAAAGTGAACACCTCAAGGCTCAGGTTAAAAATGTTGATACAGTTATTCAGAACAAAATGATCGATGAAGATGTCAATCCAAAATATAAAAACTTAACCAGACGAACTAAAACACTGGATAAAACTTGCGATAATTATGGTAAAGTTTCTTTTGCGTGGATTTATTTACTTAATTACACGATTGTTAAGTTTACTTGAATTTGAATTGCAGACACCATAAAAAATACTCACAAAAACATCTTACATAAACTCCAATTATACAAGGAGTTCCTCGGTTGCAATATCAAGTTTGAAGAACCCGATATTTACGTATTTACTTTTCAAATGAACGGTATTCAAAAAGAAGGATGTATCAAATTTCAACTAGATTCCGAATGGAAAAGTAATTCACCAGCGTACACATCTAGTAGTAAATTTTTTCCTCTATAAATACTCATTTTGCAATTTGTGTTTCAGTTTTAGAGTATAAACCGGATAATTTACTTACTGTGGAAGATTTAGAAGAATTTTACGAACGACAAGACACTCAAAAATTGATAGGTTCCTTAATGATTCGATAAAAGCAAGCAATTTTCTTTCGAGTTAGTTTTATGTACATTAACATGAATTCAACTGTGTGTAATGTAATCCCTTGTAGTGATGAATTTTCTCCTTATTTACAGTTCAAGAAGCTTATAAGTGTTGTAATATGAGTTTTGTGTACCATAATAATAATTATGTAATTGTTTTTATATTGTCGTTCAATCATGTTTTCATGTTATGGTTTTGATTTGAATGTAAATTGTGAGTAATGTAAGCTTGTATTTTGTAATTTTATTGTAGTGGTTGATTGCCTAGGTTTTGTAAATAGTAAAATACCATTTTTTAATCCAAGTTTTCTTTCTTTGATGTTGATCATTTTAATTTAATGATTCTGCTGTTTGATTGTGATTGGAAATGACTAATGAGAAATTCTTCATTTTTTTGAATTCCACCGGGCTGACCGCCTGACAGGGCAAAATTAATTACAAAAATCGAATAATTATTTGAATTCAAGACCAAAGAGAAATCGATTTTACCGATCTGGTAACACTGCATAATCTAAAGTATTCTGTAAAATAAAGTCTGTGATTCAAAAATTTATCAACAAGAGCGCGCAAATACTTTCTTTCTGTTACTTTTTCTCTGTGGTTTTTGTTTTATGTTTACGAAATTTTTTTTGAGGCGAACCAGCGAATTTATTTTGGCGAAATTTTGTGGTGTTTGTCAATGAATTTGGTAAATTTATAAAAAATTGAAGCTTTAATTAAGTGGTCAAGTATGCCTAATGCTGTTCAGATTCCATTTCAATTCCATTCGTTCGTAAATTAGTCAGCTTGTGCAGCGTAAGACAAAATGTACATAAAGCAGGTAAACTCATCATAACTTTAATCATCAGTCTTTTTGTCAAATCAATCGCTATTGATCAGCAAACACTTCTCTTATATAATGTTCTGGTTTAGGTGATCATTCACGGTTTCAAAAGTTATCGGGAACAGACCGTAGTAGAACCGTTTGACTCGCGTCATAATGTTGTCGGTTGGTATCATTTACCGCTCACTGTTTAATGTTTATCCAGTGTGTTTCCTTATTTCATCTTTGTATTTTATTGTGTTTCAGTTGGCCGTAATGGATCAGGGAAAAGTAACTTCTTCTATGGTAAGTGGTACATGGATTAATCGAATGTAAAGGTATGTTCATGTTACTAATTCTCGTTGTTTTCCGGTACAGCTATACAATTCGTTCTTAGTGACGAATTTTCCAACCTAAGACCAGAACAGCGTCATGCGTTATTACACGAAGGAACCGGACCTCGAGTTGCCAGCGCTTACGTAGAAATTATATTCGATAATAAAGATAATCGCCTACCGGTGAGTTGATATTTGTCCAATGATCTGATACGAAGTCATGAAATCTGTTTTTTTAAATAATTGATCGTGTTACAGATCGAAAAAGATGAAGTCGTTCTTAGGCGTTTGATTGGGGCGAAGAAAGATCAATATTTCTTGAATAAGAAAGTGGTCACACGTTCCGATGTAACGAATTTATTAGAATCTGCTGGATTTTCGCGCTCTAATCCGTATTACATCGTCAAACAAGGAAAAGTATGTCATTAAAACCTTTTTTTTTCTGTTCACGATGAACCATGGAAATTCTATTCGCATTATTTTTTTTCAAAGATCAACCAAATGGCCACCGCTCCAGATTCTCATCGTTTGAAGCTCCTTAGAGAAGTTGCTGGTACCAGAGTCTACGACGAAAAGAAGGAAGAATCGACGAACATTCTTAAAGGTTATTTTTCTTTCACAGTTGCATTATTTTTGAAAAAATCACATCCGTTTAATTCAATTTATTATTTTTATTACAGATACCGAAGGAAAACTAGAAAAAATTGACGAGTTTTTACACACAATCGAAGAACGTCTACAAACCCTCGAAGAAGAAAAAGAAGAATTGAAAGAATATCAAAAGTGGGATAAACTCAGACGATCTCTCGAGTACTGTATTCACGATCGCGATCTCAAAGATACGAAACGAAAATTGGAAGAGGTATGTTCAAATTGCACTTACCCACTTCCAATTATTTTCCCATTTAACGATTATTTTTCATTATAGCTGGAAAATAGGTTGAACAACTTTGACGAAGAACAGAAAAAATTAACTAGCAAAGTGAAAGAAGCCGCCGACGAAGCAAAACGTGCCACTAAACATTTAAAAGATGCCAAAAAAGACGTTCAAACCGCCAAAGAAGAAAAAGAAACGATTAGCGTGGAAAAAGAGCAACTTCTTAAAGAAAAAACTAGACTAGATTTCATCATTAAAGATTTGAACGATGAAGTTCTCGGCGATAATAAATCCAAGGTACGTATTATTTCCTCAAATATCACTTCGTGTAACTAAATTACCTAAACTGTTGAAACTAATATTATTTCTATCTACAGGATCGTGCTGAGCAAGAATTAAAAAAACTGGAAGAGACTATCAAAAGCAAAGAAAAAGAATTAGAAGAACTAAAACCCAAATATGAAACTCAAAAGAAAAAGGAAGAAGATTGTACTCGAGAGTAAGTATCGGTCGACGGAGAAAATCATATTTTTTATGCAAAACTTATTAATGCGAATGTATTTCCTGCAGACTATCTTTGAAAGAACAAAAAAGGAAAGAATTATACGCCAAACAAGGAAGAGGATCTCAATTCACCTCTAAAGACGAAAGAGATCAATGGATCCAAAAAGAATTGAGGTGATTTTCCTGCTTTTTTAATCGCCCTATAATTATCTTGGAAATTTTATCAATTTTTTTCGTTATTTTTAATAGATCATTGAATAAACAAATCAAAGATAAGACCGAACATCGTGACAAATTAGACGCCGAATTGAAAAAAGACTTGGCAAATAAGAAAAGGCTAAATGAGCAAATCGAAGTAATATTCTTTACTAGTATTTGGTTTGAAAAAATAATATTCGTTATAATATCCGCACGTAATATTTTTTTAGGCACAAACTGCAGAACTTGAACGTCAGAGAGCAGCTATCGATGAATATAATAAATCTTACTACGACTATAAGAAAGAAAAAGATACGTACCAAAGTACAAGAAAGTAAGTATTCAGATGGCCGCTCATTTATTTAAAAATCCATATCTAATAATCTATTCTATTTTTTTTTTAGCGAATTGTGGCGTAAAGAAAACACCTTGCAACATACGTTGACTTCACTAAAAGAAGAATTAGCTAAAGCAGATCAAGCTTTACGTAGCATGGCTGGAAAGGTACGTCAGCATCAGTACATAAAAATATGCCTTCTGAATTGTTAAAAACTTTTCTATATTTGGGTATATTTTTTTAGGCTATTCTGAACGGTCGAGATAGTGTTCGCAAAGTCTTGGAAACGTTTCGTCAGCGTGGTGGTAATTTTGCCAACTTGGCAGAAAATTACTATGGCCAAGTTATCGAGAACTTTCAATGCGATACTAATATCCAAACTGCTGTCGAAGTGACCGCTGGTGGAAGGTAAATTTGATCGTTTTTCTAGGTAGAATTTTCCAATACGAATTTACAGATTTTTTTTTTTTTTGTAAAACACGAAATTATTTCCTATCGATTTCATAATCTAAAAAAGGAGAAAATATTCATGAATTATATGAATCGATTAATGATAATTAATTAGCACATTTCCTCGAGTAAATATTTTCAATCGGAAGTGTTCCAATTTCAGATTATTTTTCCACATCGTCGAATCCGATAAAATTGGTACGCAAATTTTGAAAGAAATCAACAACCAGAAATTACCCGGAGAAGTGACATTCATGCCATGTAATCGTATGACAGTTCGAGACATCAAATATCCACCTTCGAACGTTCGTATTAATTTAATTACGAATCTGTCATCACAAAAATACCATTTTATTCTCGGATTTTTTTCTTTCCAGGATGCTATTCCAATGGTAAACAGATTGGAATTCGACAAGAAATTGGATAAAGCTATGAGGTACATTTTTGGCCGAACGTTGATCTGTCGTAATTTAGAAATCGCCACAAATATATCGAAACAATACAATCTCGATTGTATCACGATCGACGGTGACCAGGTGAATATCGTTAAGGCAGATTTTTCGCCTAACTTTCAAGAACATCATCTAATCTTCGTTTTATTCCAAAAGGTTTCCTCCAAAGGTACACTGACCGGAGGATACTTCAAAAATGTCAGATCCAAGTTGGAAATACAAAAACAACGCAACGAATTCATGGAACAGATTAAAGATACCGAAGAACAGTTGGCAGCTCTGAGAGACACCCTGAGAGAGATCGAGGGCAAAATAAACACCGTTGTTTCCGATATGCAACGTACCGAGACGAAAAACAGCAAAGCAAAGTAAGCACGTAGATCTGAAAAGAAAACAAATTCGGCTGTAAAATGAAATATTAAAAATGAACGTATAATTTTTAGGGGCAATTTCGATAAATTGAAAGGAGATATTAGATTAATGAAAGAAGAATTGTTGGGTATTGAAAGATACCAAGGACCGAAAGAACGTTCGTTGGCTCAAGCTGCATCCAATTTAGAAGCTATGCAGACCACTAAGGAAGGTTTAGAGGCTGAATTGCATCAAGTAAGTAATCTTATACTGTCGGTTATCTCCAGAGCCGAGTTTAATGGGTCGAATGAGATCAAACTTACTGTGTTAGGTCTGATAAGTGCAGGAAATATTTTCTATAATTTTTGAGACCGTAAAAATTTTGGGAGTACCTAAAAATATTTTGAATTTTGAAAAAATTTCCCCATTTTTGAGAGAAAAAAATTTCGTTATTTTTCGAGAGTAACAATATTTTTTATTTCTTTAAAAAACAATTTTTTCTTGATATTTTTAAAATAAATCTTTCATTTATTTGAAATTTGGGAGGAAAGAATTCTCATTCTTTTTTTTGGAATGAGAAATTTTTCAACTTTTTGGAACACTTGAAAAAAATTCTATTTTTTTTTTTTTTTTTTTTTTTTTTTAAATGTCCAAGTAGAACAATTTTCCTTTTTTAATATTATTTTTGAATAAAAAGTCTCCCAATTTTATTGTAAAGAAAAATAATTTCTCAATTTTATTGCAGAGAAAATTTCTCATTTTTCTGAATAAAAATTTCTTCTATTTTTTATTCGTGTAAAAAATTCTCACTTTTTTAAAATTTATTTTTTGGAATACCTACCTAGTTATAGAAATTTTCATTACCCATCTATTTTATTTATTTTTTCTTACAACTTTATTGAAATTTTTTTTTTACATTATTGGAGAATTTTTTTTTTAATTTTTCGGAAATTAAAATTGAAATTTTAGTCTTCTTTACTGAAAATTTTACATTTTTTTAAAATGAAAATTTTTACATTTTCTCGGAATAAAAAATTTCTCATTTTTCTGAAAAAAATTTCTATATACCTTTACCTACCTACATTTTTTTTAAATAATAAATTTTATATGTATTTTTTTGAAATGAAAACTTTAACATTTTTTTCTGAAAAAATTCTCGATTTACATTTTTTTTGAATAAAAATTTCTACATATTTTAAAATGAAAAATATTTTTTTTAGGAATAAAATTTTTTATATTTTTTTGGAATAAAAAATTTCATAGTTTTTTCTGAAAAAATTCTCGTCTTTTTTAAAAAAAAAACTCGTTATTTTGGAATACCTAGGTAAAGCAATTTTCAATTACCTTTTTTTTTTAGGTATTTATTTATTTAGGTAGGTATTATTTTATTTTTTTTGAATAAAAGGTACCTACTTCAATTTTATTGGGAAAAAAATAATTTTTCAATATTATTGGTAGGTAAGAAAATTTCTCATTTTTTATCTGAAGAAAATTCTCGATTTTTTGGAATAAGAAATTTTCTAATTTTTTTGGATTAAAGAATGTTTTTAATTTTTTTCAATTGTGCTTTTTTGAATGAAAATTTTTTCAATTTTTTGGGCGTAAATAATCGTTTTGATATTTTGGATCACATGAATAAAATTCTGGATTTTTTTATTGGGGGGGGGGGGAGGGGGGGGGGGATAAACAATTTTCCATTTTTTGAATTTTTTGGCAGCCTCCAAAACTGGTCCGAAATGTTGAAAATTTTTGACTCATATTATCTCCTTTATCATCCACATTCCACACTCCCTTTTTTTGCTACATTTTTTTATTTACGTATTATTTTTTTTTTTCTAGGAATTACTAGCTCAATTGTGTGTCGCCGATCAACACGAGATGGATAAATTGAACGACGACATTAGAAGACTAACGCAGGAAAACAAGACAGCTTTTGCAACCAGAATGAAGCTAGAAGCTGATAAAAATAAATTGGAGAATTTACTAACGAATAATTTGGTTCGAAGGAGGGACGAATTAGTACAAGTGAGTTGTATTTTCGATAAAATGATCTTTGATGGAAAGATTGAGGTTAATAATGACTTGGTTTTATAGGCTCTTCAAGAAATTTCCTTAGAAGAAAGGAAAAGAACGTTGGAAAACAGTAGACAAGAATTGCTCGTTATTGATAACAGACTCACGCAGCTTAACGAAGATTTCAGAGATATGGACAAGAAAGTTCAAGAGGCTGTTAAAAGAGTAAGTCATCTGTGTCAGATTTCACGTTCAAAGATGCGTATTTTTTGGTAATTTTATTTCTTAATTTAGCAAAGGGCTGCGCAAGAAGAAGTGGAAAAATGGCGAGCGCAGGAAAAAGACGCACAAGAGAAATTAGATAACGATGCTAAAGATTTATCGAAAGTTTCTCAAAAACAATCTCTGCTACGGCAGAAGGTCGAAGAATGTACGAATAAAATTAGCGAATTGGGAGCCATTCCGAATCCTGAGATGATTAGTAAATATATGGCATATACGCAGAAGAATGTAAGTTAATTTCGCACCGAGAAGTGCGAAAATTTTTTCAAAATTATTAATTTTTTTTTTTTTTGGTATTTATAGCTCTTTAAAGAATTAGAAAAAGCCAACAGTCATTTGAAAAAATACAGCCACGTGAATAAAAAAGCTCTGGATCAATTTATGAGCTTTTCCGAACAGAAAGAGAAGTTAGTCAGTCGTAAACAAGAATTAGATAACGAGTAAGTTCTATCATTACATTGTAAATTAAACTAGACGAATTAAATCCTTACTAACTCGAATTTCTCATTACTTTTTTCAGATTAGATAAAATTAAAGATCTAATGAGAGGACTAGAGCAGCAAAAATGTCACGATATCGAATTCACCTTCAAACAAGTATCGTTGAACTTCTCCGAAGTTTTCAAAAAATTGGTTCCCGGTGGGCACGCTTTGCTCGTGATGAAATCTGCCGACGGAGAAGAATGTCGCAGATCGGATGTAATTATTTTATTTCACCAACAATTGACGTGAAATCACGTATCACGTCCATTGATTACTATAAATCTGTCATTTTACAGGAAATCAACGCGGATAGTTTTTCCGGCGTCATGATCAGGGTTTCGTTTACTGGACGTGGAGAGATGCGTGAAATGAATCAGTTATCCGGAGGACAGAAATCGTTGGTAGCTTTGGCATTAATATTCTCCATACAAAAATGCGACCCGGCTCCGTTCTATTTATTCGATGAAATTGATCAGGTCAGTACGAAGGTTTACGTGACCGGAAGATGCCTACTTGGTTTTAATCAAGTTCGACCTTTTTTTTTCAATTAGGCCTTAGATGCTCAACACAGAAAAGCTGTTGCTGATATGATTCACGAAATGAGCAAAGATGCTCAATTTATCACTACAACTTTCAGACCGGAATTACTCCAACATGCTAATAAATTCTACGGGGTTAAATTCCGAAATAAAGTGAGTTAAAAGAGGCTACTAAATTGAAACGTAATCTTATTCGAGCAATTTTTGATTATTTTTTTCGCTTTTAGGTAAGTCACGTGGAATGTGTGACGAAAGAAGAAGCATACGATTTCGTAGAAGATGATACTACTCATGGTTAAGATTCGAAAAGAAATACCCATTTATCTTTTTATTTTATTTTTTTGTACGAAGCAACAAGTTTCATTTGAACTGTCTTCATTGAGACGATAGTGTTCGAATTTTTTTGATTTATCAAAAATTATATTATGTTTTGATGATCGAATTGATCAGTTTTTATTTTATAAAAATGGTTCAGTTTTGTAAATGATGTATTTTTAAATATATTTTTTTAATTCAAAAGAAACGAGTCATTGCATTGAGTTTACTGAATTTGGGAATAGCTCGGAAATTTTTTCAATACTTGGAAGAAAACGATTCCAGGTTTCTGTGGTGTAAAATTGCTTCAACTTCTTAAAAGAGAGTATAGAAATATTTCTCAATTGAATTTTGGATAAAAAGTTGAATTTTCAAACAAAGGCGGAAAAAATTTCTAATTTAAAACAAAGATGAAAACCTTTCAAATTTTCGGAGAAAAATCTCAGATGTTTTCGTAAGCTGTTCTTTGGAGAAAAAAAATCTTCCAAATTTTCTGAGGTGAAAATATTTTTTAGGACAAAACTCTTCATTTTTTAATTTAAAAAAACTCTAGATTTTTTTTGAGAATAATGAAAATTGAAAAAAAAATTGAATTACTGTGGAATAATTTTTATTTTTTTTAAATTAATTTTTTTGGGAATATTCATTTGGAATAAAAAATTTTCTCAATTTTTTGGTTGTAACTCAAATAAATTTTGGAAAAAAACTGAATTTTTTGACATCAAAAATACCTCAATTTTTCAGGGATCAGAGTAAAAATTATTGAGGAAATCAGATGAAATAGGTATAAGTTCTGCATATTTTTAAAAAATAACTTCAGTTTTTCTACAAAAAAATTGGTAGGTACTTTGGATTGAAAAATGTTTGAAAATTTCTGAAGTTAATTGAAACTATTTCTTAATTTCTTAGATAAAAAAATTAGAGTAACTACCTACGAATGTTTTCAAGTAAATTATGCAGAGAAAAACTTGTTCTGGAGAAAAAAAAGTTTTAATGGAATCAGAAATATCTCAATTCTTTAGGATTTAGCGTGAAAAAATCATTTTCCAAAATAAAAACGTAGATGAAATCTTAGCATGTTTTTGAACAGAAATATTCATTATTTTTTTCGCAGAAAAAAATCTTCTGTAGGTATGAAAAAATTTCCTCTGTTTTTGAGGTATAAAAAAACTTTTTTTTTTGTATGGAAATAGGCAATAAAGTTTTTCAGTTTTTCATTTTTTTTTTTTTTGTAGAAATAGAATTTTGTGAATTTTTGGAATAAATTAAGTATACATTTTTAAATTTTTGGCAAAAAATTTTTTGATTTTTTTTGAATACAATAAAACCTAAAACAAGAAATTCTCCCAATTTCATTGGAATGAAAAAGTTTTTCGAGTAAAAAATATTTTTTTAATTTTTGGAGGAAAAAATATTCTATTTTTTTTTTCTTTAAAAAAAAAATTAAACAAATTTTTAGGAATAAAAAATTTTGAATTTTTTAAAATAATTAAGTACTTAATCAATTTTTTTTGATAAAATTTTGAATTTTTGTAGATAATTTATTTTTAAAATTTTAGAGAAGAACACGCCGATTTTCTGGAGTAATTTTCTCTTTATTTTTTGGTGGAAGAAAAATTTTAATTTTTTGAAGGGAACATTTAATTTTTATTTTATTTTATTTTTTTTTAGAAAAAGAAAACTCTTTCTGAAATTCGTTCTGATGATCTAAAATAAACTTCCTCTTCCAGTTCCTTAAAAACAAACTAACAAAATATTTTACAAAAATTTTGAAATAGTTAAGAAATTTTTAAAATTTTTAGAATGATTTTTTTTTTTTTTGGAGAAATCGAAAGTAAAATCTCTCAATTTTTTGAGAGAAAACTATTTCTTAATTTTTTTTGAAAAATAAAATCACTTGTTTTCAAGAGGCGAGAAGATCTCTCAGTCTCTTCATTTTTAAAGGAAGAAAAATCTATCGTGGAAGTTTTTTAAATCCATTTTTAAAAAAATAAGTAGGTATAAAATTTTGTGAATTTTTCGGAATTGATTTTTATTTAATCATTTTTTGGGTAAGAAGTTTTTTAAACTTTAGGGGAGAAATTTCTTTAATTTTTTTGAAAAAAATCTCAAATTTTGTGACAAATTTTTTTAAAAATAGGTATAAAAGAAAAATTTCTCAATTTTTGAAGTATTTTTTTTTTATTTTTGGAGTAAGGAATTGTAGAGAAAAATCTGATATCTTCTCTTAATTTTTTTGAAAATAAAATAATATCATTCTATTAATTTTTTTTGCGAAAAATGTTTCTTAAATTTTTTAGAAAAAATTGCATTCTTTTCGGGATTATAATTTATTAATTTTTTTTTTGGAAAAAAAATCTCTTTTTTTTAGGAGAGAAAGGGATATCTCAGTTTTTGGTGTACTTTTTAAATGTCTGTTGGAGGAAGATGAACTATTTCTTTGGGGGGGGGGGGGGGGGTCTTTTCATACTTTTCAAATTTTTGGATTAAAAAAGTTTTTGAAATTGTTGTAGAAAACATCTTCCAATTAGTAGGTCTAGGTAGGTACCTAGGTATTTCACCAAAAATTAATATTTGTTTTGAATAAGAAAATCTCGATCTGACTTTTTTTGAAATTTTCAAAATTTTTTGTAAGAAAAAAATAATTTTAAAAATCGTCTCCTGTAGAAAAAAAAATTGTTTTTCAACAATATTTGGTTTGCCTAATCTCTATCGATTTTTCAGTTATGAAATAATCTTATTGGCTACGACATTTTGTTTACAAAAAAATCTCAAGCCATCAATCAACAAAACGATCCTCTTGTAGGTGTTTGTTTGATAACATCAATTATGGTGCACTTATCTATCGGGTGTATTACTTGAAAACATCATAATTATGACACCTGTACTCGCGCAATGTTCAAAATTGCAAAATGGTTCACAGGTAACCTATCAGTTTCTAATGTCCTGGTTGTCGTCTGGTGTTTCATTAATTTGTACCTAATAATTTTCCTTCCTAAGGTATAACTTTGGCTATTTTACAATTGAAGGAAAATTTTGTAGAAACAAATGAAGATTGCAACATTGAAGGAGTGCACGCAGACTGCGTTTCAAAACTACACTACATGGAGTCTTTTTCCCAAAATATGAGAAAAGATATCGAGGTGAGTATTCGAAAACCTCGATGGACTTTCCATACAATTGCCAAGTATTTACCTCTGTGTTTCAATAGGTTTTAGACATGTCGGATAATTTAATGCACAATCTAACGGAAACTGCATTCGTAGGTTTCGCCAATCTCAAAGAATTGATAATAACCACCGTGGAAGTTCTATCAAATATCTCAATTGATGCATTCAGTCCGTTAACCAAACTCCAAATATTAAACCTATCTCATTCGGTTTTGACTCCAGCTTGGCCCAAGTTACCTTCGTCGATAAAACGATTAATCCTCGAAAGATTCGAACACGATTTTCTCGGGCGAAATGTGAAGTGGCTTAATGTGTCGATATTGGATTTTTCAAATTTACCATCATTGGAGGAGGTGTATTTGAGAGGGAACAACTTGAGCAAGTTTCCAAATATATCCAAAAATGTCCCGTTGACTTTCGTAGATTTGAGGGAAAATCCGATGAAAAATTTAAAATATACCGATATAGCGACGTTTTGTTTGCTGAAACAGTTTAAAGTAGACGGAGATCGCCTAGTGCAGTGTTGCGGTGTAAAAATGTGGTTGGGAAAGCACAATATAACCAGTGATATGGCATGTGGTAAGCTGACTGCAAAATTTTTTACTATGTGACTTGGCATAAGGAAACCAGGTTCTGATCAGAAAAACAAATTTCACAGGAGAACAGTAGGAAAGTTTGAAATTCTCACACTGCCCATCCAGTTTATCTGATCCAGCTGATTTTTGGGGCATCATTTAGCCACTCCAAGTGAACCCAAATTCACTGCCTAGGGGGATTGAATTTTTTTTCACAGTCATTGTTGCCATTCTTAAAAAAAAATCCATGTATGAAATTTCAAATTTTCAAGTCAAGATATCGGCTCAAATTTTGAGTAAATCAAAAAACCAAGACTGATACATGGTAGGAAATTAAATTTCCAATAAAAAAGGTTCTCTTCACTTTTTGCCTATCTTCAATATTTCAGGAGTTGACATCTATAATTATTTTTGATTTTCTCAAATAACTCCTGAAATATTGAAGATAGGCAAACAGTGAAAAGAACCTTTTTTTGTTGGAAATTTGATTTCCTACCACGTAACAATCTTGGTTTTTTGGTTTTCTCAAAATTTAAGTCAATATACGAGATGAAAAGTGAAAAGAGTTGAATTTTCCACTTTTTGGTTATAAAAAATTTCATAAAATTGTCACAGACCACTCAAAACTGACGCGATCAGGCTGTAAATTTGTATGTAGACACCATTTGAACTACCCTCCAAGAAAAATTGAAAATAAGTTTCTGAATAGAAGTATTGATTTTTCCCTGGATTTTTCACTTTGCTGTGTCCTCGAACAGAATCATTTGAGAACGTTTTCTCCATGACCAGTGAAATCACCGCCAAAAGTACCACTAGGTAATATTAACAAAAAAGGTTTTTCGGACCAGAACCTGTTTTTTTTTATGACAGGTCATTTTTACACCTTTATTGTTACGTATTGTGGAGTTATGCCAATCGATATGCTTTTCATATGCAGCTGAAAGTTGTTCTGAACAACAATTCGATCAAAGTGCAAATGAAGCCTATGAAATGTGCATAGATAATTTAGAGTACGAATCGAATTGGCCTCTTAACTATTTCGTCCTAAATATTGCTATTTCGCTCGCTATAATGTTAGCCATCGCCTATCTTGTTTTGAGGTATTACAGATCTCGCGCTGTGCGTAAGTTCCTACTCTTATTACCTATTAAGTAAATATTCTTTAATGTAGGTATTTCTTCATTCCATTTTTTCTTCGATAATTTTCAGGCACTGAACATGAACTCAAAAAAGCAGAGAAATTTGAATCTGTCGAAGAAGAAGAGCTGCAAGAAGCTCTTCCTGAAGAATGAACTTATTCGCATTTTCCCTCCAGGTCTAGACTGTTTTATATAATACAAAAATGTATTCGGGGTTTATTTTAATAAATCAACTTTTACTCAACACCTTGCATGATGCATACTTGTAGCTGACAATTTGAAATTTTCCAGGATGCAGCAGGAGGTGGGTTGGAGTATGTTTCATGTTGAATGTGAGAATGATTATTTTTCTTCAAATTTTTTTTTTTTAATTCAGAGGTATTTTTACTAACAAAAAAAAAAATCGAGCCTCCAAAAAATTGGAACTTTAAAAAAAATTAGAGATTTCCAAGGTTTTACCCTAAAACAATAAAAATAAACTCACTTCAAAAAAATTAAGATATTCGTTCTTCAAAAAAAAACAAGAGATTTTTTCATTTAAAAAATGTGAAGATTTTTTAAATTCCAAAAAAAAGTTTTTGTTAGAAAAAATGCAGGGAATTTCAAATTAAAAAATAAATTCAGGGAAATTTAAAAAGATTTCACAAATTTCTTCGACAAAAAAGTACCTATTTTATTCTTTAAAAACTTGAAAAGGAGGTATTTTTAATCCAAAAAAAATTCCTAAAAAATGGCGTTTTTTCGAAAAATTGAGAAAGTTTTTCAATCCTGGAAAAAATTGAAAAATTGAAAAAAAAATTTTTTTAATTTTTTCGACAGAAAAGTACCTACCTATTTTATTCTTCAAAAATGTGAAAAGTAGGTATTTTTAATTCAAAAAAAAATTCCTTAAAAAATGGCGCTTTTTCGATAAATTGAGAAAGTTTTTCAATCCTGGAAAAAATTGAAAAATTAAAAAATTAGGTACTTTAAGAATATTTAAAGATCTCCTCAGGGTTTTGGTCAAAAAATAGTTTTTTTTTCTTTCTCAAAAAAATTATGACCCCCCCCCCCTCCGAAAAAGATACATTTTTTTTCTCCTAAAAATTAATATTTATTTTCAATTCCAAAAAAAAATTAAATAAAAAAGATTTTACTTCAAAAAGAGAAAAACACTTCAGGGAAATCGACAAAAAATAATCTTTTCCCCTAAAAACATTTTAGAATTACCTAGATAGGTATTTTTAAAAAAAGATTAAGAGAATTTTTTCCCATAAAAACGAGTGATTTTTTCTAGAATTTTCAACTTATGAAAAATTTGAAAAATTCACCCAAAAAGTTAACAAATCTTACTCCAAAATTTTTTTTCTAGATTAAGAGGTTTTTAGTCAAAAAAATTTTTTTTGGTACCTACTCCGAAAATTCGAAAAGTAGGTAGGTAGTAGGTACGTATTTTTATTTTAAAAAAATTTAGAAATAATTTTCTCCAAAATTGAACAGATCTTTCCCTTCGAGAAACATGCGATTTTTATCTAAAAAATTGACAAAATTTTCGTTCCAAAAAAAAAAACAGAGATTTTATTCCAAAAAAAATTACTTCAGAAAAATTTAGAGAATTGAGAATTTTTCCTCCAAAAATAATGTTTTCTCTTCTAAAAAAATCAAAAGACCCCCTCCCCCTCTAAAAAAATAGGCGAGTTTTTTTCTGAAAAAACTAATAAAAATTTATAATTCTGAAAAAATTAAAAAATTTAACGTTAAAACAATTTAGAAATTTTAGAGGCTTTTTTTAAAAAATTATACATAATTTTTTTCCTCTAAAAATTTAAGAAGTAGTTAGGTTTTTTGTTTCAAAAAAAAAAATTAAAAAAAGAGAGAAATTTATTTATTCAAAAGAATTAATAGATTTATCCCCTAAAAAACAAAAGTTTTGAGGAAATTATTCCCCAAAAAAATTGGATTTTTTTTCTTTTAAATTTAGGCCAAAAATTACTTTTTTTTTAAATTAATGTTTTTGCCTGAAATACTGACAAACTTGTTTTTCTACGACTTTTTTATGCTAAGAAAATTTGTTTTACTACTACAATTTTAAAAAAAACCTCCAAGAAAATGAATTTTTGCCTATTTTAAAAAAATTTTAAAAATTTAGAGATCTTTTTTCACCAAACTTCCCTTTTCAAAAAAATACTCAAAACAGTTCCACAAAAAAGTACTCAAAACAATTCCAACTTCCAGAGAGTAAATAATTTTTTTTACAAAAAAAAAATATCTACCTAATAATAAAACTAATGTCACCTCTAAAAAACTTATTATCCCCCCCCCCCCCAAAAAAAAAACTTAAAAATTTTACTTCAATAAAAAACTTAGATTTCACTTTCAGAAATGTTTTTACACCAAAATTTAAAAAAATAATCATTGAGAAAATAAAGAGATTTTTTTATCTAAAAGAATTTTGAAATTTTATTATCTTAGTGTACTTTTTCGTATTTCAAAAAAATCAAATGATTGTTTTTTCCAAAAAAAAAAAAAAAAAAAAAATCTCAAAAAATAAGAGATTTTTTACTCCATTGTCGTTAATTTTTCTGAAAGAATAAAAAATAATTCTCGAAAAACGGGAAAATAATGAAAATAGTTTTACACTCAAAAATGAGAAGATGGATATATTTTTTCCTATAAAAAAATAAACATTTTCCTCTCTAAATAACAGCAATTTGTTCTGCGAAAAAGTTGAACGGTTTTATCGTATTTCAAAATTTAAAAGAGTTTTTCTTTCTGGAAATTTTTTCACGTTTTTAAAAAAAAAATTATTGTTGTTGTTTGCTTTAGAATTTAGATAATTAGGTATATTTTTTTTAAAAAAAATTGGGAATTTTTTTGTACCAACAAAATTGAAGTATTTTCTTCTTCAAGAAATGAAGATTTTTAAAAATAGGGGTAAGTATAACGACCCGGTTAATTATTTTACCCTCCTCCGTTTTTTTTTACCCTTTTCTCAAAATGCTGGAAAATGGCCAGGAAAGTTACGTTGATTTCAATTTTCAACGAGCTAGGTATTTATTTTTTTTCTAACTTTATTAGGTTGCGGAAATTACACGCAGGTAAAAAACTGCAAATTTGCGATTTTTTGCGAATGTTTTTTTGGGGGTGGGGGCGGGGTGGGGGATAACCCCTTGAAAAAATGAAATTTATGCAGAAAGTGGTCGAGAAAGTTGAGCTGATTCCAACGAACTATCAACTTTTTCCCCTTGATAATGAATACATACCTAATTACCTACTCCGTTTCATAATCAAGGCTTTTTTCTATCAGATTTGGAATTATATCGAAAAATATCGAAGAGTAGGCTTCCGAGGGTAAAATATTTTGGGAGTGTTATGCAAAATAAGTGGAGAGAGAGGGGCTCAATTGAAAAAGTATTCAAACAAAAGTTGTAGCTTGAAGTTCCACAAATACTTTTGGTTATGACAAAAATTGCGATCGGACCCCTCCCTCCCTCCAATTTTGGATAATCAAATTCATTCAAATACATTATTGAAAACAGGGGGGGGGAGGTAAGGGGCCCGATTGAAAAAATTTTCAAACAAAAGTTGTTGCTTGAAGTACTAGGAATAATTTTGGTGATAACAAAAATTTCAATCAGACCCCTCCTTCCCCACTAATTTTGAGTAATATAACTTATTCACACTTATTCCAAATACATTATTAAAAACTGTGGGGAGGTAAGGGGCCCAATTTAAAAAATTTTCAAACAAAAGTTGTAGCTTAAAGTTTTACAAATACTTTTAGTTATTACAAAAATTTCGATTAGACCCCTTCCTCCCTTCCAATTTTGAATATAAAGTATGTAGCACATGGACTAGGTAAAAAATTCATCGAAGGTCCTCCTCGTTCTCATCTCCTCATGAATGTAAACAAAACTATCAAACTAGACGTTAGTTATTAATTAACTATTTTTTTCTTCAAAAAACGATAAAAATTAACTTGAGACATTTGGATTTATTTTTGAGAGCTGCACTGCAGGAGCACTTGCATTGCAAAAACAAAAACAAATTGCATAAAAAACGTCCAGTTTTTTGTTTACAGTCGGGTCATGACTCAGTTTACTTACTTGAGCCGAGTTGAGTAGATCGTGTTTCGTGTTTTTCGGTTGATTGGGTTGAAATTAGTTAAAAAATGTGCGCGTTTTTTGTAAAACTAGTAATTTAATTATGGAATATCGTATGTATTGGAGATTTTTTACACAAAGAAAAAGCTTATAACATAAGTTTGAGGGTTTCAGAACATATAAGAAGACAATAGACGAAGACGAAACATCGGTAATGGGTACGACTGGTACGAGTATAAAGGTAAGTTACAGAAATTTAGCTTCTTCATCTTGATTCCCTTTCATGATCGTGGACACAGCTACGGTTAAAACTTCGTTCCAAGATGCTAATATTTTATCGTTTACTGCATCTCTTAGACAAAACTCGATCGCGTCGAAGATTATTTTTTGAGCATTCTGCGCCAAAATAAGTAAACAAAGAAATGAAGTACGTTTAGAATTAGCGATTAGAATACTTAATGGAATTGAAACATGGTCGATTGACGACAGTTTGTAATACTTAGTGTGATTAATTACCGAATAATGTTCCGCTGTGACGTTTCTTTTCACGTGATTTGCACCGACTGTTCTCAAAAGAGATACCAAGGTATCGGTATTGTTGAGATTTTCAATAGCTGAATTCAAAGCACCGGCTACGTTTAGAGCGTGTTTCTTGTAAAACGCGTTGTTTTTCAATTCATCGGTAGGAACATTTTTGAAGGCTTTGAAAAGCTGCTGGTAAGCCGGATAAGCGACAAATAATCTGTAAAAAGTAAGTACATTTATGTCGTCGAGTGTTTGGTAAATATTAATCTAAAACGAGCCTCGGATATTGGTGTGTTGTGTTCGGTAATCGGCGGAAATATTGTTCGAGTGTTTAGGTATAATAGTGTTTTTCATATTCTATCTATTGTATCTTTTCTTATTTTCCATACGTATTGGAAGTTGGAGCATCGTTCATCGAATTTCAAACGAAGGCAGATTCTTTCAAGTATTCGAGTATTACTCTTATCTTCTGAAACGTTTACGAGTAAGTATAAATCATTTGATTACCTTTGGAATATTTCGATCCCGATGTTTTGCAGATCATTACTAATGTTGGCCCAACTATCTTGTACGTCTTTCACTACATCATCGGCGAAGATTCTATTCGATGCAGTCGACATCTGGAATTCAAAAAGCAATGCTCAAACAACACGAACGAAGTACCATCATCATCGTGAATTACAATCTAACCAGCGGTCATACGAGGTACGGATATAAACTCATCAAAATTATGTACAGGATTCAAGACACATTCATAGAAATTATCTAATCCTAATGCCAATAGGTACATAACGTGATGTGTTTGTTTACAGTATTCTTAACAGTACGATCGAAGACAAAAATAACAAGCACAGCAGCCAGCGGTCGTGTTTTGCATGCGATTACTTGTTTATACCTATAAATTTTCGTCGCCTATAACCAGCTTAATGAACTTGTATCGTACCCAGAAATACGTTAGTTTGAAACGGTGTCCTTGCGAAACAGTTACTTCAAAGTTGCATCTCAATGCGCAAGCTGACTCTGTATCACGTCGAGATAACGCACGTACCCGGTAGCCGGTTACGAAACACCAGAGACCAGATTTCATTCGAACCTTTGAAAATTTTCGTACGCGGAAGCTCGATCGAGAGAAAAATCAACTTGCAAGATCGAGGAAACCACGAGGGTCCATTTCGCTGCCCCCCCCCCCAAAGTGGAATTCGAGGTTGAAAGTGGGGGCAAAATTTTGTATACCATTTGTGTACTTTGTGTATCCATGTACCACAATTTGTGTACGTACTCCTCTCCCCCTATATAAAAAAGTTTTTTGGGGGGCTGGCGACATGCAGCCCGTATTTAAAAATATTTGAGCCGCCATTTTGTATCTAAGGGTTAAAGGAAGAAGGAACTGTAAGTAATTTTCTTTTCTCTGGGAGTACATGTTATTTACTTATAGGCCTATGAATATAATTTTTTTTTTTTAATTCGGAGTGTAGATACATCATCAAAGAAAAAGGAAACTGATCCCCTCGTTTTTCTCAACTTTTTCATGTGGTATCTTGTTGCCCCCCCCCCCCCCCCTGGAAAAAACAAAGACAAAACGAAAAAAATGAGCAAAATTTTTTCACATACTTATCTGGCATTTGCTTTGTTGTACGTTTCATCAAAAAATAATTCCCTGAAATTTACTTTTCCCAAAACTAAATTTTAAGAGGTGCCTCCATAGTAAAAAAAATACCAAATTCTTCAAATTTACGATTTTTTTGTTTTACCGTCCAGATGTTCCTCTTCATGTTAAAACGATTTCATGAAAATCTAGATGGATTTCTTCTGAATCATAATTTTTTTGTACTGAAAATTCATTTTTCTGAGAAATTTTCCGTGGGTAAAAATTTAGGTTATTTATTTCACTCGAAAAATTTTTTTGAATATACATTTCTGTGATATTTCAAAATAGGTAATGATTTAATAAATTATTTCTGTCTATTTTTATTTACTATTTTTTTTTTTTTTTTTTTGATTTTTCAATTTTTTTTTCAAGCCCGACTGGTAGTTTCTTTAAGCATTTTTTTTTCATCTTGCCATATAGAAATTAAAAAAAAATATTTTAAAAGAAATTAATTGAACTTATTTTTGCAGACGAATTTTTCATGAGCAAATTGCTTTTAGAATTTATTTTATTTTATTGGAGAAAGTTTGTTTCCAAAAATGATCGGCAGAAAATTTTTTTTCAGTATTTCAAGGAGAACATTTTAGAATTTTTTTAAGGGAATAGGTATAGTTACATATTTTTTTAGCCTATCAAGTAGTAAGTACTAAAGCAGTCCTAATTATTTTTAAGTTTCTCGAAAAAAAACCCGGTGAGGTTGGTTTCACCACTTACAATTATTAAGATATGGCAAAAGTACCTAAAAATAGTGAATTACTTTCTACATAATAAAGCGCAAGTATTTCATATAGAATTTTTGAAAAATGAAAAAGTACCGCTTAAAATAAATTTGACCTCTATTTAGTTCTTTTAATTTTTTAAAGCTTTGAAGTAAAAAATCAATTTTAATGAAAATATTTTTTAAAACTTTTGAAATGAAAAATCACTGAATTTGGAATATATTTCTTCGATGAGAGTACAAAAATTTCAATTTTTTTTGAATGAAAATTTTTTGAACTTTTGGAAACGAAACATTCCTTATTTTTTAATGTAATTTTTTGGAAAAAATTTTCCCATTTCATCGGAATAAAGATAATTTTTGAATTTTTCTGGTGTGAAAATCTTTCATTTTTTTTGAATATATTATTATATTTTTAAATAAACTTTGAATTTTTTTATGCATCAGAATAGATATTATCTTTTTTTTAAATAGAAAATTTTCTGCCTTTTTTTAAACATTTTTTTTTCGGTAAATACGTAATAGGTACCTATGCTATATTATATTTTTTAAATTAAAAAAATTACCATACACTCTTCTTAGCCGATTTTTAAAAATTTTTTTTTTTACAAGAAATACCAACTTATTCTTTTTGTCAATTCTTTAGAAGAAAAAATAATTCAAAAAATTTTTTCTGAGAAAAATTTCTCAATATTATTTTCATTGGGTAGATACAATTTTTTCATTTTTTAGGTAAAATAATTTTCAATTTTTTAAAGTAATAAAATCTCTACATTTTTTAAAAGATTTTTTTTTTTTTTGATAAAAATCTTTCATTTTTTTGGAGATTCTCATCAAATTTCTATTTTTTTACCATAATTTTTCTGATTTATTTGTTTATTTTTGTTCGTTTAAAATTTTAATTTTTTTGATAGGTGGTGCTAAATAAATATTTGCAAATGGATTAGAAAAATTTTCTCACTTTTTTTGGAATATAAAAAACTCTATTTTTAAGAATAAGTATTTTTTTAAATGATTAATTCATTTCTTGGAGGGGTAGGGCGAAATGTAAAAATAAACAATTTTTTGAAATAGAAAAATTCCTGATTTTTTTTGTAGAAAAAATCTCTTCATCTCTTAATTTTTTCGATTTTTTTCGACGATGTTTTGGAATAAAAATATTTTTTTTTAATTTTGTTGCAAAAAATGTCTTAATCAGCATTGAAAAATTTCCAACTCCCTCCCCTTCGTTTAAAGAAAAAATCAAGCTACACCTGGGAAAATTCCAATTTGCCGGCCCTGAACTGCATTAATAATCGAAGCATTACGAGTATATTACCAAGTTTAATTGTCATCAAAGACGTACGATTGAAATTGAAAATATGGTCGCAAACGACACGTGCCACATTCTCAGATTGTTTCGAATTATTAAGTCGCCATCGAGCGTATGAAATAATCCAACTTTGTATTGTACGTATAATTTATCGTAAGCACGACAGACTATATAAGTAAGAAAACTGTGTTGAAAATTGAAAAAGAGGCTATACCGAGACGATAAACAGCGCACGAAGAAAACGATTATGGTTTTTTTTTCAACTAAGCAAACATAGCCGCGTTTGTTTAAAATTTATAACATATAGTCTTACCATCGTCTACATTGTCGCGAAATGTCAAACAGATCGTCGCGCGTAATTATCAGATTAGAAAAAGCTACCGTTTTTCTGATGATGGTGAAAAAATACGAGAAACGGAGGAGCTTCATTCACTTCCAGTACGAGCAACCGGAAATGGTAAATTCTCGATAAGTTTATTGTAAGAAATACCAAATAGTTATGACCTTGGTCAATTTAGCCAAGAGTACGACAAAGAGACGTACGAATTAAAGAAAATTAAATTATTGAAATTGACCGATGTACTGCAGCGTTTTATGCCTATGGGATCCTTGCCGACCATCCACCAGCCTCTTTTCAACGCCATAATCGGTCAAGGTTGGATACGTAACGAAATTCTCACCGTAATGATCGAACTAAGTAATTATGATTTTTGTTGCAGAGCGCCACCGAGCTGAATTTTATTTCATTAATTGGATACCGAGTTTTAATCGCGTGACTGCGAATTTTACCAAGGAATTTCGATCGTGGTGGACTATGGATGCATTTTAAGATAATTAAATAATTCACCGAAAACCACAGGTGTATTTTTTCAGGTCGAAAAACACATCGTCATCATACCACCGTTGGCGTTATCGCTACCGACTCGTATTTTCAACCAAACTCGTCCAATTGTTTTCTTCAACTTATATGTCAATTGATCGATGGAGAAGTGTCGACTACGACAAATTGGTTAATGAAGAGAACGAAGAAAAAAAAATTGAAATTCGAATATTTTCATGTACTAATTTCAAGAAAGTCAACTACCTAATTAATAAGCCACATGAATGGCGACTTCGCAAAAATAACCAGTGAGGTACCATTTGGTATGAATTGTTCAAATCAACGATTTTTAAATCGAACTTCGTACACTATTTTTACGTTTACTTACATGAAGGAGCATTCACATTTCATATCCGTATCTGAAGCGAGATAATTTCATCGCCTCAGAGCTCTCATCACGGATTTCGTTCCATATTAACGATGAAATTTAATTATTTTGGCAGTTTTTGTTTTTGCAGTAATTTTATACGTATGTTTACCACTCTGTATGACGTAATTATGCGAGTTTTTTATTACGAATAAATATTTATGGAAACAAACAAATACGTGTATATTTTATACGAATTTGATTGAGTTTTGAGCTAAGGTCGTTGTTCAAGCGAATTCGTATTAAAATCGTGTTTAATGTGACGATTATAGAATATAATTAGAACGTACCCTTAAAATTCAATGAACTGTAATATTATCGAAATTATTTTTAAACAAAAAACATAATTATGAAAAGAATTAGGTCCAAATTCAAAGGTGGCTGAATATTAAATTTTTCTTTCGATCGCCTTTAAAAATCGTCGATACAATAACAAAATCCCAATTGTAACAATTTTTAAAAATTTTATCTTCAGGTCACCTTTATTGAACTTCGTACGAAGGCATTTCTTTGTTTTTCAATATAATATTTTTTTTTTAGGAATTTCGATAATTATTCGGTTCATTACACTTGAATTTTATATTAAAACGAATTTTAATGAATGAAAAAAAATAAAATAAAAATAGTCGAGCCAACAATTTAAAGGAAGCAGGTATGAATGGTTGTGTGTGTTTTTTTTAGATCGTCTATGGAGACGAAACCAGATCGCGGTCTATTGCTTCTTTAAAAAATTACTGTGACATTAATCATGATATTCTTTGCTGGTTCTAAAATGAAAAACAAATAGCCAAGTTGGGAAAAAAACATGGTGTGTTTTATGATTAATCAGCAATTATTAACAATTACGTCCGATACGAAGTTTTAATTGATTTTATGGAAATATTCCAACAACAAGTGTGCGAAGAAGTGAGGATAAAATATGTAGGCCTAAATTGGAATTCACGATTGAAAAAATTGTCATGTACGAGGAGGGAGCTTATTTTGAGGGGAAGTTTTTTTAATAATACGATTTTGTATTTTTATTGCATTTTTATCGAATATTGCACAGATTTTATCTTATTTCTTGCATGGTTGGGCAGAGTAGTAGCTCGAGAACTCGAATTATACACAAAATTTCAAAAGTGAAATGAGCTACACTTCAGAAAACTGAATGAAAAAACTAAATACACTCTGCCTATTAAAATAGGTAGGTATCTTTCTTTTTTTTCAGAAGAAACTTGATTTTTTCGCTGCCAAAAAAATATCCCAATTTTTACACTTTTTACACTTTTTTCATCATTTTTTTTTGTTAAATTGGAGTGAAAAAGCTCTGAATTTTTAGTAAAAAAAATCTGCTTATGCTTTTTTGAGAGAAAATATCTTTTAATTTTTTAGATGTGAAAAAAAGAAAGAAAGAAACTTGATTTTTTCGGTGCCAAAAAATATTTCAATTTTTACACGTTTTTTCATTTTTTTTGTTGAAAAAATCTGATTTTTTGAAAATAAATAAATAAAAAAATTTCTCAATTTTTTAGAGTAAAAAAGCTCTGAATTTTTTTATGTAAAAAGAAAACATCTGTTAATTTTTTGGAAATGAAAAACAAAACATCTCAATTTTTCTCAATGTAGAAATTACTGAAGTAAAAATTACTTGAATGTTATGGAGTAAAAAAATTCTCAATTTTTTTCAAAGTGAAAAAAGCTGTGTTTTTTGAAAGTGAAAAAAGCTGAGTTTTTTGAAAATGAACAGATCTATCTTAATTTTTTTTGGCATAGAAAATTTTCTCGATTTTTTAGAACTAATTTTTTAAAAATTGTTTGTGAGTTTAAAAACTTCAATTTTTGGTACCTATAAATAATATCTCAAATTTTTTGAAATTAAAATATTTTACAATTTTTTTGTAGTACATTCTTATAAGGTAATTTTTAAATTTTGTTTTTAAATAAAAAATTCCTAATTGTTTATGAGTAAAAAAAAATTCTCACTGGTTTAGAATAAGGAATGCCTCAATTGTTTCAAAATAGATAAATTATATATTTTTTTTAAAATAAACAGATCTTTGATTTTTTTTTATATAAAAAATTTCCCAATCGTTTTGAAGTAATGAAATTCTCAATTCTTTGGATAAAAAATTCAACTTTTCTGGAGAAAAAATTCTCAATTTTAAATTCCAATTTTTAATGCTGTAAAAAGTTCAAAAATCTGTATTTTTTCAAAGAAGTGAGGGGGGGGGGGGGCGTGATTAGTTACAAATTAAAATCAAGTCAGAGGAATAATAAAAAAAATTGGAAATTATATTCTCACAAAAAACATAACTTTGAATCCTAAATTTGAAAAATGTTCTCATTTTTTCAGATTTTGTATTTTTCAGAAATTGAGATAGGAGCTCAAAAAAATCACTTGAAAATCAAACAGGGGGAAAAGAAAAAATTGGGAATTACCTCGCATGAATAGAAACAACTTTGAAGGATTAGAACCAGAAAATTGCAAAGTTCAGTAATCTCTAAATTTTTTCAAAAAATGGAGGCACCTAAAATTCTGTTGAGGGAAAAATAAAAATTATGGAATCATTTTCTCGTAAAAAGATACAATTCTAATTGATTGGAACCAAAAAAATCATGTGCCAATTTTTTAAGAGGGGGGGGGGGGGGCTATTTACGTACTATTTAAAATTTAGTCAGGAGAAAAATAAAAATTTGAGAACCATTTTCTCATTGAAAGGAATAACTTTCAGTTCTTTTGAAATGTTTTCTTATTTTTTCAGTTTTAGCATTCTTTAAAAAACGGAGAGAGGGTGATACAATGTACCTACTACAATTGCTACCTACTAAAAATTCAAATAGAAACGAAATGAAAAATTTGGTATTACTTCTCATGAAAAGACGCAATTTTCATGGGTTTGTACCAAAAAAAAGTAAAAGTTCAAAAATTTAAAAAATTTTCATTTAAAAAAATTGGGAGTTACATAAACTAAGAACCAATCTAAATTCAGTAGGTAAGGTAAAAAAAAAAAAAAAAAAAAAAATTATTTCGAGTTTTTTAAAATTCTGGAGTAGTTAGGTGGCTATAATTCTGCTCTTACATGTTTGAAAAGTTGAAAATATCCGCACTCGAGCTATACGTACAATGTACATATTTCCTCGTTTTATAATTGCACCGTAAGTTGAAACTTATTTTCGTCTCATTGAACACACCCTAGTTACTTAATTCGTTCTTCATCCTTCTGATGCAGGAAAAAGTACATAATTATGAACAAAAAAAAAATCGTCTTATCATCGATAATAGGAAAAGTGAATCATGCGTTCGAGATTCGGTTGAAAGGTGGTGTACGACCAAGATGAAGATACGATTGTCATATTTTATTCAGCTGCAGAATCTTTAGGAAAATCAATTCCAATTATTTTCTTTCTTGAAATGACAGGAAGATTTTCAATTAAGGGTGGGGATTGACGAATTGTATAGCTTTTGTCTCATTTCAGGGTTTTCCATCTGTTTCAGTTTTTAAAATCGGAAACATAGACATGACATAGACGTATATAAATAATTTACCACATTTTTTTTTAAAATCGAAAAAATTGATTTCTTTTTAATATAGGCGAAAGACAATAATTATTAAATGAATGATTTATAAAATTAATTCCCATAATTTTCTTGGTAGCATTTTTCTTTTTTTTTAAATTCCAATGAGAATTTTTGAATTTTTAGGCGAAAGAGATTTTTTTTAGAAAATATGTACCGATTATAGTTCCAATAATTTTCTTGAATTTTTCCAATGAAGAGGGTGGGTGGCTCTATTGGACAAAAATTTTTCTACACGAAACTTGTGCAATTTTTTTTTCTCGAATGAATCGATTTTTTTTAGATCGGATGATTTTCAAAGTTAGAGAATTTTTAGACGAGAGAAGATTTTTCATTGGGATCAAATGAAGAAATTTTTTTCTCTCTTCTAACGAAATATTTTATTTTGAAAAGAATTTTTTTTTTAGATTTGAGACTTTTTTCTAATAGATTTTTTGTTCAAAGGTGACATAATTTTTTTCGAATTTTTTAGATGAAAATTTTCTGACGAGAGCGGATTTTTAACGAGATCAAATAAACGATTCAGAGAATAAATTCCAATAACCCTATTCGTAATTAAATAAAAAAATCTAATTAGAATATTTTCAATGAAGGGAGGAGAAGAGTGATTCTATTGGATGGAACTCTTTAGAATCCCCCCCCCCCCCCACTAGTTCTTAAGACGACCACTTTTGTTCTGAATTGAGAACATTTTTTTCACGTGAAATTCGTTTTTATAAATTATAGGTCCTACCTACAAGATTTTTCCCATTAAAAATACATTTTTTCGAATTTTTAAAATTGGAGAATTTTTAGGCGAAGGGAGATTCTTAAGGGGGGGGGGCTACTTTTAAAAAAAATATTTAATGCATAGCGTTGACAAGCGGAATTTTTTAAGACTTTTTTATATGATGCATTTTTGATTTTTTTTATCTGAAGTATCGAGGAAAAATTGGAAACAAAAATCATTTTGCATTTTTTTTACAAAAAAAATTAATTTTTGATTTTTGAAAAATAAAATGCATGGAATTTTCAAAAAAGAAAAGTTATATTCATATTGCATTTTGATGATGTCGTTTTGCAAAAAATATTGATAGATTTTTTGGAAAATGAAAAATTTTAAGCGTCAAAATTGGAAAACAATGCGACTTTTTTTAATGCCCCGTTTCCAGAAAAACTATGCAACCCACGAGGTTCTTCCTCAGAATGTTTTGTATTCAGTACAGTTTGGTCTGTAATTTAACGAGAGTATTTTGCAAAATTCCTACTTTCTACCCGATTTTATCAAACCCTCTCATAGTTTCTCATCGAAGTATTCCAGTCAACTCGAAAGAAATCGTCGACAAATTGAAATTTTGCAAAATCCTCTCGTTAAAGTATGGGGGAGAACTTCTTCTACAACCCCAAAAAAAGATGAGCTCGATACCTCCATTAGTTATTGAGATAATGGGGCATTCATGTGAAATGGGTAGGACAGAAAAAGGGTAATTAGAGTTTTTTGATTTTCCAATAATACATTCATATGTTTTTGTTATTTTGTTGACCAAAGTATAATGAAACAGAATTATTTTGAAGTCTCAAAAACTCTATGCATTTTTTACTACGAAATCTAGGAAATCACAATTTCAAAAATATTCAACTGGAATTTTTGAAATTTTTAATTTCCTATTTTTTTTTGAGTCAGTGGAGCCGGGGATGGTCCGGTCTTGGCGTATTCAACTATACTGTCAATACATTTGTACTCTATGTAATAAAAAAAAAAGTCGATTTAAAAGTAGCCCCCCCCCCCTTAATGAGATAAAATGAAGATTTTTTTTTTCTTTCTTCTGACGACAGATTTTGTTTCAAACAGAGAGAATTTTTTCAATCAATGGAGTTCTTTTACTTTTGGATGGGATGATTTTTATTTTTATTTTCGAATTTTCTAGTTGGAAAATTTTCATATGAAAAGGGATTTTCAACAAGATCGATTATGAATGATTCAAGTATAAAATAAATTTCAATAATACTTTTCGTAATATTAATCTTTTCGATGAAGGGATGGAAGGATTCTATTGCATGTCAAATTTTTCACGCGAAAGCAAATTTTTTTTTTTTAAGCAGGAAGATTTTTTTATACAACAGTTTTTGTTCTGAATTTAGAAAAAATGTCCACTTGAGATTTTTTTAGGTACCTACATGATTTTTTTTATCAAATGATAAGTGGATTTTTCGAAGTTTTACAATTAAAATTTTTTTAGAATAAAATAAAACTTTTAATAGGAGGAGTATTGAAAGATTTTCAACGAAAGATGAATCTATGATTTTACATACGCTTGATTTGAATTTTAAAATAATGTTTTTTTTCTTTGGAGTTTGGAGGGGGTTCATTTAACACGTATGAATTTTTATTTTGACTTTTTCTTTTAAAATTTTCAAATAGAAAAACTCAAGTACTTACATATTTCGATCTTTCAAGTATCTGCCTGTCATCGGAAATTTTTTCAATAGATTTTTCAACGATTTAACTCATTTTTTCGTATTAAAGCACTATTTAATTTTGGCAAACAATTTATCATAATTGGAAATCAATTTAAGCACTTAATAAATTCTACGAAAATTTCACAAATTCGAAAAAATAATCACAGTTTGAACTCGAGCACCACAAAACTAACCACGATATTTCACAAAACAGAAAAAAATTATTTAGCTCATTTTCAGAACTTTTACAGCCAAAAACACACAACTGACCAAATCAACGGCGAGAAAAAATTAATAAAATGTAAAAAATTCGAAATCTACCGTTTTTTTTAACTTTCTCATCGCGAAGCTGTGGTAATTAAAACGAGAGCAAAATTATACTCAACGAATTCGCAGGTTTTTTATAAAAACGTAACTTTGCTGGAAAAATGAAGCAAAAACACTCCATAGAAAAAGCACTTATCTCGAGCATGTGTTCGGTGCAGCGTTCGGTTCAAACGTGTACGACAAAAATAAGCCATAAGCGCACGTTATAACCAGCCACGAGTAACAAATGAACCATAATTTTTACCACAAATACTATTTACTATCGAGTTTAGAAACAAAAATACGAAAAATCAAGCAAATAAAAACTACTCATATAAATTTACGAGCGAAAAAGAAAACATTAAGATTATTATACTTGCCTCGGCTCGCTCGGTTCCACAATCACCACGAGGGAAAAAATTACAAGAAGTTAAGAAAATGTGACACAAAAATGAAACAGACGTTTTCCTCCTGAGAGAAAATTTTTTTTCCCGATCGAATGATTAAACGTTTATAGGACGACGGAGCGTTTACGATAATTACGACGAACGTGTATTAATAAAATTTTAAAATAGTCGTATATTGCGCGGTTTAAACTTTCAGCCTCTCTGTATGGTGGATATTAAATGGCAACAACCTCTCCGTGTGTAATTCGCAACAACTCCGAAGATTAGAGACGGTGGTTTTACTAAAAGACTCTTCTCGACGTGTTGTGTGTATTTTCTGAAATATATAGTATTTTTTTTTTTTTGAAGTCGTCATGCGTACGTATCCGGCCACACTTTATAAAACGAGAGAAGTTTTAATGAATTATTTAATTATGTAAAATGTAATAATACGGGGGCATCGGTAGGGGCAGGAGCATGAGCCTGGGCTGGGTCTAATTATCGGTAATTTTTATCTTTTGTGAAAAGATTACACGGATACGTACGAGAAAATTATAACGAGATAGAAATACCATTTCAATTTTGATGATTCATATATTTGTATTAATTTTTAAACTTTGAAATATCCTTTCGGATCGATAAACATAGCGATGGAATTGAAATATAGGTAGGAATACCTTATTACTTACAGAGTCATCGTGATGAGTTGTAGGCAGGAAACATTTCGCAAAATTAATCAAATGCAGCATTTTTGACCAAGTTTTACTCTCTTTAGCTAATTCGAAATGCAATCGATGTGCTAACTCGAACGTATTGGTAAATTAATACAAACGGTGTCTGCGATTAAATTTTTATTTTGAAATTGAACCTCTTGAAGTGTTTGCTCAGTTATCTCACAAGTTGGAGGATACTCGAATTACAAGGCGAGTTATCGAACTATTATTTTTATTATTCATGAATGCTGACATGTGTTGTCTCGTATTCAATTCGAACCCCAGTGACAGTGAGGGAGAATCCTAACGTAAGTGAAATACGTCACGAGGTTTGAGGGTAGATTTTTTGGGAGAGGGAGGCAAATTTTTAAAAATGAAATTCATCGCATTTAAACGCACGAAATAAATATATTCTAAAAGTAAAGAAATGCCTAATTTGTGAAAGAATTTTAATTTTTTTTCAAGAACAGGAATTTTTCAAAATCTTGTTTTTTTTTGTTTTTTGATTCAAAAAAAAATTGTTTTTTTCCTTGAAAAATAATTTAAAATTTATACATACTTAAGTATCCAAAGTAATTTTTTTTAAATATGACAAAAATTTTAAGAATAAAAAATATACTATAGGTATACATTATTTTTTTTTTAAATTCTCGTTGATTTTCTTTAAGCATAATTCTTTTAAAACTTTTCTTTTTCAGCAATATTTTCCAAAAAAAAAAATTATTCAAAACAGATTTTTACAAAATAATTCCAAAAATGTAAAAATAAAAAAATAATGATAATTTTTTTTTTTTTTTTTTTTTGGAAAACCAATTTTGAACATTACTCTTTTAGGATTTTTTTAAATCCATGGTTAACGAGTAAAATAATCTGTTTTTAAAAAATGAAACTAAACCATCAAGTTGGAAAATCGAGATCGAAATATTCGATTTCAAAAATAAAAAAAAATAAAAAAAAGAATAAATAAAAAGTCTAAAAAGTGTGGGACCTTGAAAAAATCAAATAAATATTCACAAGTAAGAAAAAAATAAAATTGAACTTTCGAATAGAAAATTGATCAAAATTATTGGTGCTTTTTTTAGAAAACAAATTTTTTCAAAAATTAAAGAGAGTCCAATAAAAATTCTCGATTTTGGAAACTCGTCGAAATTAAATTTTCAATTTGAGAATATTTTTGAAATTAATTCAATGCAAATAAGAGAAAAATAAAATAAAATAAATCAAATCAAAAAATCGATCAAAATTATCGATTTTGAAAATTTGTGCTTTATTGAAGAAAAAGAAAAATGAAAAAAAAAATGTAAAAAATCCCAATTTTGGAAACCCATTAAAATTATATTTTTATGAGTTTATGAAATATATAAATTACAATTAAATAAGAAAAATAAAATTAAAACATCGAATTGGAAAACCGTAAAATTCGTACTTACTTTTTTGAAAAAAAAAAAGTTTTCAATAATTGAAAAAAATAAAATAAAATTGGAACCCATCAAAATTATCCAATGTGTACATTTTTTTGAAAATCAATTCTACTTTTTTTAATACCCAAGGTTTTTTTTTGTTTTTTTTTACCAAAATTTATGTTTAAGAAAATAATTGGTTTTAAGAAGTAGCCAATTAAATAAAATTAAAAAAAAATATTAGTGTTCTCAAAAACTCAAAAATTTTTCGATGAAAAATTAAAAAAAAAATCTGTTCGATTAATTTAAAAAAAAAATGAAAATTTATATATGTTCATCTAAAATACATTGGTTCATTGAATTTCTATTCAAAAAATTTGTATTTTAACAATTTTTCAATTTTTAAAAAATTATTACGAAAATTTTAAAATGAAAAACAAACTCGGCGCTTCCCGCCTCGCCAGGGGGGCTGCGCCCCCTCGACCCCCTGGACACCTCCTGGTTGGCTCTATTTTCACACTACGTTTGAAAGTATGAAACATAGTATATGCTTTTACTCTGCGACAAAATGTCTAAAAGTCACGAATATTAATTTCCATGGAAATTTAAAACTCTAAAAAGTATAATTAATAAAAAATTTTCAAGTTTCAGAATGTCTGACAAAAAGCCTAAAAGTCATAGAATTTCTAAAAACATTTCCAAGTTTCAAAATGTCTGACAAAATGTTCAAAAGTCATAAAATTCATTAAAAAAATTTCTTTAAAAAAATGTAAAAAGTTTAAAAGTCGTAAAATATCAAAAAGTCATTAAATTTATTTTTTTTAAAAATCATTAATTTTCTAAATAATTCTAACTTTTAGAATGTCTGACAAAATGTCTAAAAGTCATCAAATATCTAAAAAAAAAAAAAAAAAAAAAAAAGTCTAAAAGTCACGAATATTAATTTCCATGAAAAAAAATCCGTTTCAGGATGTCAGACAAAATGTCTAGAAAATTAAAAGTCATAAAATTTTTAAAAATTTACAAGTTTCAAAATGTCTAACAAAATGTCTGAAAGTCATCTTTCTAAAAAAAATTCCAAGTTTCAGAATGTCAGACAAAATGTCTATAAAATGTCTAAAAGTCATCAAATTTCAAAAAAATTTACAAGTTTCAAAATGTCTGACATAATGTCTACCTAAATAAAAATCGAATTTATTAAAAATTTTCTGTTTTTTTTTGTCACCCAAACCTAACTTAATGTAACCTAACCTAACCCAACTGTCTGATTTTGGTGTCGGATTTTGGTGTCGTTTTTTTCCATTTTGGTCTCCGTAAAAGCATATACTATGCTGAAATTTACGTACCTATCATTAATTTATTTAAAATACAAGTTGAAGAAAGTTTGACTATTTTTCGATTTTTTATTAAAATTAGTTTTTAAAAAAAAAATTTATAGACCCTACCATTTTTAAAATAATTTTTAAAAATAAAATGTTTTTCAAAAGCATTTATTCAGTTTTTTAGATTAAAAAATTCCATTTGGAATTTCTGTTCGAGCAATTTTTCAAATTTTCTTTAAAAATTATTTTAAAAACAATGTTATTGATAATTATTACTCAAGTTAGTATTAAAAATAAAAATGTTATAATAATTTCTGTTCAAACTAAAAAATTTAAAAAAAAGATTAAGAAAATTAACACTTTCTAGAATATATTTTTTTTCAAAGATTTCTCACCAAAAAATTTTTAAAATTTAAAATTAAATTAAAAATTCAATATTTTTTTTTTTTTTTTTTTTTTTTTTGAAAAACATTTTTGAAAAATCATTCTTAAAACTATATTTTACTTAATTTGAAAGAAAAATTATTTTTCCCTAATTCAAATTTTTTTTAATTAATAAAAAAAGTTTAATGAACTACTTATATTTTTTAAAACAATTTTTTTTTTAAAAGTTCTGTTCAAATATAAATTAGTTTTTTAATTGATTTTAAAAATTATTTTTTTTTTTTTGTTTTTTTTGAAACGTGCATGTAAAACTATTGTTTTTTTGAAGGTTTAAAAATTATGTTCAATACAATTCTCTCGAAAAATTCGAGGTTTTCGTAATTTTTTGGGCATTTGAGCTGTAAAAAATCTTGATCCGGCATGGTCTACCGCACCACTCCGAACATTACGAAATTGACTAGTGATGAAAATAGCTTCAATGATTAAAAAAAATTAGTATCCAAAGATACGATCGATAGATTACTCGAAAATAAGTACCTATACATACCTTATTAGGTATTACTAGTCAACTCAAAACAAGATCATTAAATCAATGGACCGCAAGTTGAAAAAATAAAAAAATAAGTACATATTGCATAAGTACTCGGTATTTACTCAAATTTTGAAATTATATTGCTTAAAGTGGTTGGTCAATTGTCTCAGACAAAACTCGAATTTTGAAACGTGTCATTTTACACTCTATATATTTTCCAACGTTGAATATTTCACGTAGTATTTTATCCCCTCTCCCATCTCTCTACCCCCTGCCAGTGGTAATATTTCGGAAAATCAAATTTCAAAAAGGAAACCGACCAGAGATAAAAAATTACTTCGATGATTAAAAAAAAATTAATTTCAAAAGATGCTTTCATAAATCACTCGAAAATATGATATTAGGTATTAATACAGTATAATTAAGCTGAAAAAAATTTTAATCAACTTACCTCGTAATTTTTTTCTCAATAACTTTTAAGACTCGTCTCGAAAGATAACGAGGCTCCTTTTTTCGCTGATATGGGCAAAAAGGTACTAAATAGGTACCCGGAAAACTGCCGAGAGATAATTTAGCTTAAAAAAAGTTTTAGTTTTATATTGCGAGAGCTTTTGGTAAACTTATATATTGATTTTGTATATTTCATTGAACTATAAAAATTTATATCTGTTGCCTTGCAACGAGTTTTATATGACCATTAAAATTTCGCTCAACTTTAAGATTTTTCTCGTTCTGGGCTCTGCGTTTTGCATACTCGCATACTATCCCAATTCCCCACGAGTAATAGGTGAGGTAAATACCTACTATCGTGGACCACTGAACGGGTACTTTACAAAAGGATATTGAGCCCAGGCGAAAGGCTAGATGTACAAACGATACACAGAGGTATAAAAAGTATCCAATAAATTTATCATGTTTACGAGCCACTTGGAAGTAAATAAGTTAGCAGAAAAAATTTACCCCGAATCGTCATCTTTATTTATGATTTTTTTCTTTTGCTTTTATCGAGCAAAAAAAAACCGAAACCGAACAATTTTGCAAAATTGACTCGAGCAAGCGCATTACATAGGTAAATGGGTAGATATCTAGTATATATACAAAAGAGTAATTTAGGAAAAAGCCAAAAGAGGCTTTTATCGATACAGGCAGCCCTTTTTTCCCTCGAAAAACCCTTTTTTCAAAAGTTTCACTTTGGTACAAAAATATCCCTTTTTATAAATGTACTTAGAGTAATTAAGCCAACTTTCGAGTTGGAAAATTGATCTGTAGATAAAAAAGGTCAACGCTATAGATGTTATCTTTTCTTCTACATCTGCGTAACGTGACCCAGTACACGTCGGCGTTGCTATTTTGGCGGCAAAGATGCGAAATACCTACGAGAAAAAAACACGTAGTAAAAAGAATAGAAAATTTTTTTAATTATTTAAATTTTTTTTTCACTTTTTCGTACACATAATTCAATTGTAACGTAATTCGTAAAGGTATAATGTTGTATAACAAGGCAAAAGAAAAATGTAACGTAATTTGTAAAAATTTTGTAACTTATCTTTGGTTTGCAACTTAATTACGTTTACGTAGTTACATTTTTTATGTAAACATTAAACGAGGTAAAAAAAAATATATCAAATAAATCAACAATTATTTACATATTTCTATTTTATGTACAGCTGCGCTAATCCAGGGTCCAGGCGTTAATTATTATAATTTTTACATTACATTACGCCAAACATAAAATTTTAAATTAATATCCGTTAATATTGATTGACCTTCGATTCGCATTAGAGCATTATTTTTCAACCGTATCCACTCGACGATCAATAATTATCATAATCCAACAAATAAAATGCATCGATATGGCATTCGAGAGATCATCAAATCAGCTGATCTCTTCGACATATGTGGCCGGAAAAATACCTACGACTCCGTTAAGCTCGCCCAGCCACCAACCATCTGGCTGTTTGTCGTGGATATTGATCACGTCTCCTGAAAAAACGATCTCAGAATGAGTTTATTTTATCTCGAGAGGTGTCAGAGGAAGAGGTGACGAGGGGATTACCTGGCTGTAGATTTAGTTCGTCGTATAAATTGGCGGTATAATGATATAGGGCTTTGCAACGACTACCAGCCGATGGAGTAGGGGTGCTGACTGTGGAATCTGGAAGCACTGTGAAGACATTGCTTTCGAAGTCTTTTTCGCTGCTGCCTTGACTGGAGAATTCGTCTGCGAAATGAAACCATGCGGTAATAACGAGTTCCAGGTGCGAATGAACGTGAGAATATGGTGTTTGAGATGTTTCAGTTAAGCAGGTAATTTGATATTTTCTTGGGGAGGGGGGTGTTCGACTTTTTTTTCTAGAACGATGACCGGTTTAGGTTTTTAAAATGTTGAATAAAAGAATGGTCTTTTTTTCAACAAAAAAAAAAAAAAAAAAAAATGTGCATAAAAATGAAGGTTAGGTAGGTGGTACATATTTATTTTTTTATCAATTTTTTTTTCATAAAAAAAGATTGTTGCTTTTTTACTTTGAAAAAATTGAGACAAAAAATTCAATTTTACTTCCTAAGAAATTCGATATTTCTTTCTGAAAAACAAATTATCAAAAAATTCAGAAAAATTTCATTTTAGAAAATTGAGTTGGTTTTTTCAGAACACCCAAGACATTTTCCTAAAAAAATTCGATTTTGTCAAGATCGATATTTTTCTCAGAAAATTAGGATTTTTCGTTTTTTTTAAAAATTGATTAGGTATGTTTCGCTCCAAAAAATCAACCAAACTTTCTCAAAAAATTCCAAAAAAATGAACAATTTTTTCTCTAAAAATTTAACGAAGGTTTTCCTCAAAAAATTAACCAAATTGTTTTCTTTAAAAATTGACCTAAAAAAATTGCCACCATTTTCTCAAAAAATTGACATCCTCCCCGATAGCTGACTAATCGTTTTCTCGGAAATTTGAACAATTTCTTTCTTAGCGTGATCAATTGTCATATCACATAATTGACTAGGTGATTGCTTTCTCAAAAAATTGACTTCTTTATTTGAAAAATGTATCAATCATTTTCTTGAAAAATTTAACTATTGTTTTTGTTGAAAAAATGGATCAATTATTTTCTTTAAAAATTTCATTAAAAATAGATTTCTTTTTCTTTGTTGAAAAATTGACTATTCTCGAAAATTACCCAATCCTTTTCTCAGAAAATGGACCATTTTTTCCAAAAAGAAATTTGACCAATTGTCATGTTAAATAATTGATAGGTATGCAAATGCTTTCTCAAAAAATGAACCAATTTTTCTCAAAAATTGCCCCTTTTTCTTCTCAAAAAATTGATCATTTTTTCTAAAAAAAAAATTACTCTTTTTTTTTGTTGAAAAGTTTACTGTTTTTTCTTTACAGAAATGGCCATTTTTTTCCTTGAAAAAAATTACTGTTTTTCTCAAAAGTTGTATATTTTTTTCAAAAAATTTAATAATCATTTTCTCAAAAATCAACCATTCTTATTGACAATTTTTTTTTCTAAAATTTTTGAACAATTGTCTTCTCAAAAAAAAAATTTTCTCCAAAAAATCGATTCATTTTGCTCAAAAAATTGACTAATTATTTCTTCGTTGAGGAAATAACTCCATTCTCTCTCAAAAATTGACTAAGTATAAGTTTTTCTCAAACAGTGACTAATTTTTTCTCAAAAAATAGCGATTTTTTTTCTCAAAATTGACCAATTTTTTATTAAAAAATTGACGTTTTTAAAAAAATGACTAATTTTTTCTTAAAAAATTGACTAGGTAATTTTTTCTAAAAAAAAATTGACTATTTAGGTATTTTTTAAATAAGAAAATTGACTATTAAGATATTTTTTAAATAAAAAAATTGACTAATTTTTTCTAAACAAAACTGACTAATTTTTTTCTTAAAAATTGACTAATCATTTTTTTGTTGAGGAAATTATCCCATTCTCTCTCAAAAATTGACTATAAGTAAGTTTTTCTCAAACAAAGACTAATTTTTTAAACAAATGACGTAAGTAAAAAAAATTGACTAATTTTTTCTAAAAAAATTGATGAAATTTTTCTCAAAAAATTGTCTAAGTTTATTTTTTTTAAAAATTGATAATTATTTTTCAAAAATTGACAGCTCTTATTGACCAATTGAATCATTTCTCTCAAAAAATTGGCTATAAATTTACTATTTCTCTCTCAAAAATTGAATACCATTTTTTCTCTAAAAATTTAACAATTTTTGTTGACCAAAAAAAGTGGACCATTTTCCCCTTAAAAAACTAAGAACTTTTTTTCTGAAAACAAAGTGGTTTTTCCCCTAAAAAAGTTGAAATTTTCTTTTAAAGCAAGTTCCTACTCGTTACAAGTTTATCGTCAATCTTCTACACTAAAAAACCTGGGACAAAAATTAATATCTTCGTCCAAAAATAAGATATTGTTTTTCTCCCAATCAATTTAATATTTTTTTTTTCAAGTTGAGCAATTTTTTCACACCGACTACAAAAAATTGAAAAGTTTTCTCCAAAAATCATCTGAAAATTATTTTCCACTTGAAAAAACTTACATTTTTTTCGTCCCAAAAAGTTGAAAAATTTCATTTTAATTAAATATTCAGTGATGTGTGAATTTGAAAAAATAAATTATGGATTAATCATCGTCCTTTAAGTATAAAATGTATTTTTCAAAATGAGGTAGGTACCTAATTCTGTTTTTTTTTTTTTTACAATTTTAAAATTTTAATTTTTTTTAAGAAATGCAAATACGTATCTACTTAATTGCATTCTACGTACGTATACAATCTGCTCGCGTATAAAAAGAACCCATACAAGTCAAGCCATATAAAATATATTACGTCAAACTCAAACATCTCTACTTATACCCTATCTATTTACACTCAAGCACCTGCTTATTGGTTCTAAAAAAATAATGACGTTACTTTGAGAGACATCATTCGTACTTGTCATTCTAAGCCCTAAGCCCTCTCTCGCACTCGTTGAAGAATTTAATCCGACGTCAACTCAATTGTTTATTCGTGATCGGCATATATATTTATTGAAAACCACTCTTCCCGCCCCCTACCACCCATGGACATCTTTACTGGCCGTTTATTATGGTCATAACGGGAACTTATCTGTCGTTCGAGACATCAATACGTCAAGCGATCTTAAATGATGAGTGACCCTAGACCCTACGCCACGTTTGAAAAAAAAAGGGTGCGAAATAGGCTACTTATTTGACACCGGGGTATAAAAAGAACCGCGTATGTAATCGATATTTTTAAGGATTGGAAAGTGACGTTTAAACGAGCTATTTTCGAGATTTGACGTGTGAAGAGTGTACGAAGGGTTCGTATGTGATGATGTAATGGTAAAAGTATAGTTTTTTGGATTATTGTACCAAAATCACTATCCGGTTGTACTGAATTTCCGTCGGCAGTACCTCGATCAGTCCAGTCAGGAGATTCGACTTGTTCTGGTTGCTCGGAGGTGTCTTTTTGGACCCAAGGTGGTACCTGGAACGTAATAAAGAGGTGAGACGATGACAAGAAGGGTTTTAAAAGCACGATCATTTCAACAAGGTGAGAGCTTACTTTTAGTATGCTTTGTTGGAATCCTTGTCTGTCGCGTATCACATGTATATGAGTTGCTAGGGGATGACTAGGTTTTTGTTTACCGTCTAGTTCGGCCAGGGCGCAAGATATCTTGTATCTGGCTGCTTCTAGATAGGTTAGCATGAATCTCATCTGGAAATTGGTAGAGTAGTGTGAAAAATGTGCAATTTTTGAGCATTGATTGATAAGATAGATCATTCGATTTTGATAAATAATAATTATTGTTTGGGTTTTTATAATTCAGGTGATTCAATAACATACCAATATATTTTTTATAACTTTTTTTTAAAAATATACTTACTTGAACTTTTGTTTTGATTTCTGTTTTTTTTTTCATGTTTTTAATTTTTTTTTATTTCATTAGGAAATTTAAATTTTTTCAATTTAATTCTTTTTTCAAAATTTTCAATTTTTTTTATTAAAATATATTTTTGGTCCAAATTTTAATTTTTGTTCAAATGCTAATTTTTCCAATTTAATTTTTTATTTCAATTCTTCTTCTCATTTTAACTTTGAATTAGTGAAGTTGTTGTGTTTTATGAACAGTTTTCCTATTTCGATCATTTTTCAGATTTTTTAAACTTTAGTTTGATATTTTTTTCATTCATTCACTTTTTTTTCAATTTTTCAATAGATTTTTTTTTTTAATTTCAAATTTTTCAATTTAATGATTTCCAATTTCTGATTTTTAAAAAATAAAAATTAATTTTTTTCAATAGGTATGTCAATCAATACCTGTTATTTAGTTTTTTGTTCATTTCAATTCATTTTTTTTATTTTTTCATTTTGACGAACGCTAATTTTTTTATTGCAGTAAATCAATAACTTTCTGAACAGTTTTTTGTCCACCTTTTTAATCCAAGAAAATTTTCAATTCAAGCAAAAAACACCAATTTTTCAAATTTGATTAATTATTTGATTTTCTTTTCATTCTGAAAAAATTTGACTGATTCTTCCAATTTTTGAAAATGGAATAATTTTTCTCATTGATTTCAATTGTGACAATGGAACGAATTTTTCGATTTACGTAAGATGAATTAATCAAGTTTTAGATTTTGATAATGTATTGATGAATTTTTTAAATAACCAAAAAATCGAATAATTTTTTGATTAATTTCAATTGTGTTATGTATCGATTGATTTTTCGATTTTTGGAATTATCCAGTTAATTTTTCTGATTCTAAAAAATCGAATAATTTTTCAATTTCGATACTTGAACTACCTTTTTTTTTTTTTTTTTTTTTTTTTATTTTTTTTTTTTTTCTATTTTTATTCTTTTTTTTTTTTAAGCTCAGTTTCAAGGAGCAAAATCTCCGAATATATAATCATCATAGCTTAATTTAGAAAACACATTGATGCCGACGGCTTCTACAATGTGTTTATATAATTCTACAATAATTTTTAATAAACTAATAAAATTTTGTAATTTTGAAAAATCGAATGGTTTTACACTTGATTTTAAATTTCTATAAATCGGTGCATTTTTTGATTTTGCGAAGCTAATCGATTTTTAGAATTTAATACATAAATAGATTTTCTAAATTTGAAAAAGTTGATTACTTTTTCGATCTGGTTTAATTTTAATAAGCGGATACAATTTTCTGATTCTTTAAATTAATTACTTTATAAATTTTGATGAATTCGTCAACTTTTGTCATTTCAAAAAATGGAACAATTTTTCGTTTTTGATAAACTCGTTACCTAAGAATTAATTCTAACGAATTATTTTTTTTTTAGTTTTAAAAAATCAAATTATTTTTTCAATTTGGAAAAATTGAATTTATTTTGAAAAATAAAATATTTTTTCGATTTTAATAAATTTTCTAATTTTTCATTTGCGATAGTTAATTTTTTGATTTTAAAAAGTGATTTTTTTTTCAATTTTGAAAAATCGAATACCGTCCTATGTAATTGTTTTTGATTAAATTACAATTTCGATGAATTGTATACCCAAATTTTTTGATTTTGCCTAACTACGAGTACTATCTCATTAACTCTTTCAATAGTAAAAAATCGAATAATTTTTTCAATTTCAAAAAATTGAATATATTTTTTTTTAATTTTAAAAATTTCGAATTATTTTTCGATTTTGATAAAGTGATTATTTTTGTTAATTCTAAAACATTGAAGAATTTTACGATTGATTTCAATTTCAATAAATCAATGGAATTTTCATATTTTAATTATTTAAGATTTTGATGAACTAGATATCTTTGGAATTTTTAAAATTTTGACAAATTGGTCAATTTTTCAATCGGTTCCGTTTTTGATAAGATAAATTTTTCAAATTCTTTGAACTACTCAAATGTCGATGAACTTTTTGATTTTGATCAACCATCTTTAATTTTTTTACTATTGAAAAATTGATTACTTTTCGATTACGGTTTCACGCCTAAAAAAAATCGATAAAATTTTCAAATTCGTTAACTGACCAATTATTTTGTTTCAATTCATCGTTCAAATTGTTGATTTTAATAAATTTTACAATTTCTATTACGTATGTTGGATCGATTTTTCGATTATTGATACAATTCAATAGTGAATCATGAATTACCTATTCAAAAGAAATTTTCTCCAAAATTTTGAGGAATATTTCAATTCCAGAAAAATTGAAGAATTTATTTCTTTCCAGAAAAATTTAGAATTTTTTTTTCTGAAAGTTGAGAAATTTTTGTCTCCAAAAAAAACTCGGGAACTATTTTTCTCCAAAATTGAGATTTTTTTCTACAATTTCATCCAAAAAAGTAGAAGTTTGAAAAAATTAAAACAAAAAAATTGAAGGTTTTTTTCTCAGAAAGAAAGTTGATAACTTGATAAGTATTTCTATGAATTTTAATTTTTATCTGATTTTTGATTTTTCTAATTCTTAATTCTCATGTTCATCAATTTATTTATTAATTTTATTAAGATTTCTATTGTTTCGATTTCGAAAATTCCATATCATTTATTTTGTTTCGATTTCGAAAATTCCATATCATTTATTGGACACTTTTCTAATTTCTTTATTCAATAACTTTCACTCACGTGGTGTAATTTTTCGGAAACATTCTGCTGCGAATCATCATTACCAAAGTTTGGACTCTGCTTGAAAGCTCGAGCTAAATTTTCGACTCCATTTTTACCTCGCCTTTCCCGTTCCAAATCCTGAACTACTAATTGGAGTACTTTAACTAGAGCCTGTAAAATAAATAAGCCACACAGTGAAATCGCAAATATGGTACTTGTAAGACATTACAAGACAAGCTCTTATAGTTTACCTGTCTTCTTCGTTCTTTGTTCATGGCTAAGGTAGTATGCTCGGCATAAAAATCCGGTAGCAGTTGTTCGGATACCGGTTGTTCTATGCCCTTTGTGGTAGCAATCGTTTTTATATCGTTGGCTACGTCGCAATTTTCTATCGGGTCTTTCAGTCTCAATGCGCTCTGTAAAAGAATCGAGTGTAAATCGTCGCAGCACGTCGAGATTCTCAAAATATCGAAACAATAAAATTCGCCTATTACCTGCGTTAATTTAGGCCCCACATCTCTACAATGTTGCCAATACACGAAAGCTAAATGTTTTAATTGTTGTAGTCGTTCTTCTTCTAAAGCTTGAAAGCACTGACTTCCTCGAATCACCGCTGTCTCCCATTCTAACCTGTAAATTTGAAGAAAAAAAATTGCCATTTCGATTCCATCCAAATACATATATTAAGTTTCTCGAATTCATCATCTTCGGATGGCTCACCTTGCTCGTTCTGCTCGTATACAATACGTGTAATATTCAACGTCTGATTTTTTCACCAACTCTTCGGCTTTCTTACGTTTACTTTCTAACTGGAATTTGCAACAAAAAAAAAAAAAATGATAATAATATGAAAACAGGTGCAAAAAAAAGGTCAGCAGGTCGACAAATACAAAGCATATGGGAATACGATAAGACATAGTAGCCATATAGAACGATGAATTTATCTGTTTTGTATCGAGAGTACGACGATTCGAGTAAAAATCACTCGACTGTCTCAAGGTTGAGAAAAACGTAACTACAAGTACAATAAAAAATTTCGCGAAGCAGAAAATACCTCGGCGATGTACTTTACGTGTTGGCAGTTGAGATATGAAATTTTGAATATGGAATTGATTGGGCTTATGGACCGAACAGTAGGCTTATTACGTAAATGGTTATGCCCTAATTCGCGCAATTTTCTAACTTTATTCATTCGCTTAGTAGAGCGCATAATATCAATAATGTGGCCAACTGTGTGGAGAGCTCGAGACTTTTAGATGCAGAAAAGGAGACACCTGCGCGTGGAAATGTTTTAACTAATAATTACACCTATGTCGATGTCGTATTATGTAAGAAATGAGCCATTAACGAGCCATTTATTTTATACAGATCCCTTAAGGGTTTAGATCCAAGGTCAAGTTGACCATTGGGTATTTTTATATCGTGAATTTTTTACTCTCTATAAGTACTCGCTCGTAAGATGGCAAAATACGAATAAAACTGGAAAATATGTCCAAGTTTATAATTATTATGATTTTCTCGAACCTATGAAGATTTTATGGCGTAATTATGCGATACACGATCACGCGAATTGAGCCATAAATTGGACTAATTTTATCGTTCAATGAGGTATATACAAAGTACACCTTTTAACAAGCCTCAGGAAACGAGTTACGTGCATATATAAAATGACAGACTACCCTGCAGCCTGCACAGAAATCAACAGCGTAGGTGTTTTTTTCTCCTTTCTTTACAAATTTATTTATCGAAAAGGTTTCACTTTTGTGCAGATCAATTTTAGAGAATATCTATAAAAATTGATAGACCATTTGGACGCATCAGTGCGCAGTGAAAGTAGCCTATGCAGTCTCGACTTACAATTTTACAATGCTATAAAATAGCATAGCAAAGGGGGTTTTATTTTGGAGCTAATTTATTTCTACGAAGAAATAAAACGATTTCTTAGACTGGGCCTATGCCTATACCTATCATTTTCTTTATTAAGGAATACCTACTTATAATGGGTATTTCGGTACTTACCTTGGAAGATTCTTTGTCGGAACCTTGCTTTTGATGTAGATGCAATGAACTTGCGGTTAGTTTATTTGATCCAGCCAGGCCTCCGCTCAGTCTTACGTCTAGAGTTACGTCTTGCAGTTTTTCATTCTCTCGGGCGCTTACGAAGCTTTGTTTCTTACTTTTGCTTTCGGCTGCTCGCCATTCGCTCAGGTTTTTGCCTGTGAAAGTAATGATTGATTAATAATCTTATTGTATGAATAAAATGCTACCAGGGAATTTTGGTAGGAAAAAAATCCTCCCAGTCAAAAATACATAATTATAAGTAAATAATCTTTTTGAAAAAAAAAAGTAGGTAGAAAAAAAGTTTGACACAGAAAGACGTTCTCTTGAAAAAATGGTCCTTTTTAGAAACCCTTTTCTTAATGAAATCCGCAGAGGAAAAATTCTTGAAAAAAAAAATTAAACTCATATTTTAAGAAAAATCGTACCTAACCTTTCATTATCAAAAAAAAACTGTTATAAAATTCTCTTTCAAGAAAACTTAATAAAAATCTGAATACATTTCAGTCCAATAATCTCGTGAAAAAAAATCAACAAGTGATAAAAATCTTCTCTAGAAATTATTTTAGCAAAACGATTTTCTTGGAAAGAATATTATTGAAAAAAATTTGAAACACTGGCAAAAAATACAGTCTAAAAAAATCTTCGCAAAAAATTACGTCTATAGCTACTGAAATGGGAGAAAAAATCTCATCGAAATAATTCTTTGAAAAAAATTTAAAACATTGTCAAAAAATTATTTCAGGAAGAAATCAGATTTATTTTGCTAGAAAACTCCTCAATCTTCTCTTGAAATTTTTTTAACACAAAAATTAGGGAAAAATTTATAAAAAATTTTAATTTAATACTTTTTTTGCTACTAAATTAAAATTTACTCTTCCAGCATTGAGTACCTACTTTGATAAAAAAAAATCTTCTGAAAATATTGAAATAATGCATGAAAATTTAAAATAAAAAATTTTTCTAGAAAATCTTCTCATAAAATTATTTTAGCAAAGAAATTTTTATGAAAGAAGTGTTAGGTAGGATTTAAAAAAAAAATTAGACAAAAAATCCTCACTGCCAAAAATATTGTTATCAAAATTTCCCCTTAAAATTATTTTGCAGAAAAATTCTCCTGAAAAAAATTAATGGAAAAATTTCAACAAAAAAAAAATCCAACAAAAAATCTTAATTTTAATCAAGAAAGAAAATGTGACAAAAAATATTTTTCTTCCTTAAAAAATCTTTAGAAATTTTTTAGCCGGAAAATCTTCTTAAAAAGAAATGATAGAAAAAATTTTACAAACAATTTCTCATTTGGAAGAAATTTTTGAAAAATAATTCAAATCTTATCAAAGTCCTTTAAAAAAAATCAATTTTTCGCTAAAAAACGAAAATTTTTCCAACAAACCGATTCTTTTAGAAATGAGAAATAATTGTTGAAAAAATTCCCCTCCAAATTTTAGCAAAAAAATCTCATGGAAATAGTTTTTGAAGAAAAAATTAAAATCTTGCCAAAAAATGAAGAAATTTCTTTTTAAACATTGGTAAAAAAAATCGTTGCTGAAGAATCTTGTTTAAAAATTATTTTAGCAAGAAAATTTTATTGAAAAAAGTTCTTTAAAAATTTTTTATACCTATCTTTCAAATAAAGTTTTCCTCCAAACAATTTCATAAAAATTATTTTAGCAAAAAACTTCTCATTGAAATAATTTTTACGCACGCCTGTCCCTCCTCTCCAACCGAAAAATCTGTTTTTTATAAAAAAAATCTCTCAAAAATAATTTTAAATATTAATGAAAAATTTTCCTCCATAAAAATCTTCCAATTATTTTTTTTCTCCAAAAAATTTTTCATGGAAAACATCTTGGAAGATAATGCAAAAAATTATGCTTCTACTGAAATTTAAAAAAAAAAATATCTTACAAGAGAACCTTAACAACTCGTCAACTTCGATTGAGCTGAAATTTGGCTCAGTAAAAAAGCATGTCATCTAGACCTCAGAATCAAACTTTGGGGCACCTACCGAAGTTGATTTTTCGATTTTTGGTAAATTTTTAAAAAGATCGAAAAAAATCCTTGATAAATCAGTTTTTTGCAAAAATTGTAAATTTTGAGATGAAATTTTGAAAATTGGTTTATATGCTAAATCTGACCCCCCTCCCCCCCCCCCCCCCGTTCGAGCCAATTGAAACCATTTTCGAAGCGATGTATATCGATTTTTAGAACACCATATCAAAATTTACAATTTTTGTGAAAAATTTATTCACCATGGATTTTTATCGATATTTTCAAAAATTTGCCAAAAATTTAAAAATCAATTTCAGCAGCTCAAATTTGGTTTCGCCGTCCGGGTGACATGTTCTTTCGCTGAGATTTCAAAAATCCTAGCTTAAAACTTTTTTGATACTAAAATTTTTGATTTTTTTCAAAAATAAATTTTCTTTTTGCTTAGAAATCTTGGTTAAAAGTTTTTTTTACCAAAGAAAACGTATTCTTGAAAAAATTGCTCCTTCCACTAAAAAATTCTTCTCTAAAAATCTTTTAAGAAAAAAATTGTTTCATCAAAAAATTCTCCAAAAAAAATTAAGAAAATTTTTTCAGAAAAAATTTCTCATCTCTCTAACAAACTGGCTCTCTGCAGATATGCTCCAGAATTGACCTCCCTCTTCCGAATTTTCGAAAATTGATGATTTCATTCAACATACCTGTTTTATCTACCGCATTTTCTACCGATTTTCTTATCCTATGTTGAGACTCTAATAATTGCTTCAATGGTTTGACAACTTCTTCGCAAAGGGCTGTGGCAAAAGTCCTGAAAAACGACGAAAAATTAATCGATCTCTTCAATATACATACGTGCTTAACTTACTCGTCGTGATAGGTATGAAAAAATACCTAAAATACAAAATACAAAATACCTAAAGAAAGGGGTTAAAAAAAAGGGGACATTCAATGCCTTAAACGGTACCATGTTCTGCAAGCATGTCGAATATTTCAGCAACTCGCCAAGAATGTTTATTGTTTCTCGGTACTAGGCAGGCCTAAAAGTCTCAGTTTGAGGGTACGAGAGCGAATTATATATTTTAAAAATCAGATCACATCGTATTAGACACGTAATATCTACTATGGATGGCAATAATAATAATGGATTTATGTGATCGATGATGGTACGACACGAGCTCTGTGTACCGTTAAAACCCATAAAGGGCTTTGGTCTTTGATCGTTGTGGCGAATATCCGAACGATAAGAATCATTTCCGGTCTATCCGAGGTACACGGTGTGCATACGTGAACTATATTTACGAGTATGCAAGTGAATTATGTGAAGATAATTGTTTAGTCTACATATAGTACGAGTATGAAAAATGTCAAATAGGTAAATTAGCTCGTGTATATGTAGAGAGTTACTGCAAACATTGCCATACACAATATACGTGGAAGATAAACAACCACAATTTAATATGACTCAACATATATACTTGATATTACAATGTAAACAAAGGTGCAGACTGCAGAGAGTTGAAGTGTACTATACCTAAGGTTATGAAAGTATACGTAAGGTACTCGTATTTATAAATTATGATTTATTCTCGATATTAAAAAAAAAAAAAAAATTACTAGAGCCTTTCGAACGTTGCATTCGCATACGAATAAATCTCATTCTCCGGACAGATATTTAAATTACGTACTTGTGAATTTCACTGGTCGTTTCTAATTCTATTCCAGCCTTATGCCAAGCTTGACTGACCGTTCCGACCGCTTCTTTGGATACTTTTAATAATTTATTTGAGAGTTTCGATAGAGTCTTGGCGTATTGGATTTCGGCTTCTGATCTGTAAAATATGTAAGAGTGTTTTGGCACGTTCAATATATGTACTATCTCTATCGCATCCATGCGAATAATTGGCTCGTGGTTTTTTGACAGCTTGTGAGCCATTAAGAGTGTGGTTTCGTAAGACCCTATATATGGTAGGATGGTCCAACAGTCTATTATAACAAAATGGAAAATTTGAATGGTTCCAGACATGTGTTTATCTCTGGATTTTCGAATTACGTATTCGATAATGGAAAATTTTTTGAGGTAATTTTTCATTCGAGTATTTTTAAAGCACAGCTTCGTCATGTTTTTTTGTTTCGTTTACCCTTGTAATTTAATTTAGGTACGATGGTATTCGAAATATTCGAATTCGCGCAAATCGTTTATCTGTGTGACGTAATTAGGCATGTACAAATACATATGTAAATGCGACGAATGTGAACAAGAAATCAATACATGGGTCCAATAATCAACAGAATGTATTTGTATAGAAAGTCTGTTTTATAATTGTGCGGTGAATTTCATTTTATGGGTAATTAAATGAAAAAAGACACGAATGAGTCGACAATACCATGATACAAATACTATCGATTTTCGCCTTTTTTTTTCGGTCTCTTTCTTTACGATGTTTGTTGATCGAAATATGCACGATACGAATCGTAAAAATGTACAAAAGTGCGATAAATTTGAGCTTTGATGGAAGCGAAGGTCAGAAAAGTGAAGGAATAACAGAGAAGTTAACATTGGTCGAGGTATGCTCGAATTCAGTTTTTCAGCAGAAAATTCGTTCGGATTAGTGGGAAAATCCGAGTTATTGCCCCTCTCAAAATTCTACTTATTTTTTTAATGAAAAAAATTAACAATAATACAAAATTTGAAAAAAAAATTTAATTTTAAAAATTTTTTTGTATCGAGTTTCTTTCAATTCGATTTTTCCAACCATTAGGTACCTATCTAAATTTTGCATTTTTTTTTTGAATTGAATTGAATTATCGTAGCATTATGGCCTTTGTTCTTCAAAACTCCAATAATACCTATCGTCGTGTTTAAATTCTTTCTATTATTTGGTCTTTATTTTATAAAAAAGATTTTTTGAATTATTATAAGAGTTTTTTAAGTCAATTTTTCCTCTTTTTTTTTGAAAAAAAAACAACAAGAACAAATTTTCAAAAACGATTTTTTTAAATAAGTAGAAAATTAAATAATTTAAAACAAATCTGTTATGAGAAGGAAAAAAAGCTTCTGAATAAATTGTTCAACTCAAAATTTAGAAAATAGAAAAACATTTTTTAATAAGATCCTATTTTTTTATTATTTAAAACTAATGTACTTATTTATTCAAAGTTTTAAAAAAAGGAGGATTTTAATTTTCTACTTATTTAAAGAAATCGTTTTTGAAAATTTGTTCTTGTTGTTTTTTTTTCAAGAAAAAAAAAAGGAAAAATTGACTTAAAAAACTCTTATAATAATTCAAAAAATCTTTTTTATAAAATAAAGACCAATAGAAAGAATTTAAACACGACGATAGGTATTATTGGAGTTTTGAAGAACAAAGGCCATAATGCCACGATAATTCAATTCAATTCAATTCAAAAAAAAAAAAAAAAATGAAAAATTTAGATAGGTACCTAATGGTTGGAAAAATCGACGAGGAAATTGTTTTATTTTTTTAATAACTGAAACGAAAAATATTTTTGCAAAATTTGGATGAAAATAGAAAAAACTGAAAATAAAATAAAAAAGTTTTAGTAAAAGTTTTAATTTTTTTTTGAAAAATATAATTTTTGATTTCCTTTTCGAATTGAAATAAATAAATAAAGTTAAATTTCGAAGCAAAATTATAATTATTTTTTTCAACTTGAAAGAAATGATTTTTAATTGTTTTTAAACTAAAAAAATTGTATCTAAAAGATTTAAAAGGAAATTAAGCACATGTTTTGGAATTTAAAAAATTAAATGAGAATTGAAGCAGAAAAAGAATCATATAAAAAAGAAATTAAAAAAAAGAAGTTGAACTTCATGAGCAAAATTGGGTTTTTCAAAATGAAAAAACTGTTTCCACAAAATTTGAGAAAATTCAAGCATGATTTTAAAACTTGAAAAATTTGAATGAGAATTGTAGTTCAAATTAATTTTTTTTAAAAATGGCCCAATTTTATAGTAAACAGTAGGTATAACGTATAAGTCAAAAAAAAAAAAAATTTCAAAAGTTGTTTTTGAGGAAAAATTTAAAAAGTTCCTTTTCAAAAAAAAAAAATCAAGGAATATTTTCTACAAAAAAAAAACTAAATTTAAAAAAAAATTTTACCTACATGATTGAAAAAAAATTGAACAAAATTTTAAGATTTGTTTTCTAATGTTTTTGGAGAAATCCTCAAAATTTAAGCCATAAAAAAAATGTTTTCCAAAATTGAAAAAAATTATTTTTTTGGAAAATTGAAACAAATTCAAGTTTTAAACTTTTTGAGCAAGATGATTTTTTTTTTTTTTTGAAAATTCTCAAACAAAATCTTTTTTGATTTTATTTCTAAAATTGAAAAAAAAGTTTCTACAAAATTTAGAAAAAAATCTAGCATTTTTAATGAGAATTCATTTTTTAAACAGATTTTTTTTTTAAGTCAAGAAGTAGTTTCTGCAAAGAAAGGGAACTTTTTTTGAAAAATTTAAAAAATTGATATTATGTAAAAATACTGAAAAATGAATAAATTTGTTTCAAGCAAAATTAAGAAATCGTTCTTTACTTACCTACTCGTATATTCTATAAATTCGCATTGTAAAACTAGCCCTGAGAATTGAAAAAATTTGATTTTTTTTTTGCAAAATTTGAGTTACGGAATAAGATTAGAATTATAAAAAAAAATTTAAAAGTTACCTAATAGAATCAAATCAAGTAAAATTTGTTTAGCAAAATTAAAAAAAAAATTATCTTCAATTTTATTATTTTTTTATTGGGAACTCCATTTCTTTAACGTGCAATCTCTGAGAAAAAAATTATCAAAATTTCAAAAAATTGAAAAATCAATTTAAAAATGTTGATAAAAATTATATGATTATTTAAAAAGTTTTTGAAAAATATCTAGAATCAAATTGAAAGTCAAGTGAAATATTTTGAAGAAAATTGTTAAAAGAATTGAATTTATTATTTTAAAAAATTTTTTTTTTAAACTAAAAAAATTGTTGCTGCGAAATTCAATAAGTCGTCGATTTGATTTCTTGTTAAAATAGAAAATCGAATTTCCATGATATCGAAAGAAATCGAATAACAAAAATTAATTTAAATGAAAATAATTTTATTGTTGTTGGACTTTTTTTTAAAGAATTAATAGAAAACAATAATACGAGTATAAACTTAGATAAATTGTTTTTAAGTAAAGTTTTGAACTTTTTCCAAAAAAAAATATAAGAAATCTTTTTGAAAATTAGTTTTTACAAAATTTTGAAAAAATCGAAAAAAATTCTTGAAATGAAAAAAATTATTTGAAAGTTTTTGTTTATAAATTAAAAAAAAATTGTTTCTAGTCAAACTAAAAAAGTTGTTTTTTGATTTGTAAAAAAAATTGTTTTTGATTTTTTTTCAAATATTAAAAACATGGAAAAATTATGTTTGCTAAAAAAATTCATAAAATTTTAAGATTAAAATACTTATGCAACTACCAACATAATAATATGTGAGAGAACCTCGAATTGTGCATATAATTAATTTCTTCGTTCATATTACGAATTCATAATGCAGTAGAAGTGTAGATTATATATTTTTTAGGCGTGGACGGGGGAGGGTATATCACAATTTTTTAAAACCTTTCCATAATTTATTTAGGTAACTATGCTACTCGTTAAAATATGTTCTAGTTTCGAAATTTTCCCTATCAATGAAAGGGCGAGGAGAGGGAAGAAATTAGATTCAAATGTTTCCAAATTCCTCCAACATGAGATAGAAAAATTACGAAGTATTAATAGATTTCCATGAGGAGGGAGATATCGAACGATAAATTTTTATTCGGAGAGATAATATTTTTCAATAGATCCTTACCCTGATAATTTATAATAAACTCGAGTTATAGGTACTTAAAAATTAAAATAGGTATGTAAATGTAGCATTCTTACCTTTCTTGCAAAATAACGCTCAATTCTTTACAAAAATCTCCACCTTGTTTGATATATCGTCGCAGTTCTTCGAAGCCATCTTGACCCTGCGTAAAAAAAAACACAATTAATTAGTCAAAATAGGTATAAATCTCGTTCAAAAAATACCTTAAAAATGGAACCAAAGTAAATAATTGAACATAATATTATCCGCATCCTCTCACTTTTCATCGAACGAAACCGACTAAAAAAAAACCACGAAATCTACGCCACTATTGGCTAAATTACCTTGCTGGGTAAAAGTCTTTGAAACTTCCTAGTCAGCGTTCTCTTACTGCTGCGTCTTTCGGGGGGTGCGTTCGAGCACACCGAATCGACACTTTCGGTTTCGGTCGTATCCATACTTTACACGAATTCGATCACTACATTGGCTTCGAATATTTCATTTCACCCAAATCGACGAATTTATTCACACATGCGACACATTTTCACCACACTTTGTGTACGATTAGACTGAAAATATTTTTAAATATCACGGCTGGCCGACGTCGACGAGGGACGACGTCACTGCAGAGGCAACAATACGAGTACTCTACGGAGGAAGAAGGAAAAAAAGAACCTAAAAATTGTACTCGTATTATCGCCTGCAGCGCGCTGCGTTCGTTTGTAAATATAAAATACGCCAGGAACATATGTTTCGAAAAGTTAATTACGCTTCGAGTATGATTAAAATGAAAAAAAAAAAAAAAAATAGTGGGGAGGTCGTATAGTTTACATGTTATCTGCTCGCCTGTGTATTTCGTATGTGCAGGTATTCGAGTAAAATCTACGTTAAGAGTTTAAATTAGCGTCGAAATTGGTAACGTAGGTAACGAGGAGTAGAGGGTGTTTGTCAGTGAATTAACTCGAACGTGGGAATTTATGAAAAAATTTAACGAGACGATACTTATTATTATTTTTTTTTCAAAACAAATTTTTTTGTAATTTGGAAAAAAAACATTCCATTTATGTAAAATGAGCTCGACTCGAGTGGACTTTTTTTTATTCGTGAATATATTCTATATCTAAACAATTCGAAACAAAATCATGAAATTATACCGCAGACTGCACAGACCGGACGGAAAGACCGAGCTAAGATAGCTTCGAAACACACCCAAGCCTCAGGCTCAAAACAAACGCCAAAAGGAAACCCACACCCCTCCCATCCTGGAGACTTTTACATTGTTCGCAGTATCATTTGACCGCATAAGACGTCGTTTATCATAAGACCAATCCCAGAAGTAATTGAGACTACGACTACGCCGCCGAGCTATAATTTTCAAATGCGACACGTTGTTTAAAATTTATCGTTTTTAAAACGAATTTAATTCACCAAAAGAGACCGAGCGAGCTTGGTACGTCCTATGTTCATTGAAAATTGCACCACGTGAGTAAGATACCGCCAATCCGATGGTACAAGTGTAGGGCACAGCGTAGGTGTCACGTTACCTGACAAGGTGTACTTATAGGAGAAAAAAAAACCATATGCTCGAGTGACATATACACCGTGTTCACTGTTCACTGTTCAGTCCCGTAATGACCTTGTTTCAGGTGATCTTGTCTTCGTTATTGTCGTATATTCTTCTCTCAAAATGACGCTGACGCGACGTACCTATTACGAGTCTCGATTGTCGTATTGGACAGGTTTTCTTGGAATTGGACGAGGGGGTTTGGAAAATTACCAATGCGAGTGGAGTTGAAATTTGACGACGATAATTGTTTGATATAATAAGGGACTGGTCGTGCTTAAGACAAAAGAGAAAGGTGTTGAGGAGTCGTGCCCCGAAATAGGAGCAGAAGGCGATTTAATTTTGGCCTCGAAATTATTAAAATTACTCGGGCTTATCGTATTTGATATCTACCATTGAGGAAATGTTCGAGGTGAAATTAATTTTTTATTGATTTATATGTATATTGTACGGGTAGGTTTGGGTACCAAATGGAAGATGGCGAGCCTGTTCGTATTTTCTACGATGGTTTCGTTTTGATCATGTGGGATTACCTATTTTTTTTTTTTTAAAGTAGGTACATCTGAAAAGATTTTTAGAGCGAGGATAAAAAAGTTAGATGGAAGAAGAAAAGTTGAAATAATTCTGAACAATTAATTATTCGAAATTGAATTGGCCTTTGAAAATATTCATTAGTTGAATAAATGACCATGGCTCCTTCTCCTAATTGGACTGCACATAAAAAACTAATGCACCAGGTGCATTGTAAAAACTGTTTTTTATGTATTATTAACTACAAAATAATATTCATCATCAATTTTTTTTTACGATTTTCAGAATTTTCAAAATTTGATAGATTTTTAAAACTGATAAAAAAAAAAAAAAAAAAAAACTCAAAACAACAAAATTTAAAAAATTGATAATAATTATTCAACTTTCAATAATTTTCCAATGTTGGATCAGTTTTCAAAGTTTGCTCGAATTTTTTAGGATTAAAAAAAATTAAATTTGACAATTTTTTGGAAATTTTAGAATTTTTGATGAAACTTTGAATTCTGGCAGTGAGTGAGTAATTTTTTAATTTTAGTAAATTTTTTAATTGCAGCATATCTTTAAAATTTGAAGAAAAAAAATCTCAAAAATTCATGATTATTTTTCAACTTTTAATAAATTTTTGAAATTGGATCAATTTTTGGAATTTTTTGTAGAATTTTTAAAATTAAAAAACGCAAAACTTAATAACAAATATGAAATTGGTGATATTCAATTTTTAATAAATTTTCAAATTTTGATCAATTTTTAAAATTTTCAACAATTTTTGAAAAGTTGATATTTTATTGAGGATTTTAGAAACTTAGGAAATTATAAAACTTTGAAAGTATTAAATTTCAATTCATTTTCAAAATGTAATAAATCTTTACCGTTACTTAGAAAAAAAGTTCAGTCTACCTATTAAATAGGTAAAATATTCAACTATCAAAAATTTTTTGAACTTGGGTCAATTTTTTAAATTTTGTGAAATTGTTAAAAATTTGATTTTGAAAATGTGAAAATTTCTTGAAAATTTTAGGTTAGTGCATTTGAAAAAACTTTAAAGTTTGATAAAATAATTTTATTTAAGTTTAAAAAAAAAATTGAAAAAAACCTGAATTTTTGTAGAAGTTTCAAAATCGCAAATATTCCAATTTTGATAAATTTTTAAAGTTGGACTAATTTTTAAAATTTAACCAAATTTTTCAATATTTTTGAAAACTCAATTTTTAACATCTGACATTTTTTGGAAACTTGACAAAACTTTGAATTTCAATAAGTACCAAGTACTTACCTAATTTTTAAATTTTGATGAATTTTTGAAATTAAACCAGTTTTGAACATTTTGAACAAATTAATAATCAAAAGGGCAATCTCCTGATCATGAAATCTTTTTAATTTTTTTTAATTTTTCGTAGATACGAAAAAATTCAAATAAAAAAAAAATTAAGATGAGTAGTTAAAAAATTGAAATGTTGGGTTGGAGGAAAAAATATGTTAAATTGGGTATGTTCAGTCTTCAGACCCCACCCTCTTTCCCCTCTCATCGAAAATTCGATCTACTGAAAACTTGACGGGATAATAATTATTGATTAGGTACAAAAAATAACGTTATTTTTCTATTTCTTTTTTCAATTTTCAGAACTTAATTATTTAAAAAATTTTTATATTTTTATCACAACAAATTTAAATGAATAGGTAGGTAAAGCAATATATATATTTTTTAATCGTACAAAAAATGCAAAAAAAAAAATTATAATTCTTTTAAAATGGCTTTATTGCAAAAGAAAAAATTCATAGGTTGGTAAATCAAGTTATTTTCACACAAAATTTTGTAATTTAGTTTCAAGACATAATTTATTTTTTAAAATTGTTTAGCACAAGCTGAAGTTTGGAATTTTTTTAAACGTGATTCAAGATAATGGTTCAACAAAAAATTTTAAAATAAAATTGTGCTTTAAAAATTTATAAAAGAAATTGGGAAAAATAAAATCAAAATTAGTTGTAGGTACCTATCAAAAATCGAAAAAAAAATTTAGGCATTGATTTTTTTTATTAAATTAAAAAATTTCCAATTTTTTGTGAATTTTGAATTTTGTACTCATACCCAGTGCATAATTGAAATCCGTCCACATTAATGAAATTTCAGTTGTGTCTATCTAAAATCAAATTCTACCGCTGTTTTTTTTTTTTTTTTTAATAATTAATAGGTAAAAAAAAATATTTTTAATGTTGTATCTTATCATGTTTTTAGAAAACAGCGGATTTTTCTAAAAAAGGATTCTTTCGTATCGTATTTTAAAATAATCAGAACTTTCAACTTTCTCGACGATCAATTTTTATACAAATCGATTTTTCAATTTTTTTTCTCAGATTAATTTTTTCATTTGGTTTCAAAGCCAAATTTTGTTCAATTTAATAAATTTTTGTTTCAATTTCAAAGATTTTTTTTTTTACAAAATTTTAATATAATTATTTTTTAAAAAGTTTTAGTTCTAATTTTTTTTATCAAGTTGTAAAGTCCCTTGAACTACTTACTCAATTTTTATTATAATTTTTGTTTGAAAAATTTCTATAATCAGTTTTTTGATCTTGATCATCAAAATTTTTGAAAAATTACTTAGTGTAATAATAAAATTTAATAAATAATTTTTTTTCAATTCATTTTGTTAATAGATTTTTTTGCTTCTGCATGATTAACTAATTGATTAAATATTTATTTCATTGAAAATAAAATTACACCAATTTTTTCGTTTGTTTTGAAAAGTATCATTGTAAATTAAATAATTGTTCAGTTTGAATTTTCAATCAATTTTTTTAAATTATTTTTTTCAGTAAATTTTGTATGAATATTTTATATGTACCTAAAATTTTTTAGAAAAAAAAAATTTATACAAACTTTTAAAATGCTATTTCGATTTTTTTCAATTTAAAAAAAAAAAACTTACACTTTTAGAAAAAAATTGATCGATTTTAATCTCACTTTGATAGGCACAATTTTCCTCAAATTTTTCCATTTTCTAAAAAAAAATCGAACCCCGTCAGAACTTTTTAAATTCCCTGATCAATTTTCAGAAAAAATGACCAAATTTAGCTCGAGCAGTTGTCACCCATCGAAAAAGGTACTTGAACGACCTTCACTTTGATACGATAATATTTTGACGAGCGTTTCGTTGGTTTGGCGGGCATAAAAATACACGTAAAATTCTTTTGGCACGATTTCATCACAAACCGCATCTAAAAATTGTTTATTTATTACGAAAACCGCATAAAAATGCACATTCGAGTACATTTCGAGAAATTGTAGTAAATTTTCGTAACACTTCGATGCTTTGTTACTTGCTGCTTTTCACGGTATGTCGTTTCGTTATTCAATTATTATACTCGTACGAGTGTGAGCCAGCTACGAGTACGAGCTTATCGAATTTCGAAAAAGGAAAAATATTAGGTAACTCGCTTAGTTATTTGGACGTTGGACTTGATAACGTTTTCAAAAGGGGTCGTAAATTATTTCTAGAATTTTCAGTCTATATCTCAAAACGAGGGCAAAAAAATCCCACCAGTGATATCTATATGTATAGGAAAACTCCATCAATTTTTAATTTTTTCTCTTCTACTTCTGCAATAGGCTTACTTTCACACATCTAAATGAACTTCTCCGTTCAAATTTCCTTTCCGACGTAATAACAGACCTACACGTTGACGCTGCGATGTTATTTAAATATGCACACTCGACGGTTAACACCTACTACCACGATGACCATTGTTAGACGCAGCTTCTTCACCTGCTAACCTCTCTATACTCTGTAGTCTCTATCTACGCCGCCACATATTCTTCGTACGAGCTTAATTTGAATATTAATAGAGAACCTGGCGCGTTAAACGGTAATTTCTCTTACAAAAGAGTATTTGGAAACACAGTGCCGACGAATTTTTAATCGCGGAGACTCGAGGTAGCTTAGTTATGAATATTCGGCCACATACGTAGAAAAAAATACGACATTTGGCGTAAAATTGCGGAAATTTTCACGCCAATGGAGAATAAATTAGCTGCCGGGTCGAGAAAGTATATCTCGATATAGGAATCCTACGTTGAGTAATTTAAACGCCATTACGCTCTGATGATGACCGGGGTCGGTTTCCAGTAATTGAGATGTCATAAAAGAGCACTCCCTTCCTAGTTATGATTAGAATTTTCGTAAGCAGAAATTTCGAGCGAATTTTTTTCATACGTTTGTCAACATCCCACACTTCGTTGCGAGCCTCGAAACATGACGATTCGTCAGTTAATAAGGTACCACGGTTTGTCGCCTAATGGTCATTATGAGCTAGATGATCAATAAAAAATACACCCATTAATGAGTAAGCTCGTGCGTGTGACTTTGTCCACGTCCGTTCGATGGAAACCTTTAACTAAACGGTTACGTAATCGTACCTATGTACTTTGTCGTATTAATTGAGAGACGACGTTAGCCGATTATATATCATTAAGGTTTTATGCGAATGCAAAGGTAGCCAGGCTAGAAATGGAAAAAAAAAGAAAAAGAAAAGTGAAACGGAGAAATTTATAGGAAAAATACCAAGCACCTGCGAAATACTTACATTCGTAAGAAATATGGAAAAGTATATACAGACGACCTAATCGCAGTACATCAAATAGAAAATATTAATATACCGGATAGTTTTACAACGACAATATAAACTAGTCGAGTGTCTTAAGATACTACCACTTTACAATTGTTTTTTTTTTCTTTGCCTTTATGTCAACTCGAGTCTCGAAGTATGACAAAGAATGCCGTCCGATGAACTGGATCGTTGGATAAATTTGCCCTATTAAGTATTATTTTTCTTCTTTGTAGTTATAAATGCAATCCAGATATCTTTGCATCGAGTAACAGTTCGAGTTGATCGAGTGAGATTTCTTTGAAAGTGACTTAATTGCTGCAGATAGACAAGATGTCGATGTCAATTGTTAGAGTTAATCGATTTATTAGATGATCAATTCGCATTTTGGTGTAGAAGTGCGACGACGTACGTGATGGATGCTGTGGCAATGGACGTGTGAAATTTTTTTGTCAATGAGATGTACGAGAGTGACAATAGAGGTGGAGATGTGCGATGGTGAGGATTAAAATAATGCAGACTTGATTCGTGATTGTTGAGAGGAAGTGAGGGCAAAGGGGTGAAACTTTGGATTTTTATTGAAGAGGGAATGCGGAAAAGGTTCGAGGGGAAGGTTAAGTTATTTTGAAATTTTTTTATAGTGTTTAAAAATAGAATCGTAATTTCTTCAATTTATATTTTCGAAAAAAAATTATATTATTTACCAAATAAAAATACAGTGGCAAAATAGTGAAAATATGGAAGTGAAATTGCTAATATTTTTTAAAAGAATTTCATTTTACGAGTTTTTAATTTTTCACAGATTTAATTAAGCATATTTTTGTGTTTTGTGTTTTTTTTTTTTGTTGTTGAAAGTCCAATAGTAATATTACAAGAATATTGTGAGAAAAGCGCCAGCAGAATTTCTCAAAAACATGAAATTTTTTCCTCGGGCGGATTGCAAAGTTTTAAACAGAGTAAATATTGCAGATGATGTATTTTTCAAAAAATTTTCATTTAGCTAATTTTAGATTTTCCTCGATGGTAAAATTGAAAATATTTTGTGAAAAAATCATCCCAAAATTTTCACAAAATCTTGATAGTAAAATTGAAAATATTTTTCAAAAATTAAAACACCAAAATCGACAAAATTAGAAAAAAAAAATCAAGTACAAAATTGCAAAAATTGTGATTTGCAAACTAAAATATTCGCAGAATTTTTTCAAAGACAGATTCCGATTTGACTGACTTGAAATTTCTCTTAATAGTAGAACTGCAAATATTGTTTGAGAAAACAGCTGAAAATTAATGTAAAATATTTGCAATTTTTCAAAGAGAAAATATGCTTGAGCATTGCTAAATTTTTTCATTTTACAACTTTTAGAATTTTTTTTTGGATTTTCCACAAGAGAAAAATAGTTGACTAAACCTAATATTTTGCAGAAGTTGTTTATTTTAAATATTTTAAATTTTTTTCATTTGCAAAAATGAAATGTTTGCTCAAAAAATGAAATAAAAAACGTAAAACTGAAAATTTGAAAATATTTTGCAAAAATATTTCATTTCCAAAATTCCAAAATTGCAACTACTTTCTTTAAGAAAATTTTTTACAATTTTTTTTCTGATGGATTCCGAATTAAGATATTTTTAGCCGAATTTTTTTTAAAATTTAGGCTATTGTGTCCGACCCTGATTTAGAAGGAGGGGGGGTAGAAGAGTTCTGACCCCATTTGTCGACGTTTGGGACCAAAAGATGACGATCTGTCACATGTCACATATTTATATATATATATATATACACATACCTAGTAGCTTGTGGTGCCCGGGTCTTAATTAGTAATAGTGGTGCCCTTGTATATAGGGGAGTATGCATTGCATTAAAATTATGCTTTGTGGTGCCCGTAGTGTAAGTAGTCTTAGTGGTGCCCACGTATATGTTATAGAAAAGGTTAATGTGGCACCCAGCGCTGTTGCCATAATACTTTTTGTTTTGAATTGATCTGGTACGAAAGTATACTGATTTTTCAGTTTTTAAGTATCTATCGAGAAGTTGTAGAATTTGGACATCGTCGAAATTCAAAGATTTTTTTTTTAAAATGCTGTATGTGGTGTTGATAATAATGAACTTGTTGAATTTATTTACTAAGTTTTGCTAATTCCAATATGCGTGAAGATCTTTTCGACAACATAATTAAAGCAAAACACGTCAATCACTAATTCACTATAATAGCCCAGTAAAATTAGACAAAAAAAAGGCCTCAAGGGGAAAAGTTGCGCGGCAAGCTGAATTTTGGCATACGGGTCCATTTTGATGCCCTAAAAACGAATCCGAGTAGTCCCACCTTGTCCCACCCGGGCTTCCTCCCCTAATTGTGGATCTTAGCCCCCCAAATTACGTTTTTGGCTCGTATCTGCTAAAATATTGACCCCAGCGTGAAAATGAGGTCTATAAATTTTAATCTACGTCAAATTTCCTATCTAATGACGTATACACGGTTTTCCTAACCCCAAGGGGGGTGGAGCCACAATAGTTCAAAACGAAGGGGTTTTGCATATGCTTCATTATTAACTTTGGGAATGGTTCGTATTACAAAATTTAATGAACTGGAATAATCAAACAGTAATGTTGACCTCGTCCTCAACTTTTGAGTGGACCGCAGAGCTCCACCCTCCCCCTCCCCCACCCTCTTAAACCATTAACCTACTAGATACGAATCACAAATAGAATAAATTGCACCATAAACAGTATATCTGTCTGAATGAATGTAATTACATGTGCCCAGTGCAATTTATGGCATAACATTAACGATTCTCCCAAATTGTGGACCCCAGACCCCCAATATCAGTTTTATTTTATATCTCCCCCAATATCGCTCCTACGAAAAAAACACATCAGAGCAATGTTGTAGTACTCAAAATTTCCTGCCGACTGAACCCAAAAGCAGTTTCCTCCCCCAAAGGGGGGTGGAGCTATGAATTTTCAAACAAGAAAATAATACTGTTCTTTTCTGTGGCGAAAGTGAAAAACTACTTTCACGGTCTTTTGGCCTATGCGGTTGAAATTTTTGGGCAGAAAGTTTGTCTTAGGGAATGGAATGAGGGAATAATGGAAGGGAAAATACCCTTATTTCTCCAAATAGCGAGGCATGGATACATTTGATATCATTTTTTTTATACATTTGGGATCTCTTGTCACCGAATATGTTGGTAGTCTTCTGATTTAAAGGAAGGAATCGTAAAATTTGTGTCGCAAAAGATGATAAAATATGTATCACAATTTTTCATTTTTGAGTCCTTTAGTGCTGTCCAATTGGTGTTGGATCACGATTTCATTATAATTTGAATCTCGTGAAACCGAGTTTGAAAGTACGTTCTCAGACAAGAAGCAAAAACATTTCTCAATTGTTGAATTTATGTCGCATGAAATCGCAGTTTTCGTTTAAATCACAATAAAATCACAGTATTTCATTTCGGATACATTATATTTTGAAGAAATTTGGGTACAGAGCTTCATTTTTACGTAATTCGCATATTCGATGCTTTAATTCGTGATAAATTTCTGAGTAGGAAGAGGGGAGTTCTCACTATAAAAGCTCAATGTTTGTGACGATTTTCTACTTACTATCCATACATCACACACAATTTCAAAATCGGCAGGCTCAAATAAGGTTATATAAAATGTTTTAAACCCTTCAAGGTACGAGATAAGGGTTAGGAAGTGAGAAATTCTATTTTTTGTCAATTCAAACAAAAATTTACCACCTACTGAAAATTTCTAATGTGAGAAGTTTTTTATTCCCTCAATGGAATGTTATGAAGAATTCGAGCGCAGGAGGTTTGAGTTAGGCTGGAACTAGGTTTTATCCATCAATTGTTTCAGCATAATTATACTCCAGTGAAGGAAAATGAAAAAACATGATTTAATGTTAATATCGGTAAAAATTGACCATTTCAATCGAAATAAATTCTACAACATTGAGGGTTATTCAGTTCCTGTCTGGAAACATAACCACAAATTCGTTTACAGGAAGTTCGAAATGTATAAAAATTGATAGCAAATACACCCGCATGCCTAGTTATTTGGAGAAATAAGGGTATTTTCCCTTCCATTATTCCCTCATTCCATTCCCTAAGACAAACTTTCTGCCCAAAAATTTCAACCGCATAGGCCAAAAGACCGTGAAAGTAGTTTTTCACTTTCGCCACAGAAAAGAACAGTATTATTTTCTTGTTTGAAAATTCATAGCTCCACCCCCCTTTGGGGGAGGAAACTGCTTTTGGGTTCAGTCGGCAGGAAATTTTGAGTACTACAACATTGCTCTGATGTGTTTTTTTCGTAGGAGCGATATTGGGGGAGATATAAAATAAAACTGATATTGGGGGTCTGGGGTCCACAATTTGGGAGAATCGTTAATGTTATGCCATAAATTGCACTGGGCACATGTAATTACATTCATTCAGACAGATATACTGTTTATGGTGCAATTTATTCTATTTGTGATTCGTATCTAGTAGGTTAATGGTTTAAGAGGGTGGGGGAGGGGGAGGGTGGAGCTCTGCGGTCCACTCAAAAGTTGAGGACGAGGTCAACATTACTGTTTGATTATTCCAGTTCATTAAAATTTGTAATACGAACCATTCCCAAAGTTAATAATGACGCATATGCAAAACCCTTTCGTTTTGAACTATTGTGGCTCCACCCCCCCCCCCCCCCCCTTGGGGTTAGGAAAACCGTGTATACGTCATTAGATAGGAAATTTGACGTAGATTAAAATTTATAGACCTCATTTTCACGCTGGGGTCAATATTTTAGCAGATACGAGCCAAAAACGTAATTTGGGGGGCTAAGATCCACAATTAGGGGAGGAAGCCCGGGTGGGACAAGGTGGGACTACTCGGATTCGTTTTTAGGGCATCAAAATGGACCCGTATGCCAAAATTCAGCTTGCCGCGCAACTTTTCCCTATGGATGTCTAATTTTACTGGGCTATAAAGACACATGTGAGATTAGCGATAATATTTACATAATGTTCAAGTGAGAATCACCTTCCCATGTTTCCATCCAAACCACCCTACAATTCCGCATTCGTGAAGTCCAGTTCGCCACTTTCACTTTCTCTTTTCTCCCTTATCCTCTCTCGCCAACAAAACAACTTCACGACATCCAGTTTCATCCCTCCGTTTCCACCCTACGACTTCTCGCGCTTGAACAGATAATGCAAACAATAGTCGCATGCCCGTCGGCTGCTCGCCTGTCGTCTGCTCTAAAAATAGATTGCTACCTAGGCAGCATTGCCAAACATTGGGCACCACAAGGTAGGAATTCCATACTTTAAAAAATCACGTGCAGGGCACCACATTAACCTTATAAAAAAATTTTTGTATATGCAGACAGCGCTATCTGAATAAAAACATTGAACACTATTTTGACTATACGTATATGAAATGGGCCCTTGGGGTGCCCACCATAAAATTTGTATTTTCACGTTAGAGGGCATGCTGATCAATTTCCACTATTTTAAACGAGAAAACCTTGTGGTGCCCGATTCGGGCACCACAAGTACAAAATCGGGCACTACAATTACTTTTAATACTTCAAACGGGCACCACAATAACTAAGATTAAATCTATATATATATATATATATATATAATTTTTCCCTACTTTTGGAACTCTAGGGCCGAGCCTAACAGGTCAAATGAGGTCAAACTTGATATGTAGGGTTCCCTCGGTGGCGGAAAGATGCAAAAAAAATTTTGGGGCCCTAACTCAAAATTGGGGATATGACCCTTTTTTGAGGAGGGTGCGGGGGAGCCCCAATATCATGAAATTTTTTGAAACTTGCCCCAGGGATGAAAGCCCTAATTACCTACACCATAGTCAAATTTCAGCCCCCTAAGTCATCCCCACCCATTTTAGGGCCCAATGGGGTCATTTTTTCACGTTGATCAGGCTACAGACCCCCCAAATAGGGCAGGGGGGCCAACATTTTCATCATGGATCAAATTTGTGCCCCTGATGTGCCTTTTGTAGGTTTCAACTTTTGGGCCCCCTTTGACCCCTGTCAAGGGTCAAAAATCAAGATTTTTCACTATTTTTAAAATTTTACCGCTACTTTTGGAACTCTGGGGCCGAGCCTAACAGGTCAAATGAGGTCAAACTTGATAGGTAGGGTCCCCTAGGTGTAGGAATGATGCAAAAAAATTTTTGGGGCCCTAACTCAAAATTGGGTATTTTACCCCTTTTTGAGGGGGTGCGGGGGAGCCCCAATATCATGAAATTTTTTGAAACTTGCCCCAGGGATGAGAACCCAAATTACCTACACCATAGTCAAATTTCAGTCCCCTAAGTCATCCCCACCCCATTTTAGGGCCCAAAAAGTGGATTTTGGGGTCATTTTTTTCACGTTGATCAGGCTACAGACCCCCCAAATAGGGCTGGGGGGCCAACATTTTCATCATGGATCAAGTTTGTGCCCCTGATGTGCCTTTTGTAGGTTTCAACTTTTGGGCCCCCTTTGACCCCTCTCAAGGGTCAAAAATCAAGATTTTTCACAATTTTTCATGTTTTTTCTCGCTTTTCGGTACGTTGATCAGCCTGCAGCCCAAACCAAATGACCTTGGATGCTAAAATTTGGTATTTAGGATAGGTAAGGGTCACTGAGGTGCCTTTTGGGGTTTTTGACCCTCGAGCCCCAAAATTGGGGGTGGCCCTTTTTTGAGGGGGGCTCTAAAGAAGCCCCAATTTGACAAAATGATTTGAAATTTTTACCAACAATAGTGACTCTGATTGTCTCCACTGTATCCAAATTTCAGCTTCTCAAGTCATCCCCACCCCATTTTAGGGCTCAAAAAGTGGATTTTGAGGTCATTTTTTCACGTTGATCAAGCTACAGACCCCCCAAATGGAGCTGGGGTGCCTAAATTTTTATAATAGATCGAGTTTATGCCCCTGATGTGCCTTTTGTAGGTTTTGACCTTTAAACTTTTTTTGACCTCGATACAGGGTCAAAAATCAATATTTTTCAAGTTTTAACCTGTCTTTTCTGACGCGTTGAACAGCCTACAGCCCAAACTAAATGATCTAAACAATCGAAATTTGGGATGTAGGGTCAGTAGAGGTCACTGATGTGCCTTTTGGGGGTTTCGACTTTTGAGCACCAGTTGACCCCGTACAGGGTCAAAAATCAGAAATTTTCACGTTTTAACCTCTTTTTTGGTGTGTTGGCCCTCGTCTGAAGAGCTGAAAGTGTGAAGGGGATTGAGAGCGAAGCCCTCAATCATCTCCTGCCATGTCCCTATTGAGGGTAAAGCCCCCCAAGAGGGGCATGGGGGCGGAGCCCCCATCTGAAGAGTTGGACGTGACGATGTGGTTGGGGGCGAAGCCCCCAACGCGGGGGCATGGGGGCGGAGCCCCCATCCTAAGAGCTGAAAGTGATAAGGAGGTTGGGGCGAAGCCCCAACGCGGGGGTATGGGGGCGGAGCCCCCATCCTAAGAGCTGAAAGTGATAAGGAGGTTGGGTAGGAGCCTCAACGGGGGTATGGGGGCGGAGCCCCCATCTGAAGTTGAAATCTTCAATGCAGAGAGGAACTAAAACTGAAGACAAAAACCTGACATTTTTAAACTGAATTTGAAGTTAAAACTGATATTGAAACTGAAATACCATGGATGAAAACGTTTTCAAAGTGGTACACTAACTTGAAAAAAAAAATTCGGCTGTCGCGGAGCATCTTGACTGCTACGCATTTTTTTTTATATAAGTTCAAAATTGCAGATTTCAGCAAAAAAAAAATTATTTAGCAGAATTCATCTTATTTTCAAAGACTTACAAAATTGCATTATGCAAAAGTTTATCATTTAAAAAAAAATTAAAAGTACCTATATGATATTATGAAAATTTTGAGTTTTTGGGTAGGAGGGAGGGGGGGGGGGGGTCGCCAAAATATTCTTTGAATTTATTCAAAAAAATTTCTAAAAAGACGAAATTGCAGATATTTTTTAAAAATATTCATTTAGCAGAGATGACAATTTTACAAAACAGTTGAAAAAATTTTACGAGAGTAAAATAAAAATTTGGAATTTTTCTCAGCAGCAAAATTATGAATATTTGTAAAATGTTTTTGAAAACTTCCACAAAATATTTCCTGAATTTTTTCTAGGGTGGATTGGGAAGCTATAGATTTTTGCAAATTTTTCTCAAACGTGAAATTGCATATATTTTGCAACAATTTTTCATTATTTTTAAAATTTAAACTTTTTTCAAAAAAAGAAATTCAAAATTTTGGTAAAAAATTTTTGCATGTAGGTAAGTACGAAACATTTTCCAAAAATTGTAAGAAAATTTTTAGGCAAAATTATATTAGAAGTTTTGCAGCATTTTCTCTGAATTTTCTCTTGGCAGACTTAATTTTTCGAAAGTGCAAAACTGAGAATATTTTGTGTAAAATCACTTCAAAATATTCACCAAACATGGTTTGCAAAATTTTTTCAAGGGCAAAATTAAAATAAAATGGCAAACGTTTTGTTAAATACTTTTCATTCCTATTTTATTTTTTATTATTATTTTTTTAACAGCAATATTTTTATGAAAAAATGTTTGAAATATTTTCTTAAAATCAAAATTTTACTTTCAACAATTTTTCATTTTAGAAATTTTAAATTTTTCACCAAATAATTTAAAATGGTTGTATTTTTTATTTTAAAAAAACTTTACAAAAATATGCAAAACAAATTTCCAAGTCAAATTGCAAAAAGCAAGTTTTTAAAATTTTTTCTACAAGAACAAAATTACAAATATTTTGTAAACATTTTTCAATTTCAAAAATTTATAATTTGTTCAATTTTGAAAATTTTCAATTTTTCAATTTCGAAAATTTGCAATTTTTTAAAATTTCAAAAATTTAAAATGTTTTAAAATTCAAAAATTTGAAATGTTTTAAATTTCAAAAATTTGCACTATTTTGAATTTCCGAAATTTAAAAAACTTTTGACAGTATTTTGACAGAAAATTGACAGTTTTTTTTGGGGTGAAATACGAATCTAAAAAATTTTGAAAATTCTCCACAAGGATACCTAAAATTGCAATTACTTGGTATTTTGCAAAAAAAACAAAAAAACAATAGATTTTGAATTTTTTTGCCTGGTGATAACTGTGAATATTTTCTTGAATTCCTCATTTCACGAGCATTTAATAATAATTATTTTCAATTTTCAAAAGTTTTAACATTGGTGAAAAATTTTTCATTTTAAAAGTTACACTAAATTTTTTAAAACTACTTTTTTGGAAGAGGGGAGGGGAGGAAAGAGGAGCAGGATAATAAGGGGGAACGGGTTTAGTAACAGAATTTTTAATGAATGATGACGTCTGATGAAATCAAATTTTTAATTTTTAATCGTAAAAATTAAAAGTTATTATACTTAGGTAAGAATTGATATTTTTCGATTAAAAATTTGAAAAAGGCAACACTAAAAATATTATAAATTCTTGGCAACATTTTTTAGATTTTTTTTTCTCTTTAAATACATATTTCTTAGGCTACATTACAGTGTAACTATAGGTATTAATTGAATAGAAAAAAATTGGCAATATTTTTCTATAGAAATACGCTACCTATTAATTTTAGCCTCCGAAAAATAACAAAATATCGGTATAATTTTCAATAGCCAATTTTTTCTCGCCAGTTTTACCTGCGGTTACAATAGCCTGTCACGCCTAATTCCAATTCGGTAGGTTGAGAAAAAAAAAGTAATAATAATGATGAAAATATGACTACCTAAATACGTACGAAACACTTCATCTATCAAAATTATTGGATGGGTTCCTTAAAATGATGATGTTTCACGATGAAAAAAGTTAAAAAAGACGATTAAATTGATTATATTTTTTTACATTCGCGATTTGTTTAAAAACTCCAAATCACCTCGTAGCTCGTAAATTCGTAATTACATCATGTGAATTTGGAGGATTGTTTATACGACGTGCACAGTTTATACACATTATCGTATAAACGAATCTATATACCTAGAACCTACGTACGTAGGTCTAATTTAAAAAAAAAGAAAGAAAAAGACTAATCATTAAATACTACAAGCGGCGTACATAGTATCAAAACTCGTCGTGTTTGGCATCACGAGCTGAATTAACTTTTCGATATTTATGTGGGACAGGTGCAATCGTATTAATTAATTAGGTATCAAAATGTACCAAAAAATGTAAAAAAAAGTCAAAAACTTGCGAGATATCGTATCATACTACACAATGCAACACTCTTACTCTCAACTCAACAGGTTGTTTCAAACAAATGTACCACTATACGACGCGACGAAATGAAAACAGAATCGAAAACAGGGTTAAAATGTACACGAGAGCGAAATAATGTAAAAAAAAATAGCGAAACAGCGCGAGGAACAGGTGCGAGCACGAAACGAAGTACGAACATTACTCGATAATTAGATACATGAAGTATTACGCGACCCAGGACCCATGCCAGCCTATGAGAAACAATAGGGAGAGGAAGTGACGTCACACGTCGTTGACAATGTTAGAAGATTTGAAAACTCATACAGGAAAAAGCGACTTGCATATGGGATGATGCCCTTTTGGGATTCGGAAGGCATTGCATTGGTTGGACGGAAATTCAAATATTATTCGTCTACGAGTATCCAGAGGTACCCTTACCCTATACCTGCCTACTGCATTTATACAGAGTTGTAATATTATATTATAGATGAGGACGACGTGGTTTTAAAACGAGTTAATATGTTGACCTATATATAATGTGGTGTTTACTCTCGTCGTTTTTTTTCTCTCTTTCTACTATTTATTTAATACACCATTAATATTATACGATAGGAAGATGCGAAGAGACGTGTTCAATTGATTGTATTCGTGGTAAATTCGACGAGGCGTAATGAACCCGAAAATAAAGGTTAATGGACGAAAATTACGATTGCTAAATAATAGGGTTTTAGGTAGTCGAGTCCTCGAGTACACTTTGCCATCGTTTGTACGTAGCTTTGTACTGCAGCTCACCAATCACGTATGGGAAAGTTTGTCAATTGTGCATTCTCAAAGACATCTGCGTATTCGAGTTGCAAAATTGCAATGCACCGATGTTTACCATTTGGTAAATTTTTTTTTCTTGGTTGCGAAAAATTTCACTCGGATGTTGACTTTGGGTTTGGAATTTTTCGTAATGGAATTGATTGGCAGATATGTGGAATGATGTGTCATGTGTGATGTTTATAGTTTCGATGAAATTGTTTTCTGATTGTTTGGGAGTTGAGGTGGGTACGTTGAGGAATTTTCATGGTGTGTGAAGTTTTCTTAAAAGGGGTAATGTGAGGAATAAATTTATTCGAAAAATTAAAACAACAAGGTGCAAACTGTTCGGGACAGGTGAGGATCAATTTTTATCAAATTGTGCTGAAAAAAAGGTCTGGATATTTTAAAATTTTGTTTAAACTGAAACCATGTATTGAAAAAATAATAATATCTAACTAAATTGAAAAAATAATTAATGTTGGTGATTTGCTTCTAAAACTTTTTCAAATACTCATTTTAAAAAAAATACCTTTTTGAAAAATAAGTATCAAAATTTTTTTGTGAACATTTTTTAAAAATTGACTTGGAGTAATTTTTTAATACGATTTTTGGGGATTTTTTTTTGAAAATTGTTTCTTTAAATGAACTTTTATTTTTCAGAGTGATATTCATTTCTTTAAAAGTGTTGAAGAATACATTTTTAAAATTTTGTTGAAGAATAAATTTTTAAAATTTGCATTAAAATATTTTGAAACCGGATGACATTTGTTTTTCATTTTATTAAGTAATATTTTTATTTCTTCAAATTTGACGAAAAGAAAAATGTTTTATCCATTTTTTTCAAAAAAATCAATATAATAAAGTGTTAAGTACAGAATTTTTAAAAACCATTTCAAGTTTTGTTCAAAAATATGTTGTTTTTATTTTTTTTAAATTTTTTTTCAATAAACACACTTTGTGATTTAAAAAAAAATCATATCTATGCAATCCAATTTTATCATCTTTTTAAAATCACGTTTTTGGCATTTTTTTAAAATTTGTTTCGGAAATTTTTACATTTTTTGAAGTGGTTTTCCACTTACAAAAATTATCTAGGTACTTTTAATTATCATTTTTTAAAAATCAAAATGTTTTTTATTTTTGTATTAAAAAGAAATTTTAAGATATAATTTTTTCCAAATTTTTTTAGAAAATAATTTCCTGGATTTTTTTTTAAATTTTATTTTTCAGATACAGTAGAACTTCGATTATCCGAGTCAATTGGGGCGAAAGAAGATCCGATATATCGTGAAAAATCGGATAATCTATTTTTTTCCTCGAAAAAATGAAACAAATTGACTTCATATTGCAAAAATTTTATAGAAATAACTGAACGAGTAGACAACAACAAAAAATTGGGATGAGTTGTATTTTTTCTCAAAGAAAAAGAAATCAATTTTTAAAATAAAAAAATCTCTCATATTTTTAGAAAATTTTTTTTTAAAATTTGGGATGAAAAAATTCTTAATTTTTTTGGAATGAAATTTTTGATTTTTGTTTTATTACCTACTTATTTGAGGCCTTAAAAAAATTGGAATATATTTAATTTTTAATTTTTTTGAAATGAAAACAATTTCCAATCTTTTTACGAGTTGAATAAAAAAAAATCCTAGATATTTTTTGAATTTTGTTTTTTCAATTTTTGGAATAAAATTTTTAAAGTTTCAATAATTTTTCCTCAATTTTTTCAACATTTTTTTGAAATAAAAATTACATTTCTCAAATTTTCCCAGAAAAAAAATCACACTTCCTTTTTATTTAAACATAAAAAAATTAAAGAACAATTTCTTAAAAGTTGATTGAAACCAACTTCTTTTTTTAAAAATTTAATTACGTTTTTTGCATTTTGTTGAAAAAATTGTTTTTCAAGCTTTTCTTTTCATTTTGAAAAATTTTTGTCTTTGAAAATTTTATCTGCTTCTAGTATTTTTATCAAATACTTAATGTGTTTTTGCTTTCTTTTTCATTTTTTTCAAATTTTATTAAAAAATTAATAAATTTTAAATGTGCGTTTAAATTAATTACCTAGGTAATTTTATTTTTAAAAGAAAATTTCAAATCAATTTTTTGAGTTTCACTGTTTAGGTACTTACTACATTTCTTTTTCCTAAAAAAATTCAAAGAATTTTTTTTTACATTTTTTAAAAACTACACGTTCATTTTGCATTCTGTCAAAAAAAAACTTGATTTAGGTACTTTTAGTCTCTTTATGTGCCTCTAAGCATAGCACTTGTATATGGCACAATAAATGAATTAAAAAAAAAAAAAAAAAAAAAAAAAGTCTCTTTATTTTTTTCAATTTTATTTTTCAAAATTTTAAGCATAATATTTTGTTTAAAAAAATGTTTTTTTTTTCAAAATTTGTTGTGAGATGATTTTAAATTTTTTTCTTCAAAAATTCAAGTTTTCAACTTACCCACTTTTTGATATAAAAATATTTGAAGAATAAACTGTTAAATTTTTCTGAAAAAAAATTAAATCAGTACAATAGAGTTTTGTCTGATTTTTTTAAAAATTTTGTTGAATATCCAGCAAATAAAACAATCAAAAATTCTAAAAGAAATCGAAAAAAATAAACCTGAAAAAACTGTAAATTTTAAAAAATGAAATAAAAATAAATATTCAAATCTCAACAAAAATTTCAAAACGTTGAAAAATTGTTAGAGTTTGAATTTCTTCCGAAATTTCCCTAAAAATAAAAACTACCAAAATGTTTCCATTAAAAATATAAATCACCCCCCCCCCCCTCAAAAAAGAAGAAAAACTCTGCCCTAGTATCAAGCTACAAAATCGTCGACCTTTTTTGACCGAAACTCTTCAGTTTCCCTTATACTTGACATTTCGGCGATCACATTATCATTTATCACCTCCCTCTAAATTTTCCAATCGTCAACTGTCGGAGAGGTGAACGACTGCACATGCCGAAAAAAAGAGATAGGGATATGTAAACGCGAACCTGCTGATTGCCGGCAATTGGTGCCTTGCAACCTTAACCAAGGTCGATTTTCAATACCAATTAATAACCGGACCCCGGCGGTAAACTCGTTTATTGCGGTGGCGCTCGCACTCGACTCGTCGCTATGCAGCAAGTCCGGCGGCAAATTGCATTCCAAATACTCACATCTTGCATCCTACACTTGACCAAAATGGTAAAACGACCTCCTCGTTATTTGCATTACATAATGATAAATATAAATACACAGAACATACCAGAAGAGAACACCGGCGTCGGTTGATAGGACTGCAATTTTCGGTGTGAAAAAAGACGTCCGTCGAGTGGATCGCCCCAGTACTATTTTTTGGCACCGTTGTAAAATTTCCCAGAAGTCCATAATACTACATAGATACTTGATATTCAAAATTGAAGGAGAAGGAGAGGTTCAATCGAAATGTTTGTCATAACCAAAATTATTTCTAATACTTCAAGCTGCAATTTTTGTTTGAAAATATTTTCAATTGAACCCTTTCCTCAACCAGTTTTTAATAAAACACAGTATCTAAGTGATATTATCCAAAATTGGTGGGGAGGGAGGTGTTCGATCGAAATTTTTGTTATGACCAAAATTATTTCTAGGACCTCAATCTACAACTTTTGTTTGAAAATTTTTTCAATTGGACCCCTCCTCCAATTTTGAAAAACTATCTACCTGATGTTATGTGAAATTGAAGGAGAGGGAGAGATCCAATCGAAACTTTTATAATTACCAAAATTATTTTTAGAATTTTATTCTACAACTTTTATTTGATAAAATTTTCAATTGACCCCTTTCCTCCCCCCCTTCGCCAATTTTTAATTAGTATTTTCGGAGTGTCATGTAAAATTGTCGAGGAGGGAGGGGTCCGATTGAAAAAATCTTCAAATAAAAGGTGTAGCTTGAAGTTCTAGGAATATTTTTGATTATTACAAAAATCTCGATTGGACCCCTCCCTCCCCTCTAATTTTGAATATCAATTATCTATGTAGTATTGGACTTGATAAATTTTCGATGATCCATTCGTCCATTCTTAATAAAAGTCTCCACCAAAAAGGAGATACCAGACAATCTTGTACTAAACACGTGGAAATTTAATGCCGAGTCATTCGTACATCTTTATCGACTTGTCATCATCCAATATGATGATCTGGTCAACAATCGGATGCGAACGGCGTCACGTACTTATAACGGTGCCGAAGGAATTGATTAAATCTGGACCTTTTTTGGTTTCCGTTACTCGAGAACTGCATTAGGCACATATTTAAGAAAATCCTCACCGCATGTACGATATAATAACTAACGGTGCCAAAGCGATGACATTTTCGAATCCTTATGACAAGACGAGTAAATATCTTAATCGTTGTATTGTGATTATTATCACGTCGCCGCCTCTTCTCTCCGCTCAGACGAGGTTTGTGCAGGCCAAAAGGTTAACGATGAAATTACCGATAATTTTCATTGTACCTAGCTTATTTAAATTTACGCGGACTTCTTTCTTCAGCTTCTCAAGTATACAATACCATAGACGTAGAACCTAAAGGTACTATTCGCTTCTACTAAGTAAATATATAAAAATTATTAAAAATAAAAAATAGCTTTCACGACGAAAAAGTTCTACCTATTTTGGTTCATCGTGACTTCTCGTTTAACAACGTACAAATTACGAAAATTAATTGCCATCACGTTCGTAATTGAAAACTGCACATCTGATGCGACTCGTGTAATAGGCATGAGAAAAAATTCTAGGGTTCGATAGCACGACGAGAAGCTCTTGTAAACAACGTGAATATTCTAAGGATATGTTTAACATGTGGAGAAATTATGAATAAGTAAGAAAATTCTAAATGGGTTTCCGATTATATTGTTCGCAAAAAGTGCTTATCCAGAGGTCATTCCCATCGTTAGAATGGCAACGTACAAGCTCAGAAACTTTTTCATTTAAAAAAATAGGGGTCCATTTCGCCAGCCCCGCCCATTTCGAATTTGGAATTCGGAGTAGGGGCATTCGTTTGTGCTCGGTTTGTGCTGATTTGTGCCGTAAAAATTTTCGTTTGTGCTGCCCCCCTTCCAGAGATATTTTGAAAAAACCTTGGGCGGGGCTGGGGAAATGGTTTTTATCAAAATTCGAATTTTGGGTCAAAATTGGTGTCATTCGTTTGTGCTAGGTTTGTGCTGATTTGTGCCGCAAAAATTTTCGTTTGTGCTGCCCCCCTTCTATGGGCGGGGCTGGGGAAATGGTTTTTTCAAAATTCGAATTCGGGGTCAAACTTGGTGTCATTCGTTTGTGCTCGGTTTGTGCTGATTTGTGCCGTAAAAATTTTCGTTTGTGCTGCCCCCCTTCCAGAGATATTTTGAAAAAACCTTGGGCGGGGCTGGGGAAATGGTTTTTTCAAAATTCGAATTTTGGGTCAAACTTGGTGTCATTCGTTTGTGCTAGGTTTGTGCTGATTTGTGCCGCAAAAATTTTCGTTTGTGCTGCCCCCCTTCCAGAGATATTTTGAAAAAACCTTGGGCGGGGCTGGGGAAATGGTTTTTTCAAAATTCGAATTTTGGGTCAAAATTAGTGTCATTCGTTTGTGCTAGGTTTGTGCTGATTTGTGCCGCAAAAATTTTCGTTTGTGCTGCCCCCCTTCTATGGGCGGGGCTGGGGAAATGGTTTTTTCAAAATTCGAATTCGGGGTCAAACTTGGTGTCATTCGTTTGTGCTCGGTTTGTGCTGATTTGTGCCGTAAAAATTTTCGTTTGTGCTGCCCCCCTTCCAGAGATATTTTGAAAAAACCTTGGGCGGGGCTGGGGAAATGGTTTTTTCAAAATTCGAATTTTGGGTCAAACTTGGTGTCATTCGTTTGTGCTAGGTTTGTGCTGATTTGTGCCGCAAAAATTTTCGTTTGTGCTGCCCCCCTTCCAGAGATATTTTGAAAAAACCTTGGGCGGGGCTGGGGAAATGGTTTTTTCAAAATTCGAATTTTGGGTCAAAATTAGTGTCATTCGTTTGTGCTAGGTTTGTGCTGATTTGTGCCGCAAAAATTTTCGTTTGTGCTGCCCCCCTTCCAGAGATATTTTGAAAAAACCTTGGGCGGGGCTGGGGAAATGGTTTCAAGTAAGGGGAGAAGAAGGGGTCCAATGAAAATTTTGATACTGTCAATCGTTTGTGCTAAGCGAGTAGAGATTTGTGCCGTACTCGATTTTCACCTCTACCCCCTCCATCCTATTTTCAATAATATTACCATCGTTAATATACGATTGGGAGCAATGGTTAGGTTGCATAATTTTCCATTTTTTTTAGAAAATCTTTCCTAATGAAATGAAAATTCAATTTTTTACTTTGTACAAAATTTCAATTTTTTTTTTTCATTTTTTCTTTTCTTTCCTTTCCTGCCTTTTTAAAAAAAATTTAACACATACCTACTTAGTTTTGTTTGGAATATTTTCAAAGTTTCCACGAATGTTTGAAGAAAAAAATTCCATACTTTTTTTGAACTTCAATTTCAAGGAAGTGGTGATCATTTAAATTTTATTTTGGAAACCTCTCTCTTCTTTCGAAATTCTTGTGTCAATTTTTCTCACTTATAGTATTGGGAATGGAAAGCTATTTTTCAATCATCATTAAAAATTATTTTCTGAATTTGAAACAATTACCCGATAAAAAAAATCGCGAACAATTTTTCAAATACCAAGCTGGCACTTACCTCGTCTTTTAGCTGATTTTTTCAAAATCAGCTATTAGTTTTGATCTTCGATTTTTTTGGTATTTCTTGCGATATGTATGTATGTATGTATTGACTGAATTTTGTCCGCGCGATAACTCTCGTTGTAATGGACCGATTTGTTTCAAATTTTAATGGGAGGTCGGGTACCATGTAGAATAGAACCCTATTGTTTTTGAGCAATTTTGGACCATTACTACGCATTATTTGGAAAGAAATGGTCAGAATTAAATTAGACCAATTTAATCCATTAATCGAAAAATATTTTGCCTAGCATTTTATTTCAGGTCGAAAAAAATTACAACTTTTCTCCCCTCTTTAGACGTCGACGTCGACGAGCACCGCGTCGACGTCATATCATTTTTTATTTAAATATGCTAGGCATTATTAAAAAAATGCATCAAATTTTATAAGCTCGATTTACTCCATCTAAACTCTAATCAGTGTTGCCAATTAAGAAATAATTCGCCGCTTTTATTCATACCTAATAATTGATAAAGAAAAAATGAAAAAGGAAAGAAAATTATTGAAAAAAGTGATTTTAAAATTAATAAAATTTTAAATGAAATAAAATTTTGCGGATTGAAATAAAAGTTTGCTGGATTGGAGAAAATTGAAAGAAATACCATATTTTTAGACAGACTAAATTATACAAAATGAACATTTTGAAAATTTCTGAGAAAATAATAAAATAAATTGAAAAAGAAAAAAAATAATTTAAAAATAATTATTGGAGTTCAAAGAAAAACGAAACTTGGTTAGTTTTTGTTTTTTCAAATGATGAAAATAAATGAAAATTTGAAAATATTATAATAATATATTAAAGTTATTGAGAAAAATGAAATTTTATTTATTTTTGATGCATACTTAAATGAGAATGCGAGTAAAAAACATTTTGACAAAAATTATTGATTTGAAATGAAAAAATGATAATATTTAATAATGATAATTGATAAAATAATAATTTAAAAAATCAGCTTTTCTGACGCATTAATGCGTCAGAGTTTTTTTGCATTTATTTTTCCCTGGCAATCTTTTGCATAATGTTTTCGAATAATTTCCAACAGAAGGTACTTAATTTCCACCCGCCAATCACAGCCAATCTTGCATGGAAAATATTTCACATTTTGATGTATGTTACAAACAGTATTCGAGCCATTGGACCTATTTGAGCCTGTGTATAGGTACTAAAACCTTCTTTCTCAAGTTCGTGTATTCTCTTTAATTTGTTCAAGTAATTTTTTTGAGTGAAGATATTTGATTTCAGAATTAAGATTTTTCATTCAAAAATGGCCATAAAAATTTCGATTTTCGAAATCTGGCCATTCTATTTAGGCCATGAAGTCAAAATTTTCCTAAATTAAAAAAATTGAATAAAGAATTTTTTTTAAAATTTTCATGTAGGTTCACTTCTTGAAGTACGTATGACGAAGAAAAAGAAATTGTTAAAAAGTCTCTTGGGGTCTGCTTTATGAAATAATGTATAAGTACGTATCTTTTTAATTTGTTGATTACAAAATTCAAAAAAATTACATCGAATTCAAAAAAAAATTTAAAAAGTAATAAATGATATTTGGTATAATCCACCTTAAAATTTTAAAGTAAAAAAAAAAATCAACAGTCCTTTTAAATTGACAAAAAAATCATAACTTTAATCATGGTACCATTGTCACTAATTTTAATGAGAACAATTTCAAATCACAATCTTAAATATAAAATTTAAAAAAAAAAAAATCACAGTGAATAATTTCAACAAACGTAATTTTAAATCACAAGCTTAAACTTTCATAAAGTAATGGAAAAAATTTACATTAAAAAAAATAATGGAAAAAAATGAAAAATAAAATATCCACTTTGAATTTTTAAAGTAAAGAAAAAAAAATAAACATTCTTTTTAAACTTAAAAAAAATCATAAGTTTAATCATGGTACCATTGTCACTAATTTTAATGAAAACGATTTTAAATCACAATCTTAAATTTAAAACAAAAAAAGAAAACATCGACTTGCAAACAAAAAAAATCATAGTTATTAATTTTAATGAACATAATTTCACATCACAATCTAAAACTCTTAAAAATCAGTGGAAAAATTTTACATTAAAAAAATCAAGTCGAATTCAAAAAAAAGAACAATAAAAATAAATGATATTAAAAATAAGTAATTCACCTCAAACTTTCAAATAAGGTAAGAAAAAAGTCAACAATCGTTTTAAAAAAAAATTGTAAAAATCATAGTGACTTATCAATCTCAACAAACACAATCTTAAATGCTGTAAACCAAATATTGGCAGTTCTTAATTACAAATGATTTTCTTTTACGTTTAACCGATTTTTTCGAAACTTTTAGATCGTCGTACCTTTCCCACACACGATTTTCTTCTCTCCAACAGTATGCCACGTAATGCCCAATGCTGCTCAGATCTTTTGAGATTGGTTCATTGAAACTGACTGCTCCTCTGAGGATATATGTAGAAGTACCGACGTTGATTTCTTGAGGAATCTCTTGTAAAGTACACTCAACATCGAGACAATTCATTGTATTCTTTGTAACCACAGCTGCCAGTTCGATGAATAAATGGTTGTTGAATTTTTTTTCTTGGGAAATCGCTTCTGAACACTTTTCACAATTTCCTGCAACTTCTTGCATCAATGACTCCACGCTTTGCAGAATACCGTCGCGTAAAGTACCACTAATATGCGCTGTGATCGACGTTTTATGTATAGCGCTACGAAGACCGCATTTTGGACAAATGTATTCTGCTGTAAACGAAGGTGAACTTTTGAAAAGTTCATTTATTAGAAAATGGGCGGTTGTAGCGCAGTCGGCAGTTACGTGATTCTTCATTCCTTTTATTTCTTTGCTTTTGAAAATGGAAAGCAATATTTCGGCTCTCTTCCTGTATGTCTGCACATTTACGCCATCCCTGGTCGTATTTGCAAGAAGTTCCATCATACGAGATTCTTCGACAAGGCTATCCACAAAATGTTGATACTTGGCACTTTCAACATAGGCGCAGAACAGAATTTGTATAATTGTATCGAACGCACAAGTATTCAAAATGCTATAGTAGTTATCATCTATTTTTACGCTTTTGAGTTCTAAAACATTCCCGTTCTTCAATTCGCCAATGACTTTGTTTGCTGATTTGCTTTCGTCGTTGATTTTTAAAACTGTCGGATCCGGATCTAAGTAATTCCTCTTCTTCGGCTTTTTTGAAGTCGTTTCTGCTTCGCCTTTCCAGTTTTCTTTGGCGGTGTTGCTTGAAATTTCATCGTCCACTTTATCCTCATTCTTTTGGTAACCGTTATTCGATTTTACAATAATCATTTTTCCAATTATGGAATCGACATGAATGCGGATGAATTCGTCCAGCCTTAGTGGTAGTTTCTTGTGTCGAAACACTCGATTTTTTATATCGTTGAAATTACTTTCGACAGACGCAGAAGATTCAGTTACATTTCCATACCCAAGTACATCGTTCATTATGGCAGACCAAGTTGGTAATAATCGACAAAAATTCAATAATTTTTTGGCAATATTTGGGTTATAAAACAGGTTATCACCATCGCCACTGTTTTCTGGTATCGTTGCATCTTGCTGGCATGTTTGATGAATTGCTTGAATTTCGCTTAAATATCCATATTCAAGCGAATTTTCCTCCTTTTCTTCATCGACATTTTCATCGTTATCAACGTCATCGGAAAAATTTGCTGAAAATGTTTCATTGGCTTCTTTATGAGCAACTCTTCCCTTTAAGTATGATTTTGCCCTTTGACAAGCGGTAGGTATACCTTCTTCATTATTACCATCTTCCTCGTGTAAACTAATCGTAAATATGCATCGTAAAAGTTCCTTCAATTCATCATAGTTCGTGCAGGCGATGAGTAACGCGATACTACGTAGATATAAGTTTTTTACTCGTCTTGTAGCACTTTTTATTTCTGTCCAAGTACTGACTAGATGAATGGTATGGGCAAAATCATTACGTAACATACATAAAGGCAGTTCTACGTTGGTCTCTGTATTTAAAAGGGCGTCGGAACATACTTGTAAATATTTTTTCAACGTTGTATACTGAGTAAAATTTTTCACAACAGCCATCATCAAAGCTAGAGACATATCGGTTATCACAATCTTAGGTGGACTGATGTCATTTCTGAGCCATTCCGCCAACCAATACGAAATGGTTGAATTGTCATGTTTTTCTGATAGCATATGACCAACCGAATATTGACATTTATTTTTGTCATCTCTAACAACGATTTCATACAGGAAAATTGACGAGGTTTCTCTACCACTGTACAGCATAAAACGTTTTACAACATGCCCAGTCGCGTCGATACTTACACGAGTTATTCTATTTTGACGTGAATAAATTCGATAATTATTTACCTCAGTTACACTGAAGTAATGAATATAAAATGGATCTGCTCCGATATTACGAAAAATATCTTGATATGGTGAACATCCATTCAATAATAACAACGAAATGAGAGGATTTTCATCGACTTGGCTTGATTTTATACGTTTAGATTTCATTACTCGAAGAGCGTTTAGAGAAGGAATATGACTTGGCTCAACGTCGCCATACTGCATGAATTTCCTTGCTTCCTCGTTTCTCAAAGTACTAGCGGCTACATTAAATTTCGTGAGTTTATCTTCGAATTCTTTTCGTCGTTCTGCACTCAATATTCGTCTCTTAGAAGTTGGGGTACACTGTTTGAATGGACCATTATATGTACATGTAATACACCTATCTGATTTAGTGTCGTCGTCGTGGGGTTTATTATCAATTACTCCTTCAAAAGTACTACCACAATCTACGCACTTTCCCGTCATTTTCAGAAATAAATTTCCTTCTTCATGCACTGAACATCGTTTAAAAGAAATCGAACAAGGCAAACGTGTATTTTCAAAAAATTTACTTTGAATGTATTCACACCAATCATATGGTTTTAAAGCTTGGTAAGTGCGTTTAGAATTCCGCTCTTTACGGGCATATTCTACATTGATACACAATTCCTCCCATTCATCGGCCGTTACTTTAATTACAAAATCTAACTCATCGGAAGTAGAATCGTGCTGAAATTCGTCTTCATTTCCAGTAACATTACCCGACTCTTCAGTATTTTTCTCAGTGTTAGTAAAACTATGAAAACCTACCTTTTCTAATATGTCATAACGGTTTTGTAAAACAATAGTATACGCGTATTTCGGGCTTATTTTTCCATTGAAATCTTCACTAATTGTTGTCCAAATTGGATGCGACGGCACATTGATATTTAGATTATCACTTTGAAAAATGACATTTTTTCTTTTAATGAAAATTTCGACTAAATTCTCGACGTTCACCTTTGGTACAGCCGGCATCGTTGAAAAATAACAAAAAAAAAACAATATGAATAAATCCACAATATTGGCGAGGTATTCACTTAAATGCTGTTAACATGTCCATGTAAAGCGAAGGAACGCATAAGTAGCTAAGGATAAGTAAGCATATGAACCTCTCAACACGTGTTTCAACTCGCCAATGCGGATCACACATCGTATTCGAATACGTACAACGAACGTAAGCATGTTACATGCGTGTGGAAAATTAATCAACGACGAGTCGACAATGTTTTCTATTTTTGAGGAATTATTTCCAATTACAGTGGATTATTATAAGGATTTTGATTTTTTTTCAATCATTTAAATTTCGACACTACGATCGCCCATTGAATTGATGTTTTAGCGATGCCGAAAACTCAGAAACAACATGGTATATGGTCAACGCGGGTGTTAAACGGGGGGGGGGGGGGGGAGACGAGGTAAAATCTTGCGAGATCGCGTTGTCTCGTTGTGTCTGTTCTGAAGCATCAAGGCCAAATCATCAAAGCAAGGGAGGGGAGAAATTTCAGAGGTAAATAGCATTGCCTTGGCACTAGACGAAAGAATATTGTGTGGCGTTCGGATAATTTTTTCGATCTTCCAGCATACTAAAATTTCTCAACACGCAAATTTTAATAGCAGAACAAGCAAATTTTTTTCAACTTGACAAAATTTACATTCAAATTATATTTTTAATTACTTACAAATTCTGAACAATTCAATTTATAAACACGTGGTTACCTACTCATAAAGAAAAGGAAAGAAAAAATGAAAAAAAAAAAATTGAAATTTTGTACAAAGTAAAAAATTGAATTTTCATTTCATTAGGAAAGATTTTCTAAAAAAAATGGAAAATTATGCAACCTAACCATTGCTCCCAATCGTATATTAACGATGGTAATATTATTGAAAATAGGATGGAGGGGGTAGAGGTGAAAATCGAGTACGGCACAAATCTCTACTCGCTTAGCACAAACGATTGACAGTATCAAAATTTTCATTGGACCCCTTCTTCTCCCCTTACTTGAAACCATTTCCCCAGCCCCGCCCAAGGTTTTTTCAAAATATCTCTGGAAGGGGGGCAGCACAAACGAAAATTTTTGCGGCACAAATCAGCACAAACCTAGCACAAACGAATGACACTAATTTTGACCCAAAATTCGAATTTTGAAAAAACCATTTCCCCAGCCCCGCCCAAGGTTTTTTCAAAATATCTCTGGAAGGGGGGCAGCACAAACGAAAATTTTTGCGGCACAAATCAGCACAAACCTAGCACAAACGAATGACACCAAGTTTGACCCAAAATTCGAATTTTGAAAAAACCATTTCCCCAGCCCCGCCCAAGGTTTTTTCAAAATATCTCTGGAAGGGGGGCAGCACAAACGAAAATTTTTACGGCACAAATCAGCACAAACCTAGCACAAACGAATGACACCAATTTTGACCCAAAATTCGAATTTTGATAAAAACCATTTCCCCAGCCCCGCCCAAGGTTTTTTCAAAATATCTCTGGAAGGGGGGCAGCACAAACGAAAATTTTTACGGCACAAATCAGCACAAACCGAGCACAAACGAATGCCCCTACTCCGAATTCCAAATTCGAAATGGGCGGGGCTGGCGAAAT